>OX451739.1:280527864-281799141 GCA_948472305.1 Vicia faba | reverse complement strand
GGGAGGAAGAGAGAGAGAGAAGAGAGAGAGAGAGAGAGGAAAGAGAGAGAGAGAAGAGAGAGAAGAGATTTGTATTATTGAATTGTATAAATAATAATAGAGACTATGACTATTTATATACAATCCTAATTAGGTTTTGGTCTACCACAACTTGAATTATATATAAATATTAAATCTAATCAAATATAATCTAATATTTTAATTATTTAATTTAATATTTTAATAAATTTAATTTAATATTTTAATATATGTGACCCTCTTGATGTTACGACATCTTGATATATTTAGCAAAACTGAAGAAGAATTTGATGGGAAAAAACTAAACAAGAGAAAAAGTGATGGATGGATAGATGAATTAATTTAGGCTAAGTTTGTCCCTTTTATAGTTGTCAAATTGGCCTTGATTGATTTTCTATAGAAAGGTAACATCAATACAAATTAAATAGAAAAGGATTTTGTAAATGCAACTTTAGGCTACATCATTGATAGATGTAGAGTTACATTAAAATCTAAATCAAAGGTTAGATTTATTGAAACATACAAATATGATTGCTCATTTATTAGCCAGAGTTGTCATATCTCTCCACCTAATTGCCATTATGTTTTTTGCTCATACTATTTTCATTGAATAAGATAAATATTTTTGGTTAGTAGAAAAGTTCTACGTAACTATTTATATTTTTATAAAGTGCAATTAATTCGTACTTTATATTTATAAATTTTATTTTCTTGTATATTTCTTGTATATGTTAAGTATATGAGTAATATTATTATGAAAATTTTATTTTGGAAATCCTTTCACGCATAATGAAAATGAGAGGTTCCCTCTAAATGGAACATTCTAATAATGAAGTTATCATATAATGTTTCATTTTGGACATAAGGTTCAATCCGTTTTGCTCGTAACAACTATGATTTTCAATGGTTGATTTGTTATAGCATGCAAAATCTACACCTTATAAATGGTCTAGAGGCCTGGAAACTCATAGAACGGTCATGCTTTAGTATCGCATCGGACAAACCTTTTAAAGACTATTGATTGTATCATACAATTAAGGTCTACTGGTATCACTTTACTAATGTCAAACTACAACATGTGAATCAAAAAAGTATGATCTCGGTTCATTTGGAGTTGTCTGTAAAAATCGTCCTCTCATATTTTCACAACCTTACTTAACAAATCTAATGATGAACAAAAATCAAGAAAGCCACAAAAGCCTTAAAAAGCCTTAACACATTGATGTGTCAAAATGATCTTGAAATAGACACGTGGTAGTAGCAAAGGCAAAGGTAGAGTAGTTATTTTCAAAACCATTATTTTTCTTATATTAAGATGGAGTGCATTTCTCACTTATAAAGTATTGTGTGTATGAATGAATTTTTTAATTGATAGATTTTGACTTAATGAATTCAATTAATAATCGTTGTATTTAATGAACAATTTATGTGTCGTGGTAATGTTTTTTATTAATTGATTAATATTTGAATTTGTATTATTATTTGAATTATATCTTTAAATTATATTAGTATAATTAATATGGTGTTCTTATATCCTTAATATAAATGACCTAAAAATATCAATTTAGAACACTTGCGGTCAAGGAAAAAAAACTCTCAAATGTTTTCAACGGTTATTTTGGAAGATGCAACTACGAAATCACTCTAAAAAAATTATAGAGATGTATCTCCAAATCATGTTTTGATAAATTTGGGATTGACAGTTCATTTGTGAAGCGCAAAGCGCTTGTAAAGGTTATTCCAGAGATATATATTTGTAATTCATCTCCATAACTATTTTAGGGTGATTCCGTATATATATTTTCATATTAGTTTTTGATAAATATGGAATGAATAATTCAATTATAAAATATTATGCGCATGTAAATTGTATTCGAAGATGCATCTCTTAATTATAAATAAATTTTTTAATTGACAGATTTTGACTTAATAAATCCAATTATGATCCCACCCGCGCATGGAGACACCGTTTTCCAAGTAAAGTCATGTTAAACTTTTACGAGTTCTTAAGCCCTAGCCCCCAACACTTATTCCATTACTGTACCATTTCACAATTAAAGTCATGTCAAACATTTCCAGGCTCTTTATCCCTAGCCCCCCAACACTTGTATCTCCATTACCGTATAACTTCGTAAGTATCCTCTTGCAGAGTTTTTCAAAGACATGGATATGATATGCCATTTATTTTGAAATTTCTAAAAATTTAACATTTCTTTTTCATATTATTATATTTTATGGTCAAAGTGCTCTTTTTAACGATAATACTAATTTTGACATATTCACCTTATATGGCACAAGAGATGAGTTTGAATTTATCAATTCTCTAAACTGTTATTTTGTTATTTTAAGTTGCTAAGATGTTTGATTCAAAATAGAACCATGTGAATAATCAAAGTTAAATAAATAATAATTGACAATCTTTAGCTTTTTAAAATAACAATGGGAATGACCAAAGCAAAAACTTCAAAATACATTCTTATCATTTTTCAACACAAAAAATAAACAATTCAAGGTACATGTTTAATTCATAGACTAAATGATTGAATATCTATTTTTGACAGTTTGCATCAGTGATTCACAGTACAAATTCATCTGGCACTGAAGTTTCTGCAGTACTTGTTAAATGATAATTCATCGAGAAGTACAAAATATACAGAGAAAATTACTATAATAATTTAAGTTTAGAAGTTCCAAGTCTTAAAATCAAACTATAAGGGGGGCATTCCAACTCACGAATATTTCTCTGAATGAATAAATAAATAACCTATTTGGAACGTAAACCAGGGATATTTTTAAGACCCATCTTGCCAAGGATAAGCTTAGAAATAGCTGGAGGGCTGTCGAGTCCCATGCATCGACTGAACTCCGTTTGCAAGCTCCACTAACCTATACTTATCTTTCCCCACTTTCTTGTTAGAGTTGTAGTAACCAAGCCATGCCTGATATGCTGCTTCTTTATTCTTCATCTCCACATTTGATAGAGCCCTTTCCACCTGTTAACGATTTAAAATGTTAGTGCATCGTTGGAATCACAGTGAATTTGACGAACTAACAGTGGCAATATATGGTGACACATTGTGATCCTGCCAAACTCATAAAAAACTTGCTAAAGTATTAGAAGAAAATCAATAATTGTTTCCTTTGCAAGTATACCTTTTTCTTAGTGTCGGGATCAACTGAAGGGACCGGAGCTTTCTCAATAGGTAAATCTTTTGCGGTAGCTAAAAAGAACTCTTCCCAAGGAGCTAGTAGCAGTATGCCCTGACCTTCTTTTCCTCTTCGCCCCGTTCTACCTAGTCGATGTATATATTGTTCTCTATCAGCCGGCAAACCAACCTGTTCATATTAGAAATGGAAGAAACATGACAATTCAAAATTAATAAAAGCTTGATCAATCATAACCAAAAGGGCTTGCACTTTTAGCAAACACATGTATTGAGTGTCCTTACGAATATGCGTTAAACAGGACATAAGTTCATATGGTCACAAGTGAAACAAGGAAGGAGACCCAAATATACCTGTACAACAAGAGTAACATCCGGATAATCAACTCCACGGGCAGATACATCCGAAGTAACCAAGATGAGACCCTTTGACTTCCGGAATTCATCAGAAACCCTGGTTCTATAACTCTGAGGCTTTCTTGAATGGATTTCTCTCACATTCAAGTTCAACTCCCCAAGGAGATCAGCAACAAGTCTTGTGACCATAGCAGTTGTGCAGAAAACAAGAACCTGATATACCAATAGCTACATTACATATCCTCCAAAACCATGTAAAACGTGATTGTAAAAGTAAAACTTTGTTGTCAAATCACAGTTTACTAATCCAAAATACTAATCTAAACAGTTCATAGTGAAAGGACAAGGAAAAAACTAAAATACAGTTGGTTAACGATTAGAAAGCAAACCTTATACTCAACATCATCTGCAATGTGCTCCTTCAGAATAGCATAGAGTAAATGGAAATGCTTCTCTAATGGTTCAACTAAATGCATTTGGCGGACCTGAAATGATCCAAAGCGCCATAAATAAAGATCCAAGAAATATGTTATATGGTGGCTGCATATGCATATACACATGTAAGTATCTAACGAGTTATTACTATCATGAAATTATAAACAATTACCTGTGAATGTGTATCCTCGCTACCCTCCTGAACTGTATTAATATATTCAAAATCCCTTTTCATGGCAATATGGCAGACTTGGCGCACCTTCACAATCATACAAGAATAAGCCCAATGCGCATATCTTTTATAAAGCGTGAATCATCACAGTTAAAAAGGAAAAGGATGAAAAGAGAGAATCACAAACCTCGTCTGGAATTGTTGCAGAAAACATAAGTGTCTGTCGTTGTTTAGGGATTGCAGCAATTATTTTCTCAATATCTTTGCGAAATCCCATGTCTAGTAAATGATCAGCTTCATCAAGCACCAAGGCCTTCACCCCCATAAGCCTGGATGCAAAACCAGCAGTATTTTCAACATGATCTCTAAGCCTTCCAGGTGTAGCAACAAGGATCTGTACAAAAAGCAAACAAATGAAATTCAGTCTGGAAAACTAGTTTGCCAAAGGTGGGCATGAAACCAGATTACCATAGCATGATAACAGTTTAAGCCAAGAAAATAAAAGGAGATTTTCATAGTCATTTTTTAAAATAGAATTTAACCCTTGAATATGAGTTCTGACTTTTTGTTAAAACAGTATAAAAACAATCATAATATGCCGCATCATCATATCAGGAAGTTTAATACTGTAGGAATAGTTCGAAATCTTCTCATTTGTTTGATTATTTGTCTTATCAAAATGTACAGGAATTTTATTTTGGGGTACATAAGGATGTGCACAAGGCTTAGAGGCCTACAAAAAATAATTTTGATGGCAAAGAAAAAGCTCTCACCTGGCAAGGATTTGCTTGCATGCGTTTCTGTTCTAAAGCAAGTCTTGTTCCTCCAATCACAACTTGAACACCTAAGGTAGGATGATACTTAAGCAGTTTAGTGGCTTCGGCAGCAGCTTGACATGCAAGTTCTCGGGTAGGACATATGATAAGAACAAAAATGGGTGGTCGCCTTTGATCACGGTCACTTGGTGGAGACTTCACAACAATTTCAATTGATGGAAGCTGAATAAAAATACTTCAAAAGTAAGTACAAACTATCATCACGTACTACACTAGCAATAGAAATATTAACTAGTTTACACATCAGAGATTTTGGTTTAACATTGAAACTCAAATAGACTTCTTTTATATTCTTATGTAAAGCAAACCCTAATAATATTCTACACGGTCGCAAGATACTGTGATCAACATGTAACTTCCTTTAGCACTTCCACTGCAAACAAGTTAAACAGAAAGGGGGCTACTAGTGGCTTATAGTAACCCCGTGCCTGGAGAAAGATAGAGAGAAACAGTAATTCCATATATCATAATAAAATATAAAAAATGTAGGCCAAGGAATTAAGTAAAGAGATCCAATTAAGTAGATTGCTTATTTCAAAGGTAGCTTAGGTCTTTACACATTTACAGTACCTTACTTTAAGTGATGCTCAAAGTAGAAAAAATATGAAGAAAAATGCTAGTAATGATTAACAGAGGCCATTAACTGCTAATGCACTCAAACTAACACAAATTTAAGAAACTTACCAAAAAGGCGACTGTTTTTCCTGTGCCTGTTTTAGCCTTGGCTAGGACATCCTTACCTAGAAATGTTAATTGAAGTAAGTGCGCTATCATATATAAACTCAAGATATATGAGAATAATGTCAATCAAATCATGGAAGATGATACTTTCTTGCTTAATATTATCAATTAGAATAGCTCCATGTTTTGAAAACTGAATAACTATGTAGTTATATACAATAGCAACAAAAAATTTAATCACGGAGGAAAAAGATCCTATCCAAGAAGCAGGGTTGGAAAAAGCCTGACATGGTACAGTAGTATCAGTTGACATATCACATTCTCTGACCAAGTGGAAGAAACACAACCACGCAAAAATGACACTATCTATGAAAAACAACAAACCTTTAAGAATTACTGGAAGGGTTGCCTCCTGCACGACAGTCATTTTCTCATATCCAGCATCCTTGACTCCTTTTAAGGACAGTGGAGAGACTGAACACTGATCGAATCTGCGGCATGATATCTCAAAAATCAGACATGTAAAATACAGGAGCAAACAATGCAGCAAACTAAGCAGCCATATTTCAAAATTAAAACCATTACTTCTACCTACGTAATACCATACCAATGTCCACCAGTTAACCTATAATATTCAATAGCAGATAAAGAAAATATACAATGACAGATAAGGCAACAAACATTAAGGCAAACAATCTAGAGTCATAAAAATGAAAACAAAAAGCGCTTATTTATGAAAACAAACACAGAAAACACACCTGGAATCACTTAAATAAGAATCAGTTCCGCCAGGTGAAGCAGGTCTAGGAGTTGTTGTTGTTGATGACAGGCCACTTGCTTTTTTACCAAACAAAACACTTGTAGTCTTGTCAACAATCTCCTCATCACTTTCTTCTACTTCAGTTTCATCTTCACTCATAAATCTACGAATACTCCCAGAACCACCACCACCTTTAAACTTCCCTCGAGCCACAACCTCATCCTCAACATCACTACTATCACTCCTCAACGGAAACCTCCTCTTGGAATTAAAATCAGCACCTCTTCTTTCTCCCAAACCAGAACCCCTACTAACAACACTACTCTTCCGTGCTTTACCCCCAGTGGAGCCCGGTTTTATGGCATCGGCTGTACCGCGACCGGTTCGCAAATCGTCGACCCAATTACTAAGGTCGGCCTCGTCATCGACGAGGCTTTTGGAAGCCCTGAGTCTATGCGGACGGACGGAGAGAGTGCGGGGACGAAACGCGGCGTTGCGGAGTGGAAGGTGAGAAAATCTGATGAGAGATTGAGAGAGAAATGGAGAGTGAAGAAGACGCATTTGTGATAAGAATATTTTTGTGGGCATGGTAATAACCGTGGAAGAGAAATGAGAGTTTTATGAGTTGGAGCACTTTCTTCAGAAGAGGTTTTTGTAGGTTAAAGGGTTTAACACTTTCATTTCATACAACACAAAACAAGATATCAGATATTTTTATTTCGACTCGAATTTTTGTGGACTATGTTTGGTTCGTTTGCTTCGATTCAAGTTCAAAAAACCCGGTTTAAACCCGGTTTAAAGTCGATCAAACCGGATCACACTTGGTACTACTTAGTAGTCTCCTTTTTGGTTTCACGTGTGTCAAAACTCAATTAAATGGTTGTAATAAAGGAGTTTGGATATGCTCTAATTGACGAACGAAGGCACTAATCGTGTTTATTTGTTTTTAAAATATAATTAAAATAAAATAATTTTTTAAAAAGATAATAAATTAATATCTATAATTTTCTTAATATAAAAATATTTAAATAAATAAGTAATATATATATATATATATATATATATATATATATATATATATATATATATATATATATATATATATATATATATATATATATATATATATATATATATATATATATATATATATATATATATATATATATATATATATATATATATATATATATATATATATATATATATATATATATATATATTATTTTAGAATTACTGTCAAAAATATTTAAAGTAAAATTATTTTATTATTATTTAATATTTTGGTCAATAACTTCATGTTTCTATTATATTCAATATTTTGATTAGTAATTTTATGTTTCTGTTATTATTAAATATTTTGATTAGTATATTCATGTTTTCATAAATATTTCATATTTTGATTAGTAATTTCATATTCCGCTAATATTCAATATTTTGACCAATAATTTAATATTTTCGTTAATATTTAATATTTTGATCAGTAATTTAATATTTCTGTTAATACTCAATATTTTGATCAGTAACTTCATGTTTCCGTTAATTTTTAATATTTTTGTCAATAACTGTTAAATTGTAATTCATAATGTCAAAATTATGGTGTGTCGAAGAGCACACAGATTAAATTTAAATAGATTTGATTTAGATCTAAAATGTATAGATTTGATTTAGTACCAAAATAGGTATTTTGGACTTTTATAATTTTGGGTTTTTAGCTAACCAACATCTATAAATAGGGAGTACCTCTAAGTTTGTAATTAAGACAATCAAGTCATTCACAGTATTTTGCAGTTGCAAAGTGAATAATAAAGTTTTTCACAGTTTATGGGCAGAGAGAAACTCTGCAGAAAATAATTGTCTTCTTTCTTTTCTTTTCTTTCTCATAATTCATTGTCATTGTGTAGAAATTCATCATAGATATTTGGTGGGTTTCCAACATCTGGTATCAAGAGTTCGATTTCGATTCAAGGGAAGTATCGATCAAGAACGATTGAGGAAGAAAAATAATTCACAATAGCAAATTATGGGAATGCAAATTATCCAGCAACTCTACCAATTCTGAAAGTAGACAACTATGAGAATTGGTGCAAACAGATGAAAGTTTTGTTCAAGTGTCAAGGTATTTGGGATCTTGTAAAAGATGGATTCAAAGCGCTTGGAGAAAACGCTTCAGAAGAAGAAAAGAAGAAACACACAGAAATTGAAAAACTGAGTTATAAAGCACTCTTTATAATTCATCAATGTGTGAGTCCATAAAATTTTGAAGAAGTGAGTGATTCAGAATCTGCAAAAGAAGCTTGGAATATTCTTGAGAAGTCCTTTGGTGGTGCAGAAAAGGTGAAAGAAGTGAGGTTAAAAACTCACGAGAGAACGTATGAATTGCTTCATATGGAAGATAATGAAAGCATGTCTGATTTCTTCACTAGAGTTACAAAACTAGTGAATCAAATCAAGACATGTGGAGAAACATTAACAACAAGAGCTGTTGTTTCGAAGATCTTGAGATCTTTGGCTCCTAAGTTTGACCACGTGGTGGTGGCTATAGAAGAGGGGAAAGACTTGTCGAAATTGATAAAGGAAGAGCTTCAAGGGACGCTTGAATCTCATGAACAAAGAATGAATGAATGAGTTGCAGACAAGTCGAAAAGTGATGTGGCTTTGCAGGCACATTCAACAAAAGAACCAAAGGCAAAGGAAAGTGGTTTGACAGAGGTAGAGGCGGCTACAACAAATCGACTAGTAGAGGAAACCAGAACGAAGGAAACGTGTCAAATCAAAGAAGACCATACCAAGGCAACCAAAGAGGTGGTGTTGCAAATAGAGGAAGAGGTGGTGGTCAAAAACCTGATAAGAGTCATATTCAATGTTATAATTGTCAGAAGTATGATCACTCTTCGAGTGATTGTCCAAAAAAGTGAAAGAATCAAGAAAGTGATGCAAAGTTTGCAAATCATGAAGAAGAAGAAGAAGAGATGATGTTGATGGTCACAACAAGAGATGAAGATAGATTCAAGGACCAATGGTACTTGGATTCAAGATGCCCATCACATATGTCTAGAAGGAAAGACTGGTTTGTTAACATAAAGCCCTCAATGAAAAATATGGAAAATTTTGCAAATGACAATACCCTAGCAGCTGAAGGTATTGGTGATGTTGTGATTATGAGGAAAGATGGCAAGAGGTCAGTAATTTCCAGTGTGTTGTACATACCAGGCATGAATAGCAATTTGCTCAGTATAGGGCAGATGATCGAAAAGAATTATAAAGTGTCGATTGAAGATAAGATGATGAGAGTCGTCGATGCAAATGGAAGATTAATCTTGAAGGCTCATATGTCTCAAAATAGAACCTTCAAGATCGAACTAAATGTGATGGAGCACAAGTGCCTTTCAACTGCAGGTAGCAGAGATGAATGGATATGGCATTATAGACTAGGCCATCTCAACTTCAGAGACATCAGAGATTTGAAGAGAAGAAATATGGTTTCAGGATTTCCAGAAATTGATATTCCAAACGAGGTATGTGAGGAATGTGTGCAGGCAAAGCAACACAAGAATAACTTCAGCCAGGATGCAGGAAGCAGGTCGAAGGCTATTCTTGAAGTCATATACTCTTATGTATGTGGACCAATCCAGGTGGATTCGATGGGAGGTAACAGATACTTTGTTACATTCATAGATGATTTCAATCGAAAGTTATGGACTTACTTGATCAAGAAGAAAAGTGAAGTGATCAAAGTATTTTCCAAGTTTAAGTTTATGGTTGAAAGACAAAGTGGTTGAAAACTCAAAGTTTTGAGAACTAATGATGGTGGAGAGTATGTGTCGAAATACTTCGACAGGTTATGTGAAAAGGAAGGGATTGTGCATGAGGTGATGTCACCCTATACTCCACAACATGATGGAATTGCATAAAGGAAGAATCGAACCATCATGAATATGGTGAGAAGTATGTTGAAAGGCAAGAATTTACCTAAAAGAGTTTTGGGGGTGAAGTTGTTTCGACTACAACATACATTTTGAACAGATGTCCTACGAAGAAACTAGAAGGAATTACTCCAGAAGAATGTTGGTATGGTGTGAAGCCTAGCTTGATTCATATGACGGTATTTGGATCTATTGCACATAGACATGTGTCAGATCAATTGAGAAGAAAACTTGATGACAAGTCGAGTCAAATGATTCTAGTTGGATATCATTCGACAGGAGGTTATAAGTTGTTCGACCCAGTGAAGAAGCAGATTGTGATCAGCAGAGACGTGATTATAGATGAGTTTAAAGAATGGGATTGGATTGAAAATGTCAAGAAAGATTCAGTGGGAATCCTACTTGAAGAACCAGAGACTCAAGTCGAAAGAGAAGTTCAACAAGAGGAACCAGCAGTTATAGATCAACCAAGTACAAGCAGGCCTCAAAGAATAAGGCGTGTGCCTGCAAGATTGCAAGATTGTGTGATTATATCATATGATGTGATAGATAATGAAGGTGAGTTGGTACATTATGCTTTCTATGCAGATGTCGAACATGTCAATGCAGCTGAAGCATGAAAGATTCGAAGTGGGTGAAAGAAATGAACGAAAAAGTGAAGTTTATCGAAGATAACAACACTTGGTCACCTGTCGAATTGCCTCAAGGCAAGAAGGAAATTAATGTCAAGTGGGTATACAAAGTGAAAACAAATTCGAAAGAGGAAGTAACTCGACACAAAGCAAGGCTTGTAGCAAAAAGATTTCTACAAAAAGAAAGAATAAACTTTGATAAAGTTTTTGCACCTGTTGGTAGGATCAAAACAATTAGGTTGGTTATTAGTCTAACAGAAATAAACAAATGGCACATATGTCAGATGGACGTGAAGTGTGCATTTATGAATGGACCCTTAGACGAAGAAGTTTATGTTAAAAAACCAGTTGGGTTTGTGAAACATGACGAAGAGAGAAATGTGTATAGGCTGCATAAAGCTCTGTATGGATTGAAACAAGCTCCAAGAGCTTGGAATAAGAAAATTTATAGTTTCCTAAGGGAGAAGGAATATGTGAAGTGCACAATTGAACATGGAGTATACGTAAGAATAAGCAATAGTGAATTGCTTATATTATGTCTCTATGTAGATGATTTGTTTATAACGGGTAGCTGTAAAAGTGAGATCGAAGACTTCAAAGGTGATTTCAGCAAGGAATTTAAAATGTCTGATCTGAGTGAGATTTCATATTTCCTTGGAATCGAATTCTACAAGAGCAGTAGAGGTTTGATGATGCATCAAAGAAGATATGCAGGAGAAATTCTTAAGATGTTTGAGATGGAAGAATGCAACTCAACTTCAACACCTGCAGAACCAAGACTGCAACTATCGAAATATGCAGATGAAGATGATGTCAACTCAACCCAATACAGAAGACTTATTGGATCATTGAGATATCTTTGTCATACAAGGCCTGACTTAGCATATAGTGTAGGTATGGTAAGTAGATTCATGCAGAAGCCAAAGGTATCACATCTAGCAGCAGTGAAGAGGATACTAAGGTATCTCAAAGGAACTTTTGACTATGTCATTTTGTTTCCTGCATCTGATAAAGGAAAAGAATGCAAGTTAGTGGGATACATTGATTCGAGTTGGTGTAGTGATGCTGAAGATCAAAAATCAACAGCATGATATGTGTTTATGTTAGGTGGTGCACCAGTTGCTTGGAGTTCAAGAAAGGAACCAATAGTGGCATTATCATCATGCGAAGTAAAATACATAGCTGCTTCTCTTTGTGCATGTCAAGTAACTTGGATGGTGAACTTGGTCGAAGAGATAATAGGGAAAGATCATGGAATAATTAATATGAAGATCGACAGCATGTTAGCTATCAATCTGGCAAAGAACCCGATAGCACGTGGTCGAAATGAGGTTCCATTATCTTCGAGAGCAGGTAGCAGATGGGAAGATGAATTTGGAACATTGCAGAACTGAGAATCAGATTGCAGACATCATGACGAAGGGAGTGCGGATCGAAGTATTCAAAAGACTAAGAGTCATGATGAATATAGATAGTTTAGACACAATGAATTAGGTGGTGTGTTAAATTGTAATTCATAGTGTCAAAACGGTGGTGTGTCGAAGAGCATACATATTATATTTGTTTTAGATTTAAATAGATTTGATTTAGATCCAAATTAGATAGATTTGATTTAGTACCAAAATAGATATTTTGAGCTTTTATAGTTTTGGGCTTTGAGCTAACCAAAATCTATAAATAGGTAGTAACCCCTAATGTTGTACCTCAAAATTTTCCCTCTCATTTCTCAAGAATTTTCTCACAAGGTTTTCCATGGCTCAAGTTTGTAGCACTAATACATCAATTTAAGTTTGGAATTGGCACAAGGGAAAAATGGTCAAAATGCACACAAAAAAGTCAAACTTTGACTTTTTGATCAAAATCAAGTTTCAAGAATCATATTTCATCAAGACATGTTGGAATATGAAGTTTGTTTCATCAAGAAAGTCAAAAGTCAAAATTACTTTGGAAAAGTCAAAATTCTAAATACTTAGAAATTTCTAAGTGTTTAGGAAATATGATAAGTTCGGAACTTCTGGCCAGTTTTCCGCCATGATGCAAGTTGATTCTAGAAGAACTTCTAACACAAGAGTTGTAGACCTCAATGAGATCTAAAACATTGCAGAATGAAACTTCTTCTAGAAATATTGCGATTTCAAGTTATACATCTTTGAAGACAGATCCATGAAACTGAAGCACTCAGTAAATTCTGGACATTTCCAAGACATAATTTGTTTAGAACTTCTGAGCCAATTTTCATAAAGGTTCAATCAGAATTTGCAAGAGTAATTCAAAGAAAGTCTACAAAGCGTGTTACAAGCTTTCTGAAAAGTCTGAGAACTCCTTTAGAACATGCTGAAGCAGGGAGATTCAAAGATCAGAAGTTGGATGTTTATTCTAAGTTACGTTGATACTGAACTTCTGATCTAGATTGAGCTATGACACATAATCTCATATTGCAGAATTTCTGTTTTGATAAATCTCATCATCATTTAATGCTCACAACCACTTTTGAGTCTTTATCCAAAGGATTTCCCCACGTGTGACATAGAAGTACAATTATTGTCCTTGAAAAGCAAACTTTTGCACAAGTGTATGTTGGCCCATGATTTGCTTTTACCTATGAGGGTACTTTTCCTTAGTTTCATGCTTACAAATCCAGCTTAGGCACGGCTAAAATATGCTAACCACCATACTTGTTTAAATTGCTTCAAGAACAAGTCAATGCCCTAGCATGATCATTGTACTCTTGACTTCTCCAAGCTACAAAATCCTTGCCTATAAATTCAACTTCATTGGCAACTGTAAAGAGGTCTAGAAATTGAAAAGAAAAGCCTTGAAACCTTGCTAAAATCTCCCAAGAACTTGAAGTTGCAGCCCAAATACAAAAACCCGCTAGTCTTTGATTTTTGCATTCAGATTCCAATTTTCCTCAAGTGTTTCTCGACCAAATCATCAACGTAGTTTCTGATACACATTTAGAAGTCATCCCAACTTTTGTTTTCAGACTGTAATTCCATCTCCACCAACTTCCATTCCAAAATCAGAATGTTGCTTCTTGGCTGTTCTAGAATTTTCCAGTCATTCATAGCTCAAGTCAAAGGTTGTCCCAGCCTTCTGAGCACGTGAGGAAGCTGACCAGAACATCACAACAGTCAAAACCAGACTCTAGCTCATAGAACATCTTCCAGCTGCAAGGTAAGCTTCTGCTGATTCTCATCATATTACTTAGGTATTGTTAGACTTGCATGTTCAAAAATACAATGTAGACATCTTGACTCTGATGTTGTACATATTCATAGATTTCATGTATTTTTTTGCCTAAGTAGAGAAAATTTCAGTTCAGAACTTCTTGAAGAAATTAGGACTCAGAATTAGGGTTTGAAAATTCATGTTTTCTTCTGATTTACAGTTCTAATACTTTATACTTCTGAAACCATACTGAAACTTGCCATAACTGATATGTCTGCATTTTCTGTTCTGTTGAGAAATGACTAAGTTGCAGATGCTCTGACTGGCATGGAGAAAGAGATGAAGTTCATCATCAGAGTTTACTTGGTGATACATATTTATCTTTTTGCTTCTAATACCGGATGTATAGTCACCCCAGTGGTAGAGAGCGTGTGCATAAGATATTAGTGTTAAGGGTCCTGAGTTCTAGCCCCAAGAACAACTTTTTTATATGTTTATTTCCTGACTTTTTACCTCATTAATTGGACCAGAACTTCTAGATCAATCCCTTTAATTGCTTGTCAAAATAGTGATCCTAGGCCAGAACTTCTAGACATTCCCGTCCCACAGCATTGACACCTCACATACTCATTATCAGAATTTCTAGGTGTCCAGCTACATTAGAACTTCCACACTCTCTCAATAATCAGAACTTCTGACCTTCCAATAACATTAGAACTTCTAGGTGGGTAGTTGCATCAGAACTCCTAGGATTTCCCTTGTCCCCAACAACCCCAGAACTTCAGTGTGCCCGGATCCAAAACTTCTGACCTTTCCTTTTCCTACTAACATTTCTTTTTTTGCAGCGTATCAGAGTCAGAACTTATGTTCCCTCTCATTTCAGCAACATGCTGATTCTGACCCCTTTTCCTCTTATTATTTTATTTTATCTTTAATAACCAAAAAACACAAAAAGTATTTTTATACATCACATACTTATTTTATTTCTTTTGAAATCAAAAGACTAAAAATATTTTCCTAAACCAATTTATTTCTTCCCTTAACCAAAACAAAACAAGTTCATTTTACATATCTTGTACATTATTCAATATGGTTGTAATAGATAATTAGGTTTAAATTCTTGCAATCCCCATTTGTAAATTTATGCACCCCCTCCCTCTAATGATTGCAATAGCGTAGAATATTTATTTTTCGCAATTTATCGCTTTCATATAAATGCTAGTAAAATAGGATTTGTATGGGAAGATAAAAACAACAAGTAGGCCACCACTAATCAAAGACTAAATGTGTGCAAATCAAACACATTATTCACACATGCACCCTTAAGTTTAACTCCACTTGTTGCCTAAAAAATGGTCATGTTATGCATGTGGGATGTCTTAGCAAAAATAATTAAAATACAAGATCATAGTCCCTCGATGACGCTATGAATGTTTCCTTTTCAAATGATCTTAGTCCCTCAAGAGAGATGCTAAGATATATCACAACATTTCTATCATGACTATACAATGACCCACGCCCGTCCCTTTACATCCAAAGATAAGGCTTCTTACCAATCAATGGTAAGATAGCAATATCAAAGGAAAGGAGAGAAATGAACAAAAGACTTTTGAGTAGGTAGAGACGTTCTTAGTTGCTTGCTTACTTTCAAAACAAACACACAACAAACACTTTTAAAACATTGAAATATTTTCAAAAGTACAGCACTTTGTACACGTTCTTACAACACAAGAATCGTTATAAAGTTTTCCTAAACAAAGGCGCCTTTTCAAAAATACTTTCAAAACCACCACAAAGCACATTTTCAAACAAAGCAAGTGATCTAGCAAGCAACTAAGAGCCCATAGATAACTATGGATGAAAAGGGTGCTAACACCTTCCCTTTTCATAATCTACCCCCCCGAACTCAAGAAAATTTCTCAAAGGTCTTTCATGTTCTTTTCACCCTTTCCTTTTTGGATAAAATAAAAGTCGATGGCGACTCTTGCTAACCGCAACATTTGAAATCAAATGCAAAACATCCCAAGTCAGTTCTCCCACTGTATTACAGAACTGGCGACTCTGCTGGGGAAGACTTAAAAGTGGGGTTACCTTAGGGCTAGATCACCTTTATTTGCTTTCATTATTTGACTTGCTTGCTTTACATTTTGGTTCTTTGGTTGGGCTTGTGTTGATCCTCTACCCGGATATGGGGTACCTTTTAGGTAAGTAGTAATAGATTGTGGAAATTGTGCAGGGTGTATCGACATAGTCTAAGCAATAACTACGTTAGTGTGACGCATTTGTTGGTATTGGTATCCCTTATGTTGAAACGAGGAGAATGTGGGGCCGTTGAGAGGCGTCATGAAGCACTAACTGACCTTAGAACCTTAATTGAACAACTTGGCCATTAGGAAGTAGTGAGATAGCCGGCTTTGGTGCAGTCTGAAGTTGGTTGATACTCGATGCTACACTCATTTAGGCCGGACTTTTGGGATATCTCGGCCGCAAGAAAAGATTGGTTAAGCTGAGATAATGCCTAAAAGAAAGGTCAGTGATATTGAGATCCTTTAGAACCCGATTACTATTTCTAAGACAGGTTTGATCCAACTAAACTTCAAGAGGGTACTTACCTTTAAACTCCATGCAAGCCTAAACCTAAGGACTTGTCTGCTTTGTGTGTACATAACAACTTGTTTACTTGTGCATAACATCATAAACATCATACCATAGCATTTTAAATAACTATTTCAAGGATCTCAAGGGTCTATGATGCAGGGTCATGTTGAACCATACGCATATCAAGGGGAAAAGGGATTCAATCTCTAAATCAAATGTCGTCAAAGACCAAAGCAAGGTAACTTGAGTCAAGGGCTATGACCCACTTGACATGGTGAGCTTGATTCTCGTAGAAGGACATCCACCCATACGAAGTTCTCCAATCAAAGTTGTTGATCAAAGTTCAAATTTTAACATCTTTTTGTGTTTACTCTGCGAGATCCTTGAAAACATTGCATCCGCATATCATGCATGTCATCATAACAGGTTTTCCCGTATAGGTTTTCTCATCTGCTTACTGTTTATTTCAGTAGAGATTACTCTATAGCAAACAATTAAAGATCTCCAAGCTCAAAACGCTCAGCTCCAGCAAGCACTCATGAACTTGGCCAAGGGGCAGGAAGATCTGAAAACACTCTTCACCAAAGAGAGCAAGAAGAAGAAAAAGTCGGTCATCCTCAACGTAAGGAGAAGGTCCAAGGGGCATGCTCAACTAGCTCAAAAAGAAGATGCTTCTTCTAAAGAAGAAGACAGTCAGGAAGAGGAAGCTAGAAGCATTATATCCAATATAGATACTGATGACAATGACTCTTTTAAGGAACGGTATCCACCAGCGGATGAAAAATACAAACAACTTGAAGACAGACTAAAAGTTGTGGAGATCCAAGTTGTGCCTCGTTTGGATTTAGGAGACATGGGCTTGGTTTATGGAGTGGTCATCCCACCAAAGTTCAAAATCCCTACCTTTGCCCCATATGATGGAGTCTCTTGTCCTAAGATGCATCTAAATTCTTATGTCCGCAAGATTCAACGATACACAATTGATTAGAAGCTTTGGATCCACTTCTTCCAAGAGAGTTTAGTTGGGACGCAACTTGAGTGGTTCTATCAATTGGAGAGTTCCCATATTCGCACTTGGGAAGAGTTATCCGCTGCTTTTTATAAGCAATACCAATACAACATTGATCTTGCACCAACTCGTGTGCAGTTGCAGAACATGGCCATGCATTCCAATGAGGGCTTCAAAGAATACGCCCAAAAATGGAGAGATCTGGCTGGTGGGGTGCAGCCCCCATTAACTGACAGGGAGCTGATTGACATCTTCATGGGAACTTTAACAGAACCTTTCTTCAATCACCTAATTAGAAGCTCCTTAGTCGGGATCATCGAGATAATACTGACTGGCGAAAGGGTCGAAGTTGGCATCAAAAGCGGAAAAATCTAAGGGGCTACACCCTCTGATGCTCAAAAAAAGCCATACAATAGGAAGAAATAATCTAATGATGTGTATGGTCAAAAGAGTATTAACAAGAGCAATCATGACTAACATGTGGAGGCAGTCCTGATCTCTGGTCCTGTGTCGCAGCAACAATAACAAAGGGTAAATCAATGAAGGCCAGACAAGCCTAAAAGACAGTTTACCAACATCAATATGTCGTTGTCTCAAGCACTACAACACTTGTTGAGGATGAACCTGATTACGTTGATAGGACCTCATCCAAACCCCAAAACTTCTTCTCCTAACTACAATCCCAATGCAACATACGCTTATCATTCCAGCAGTCCCGAGCATGATACTAACAATTGTTGGGCGTTGAAGTACAAGATTCAAAACATGATTGATGCCAAGGAGATCGAGTTTGATCCTCCAGAGACTCCCAACGTGATCACCACTCCCATGCCAAATCATTGAGTGTTCCAGTTCATTTTTGAATTTTCAATTGTAATTTCTTTTGTTATTCAAACAATTATCTATTAATGTTAAACTATGTTTCATTAATGCATTGCATATGTTTGTCTTGAATTCATCTATTCGTTTTCACTATATTTAAAATATGCTTTTTTTACTCTTAACTCTTGCTAAAAGTTACAAGTTGTTGTACCCCAAAATTTGCCCTCCCATATTTCTCAAAACATCTCAAGAAAAATTCACAAGTCCAACCCGGCGCGTCATATTCAGGTGTTCTTTCCCCAAGATATCTCTGATAACGTATTCTCAAATTCAGGTTCGGCTCAAGAGATAATTCTTTAAAGAAGGTATCCGAATGTGTAAGTTTTCTTGAAGAAATATGGTGAAAAAGTGTGCTGAAAGTGCAGTTTTTACGCGCTAAAAAAATTCATAACTTGAAGATCGTGGCTCGTTTTGAACCCGTTCCAGTGGCCAAAATTCCGTCTTGACATTATCTACGTTTTCATCTCTCACGTTTGGAAGCCAATTTCGATCAGAAGGTCTTCAAAAATGTGGATTTATCAAGTATTTTCATACAGAAAATTTGTGACAGAAGTTTATTTGCGTCATGTTCAGAAAATCATAACTTGGTCGATTTTCATCGTATCGAGATGGTTCCAGCGCCAAAATTTCACAAATTGAGTTGGATACATTTTCACAGAAGTTATTGAGTTCAAACGGTATTCAAAAGGCCTTCGTTTTTTGCTCAGAGTGCATGACACGCTGAAAATCCTGAATGCTGAATATTATTTCATCTGGGCCGAAACTTCGAAAATTCATAACTCGGTCAATTTTTATCGCATTGGGCTCATATTTTTACACAAAGTCACTGATTCATAGATCTACAACTTTTCTTCAAAAGTCGAGACTGGATTATGCTCCGATCAATACCAGTTTTTTATTGAAGAACGTGTCAGAGTCGACACTGGAGCCCAAAATAAGTTTGTCTGAGCTGAAACTTCAAAAATTCATAACTAATTCACCGTTTATCCGATTGAGCCGATTTTCGGATAGGAGTTAGTTATCGATGTCGGCTACATTTTGTTTTCACATTTCAACTTCAAAAATTGCACTTAAGTCACTGCGATTTAGCCTGGAAAGTGACGAACTCAAGTGAACATTGGAGGCCCAATTGCACATTCAAAGCCCATTTTATTTACCCTAATTTCCATTATATAATCACCTTCTTTTCACACAAACCAGAGAGGAGAAAAAGAGAGAAAAAAACCTTTGCCACAACACTGTTAGAATATCAAATTCTTTCAAGAATCCTAAAACCTTGAAATCCTTATTACAAATCCCTCCCTCACTACAAACAAGTCATCACAGTTACAAACCAACACCTCACTACTTCTTCAGTAAGGGTAAGGCTGGCTTGATCTCCATGATCCAAAGGGCATAAAAGCACTCATGTCACTAATTTTCCAGTAAGGGTAAAATTGATTTGATCTCCATGATCAAAAGGGTATAATCATTCATACATGCCATATTGTGCCTAAACATAAAATTTCTTCATATATTGGCTTTATTTGCATTTTATGATTTTATTTAATGTGTTCATGAGATTCAACACTGCAGATTTAGACAGGATCCCATGCAGGTTCATTAAGAAACGTTGAGGCCAAAAGCCAAATGGCCAAAAGCCAAAAGCCAAAAGCCAAAAGCCAAAAGCCAAATGGCCAAAAGAACAACTTATGCATGACACCAATACATGGCGAGACAGACATCCTGAGAAGATTAAGGAACGTTGAGGCCAGAACACAAATGGCCAACAGTCAGAATACAAATGGCCATGAAACCCAAACCAATGGCTAAAGAATGCAGACCACGGTACTCAGGAGTCAATGAACACACACGTGATGCCAGAAAGTCAAACAAAGTTTTTTGTCTAATGGGCCAGAATACTTCAAAAAAACCTCCCCTTGGGCCTGAAACCCCCCTTGGTTTGCATCCTTTTTTAATTTTATTTTCTTTTCTTTTATAATTCTTTTTTAATTGTTTTAATTGTTTTTTTCACCATAAAATAATTTTCTATAATAAAAACAGAAAAATCAAAAATACAAATATATTTAATTATTATTAATTTCATCACTAACCTATTTTTTGTAAATAAACTCTAACAATTAACTTAGTTTAATTTAGGTTTTTAAACTTTAATCTTTTTCTTAATAAGTAAAAAGTATCTAGAATTAGGTTTTTTTGACATTTTCATCTTTTTCTTAAATAAATTATTAATCATCATTATTTATCATTATTATTAATTATCATTAATTTTGTAAATAAATATGTACATTAAATATTATGTAAATTAGGTTTTAAACTTTAACTTTTTTTTAATAATTAAAAATATTTAGAACTAGGGTTTCCTTCTAATTTTAAATTCTTTTCTTTATTTTCATAAATACAAAAAACCTAAAAAACATTTCTTTTCTTTAATAAAATAAATAATTAACTTTCTTATTTCAATTTAATTTCAAAAGGGTCCAACGCCCTCGAACGTTCAACTTTAATTCTTTCGCGCATTTATTCTTATTTTCCTTTGTGAATATTATGTAATTGCTCAAGCCTTGTAATAGTAATTAGGAATTTATTTACTTTCCGCATTTTTTATTCAAAACGGGTCTTTGTTAATTTGGCGATGTATAGACCCGCGCCTTGTAATAGCGTAGGATTTATCTTTCCGCACTTTAATTTTCGCACTTTTAAACTGCTAAACTTTGCATGAAAGAATGAATGGCCTAAATTAAAAACAAGCGTAGATCACCATGATACATGTACAAGATAAAACATAACTGAAAATAACACACAAATTCACACACCACTCTTAGGGTACGCCTCATTGTTGCCTTGCCCTCGAAACGTGGTCGTCGAGTATAGGACGTTTTAGTAAGTCCTTATGTCCATGACATGATCCAGTTGCCTCGAAACGGTTGCCTCGGAATTAAAAAGGATCAATGGCATAAGGGTAGCTTCTAAGGTGTCCTACTATTGCTCTGGTGACCACACTGTCCCTACAAACGAATTGACCCGAATACCTCCAACGGTGGTGCTACCTACCTCTCAATGGTGGGATGGCACTACCTTAAGGACATTTACACAGCCTAATTCCTTAGGGTAGGTAGATGACTCATAGATACTTGCTCTATTCAAAAACAAACAAAACTCTTTTCACACCGACACTTTTCAAAAAGCTTTCAAAACAATTTTTCAAACACTCTTGAGGACTGATACAAGAGTCGATCTGAAATCTTTAAACGAAACTTTTTCAAACCCACTCACAATTGAAAAGCAAACATTTTGAAAACACAAATGAGCAAGTATCTAAGAGCCCATGGATAACCATGGATAGAAAGGGTGCTAACACCTTCCCTTTCTATAAATCTACCTCCCGAACCGAGAAACTATCTCATAAGGAATTTTGCTTTGCTTTTGTCCTGTGCATGTTGGAGAAAATAAAAGACGGTGGCGACTCTTTCTTCCGTGACATTTCGCGAACCAGCGTTAAACAGTCAGTTCCAGATCCACCGATCACAGAACTGGCGACTCTGTTGGGGAATCTTTTAAAGTGAGGTGTACTTTAGGACTAAGATCACTTGTGTTTTCAATTGTCTGAACTATTTGCTTTATTATTGTGGGTACTGTCTTGGGAGTTCTATAGATCCTAACCCGGATCTGGGGATACCTTCTTAGAAAGTAGCAACAAGGCTGTGAGGGAACTGTGCGGGGTATACCGACATGGTTGAAGCAGTCTGCTACGTTGATGTGGCACTTTGGTGTGCACCGGTAACCCTTGAGTTCAGTCAAGGAGAGTACGGGGCCTCCGCGTGGTGTCGTGAAGCATCAACTGACCTTAGGAACCTTAATTGAACCATCTTGGCCTCTTTAGGGTAGTGAGATAACTGACTTTGGTGCAGTCCGATGTTGGTTGATACTCGATACTACACTCAATTGAGGGTTGTTTTCTTGGAATATTACGGTCGCCAGTTCAGTGGCTAAATCGAAACGATGAACAATGAAAGCAATCCAATGATATCGGGACCCTTAGAACCCGGTTACTTTGATAGGACAGGTTTGAGCCCACCAACTTCAAGAGGGTAATACCCAGACCCCATGCTGGCCTAAACTCTAAGGGTTGTGGTGTGACTTATGTGCTTTCATACTTGACTACTTGCATGCTTGTTATCTGACACTTGAGTTTCTTACAGGTTTTGTTTATAGTCCTTAATTGGGACTCATAACAGGGTTTACCTACATTACCCCATGCATAGCATAACATCATACCATTGCATGCATCCCGCATAAGGACTAACCCATTTCAAGGATCTCAAGGGCTTGTGATGCAGGTCATGATGAACCAACATGTCTGGCAAGGGGCAAAGGGGATTTATTTTCCTCTAGCCAAGATTGTCAGGGGCTATGACCCACTGGATATGGTGAGCCTTTGACCCTTGAAGAAGGACTCTCTACAACACGAAGTTACTTCAATCAAGATACCAGATTCTAATTTTAACAAATTTTCTTGTTTACCCCGTGAGATCCTTGAAAACATCGCATGCATACATACACATCATTGCATAACAGGTACCCTTTTTTCTACAGGTTGCTTACCTTCTTTGCTGTTTATTTCAGCAGTCTCATCATGAATTCGGAAACATCTACTGAGCAATCCATCAAGGCTCTCCAGGCTCAGAACACCCAGTTCCAAGAGCTGATCATGAGTTTGGCCCAGGGGCAACAAGATCTGAAGACCCTGCTTTCGAAAAAGAAGAAGAAGAGGACGGTGTTGTTCAACCCTAGACGCAAATCTGGGAATGGATCACGAAATGAAGTTGAGCAGACTACCCCATCTGTTGGGAAAGACAGTCCCCAAGAAAGGGAGGTTCCTAGTCCAGTGGTCTCCGACAACGAGACCGATTACAATGATGAGCAGTACCCTCCAGCTGAGGACAGGTATAAACAGTTGGAAGACCGGCTAAGTGCCATGGAGATACAAAAAGTGCCCGGCCTGGACTTCGAGGATCTAGGTATGTCTTCTGGGGTAGTAATCCCGCACAAATTCAAGGCACCTGCCTTTGCCAAGTACGACGGGGCATCCTGTCCTAAGCTGCATCTCAGGTCTTACATAAGGAGGATCCAGCCCTACACGACTGACAAGAATTTGTGGATTCACTTTTTTCAGGATAGTCTGTCGGGAACTCAACTCGATTGGTTCTATCAACTGAATGGAGCCAACATCCGCAGCTGGGAGGACTTGGCCACTGCATTCTACAAGCAATACCAGTATAATGCCGACCTTGCTCCCACGCGTACTCAGCTTCAGGGGATGTCTATGGGTATAAGCGAAGGTTTCAAAGAATATGCTCAAAAATGGAGGGACCTTGCTGGAAGGGTACAACCACCTCTGACTAACCGCGAGCTCGTCGACATGTTCTTGGGGACCCTGTCTGGTCCATTCTTCAACCACCTGATTGGGAATTCTGCTGCTGGGTTTACATATTTGGTCTTAACCGGGGAAAGAATAGAAGTTGGCATCAAGTCAGGGAAAATATAGAATGGTGACTCCTCGAACACTGAGAAGAAACTATCCTAGAGAGAATCTAGTGCTGTCTATGGCTCAAGAGGGCAGAATAGGTCCGAGCACCGCCAAGATGTCAACGCGGTGGTTATTGCAAAACCGATCGGCGCTCCTCAGCGTCATAATCAGCAAAGGGAAGAGAGACCCAAAAGGCAATTCACTCCCCTCGGCATGACCTTGTCACAGATATTGCCACAATTGCTGGAAACCAAGTTGGTAACTCTCATGGACCCTCCAAAGAATCCCAACAGGACGCCTTCAAGGTATAACCCTAACGTTCGCTGTGCTTATCATTCTGACAGCCCGGAGCATGCTACAGATGATTGTTGGACTTTGAGAAACAAGGTTCAGGATCTGATTGACGCAAAGGAAGTCCAGCTCGACTCTCCAGAGGCTCCCAATGTGACCACTGCTCCCCTGCCCAAACATGGCTAGGATTGGAAACTTTTGTTCATTTGAATGTTCAAGATTGTATTTTTCTTCGATTGTTCAAACATTTTATTTCATGTCAAACTTGGTTATTTCATTAATGCATTACACATGTCTGTTTTGAAGTAATTATTTCGTATTCACTATATGCAAACTGTTTTCATATTTTTGTGATGTCAACTCTTGATCTAAAATTCTAAGCCTCTTGAGGGAGGATGACGAAAACGATACCATAATCTACAGTATACTTTTGAACAGACCCCGCTGATGAGGTACAGGCATTGCTTCAATTCTTAAACACTGGAGTTATAAGGAAGATAATCCCTCGTCAACCCCTCTGAGCCAAAGAAGTTGGAGTTTTTTCTTTTTCGAAATTAAAACCCTTAATCATAACCTGGGGCAGGGTAGTTCTCTCAGTTGATCCAGGTGCACGATGAATGGCATCAAAGGAATCCTTACAAAACAAAAAAATACAGCGATGGTTCCGAACAATCATAAAGACAGGTAGTCATTACTTCTCAAAATAAAAACCCATTAAGTCTATGAAGGAGACTTACAAAACTGGGGCATCCCGCTAACTGTAATTCCAAAAAGGAAACAGCTCAGGCAAAAAACAGGGATAACAAAATCAAGAAAAAAAAGAGGTCATACAAACCCTCAACAAAAAAGTAAATGACTGCCCATTCAAAATAAATTGTCAATACCCGAACCATCACTGGTATATTAGAGCAAAAGACTCGAACAAGGTCTAACGCACGATCAATTGAGTTTAGGATTGAAGAACATCACGAAGAACAGGTGGGTACAAAAAAAAAAGTTTGAGCCTTTATCCTTTGTTTCTTAAACCGTGAACCAGGCCACGTTACAACCCTAAAAAGTCCTAGCTGAAGCATGGGTTAGTTCGAAAGCATACTGTTACGAAAGGTATCCTGACTCCTTAAGGCTTGCGGTAAAATAACGAGTTGACATCACATTTTACAAAATTTGCTTGTTTTACTAAAAGATGCATTTTCAAAAACTTCGAAACAGACGTAAGCTTTGCATTCTTGATATAATACTGTTTGCGTATGACTATTTGTTCGAACAGCAGAGAAATTTGCACAAAGAATATCTAGTGAACAAAAGAACTTCCAATCAAGGGGCATGGCATGATCATTGTCCATCATCTGGGGCAGTTGAGTCAAGATTCAGAGAATCTCTCAAAAGGCCAACCAGCTTGGGGCAAATCTCCATCTGGATCACTTGGGGCATTGAACGATCAAACGAAGATCTTCTGGTGGTATGGCAACACTACACTACTGACAGGGGCACCTCCCTACATCCTGAGAGCGTGGACATAGTCGAAAAAATACTATGCAAAATCAAAGACCCGCTAGGTTGACACACCTAGGCAAAAATAAGGGCTTCCCGGCGAACCAAAAGGGTTCGGGCAAAATAAGGGATGAAAATGAAAAAATTTGTACACCCGGCAAGTCGAAAACCTGAAAAGGCGGCTTGGGCAAAAATGGGTATCCCGGTGGCTGAAAACCCGAAAGGGCGGTCCAGGCAAAAGTTAGGGATCAAAGCGTACGACTATGTCCCGACATCTCGTCACTTGCCTACCAGAAGAAGATTTGTCAATCGGCAGTCATCAAACACCTTCACATGTACCTTCTTCTCCAATAGAAACTGGGGCAATAATGAGTTGTCTAAATGATTCGGTTGCTCTGTCCACCGAAGTGCCAAGGTAAGTTCAGCTGAAGAATGCGACCAAGATACCTTCACTCCCTGCAGAGCGAACGCGTCTCCCCAGGTTTTATTCAAAGGTTATTTCTCCACCAGAGCTTATAACTGGGTTATCCTCAGCTAAAAGCCACGGAAGGATCGTCCTCAGCGAAGTCTTCCTATCCCCAGCGGAGCTCATCAAAACTTCCATCATAACATATCAATGGTATCCCCAGCGGAGTTATCATCAACCTCAGCGAAGTACCTCTCTTTCCCAACAGAGTTACCTCCCCGCAGAGTAATCTATTCGCCAAGTTTATTCCCCAACGGAGTCATCTTCTCCTACCGGTATTCTTGCAATCATCATCCCCAACGAAAACGAAGAATCTCACTCTTCAACATCAGCCTAGGATTTGACTTTCCGGCATCCGTCAAGGATCTATTTTCCTAGACGAAGATACATTCATAAATATCACATTGTTATACAACATGATACATGCATCATACAATCTCATGTGTTGAAAAATATTATTGCTTGATCCATATCATGCATTGCATATGACTGACCTTTACCTTTCAGGAAGGATACAGTGAAAAGATCAGCTATGTAGACGAATACAGTCAAAAGAGACTAACCCAGTCAAAGAATACAAATCCAGTTAAATCAATGCCTAAAGATTTCTCTGATACAACTCGTCGTTATAGACAGTCGTCGTTATAGACACTCGTCGTTATAGACACTCGTCGTTATAGACACTCGTCGTGATAGACACTCGTCGTCATAGACACTCGTCGTCATAGACACTCGTCGTCATAGACACTCGTCGTTATAGACACTCGTCGTCATAGACACTCGTCGTCATAGACACTCGTCGTCGTAGACACTCGTCGTGATAGACACTCGTCGTGATAGACACTCGTCGTTATAGACACTCGTTATTATAGACACTCGTCGTTATAGACACTCGTCGTTATAGACACTCGTCGTTATAGACACTCGTCGTTATAGACACTCGTCGTTATAGACACTCGTCGTTATAGACACTCGTCGTTATAGACACTCGTCGTTATAGACACTCGTCATTAAAGACCACTCGTCCATGAGGATAACCTGTCAGTAGAGACAACTCACCAACCTTACTATATTCCAGACTCGATTCCTGTATCCTGCCAGGGCACGTCTGAAGAGTTTGAGGATCCGATTCCTGTATCTTGCCAGGGTGTATCCGTTGACGACTAACATTACCAGACTCGATTCCTGTATCCTGCCAGGGCACGTCTGAAGAGTTCGAAGATCCGATTCTTGTATCTCGCCAGGGTGTATCTGTTGACGGCTAACATTACCAGACTCGATTCTTGTATCCTGCCAGGGCACGTCTGAAGAGTTCGAAGATCCGATTCCTGTATCTTGCCAGGGTGTATCTGTTGACGACTATATTCTCTGGACTCGACTCTTGTATCTTGCCAGGGCACGTCTGAAGAGTTTGAAGATTCGATACCTGTATCCAGCCAGGGCGCATCTACATAAAGAGTTTGAAGATCAACTCCTGTAACAGGCCATGTAATTATTTTCTTTCTCAGGTACGCAAGTTCTCGCTAAGGAATCTCTTACGCGATCGACAACCTCCCGATGGCATCTACAAGTCCATCTCCACAACTACCATTACAGTTCCAAATGGCATCTATAAGCCCATTCCCGACAAGGTTCTGTCACACTTCCAGATGGCATCTATAAGCCCATCCTTCTATCCATCATCTTTCCAAATGGCATCTGTAAGCCCATTCCCGACATCACATTGTTGATACTCCACTATACGAGTGCAAATTTCTGGGCACTCTAGTGTTCAATCATCTTCCACCTTCGGATCACGAAAGGCCCGAAAGCCAATCTATATCCTCAGGTTTAAGAAGATTGAACAGGGGCAACTGTTGTACCCCAAAATTTGCCCTCCCATATTTCTCAAAACATCTCAAGAAAAATTCACAAGTCCAACCCGGTGCGTCATATTCAGGTGTTCTTTCCCCAAGATATCTCTGATAACGTATTCTCAAATTCAGGTTCGGCTCAAGAGATAATTCTTTAAAGAAGGTATCCGAATGTGTAAGTTTTCTTGAAGAAATATGGTGAAAAAGTGTGCTGAAAGTGCAGTTTTTACGCGCTAAAAAAATTCATAACTTGAAGATCGTGGCTCGTTTTGAACCCGTTCCGGTGGCCAAAATTCCGTCTTGACATTATCTATGTTTTCATCTCTCACGGCTGGAAGCCAATTTCGATCAGAAGGTCTTCAAAAATGTGGATTTATCAAGTATTTTCATACAGAAAATTTGTGACAGAAGTTTATTTGCGTCATGTTCAGAAAATCATAACTTGGTCGATTTTCATCGTATCGAGCTGGTTCCAGCGCCAAAATTTCACAAATTGAGTTGGCTAAATTTTCATAGAAGGTATTGAGTTCAAACGGTATTCAAAAGGCCTTCGTTTTTTGCTCAGAGTGCGTGACACGCTGAAAATCCTGAATGCTGAATATTATTTCATCTGGGCCGAAACTTCGAAAATTCATAACTCGGTCAATTTTTATCGGATAGGGCTCATATTTTTACACAAAGTCACTGATTCATAGATCTACAACTTTTCTTCAAAAGTCGAGACCGGATTATGCTCCGATCAATACCAGTTTTTTATTGAAGAACGTGTCAGAGTCGACACTGGAGCCCAAAATAAGTTTGTTTGAGCTGAAACTTTAAAAATTCATAACTAATTCACCGTTTATCCGATTGAGTCGATTTTCGGACAGGAGTTAGTTATCGATGTCGGCTACATTTTGTTTTCACATTTCAACTTAAAAAATTTCACTTAAGTCCCCGCGATTTAGCCTGGAAAGTGACGAACTCAAGTGAACATTGGAGGCCCAATTGCACATTCAAAGCCCATTTTCTTTACCCTAATTTCCATTATATAATCACCTTCTTTTCACACAAACCAGAGAGGAGAAAAAGAGAGAAAAAAACATTTGCCACAACACTGTTAGAATATCAAATTCTTTCAAGAACCCTAAAACCTTGAAATCCTTATTACAAATCCCTCCCTCACTACAAACAAGCCATCACAGTTACAAACCAACACCTCACTACTTCTTCAGTAAGGGTAAGGCTGACTTGATCTCCATGATCCAAAGGGCATAAAAGCACTCATGTCACTAATTTTCCAGTAAGGGTAAAATTGATTTGATCTCCATGATCAAAAAGGTATAATCATCTTCATATATTGGCTTTATTTGCATTTTATGATTTTATTTAATATGTTCATGAGATTCAACACTGCAGATTTAGACAGGATCCCATGCAGGTTCATTAAGAAACATTGAGGCCAAAAGCCAAATGGCCAAAAGCCAAAAGCCAAAAGCCAAAAGTCAAATGGCCAAAAGAACAACTTATGCATGACACCAATACATGGCGAGATAAACATCCTGAGAAGATTAAGGAACGTTGAGGCCAGAACACAAATGGCCAACAGTCAGAATACAAATGGCCATGAAACCCAAGCCAATGGCCAAAGAATGCAGACCACGGTACTCAGGAGTCAATGAACACACACGTGATGCCAGAAAGTCAAACAAAGTTTTTTGTCTAATGGGCCAGAATACTTCAAAAAAACCTCCACTTGGGCCTGAAACCCCCCTTGGTTTGCATCCTTTTTTAATTTTATTTTCTTTTCTTTTCTAATTCTTTTTTAATTGTTTTAATTATTTTTTTCACCATAAAATAATTTTCTATAATAAAAACAGAAAAATCAAAAATACAAATATATTTAATTATTATTAATTTCATCACTAACCTATTTTTTGTAAATAAACTCTAACAATTAACTTAGTTTAATTTAGGTTTTTAAACTTTAATCTTTTTCTTAATAAGTAAAAAGTATCTAGAATTAGGTTTTTTTGACATTTTCATCTTTTTCTTAAATAAATTATTAATCATCATTATTTATCATTATTATTAATTATCATTAATTTTGTAAATAAATATGTACATTAAATATTATGTAAATTAGGTTTTAAACTTTAACTTTTTTTTTAATAATTAAAAATATTTAGAACTAGGGTTTCCTTCTAATTTTAAATTCTTTTCTTTATTTTCATAAATACAAAAAACCTAAAAAACATTTCTTTTCTTTAATAAAATAAATAATTAACTTTCTTATTTCAATTTAATTTCAAAAGGGTCCAACGCCCTCGAACGTTCAACTTTAATTCTTTCGCGCATTTATTCTTATTTTCCTTTGTGAATATTATGTAATTGCTCAAGCCTTGTAATAGTAATTAGGAATTTATTTACTTTCCGCATTTTTTATTCAAAACGGGTCTTTGTTAATTTGGCGATGTATAGACCCGCGCCTTGTAATAGCGTAGGATTTATCTTTCCGCACTTTAATTTCCGCACTTTTAAACTGCTAAGCTTTGCATGAAAGAATGAATGGCCTAAATTAAAAACAAGCGTAGATCACCATGATACATGTACAAGATAAAACATAACTGAAAATAACACACAAATTCACACACCACTCTTAGGGTACGCCTCACTGTTGCCTTGCCCTCGAAACGTGGTCGTCGAGTATAGGACGTTTTAGTAAGTCCTTATGTCCATGACATGATCCAGTTGCCTCGAAACGGTTGCCTCGGAATTAAAAAAGATCAATGGCATAAGGGTAGCTTCTACGGTGTCCTACTATTGCTCTGGTGACCACACTGTCCCTACAAACGAATTGACCCGAATACCTCCAACGGTGGTGCTACCTACCTCTCAATGGTGGGATGGCACTACCTTAAGGACATTTACACAGCCTAATTCCTTAGGGTAAGTAGATGACTCATAGATACTTGCTCTATTCAAAAACAAACAAAAATCTTTTCACACCGACACTTTTCAAAAAGCTTTCAAAACAATTTTTTAAACACTCTTGAGGACTGATACAAGAGTCGATCTGAAATCTTTAAACGAAACTTTTTCAAACCCACTCACAATTGAAAAGCAAACATTTTGAAAACACAAATGAGCAAGTATCTAAGAGCCCATGGATAACCATGGATAGAAAGGGTGCTAACACCTTCCATTTCTATAAATCTACCTCTCGAACCGAGAAACTATCTCATAAGGAATTTTGCTGTGCTTTTGTCCTGTCCATGTTGGAGAAAATAAAAGACGGTGGCGACTCTTGCTTCCGTGACATTTCACGAACCAGCGTTAAACAGTCAGTTCCCGATCCACCGATCACAGAACTGGCGACTCTGCTGGGGAATCTTTTAAAGTGAGGTGTACTTTAGGACTAAGATCACTTGTGTTTTCAATTGTCTGAACTATTTGCTTTATTATTGTGGGTACTGTCTTGGGAGTTCTATAGATCCTAACCCGGATCTGGAGATACCTTCTTAGAAAGTAGCAACAAGGCTGTGAGGGAACTGTGCGGGGTATACCGACATGGTTGAAGCAGTCTGCTACATTGATGTGGCACTTTGGTGTGTACCGGTAACCCTTAAGTTCAGTCAAGGAGAGTACGGGGCCTCCGCGTGGTGTAGTGAAGCATCAACTGACCTTAGGAACCTTAATTGAACCATCTTGGCCTCTTTAGGGTAGTGAGATAACTGACTTTGGTGCAGTCCGATGTTGGTTGATACTCGATACTACACTCAATTGAGGGTTGTTTTCTTGGAATATTTCGGTCGCCAGTTTAGTGGCTAAATCGAAACGATGAACAATGAAAGCAATCCAATGATATTGGGACCCTTAGAACCCGATTACTTTGATAGGACAGGTTTGAGCCCACCAACTTCAAGAGGGTAATACCCATACCCCATGCTGGCCTAAACTCTAAGGGTTGTGGTGTGACTTATGTGCTTTCATACTTGACTACTTGCATGCTTGTTATCTGACACTTGAGTTTCTTGCAGGTTTTGTTTATAGTCCTTAATTGGGACTCATAACAGGGTTTACCTACATTACCCCATGCATAGCATAACATCATACCATTGCATGCATCCCGCATAAGGACTAACCCATTTCAAGGATCTCAAGGGCTTGTGATGCAGGTCATGATGAACCAACATGTCTGGCAAGGGGCAAAGGGGATTTATTTTCCTCTAGCCAAGGTTGTCAGGGGCTATGACCCACTGGATATGGTGAGCCTTTGACCCTTGAAGAAGGACTCTCTACAACACGAAGTTACTTCAATCAAGATACGAGATTCTAATTTTAACAAATTTTCTTGTTTACCCCGCGAGATCCTTGAAAACATCGCATGCATACATACACATCATTGCATAACAGGTACCCTTTTTCTACAGGTTGCTTACCTTCTTTGCTGTTTATTTCAACAGTCTCATCATGAACTCGGAAACATCTACTGAGCAATCCATCAAGGCTCTCCAGGCTCAGAACGCCCAGTTCCAAGAGCTGATCATGAGTTTGGCCCAAGGGCAACAAGATCTGAAGACCCTGCTTTCGAAAAATAAGAAGAAGAGGACGGTGCTGTTCAACCCTAGACACAAATCTGGGAATGGATCACGAAATGAAGTTGAGCAGATGTTGGCTCCTAAATTCGACACCCTTGTTTTATTAATATCAGCCATTAAAGCTGAAGGATGTTTTCGACCAGCTGGGTCTGTCGAAATGCCCATCGAAAGGTGGCAATGTACTTAGAGGATTTCTTCCAAGGGAGAAGTTGGTTGCCTTCGACGTCGAAGGTGTTTCTCGTTGAAGATGCTTCTCGACGAAGGTGTTCGATGATTCAGAGTGGAACGGTTTGAAATTCAAGCGTTTTGGAGGGAAAACGGTTTCCAGCGGTTACCAAGTGCAACGTGCAAAGATCTGGAGCGTCGAACGCTGAGAACGTGCCAAGTGGAGTCATCTCGAAGCAGTGTAACTGCCCGACGGTTACTTGGGATGTTTTAGTATAAATAGTAGTAGTTCACGCAGTTTTTCGCGTGTGTTCACAAATATATACAAAGTCACTCATATAGATTCGAGTACCCAGCGTGTGAGAAAGAATTGTTGAGAATGTATGTGTGAAACACCACTTTTATTAATCAAAGTCATTTATTTTCCAGAAACTTTACTTGCTTTCTTCTTTACTTTTCCTGTCGAAGCCCTTTATTTCAAGTCTTCATTTATTTTATCAAGCCCATTTCTTCATGCAATTTACTTAAAGCCTCTTTATTTTCTTGTCATTTAACCATTATCCAACTTAATTAAAACCTCAAAATCAACCATGTCTTAGGATCAATCTGATCGATCCTGCGAGTAACCAAATAAGTAACCATTTGGAGGATCAGCGGTTGTTTACCAATAACCACGGTAAACAAATTGGCACACCCGGTGGGACTGTGTGTTGATTGTTGAAGTTTAACCTTTTTTAACGTAATCTCATCTTGTTCGAGGAGTGTTGCATGTTATTGAGAAGTGGTAGAATATACACCAACGATACCAATACTGCCAGAAGAAGGGAAGAGATGGCGAATCCGCCAAACAATAACGAAATCCCACAAACGAATGTGGGAGCAACGGTTATCCCGACCGTAAGTGAAGCGATAACCGCTGGTTCAACACCAGCAGTAACGGTCATAACAACGGGGCCATTACCTCCGTTCACAGGCCCCAGAGTGCCTTTGGGAACTCCCCCACCAAGGGGAAATTTAGGCACAAGGCCTTATGTTCCCCCAGGATTTATGACAGGCGGTCATAATCAAGAACCACTCTATGGCATGCCAACTTCTGACTTGGCTAGCCTGACGAACGCTGCGTCCACTTTTTCAGACCCTTTAGTGAGTGCCTCTTCGCCACTCCAAGGTTCTGGAGTAGGTATGGCGAATAGAAATAGGACCCAACTCTTAGGAGGAACGTCCCAAGTAGCACATGGCCTTACAAATGCCTCGACAGCAGTCTTGAGGCAACAAATGGACGAAAGCAACCATGATATGGTTCAAATGCTGGCACAAACTTTAAGTACAGTGCTAAACCCTCTAATACAAAACACTACTCAATCGAATCAGCAGATGACAGCGCAAATGACGCGTTTGGCTGATTTCTTTGGAGTATCCCAACCTATTCGACAGCCCCAAAGGGCGCAAATAAGGGGAAACCAGGGTGTATTCTTAGAGGAAGAAACCACTATCAACCAAGTCCAACAGCCTGTCGAAGAAAACCTTAGGGCACGATTGGAGCAACCTGTCGAGGAACCTAGGGTAATAACCCCAGAGGTAAGGTTAGTTAACAGAAACCAAAATGCTGACGAAGTAGTTCAGCATATCCAATACCAAAACATGGGTTTGGAAAATAATCTGGCAACCATGACCGAAAGGATCATGACTCAAAATGGGATGAACATGGGCTTTCAAAGGCCCAACTTTACATCCTCGCTGTCAGAATACGTGTTACAAACAGACTTACCTCCTAGATGTAAAGTCCCTAAATTCACTAAGTTCTCTGGGGACACGACAGAATCTACTGTCGAACATGTGGCGAGATACTTGATCGAAGCAGGAGATATTTCGAACAACGAAAACCTGAGGATTAAGTACTTCCCAAGTTCTTTAACAAAGAACGCTTTTACTTGGTTTACAACTCTCCCCCCAATTCGATCCATCATTGGACCCAGTTGGAAAGATTGTTCCACGAGCAATTCTACATGGGGCAAACCAAGATAAGCCTGAAAGAATTGCCCAGTGTAAAGAGACGTTTCACTGAACCTATAGACGAATATCTAAATAGGTTTAGGTTGCTCAAAGCAAGATGTTTCACACAAGTGCCGGAACATGAGTTAGTCGAAATAGCCGCAGGCGGTTTAGATTATTCCATTAGGAAGAAGTTAGACACTCAATACCTGAGAGACATGGCCCAACTGGCCGATAGAGTTCGACAGGTAGAACGCCTCAAAGCTGAAAAAGCAAAGGCAACGAAAACTCATAAGAGAGAGGGGATAGCGTACGTTGAGATGGATGACGAAGATCCAGAATCCTTCGACGATACTATAACTGTCGAAGAAGGAGAAGTCGATTTAGCGGAACTAAAACAAGGGCCACCATACTCTTGCAAACTGTTAGTCCCCTCAAGTGGGAAAAATCCCATTGGTCCAGAAAGGACCAACGATAGGTTCCCCAAAAAGACTTATAGTTTTGATATTACAAAATGTGATGAGATCTTTGACTTGCTTGTAAAAATGGCCAAATGATAATACCCCCAGGGGTAAAAGTGCCTCCTCTTGATCAAAGAAAGAAGAGAGGCTTTTGTAAATATCATAATTTTCTGGGCCATAAAACGTCTCAATGTTTTCTTTTCAGGAATCTTGTGCAAGACGCTATCGAAGAAGGGAGGTTGAAGTTTGCTGACAAGACCCCCATGGTTGTGGACTCTAATCCGTTGCAGGCTGAAGCCCACTATGCTGAACCTTCAGAGGTGAACGTGATCGAGGCATCCAGAAGCCAGTCTAAGAGGCCAGGAATCACAATGGTCGAAGTCTCAAAGGACCATGTCAACATGCCAATCTTTGGCAGTTTTTCTGGGAATTTATCCAGAAAGACAATTGAAGCGGTTCAGAAAGCGGTCGAAAGCCCAAAGCTGGAGACAGTTGGAGCCCAAAAATCTGGACCAAAACCCAGTTCTCACTTGGCCCCAGTTCAAGGCCAGACAGAGGACTTGGAGATTCAAATGAAGCAGTTGACTCTTGCCAACAAAGATACCATGAATGTCAACATGGTCAAAGTCTCTGAACCAAAAGCATCAGAGGAGGCCATGAGGCAAGAACAAGCTAACAAGACTGCTTTCCCTCGGGAGAATGAAAATCTGGCAGATTTCCTGCAAAGATGCCAGAAGAAGAAGTCAGAAGTGATGCTGTGTCCAAGATGCAGTTCGATCTTTGACAAAAAAGCTGCTGAACATATTCAAGGCGTAAGAGCAGCAAATAAGAGAAGGGAAAATGTTGATCTTCGACATGACCCCAGAAGAGCCTCCCAAAGAGGTTCAAACCAAGAAAAGAGGCCATTGACTTTTAGGCCTCCAACTAATGTGCCAGTAGATACATGGTACAAAACATCTGGTCGAAAGAGGCCAAGTGAGGAGAGATGGCACTCTTTCGATGTGCCAAGGGGTTCATCTTTAACACAAAAGAAAGAGCCTCAAGTTGTTGCCCCTAAAGTTACACATGTGTCAAGCAACTACAAAGGGAAAAATCCCATGTCTCGATCTCAATGGAGGAGATACCAGAGGCGATGGAAAGCTGAGAGGGAGGCTGCTAATGAACCAAAGGCAGAAACCAGTTCAAATGTTCCTCTAAGGAAGCAAAGGAAACCTCTGGAAAGAGAGCCAGTAACCAACAGGCTAGTTTGGCCTAACCAAGGTGAAATTGAGGACGAAGATGGTTCTGAGTCTGATGATACTTTGGACATCATGGTGAATATAGTCTCAGTGCTGCCCAGAGAGTTCAACTGACAGGTGGAGGTCGAAACAAGTGATTGGGAAGTGGAGCAAGAAATGGCCAAACATAGGCCAGTGTGCTATTTCGTCATGGACAATGGCACTACTGAGGAACAAAATGGGTTCTTTGAACCACCTACAGAGGCGATGAAAAATCACCTCAAGCCTTTATTTATAAGGGCTAAACTCGAAGAAACTACAGTGAATAAAATCTTGGTGGATTGTGGGGCAACCATCAACATTATTCCTCACTTTATGCTAAGGAAAATAGGCAAAAGGGATGAGGACATCAAGCCTCACAACATGGTCCTGTCGAACTATGAGGGCGGCATAGGGACCACTATGGGAGTGATCCAACTGGATATCAAGGTATGATCTATCCTTCGACCAACAATGTTTATGGTCATATCGGCCAAACCTAACTATAACCTTTTGTTGGGCCGTGAATGGATTCATGGTGTTGGAGCTGTGCCATCATCAATGCACCAGAGGTTGCTGCTATGGCGTCCAGATGGGATGGTCGAAAATATAGAGGCAGATCAAAGCTATTACCTGGGCGAAGTGAATCACCTAGGGCTGGCAGATTTCGACAAGAACTTGGCTCACATAGGGCCATGTCCAACACCTGACTTCGACTTGGCGCCAGCACCAAATACTTTTTGTTCCCTATACCTGCACCCTGAGCATGGTTTTCAATAGGACAGAGAAGACTTGTCCCACATAGACTTCAGTGGGTTAACTGATATCCAACCAACTGGTTGGGGAAGTGAATTCAGTGATAATGACTGAGTCACAATCATTGAAGCGAATTTCGGCTTACGTAGCCGAAACAAAGATGATAACGACTCTCGAAGCCGAAGTAAAGTACATGGCCACACAGGCCAATGATCAACAGTTATCTGCTGCAGGTCCTGGAAAGGATTTCGATCCAGAACCTCCTGATATCATGCCAGAAGGAATACAGGAACAGAGGCTCGACGCCATCTATGACGATGAGCCTTTGGGCTTCGAAAAGGACCCCTTGGCGAACAACATCAAAATGTTAGCGCAAGATCCTTTAGAAGAAATCAACTTAGGCGAAGGGTCAGAGAAAAAGCCAACTTACATCAGCGCGAAAATTGACCCAGAACTTAGGTTGGAAGTAATCCAATTGTTGAAAGAGTTCAAGGACTGTTTTGCATGGGATTACGACGAAATGCCTGGTCTCGACAGAGGATTGGTAGAACTTCAGTTGCCAATCAAACCTGGGAAGAAGCCAATCAAGCAAAGTCCAAGACGCTTCGTTCCAGAAATACTGTCGAAGATCAAAACGGAAGTCGAAAGACTGCTGAGGTGCAAATTCATACGCGTTACAAGGTATGTCGAATGGATTGCAAACATTGTGCCAGTAATTAAGAAAAATGGTACATTGAGGGTGTGCATAGATTTCAGAGATTTGAACGCTGCTACACCCAAAGATGAATATCCTATGCCTGTGGCGGAAATGCTAGTCGATTCTGCCGCTGGCTATGAATACCTGAGTATGCTCGATGGTTATTCAGGATATAATCAAATATTCATTGCTGAAGAGGATGTGTCGAAAACAGCTTTTCGATGCCCTGGGGCTCTAGGCACTTACGAATGGGTAGTGATGCCTTTTGGCCTAAAGAACGCTGGGGCAACAATACCAGCGAGCAATGAATTCCATCTTCCATGATTTTATTAACACTTTTATGCAAGTATATATTGATGACATTGTTATAAAATCTGTGTGAAAGCTGGAGATTTCTTAGGCTTCGTTGTCCACAAGAAAGGAATCGAAATCAACCAGAACAAGACGAAGGCTATTCTGGAAGCGAAAGCGCCATCGAATAAGAAGGAACTGCAATCTCTATTAGGCAAGATAAATTTCTTAAGGAGATTTATATCTAACCTAAGTGGGAAAGCTCAAGCCTTTTCACCCTTACTTCGACTGAATAAAGAGGGATTCGAATGGGGGCAAGAGCAACAAGAAGCCTTCGACAAAATCAAAGGGTACCTCACCAAGCCACCTATTTTGGTGCCTCCTTGTAGCAATAGGAGTATGAGATTGTACATAGCTGCATCCGACAAAACTTTGGGAAGCATGTTAGCCCAAGAAGATGAGAATGGAGTCAAAAGACCCATTTATTATCTTAGTAGAGTTTTGAACGATGCAGAAACTAGATATAGCGAAGTTGAAAAATTGTGTCTATGTCTGTATTTCTCTTGTACAAAACTCAAGCAATATATAAAACCAGTTGATGTGTATGTGTCGTCTCATTTTGATGTTTTCAAGTACATGTTGTCGAAACCCATCTTGCACAGTCGAATTGGCAAGTGGGCACTAGCATTAACTGAATACTCCTTGACCTTTATGCCTCTTAAGGCAGTAAAAAGACAAGTGGTTGCAGACTTTATAGTCGACCACTCAATTCAAGTTGAGAATGTTAATTATATGGAGATAGAACCTTGGAAATTCTACTTCGATGGATCCAGCCATAAAGATGGAACAGGAGTAGGAGTCTTGATTATTTCTCCAGAAAAAATTCCAACAACATTCAAGTACAAGATATCAGGTTCTTGTTCGAACAATGAGGCTGAGTATGAAGCTCTAATTACTGGCCTTGAAATATTGTTGGAATTGGGGGCAACTCGAGTCGAAATAATGGGAGACTCAGAGTTAGTCATTAAGCAAGTCACAAAAGAATATAAATGCATAAGAGAAAATCTCATTATGTACTTTGTGATAGCAAATCGTTTATTGAAAAAATTTGAAATGGTCAATATTCGACACATACCCAGATTGGAAAATCAAATAGCCAATGACTTGGCACAAATTGCATCTGGGTACAAGATTTCAAAAACGAGATTACAAAGAGCAATCGAAGTTTGAGAAAAGATAAAAGCAACTTGTCTATCACCAACAGACTTGGAATCGACAAGACTAGGATATGCTGATCAAAGCAACTTCGAAATTTCGTTCATAGATAATTTGTCAGAGCAAGATTGAAGGAAGCCCATTGTGGATTATCTTTAAAATCCAGTAGCTTCGACAGAACGAAAAACAAAGTACAGGGCGTTGAGTTATGTACTCATGGGTAATGAGTTATTTAAAAAGACGCCTGAAGGGGTATTGCTAAAATGTTTAAGTGAAACTAGGGCATACATAGCCCTTTCGACTACGCACGCTGGAACATGTGGGGCTCACCAAGTAGGCCATAAGATGAAATGGTTGTTGTTTCGACAAGGACTATACTGGCCCACCATGTTGAAAGATTGTGTTGAGTTCGCTAAAGGTTGCCAAGAATGTCAAGTCCATACAGGCATCCAACATGTACCAGCAAGCGAACTTCACTCGATAGTGAAACCTTGGCCTTTTAGAGGATGGGCGTTGGACCTCATTGGAGAGATTCGACCAGCATCATCAAAGAGCCAGAAGTATATATTGGTAGGCATTGATTATTTTACTAAGTGGATCGAAGCTATCCCTTTAGTCAAAGTAGACCAAGAAAATGTCATTGAATTTATTCAAAAGAACATTATCTTTAGATATGGAATCCCTGAGACTATAACAAGTGATCAAGGATCAGTTTTCACCGGTCGAAAGATGCAGGAATTCGCTCAAGAAACGGGCTTTAAACTCCTAACATCAACGCCTTATTATGCACAGGCAAATGGCCAAGTCGAAGCAGCGAACAAAGTAGTGATTGGTTTGATAAAAAAACATGTTGGGAAGTGTTGCACCCCAAAATTTGCCCTCCCATATTCTCCAAGAAATTGCCAAGCCAAGCTGCAAAGTTCCCCAAGAATTGCACAGTGCAAAGATCCCCTACACAGTCAAAACTAGGGTTTGGGTTCTGATCAAGAAAATGAAGTTTTCAAAGGCCCAATCAAGTCTCATATGCTTACAAATATGGTCAAGTATCCTCATATCAAGTTTCAAGGCATTCAGCTCAAAATTGCACAGTCAAAACCCTAAATTGCACTACAGTCAACTGTAGGGGCAAAATGGTCATTTGACAGTCAAAAGTTCAAATTTTTGGTCAACATATCATTTTGAAGCCACAAACATCATTTGATCAATTCTTGATCATGATTCTCAAAATTTGGCTCAGAAATCATCAAAGATGCAAAAGTTTCCTTATTTGGACAGCTGAAAAAGTCAACTGAAATTGACCAGGGCATAACTTTCACATGGATTATCAGAAAAATCCCATCCAAAGCTCATTTTGAAGAGAAAGACATTCCCTACAACTCATCTTCATACTTCAAGTCCAATAAATGCTCTCACAAAAAGTTATCAATTTCAACATTATAGGTCATTTTCAAAAGTCAACAAAAAGAGACTTTAAGTCAAAGACCATAATTTGAGATTGGTAAATCAAAATGACATGGGACCAAAGGCATTGGTTAAAGGACTCAAAGACCTTTCCAAAATGTCCAAGAACATGAGAAAAGATTAAAAATTGAGCAAGTTATGCCTTGTGGAAGTTGGGAAATTTTTGGATATTTTGAAAAGTCAACATTACTTCAAATGACCTAAAAATGCTAATGGGCCCATTTTTCTTCCATGATTCATCATTCTAAGCATGTGCACGACCACTTGGCCCAAAGGGAAGTATTTTCTCATTATTTATTTATTTATTTGAATTATTATTAATATTAATTCATTTAAATCATTTAAATATGTGGAAAATATATAACTTGACCTAAAAAATCTTTTTATACATGTTTTAAGGTCAATATTTCGTGTAAAGGCAAACTAGGAAAGATTTGGTCTGATTTGAGCTAATTGGCACAAAATACACTTGAAAAAGATTCAAAAAGATCCTTAGAAAATCAATTATCAAAAATCATTATGGCAAGAGATTTGATGGAGTTTTGTTGACCTAATAGCTTCACTACAAAGCCAGGAACACAAACCTAATCGTGCGACACTCTAAGCTGCGCTAAAGAACTCATTAGAAACTTGAAATTTTCTCCATAAAAAGCAAAACTGAAATCAGTGTTAGAGATGGATTCAAAGTGTAAAATTTGTTTCAATAGCTTGCCAAGATTGCCCTGAACACATTCCAGTCCCAAACATCCATCAACACGCCAAGAACTGGTAGATTGAACTCAAACTGCATCAAGAAAATTCCCTTATCGTGCATCATGATTCAAGCATTTTTACAGCATTTTTTTTATTGATTCTTATTCCTCATGAGATTCTAAAGCTAACCATCGTGTTTAATTGCATTATTACGCTGTATATAAGATTTCACCATGCGTGATTTCTAGGGTTACAGGTTTGCAAATTTGGGGTTTTTGAAACGAAGCAAAATTGGGACACCACAGTACCACCATTGGATAGAGCATACTCAGACGATCATGAACATATATTCGCGCCTAATTTATGTTTAGAGATGAGCTAATCGCTATTTTCTCAAAACATCCTTAAAACCACGCTTAAGAAACCGTTGCCATATGTTTTTATGTTTTCAGGAACAGGAAGACGATGAAGTCGTGGCCAAGCGTGATAGGCTGATTTGAATTTTTGCGCGCAAACCCATTAGCGCGTTGTTTCGTATCATATTATTTCTTTGTTATTAATATATCAAAAGCGTTCAATGGCTCAGCTGGCAAGGTGTGATGTTATTAACCCTCATGACCTGGGTTCAAGTCCCAGGTCTTGCATATTTCAACATTATTTTTCTATATGTCATCCCATGCAGATTCAGCGCTAGCGACCACCATACACTCACCAAATCCAGCCGGCCACGTGGTTAGCTTCAGCAATCCAAGGGTGGAGAATTGATGGACACCCTCAACCCTAGTCAACGTGCCATACGTGGCCTGGGAAAGTCAGCGAATTTCCAGCTTATTGGGCCCAAACTCTTGGATCAAGACCTCCACTTTGGGGCCTGAACCCCCCCCTGGTTTGCAATTTTCTTCATACTTTATTTTTTTTAATTATTGTTTTATTTATTTTAATGACTTGATTTAATTAATTATTTTTTACAAAAATACAAAAATATCATAAAAAACCAGAAAAAGGGCAAAAATATAATAACTTTTATTTCCAATATTATTTTCATAAAAATGCATGTAAATAAATTTAGTAAAATAGGTTTTAACTTTAATTCTTTTTAATAACCAAAAATCCAAAAATATAGAATTAGGTTTAATAACTTTTTATTCCTTTTTAATTTCTCCTTTTGTCATAATAATAATATTACTTATTTTATTTTCATAATTAAATTGTACATAAATTAACTTAGGTTTAATTTAGGTTATATTTTAATATTTTCATAACAAACTTAAAAACCATTAGAATTAGGGTTAGTTAATTTTAATTAATTCTTTTTTCTTTTAAATCCTAAAAAACATAAAAATACCAAAAAAACAAAAACATTTAATTTTAATTTTAATTCCTCATTAACTTTAATTTTTTGCAAAAGGGTCCAACGCCCATATTTTTTGTTTAATTTCGCATATTTATTTTATGTCGTTTAAATAATCATGTACCTCTCCCAAAGCCATGTAACTCGGACAATTTAACTTCTCGCACTTTTATTTCTTTTGCTTTATTTACTTTCCGTCAAATCGGGTCCGGTTTAATTTTGGCGGTGTGGACCCGCGCCATTTGTAATAGCCTTAGATTTACTTTCCCGCAAATATTTTTTTAACTGTTAACCAAGCATGCAAGAATGAATGGCCCTAATTAAAATCAAGCGTAGAACACCAATTAACATGACAAGACAAATACAAATGAAAACGACACACGAATCGCACACACCACCTCTAGGGTACGCCTCACTGTTGCCTTGCCTCGAAAGGTGATCGTCGAGTAGAGGATGTCTTAGTAAGTCCTCATGATCCGGGAACCTGGCATGAGGGTAGCTTCTAAGGTGTCTTCCCATTGCTCTGGTGATCACCATGTCCCTACAAACTCGAATTGACCCGAACACCTCCAACGGTGGTGCTACCTACCTCTCAATGGTGGGATGGCACTACTTTAAAGGACATTTACACAGACGAATTCCTTAGGGTAGGTAGGTTCTCGTAGATACTTGCTCTAATTTCCAAACAATTCAAAAAAATACTTTTCACACCGACGCCTTTTCAAAAAGCTTTCGAAAGCAACTTTTCAAACACTCTTGAGGACTGATACAAGAGTCGATCTGAAACTTTCAAAGAAACTTTTTAAAACCCACATTGAAAAGCAAACAAACCTTTTTGAAAACACAAATGAGCAAGTATCTAAGAGCCCATGGATAACCATGGATAGAAAGGGTGCTAACACCTTCCCTTTCTATAATCTACCTCCCGAACCGAGAGCAATCTCTTTAAGGAATTTTTCTGTGCTTTTGTCCTTTCCATTTGGAGAAAATAAAAGACGGTGGCGACTCTTGCTTACCGCGACATTTCGCGAACCAGCGTTAAACAGTCAGTTCCAGATCCACCGATCACAGAACTGGCGACTCTGCTGGGGAGCCTTTATAAAGTGAGGTGTACCTTAGGATTAAGATCACTGTGTTTTCAATTGTCTTCTTTGCTTGCTTTACTATTGTGGGTTGCATGGGAGTTACATAGATCCTAACCCGGATCTGGGGATACCCTGTTAGGTAGCATAAGCTGTGAGGGACCTGTCCGGCGTATACCGACATGGGTGAAGCAGTGGCTACGTTGGTGTGGCGCCTTGGTCTGTACCGATATCCCTCGTGTTGAAACGGGGAGAATATGGGTCTTCCAAGGAGTCATTAAGCACCAACAGACCTTAGAACCTTAAATGACACAACTTGGCCATTAGAACAGTAGCAGTATGCTACGCCCATTGAGGCTAAACTCTCGTGATGGTTCTGGCTGCAAGAAAAGATTGCGATGCTGGAGTTATGACCGATTGAGGGTAGTCAATGATATTTGGATCCTCTAAGAACCCGGTTACTTTGATAGGACAGGTTGAGCCCACCAACCTCAAGAGGGTACTACCCAGACCTCATGCTGGCCTAAACCCTAAGGGTTTCTCTTGTGTGACTTGTGTGCCTTTGTACTTGCCTACTTGCATGTTTGTTAGCTGACACATGAACTACTTGCAGGTTTTGTTTATAGTCCTTAACTAGGACTCATGACAAGGTTTACCAAATTTCTTGCAGGTTTTGTTTATAGTCCTTAACTAGGACTCATGACAAGGTTTACCAAATTTCTTGCAGGTTTTGTTTATAGTCCTTAACTAGGACTCATGACAAGGTTTACCAAATTTCTTGCAGGTTTTGTTTATAGTCCTTAACTGGGACTCATAACAGGGTTTACTAGATCTCTTGCAGGTTTTGTTTATAGCCCTTAATTGGGACTCATAACAAAGTATACTGAATTTCTTGCAGGGCCTGTTTATAGTCCTTAATTGGGACTCATAACAGGGTTTACCTACATCACTCCATGCATAGCATGACATCATACCATTGCATACATCCTAACTCATTTCAAGGATCTCAAGGGCTTGTGATGCAGGTCATGGTGAATCAACTATCCCAGCAAGGGGCAAAGAGGATTTATTTTCCTCTAGCTAAGGTTGTCAGGGGCTATGACCCACTGGATATGGTGAGCCTTTGACCCTTGAAGAAGGGCTCTCTACAACAGGAAGTTCCTTCAATCAAGTTGCCAGTTTCCAACTCTAACAAGATTCTCTGTTTACCCTGCGAGGTCCTTGAAAACATTGCATGCATATCATACATCTCATTGCATTGCAGGTGTCCCTTTGACAGGTTGCTTACCCTTCTTCGCTGTTTATTTCAGCCGATTGTCATGAATCCTGAATCATCAGCTGAGCAGTCCATCAAGGCCCTCCAGGCTCAGAACGCCCAGTTCCAAGGGTTGATCATGAACTTGACCCAGGGGCAACAAGATCTGAAGGCTCTGCTCTTGAAGAAAGAAAAGAAGAAGAGGAGGACTGTTTTGTTCAGCCCTAGACGCAGATCTGGGAATGCACCGCAGATTGAAACTGAGAGGACAACTCCATCTGTGAGGGAAGGTAGTCATCAGGGGGAAAGGGTTCCCAGTCCAGTGGTCTCCGACAACGAGACAGATTTCAACGACGAACAATACCCTCCTGCCGAAGACAAGTACAAACAGTTGGAGGATAGGCTGAATGCTATGGAGATCCAACAAGTACCTGGGCTGGATTTTGGAGATCTGGGTTTGTCAACTGGTGTGATTATTCCTCGGAAGTTCAAAGCACCATCCTTTACCAAGTATGACGGGGCGTCTTGTCCCAAGTTACATCTCAGGTCCTATGTTCGGAAGATTCAACCATATACGGTGGACAAGAACTTGTGGATCCACTTCTTCCAGGAGAGTCTTTCAGGGACTCATCTCGAATGGTTCTATCAGCTGGATGGGACCAAGGTTCGTAACTGGGAGGAGTTGGCTACTGCTTTCTACAAGCAGTATCAATATAATGCCGACCTTGCTCCTACGCGTACCCAACTCCAGGGTATGTCGTTAGGATCAAGTGAAGGTTTTAAAGAATATGCGCAGAAATGGAGGGATCTTGCTGGAAGGGTACAACCACCTCTGACTGATCGGGAACTTGTTGATATGTTCTTGGGGACCCTGTCTGGTCCGTTCTACAACCATCTAATTGGGAATTCGTCTGCTGGATTCACAGATCTTATCTTGACTGGAGAGCGAATAGAAGCTGGCATCCGGTCTGGGAAAATTCAAGAGGCTGCACCTTCTGATAAAAAGCCTCATCATGGAAAGAAAGAATCCAATGCTGTGCACGGTAAAAAGAGCCGTCATGAGGTAGGGGCAATCCAGATCCCCAATCCTGGATCTGCTCAACAAGGACAGGGGCAGCAACGCAAGGAGAAACGACAGTATACCAAACTCAACATGTCGCTGGATCAAGCACTACAACAAATGTTGAAGGCAGGGCTGATCACCTTAAGGGCTCCCCTTCGGAATCCGAACACTTCTGCTCCCAACTATCACCCCAATGATAGGTGCGCATATCATTCTGATAGCCCGGGGCATACTACGGACAACTGCTGGCCTCTCAAAAACAAAATTCAAGACATGATCGACGCCGGGGAGATTCAGTTTGAAGTGCCTGAGACTCCGAACATAATCACTGCTCCGTTACCCAATCGTTGAAGACCTTTTGTTTATTTGAATTTCCGAGTTGTGTTTTTCTTTGCTTATATAAACAATGAATGTCATAGCAAACTCTTTTATTCTATTAATGCATTGCATATGTCTGTTTTGGGAATTAATACAATTGTTTTCATTATGTTCAAAATTCTTTTCATATTTTTTCTGATGATCAACTCTTGGTTAATAATTCTGAGCCTCTTGAGGGAGGATGACGAAAACGATACCGCTATCTTTACAGTATGCTTTTGAATAGACCCCGCTGATGAGGTACAGGCATTGTTTCAAATCCTAAACACTGGAGTTATAAGGAAGATAATCCCTCGTCAACCCATCTGAGCCAAAGAAGTAGGAGTTTTATGTTCGAAAATTGAAACCCTTAATCATAACCTGGGGCAGGGTAGTTCTCTCAGTTGATCCAAGTGCATAACAAATGGCACCAAATGAGTCTTTCCAAAAACAAAAGACAATGATGATTCCGAATAATCATAAAGATAGGCAGTCATTATATCTCAAAAATGAAAAGCCCAAAAAGTCAAAACCAATAAAGAAGACTTACCAAACTGGGGCATCCCGCTGACTGTAAATCCAAAAAGGGAAACAGTTCAGGCAAAAAAAAAAGAAAGGGATAACGAAATCAAAAAAAAAAGAAAGAGGTCATACAAACCCTCAACAAAAACAAAGATGACTGCCTATTCAAAAGAAATCATCAACATCTGAACCATTATTGGAACATCAAAGCAAAGACTCAAGCAAGGTCTAACGTATGATCAACTGAGTTTAGGTTTGGAGAACATCACGAAGAGCGGGTGGGTACAAATAAAATTTGAGCCTTTATCCTTTGTTTCTTAAACCGTGAACCAGGCCACGTTATAACCCTTAAAAGTCCTAGCTGAAGCATGGGCTAGTTCGAAAGCATGCTGTTACGAAAGGTATCCTGACTCCTTAAGGCTTACGGTAAATACGGAGTTGACATCACGTTTTACAAACATTCACTTGTTTTATGAAAAAAAAACGCATTTTTAAAATCTTCAAGACAGACATAAGCTTTGCATTTTTAACATAACTTTGTTCGCATATGACTTTTTGTTTGAGCAGCAGGGAAATTCGCACGAGGAATGCCTAATGAACAGAAGTACTTCCAATCCAGGGGCAGACATGATCATGGTCCATTACCTGGGGCAGTCCAATCAAGATTCGAAGAATCTCGCAAAAGCCAAATAGTCTGGGGCAAATCTCCATCTGGATTGTTTGGGGCATGGGACGATCAAACAAAGATCTTCTGGTAGTATGGCAACACTACACTTCTAACAGGGGCAACTCCTGACTCGCTGAGAACGGACATAGTCGAAAATACTACGCAAAATCAAAGACCCGCTAGGTTGACATACCTAGGCAAAAATAAGGGCTTCCCAGCGGACCAAAAGGGTTCGGGCAAAAATAAGGGATGAAATGAAAAAAATCTGTACACCCGGCAAGTCGAAAACCTGAAAAGGCGGCTTGGGCAAAAATGGGTATCCCGGTGGACTGAAAACCCGAAAGGGCGGTCCAGGCAAAAGTTAGGGACTAAAGCGTACGACTATGTCTTGCCATCTGTCTACCAGAAGAAGGTTTGTCCATCAAACTATCAGCACCCCATAAGTGCCTCCCACATCAGAAACAGTGGCAATAAAGAGTTGTCTAAGCAATCTGTTTGTTCGGTCCTCCAAGGTATCAAGGTAGGTTCTGTTGAAGAATATAACCAATACAGTTCAATACTTCCCCAGGAGAGTCTAATCTAGTTCCCCAGGAAAGTTGGAATCATCTTCCTAAGCAGTAAGCTTATCCCCAGTAAGTTACGGAAGCTTACCCCTCTCAAGGCACGAACGCGTCGCCCGGCTTTATTCAAAGAGTTATTTCCTTAACAGGATATAACTGGGTTATCCTCAGCCAAAAGCCACGGAAAGATCGTCGTCGACAGAATCTTCTTATCCCCAGCGAAGTCTATCAGCACTTCCAATACAGCAGAGATATCCTCAGCAAGTCATCCTCAACAATTCAGCAAAAGCATCTCTATCCCCACAAAATATCACTCCCCAGCATGATCGCTAGAGTATCTTTTCTCCCCGCAGAATCTCCCATTCGCCAAGTTCATCCCCCAACAGAGTCATCTTCTCCTACCGGTATTCTTGCAGTTATCATCCCCAGTGGAAGCAAAATCTATTCCTCAACATCAGCCCAGGATACGACTTCCCGGCACCCGTCAAGGATTTATTTTCTTAGACAAATGTACATCACATCTTCATACATTATAGCATGCATATGCATCATACTACACGAATCTCATTGATTTTGAAGACATACAGTTCATGCATCATGATTTTGCATACAATTATGTTTTGCCTTTTCAGGAAAAAGATCAATACAAAAAATGACTACTATCAACTATCGCAACTCATTCTAGATATAGTTTCAGATATGACCCAGATATGGTGACGTTCTGATGCTGCTTCCAGATCTCCTTCTAGATATAGTTTCAGATATGACCCAGATATGGTGACGTTCTGATGCTGCTTCCAGATCTCCTTCTAGATATAGTTTCAGATATGACCCAGATATGGTGACGTTCTGATACTGCTTCCAGATTTCCTTCTAGATATAGTTTCAGATATGACCCAAATATGGTGACGTTCTGATACTGCTTCCAGATCTCCTTCCAGATATAGTCCAGATGTAAACCAGATATGGCAACGTTCTGACACTTATTCCAGTTGAAGATATTTCAAGACTTCCTCTAGTCCAGCTAAATAGACTCCCAACAGATTTTTCTAATAAAAAACTCAATAGAAGTTATTTTCAGATGTTTCCCTCTCCAACGATGAGTGTGAGGTGATAGTCTTCTATGGTCCCCTCTCCGACAAGTGCGTGAGGTGGTAATTCCCTTTTCAGATGTTTCCCTCTCTGACGATGAGTGTGAGGTGATAGTCTCCTATGGTTCCCTCTCCGACAGTGCGTGAGGTGGTAATTCCTTCTTCAGATGTTTCCCTCTCCGACGATGAGTGTGAGGTGATAGTCTCCTATGGTCCCCTCTCCGACAAGTGCGTGAGGTGGTAATTCCTTCTTCAGATGTTTCCCTCTCCGACGATGAGTGTGAGGTGATAGTCTTCTATGGTCCCCTCTCCGACAAGTGCGTGAGGTGGTAATTCCCTTTTCAGATGTTTCCCTCTCCGACGATGAGTGTGAGGTGATAGTCTCCTATGGTTCCCTCTCCGACGGAGTATGAGGTGGTAAGTCCTTTTCAGATGTTTCCCTCTCCGACGTTAAGTGAGGTGATCATTCCTTTCAGATTATAATTGCCTATGGGTCTCGTTCCGATCCTGCGAAGATGGTATTTCCCACCAAGATTTTCTCAACGAGCGTTGTTGAAGTTAAAATCACCCAAGGTTCTCTTACCATTCATACTAAGGCAGTAACCATACCTGGTTCATTCATCATCTTTTGAAGCTCCAGATCCAGCTCCTGTAACCAGTCAGGACACATCTATACAAAGCATCTGAAATCAACTCCTGCAACGTGTCAGGTACTCATTTTCTGTTTTGCAGGTATGCAGGTTCTCGCTAAGGAATCTCTTACACGATCAACATCCAGATGGCATCTATAAGCCCATCATCCTATCCAGCAACCTCTAAATGGCATCTATAAGCCCATTCCGCCATCACTGCTACTATGTGAGCGCAAATTTCTGGGCACTCTAGTGTCCAATCATCTTCTACCCTCGGATTACGAAAGGCACGTCAGCCAATCTGCATCCTCAGGTCTAAGAAGATTGAACAGGGGCAACTGTTGCACCCCAAAATTTGCCCTCCCATATTCTCCAAGAAATTGCCAAGCCAAGCTGCAAAGTTCCCCAAGAATTGCACAGTGCAAAGATCCCCTACACAGTCAAAACTAGGGTTTGGGTTCTGATCAAGAAAATGAAGTTTTCAAAGGCCCAATCAAGTCTCATATGCTTACAAATATGGTCAAGTATCCTCATATCAAGTTTCAAGGCATTCAACTCAAAATTGCACAGTCAAAACCCTAAATTGCACTACAGTCAACTGTAGGGGCAAAATGGTCATTTGACAGTCAAAAGTTCAAATTTTTGGTCAACATATCATTTTGAAGCCACAAACATCATTTGATCAATTCTTGATCATGATTCTCAAAATTTGGCTCAGAAATCATCAAAGATGCAAAAGTTTCCTTATTTGGACAGCTGAAAAAGTCAACTGAAATTGACCAGGGCATAACTTTCACATGGATTATCAGAAAAATCCCATCCAAAGCTCATTTTGAAGAGAAAGACATTCCCTACAACTCATCTTCATACTTCAAGTCCAAGAAATGCTCTCACAAAAAGTTATCAATTTCAACATTATAGGTCATTTTCAAAAGTCAACAAAAAGAGACTTTAAGTCAAAGACCATAATTTGAGATTGGTAAATCAAAATGACATGGGACCAAAGGCATTGGTTAAAGGACTCAAAGACCTTTCCAAAATGTCCAAGAACATGAGAAAAGATTAAAAATTGAGCAAGTTATGCCTTGTGGAAGTTGGGAAATTTTTGGATATTTTGAAAAGTCAACATTACTTCAAATGACCTAAAAATGCTAATGGGCCCATTTTTCTTCCATGATTCATCATTCTAAGCATGTGCACGACCACTTGGCCCAAAGGGAAGTATTTTCTCATTATTTATTTATTTATTTGAATTATTATTAATATTAATTCATTTAAATCATTTAAATATGTGGAAAATATATAACTTGACCTAAAAAATCTTTTTATACATGTTTTAAGGTCAATATTTCGTGTAAAGGCAAACTAGGAAAGATTTGGTCTGATTTGAGCTAATTGGCACAAAATACACTTGAAAAAGATTCAAAAAGATCCTTAGAAAATCAATTATCAAAAATCATTATGGCAAGAGATTTGATGGAGTTTTGTTGACCTAATAGCTTCACTACAAAGCCAGGAACACAAACCTAATCGTGCGACACTCTAAGCTGCGCTAAAGAACTCATTAGAAACTTGAAATTTTCTCCATAAAAAGCAAAACTGAAATCAGTGTTAGAGATGGATTCAAAGTGTAAAATTTGTTTCAATAGCTTGCCAAGATTGCCCTGAACACATTCCAGTCCCAAACATCCATCAACACGCCAAGAACTGGTAGATTGAACTCAAACTGCATCAAGAAAATTCCCTTATCGTGCATCATGATTCAAGCATTTTTACAGCATTTTTTTTATTGATTCTTATTCCTCATGAGATTCTAAAGCTAACCATCGTGTTTAATTGCATTATTACGCTGTATATAAGATTTCACCATGCGCGATTTCTAGGGTTACAGGTTTGCAAATTTGGGGTTTTTGAAACGAAGCAAAATTGGGACACCACAGTACCACCATTGGATAGAGCATACTCAGACGATCATGAACATATATTCGCGCCTAATTTATGTTTAGAGATGAGCTAATCGCTATTTTCTCAAAACATCCTTAAAACCACGCTTAAGAAACCGTTGCCATATGTTTTTATGTTTTCAGGAACAGGAAGACGATGAAGTCGTGGCCAAGCGTGATAGGCTGATTTGAATTTTTGCGCGCAAACCCATTAGCGCGTTGTTTCGTATCATATTATTTCTTTGTTATTAATATATCAAAAGCGTTCAATGGCTCAGCTGGCAAGGTGTGATGTTATTAACCCTCATGACCTGGGTTCAAGTCCCAGGTCTTGCATATTTCAACATTATTTTTCTATATGTCATCCCATGCAGATTCAGCGCTAGCGACCACCATACACTCACCAAATCCAGCCGGCCACGTGGTTAGCTTCAGCAATCCAAGGGTGGAGAATTGATGGACACCCTCAACCCTAGTCAACGTGCCATACGTGGCCTGGGAAAGTCAGCGAATTTCCAGCTTATTGGGCCCAAACTCTTGGATCAAGACCTCCACTTTGGGGCCTGAACCCCCCCCTGGTTTACAATTTTCTTCATACTTTATTTTTTTTAATTATTGTTTTATTTATTTTAATGACTTGATTTAATTAATTATTTTTTACAAAAATACAAAAATATCATAAAAAACCAGAAAAAGGGCAAAAATATAATAACTTTTATTTCCAATATTATTTTCATAAAAATGCATGTAAATAAATTTAGTAAAATAGGTTTTAACTTTAATTCTTTTTAATAACCAAAAATCCAAAAATATAGAATTAGGTTTAATAACTTTTTATTCCTTTTTAATTTCTCCTTTTGTCATAATAATAATATTACTTATTTTATTTTCATAATTAAATTGTACATAAATTAACTTAGGTTTAATTTAGGTTACATTTTAATATTTTCATAACAAACTTAAAAACCATTAGAATTAGGGTTAGTTAATTTTAATTAATTCTTTTTTCTTTTAAATCCTAAAAAACATAAAAATACCAAAAAAACAAAAACATTTAATTGTAATTTTAATTCCTCATTAACTTTAATTTTTTGCAAAAGGGTCCAACGCCCATATTTTTTGTTTAATTTCGCATATTTATTTTATGTCGTTTAAATAATCATGTACCTCTCCCAAAGCCATGTAACTCGGACAATTTAACTTCTCGCACTTTTATTTCTTTTGCTTTATTTACTTTCCGTCAAATCGGGTCCGGTTTAATTTTGGCGGTGTGGACCCGCGCCATTTGTAATAGCCTTAGATTTACTTTCCCGCAAATATTTTTTTAACTGTTAACCAAGCATGAAAGAATGAATGGCCCTAATTAAAATCAAGCGTAGAACACCAATTAACATGACAAGACAAATACAAATGAAAACGACACACGAATCGCACACACCACCTCTAGGGTACGCCTCACTGTTGCCTTGCCTCGAAAGGTGATCGTCGAGTAGAGGATGTCTTAGTAAGTCCTCATGATCCGGGAACCTGGCATGAGGGTAGCTTCTAAGGTGTCTTCCCATTGCTCTGGTGATCACCATGTCCCTACAAACTCGAATTGACCCGAACACCTCCAACGGTGGTGCTACCTACCTCTCAATGGTGGGATGGCACTACTTTAAAGGACATTTACACAGACGAATTCCTTAGGGTAGGTAGGTTCTCGTAGATACTTGCTCTAATTTCCAAACAATTCAAAAAAATACTTTTCACACCGACACCTTTTCAAAAAGCTTTCGAAAGCAACTTTTCAAACACTCTTGAGGACTGATACAAGAGTCGATCTGAAACTTTCAAAGAAACTTTTTAAAACCCACATTGAAAAGCAAACAAACCTTTTTGAAAACACAAATGAGCAAGTATCTAAGAGCCCATGGATAACCATGGATAGAAAGGGTGCTAACACCTTCCCTTTCTATAATCTACCTCCCGAACCGAGAGCAATCTCTTTAAGGAATTTTTCTGTGCTTTTGTCCTTTCCATTTGGAGAAAATAAAAGACGGTGGCGACTCTTGCTTACCGCGACATTTCGCGAACCAGCGTTAAACAGTCAGTTCCAGATCCACCGATCACAGGAAGAAGCCAAAAAATTGGCATAAGACGTTAGACCAGATTTTGTGGGCCTGTCGAACGTCCCCAAAAGAAGCCATAGGTACAACACCATATAGGCTAACTTTTGGCCATGACGCAGTGTTGCCAGCAGAAATTTGTCTTCAATCTGCAAGGGTTCAGAGACATTATGATATTCCCTCTGAAATTTATTGGGATATGATGTTAGACGAACTAGTGGATTTAGACGAAGAAAGATTGCGCGCTCTTGACCTACTCAGGCTTCAGAAGAAAAGAGTAGAAGACTCTTATAATAAAAAGGTGAAACCTAAGGCATTTTCGCCTGGGGAACTAGTTTGGAAGGTGATTCTTCCCATGGATCGAAGGGATCGAAGCATGGGAAAATGGTCACCCAAATGGGAAGGACCATTCAGAGTTATCCAGACTTTTTCTGGTGGAGCTTATGAAGTCGAAGAGCTAGGTGAAGATAAAAGGCTCTTGAGAGTAAATGGTAAATATTTGAAAAAGTATAAACCTATACTCCAAGAGATAAAAATAAATAACAAGTAACGATTAAATTAACCATAAATAAGCCAAAATGGAATTTTTTTATAAATTAGCCAAAATGGCAATATTGTCGAATACATATTACAATATATGGTTAAAGGGCTGAATCAATCAGAAGGGGATGGAGTCCTTGAGTCGAAGGTATTTAGCTTGCTGCAACTCCAATCTTTTGTTGCACAAGGCATTCGCCTGCGCAAGCTTGGCAATTTGATCGTCGAAGGCTTGAGCTTTCTCAGCAAATTCTAGGCCTTGTGTGATTTCAGCTTGACTTTCGGTGTCTGGAACAGTCGAGAGAAGTTCCTCCTTGCGCTTAGTATTGGCATTCATCTTAGCCTCTAGTTCTTCGATTTGCGCCTTGATGGAAGAATTCTCTCGATCGATGGCATCAACTTCTTCTTGTTTAGATGCTTTTTGCTTCGACAACTCCGCAATTCGAGAAGTTGTCTCTGCTACAGCAGTCCATGCAGAAGAGCTTTTGCCATATAACACTTCAAGCTGGCTATTAAAGCCCCTTTGTCGCCGATAATCTGCTGAGACTTGATCAATAATGGAGTGTAACTCCATGATAAAGCCTGAAACCTCCGGAGGTACAGCTAGCAAGTCTACGACATTCAAAACAGCCCCCAAATATGATGGAGCAGTAGGGTCCCCCTCCAAAGCTTTCATCAAATCCTTCTTGAAGAACTGAGCCTTAACCTTCGTCAAAGCCTCATCGAGAGGAGAAGTTTCAGTGGACTTCCCCGACAGAGTAGAAGCCTTCTGACTAATATCAGACGAACTTCCCTTGCTCTCGATGATGGTATTCAGATAGCCAACAGGATCAGTTTGCTTCAGGAGTTCTAAGTCTTCTTTCGACCTATGCTTTATTGAGGTGACAACCTTTGCAACAACGTTGTCTTGGGGTTGAGGCTGTTGAGTAGCATTTGCCTCGACTTGACTCTCTTCGACTTGGGCTGCGGCAGTACCAGCGTCATCATGGTCCCCTTCGCCAGCGCCACCTTGATCCTCTTCGCCAGCGTCACCGCGGTCCCCTTCGTCACGATTTTCTTCCGACAGATCAACCACCCGAATCTCTTTTGGTTGTTGCTCTTCTGTTTGTGGATCTTCTGTTGGTTGTTCTGCTGTCTCAGTATTGGCTTCATCGTTCGCCAAGTCTTTTTCTTGTGGCCTACTGAGTTCAGCAGAGTCCAATGTTTCAGAAGTCCTTGGCGCTGAGCTTTCAGTGGTGTCCTGAAAAAAAGAAGAAGAATCTTCTGAGTTAGAAAGAGACATAATCGAACGTGGGTATCGACACCTGAGTTAAAAAGGGATCAAAGAGATTACCTGCAAGGGAGCTTCAGCCCCAGGGCTGGAATTGTCGCTTTCGACAGGTTTATTGAGAAGAACATTTAGTTCCTCCTCCGTTGGCTCTTCAATGATTACTGGAGGTGGCCTGGGCTTTCTCCCAGCAACCTTTATTCTGATTGTTCGAGCCTCAGGAAGAGGAACGTCCTTCTTCAGCTTTCGCCTTTTAAGAGGAGCAGGGGGAGAATCATCTTCTTCGTCACTCCCAGATTCGACCGTCAGTGCTGGCGGTTTCTTGGGTGAAGGTGCCTAAAAAACCAATTGGAGTTCGATTTAGAAGTTGCATCAAAAGTCAGAAAGTTAAAGCCAGAAGAAAATAATAAAAGTCTGGTTACCGATGCAGAAGGCTTTTTCGAAGGGCCTTCCCCCTGTTGGTTTGTTGTGGTCTTCGCCGGCGCTATAGTCTTCGCCGGTGGTGGAGGTTTTGTTAAGGGGCCTCCTCCCTGATGGCCTTCTGCAGCCTTCTTGGCTGCAGGCTTTCGAACAACTGAAAGTAGACAAAATAATTAACAGGCTACCAGTCGAAAGGGAAAGACAAAGTAATTCGGAAGGATGAACTTACATTTCTTTATTTTGTCCAAGACAAGAACAAAAGACTTCTGAAGTTCGTCCACAAAGTCCTTCTCGTCGAAAAACTCATCAGTGTAGTAACTTTTCCACCACTCCTCGAAGGATGGTGAGCAGAGAAAGTTAAGCTGATAGTCAAACAACGAAAGGACTGTTCGACCAGCATACCTGCCGATATGCTTAGTGGCAGCGTCTTCAGTGTAGTCGTTGCAAAAGTATAACATAGACTTCTCCCTGGGAAAAATTGGAGAAGGTAGTGTTTGAATAATACCAAACTGGCGAGACACCAAGTTTGGTTGATACGCGATTAGACTCAAGTGAGTCTTGGAGCTCTTGAATCGCAGGGGCATTATTCTTGGCGTGAGAAATGCCTCCCACACTGTTGTATGCTCTTCGACCTGAGGACCACTTGACGCCTTAGGATGTGGCCTCGTGAACCACTCTGGGACAACCTTTCGTCGAGCAAACGGAGCCATGGTCGAAGCAAACTCTTTCCTTTTAGCAAACATCAAGACGAAGTTTGTAAAAGTTTGTTGAAGCTCCAGCCCATCTTCCGTTGGAGTCAACAGAGCCAATCTGGTGCCTTCGATGCACCTATTTGCTATTTCCGGAGCCTGCTCGTTTATTTGAGTCTTCTGAGGTAAGAAAGACTCGAAGGCGGCATTGAGCCACAGCTGAAGCAGCCAAAAAGGTCCAGCAAGCAGCAGACTGGCTCTGTTCTCGATGATCTTCAGAAGAGTCGCTCCGTTGCTAATCGACTCGTACAAATTCGCCAAAATCAATTCTGCCAAACAGATATTTTGGCCATGGTGGAGTTGAGTGGCGAGAGTGACCATCTTCTTGGTCACCTGTAAAGACTTGGTGCAAAACACAAAGCGTGACAACCATAAGGCTAGAAATGCGATATGTTCTACATCCGACACAGCGTCCGTCGACTTATCGTGGTAGTGATTGATGAAGGTGGTGTAGGTTGGTTTTGTGGCAGAGAATCCGATCTGATCCTCCGACATTTCCTCTGGGTCGAAATAGTCCCCAGTGGGTCGAAGGCCAGTGATGGCGGCCACGTCGAAGAGCGTGGGAGTCAGCATTCCAAAGGGAAGGTGAAAGGTGAAATGGGTGTAATCCCAGAAGAGTAAGGAAGCTATCAACATTTCTGGGGAATAGTTAAGACCCGTCTTCGACAACATAACCAGGTCGAATATCCCCATGTCTTTCCAGATCGAAGCTTGGCGTTTCTCCATTTTTTCCAGCCAAGCACTATAGTCAGGAGTGAGGCTAGGGCTAGACCTGAAAGCTCTAACACCTTTATTGAAGAAACGGAGGTCGATTTTCTCCTTAGCAGGATCTTCATTATCTTCTGCATCTTTCTTGGAGCATCCAACCGGTTTGAGTTTTTCAAGTACCGGAAAGTAGCTTTTGATCTTCATGGCTTCAGCAATGCTGGGGTATAATGGGCCAGACATGGCAAAGATTTGGTTGGAATATCCAACCGGAACCATGAGGTGGCGTGAATAAGCATCACGTACAGCAATGTCCAAGGGCTCAGGGACCCTTCGTTGACCCGTGGGAGTAACTACGGGAGCAGTGGAGAAAATCCTGGGTTTAACGTTTCCAGAGGGGATGTTATCGCTAGGAGCGGTGGAAGAACCGGATGCCATTGTTGATACTAAGGTTGAAGATGAAGCGAAGAACAGGTGGTTTGCAAAGGAGGCAAGAGTTTGTATGCAATGAGGAATATCTGAAGGCAAGGTAGCGTGAAAAAGTCCCACAATGGGTACTTAGCGCTATTTATAGTAGTTGGGGAAATCCCCAAATTCGAGGACATTTAATGCCATTTAATGTTGCAGAAGGTAGTGGGACACGTGGCGTCTCCCTGTTGTTGTAGCCGTTCTGCAGAAATGAAAGGGTGCAGCGTGCGCCCTCGTTTTTGGGAATTGTCATGATGACAATTTGTGAAAAGACGTTTGGCACGCTGCACGCCGTACTAAAGTGACGTCTTAGGTACGGATGAAATGATGGCTTTTCCTTGGGATTGTCAGTGGTTGGTAGAAGACAAAAAAGTGCACAATTTAATTTGTGACTAAGAATGAAAAGACAGGTGTCGAATGGCATTTCAAAGAATGCCTTTTTCTTTCAGAGTCGAAATAAGGCATTCTTGGGGGGCAATTTGTTGGCTCCTAAATTCGACACCCTTGTTTTATTAATATCAGCCATTAAAGCTGAAGGATGTTTTCGACCAGCTGGGTCTGTCGAAATGCCCATCGAAAGGTGGCAATGTACTTAGAGGATTTCTTCCAAGGGAGAAGTTGGTTGCCTTCGACGTCGAAGGTGTTTCTCGTTGAAGATGCTTCTCGACGAAGGTGTTCGATGGTTCAGAGTGGAACGGTTTGAAATTCAAGCGTTTTGGAGGGAAAACGGTTTCCAGCGGTTACCAAGTGCAACATGCAAAGATCTGGAGCGTCGAACGCTGAGAACGTGCCAAGTGGAGTCATCTCGAAGCAGTGTAACTGCCCGACGATTACTTGGGATGTTTTAGTATAAATAGTAGTAGTTCACGCAGTTTTTCGCGTGTGTTCACAAATATATACAAAGTCACTCATATAGATTCGAGTACCCAGCGTGTGAGAAAGAATTGTTGAGAATGTATGTGTGAAACACCACTTTTATTAATCAAAGTCATTTATTTTCCAGAAACTTTACTTGCTTTCTTCTTTACTTTTCCTGTCGAAGCCCTTTATTTCAAGCCTTCATTTATTTTATCAAGCCCATTTCTTCATGCAATTTACTTAAAGCCTCTTTATTTTCTTGTCATTTAACCATTATCCAACTTAATTAAAACCTCAAAATCAACCATGTCTTAGGATCAATCTGATCGATCCTGCGAGTAACCAAATAAGTAACCATTTGGAGGATCAGCGGTTGTTTACCAATAACCACGGTAAACAGCAGACTACCCCATCTGTTGGGAAAGACAGTCCCCAAGAAAGGGAGGTTCCTAGTCCAGTGGTCTCCGACAACGAGACCGATTACAATGATGAGCAGTACCCTCCAGCTGAGGACAAGTATAAACAGTTGGAAGACCGGCTAAGTGCCATGGAGATAAAAAAAGTGTCCGACCTGGACTTCGAGGATCTAGGTCTGTCTTCTGGGGTAGTAATCCCGCGCAAATTCAAGGCACCTGCCTTTGCCAAGTACGACGGGGCATCCTGTCCTAAGCTGCATCTCAGGTCTTACATAAGGAGGATCCAGCCCTACACGGCTGACAAGAATTTGTGGATTCACTTTTTTCAGGATAGTCTATCGGGAACTCAACTCGATTGGTTCTATCAACTGAATGGAGCCAACATCCGCAGCTGGGAAGACTTGGCCACTGCATTCTATAAGCAATACCAGTATAATGCCGACCTTGCTCCCACGCGTACTCAGCTTCAGGGGATGTCTATGGGTACAAGCGAAGGTTTCAAAGAATATGCTCAAAAATGGAGGGACCTTGTTGGAAGGGTACAACCACCTCTGACTTACCGCGAGCTCGTCGACATGTTCTTGGGGACCCTGTCTGGTCCATTCTTCAACCACCTGATTGGGAATTCTGCTGCCGGGTTTATAGATTTGGTCTTGACCGGGGAAAGAATAGAAGCTGGCATCAAGTCAGGGAAAATACAGAATGGTGACTCCTCGAACACTGAGAAGAAACTATCCAAGAGAGAATCTAGTGTTGTCTATGGCTCAAGAGGGCAGAATAGGTCCGAGCACCGCCAAGATGTCAACGCGGTGGTTATTGCAAAACCGGTCGGCGCTCCTCAGCGTCATAATCAGCAAAGGGAAGAGAGACCCAAAAGGCAATTCACTCCCCTCGGCATGACCTTGTCACAGATATTGCCACAATTGCTAGAAACCAAGTTGGTAACTCTCATGGACCCTCCAAAGAATCCCAACAGGACGCCTTCAAGGTATAACCCCAACGTTCGCTGCGCTTATCATTCTGACAGCCCGGGGCATGCTACAGATGATTGTTGGACTTTGAGAAACAAGGTTCCGGATCTGATTGACGCAAAGGAAGTCCAGCTCGACTCTCCAGAGGCTCCCAATGTGACCATTGCTCCCCTGCCCAAACATGGCTAAGATTGGAAACTTTTGTTCATTTGAATGTTCAAGATTGTATTTTTCTTCGATTGTTCAAACATTTTATTTCATGTCAAACTTGGTTATTTCATTAATGCATTACACATGTCTGTTTTGAAGTAATTATTTCGTATTCACTATATGCAAACTGTTTTCATATTTTTGTGATGTCAACTCTTGATCTAAAATTCAAAGCCTCTTGAGGGAGGATGACGAAAACGATACCACAATCTACAGTATGCTTTTGAACAGACCCCGCTGATGAGGTACAGGCATTGTTTCAATTCCTAAACACTGGAGTTATAAGGAAGATAATCCCTCGTCAACCCCTCTGAGCCAAAGAAGTTGGAGTTTTTTCTTTTTCGAAATTAAAACCCTTAATCATAACCTGGGGCAGGGTAGTTCTCTAAGTTGATCCAGGTGCACAATGAATGGCATCAAAGGAATCCTTACAAAACAAAAAAAGACAGCGATGGTTCCGAACAATCATAAAGACAGGCAGTCATTACTTCTCAAAATAAAAACCCATTAAGTCTATGAAGGAGACTTACAAAACTGGGGCATCCCGCTGACTGTAATTCCAAAAAGGAAACAGCTCAGGCAAAAAACAGGGATAACAAAATCAAGAAAAAAAAGAGGTCATACAAACCCTCAACAAAAAAGGAAATGACTGCCCATTCAAAATAAATTGTCAATACCCGAACCATCACTGGTATATTAGAGCAAAAGACTCAAACAAGGTCTAACGCACGATCAACTGAGTTTAGGATTGAAGAACATCACGAAGAACGAGTGGGTACAAAAAAAAAGTTTGAGCCTTTATCCTTTGTTTCTTAAACCGTGAACCAGGCCACGTTACAACCCTAAAAAGTCCTAGCTGAAGCATGGGTTAGTTCGAAAGCATACTGTTACGAAAGGTATCCTGACTCCTTAAGGCTTGCGGTAAAATAACGAGTTGACATCACATTTTACAAAATTTGCTTGTTTTACTAAAAGATGCATTTTCAAAAACTTCGAAACAGACGTAAGCTTTGCATTCTTGATATAATACTGTTTACGTATGACTATTTGTTCGAACAGCAGAGAAATTCGCACAAAGAATATCTAGTGAACAAAAGCACTTCCAATCAAGGGGCATGGCATGATCATTGTCCATCATCTGGGGCAGTTAAGTCAAGATTCGGAGAATCTCTCAAAAGGCCAACCAGCTTGGGGCAAATCTCCATCTGGATCACTTGGGGCATTGAACGATCAAATGAAGATCTTCTGGTGGTATGGAAACACTACACTACTGACAGGGGCACCTCCCTACATCCTGAGAGCGTGGACATAGTCGAAAAAATACTACGCAAAATCAAAGACCCGCTAGGTTGACACACCTAGGCAAAAATAAGGGCTTCCCGGTGAACCAAAAGGGTTCGGGCAAAATAAGGGATGAAAATGAAAAAATTTGTACACCCGGCAAGTCGAAAACCTGAAAAGGCGGCTTTGGCAAAAATGGGTATCCCGGTGGGCTGAAAACCCGAAAGGGCGGTCCAGGCAAAAGTTAGGAATCAAAGCGTACGACTATGTCCCGGCATCTCGTCACTTGCCTACCAGAAGAAGATTTGTCAATCGGCAGTCATCAAACACCTTCACAGGTACCTTCTTCTCCAACAGAAACTGGGGCAATAATGAGTTGTCTAAATGATCCGGTTGCTCTGTCTACCAAAGTGCCAAGGTAAGTTTAACTGAAGAATGCGACCAAGATACCTTCACTCCCTACAGAGCGAACGCGTCTCCCCAGGTTTTATTCAAAGGTTATTTCTCCACCAGAGCTTATAACTGGGTTATCCTCAGCTAAAAGCCACGGAAGGATCGTCCTCGGCGAAGTCTTCCTATCCCCAGCGAAGCTCATCAAAACTTCCATCATAACATATCAATGGTATCCCCAGCGGAGTTATCATCAACCTCAGCGAAGTACCTCTCTTTCCCCACAGAGTTACCTCCCCGAAGAGTAATCTATTCGCCAAGTTTATTCCCCAACAGAGTCATCTTCTCCTACCGGTATTCTTGCAATCATCATCCCCAACGAAAACGAAGAATCTCACTCTTCAACATCAGCCCAGGATTTGACTTTCCGGCATCTGTCAAGGATCTATTTTCCTAGACGTAGATACATTCATAAACATCACATTGTTATACATCATGATACATGCATCATACAATATCATGTGTTGAAAAATATTATTGCTTGATCCATATCATGCATTGCATATGACTGACCTTTACCTTTCAGGAATGATATAGTGAAAAGATCAGCTATGTAGACGAATACAGTCAAAAGAGACCAACCCAGTCAAAGAATACAAATCCAGTTAAATCAATGCCTAAAGATTTCTATGATACAATTCATCGTTATAGACACTCGTCGTTATAGACACTCGTCGTTATAGACACTCGTCGTTATAGACACTCGTCATTATAGACACTCGTCGTTATAGACACTCGTCGTTATAGACACTCGTTATGTTTTCAAAAGTTTGCTTTTCTTTGTGATTGTGGGTTTGAAAAGAGTTTTGTTTTTTTGAAGAGAGTGTAAATGCGAAAAGTTTTTTTTGTTTTTAAAAGGAGCAAGTACTTAAGAACCATCTACCTACTCAAAAAGGAATTAATCTGTACAAGTGTCCTTTAGACATTGTTATCCCACTATTGATGAGTAGGTAGCACTGTCATACCCCAGTTTTTGACCTAAGATCCCATTTTTATTTTTGCATTTTTAAACATAAGTCAAGGTCACGAAATACGGTCGGTTTTAACCTCTCACCTTCGAGCTTTGACTATGCGAAGATTGTCAAGTGTTTTGAACATTTTTAGCCTATGTATCACTAATTTCTAATCGCCTACAAAGGTGTATGTTCATGTTTTCTTTTGTTTCACATGCATAGATAGGTCTGGATCAAGAGCATCAAGTGTCGCGCCTCAATTAAGGTTTTGAGTCTCCCAAGCCAGAAGTACGGTTGATTGTGGATTCTCGAAGACTGATTCATCAAGGCACAACTGTTGCACCCTAAATTTCGCCCCTAATATGTTTTAGTCGCACTTTCATATCATATTTTGTTATTTGGTCACAATCATTAGTAAATATCTTCATTCATCACATTTTGCATCATTAGTCGTATTTAAGTTGACCAGAAAAAGTCGGTTTAAATCAAAGTTTGCATCATCTTTTAGTTAAAAATACCTGACATTTCACTTCATGCATTTTTATCTCTTTACTCGTTTCTTGCATTGCTCCAAGTTGTTTATATGTTGATAATAAAAATATTTCGGTTTTATAGACAGATTGTTAAAAGCGGTTCGACACTGTGCGAAAAAATAGCGAGAAAAATATTTCAAGTTTTAACCTTTTACCGATCATTTTATGAATATGCGTTTCACGTAGTTTATGACGGTACGCTCGCTTTATTTTTCCGGTGCAGTTTGAAGTCTCATTTTTAATCGTAAACATCTGTCCAGCCTGATATTTTTATTCTCATTTTATTTTGATTTTGACTTTTTGAATATTTTTTATTTAATCTTTGTGACATGTAGTTTATTTTAATGTGTTCATTTTATTTTTTCGGATAAATTTTCGTCCGTTTTTTATTGTTTTCGGTCATTTTAGCTCTTTATTTTTTATTCAAAAAATATATTTTAAATTGAATTAATTTTAATACTTTCAGTTTTTTATTTCATTTTTATCATTTAAGGGTGTTTTTGTCACAAAAATATATTGATTACACTATACTATGCTCTCATTGGCTGTTAGCAAAAGTGGTGGATTGATACAGAGAAAATGGAAATCAACGGATCATGATTGAATTTAAAATCAATATTTTTCTTCTTCACTTGTCTATATAAGACCTCTTAATTTTCTTTGTATGATACCAAAAAAAAAACAAAAAAAATAATTCACACAGTAATTACTTCTCACTTTCTATTCCTCTCATATCACAAAATAAAAAGCATATCAGTAACCTCTTCCTTTCTCTTCACATGCCATTTTCTTTCTTTATTCAAAAAAGAAAACTTACAGTAAGTAACTCATACCACTTATCTCCTCCTCTACTCCATAAAACAAAACAAAAAACTAACAGTAGCTACAATATCTCTCCCTCTCTTTCCATGCATAGCCTTTTCAATCTCCCTATCCATTTCCAGCAAACCCACTTCCATCAACCTCCTTCCTACAACACATCACCGTCTCCATCTAACACCACTCATCATCTCCGGATCTTCAATCTTCCTCCCAACCTTCATCCCAACCAACAACCTTCTTCATCGCCACTGTTAACCCACCTTCACCGTGACCTTATCCTTTCTCTCCGATTCAACCCCCTTCCGCTCTTCATCTTCAACACAAACCATAACACCCTTCAATCTTCCTTCCTCCCATCAAAGCAACTCCATTCCATTTCCTTTCCTACCCACATGAACGTCCTTATCAAACCTCCAACTCCTCAATCTCAATCGCACGACACCACCCTCTGGATCTGCATCGCACTTCCATGAACACCATGAGGGAATTGATGTTGAATATTTGTTATTGATTGCTTAAAGAAATCGAACAGGGACTGGATTTGAGAAAAAAAAGAGGTTTGATTGGAAAGAAGGAAGAGAGTTGAATGACAAAGTTGTCGTCTCTCTCTGTCATTGTACGTGGGTATGTATCATATATTTTCTTTTTTTTCTTTTCTTTTAATTTCTAATGCCACGTGTCATGTCTTGAGTGGTTGGTTTGGAATAGTGGAAAGGGTCAAAGTTTCAACATCAGCTTCTTGCTGAAGCGTGAAACAAATGGGAGTTAAAATTTTTTTTTTATCATTTAATATTTGTTTTAATTATTACTATTATTTAAATTGGGTTTATGTATAAAATGGGCATCAGGTCTATATTACCAATTATTGTTGCATCTCCAATTCAATATACACTCCTAGTCCAATTATCTTAAAAAAAATATAAAAAAAATATTAGTAAATCTTATATTTAGATTTAGTTTAGTATTAATTTAGAATTTTTTTAATTAGTTTAGATTTATTTTATAACTTTAAAATATTTAGAATCATAATTAATAACTTTAGAATTTTATTTGTTTTAATTTTATTTTAGTAACTTTAGAATTTTATTTCATTTAGATTTGATTTAGTAAATTTTAGAATTTTATTTGTTTTAGTTTTGACTTAGTAAACTTTAGAATTTTATTTTGTTTTAGTTTTATTTTAGAATTTTATTTGTTTTAGTTTTGACTTAGTAAACTTTAGAATTTTATTTTTGTTTAGTTTTATTTTAGTAACTTTAGGATTTTATTTCATTTAGATTTGACTTAGTAAATTTTAGAATTTTATTTGTTTTAGTTTTGACTTAGTAAACTTTAGAATTTTATTTTGTTTAGTTTTATTTTAGTAACTTTAGGATTTTATTTCATTTAGATTTGACTTAGTAAATTTTAGAATTTTATTTGTTTTAGTTTTAATTTAGTAAACTTTAGAATTTTATTTGATTTTATTTAAGTTAACTTTAGAATTTTAGTTGTTAGTTTTAGTTTAGGGACTTTAGAACTTTATTCGATTTAGAATTAGTTTAATGAGTTTATAATTTTTATTTGATTTAGAATTAGTTTAATAAGTTTAGAATTTTAGTTGTTTAGAATTAGTTTAATATTCTTTTAGAATTTTATTTGATTTAGATTTAGTTTAGTAACTTTGAAACTTTTTTTGTTTTAGATTAGCAACCTTGGAATTTTTATTTAGTTTAGATTTAATTTACTAATTTTAAAATTTTTAATTTAGCTTAGATCTAATTTAGTAATTTTAGAACTATTTTTGCAACCTTAGAATTTGTAGTTAGTTTAGAATTCTAAGGTAAATTCTAAGGTTGCAAAAATAGTTCTAAAATTACTAAATTAGATCTAAGCTAAATTAAAAATTTTAAAATTAGTAAATTAAATCTAAACTAAATAAAAATTCCAAGGTTGCTAATCTAAAACAAAAAAAGTTCCAAAGTTACTAAACTAAATCTAAATCAAATAAAATTCTAAAAGAATATTAAACTAATTCTAAACAACTAAAATTCTAAACTTATTAAACTAATTTTAAATCAAATAAAAATTATAAACTCATTAAACTAATTCTAAATCAAATAAAGTTCTAAAGTCCCTAAACTAAAACTAACAACTAAAATTCTAAAGTTAACTTAAATAAAATCAAATAAAATTCTAAAGTTTACTAAATTAAAATTAAAACAAATAAAATTCTAAAATTTATTAAGTCAAATCTAAATGAAATAAAATCCTAAAGTTACTAAAATAAAACTAAACAAAATAAAATTCTAAAGTTTACTAAGTCAAAACTAAAACAAATAAAATTCTAAAATTTACTAAGTCAAATCTAAATGAAATAAAATCCTAAAGTTACTAAAATAAAACTAAACAAAAATAAAATTCTAAAGTTTACTAAGTCAAAACTAAAACAAATAAAATTCTAAAATAAAACTAAAACAAAATAAAATTCTAAAGTTTACTAAGTCAAAACTAAAACAAATAAAATTCTAAAATTTACTAAATCAAATCTAAATGAAATAAAATTCTAAAGTTACTAAAATAAAATTAAAACAAATAAAATTCTAAAGTTATTAATTATGATTCTAAATATTTTAAAGTTATAAAATAAATCTAAACTAATTAAAAAAAATTCTAAATTAATACTAAACTAAATCTAAATATAAGATTTACTAATATTTTTTTTAAGATAATTGGGCTAGGAGTGTATATTGAATTGGAGATGCAACAATAATTGGTAATATAGACCTGATGCCCATTTTATACATAAACCCAATTTAAATAATAGTAATAATTAAAACAAATATTAAATGATAATTTTTTTTTAACTCCCATTTGTTTCACGCTTCAGCAAGAAGCTGATGTTGAAACTTTGACCCTTTCCACTGTTCCAAACCAACCACTCAAGACATGACATGTGGCATTAGAAATTAAAAGAAAAGAAAAAAAAGAAAAAATATGATACATACCCACGTACAATGACAGAGAGAGACGACAGCTTTGTCATTCAACTCTCTTCCTTCTTTCCAATCAAACCTCTTTTTTTTCTCAAATCCAGTCCCTGTTCGATTTCTTTAAGCAATCAATAACAAATATTCAACATCAATTCCCTCATGGTGTTCATGGAAGTGCGATGCAAATCCAGAGGGTGGTGCCGTGCGATTGAGATTGAGGAGTTGGAGGTTTGATAAGGACGTTCATGTGGGTAGGAAAGGAAATGGAATGGAGTTGCTTTGATGGGAGGAAGGAAGATTGAAGGGTGTTATGGTTTATGTTGAAGATGAAGAGCGGAAGGGGGTTGAATCGGAGAGAAAGGATGAGGTCACGGTGAAGGTGGGTTAACAGTGGCGATGAAGAAGGTTGTTGGTTGGGATGAAGGTTGGGAGGAAGATTGAAGATTCGGAGATGATGAGTGATGTTAGATGGAGACGGTGATGTGTTGTAGGAAGGAGGTTGATGGAAGTGGGTTTGCTGGAAATGGATAGGGAGATTGAAAAGGCTATGCGTGGAAAGAGAGGGAGAGATATTGTAGCTACTGTTAGTTTTTTGTTTTGTTTTATGGAGTAGAGGAGGAGATAAGTGGTATGAGTTACTTACTGTAAGTTTTCTTTTTTGAATAAAGAAAGAAAATGGCATGTGAAGAGAAAGGAAGAGGTTACTGATATGCTTTTTATTTTGTGATATGAGAGGAATAGAAAGTGAGAAGTAATTACTGTGTGAATTGTTTTTTTTGTTTTTTTTTTTGGTATCATACAAAGAAAATTAAGAGGTCTTATATAGACAAGTGAAGAAGAAAAAAATTGATTTTAAATTCAATCATGATCCGTTGATTTCCATTTTCTCTGTATCAATCCACCACTTTTGCTAACAGCCAATGAGAGCATAGTATAGTGTAATCAATATATTTTTGTGACAAAAACGCCCTTAAATGATAAAAATGAAATAAAAAATTGAAAGTATTAAAATTAATTCAATTTAAAATATATTTTTTGAATAAAAAATAAAGAGCTAAAATGACCGAAAACAATAAAAAACGGACGAAAATTTATCCGAAAAAATAAAATGAACACATTAAAATAAACTACACGTCACAAAGATTAAATAAAAAATATTCAAAAAGTCAAAATCAAAATAAAATGAGAATAAAAATATCAGACTGGACAGACGTTTACGGTTAAAAATGAGACTTCAAACTGCACCGGAAAAATAAAGCGAGCGTACCGTCATAAACTACGTGAAACGCATATTCATAAAATGATCGGTAAAAGGTTAAAACTTGTAATATTTTTCTCGCTATTTTTTCGCACAGTGTCGAACCGCTTTTAACAATCTGCCTATAAAACCGAAATATTTTTATTATCAACATATAAACAACTTGGAGCAATGCAAGAAACGAGTAAAGAGATAAAAATGCATGAAGTGAAATGTCAGGTATTTTTAACTAAAAGACGATGCAAACTTTGATTTAAACCGACTATTTCTGGTCAACTTAAATACGACTAATGATGCAAAATGTGATGAATGAAGATATTTACTAATGATTGTGACCAAATAACAAAATATGATATGAAAGTGCGACTAAAACATATTAGGGGCGAAATTTAGGGTGCAACAGTTGTGCCTTGATGAATCAGTCTTCGAGAATCCACAATCAACCGTACTTCTGGCTTGGGAGACTCAAAATCTTAATTGAGGCGCGACACTTGATGCTCTTGATCCAGACCTGTCTATGCATGTGAAACAAAAGAAAACATGAACATACACCTTTGTAGGCGATTGGAAATTAGTGATACATAGGCTAAAAATGTTCAAAACACTTGACAATCTTCGCATAGTCAAAGCTCGAAGGTGAGAGGTTAAAACCGACCGTATTTCGTGACCTTGACTTATGTTTAAAAATGCAAAAATAAAAATGGGATCTTAGGTCAAAAATTGGGGTATGACAAGCACCATCGTTGGAGTTTTCGGGTCAATTCGATTAAGGGACGTGTGGTCACTAAAGCAATGTTAGGATGCCTTAGCGGTAACCCTAATGTCTTAGATCATTTTATCTGAGGCAACCGTTTCGAGGCAACTTATGATCTTTGGACAAGAGGGCGACCTCTAAAACTTCTTATACTCAATGACCACGTTCGAGGCAACCAAGTGAGGTGTACCCTAAGAGTGCGCATGTACGAGTGTATTGTTTTTCAGTTATGTTATCTTTGTACATGTTATGGTGAGCTACTGTTGATTTTAGGTTACAGATTAATCTTGTCATGCATTGCCTATTTATCAAACATCTAACAGTTAATGGTTGCGGAAATTAAATTGCGGAAAATAAATCTAAGCTATTACAAGGCGTCGAGTATTTACATCGCCAAAGACAAACCCTTTAAAATTAAATTGCGAAAAGTAAATAAAAGCGATAAATAAATAAATAAAATCCTAATTTAAAAACTATTACATTCCCGAAGCAGTTACAATATTGAAATATGAATAAAAAATAACTTGCGCGCGAGAAAATTAAATCGGAGTGTCTTTTTAGGGTTTTGACCCTTTTTATTAAATAAAGCATATTTTTTTGTTATTTTTTGAATTAAAAATTAGTCTAAGTTAATAATTGAATTAATTAATTAAATGAAAATATTTTTGGCTTTGTTTTTTTATTATTTAAGGAAATAAAATAAGAATGGTAAAAAATATTAAAAACCCTAATTCTACGTTAATTTTAATTTTAATGCAAAAGATATTAATGTTAAACCTATTTAAACTAAGTAAATTAATTAATTGTTATTTACAAAAAAATAATAAAATTAATGGAATTAATAAAAATATTATTTTTGTTGTTTCTGATTTTTTTAATGAAAAAGGTTAATTAGTTAATTAATTAATTAAGATAATAATAATAATAAAATAGAAAAAATAATGAAAAGAAAATAAAATAAAGAACAAACTCAGGGGGGTGTGGGCCTGAAAAGGGTATTTGAATGGCAATTCCCAGGCCCAGAACGTCCAACCTTGTTGGACTTTTGTGATTCAATGCATGCTTGTTGACCAGGGAGTATGATGAGCGCGCAATCTAGGCCCATGGATCTGATCTGAAATCCATCTGGCAAGTGGATCTCTTGAGGTGCATGATGGACCATCCTTTGAGAATTGCACATGAATACCTGAAGAAAAAACAAATAAAGTGTTTTGGGGGACCTGGGATTCGAACCCAGGTCCCAATGCTCAATGACACGCCTGCCTTGCCAACTCTACTGCGTTGTTTCTTTGTTAGTGGAATGTACAACAAACATTATATGATAAACAATTAATTATGCCTGGAAAAATAAAAAAAACGCGCAATTTGTTTGAATGGACCAATCACGCTAAGCCACGTCTTCGTCTTCTTCAACGAAGACTGGTTCGTTTACCTGCGGATTTTAGTCCGCAACTAAATCCATGGCATCATCCTATCAAGAGCTACAGGCCATATAAATACCAATGGGAACCATCATTGCATTCGTCTCTCTCCCCTGATCATTCCTATACCCATCATTAGCCTCAATTTATCCTGCATCAAAAATACCTAAAAAGCAAGAACAAGAACCCTAGCTCTGGACACGGGGTTATAAGCCATGAAAATAAAATTAAATATTACAGAATCAATGGAAATTGAATGGCAAGTATGAATGTACAAGCAAATTGGCAAGAGGATGCAAGAAAATGATTTCACGATGCCATGTTCAGAGCTTGGTTCGTGATGACTTACAGTGAGTTTTAGGCAATGAAAAGGCTTGATTTTGATTGGTATCGCTTCACTGGGTGTCAGGGAAGAGAGCTATGTCAAGCTCTTGGACTGAATCGTGCTCCAATGTTGTTTTTGATCTCCCACTTTTCAAGCTTTTTCACAAACTTGTTCTGGCCGTTTCAGCAGTGCTCTATGCGTGTGGTTTGTCTGGCTTGCTTGCACATGTATATTAGAAGTGAATTAGGTCAAGAGTTGGGCTTTTATCCAAGTGCATTCAAGGTTTTGAGATTTGATATGATCACCATTATCAAATTTCCAAATATAGGCCAAATCTGGTTTTTTTTATGCATGAAAAGCCATGATACGAGTTTGATTTGATTCATGATGATAATTGAAAGTTGTACAAATCACAAAGATATTATTTCATCAATTTTTAGATTTTATTTGATTTAATATTGATTAAAAATGAATCAAATCAATAAAAATTAAATAAAATAGAAAAATAAATGAATGGCCATGAAATCAAATATGGGACACGTGTGTGGCATGACAAGACCATATCAAGTGGAAAAAAATGAGCCCTTTTGTCAAAAATTGGAGTTTTGAGGATAGTTGACTTTTGGCAATTTTGGAAAAATGCCCAACTTCAACAATGCACAACTTCTTCAATTTTGAACTTTTGGAAGTGTTCTTGGACTTTTTAGAAACCTTGAGATGTCCTCTAATCAACCCTTTTGGTATCATATCATTTTGATGTTTCATGCTCAAGTTATAATCTTTGGCAAAAAAGGTGTTTTTGTTGACTTTCAAAAATGACCTATAATGTCCAAATTTGTAACTTTTCGTGAGTGCATTCTTTGATCTTGGGGTGTGAAGATGGATTGTAGGAAATTGCATCCTCTTCAAAATTATATTTGGATGGGTCATTTCTCATAAAGTATGAGAAAGTTATGCTTGGTCAAAGGTGAGTTGACTTTTCCTACAAAACCCTAATTTAGCAACTTTTGAATCTTGATGAATTTTGAGCAATCCTTGATGAATCATGATCAACCCTTGATCAAATTATGAATTATCCTTCAAAATGAGAATGTTTACAAAAAATCTTGAGGTTTGACTGTATTTAGGTCACAGTTGACTTTTGACCTAGCACAGTCGATTTTTGGGTCTCTTGAGCAATTGACTGACCAAACTTCCTCTGCAAGGCTTGAAATTTGACATGGATGAACTTGAGAACACATTATGAAATTGGGGAGCACTTGAGGTCATTTGGATGTAAGGACCTTGATGCAACACAAAACCCTAATTTTGACTTGATTGCCTTAGGAGGTGACTTGACTGTCCAATCCTTGAGCCAACTTGAGCAACTTGAAGATCATTCTTGGAAAATCTTGAGGGATATGGGAGGGAAAATTTTGGGGTACAACAGTTTCCCCTGTTCAATTTTCTTAGACCTGAGGATATAGATTGGCTTTCGAGCCTTTCGTGATCCGAAGGTGGAAGATAATTGAACACTAGAGTGCCCAGAAATTTGCACTCGCATGGTGTAGTATCAACATTGTGATGTCGGGAATGGGCTTACAGATGCCATTTGGAGATTATTGGTAGGAGAATGGGATTACAGATTCCATCTGTAGGAGTGTCGATCGCATAAGAGATTCCTTAGCGAGAACTTGCATACCTGTTGTTGTAAAAGATTCCGCTGGGGGAGTCTAACTTTCGTTAAGATTTAGGAACCTTGCCTGTACTTCAACTGAGAGAATGCCTCGGCTGAGTCTTAAGAACCTGTCCATAATTCAACTGGGGGGGGGGGGGAACATCTTCACCAAGATCTAGGAACTGTCTCGTGCTCAACGTAGTATACCGTCGAGGTTATAACACTTGTCCATACTATGACGAAGGAAAACATCAAGATCTAGGAACTGACTCGTGCTCAATGGAGTATACCGTTGAGGTTATAGTACTCGTCCACACTATGACATAGGGAAACATCTTCATCAAGATCTAGGAATTGTCTCGTGCTCAATGGAGTATACCGTTGAGGTTATAGAACTTGTCCACACTATGACATAGGGAAACATCTTCATCAAGATCTAGGAACTGACTCGTGCTCAATGGAGTATACCGTTGAGGTTATAGTACTCGTCCATACTATGACATAGGGAAACATATTCATCAAGATCTAGGAATTGTCTCGTGCTCAATGGAGTATATCGTTGAGGTTATAGAACTTGTCCACACTATGACGGAGGAAAACATCACGATCTAGGAACTGACTTGTTCTCAATGGAGTATACCATTGAGGTTATAGTACTCGTCCACACTATGACGTAGGGAAACATCTTCATCAAGATCTAGGAACTGACTCGTGCTCAATGGAGTATACCGTTGAGGTTATAGTACTCGTCCACACTATGACGGAGGAAAACATCAAGATCTAGGAACTGACTCGTGCTCAATGGAGTATAGTACTCGTCCACACTATGACATAGGGAAACATCTTCATCAAGATCTAGGAACCGTCTCGTGCTCAATGGAGTATACCGTTGAGGTTATAGAACTTGTCCACACCATGACGGAGGAAAACATCAAGATCTAGGAACTGACTCGTGCTCAATGGAGTATACCATTGAGGTTATAGTACTCGTCCGCACTATGACGTAGGGAAACTGTCGAGATTGAGAACCTTATCTAAAATTCAACCGAGGATAATTCGATTGAGATTTAAGAACCGGTCAGGTCTTCGACGTAACTGAGAAGTTTAACTGTATCTTTTCTGAAAGGTAAAAGTTCAGTCACATGCAATGCATGATATGGATCAAGCAATGATGTTCTCAACATAGATAAGATTGTATGGTATGATGCGTATATGCATGTATCATGATGTATGGAAATGTGATGTTTTAGCTGGGGAAAATAAATCCCGGAGCTGTTGGAGAATAAAGTTGAGTTCTTCGTTTCCGCTGGGGATGATGAACGAAGATGGTTGTGAGAATAAACCTGCAGGAGAAAAGAACTCCGTTGGGGAATAAACTTGATGAAGAGATTATTCTGAGGGGAATTACTCTATGGGGAAGAGATATTCTGCTGAAGATTTTAATGATAAACTCCGCTGGGGATTCCGTTGATAAGCTCTGTTGGGGATTTTAATGATGAACTCCGCTGGGAATAGAAAGAACTTCGCTGGGGACGATCTTTCAGTCGCAACTTGCTGACGATAACCCAGTTAGACTCTTGCAAGGATAACCTTCTGAATTTGGATGGGGAGATGTATTTGTGCTCTGCAGGGGATAAGCTTCCAGAGTCTACTGAGGATGATGATTCAACTCTGGCGGGGAAGCCTTTTTTAGACTGCGCTGGGGAAATGACTCCATTGGGGTATCTTGTATTCCGCCGGAGAACATTCTTATATTCTGTTGAGGAATATTAAGACTGTCAGGGATGCTCTTATACTTGCTAGGGAATATCTTTATACTTTGTTGGGGAATATTAAGACCTTCTGGGGATACCCAGCCTTTTTAGTGTTGATGGTAGATGAACTCTGCTTGGGGAGAGTATTGCTGATTCGTTCACGGTTGCAAGTCTCAGTTGGGAGAGCTGCCAATATTGTCTTATTCTGCGGGGAGTAATGGTATCTTGGTCATATTCTTCAGCTGAACCTACCTTGGTACCTTGGTGGACAGAGCAACTACACTGCTCGGACAATTCTTATTGCCTCTGTTTCTGATATTACCAGTAATTCATCCTTTGTTTCGCATGTAAATATTTATGAGCAGCAATTAATGTCAAATGCATATATCAAAAATGAACATTGGACGTTCTTTGCAAAACAAAACAGATAAAGGAAAAACAGTTTGAAATTTGTCTGAAAATGAATTTGTATTGATTTTGAAGTTTGTCCTATAAATAGGCTTTTTTGTATAAGAGGCTGATGTCTTAGCAAGAGAATGCCGCCGAACAAATAGAATCTATACAATTTGTGAAAAGAAAACAAAACAGTTGTGTGAATAATCCCACTGGGTTCCAACTCTGCTGTTGCCTTTATATCTTCAAGCGTCTTATCACTTTGCTGCTTAGTTGAAGATGAATCTGATTTATTGGTGTCGTCTGAGCTTGATAGTTGATACCGAAGTCTGGATGCGAGATGATCCAATGAGACATAGTGTTACGCTTTAATCCCTAATTTTTGCCTGGACTGCCCTTTCGGGTTTTCAGTCCACCGAGATACCCATTTTTGCCCAAGCCGCCTTTTCAGGTTTTCGACTTGCCGGGTGTACAGATTTTTTATTTTCTTCCCTTATTTTTGCCCGAACCCTTTTGGTTCGTCGGGAAGCCCTTATTTTTTCCTAGGCCAGTCAACCTAGCGGGTCTTTGATTATGCGTAGTTTCTTTTTACTATGTCTGCATTGACGGGGTGAGGAAGGTCGTCACCATCCATGGTGGTTAGAATCATAGCTCCTCCTGAGAAGATGTTCTTAACCACAAATGGCCCTTCGTAAGTAGGGGTCCATTTGCCCCTGGGATCACCTTGAGGTAAGATAATGCGCTTGATTACCAGGTCCCCAACTTGATACTCTTGTCGTCTAACTTTCTTGTTAAATGCCTTGATCATCCGTTTTTGATATGTCTGACCATGACAAATAGCAGTAAGTCTCTTTTTGTCGATTAGGTTCAGTTGATCAAGTCGGGTCTGAATCCAGTCATCTTCACTCAAACCTGCATCCTTCATGATTCTAAGAGAGGGTATCTGAACTTCAATAGGCAAGACTACCTCCATGCCATAAACCAACGAATAGGGTGTGGCCCCTGTTGACGTCCGTGCTGAGGTACGGTACCCATGAAGAGCAAATGGTAACATCTCGTGCCAATCTTTATAGGTCACTGTCATCTTCTGCACAATCTTCTTAATGTTCTTATTTGCCGCTTCGACAGCCCCATTCATCTTCGGCCGGTAGGGAGAAGAGTTGTGGTGTTGTATCTTGAATTGCTCGCAGAGCTCAGTGATCATCTTGTTGTTGAGATTGGTACCATTGTCCGTAATGATCCTCTCTGGTACACCGTATCGACAGATCAGATTGTGCTGAATGAACCGTGCCACGACGTTCTTGGTTACGGTAGCAAAGGAAGCTGCTTCAACCTACTTCGTAAAGTAATCAATTGCTACCAGGATGAAACGATGCCCGTTGGATGCCGTAGGTCTGATTTCGCCGATCATATCAATGCCCCGTATTGCAAAAGGCCAAGGCACTGTCAAGACATTCAGAGGAACTGGAGGTATGTGCACCTTATCAGCATAGACCTGGCACTTGTGACACGTCCGAGAATGCTGATAACAGTCGACCTCCATTGTGGACCAGTAATATCATGCCCGAAGGATTTTCTTTGCCATGGTATGTCCACTGGAATAAGTTCCAAAAGTACCTTCATGCAGCTCTGTCATGATTCTTTCTGCTTCAATCTTATCCACACAACGTAGTAAGGTCGAATCATGGTTACGTTTGTAAAGAATGTCATTGCTGATGAAGAACTTGGTTGCAAACCTCCTCAGAAACTTCTTGTCATTAACAATGCACCCTCGGGGTATTCCTGAGCTTCAAGATACCTCTTCACCTCATGATACCAGGGCTTTTCCGTTACCTCTTCAGTCTCAAGATCACAGCAATGTGCATGTTCGTCCAATCTTTCAATAATGATCCGGGGAGCCTCGTTGTCCCATTTGACTTTGAACATAGAAGACATCATAGCTAGCGCGTTCGCCAACTGATTCTCCTCTCTAGGGAAGTGTTCAAAGGTTATCTCCTCAAAATGGGGAAGCAACATCAACACGTACTCCTTGTAAGGGGGTAAGATTTGGGTGTTTTGTATCCCACTCGCCTTTGATCTGACTGATTACGAGAGAGGAATCTCCGAAGATACTCAAGAACTTAATCCTTAGGTCAATTGCAGCTCGAAGACCCATGATGCACGCTTCATACTCCGTCATGTTGTTGGTGCAGTTGAAACATAGTCGGGTGGTAAACGGAGTATGAGAGCCTTTAGGAGATATGATCATGGCGCCAATGCCATTACCCAAAGCGTTTGAAGCTCCATCAAAGTACATAAACCATCTGGATCCCTCCTCAGGTCCTTCATCCGGTCCAGGTGTCTCACAATCAGTCACTACCATGATATTCTCGTCCGGGAATTCAAAGTTCATAGACTGGTAATCATCTACTGCCTGGTGCGCCAAATGGTCTGCCAATACACTTCCCTTGATTGCTTTTTGAGTTTTGTACTGGATGTCATACTCAGTCAAGATCATCTTCCATCTTGCTATTCTTCCGGACAAGGCAGGCTTTTCGAAGATATACTTGATTGGATCCATCTTTGAAATCAACAGAGTAGTGTGAGTCAGCATATACTATCTCAGCCGGCGAGCAGCCCATGCCAAAGCGCATCAAGTTTTCTCAAGCAGTGAGTATCGGGTCTCACAGTCGGTAAACTCTTTTCTAAGGTAATAAATAGCATGCTCTTTTCGGCCAGACTCGTCATGCTGCCCCAGCACACACCCCATTGAGTTGTCAAGTACTGTCAAGTATAAAATCAAAGGTCTCCCTTCAACTGGTGGCATTAGGATGGGTGGCTCCTGAAGATATTCTTTGATTCTTTCGAAAGCGGCCTGACATTCATCGTTCCAACGTACCACTTGATCTTTCTTCAGTAGCTTGAAGATTGGTTCACAAGTAGTAGTCAGGTGAGAGATGAATCGGGCAATGTAGTTCAGTCGTCCTAGAAAGCCTCTGACTTCTTTCTCTATCTTGGGAGCTGGAATCTCTTGTATGGCTTTCACTTTGGCAGGATCCACTTGAATACCTTTGTCGCTTACGACAAAACCCAGTAGCTTACCAGACCTCACCCCGAAGGTGCACTTGTTCAGGTTCAACCTCAGCTTGTACAACTTCAACCTGTCAAACAGCTTTTGTAGATGGTCAAGGTATCCTTCCTCAGTCTGGGACCTTGCAATCATATCGTCGACGTATACTTCAATCTCATGATGGATCATGTCATGAAACAAAGCAATCATGGCACGTTGATACGTTGCCCCAACATTCTTCAATCCAAAAGGCATGACCTTGTAACAAAAGGTGCCCCACTGAGTAACAAAGGTCGTCTTCTCCATGTCTTCGGGAGCCATCTTAATTTGATTATATCCAGAGAAACCATCCATAAAGGAGAATACCTTGTGCTGAGCAGTATTGTCAACCAGAACGTCGATGTGAGGTAGAGGGAAGTCATCCTTGGGACTGGCCCTTGTTCAGATCCCTGTAGTCAACACACATTCGAACCTTACCATCTTTCTTCGGTACCGGAACCACATTGGCAACCCACTGAGGGTAAGAAGTCACTGCTAGAAAACCGGCGTCAAATTGTTTCATAACTTCGGCCTTGATTTTCTCAGACATCTCTGGGCGCATACGGCGAACCTTCTGTTTTACCGGAGGGCAGTCTTCCTTGGTAGGCAGGCGATGAACCACAATGTCAGTATCCAACCCAGGAATATCTTCGTAAGACCAGGCAAAGATCTCAACATAGTCATGCAGCATATGAATCAACCGTTGCTTCACACTAAGCTCCAAACTTGCACCAATCTTGACTTCCTTCTTGTCTATTTTAGTACCCAGATTCACCGTTTCCACCGGCTCTTCATGTGGCTGAATGGACCTCTCTTCCTGGAGTAGTAGTCTTGCAAGTTCAACAGGCACTTCGCAATCATCTTCACCTTCGTCTTCGGCTAAGTTGATCAGATTTTCGAAGTCATAACTGGCAGCAGCAAAGTCGTTACCAGTGAGATCCAGAGTGGATTGAGACCTGTATATGTGAGTGTGTGTAAAATAGCTGTTTTACAATATATAATAAAGAAAAACAAGGAGCGCAAAATTTGAAATGCAAGAAACGTCCAATGCTTCTATTAATGATATATGAAAATGGCACACAAAAGCCCTCACAAATGAAACCACGGTGCCCCGGGTAAGACACCGGGCCATAAAGTTTCAAAATATTGTCTGTTACAAATTCAAAACAAAGAGTTCATTACTGGGTAACAAAAGTAATAGGGATGAAGTCCTTTGCTGTCCAGTTGCTTGGTCCACCGTTGGTCGTAGGATAGATCCAGCTGTCGAATTCAGACTCCTCCATATCATCTTCAATGGCATTTACTCCTGAGTTGCTAATGAACACAGGAGGTCTTCCAATCCTTGCACTTCGAATAGCCCTTTGAGCTTCTGCAGTGAAACCCAAACCAAACTTGTTAGTCTTCTGTGTAAAATCAGGAAGTCGGCCCCAATTTGCACACTCACCCTTCTCGATAACAGCCCGGGCATCCTTTAAGGAGGCCATCTTCATAGGAGAATCCTCAACCACAGTCTCAGCTGATTCCAGTGTTTGAGGAACTTCTTCAAAGTGTTGAAATAGGGTCTCAATGAACTCCCCATCCATCTCTACGTATCGGAACGAGTTGAGGTGGCTGACCATATACTCTTCCTCCCCTTGTACTGTCACAATCTTCCCTCTGACCGAGTACTTCAGCTTCTGATGGAGTGTTGAGGTTACAGCCCCAGCTTTGTGGATCCATGGACGACCCAACAAACAAGAATAGGATGGCCGAATGTCCATCACGTAGAATGTAGAATTGAAGACCTGAGAACCAACTTTAATTGGAATATCAACTTCACCATGCACCATCCTTTTAGACCCGTCAAAGGCCCTGACAATGATGTTACTTGGCTTTAGCTCCATCCCTTTGCAATCCAACCGGTCTAGGGATTTCTTGGGCAAGACGTTCAGTGAGGAACCAGTATCAACCAATACATGTGCAAGAGTAGTGCCCCTGCATTTAATGGAGACATGCAGGGCATCATTATGGTTCTTCCCTTTAGCAATCAAATCACCGTCGGAGAAACCCAAACCATTATCAGCAGTTAAATTAGCCACACAATCGGTAAACTGATCATCTGATGTCTCTTGTGGCACGTGGGCAGTTTTCAGGAAGGTAATCAGAGCCTTAGCATGGGCCTCTGAGCACAGCAATAATGACAACATAGAAATCTTGGATGGGGTTTGCCCCAACTGCTCAACTACGTTATAATCACTCTTCTTAATAATCTTCAAAATCTCTTCCATCTCCTGTTTGGAAGCTTCAACAGTAATGGTCTTCGGTGCCTCTGTCTGGGCAGGCACATCAGTGGTGATCCCTTTGCCCCGAGCGTTAGATGACTCGGCGATAGGGGTAGGACTAAGAACTTGATCAGGAATGGTAGTAGGTACACTTGCAGGCGTAATGACAACAGGTCTTCAGACAGTCGGTGGAGCAATATCAGGTGAGAAAAGTCTACCACTGCGGGTGACTTTAGCAGGCCTAGTAATGTTGCTGACGCCGGTATCAGCATCCAACTCTTGCTTAACTCCAAGAACATAAACATCTGCCCCATAGTGCCAAGGTACAGCTTTGTCAGAGGTGTAGGGGATGGGCCCCAGAACAGTGATAATCACAGGTGCGATCTTCGGAACAAATGTAATTCTAACAGGCTTCCTCGAGGGAGCCTTGGAAGAATTGTCGAAAATGGTAATAATGGCAACTTCTTCAGAATGAACGGATGGAACAACAGCCTTTTCAAATAGGATCTCTTTACTATCCATCAGGTTTTGGATACCTGACTTCAAGAATGGGCAACCAGTAGGTAAAAGGGAACACATATGACAACCTTCGTCGCAGCCCGGAAATAAACCGGCTAGCAACAAGTTCTTCTTGACAGTCATCAGAGGGGTAACAATATCATCCACGGAAACTACAAACAAGTCTTCCTCTACAGCATTTACTCCATGTTTGGGCATGGGAGCAGTCACAACATTAGGCCTCTCGGGCGCCTCAAACTCAATCTCCTTCGCATCAATTAGGTCTTGCACCCTGTTCCTTAAAACCCAACAATCATCTGTATTATGCCCCGGGCTATCAGAGTGAAAAGCGCAGCGGGCATTAGGGTTGTACTTTGGTGACGTGGTACTTGGATTCTTCGGAGCTTCTTTTAGAATCACCAGATTGGTCTTCAGCAACTGTGGCAGAATCTGAGACAAAGTCATGATGAGACGAGTGAATTGCCTTCGAGGTCTCTCGTCCTTTTGTTGATTGTGATGCTGAGGAGCACCAGTAGGTCTTGAAATAACAACCGCATTGACAGCTTGGTGGTGTTCAGGTCTATTATGTCTTCTTGAACTGTAGACAACACTGGACTCATTCTTAAACGGCTTCTTCTCAATGCTCGATGAGGCACCCTTCTGTATCTTCCAGCCTTAATACCAGCTTCAATCCTCTCACCAGTCAAAATAAGATCTGTAAACCCAACTGAAGAGCTTCCAATCAGGTGGTTAAAGAATAGACCAGACAGGGTCCCCAAAAACATGTCAACAAGCTCACGATCAGCTAAAGGTGGTTGCACCCTTCCGGTAAGGTCTCTCCATTTTTGAGCATACTCTTTGAATCCTTCACTCGTTCCTATTGACATACCTTGGAGTTGGGTACGCGTAGGAGCGAGGTCGAAGTTGTACTGATACTGCCTGTAAAATGCAGTAGCCAAATCCTCCCAGCTGCAGATACTGGCTCCGTTCAACTGATAGAACCACTCAAGCTGAGTCCCTGAGAGACTGTCTTGAAAGAAATGGATCCACAAGTTCTTATCAGCGGTGTAAGGCTGGATCTTCCTCACATATGACCGGAGGTGCAGCTTCGGACAGGAAACTCCGTCATACTTGGCAAAGGCAGGTGCCTTGAATTTATGGGGAATCACCACCCCAGAGGATAGACCTAGATCTCCGAAATCCAGACCGGGCACCTTCTGTATCTCCATAGCGCTCAAATGGTCTTCCAGCTGTTTGTACTTATCCTCAGCAGGAGGATACTGTTCTTCATCGTAGTCCGTCTCGTTGTCGGAGACCATAAGGCTAGGAGCCCTCCTTTCTTATGGACTATCTTTCCCTCCAGATGAGGTGGTCAGATCAACTTCATTCTGCAGCCCGTTTCCAAACCTGCGTCCAGTATTGAACAGGATGGTCCTCTTCTTCTTCTTCTTTTTCTCCTTCAGAATCAAGGTCTTCAGGTCCTGCTGACCCTTAGTTAGATTCATGAACAACTCTTGAAATTGAGCATTCTGGGCCTGGAGGGCCTTGATAGCTTGCTCAGTTGAAGGTTCAGTAGACATGATGATTGCTGAAATAAACAGCGAAGAAGATAAGAGACCTGTAAAGGGTACATGTTTATGAAGTGCATGGGATGAAATGCGCATGATTATGATTTCAAAGACAATCGAGATTCAAATTTGTAAACAAGAAAGGAAACACACTTTATTAGATTTAAACTTCAAAATTTAAATTGTTCAACAAATTTCCCTTAGGCGTTACAAGAATGGAAATACTAAAAAGTAAACAAAAACTATAAAAGAAATCATCAAAGGTCCATCAATGCTCCCATGGTCTCTTCTTCTCAGTGCGTACATAATCATTCAGAATCCGCTCATTCTCCAGTTTCCTAGTCAGCTTCTGGATCTTTTGCTCCTGCTCATTGAACCTCTCCCGATAAGAATCCCATTCTTCCCGCAGTTGCATCCAAGACCTCTTCAGTTTCCCAATATCAGTGGGCATATAAGGGTGGAGAATGGTTGGAAGAACCCCCTCCTCATTAGCCACTTCAAGAGTAACAGGCCTGACAACTTCATATGGCATACCTAGCTTCTGGGCACGAATGCGGACCGATCTGAGATACGGCTCCATTGGCAAAGAAGTCTTTGGTCCCAACTCATGTGGGTCAGATTGGTGAACTCTGTCCCAAGCCCTTATGAATCTACGATGCAACTCGTCACTATCTCCTTAAAAATCAAAGATGATATGAGGCATCAACATCTCATGAGGCCCTTCTCTTCTGGCTCTTCCAAACTGACGGAGAGCTAAACATGGGTTGTAAGAAATCCCTCCATGGGTTCCGATAAGTGGAACATTAGGATACTCCCCACGGCGATCAATGACAGTCACCTCATCCATACCTTTGAGAGTCCAAATAATTTCATTATTAGAAAGAGACATCACCCTATAAGCCCAACCCATTCCTTCTTTGTTCTTCAGTACGGACTTAGGGAGGTGCAAAATAAACCACCTCGACAATAAAGGAGCACATCACATCAAAGTTCCTCGCTTTTGGGCAGTACGAGCATAGAGCTGATGAAGGATATCACCCAAGAGAGTGGGTACCGGATTCTGAGAGATGAAGATCTTTATGGCATTAATGTCAACAAAAGTGTCAGGATTCGGAAACAATACCAGACCATAAATCAAAAGAGCCAGAATGTCCTCGTACGCCTTGAAGTCTAAGCTGTCCCAGAAGTAATTAGCTTTGTCAACCAAAAACTTAGTCAGAAAACCCTTAGCTCCACTTCTAGTCCCCCAGTTAGCCATTAACTCCTCTTTGGTCAAGTGAAGGGATGCAACAATTTCTTCGGGCTTAAGAGTCTTTTCCCAACCAGTAAATGGAGTCTACTCCAGAACAGAGATACCGAGCAGCTCTGAGAACTCTTCTAGGGTAGGAACCAGCTGGAAGTCCTGGAAAGTAAAACAATGGTACAACGGATCATAGAATTGGACCAGGACACTCATCATTTGTTCGTCCAATTTTGAGGTGACCAAACTGAGAAGAGAACCATGCCTTCTGATGAAGGAAGTAGTGTCTGGAATCCTGACAACCAAATCTTTAAGCAGGGTAGGTACTTGGACAAAGTTGATCTGGATAGTATTCCTACGCATGGGCATCATGATGACCTACAAAACAGAGCAAAGATGAAACCCTCTTGTCTTTGAAATATGTTAGTCCTTATGCAAAATGTATGCAATGTTATGATGTCATGATGTCATGGTAAAGGCACACCACAAGTATCCATAAAAGGCAAACATGGTAAAGGCACAAAAGTCACACAAAAGAGCACTTAGATTTCAGGCTGGCATGGAGCTTAGGTACTACCCTCTTTCAGTTCAGTTGGTTAAGACCTGTTCTAAAAAATAGTAACCGGGTTCTAGAGGATCTCAATATCACTGACTACCCTCAATCGGTCATAATTCCAGTTTAGCAACCTTTTCTTACGGCCAGAATCATCGTGAGAGTTTAGTCTCAATGAGTGTAGCATACTGCTACTGTTCTATGGCCAAGTTGGTCAATTTAAGGTTCTAAGGTCAGTTGGTTCTTAATGACTCCTTAGAAGACCCATATTCTCCTCGTTCCAACACAAGGGATATCGGTACAGACCAATGTGCCACACCAACGTAGCTACTGCTTCATCCGTATCGGTCTACGCCATACAGATCCCTCACAGTTTATTGCTACTTACCTAAAGGGTATCCTCAGATCCGGGTTAGGATCTATAGAACTCTGATACAAGCCCACAAAATTAAAGCATACAAAGCATACAATTGAAAACATAGTGATCTAATCCTAAGGTACACCTCACTTATGCAAGAATTCCCCAGCAGAGTCGCCAGTTCTGTGATCGGTGGGAATGTGAACTGACTGTTTTTGAATGCTGGTTCGCGTTTTGCGTTTGTTTTCGCAAAATGTCGCGGTAAGCAAGAGTCGCCACCGTCTTTTATTTTATCCAACAAGGAAAGGACAAAAGCACAGAAAAATTCGTTTTTGAGATATTTCTCGGGTTCGGGAGGTAGATTATAGAAAAGGAAGGTGTTAGCACCCTTTTTATCCGTGGTTATCCACGGGCTCTTAGGTACTTGCTCATTATGTTTTCAAAAGTTTGCTTTTCTTTGTGATTGTGGGTTTGAAAAGAGTTTTGTTTTTTTGAAGAGGGTGTAAATGCGAAAAGTTTTGTTTTGTTTTTAAAAGGAGCAAGTACTTAAGAACCATCTACCTACTCAAAAAGGAATTAATCTGTACAAGTGTCCTTTAGAGAATGTTATTCCACTATTGATGAGTAGGTAGCACCGTCGTTGGAGTTTTCGGGTCAATTCGATTAAGGGACGTGTGGTCACTAAAGCAATGTTAGGATGCCTTAGCGGCAACCCTAATGTCTTAGATCATTTTATCCGAGGCAACCGTTTCGAGGCAACTTATGATCTTTGGACAAGAGGGCGACCTCTAAAACTTCTTATACTCAATGACCACATTCGAGGCAACCAAGTGAGGTGTACCCTAAGAGTGCGCATGTGCGAGTGTATTGTTTTTCAGTTATGTTATCTTTGTACATGTTATGGTCAGCTACTATTGATTTTAGGTTACAGATTAATCTTGTCATGCATTGCCTATTTATCAAACATCTAACAGTTAATGGTTGCGGAAATTAAATTGCGGAAAATAAATCTAAGCTATTACAAGGCGTCGGGTATTTACATCGCCAAAGACAAACCCTTTAAAATTAAATTGCGAAAAGTAAATAAAAGCGATAAATAAATAAATAAAATCCTAATTTAAAAACTATTACATTCCCGAAGCAGTTACAATATTGAAATATGGATCAAAAATAATTCGCACGCGAGAAAATTAAATCAGAGTGTCTTTTTAGGGTTTTGACCCTTTTTTTAAAATAAAGCATATTTTTTTGTTATTTTTTGAATTAAAAATTAGTCTAAGTTAATAATTGAATTAATTAATTAAATGAAAATATTTTTGGCTTTGTTTTTTTATTATTTAAGGAAATAAAATAAGAATGGTAAAAAATATTAAAAACCCTAATTCTATGTTAATTTTAATTTTAATGCAAAATATATTAATGTTAAACCTATTTAAACTAAGTAAATTAATTAATTGTTATTTACAAAAATAAATAATAAAGTTAATGGAATTAATAAAAATATTCTTTTTGTTGTTTCTGATTTTTTTATGAAAAAGGTTAATTAGTTAATTAATTAATTAAGATAATAATAATAATAAAATAGAAAAAATAATGAAAAGAAAATAAAATAAAGAACAAACTCAGGGGGGTGTGGGCCTGAAAAGGGTATTTGAATGGCAATTCCCAGGCCCAGAACGTCCAGCCTTGTTGGACTTTTGTGATTCAATGCATGCTTGTTGACCAGGGAGTATGATGAGCGCGCAATCTAGGCCCCTGGATCTGATCTGAAATCCATCTGGCAAGTGGATCTCTTGAGGTGCATGATGGACCATCCTTTGAGAATTGCACATGAATACCTGAAGAAAAAACAAATAAAGTGTGTGATACGGTGGGAGAACTGACTAGTATTTTGCGTTCGTATTTGCACTTGTGCGGTTGAGCAAGAGTCGCCACCGACGTTTTATTTTATCCTAAAGGAAAGGTTAAAAGCACAGCAAAAACCTTTTGAGATATTTCGTGGGTTCGGGGGGTAGGTTATGAAAAGGGAAGGTATTAGCACCCTTTTCATCCATGGTTATCCATGGGCTCTTAGGTACTTGCTTAGATCAATTTTGCCTTGGTTTTCAATTGTATGAAATGGTGCTTTGTGGGTTGTTTTGAAAATGTTTTGAAAAGATGCCTTGTGCTAGGCTAACCTTGTAACAATTCTTTACTCGAATGTTTTACAAAAGGTGTTTTATCTTTTAAAAAGATGTTTCAAGGGTTTGAAAAGTTTGATTTTTGAAAGTGTTTGTGAAGTGGGTTTTGAAATTAGGCAAGTGTTTTCTTTGCAAATTGACAAGTACTTAAGAGTTTATCTACCCTAAAGCTTTCTCAAAGATTTTCGTCGTATTTTAACCCCTTTGACAATTTTGCTCTACCATTGAAATTGATAGGCAATCTTGTATTTAGGAAGTTTATTCGGGACGGGCGCGGGTCATCGTATGGACCATGAATGCAATGGTGCCAAGTGTCTTTGGCAATTATTTTGAAGGGACTATGATCATTCCATTTAGGCAACACTTTGAGGGACTTGTGATCATTTGATTTTGTTTTGCCAAAGATACTCAACGTGCAAGCATGGCCCATTTTGGAAGGCAACATGTGGGATTACCCTAGGGGGTGCAAGTGTGATTGTGTATTGATTACATGCATTTGTCTTGTATTAGGTTATCTAGCGTTTGATTTTATGTACATACAAACCCTAGGTCTAACCATGGCATAATTGAAAACTGTAAATTGCGGAATATAAATCTACGCTATTACAAAATAGTGTCCGGGAGTGGGGGTATAAATGTACAAGGGGATGAGACTTATAGTATCCAATAAGTTACAACCAAATCGAATGTGCGATCAATATGTAAATATCGAATGTACAAATATAAGATAAAATGTGTATAGGACAATATATTGTGTAAGTGTAAATGTGAGATGTATATGTATATGAATTGTGTAATTAGTGCGAAATGTGAAATGGAATTGAAGCGTATTAGGGTTTGACCTAGATAAATGGTTTTAAATGAATCTTTGATTTTTTTGTAGGTTTAATTATGTACAAAAGGAAAAGTTTTAATTAGGAAATGTATTATGTATATAAAAAGGAAAGATAATATGTACGAATATGTATTTTAATTAAAAAAGTATTTTCAATTTAATTATGTATGAAAAGAGTTTATTATTATTTTTATATACAAATGTGTATTAATCTAAAGAAAATGTTTTCAAATTTAATTTATATGATATGTACAAAATTAATTTTTAATATAATATGCATGTACAAAATATCTATCTAAAAAATGTTTTAACCTTATGATAAAAAAAATGTATCTTTAATTAAGTGAATATTTTACAAAGAATAATAAAAAAAACATTGTTTATAAAATGAAATAAAAAAAAAAAGGGTTAGTGTTTTATGAAAGAAAAAACAAAAGAGGTAAGTATGGTTTATGAAATAACAAGAGGGTTAATGTTTTAAAAAACGTGGTTAAGTGTTAACTTGGGCTTAGAATAATTAGGAGCGGGTCAGGCCCATGTTTGTCTTTGAACGAAATTTAGGGTTAGGCATTTGGTATGTTCAGAACGAAGGTTAGGGCTTGAGCGGCGCCGTGCGTTCGTCTTCTCCGATTAGGCTTCCTGAGCTTCCTCCGGCCACCAGCATTATTCCAACGCCTTTCCTCCCTCCAAGGCATGAGCTCAGCGCCTTCGAAACATGGTTCGTTTTAGTGTCTTATGCTTCTTTCTTCTTTTCTGGATTCGCATGTGTTGTTTTAAGTTCTTATTTTTTCGTTTTTTATGAGGTGAAGGGGAAGAGATAGAAGGCGAAGATTATACTACCTGAGCTTTGGAGATGGAGGAAGGGTGGAGAGCGTGATGCTTAGGAGGCCGGAATGGTGATGAGGCTGGAAGCTTGCTTTCCTTTTGACCCTGGTAACTTTATCTGATTGATATTTTTCTAGGGTTTGATGATGTATACTGAGAACCCTGATATGTTCACTTCTTCATCTTCTTCTACTTCCACTATGTGTCGATTGCCTGAGTATCTGCTTGAGATTTGCTTGAGATTTGCTTGAGATGTTTGCTGGCCTTGAATTTCCGTTGAGGGGTTATGTTGGTTATTGACAGTGGGATGTAGGCAGGTTCTGATGTTTTTAACTGGTTTTGCAAGGTTATGGTGTTAGCTTGGCTTGATAACTCAGTTTTTTTGGTTATGTGAGGTTTGGGACAGGGTGTACTGGTATATTGCTTATCAGGTTTTTTTTTTGACAGGGAGTTTTGGCTTGAGATTGTGAGACTGATGCAGGTTATCTGTTGCTTTGGACAGGTTCAGGTTTGATAGTTTTTGGTTATGACCTTTGCTTAGGCTGAACTGAGTTGTGTTTTCATGACTTGTGGCTTGGGTTTGAGATATGTTATGTTTTTTTTAAAAACTCAGAGGCTTGTGTTTGTATCCTTTTTTCTTCTATCTCTCTTTTTCTGCCTTGTATTGGCTTGTGTCTATTGTGGTGAGGCAGAGTGGGTAAGTTTCGTATATTTTTCCCTTTGAACTGTCCTCTCCTGCTATGCTGAACTGAGCTTTTGATTATATCTTTTTCTCTTCCTTTCCTACTGTCTGCTGAGCTGAGTTGCTTGTGGATTTGTATAATCTTTTTTGTCTTGCTCCTACTGTTTATGCCTGGAAACCTGCCTTGCTGCCTTTATCTCTCTTTTTCTCACTTTACAGTACAATAAAGAATTCTATATAATTTATGTTGTACTTGCTCTGAAGGGGCCTACTATGGGAAATGATGAAAAGATTTCTTGCATAATACATTACTGCATCTTTATCTCCAGCTTTTGTGCTTTCTTGATTTTCTTTGAGTGGACTTTGAGTAAACTTTGAGTATTTTGACAGTAGTGCCTTTTGCTTTGGATGGAAAGTTGAGATTGGATTTGAACTATATGGTTTTGAATTGGAAATTGAGATTTTATGCAGCTTGAATTTTTAGAAACTTTGACATTTGCATTTCATGAAATAAAAATCTTCCCTCTCTGTGAACCGGGAGAAATCCCGTGATTTGCAGAGAGGGTCAACTGATCCCAGTCAGTGGCCCCTAATGATGAGCAATTTTAACTGTCTTTGCTATTAACTGCTTTCTGACTTTTCTTGTTTCTTTTTGCAGATAAAAATGGAGCACCGGAGCGGAGTGAAGAATTAGAAAATAGGATAGTTTTAATTTTATGTAATATTTAAATTAATGTATATCATTGTTCATAATTTAAATTATAAACAACAATTTGTACAAATAATTCAATTATTCAATAAAATCTAAATTATCCAATTAATTCCAATTTTCTTTATTGTTTATTTATTTATTTAAAATTCTTAGAATTAAAACAATTGAAAAATAAATTTCAATCATTCAATTTTTTAGAATAATAAATAACTTAAATAATAACAATGTTGGTCAATTAAACCCGTCTTATTCAACACCCAAAGCAAAGCAGCAGTCAATCCAAGTAGACTGATCAAACACATAAACACTGTGAATCCAATACTGCATCTTGTATCTGACTGGCCCAATCAAAACGTACTGAATTCAAACCACTGTCTCTTTTACTGATTAAACCAAAATAACGCGAATTTTAACCCGAATCTTGAAATAAACCGCAAAGCGCTGTGGAATTTAAATTCTTCTGAAAATATGCCCATAAAATCTTAATTTCTGATTAAATGCTAGATAACGCTCGCCTGATCAAAATTGAACCAAAAATCATCCCAACCCTAAGCCGACTGTATGAGACCAATCAGGGCCCTGAACATCAGTACAAACCCTAATTTTGCTTGACTGTCAAGAAAAGTCCGCTTGTCCGATTCTTGCGCCAGTTTGAAAAGTCAGGAAATGTCTGAAGCTGAGATTGTTTGTAGCAAAATACGAGGGCAAATTTTGGGGTACAACAGTTGCCCCTGTTCAATCTTCTTGGACCTGAAGAGTTAGATTGGCAAGTTTGCCTTTCGCGACTTGAAGGTAAAAGGAGATTGGACACTAATGTGCCCAGAAAATTTGCGCTCGGCGATCTGATGGTAGATGTGAATGGGCTTAAAGATGCCATTTGGTGATGGGCTTAAAGATGCCACCTGGTGCGAGAGAATTTTGTCTGGGGATGGGCTTAGAGATGCCATCTGAGAATGGGCTTAAAGATGCCATCTGGCGACTGCTGGCAGGAGGATGGGCTTATAGATGCCATCTGGAAATGTTGAACTGTATGTCACAAGTGAGTGGACAAGTATCAGAAGGGCATCCCTGTTTTGGAATGTCTCTGAATTGGGGTCTGAATAAGCAACAGATTGACGTCCGTGTCTGGAGAATCTGTAAACTATTTGAGATTGAATAAGCAATAGAGCAGCATCCGTTGTTGGGACACGTCCGTAAACTATTTTCAAAAATTGAGAAGAGTCTGAATCAGTCGGTAGATTGACATCCGTTGTTGGGAAGAATCCGTAAACTAAATTCAAAGGTTGAGGAGAGTCTGAACAAGCCGATAGATTAACATCCGTTGTTGGGAAGAATCCATGAACCGTTTTCATAAGTCTTGAAGAAGAATCTGAACAAGTGATAGGTTAATATCCGTTTACTTGGAGAACCCGTGAACTGTTTTCAGAAATCTTGAAGTTGAAGAGAAACCGGTGTAGGGTTTCTTGATGATGCGTCTGAATGGATCTGGAATAAGTATCAGAATGTTGCCGTGTCCGGGTCACACCTGAACTATCTCTGGATGAACCTCGGGAGATGATCTGTGTCTGTCGACTGATCTTTCCTGAAAAGGCAAAGGGTTAGTTGTATGTAATGTTATGATGCACGATGCAATTAATGTTTATGACATGAATGTAATGAATGCGCCTGTAAGCTGATGAGCTAATCCTGCCGAGGATACACGGATCCAAGATGGCTGAAGATAAAGGCGTCTTGACTGCTGCCGGGGAAAATAAATCCCTAGCTGTCGCTGGGGAAGAGAATTCCTGATGACCTCTACTGGGGAGTACCAAACTAGTAGACTCATGCTGAGGAGGCCAGATTGAGAATCCTCGGCTTGATGGGAAGTAACTCTGGAGACTTCACTGGGGAACTCAAGATTTGTCCTTCCAAAACTCTGTGGGGAGAAGGTTTAAAAGTCTGACTTCACTGGAGATTGTCCATTTGAAGCTTTTGATCTGCTGGCGATACTGAAGCTTAAACTCTGAGGGGGATTGAATTCCTGAGGATTCCCTGGCTGGGGATTTGCAAAGATAAGTTACTGCTGGGGAATTTTGATGAACTCCGCTGGGGATAGGGGGAAATCTGGCGAGTGCGATCTTCCGTGGTTGTTAGCTTGAGAAGAATCTGCACAAGCGATAGGTTAACATTCGTTTACTTGGAGAACCCGTGAACTGTTTTCAGAAATCTTGAAGTTGAATCAGCAATAGAGCAGCATCCGTTGTTGGGAAGCTTCCGTAAACTGAATTCAAAGGTGCATCTGAACAAGCTGATAGATTAACATCCGTTACTTGGGAAGAATCCATGAACTGTTTTCAGAAGTCTTGGGAAGAATCTGAACAAGTGAGAGGTTAACATCCGTTTACTTGGAGAACCCGTGAACTGTTTTCAGAAATCTTGAAGTTGAATCAGCAATAGAGCAGCATCCGTTGTTGGGAAGCTTCCGTAAACTGAATTCAAAGGTGCATCTGAACAAGCTGATAAATTAACATCCATTACTTGGGAAGAATCCATGAACTGTTTTCAGAAGTCTTGGGAAGAATCTGAACAAGTGAGAGGTTAACATCCGTTTACTTGGAGAACCCGTGAACTGTTTTCAGAAATCTTGAAGTTGAATCAGCAATAGAGCAGCATCCGTTGTTGGGAAGCTTCCGTAAACTGAATTCAAAGGTGCATCTGAACAAGCTGATAGATTAACATCCATTACTTGGGAAGAATCCATGAACTGTTTTCAGAAGTCTTGGGAAGAATCTGAACAAGTGAGAGGTTAACATCCGTTTACTTGGGGAACCCGTGAACTGTTTTCAGAAATCTTGAAGTTGAATCAGCAATAGAGCAGCATCCGTTGTTGGGAAGCTTCCGTAAACTGAATTCAAAGGTGCATCTGAACAAGCTGATAGATTAACATCCATTACTTGGGAAGAATCCATGAACTGTTTTCAGAAGTCTTGGGAAGAATCTGAACAAGTGAGAGGTTAACATCCGTTTACTTGGAGAACCCGTGAACTGTTTTCAGAAATCTTGAAGTTGAATCAGCAATAGAGCAGCATCCGTTGTTGGGAAGCTTCCGTAAACTAAATTCAAAGGTGCATCTGAACAAGCTGATAGATTAACATCCATTACTTGGGAAGAATCCATGAACTGTTTTCAGAAGTCTTGGGAAGAATCTGAACAAGTGAGAGGTTAACATCCGTTTACTTGGAGAACCTGTGAACTGTTTTCAGAAATCTTGAAGAGGAACCGGTGTAGGGCTTCCTGATGATGAGCTTGTGTAAAACTGCATCGGTTTTGAACACTTTTGACATTCGAATGCCCCAAGTGGTGAAGAAGGAATCTTGAATCAGATTACTCTGCATATTGAGAGATTTCTTGAAATCTTGACTGGACTGCCCCAGGTTGACTGAACTTTGAAAGCTCTGTTGGACCTTGACTGGACTGCCCCAGGTTAACTGAATGGTGACATGTCATGCCCCTTGCTGATAGGAGATTTGATGGAAGTGTCATTCTCTTGAAGTGACTTTGACTTGCTGAGGGTTTTCGTTCCTCCGAACATTCGCTGCATGAATTTCTTCGCTGTCAAACAAAAAAGCCAAATGCAGACAGTGATATTCAAGCAGTGCAAAGTTTATGTTTGTCTCGAAGTTTTTGAAAAATGCGTTTTTAGCAGAAAACTTTTCATAAGACAAGTTAACATAAGATTTAGAGCAAAGCCCTACAGGAGTCAGGATACCTTTTGTAACAGTATGCTTTCGAACTAACCCATGCTTCAATTAGGACTTTTGAAGGGTTGTAACGTGGCCTGGTTCACGGTTTAAGAAACAAAGGATAAAGGCTCAAAGTATATTTGCACCCACCCGCTCTTCGTGATGTTCTTCAACCTAAGCTCAGTTAACTGTGCGTCGCACTCTGTTTTGAGTTTGGAACGACTTTTGGGCGATGGTTCACTAGTTTTGAATTTGGGGAGACAGTCATCATCTCTTTTTTCTTTTCCAACACTTTTCAAGTTGTTGAGGATTTTGTAATGACCTCACCATTTTGATTTTGATTTGTTATCCCTAACTTTTGCCTGACGGTTACCCTTTTCGGGTTTACTGTCAGCGGGATGCCCCAGCTTTCTTAAGCCTCCTTTATAGGTTCTGGCTCAGTGGGCTTTTCTCTTTTGAGAGATTGACTGTCTATGTGATAGGGGACCACCCTTGTCTTTTGATTCCAAAGGAATGCTTTCTTTTTTTTCCGACATCGTTCGTTGTATTAAGAACTGAGAGTTTGCGACTTCAATGCGCATTTTCTTTTGAATTAACTGAGATACTACCCTGCCCCAGGTTTATATCACAGGTTTTGATCGTTTAGAACAGGGAACTCCTACTTCTTTGGCTCGAAGGGGTTGACTAGGGATTAACTTCCTTATAACTCCAGTGTTTGGGAACTGAAAGAAATGCCTGTACATCATCAGCAAGGTCTGTTCAAAAGCATACTGTATAAGATCACGGTATTATTTCGTCATCCTCCCTCTGAAGGCTAGAAGCTTTTTATCAAGAGTCAGATATCATAAAGAAAAGCATAAGAGTAGTGAAACGAATGGATGAACTCAAGACAAACATACGTAATGCATTAATGAAAACAGAGTTTAACATCAACAGATAATTGTTTGACAGCAAAAGTAAATTACAACTTTGAAAAAAAGAAATAAAAGTCTTTCAGCTCGAGCTTCGTCACTTCAAGTGGAGAACCCTTTAACGGAAGATTTTCATCTCGCCGTCTGGCGTGAACCTCAGCACTCCAATGTCAATCAGATCTTGAATCTTGTTCTTCAAGGCCCAACAGCTATCGGTGTCATGTCCTGGGCTATAGGAGTGGTAAACACAAAATGCATCGGGATGATAGCTAGGAGCGGAGGTATTTGGGTTCCGGATAGGATCCCTCAAAGCAGTCAGATTAACCTCCAACAAGCGCTCCAGAATTAGAGATGACGGTATGTCAGTCTCCGTGAACTGCCTTCCCGACGTTTCTTGCTTACGCCGATTACCCCGCTGACGCTGGCGAGGTTGTTGATGGGTTTGTGACCCTGAAGCAAGCAAAGGAGCTTTCCCCTTGTCCTCTTGAGTGGATGGAGGCTGAGCGGTGACTTGCTCTTCGACCTCAGATGTTTGCCCCAGTTGGTTGTTTGGAAGCAGTTGGCGGACAAGAACTCTGAGTTCCTCTTGTCTTTGGGATAGGTCTTGAATGAGAGCCATCTGGCCCACCATCTGTCCCATTATTTGAGTCCTCAGTGTCGTCAGATCAAACTGCAGCTCCGCAATCTGATCACTCCTGGCATTGCTGGAATTCCCCAAGTCCTTGGTGAGGAGAGCTTTCATCTCCTCTTGCCCCAGAGACAAGTTCAGGAACATCTCCTGCAACTGAGCAGTCTGGTCTTGGATGTCTTTGACAGACCTTTCTAGAGCCATCTCTTGCTGAAATAAACAGCAGGAGAGTAAGGAAACCTGAAAAAGGAAAGATTGTTAAAATGCAATGCATGATATATGGATGCATGCTTTCGAGGATCTCTTGGGGTAAACACAAGAAAATGTTAGAGATTGAACTCTGCTCTTGGATTGGAGATCTTTGTACTGGTGGACGTCCTTCCACTAGAATCAAGCTCACCATGTCAAGTGGGTCATAGCCACTGATTCAAGTTGTTGCACTTGAACTTTGACTGGATTGGTTGGAGGAGAGATCTCTTGCCCCTTGATAGATGTCTGGTTCAACGTAACCCTGCATCAAAAGAACCCTCAAGATCCTTGAAATGGTTATTGAAAATGCTAAAATGCTATGGTATGATGTTATGATGTTATGTACATGTATGCACAAGTAAGTGAGTGTATATACAGGCAAACATATTCACACAAAGCACACAAGGCCTTAGGTTTAGGCTTGCATGAGGTCTGGGTATTACCCTCTTGAAGTTGGTGGGCTCAACCTGTCCTATTAGAAGTAACCGGGTTCTAGAGGTCCCAACGTCACTGGATTGCTTTCATTGTTCATCGTTTCGATTTAGCCACTGGACTGGCGACCGAAATATTCCAGGAAAGCAACCCTCAATTGAGTGTAGTATCGAGTATCAACCAACCTCGGACTGCACCAAAGTCAGTTATCTCACTACCCTAAAAATGCTAAGATGGTTCAATTAAGGTTCCTAAGGTCAGTTGATGCTTCGCGACACCACGCGGCGGCCCCGTACTCTCCTTGACTGAACTCAAGGGTTACCGGTACACACCAAAGTGCCACATCAACGTAGCAGACTGCTTCAACCATGTCGGTATACCCCGCACAGTTCCCTCACAGCCTTGTTGCTACCTAAAAAGGTTTCCCCAGATCCGGGTTAGGATCTATAAAACTCCGATACAAAGCCCACAAATGTAAAGCAAACAAAGCAATCAAGTGAAAGTAAAGGTGATCTAAACCCTAAGGTAACCCCACTAGTAAGGTATTCCCCAGCAGAGTCGCCAGTTCTGTGATACGGTGGGAGAACTGACTAGTATTTTGCGTTCGTATTCGCACTTGTGCGGTTGAGCAAGAGTCGCCACCGACTTTTTATTTTATCCTAAAGGAAAGGTTAAAAGCACAGCAAAAACCTTTTGAGATATTTCGTGGGTTCGGGGGGTAGGTTATGAAAAGGGAAGGTATTAGCACCCTTTTCATCCATGGTTATCCATGGGCTCTTAGGTACTTGCTTAGATCAATTTTGCCTTGGTTTTCAATTGTATGAAATGGTGCTTTGTGGGTTGTTTTGAAAATGTTTTGAAAAGATGCCTTGTGCTAGGCTAACCTTGTAACAATTCTTTACTCGAATGTTTTACAAAAGGTGTTTTATCTTTTAAAAAGATGTTTCAAGGGTTTGAAAAGTTTGATTTTTGAAAGTGTTTGTGAAGTGGGTTTTGAAATTAGGCAAGTGTTTTCTTTGCAAATTGACAAGTACTTAAGAGTTTATCTACCCTAAAGCTTTCTCAAAGATTTTCGTCGTATTTTAACCCCTTTGACAATTTTGCTCTACCATTGAAATTGATAGGCAATCTTGTATTTAGGAAGTTTATTCGGGACGGGTGCGGGTCATCGTATGGACCATGAATGCAATGGTGCCAAGTGTCTTTGGCAATTATTTTGAAGGGACTATGATCATTCCATTTAGGCAACACTTTGAGGGACTTGTGATCATTTGATTTTGTTTTGCCAAAGATACTCGACGTGCAAGCATGGCCCATTTTGGAAGGCAACATGTGGGATTACCCTAGGGGGTGCAAGTGTGATTGTGTATTGATTACATGCATTTGTCTTGTATTAGTTTATCTAGCGTTTGATTTTATGTACATACAAACCCTAGGTCTAACCATGGCATAATTGAAAACTGTAAATTGCGGAATATAAATCTACGCTATTACAAAATAGTGTCCGGGAGTGGGGGTATAAATGTACAAGGGGATGAGACTTATAGTATCCAATAAGTTACAACCAAATCGAATGTGCGATCAATATGTAAATATCGAATGTACAAATATAAGATAAAATGTGTATAGGACAATATATTGTGTAAGTGTAAATGTGAGATGTATATGTATATGAATTGTGTAATTAGTGCGAAATGTGAAATGGAATTGAAGCGTATTAGGGTTTGACCTAGATAAATGGTTTTAAATGAATCTTTGATTTTTTTGTAGGTTTAATTATGTACAAAAGGAAAAGTTTTAATTAGGAAATGTATTATGTATATAAAAAGGAAAGATAATATGTACGAATATGTATTTTAATTAAAAAAGTATTTTCAATTTAATTATGTATGAAAAGAGTTTATTATTATTTTTATATACAAATGTGTATTAATCTAAAGAAAATGTTTTCAAATTTAATTTATATGATATGTACAAAATTAATTTTTAATATAATATGCATGTACAAAATATCTATCTAAAAAATGTTTTAACCTTATGATAAAAAAAATGTATCTTTAATTAAGTGAATATTTTACAAAGAATAATAAAAAAAACATTGTTTATAAAATGAAATAAAAAAAAAAGGGTTAGTGTTTTATGAAAGAAAAAACAAAAGAGGTAAGTATGGTTTATGAAATAACAAGAGGGTTAATGTTTTAAAAAACGTGGTTAAGTGTTAACTTGGGCTTAGAATAATTAGGAGCGGGTCAGGCCCATGTTTGTCTTTGAACGAAATTTAGGGTTAGGCATTTGGTATGTTCAGAACGAAGGTTAGGGCTTGAGCGGCGCCGTGCGTTCGTCTTCTCCGATTAGGCTTCCTGAGCTTCCTCCGGCCACCAGCATTATTCCAACGCCTTTCCTCCCTCCAAGGCATGAGCTCAGCGCCTTCGAAACATGGTTCGTTTTAGTGTCTTATGCTTCTTTCTTCTTTTCTGGATTCGCATGTGTTGTTTTAAGTTCTTATTTTTTCGTTTTTTATGAGGTGAAGGGGAAGAGATAGAAGGCGAAGATTATACTACCTGAGCTTTGGAGATGGAGGAAGGGTGGAGAGCGTGATGCTTAGGAGGCCGGAATGGTGATGAGGCTGGAAGCTTGCTTTCCTTTTGACCCTGGTAACTTTATCTGATTGATATTTTTCTAGGGTTTGATGATGTATACTGAGAACCCTGATATGTTCACTTCTTCATCTTCTTCTACTTCCACTATGTGTCGATTGCCTGAGTATCTGCTTGAGATTTGCTTGAGATTTGCTTGAGATGTTTGCTGGCCTTGAATTTCCGTTGAGGGGTTATGTTGGTTATTGACAGTGGGATGTAGGCAGGTTCTGATGTTTTTAACTGGTTTTGCAAGGTTATGGTGTTAGCTTGGCTTGATAACTCAGTTTTTTTGGTTATGTGAGGTTTGGGACAGGGTGTACTGGTATATTGCTTATCAGGTTTTTTTTTTGACAGGGAGTTTTGGCTTGAGATTGTGAGACTGATGCAGGTTATCTGTTGCTTTGGACAGGTTCAGGTTTGATAGTTTTTGGTTATGACCTTTGCTTAGGCTGAACTGAGTTGTGTTTTCATGACTTGTGGCTTGGGTTTGAGATATGTTATGTTTTTTTTAAAAACTCAGAGGCTTGTGTTTGTATCCTTTTTTCTTCTATCTCTCTTTTTCTGCCTTGTATTGGCTTGTGTCTATTGTGGTGAGGCAGAGTGGGTAAGTTTCGTATATTTTTCCCTTTGAACTGTCCTCTCCTGCTATGCTGAACTGAGCTTTTGATTATATCTTTTTCTCTTCCTTTCCTACTGTCTGCTGAGCTGAGTTGCTTGTGGATTTGTATAATCTTTTTTGTCTTGCTCCTACTGTCTATGCCTGGAAACCTGCCTTGCTGCCTTTATCTCTCTTTTTCTCACTTTACAGTACAATAAAGAATTCTATATAATTTATGTTGTACTTGCTCTGAAGGGGCCTACTATGGGAAATGATGAAAAGATTTCTTGCATAATACATTACTGCATCTTTATCTCCAGCTTTTGTGCTTTCTTGATTTTCTTTGAGTGGACTTTGAGTAAACTTTGAGTATTTTGACAGTAGTGCCTTTTGCTTTGGATGGAAAGTTGAGATTGGATTTGAACTATATGGTTTTGAATTGGAAATTGAGATTTTATGCAGCTTGAATTTTTAGAAACTTTGACATTTGCATTTCATGAAATAAAAATCTTCCCTCTCTGTGAACCGGGAGAAATCCCGTGATTTGCAGAGAGGGTCAACTGATCCCAGTCAGTGGCCCCTAATGATGAGCAATTTTAACTGTCTTTGCTATTAACTGCTTTCTGACTTTTCTTGTTTCTTTTTGCAGATAAAAATGGAGCACCGGAGCGGAGTGAAGAATTAGAAAATAGGATAGTTTTAATTTTATGTAATATTTAAATTAATGTATATCATTGTTCATAATTTAAATTATAAACAACAATTTGTACAAATAATTCAATTATTCAATAAAATCTAAATTATCCAATTAATTCCAATTTTCTTTATTGTTTATTTATTTATTTAAAATTCTTAGAATTAAAACAATTGAAAAATAAATTTCAATCATTCAATTTTTTAGAATAATAAATAACTTAAATAATAACAATGTTGGTCAATTAAACCCGTCTTATTCAACACCCAAAGCAAAGCAGCAGTCAATCCAAGTAGACTGATCAAACACATAAACACTGTGAATCCAATACTGCATCTTGTATCTGACTGGCCCAATCAAAACGTACTGAATTCAAACCACTGTCTCTTTTACTGATTAAACCAAAATAACGCGAATTTTAACCCGAATCTTGAAATAAACCGCAAAGCGCTGTGGAATTTAAATTCTTCTGAAAATATGCCCATAAAATCTTAATTTCTGATTAAATGCTAGATAACGCTCGCCTGATCAAAATTGAACCAAAAATCATCCCAACCCTAAGCCGACTGTATGAGACCAATCAGGGCCCTGAACATCAGTACAAACCCTAATTTCGCTTGACTGTCAAGAAAAGTCCGCTTGTCCGATTCTTGCGCCAGTTTGAAAAGTCAGGAAATGTCTGAAGCTGAGATTGTTTGTAGCAAAATACGAGGGCGAATTTTGGGGTACAACAAAGTGTTTTGGGGGACCTGGGATTCGAACCCAGGTCCCAATGCTCAATGACACACCTGCCTTGCCAACTCTACTGCGTTGTTTCTTTGTTAGTGAAATGTACAACAAACATTATATGATAAACAATTAATTATGCCTGGCAAAATAAAAAAACGTGCAATTTGTTTGAATGGACCAATCACGCTAAGCCACATCTTCGTCTTCTTCAACGAAGACTGGTTCGTTTACCTGCGGATTTTAGTCCGCAACTAAATCCATGGTATCATCCTATCAAGAGCTACATGCCATATAAATACCAATGGGAACCATCATTGCATTCGTCTCTCTCCCCTGATCATTCCTATACCCATCATTAGCCTCAATTTATCCTGCATCAAAAATACCTAAAAAGCAAGAACAAGAACCCTAGCTCTTGACACAGGGTTATAAGCCATGAAAATAAAATTAAATATTACAGAATCAATGGAAATTGAATGGCAAGTATGAATGTACAAGCAAATTGGCAAGAGGATGCAAGAAAATGATTTCACGATGCCATGTTCAGAGCTTGGTTCGTGATAACTTACAATGAGTTTTAGGCAATGAAAAGGCTTGATTTTGATTGGTATCGCTTCACTGGGTGTCAGGGAAGAGAGCTATGTCAAGCTCTTGGACTAAATCGTGCTCCAATGTTGTTTTTGATCTCCCACTTTTCAAGCTTTTTCATAAACTTGTTCTGGCCATTTCAGCAGTGCTCTGTGTGTGTGGTTTGTCTGGCTTGCACATGTATATTAGAAGTGAATTAGGTCAAGAGTTGGGCTTTTATCCAAGTGCATTCAAGGTTTTGAGATTTGATATGATCACCATTATCAAGTTTCCAAATATAGGCCAAATCTGATTTTTTATGCATGAAAAGCCATGATACGAGTTTGATTTGATTCATGATGATAATTGAAAGTTGTACAAATCACAAAGATATTATTTCATCAATTTTTAGATTTTATTTGATTTAATATTGATTAAAAATGAATTAAATCAATAAAAATTAAATAAAATAGAAAAATAAATGAATGGACATGAAATCAAATATGGGACACGTGTGCGGCATGACAAGACTATATCAAGTGGAAAAAAGTGGGCCCTTTTGTCAAAAATTGGAGTTTTGAGGATAATTGACTTTTGGCAATTTTGGAAAAATGCCCAACTTCAACAATGCACAACTTATTCAATTTTGAACTTTTGGAAGTGTTCTTGGACTTTTTAGAAACCTTGAGATGTCCTATAATCAACCCTTTTGGTCTCATCTCATTTTGATGTTCCATTCTCAAGTTATAAGCTTTGGCAAAAAAGGTGTTTTTGTTGACTTTCAAAAATGACCTATAATGTCCAAATTTGTAACTTTTTGTGAGTGCATTCTTTGATCTTGGGGTGTGAAGATGGATTGTATGAAATTGAATCCTCTTAAAAATGAGCTTTTGATGGGTCATTTCTCATAAAGTATGAGAAAGTTATGCTTGGTCAAAGTTGAGTTCACTTTTCCTACAAAACCCTAATTTAGCAACTTTTGAATCTTGATGAATTTTGAGCAATCCTTGATGAATCATGATCAACCCTTGATCAAATGATGAATTATCATTCAAAATGATAATGTTGACAAAAAATCTTGAGTTTTGACTGTATTTAGGTCACAGTTGACTTTTGACCTAGCATAGTTGATTTTTGGGTCTCTTGAGCAATTGACTGACCAAACTTCCTCTGCAAGGCTTGAAATTTGACATGGATGAACTTGAGAACAAATTAGTACATTGGGGAGCACTTGAGGTCATTTGGATGTAAGGACCTTGATGCAACACAAAACCCTAATTTTGACTTGACTGCCTTAGGAGGTGACTTGACTGTCCAATCCTTGAGCCAACTTGAGCAACTTGAAGATCATTCTTGGCAAAAACCAGGGATAATAAATCAAAAAGAGGTCACTGTAAATCCTCAACAACATGAAAAATGTTGCAAAAAAAAACATTGCCTTCAGGTAAACTAAACTTGTCTGAACCATCACCAAAACATCATTGGAGTTCGAATGTACAATTAACCGAATTTAGGACTGAAGAACATCATGAAGAACAGGTGGGTACAAGTAAAATTTGAGCCTTTATACTTTGTTTCTTAAACCGTGAACCAAACCACAATACAACCCTTCAAAAGTCCTAATTGAAGCATGGTTTAGTTCGAAAGCATACTGTTACAAAAGGTATCCTGACTCCTGTAAGGCTTACTCTAAATCCTGAGTTGAATTTTCTTACAAAAATTCTTTTATATGCTAAAACGCATTTTCAAAACTTCAAGATGAACATAAACTTTTCATTATTTGAATATCGTTGTTTGCATATAGCTTTTTGTTTGACAGTAGAGAAATTCGCGCGACGAATTTCCAGTGAACAAAAACCCTCTCATAAAAGCAAAATCATTTCAAGTGGGAAGACCTTCCCATAACAGATCTCCCATAAGCAGGGGCATCAACATGATCACTATCCAACACACCTGGGCAGTCCAGTTAAGATTCCCAGAAATCTCTCAAGAAGTGTTGAGTAACCAGGGGAAAGTCTCCATCTGAACCACTTGGGGAATTGAACGCGAATCCCAACAAAGGGTTACGTACAATCAAACATTTCCTAGCAGTGCCACAAACACCTGCTACTAAGGGCAGTGACAAATCTCCCCTAAAATCCTGTTCACAGAAGGACCCCCATCCAGGGTTTCAATCTCTGAAAACTTCTCCCTAAACTGAGTCGATCTCAAGGATCCTCGAGGATTTTCTGCCAAAAGAAGACACCTCTCTGCCAGACTGGAAACAAGGTTTATTTCCCCAACAAACTACACATTCTCCAACTTGATTTTGCCTCTCTGACTGTCACAAATCAAGGGATCACAACTCCTCTTCCCCAGTAGACTGCTCTATAGTCCCCAACAAGTTACTGTGAAACTTGGAAACCAACCAGATAATAGTTAACTTCAGTAAATTGTCGAGAAGCCTGGACCCGACCAAATATCAGTTCAACTTCATCCTTTCTAGAAAGTTACTGCAAAGCCTGAAACCCGACCAGATAATAGTTTAACTTCACTCTCCCAAGAAATTTTTTGCGAAGCCTGGAATCCGACTAGATAACAGTTAATTTCCCCTAACAAGTTATTGCGAAAGCTGGAAACCAACCAGATAACAGTTAACTTCGGTAAGTTGTTGAGAAGCTTGGACCCGATCAGATATCAGTTCAACTTCATCCTTTCTAGCAAGTTACTGCAAAGCCTGGAATCTGACCAGATAACAGTTTAACTTCACTCTCCCAATTTTTTTTTGTGAAGCCTGGAATCCGACCAGATAACAATTTAACTTCACTCTCCCAAGAATTTTTTTGCGAAGCCTGGAATCCGACCAGATAACAATTAATTTTCCCCAGTAAGTCGCTGCAAACCTGGAATACGACCGGATAACAATTAACTTCTTTATCCCCAGCAAATTGTTGTGAAGTTGGGAATCCAACCATATAACAGCTAAACTTTCTTCTTCTCCATTCGAGAGATAACTCCCCAGTAGAGCAACAGACAACTGAGACTCCTGAACTCTTTTCCCCAAGTAGGAATCAATGATATCTACAGAGTTTTCTTCTTAAGATCAACATTCCCCAACAGATTTCTCCTCAAACAACAAAACAGGAATCCCCAGTGGAAACATCCTAAAACAAGTTCCAAAGAGGAGCATACTCTTTGTCAACAACAGCAGTCTGAGAGCTCATTTCCCAAGACTCATCAACATGTTGTCAAGGATTTATTTTCCTAGACAAAGACACGCTGCAAGAAACACATCACACTCATAAACCATAACACATACATGACAAATGCATACAACATAACCTCGCTTATTTTGAGAAACATCATTACGCCATGCATCTCATACATCATGACATTGCATACAACTAACTCTTTACCTTTTCAGGAAAGATCAATCAATAGATAATTATCATCAACAATTTTCGATAAGTTCTAGATTAATACTTGTAACAAGTCAGGAAAATTATTTGCGGACGAGTGATTGTAGATTAATACTTGTAACAAGCCAGGAAAACTATCTACATGAAGAGATTGAAGATTAATGCCTGTAATAAGCCAGGAAAACTATCTTTCTTTCTCAGGTCATAGATTAATACTTGAAACCAGACATGACAACTATCTCAAACGACCTAACCTTTTCAAGTTCCAGATTAATACCTGTAACAAGCCAGGAAAACTATCTGTGGACGACCGACTATGGATTAATACATGTAACAAGATAGAAAAGCTATCTACATAACCATCCCAAAGCAATCTTACACGGGTTCCTTTTGACTACTAGACGCAGCTCCACACGGGCTCATCATGAAGCAATCTTACACAGGTTCCTTTTAACTTCCAAATACAGCTTTACAGAAACAATCTTACACAAATGCAGTTTTACACTGACTCATCATGAAGCAACCCTACCCAGGTTCCTTCTCATTTCCAGATGCAATTTTACACGGACTCATCATGAAGTTACCCCACCTAAATTCCTTTTCATACATTTCTAGATGAAGTTTCACACAGACTCATCATGAAGTTACCTTACCCAGGTTCCTTCTTATTCCCATATGAAGTTTCACACGGACTCATCATGAAGTTACCCTACCCAGGTTCCTTATCATACATTTCCAAACGCAGTTTTACACGGACTCGTTCTGAAGCAGCCCTACCCATGCTTCTCTCTCATATGCCTCCTAAAAGCAGCCCTACACCGGCTCATCATAGATAACAGGAAAACAAAGTCCTCTTCTGGTTAGATTTATCTATTCCAGATTAAAAACAGACAAAAAGACATATACTATTGTAGTATAAATCAATCAAAACATTTATCCTGATACCTTCCACAGTCACCTTTGGATGGCATCTATAAGCCCATCTCCGACAAACCCTCTATCATCCCTCCAAATGGCATCTTTAAGCCCATTCCCTACACAGTCAACTAACACATCATCGAGTGCAAATTTTCTGGGCACTCTAGTGTTCAATCATCTTCCACCTTCAAGTCACGAATGGCGGGCTCGCCAATCTAACTCTTCAGGTTTAAGAAGATTGAACAGGGGCAGCTGTTGTACCCCAAAATTTTCCCTCTCATTTCTCAAGAATTTTCTCATAAGGTTTTCCATGGCTCAAGTTTGTAGCACTGATACATCAATTTAAGTTTGGAATTGGCACAAGGGCAAAATGGTCAAAATGCACACTGAAAAGTCAAACTTTGACTTTTGGATCAAAATCAAGTTTAAAGAATCACATTTCATCAAGACATGTTGGAATATGAAGTTTGTTTCATCAAGAAAGTCAAAAGTTAAACTTTTAAATACTTAGAAATTTCTCTAAGTGTTTAGGAAATATGATAAGTTCAGAACTTCTGGCCAATTTTCCACCATGATGCAAGTTGATTCTGGAAGAACTTCTAACACAAGAGTTGTATACCTAAATGAGATCTAAAACATTGTAGAACAAAACTTCTTCTAGAAATACTGGGATTTCAAGTTATACATCTTTGAAGACACGTCCATGAAACTGAAACACTCAGTAATTTATGGACATTTCCAAGACAGAATTTGTTTAGAACTTCTGAGCCAATTTTCATAAAGGTTCAATCAGAATTTGCAAGAGTAATTCAAAGAAAGTCTATAAAGCATGTTAAAAGCTTTCTGAAAAGTCTGAGAACTCCTTCAGAACATGCTGGAGCAGAGAGATTCAAAGATCAAAAGTTGGATGTTTGTTCTAAGTTACGCTGATGCTGAACTTCTGATCCAGATTGAGCTATGACACATAATCTCATATTGTAGAATTTCAGTTTTGATAAATCTCATCATCATTTAATGCTCACAACCACTTCTGAGTCTTTATCCAAAGGATTTCCCCACGCGTGACATAGAAGTACAATTGTTGTCCTTGAAAAGCAAACTTTTGTATAAGTGTATGCTGGCCCGTGCTTTGCTTTTTCCTATGAGGTTACTTTTCCTTAATTCATGCTTACAAATCTAGCTTAGGCACGGCTAAAAGCTTCTAACCACCATACTTGTTTAAATTGCTTCAAGAACAAGTCAGTGCCCTAGCATGATAGTTGTACTCTTGACTTCTCCAAGCTACAAAATCCTTGCCTATAAATTAAACTTCATTGGCAACTGTAAAGAGGTCGAGAAATTGAAAAGAAAAGCCCTGAAACCTTGCTAAAATCTCCCAAGAACTTGAAGTTGCAGCCTAAATACAAAAACCTGCTAGTCTTTGATTTTTGCATTCAGATTCCAATTTTCCTCAAGTGTTTATCGACCAAATCATCAACGTAGTTTCTGATACACATTTATAAGCCATCCCAACTTCTGTTTCCAGACTGTAATTCTATCTCCACCAACTTCCATTCCAAAATCAGAATTTTACTTCTTGGTTGTGTTAGAACATAGTTTGATTCTACAACCCTTAATTAGAGTTTTGATGATAACAAACATAAAGAACAAATATGCACTCTAAATTTGTGTATTTTGTATGCAGAAGTTCTGACTGAAACATCATCAGAAATTAAGCTACATAAGCTTTCAAGCTGAGGTAATCAGAATCTGCACTAAAGAATGATGATCAGAATCTGTGCTGAAGTGAAGAATACTCTAATTCTGAACAGAAGTTTAATATACCATCAGACCCTCACATCTCTGAGTCATCAATGTTCTGAAGCAATTACAACATGCAAGATTCTAAGTTCTGAAGCGTTACTTTTTCATTTAAGACAACATCATATGCAACGACTTCATTCAGACAAGAATCTTCTCAATATGGAAATAGCATTGAACATCCATTATCACGCTTTATGTTGGACAAGATTTCCATGCCTATATAAACAAGATTAAGATGACAAATTGTTTACGATTTTTAACTACCACTGCAATATACCTCTCAAACGCTGCATTCTTACATATTCATATATACGCTCAAAATTGTGTAAAATATCACAATTGTGATACAGTTTTTGTAAGGAAAAACAACAGTACACAATATATTATTTCATTGTGATTAAGCTAGTTTTCCTTGAGATAAACCGGGTTGTGGTTGTACTCAAGAAGACTTTGGCAGTTGTCAAAGTTGTGTTGTAATCAGTTTTGATTAGTGAATTAAGTTCTCGTTGGAGAGAGGTGAAATCACTTTGGCGGGTGGACTGGAGTAGTTTGAGATCAAATGAACCAGGATAAAAATATCGTGTCTACTGCACTTTTGATTTTAAGTTTCAATTCAACCCCCCTTCTTGTATTTTTCACTTCTTCAACTGGCATCAGAGCGCCTGGTTCTGAGTTCATACACTTAACCGTGTCAGTACAAGATCCAAGCTTTAGAAAAACACTATGGTGGGACCAAGCCAAAACATCAGCAATGACTATCATAAGGACAAGGACAGAATCAACGGCAAACCTCCAGTCTTTGATTGAGAAAATTTTGACTACTGGAAAGACAAAATTGAGAGCTTCTTTCTGGCTCATGATGCTGATCTATGGGACATAGTAATTGATGGATACACACATCCATTGGATGAAAGTGGTTAGAAGATAGACAGAAAAAGGATGTCTGACCAGCAAAAACGTGATTTCAGAAACCATCATAAAGCCAGAACAATACTTCTCAGTGCAATCTCATACTCATAATATGAGAAAAATCTCAAACAAAGAGACAACCAAAAACATGTTTGACTCTCTGAGAATGACGCATGAAGGCAACATACAAGTCAAAGAAACCAAGGCCCTTGCGCTCATTCATAAATATGAAGCATTCAAGATGGAAGACAGTGAATCCATAGAAGCAATGTTCTCAAGATTTCAGATTCTTGTTGCTGGGCTGAAAGTTCTTGACAAAGGATATTCTACTACTGATCACGTAAAGAAGATCATTAGAAGTCTACCCAAGCAATGGAGGCCAATGGTCACTGCACTTAAGCTGGCTAAAGATCTCAATAAGATATCTCTGGAGAAACTTGTCAGCTCCCTCAGAAGTCATGAGATAGAGCTAGAAGAAGATGAGCCTCAAAAGCAAGGTAAGCCTCTAGCATTAAAATCTAACAAAAAATCTGATTCTAAGGTTTTTTAGGCTATGGAAGAAACCTCTGATGGATCCTCATCAGAAAAAGATGAATTTTCTCTTCTCTCTAGAAGGGTCAATCAACTGTGGAAGCAGAGACAAAGGAAATTCAGAAACCCGAGAAGATCAGAGAATCAAAATGAATCCTCCTCCAGATACAGAAAGTCTGAGTCCTCCTCTGGACACAGAAGATCTGAAGCTTCTTCAGGACACAAAAAGTCAAACAACAAAGACATCATTTGCTATGAGTGTAATGAACAAGGGCACTACAAAAGTGAATGTCCAAGACTTCAGAAGGAGAAGCCCAAAAAGAAGTTCTTCAAGGAGAAGAAGAAAAGCCTCATAGCAACATGGGACGATTCAGACACTTCTGATACTGACTTAGAGTTAGATGATGAAAGAGCCAACATAACTCTCATGGAAAATATGTTAGAAGACAATGAAGCTTCTGGTTCAGACTCAAAATCAGACACAGAAGAGGTATTCCCTGATTTCACTGTGAATTTTACTAAGGCTGAACTTGCAGAAAGTCTGAATGAAATTCTGGAAAGGTATCAGCAAATCAGAGTCAAATTCAAGAACCTGAAAAAGGATCTTGTCTCTTACTCTAAAAAGACTGAGAGTCTTAGATTAGAGAATTCTGAGTTAAAAGAAAATATTTTAAAATGAGAAAATGATTTACAAAACTCTCAGAAAGAAATAATCTCAGAGACTCCCAATAATGCTGATAAGATCATCAAAGAGTATGATCACAGCTTTCAAAAGTTTCTGGCTAAAAACATAGATAGAAGAAAGATGGCTTCAATGATCTATGGAGTTAGCAGGAATGACATAAAAGGAATAGGATACTAAGGTAAGGTATCTTCACCTAAGAAAGTCATGGACCTTGTTATAAAACGCACACCACTAAAATCACCCTTCACATATGGGCACACACATGACCTAAAATACACTAGTAATGATTACTCTGTCAAACTAAAATTCAACCAGAATTTTGGTAAAACTAACAAACCAAGACCCAAAAAGATATGGGTAACTAAGGACAAAATTATATATGTAGCAGATATCTTTAGCAGCAAGGCTAAAACACCAGTCATGGTACCTGGACTCTGGATGCTCTCGACACATGACGAGAAGAAAGCATATGTTCCAAGGCCTAGAACTTAAACCTGGAGGCTACATGGGCTTTGGAGGCAACCAAAGAGGGAAGATCATTGGCTCTGGAATAATAGGTAATGGTAATCTTCCTTCTATTAATAATGTGCTTTTAGTTGATGGATTAATGCATAACCTGTTATCCATAAGTCAATTAAGTGATAACGGTTATGATATAATCTTTAATCAAAATTCATGCAAAGCTGTTAGTCTGGAAGATGGAACTATCCTTTTTAATGGAAAGAGGAAAAACAACATTTATAAGATAAAAAATTTTGAACTAAAAAGTCAGAATGTAAAATGTCTTCTCTCTGTTAAAAATGATAAATGGGTCTTGTTGTACCCCAAAATTTGCCCTCCCACATTCTTCAAGGTTTGTCAAGAATCATCTTCAAATGGTTCAAGATTTCTCAAGGGTTGCACAGTCCAAATGCCTCCTAAGCCAGTCAAAATTAGGGTTTTGTTTCTTTCAAGGAATTTGAGGTTTTCAATGGGTCAATCAAGTCTCATATGCCTATATGCATTCTCAAGCACCTACATACCAAGTTTCAAGACTCACAATGCCAATTTGCACAGTCAAAAGCCTCATTTGATCCACAATCAACTGCAGGGGTAAAATGGTCATTTTGCACTCAAAAGTCAGAATTTTTGGTCAACATCTTATTTTGAGTCCACAATCATCATTTGATCAAGTCTTGATCATGATTCCACAAGGATGACTCAAAAATCATCAAGATGCAAAAAGTTACTATTTTTGGACAGCAGAAAAGTCAACTGTATCTTGACCAGGGCATAACTTTTTCATGGTTCATCATAAAAATTCCATCCAATGCTAATTTTGAAGGCGATGAAATCTCCTACAATCCATCTTCACATTCCAAGTCCAAGAAATGCTCTCATAAAAAGTTATCAATTTCTACATTATAGGTCAATTTCAAAAGTCAACAAAAGTGCACTTTAAGTCAAAGACCATAACTTGAGATTGGTAAATCCAAATGACATGGGACCAAAGGCATTGGTTAGAGGACTTCAAGACCTTTCCAAAATGTCCAAGAACATGTTCATATGATCAAAATTGAGTAAGATATGCATTGGAGAAGTTGGGAAATTTTTGTGAATTTGCAAAAATTAACTTTGCTCAAAACACCTTGTTTTTGCTAATGGGCCTCAAATTTATTCTTGAAACTTTATCCATGGACTATGCACGACCCATCAAGCCTAATGAATTTATTTTCTTATTTTTTATTAATTAATTGGATTTTTTATTAATATTAATTCATTTAATTAATTTAAATTGTAGGAAAATACAAAGATTTGATTTTTCAATCTTTTTGTGAAGCAAATGTGGTCAAGATATGCTGGCAATTTCGTGTACAAATCAAATATGCAAAAATCTCCAAGTTTGGCAACTTTCTTCAATCATGAAAATGCAAAAAGATTTGATTTTCAATCAAATATTCAATCATCATTCCAATGGATTTTTGCTTAAAGATTTGACCTAATTTCATTCCTCTATAAATATGCAAGCTAACCCTAATCATGCACACGTGAAATTTCTGCAGCAAAAGCCATAACCATATTGAAAAAATTCAAGAAAATTGCAAAACTGTTTTCTATATTCCAGGCTAATTCAAGGCGTTTTATTGATTCTAATCTATTGCAGGAGTTCTCAGGGACGTTTTGCAATCAAAACCAGGCCTTAAAGCTACAAGAATCGCTCTAAACAGTTTGACACTTTTTTTCATAATCGTAACTCATGATTCATAAGCATTTAACATGATTTCTTGATCGTTTTGTGTTGCTAGGGACTGTACAAAGCTAATGGCATAGTTTAATTGCATTGAAACGCCATAAAGCAAAAGTTACCATGGATGAATTCTAGGGTTCTTATGCTGTGAATTTAGGGCTTTGCAGTACAAGAAAAATTAAGCCTTGTGAGACCCATGGTTGGAATCGTTGAGACCAGACGAATCCAAAGCAACCATCGCGAAATATTTATGTAGCCTGTAGCTCTAGTCGCTATTATTCGTCATTGCATATTGTGGGGGTTAAAACCCCCCGCTATCTAACATTGATTTTACAGGTTCAGCGAGGAAGATGATGAGCTGTTGATGTCTCATTGGTCAGTTTGAAAAACGCGCGTGTTTTTTTGTGCTAACAGCATATGAGTTGATTTGTATATATTATAATTGATTGTTATTATATTATCAAAAGCAAGCAGTTGGTTGGAGTGGTTGGGCGCTTGTCCAATAAGCATTGGGACCTGGGTTTGAATCCCAGGTCCCCCAAAATTATTATTGCTATTTTCTTGCAGCTTATCTAGTATGCCTTATGCCTTGTGGTCTACCATGCATCTCAATTGTCCACACGCCATGTGGCCACAGGCACAGATCCAATGGTCCAAAGCTGGATGACCATCATACTCCTGGTCAATGCACGTGCAGATAGTCTCCAAAGTCAAAGCAGGCTTGAGGTTAATGGGCCAGAAATTTCCAAAGAAACCTCCTAAATGGGCCAGCACCCCCTGGTTTATTCTTTTTTATTCTTTCTTTTTTATTCTTTTATATTTTTTTCCTTTAATTATTTTTTAATAACTATTATTATTATTATTTAATTAACTCAATTAATAATTTTCATAATAAAATCAGAAAACTAAAATATTTTTATTATTTATTAATTTCACCTTTAATTTATCATTTTTGTAAATAAATGTAATTAATTAATTTAGTTGTTTTAATTAGGTTAACTTTAATTATTTTCACAACAAATAAAATAAATTAGAATTAGGGTTTTCTTGACAATTTTAATTTCTTTTATTTTATTTTCATTAAAAACATAAAAAACTTAAAAAATATTTCTTTTATTTAATTAATTAGAATTAGGTTTAATTAAATGCAAAAAGGACCAAAATTTCTTTATTTTCTCAAATAAGGGTCAAAACCCTAAGGACTTCTCCGATTCAGTTTCTTTTCGCGCATAATATTTTTGATCATTATTTATGTAATTGCTCCGAGGATGTAATAGCGTTAATTAGGACTTTTTATCGCTTTCTTTAATTTTCTCGCATTTATTTTTCAAGGGTTGTTTTTGGCGATGTAAATACCCGACGCCTTGTAATAGCGTAGATTTACTTTCCGCAATTTACTTTCCGCAATATTTAACTGTTAGATGTATGTTAACTAGGCTATGCATGACAAGACTTATCTGAAAATAAAATCAAAACGTATCTCACCATAAAATGTGCAAAGATAACTTAACTGAATCCTGACACACTCGCACATGCCACTCCTAGGGTACGCCTCACTTGGTTGCCTCGACGTGGTCATTGAGTATAGGGTGTTTTAGAGGTCTCCCTCCTGTCTAAAGATCCAAGTTGCCTCGAAACGGTTGCCTCGGATAAAAAAGGATCTAGGACATTAGGGTTACCGCTAAGGCGTCCTACTATTGCTTTGGTGACCACATGTCCCTATAATCGAATTAACCCGAAAACTCCAACGACGGTGCTACCTATTTCTCAATAGTGGGATCGTACTGTCTAAAGGACATTTACACAGCTTAATTTCTTTTGAGCAGGTAGAGGTTCTAAGGTACTTGCTCTTTCAGAACAAAAATACTTTTCACACTTACACTTTTCTGACAAAAGTTTTCAAACAAACACTTCATACACTCTTGAGGACAAATACAAGAGTTCAAACGAAGTTTTTCAAACAAACTTTTTTCAAAACCCACAAACACAAGTAAAGCAAAAACCTTTTGAAAACATAGTGAGCAAGTACCTAAGAGCCCGTGGATAACCACAGATAGAAAGGGTGCTAACACCTTCCCTTTCTATAATCTACCTCCCGAACCAAGAAACATCTCGAAAAGGAATTTTGCTGTGCTTTTGTCCTTTCCTTGTTGGAGAAAATAAAAGACGGTGGCGACTCTTGCTTACCGCGACATTTTGCGAACCAGCATTCTAAAATAGTCAGTTCTATTTCCACCGATCACAGGTCTGGCACAAAAGATTGGGGCATGTTAGTATGAGAAGAATATCTCAGATTAACAAACTCAATCTGGTCAGAGGACTTCCTAACCTGAAGTTCAGCTCAGATTCTCTGTGTGAAGCATGTCAGAAAGGAAAATTTGCAAAACCTGCTTTTAAATCTAAAAATGTTCTTTCCACCTCTAAGCCATTAGAACTTTTGCATATAGACTTATTTGGACCAGTGAAAAGTGCGTATGTTAGTGGCAAGAAGTATGGGTTAGTGATCGTAGATGAGTATAGCAGATGGACATGGGTAAAGTTCTTAAGACACAAGGACGAGTCACATTCTGTGTTCGTTGCATTCTGTAACCAAGTTCAGAATGAAAAGGATCTTAGAATTGTCAAAGTCAGAAGTGATCATGGTGGAGAATTTGGAAATAAAAAATTTGAAACTGTGATACAGTGGGAAGAACTGACTATTTTTTTTGGAATGCTGGTTTGCGTTTTGCGTTTGTTTTCGTAAAATGTCGCGGTAAGCAAGAGTCGCCACCGTATTTTATTTTATCCAACAAGGAAAGGAAAAAAGCACAGAAAAATTCCTTTTTTTAAGATATTCTTTGAGTACGGGGGGTAGATTATAGAAAGGGAAGGTATTAGCACCCTTTCTATCCGTAGTTATCTACGGGCTCTTAGGTACTTGCTCATCATTTTCAAAATGTTTTCTTTGTGCTTGTGGGTTTGAAAAAAATTTGTTTTGAAACTTCGATTTAACTCTTACTTCTGTCCTCAAGAGGGTAATGAAGTGCTTTTGAAAACTTTGTTCGAAAAGTGTAAGTGTGAAGAGTTTTTGTTTTTTTAAAGAGCAAGTATCTAAGAACCATCTACCTACTCGAAAAATGAATCGTTCTATGCTAATTTCCTTTGGACAATGCTATCCTACTATTAATGAGTAGATAGCACCGTCGTTGGAGTTTGAGGGTCAATTTGAATGAGGGACATACGGTCACTAAAGCAATGTTAGGACGCCTTAGCGGTAACCCTAATGTCATAGATCATTTGTTTGAGGAAACAATATCCGAGGCAACCATTTTGAGGCAACTATGATCTTTTAGACAAGAGGACGACCTATACTCAATGACCGTGTATGAAGGCAACCAAGTAGGGTGTACCCTAAGAGTGCGCATGTGCGAGTGTGTTATTTTCAGTTATTTTTATCTTTGTACATGTTAAGGGTGATCTAATTTGATTTTAGGTTAAAACATTCAGTCTTGTCATGCAAACCCTATTATCAAACATCTAGCAGTTATAATTTGCGGAAATAAAATGCGAAATTTAAATTACAAGGCGTCGGGTATTTACATCGCCAAAGACAAACCCTTTGAAAAGTAAAATAAAGCGATAAAAATAATTAAAAGTCCTATTTAACTATTACAATCCGGAAACAGGTATATTATTGGATAAAATAAATAACGCGCGGGAAATTAAATCGAGTGCGAGATTTAGAGTTTTGACCCTTGTGAAAGAAAATGCCATCTTTTTGGTTTTTTGTTGTTTTTATTTTAAGAAAGAAAATAAACCTAAGTTAAATAACTAAATTAAATTAATAAATTAATTAAATTAAAAATAAATTATTTTTTTGGAGTTTTTGATTATTTAAGAAAGAAATTAAAAATAATTAAATTAGTGGTTAATACCTAATTAAGTCTAATTAATTTTAAATATTTGCAAAAAAAATGAATTAAAGTTTTCTAACTAAAAAAAAACCTAATTAATTAATAAATTTATTAAGAAAAAAAAGTTTAAAGTTTGATTGAAATAAAATTATTTTTGTGATTTTATTAAAAAAATATAGAATTTTGTGATTGGTTAGAAAATTAAATAAAACAATTAAAGTAAATAAACAAAAATAAATAATGAGAGAGGAGTGTTGGACCTGATTTGAGGTGTTGATAGCAATTCCATAGGCCCACCAATGCTGGCTTGTTTTGACCATCTGGGATCCAGTGGGGGCGCATTGACTTGACTCCATATGGACCTCCAATCATTGACCACCAGATCTGGCCTTTGGCCATCTGACGCTTGGATGGATAAGGGACTATGGTGGGTTGCAAGCTTGAGCGTGTATGGGAATACCTGAAAAATATGAAGAAAACACAAATTGCTGGAGGCAGGGATCGAACCCCTGACCTCCAGCCTTTGGATCCTTTATGGCTTAGGTGGCAACCACTGGAGCACGCTGCTTTGTTTGTTATGATAATAATAACACAAGATAATATATATAAACAAAGCACATGGCCTGAAAAAATAAAAAACGCGCAAAATTATTTGAATTGGCCAACAGATGGATGACACAAGTTCATCCTTGTCCTCAAACCTGTAAAAAAAAACTTGCGGATTTGAATCCGCAGCTAAAAGCCAACCCTATTCTCAAATTCTCTCCAGGCCATATAAATCCATTCCAAGAACATGGTTCAATTCGTCATGGCCTCCTGATCAAAACCATGTTCTTTTTGTGTCTCAATTTTACCTGAAACAGAAAACCCTAAAAGCAAACGAAGAACCCTAGCTATGGTGATTCTCCATATGAGCCAGATAAATGCAATTGAATATTATGAAAAGCTTGCAAATGCTCTTGTGATCACAAATATGCCATTAGTTTTCTCAAATGATGCAAGAACAAATCAAATCGAATTCAAGAACAGGGGTCGTTTACGTGAGACTTACAACGCGTTTGGGGGCTTGAGGATGCATGGTTTTGATCCAGTTAGCTTGTGTGAATGATCAGGAATCGATTGAGACCACTCTCGCGTCCTGAAACTGCCTCTAACCCTGATTTTGATCTCTCACTTTTTTGTGATTTTTTCAATTCTTGTTCTGCCTCTTTCAACACTTGCCAACCCTTATTTTCGTGTGTTTAGCTTCCTTATGTAATGTGTACTGCATTAGGGGTAAGAATCATGGTCCAAATCTCTCCATATCAATGCACATGAATTGGATTTAATTCCACCATTAAAACCTTCCAAATTTGATTTGATTTGGATTTTTTTGTGCATACAAGCCTTGATTCGAATTTGATTCACATAAGAGCTGTATTGAAAGCCTAAAGCAATGAAAGAATCATGAATTATCAATGCCTTGGATTTTATATGATTTTATTTGATTTAAAATGAATAAATTCAAATAAAAATCAAATTAAATCATAAGAATGAGATATAGGCACATGGATGAGGATAGGGCACGTGGGCTACATTGCAAACTCAATTCAAGTGGAAAAGAATGGGCCCATTTGACAAAATTTGAAGTTTCGGGGATAGTTGACTTTTGGCAATTTTGCAAAAAAGTCCAACTTCAACAATGCATAACTTCTTCAATTTTGAACTTTTGGAATAGTTCTTGGACTTTTTAGAAATCTTGAGATGTCCTTTAACCAACCCTTTTGGTTTCATCTCATTTTGATATTCCATGCTCAAGTTATAAGCTTTGGCACAAAAGGTGCTTTTGTTGACTTTTCAAAATGACCTATAATGTCCAAATTCATAACTTCTTGTGAGTGCATATTTTGATCTTGGGGTGTGAAGATGTATTTTATGGAATTTCATCCTATTAAAAATGAGCTTTGGATGGGTCATATATCATAAAGTATGAGAAAGTTATGCTTGGTCAAAGTTGAGTTGACTTTTCCTACAAAACCCTAATTTAGCAACTTTTGAATCTTGATGAATTTTGAGCAATCCTTGATGAATCATGATCAAACCTTGATCAAATGATGAAATATCCTTCAAAATGAGAATGTTGACAAAAAAATCTTGAAGTTTGACTGTTTGTAGGTCACAATTGACTTTTGCCATAGCACAGTTGATTTTTGGACCTTTGGGCAATTGATTGAGCAAACTTCCTCTGCAAGGCTTGAAATTTGACATGGATGATATTGAGGACATATTAGGACATTGGTGAGCACTTGAGATCATTTGGACTCAAGGATCTTGATGCAACACAAAACCCTAATTTGGGGTAGAATGCCTTAGGAGAGGGCTTGTCTAACCAACTCTTGAGCTATCTTGAGCCATTTGGAGATTTTTCTTGCAATGTTTTGAGAAATATGGGAGGGAAAATTTTTGGGTTACAACAGCTGCCCCTGTTCAATCTTCTTAAACCTGAGGATGTAGATTGGCTTTTATGCCTTTCGTGATCCGAAGGTGGAGGATGATTGAACACTAGAGTGCACAAAAATTTGCACTCGCATGAAGTGGTATCATCCTTGTGATGTCGGGAATGGGCTTACAGATGCCATTTGGAGGTTACTGACAAGTGGATGGGCTTAAAGATGCCATCTGAAGGAGTGTCGATCGAATAAGAGATTCCTTAGCGAGAGCTTGTATACTTGTTGTTGAGGAAGATTCCGCTGGGGAAGTTTGGTCTTTGTTGAGATTTAGGAACTTGCCTGTACTTCAATTGAGAGAACATCTCTGCTGAGTTTTAAGAACTTGTCCGTAATTCAACTGAGGGGGAAACATCTTCATCGAGATTTAAGAACTCGCCTATAATTCAATCGAGAAAACTTGTCATCTGAAATTTAGGAACTTGTCTGTAATTCGACGGAGGACTTTGTCGAGATTTAGAACCTTATCTGTAATTCAACTGAGGATAATTCTGTTGAGATTTAAGAATTGGTCAGTAATTCGACTGAGGGAAACATCTTCATCGAGATTTAAGAACTTTCCCGTAATTCAATTGAGAAAACTCTGCTGAGATTTAGGAACTCGTCTGTAATTCGACGGAGGAACTTTGTCGAGATTTAGGACCTTGTCTGTACTTCAACTGAGGATAATTCGGTTGAGATTTAAGAACTGGTCGGTAATTCGACTGAGGGAAACATCTTCATCGAGATTTAAGAACTTGCTCGTAATTCAACTGAGAAAACTCTGTTGAGATTTAGGAACTCGTCTGTAATTCGACGGAGGAACTTTGTCGAGATTTAGGACCTTGTCTGTACTTCAACTGAGGATAATTCGGTTGAGATTTAAGAACTGGTCGGTAATTCGACTTTAGGGAAACATCTTCATCGAGATTTATGAACTTACCCGTAATTCAACTGAGAAAACTCTGCTGAGATTTAGGAACTCATCTGTAATTCGACGGAGGAACTTTGTCGAGATTTAGGACCTTGTCTGTACTTCAACTGAGGATAATTTGGTTGAGATTTAAGAACTGGTCGGTAATTCGACTTAGGGAAACATCTTCATCGAGATTTAAGAAATCACCCGTAATTCAACTAAGAAAACTCTGCTGAGATTTAGGAACACGTCTGTAATTCGACGGAGGAACTTTGTCGAGATTTAGGACCTTGTCTGTAATTCAACTAAGGATAATTCCGTTGAGATTTAAGAACTGGTCGGTAATTCGACTGGGATAAAAGCTTCAAAACTTTTGAATTTTGTGAGAATTTAACCGCATCCTTCTTGAAAAGTAAAGGTTAGTTGTATGTAATGCATGATATGTATCAAGCAATGATGTTCTCAAAATAAATGAGATTGTGTTGTATGATGCGTATATGCATGTATCATGATGTACGACAATGTAATATTTTATAGCTGGGGAAAATAAATCCCGGGTAGCTGCTGGAGAAAAGAGCTGAATTCTTCGTTTTTGCTGGAGATAGCCAATGAAGATATTTGTGAGAATAAACCTGCAGGAGAGGATAACTCCGTTGGGGAATAAACTGAGGAGAAGATTACTCTGTGGAGAAGAGATGCTTTGTAGAGGATTCCACTGATAATTTCTGTTGGGGATGAATTACTGTTGCTGGTGATGCTGAATCCTGTTGGGGATTGGGCTCTTGTTTGTGAAAGGCATGAACTCCGTTGGGGATGATCTTCAGTTGCGACTTCACTGGGGATAACCTTTTAGACTCTAATGGGGATAATCCTTTGAGCTCTGCTGGGGGTAATCTTCCAAAGTCTATTGGGGATGATTCTCCAAACTCCACTGGGGAAGCTTTTTCAGACTGCGCTAGGAAAAATTTCAAACTCCACTGGGGATATCTTGTACTCTGCCGGGGAATATTCTTATACTCCGTTGGGGAAATATTAAGAACTTACAGTGCTGATGGTAGATAAACTCTGCTTGGGGAGAATATTACCAATTCATTTACAGTTGCAAGTCTCAGCCGGGGAGAGCTATCATTACTGTCTTTTCATTACTCTGCGGGGAGTGAAAGTATTCCAGCCATATTCTTCAGCTAAATTTACCCTTGTACCTGGTGGACAGAGCAACTGTACAATTTGGACATCTCTTATTTGCCCCTGTTTCTGATATTACTAGTAATCGTCTTTTGTTTCGTATGTAAATATTTATAAGCAGCAATTAATGTCAAATGCATATATAAAAAATGAACATTGGACGTTCTTTGCAAAACAAAACAGATAAAGGAAAAATAGTTTGAAATTTCTCTGAAAATGAATTGTATTGATTTTGAAGTTTGGCCTGTAAATAGGCGTTTTGTACAAGAGGCAGACGTCCTAGTAAGAGAATGCCGCCGAATAATAGAATTTACATAATTTGTGAAAAACTAAACAAAACAGCTATGTGAATAATCCCACTGGGTTCCAACTCTGCTATTGCCTTTATGTCCTCGAGCATATCATCACTTTGCTACTTGGTTGAAGGTAGATCGGATTGATTAGTGTCGTCCGAGCTTGATAGTCGATACAGAAGTCTGGTTGCAAGGTGATCCAATGAGACATAGTATTACGCTTTGATCCCTAATTTTTGCCTGAACCGACCTTTCGGGTTTTCAGTCCACCGGGATACCCTTTTTTGCCCAAGTCGCCTTTTCAGGTTTTCGACTTGCCGGGTGTACAGTTTTTTCATTTCATCCCTTATTTTTTCCCGAACCCTTTTGGTGCGCCGGGAAGCCCTTATTTTTGCCTACGCCAGTCAACCTAGCGGGTCTTTGATTTATGCGTAGTATCTTTTCACTATGTCTGCATTGACGGGGTGAGGAAGTTCGTCACCATCCATGGTAGTTAGAATCATGGCTCCTCCTGAGAAAATGTTCTTAACCACAAATGGCCCTTCGTAAGTAGGGGTCCATTTTCCCCTGGGATCACCTTGAGGTAGGATGATGCGCTTGATCACCAGATCCCTAACTTGATACTCTTGTCGTCTAACTTTCTTGTTAAATGCCTTGATCATCCATTTTTGATACGTCTGACCATGACAATGTTAGTTGGCTATTTCGAATAAGAAAGAAACCACTATCAAAATAATATTTCGAATAAAGTACCTAAGGAGATTAATATCAAAATTGGATATTGCTGGGAAATATGAAGTCATTATGCTGAATGATTATTCAATTTCCAGCGAATTTCGATTTGGACTTTTCAGTGTTCGAATTATAAAGAACTCCTTTATGCAAGGGTGCCAGAAATTGGAAACGGTCCAGGTAATTGTGTTATTTCGAAAGCGCCGAAGAAACAAGATGCTTCGATTGGTACAAATTTCGAATTTTAAATAAAGAGCGCCATTCTAGAAGACGCGTGGAAGTCAGTAAACATAGGAAGCCTGCATGCTTCGAACGTGGCGTGATTTTAGAATAAGACCGTTAGGGTCAAGACACTATAAATAGGTGTTCTTATGTTAGATTTGGATATGTTCACTTTTATGTACTAAAAGATCTCAAAACACTCAAACTACCGTGAATTAAGGGAAAAGAGTCAGAAGACGCAATGTACATATTGAACATCATCATTCTTTACAATTTCAATACAAGTCTTTTTATATTTTAGTTCGCTATTACAATATTTCTTCCCTTTAAATCCTTCGATTTCCTTGTTTTACTTGCCTTTAAACACAGTTACTTCGTTAAAAACTTTACTTTCACTTTATCCTTTTATTCAAACACTTATCTTTACATTCAAGCCCAAGTCTAATTTGAAGCCTTTCCTTCCTACATTCAGTTAGTTTATTCCTATAGACCATTTTAGAAATCTTTCCTAAGAATCTCATATTCGAACTTAGCATAAAATATAAGTCTGTCAAGATAATAGATATGAACATGGAAATAAGTTATGACACATGTGTTCTAGGATCAATCTAGTCGATCCTGCAAGTAACCAATAATAATTAGTAAATTAGAAGACTAGCGTTTGTTTACTAGAAATCACTGTAAACAAATTGGCACACCTGATGGGACCGTGTCATAACAAAAAGTTTTATCAAACATATTAGAAATTTTTTAGGATTTTCTGAGTGTGGAGCACATTTCGGTACATGAACCTTCGAAGCGGCAAAATAAAGAATAACAATCCATATATACCCAGAAAACAATGTACCAAAACAATGGTTAATACAACCAACCAGGATGGGGTACAGAATCCCCCACAGGGGGCTGAAACAATCGTTTCAAGTTTGATTGATGCCTCCAATGCCATTCCTGTTGGCAGTTCGAATACGATCCCAGTAAGTACATTAGACATGCCATCAAACGTGTCTTCAGTACAAACTGCGCCACACATAGGGAATCAACAGTATTCGATCCCCCCTAGGCCTCCAAGTTTCGAACCTTTGAGACCCAGAAATCCTCAGTATGGGATGCCAACTTCGTTTATGGCAGGGTTACATAATACAACAACTTCGTCCCCACTCCAAGGATCTGGTTCAGGAATGAACCATTTGGGTACAAATTTCCAGAATATAGGAAACTTCGCCCAATTGCCTACTCTTACAACTAATAGTCAGGCAGCACTTAGACAACAGATGGATGATAGTAATCATGATATGGTAGGAATCTTAGCCCGCGAAATGAATGCTATTTTCAATCCCCTAATCCAGAATATAAATAGAACAAACCAAGAAAATGCAGCCCAGATGGCAAGAATAGCAGATTTTTTCGGTGCCCCTAATGCGCCTGCAAGGCATAGGCAGAACCCGATGGTGATTCGAAATGAAGAACCCATAATCGAACAAATTCGACCCCCTGTACAAGTGGTCGAAGAAAGAAATATAGGGGTAAGATTAAGAGACCAGGGAATTCAGGAAGTTCAGAATGAACAGCCTAGACCTATAATGATGGTGAATAGGGACCAAAATGCAGACGGAATTGTTCACAGAATTAGGAATGAAAATTTAGTGGCAGAAAATAACCTTACCACCATGATTGAAAGAATAATGGCCCAGAATGGTTTAAATTCAGGATTTAGGAGGCCAAATTAAACATCTCCTATTATAGATTATGTTTTGCAAACAGAATTACCCAGGGGCGTTAAAGTTCCTAAATTCACGAAATTTGCTGGAGATACAAGTGAATCAACAGTGGAACATATAGCAAGATATTTAACAGAAGCAGGAGATATAGCAAATCATGAAATTCTTAGGATAAAATACTTCCCAAGTTCTTTAATAAAGAACGCTTTCACTTGGTTCACCACCTTGCCCCCTGGATCTGTGGACACATGGCCTTATTTAGAAAGACTTTTCCATGAACAATTTTACATGGGTCAGTCTAAAATCAGTCTCAAGGAACTAGCAAGCATTAAGAGAAAATTCACGGAACCAATAGATGAATATTTGAATAGATTCCGTTTATTTAAATCCAGATGCTTCACAGTGGTCCCTGAACATGAATTGGTCGAAATGGCTGCTGGGGGCCTAGATTATTCCATTCGAAAGAAATTGGATACACAGTATCTTAGAGATATGGTCCAACTAGCAGACAGAGTGCGTCAGGTCGAAAGGTTAAAAGTTGAAAAAGCCAGGGCTAGTAAAAATCATAAGAAAGAGAGAATAGCCTACATAGAGGCTGAAGAGGAAAACATAGATGATTCTCAAGACCCTTATAATTTCGATCAGTTCGAAATAGATCTTGCAGAACTAAAAGAAGCACCCCCTTATGCTTGCAAAGTTCTACTTCCTTCCAATGGAAAGGATTCTGTCGAAAGTGAAAGGAATGATAAATTCCCCAAGAAAGTCTGTACTTTCGATATAACTAAATGTGATGAGAGATTTGATCTACTTGTTAAAGATGGTCAGTTAATAGTTCCTTCTAACCTTAAGGTTCCCCCGTTGGAACAAAGGAAAAAGAGGGGCTTTTGTAAATATCACAACTTTTTAGGCCATAAGACCTCACAATGTTTTCTTTTCAGGGATTTGATACAGAATGCAATCAAGGATGGCAGGATGAAGTTCTCAGACAAGGGGAAGAATCCAATGAAAGTTGACACGGATCCGTTGCTGATGGCGGAGACTAACTATGCTGAACCTCTAGACATCAATGTGGTGGAAATTGTTGAGGGGAAAGTTGAGTCGAAGGAGGAATTCGAAGAGGATGGGGTCTTCATCTTAATCGAAAAAGAAAGAGAGGCTACTGATGGCCTCCCATTGATCAAAAACGAAACAGAGGCTACTGATGGCCTCCCATAGGTGCTCAAAGCAAAGATATTAAGTGACAGAAAATTAGCTGAGGCCACTGAAGGTCTTAGGATGAAATTTGAAGAAGTCAAAATTTCTGATGACCAAATGTTGGGAGTGAATATGATGGACTTCGAACAGCCTAACGCTGAAATGGAAGAAGTGGAACGCTGTTTAGAGAGGGAAAGATAACAAAGAAGAGAGAACTTACCTAGAAAGGACGCATGTTTGCGTGAATACCTCTTCCACTGTCATAAGAAAAATCAGGAAAAGTTGTTATGCCCAAGGTGCAGTATCATCTGCAACCCCATAATTGTTGCTGAATTCGAAAGGGCCCAGCGTGAACAAACAGGAGTCAACTGGAGGCAAGACAACCAACTATACAAAGTCTATCCAAAAGCTGATGAAAGTCTACTCGAATTCCTGGTTCGTTGCCACAAGATTGGAACATAATGCTTAATATGTCCCAGATGTGAAGCAGTGTATGATAAGGAAATGGCTGAAGCATTCAAGAGAATTCTGTTTGCGTCAGGCTGGGGGCACCAAGGCGGAATGCCTTCGAATCTTGTTAGCATAACCAGAAGTATGCCAAGGAGGCCAGATAGCCCTTATCCCAGGGGAGCAACGAGAGATACCTTTAAACTACCTGCAGAAATCCCTACTGACAGATGGCTGCAAGTGAATGCTGATAAGGGAAAAGGAAAGTGGCACAGTTTCGATCGAGGAGGCAGGACTGCAATGGCTTACATGAGGCAATTCAATTCAAACAGGAGGGAAGAAATAAGATTGGAGAATTATAAAGGCAGAAACCCAATGTCTCACTCTCAGTGGCGCAGACACCAGAGAAACCAAAAAGCTGCAAGGGATTCGAAACCTATGGGAGTAGGAGAATCCAGTACCAATAACCCAACATCACTGGACCAGACTGGGGGAAAACCCCCAGTATCCATGAAACCTTTTTCTCCACAGAAGGACACTAAAGAAAATAGGACTCAGAAGGAAGCTGCGAACAAAGAGGACTTGATGACCGATGCCTTCGAATCTGAGGGGGAATCGTTCTTCAATGCAAACTGCAATGTAGTGTCAGTGCTGCCTTGTGAGTACAATCAGGAAACAGAGGTTTATGCTGATGAGGAGACTGATGAGGACGAAATGGCCAGACATAGGCCAGTATGATATTATGTGATGAACAATGGAGCGGTCGAAGAGCAGAACGCTTTCTTCGAAAATCTAGATGAAGGAATGAAAAACCATCTCAAACCCTTATTCATCAGGGCAAAGGTGGAACAATATGGTGTGAACAAGGTTCTGGTGGATGGTGGAGCTGCTGTCAATCTGATGCCCCTATTCATGCTAAAGAGAATAGGAATGCAGGATTCAGATGTTAGACCTCACAACATGGTACTTTCGAATTATAAAGGGAAGGTTGGCCAGACTTTGGGGGTAATACAAGTTAACCTGACAGTTGGTTCCCTCACAAGGCCAACAATGTTTATGGTCATTGCTGCAAAAGCAAATTACAATTTGTTGCTTGGCAGAGAATGGATCCATGGAGTTGGTGCAATACCTTCTTCAATGCATCAAAGGCTGGTGTTGTGGAGAGATGATGAAATTGTTGAGAATATAGAAGCAGACTAAAGTTACTATATGGCAGAAATCAACAATGTGGACAAAAGAAATTTCGACAGAAATATGGCCAACATAGGGCCATGTCACCCACCTGAGGAATATTTCGAGCCTAATGAAAACGCTTATTATTCTCTAACCTTGTGTCCCAATGGATTCCAATGGGATAGGGAAATCATGTGGGATGGGAAGGTGACTGAAAGAGATGGAGAGACTTCGACGATACGGCCAACTGGCTGGGCAAGCGAAGGTTATGATGACTGAATCAAATTACTACCAAAAGATTTCGGCCTATTTGGATGAGAACAGACGAAGAATGGCTCTCGAAGCTGAAATACAAAACATGGCTGTCGAAGCCATAGACAAAAAAGAAATAGTAAATCCTGAAGGAAACTATTCATCCTCACCATGTGATGGACAAACTTCTGAACTGATGGATCAAAGACTAGATGCCATTTATGATAAAGAACCCTTGGGGTTCGAAAAGGATCCAGAGTCATCAACCGCTAAGATGCTGGCCCAAGATCCTTTGGAGGAAGTTGATATTGGGGATGGTGTCGAAAAAAAGATTACATACATCAGTGCGAAACTTAGTCCCAACTTAAAAGGAAAAGTGGTTGAAATGCTCAAACAAAACAGAGATTGCTTTGCCTGGGACTATGATGAAATGCCTGGTTTAAAGAGGGAACTGGTAGAACATAAGCTTCCAATCAAGGATGGCAAGAAGCCCATCAAGCAGATTCCTAGACGATTCGCTCCAGAAATCCTCTAAAAAATAAAGGCAGAGGTGGAATGGCTCCTTCAATGCAAATTTATCAGGACCACAAGGTACGTAGAATGGCTTGCTAATATTGTACCTGTTATTAAGAAAAATGGCTCTTTGCGAATTTGCATAGATTTTAGGGATTTAAACACTGCCACCCCAAAAGATGAATATTCCATGTCTATAGCAGAAATGCTGATTGATTCTGCTGCGGGTTTCGAATACCTGAGTATGTTAGATGGATACTCTGGGTATAATCAGATTTTTATTGCTGAGGATGATGTTCCCAAAACTGCATTCAGATGTCCAGGCGCCTTAGGCACTTATGAATGGGTGGTTATGCCCTTTGGACTAAAAAATGCTGGGGAAACATATCAGAGGGCAATGAACACTATTTTTCATGATTTCATTGAGTCATTTATGCAGATTTATATAGATGACATATTAGTCAAATCTGTTTCTGATGAGGATCATTTGACTCACCTTTACCAGTCATTCGAAAGAATGAGAAAACGTGGCTTAAAAACGAATCCTCTTAAATGTGCTTTCTTTGTTCAGGCTGGGGATTTCCTAGGCTTTGTGGTCCACAAGAAGGGGATCGAAATTAACTTGAACAAGACGAAGGCTATTATGGAGATGAAACCTCCTTCAACCAAGAAAGAGTTGCAATCTCTATTGGGTAAAATTAACTTTTTAAGGAGATCCATATCTAATTTGAGTGGGCAAACTCAGGCTTTCTCTCCACTCCTCCGTCTCAACCAAGGGAATTTTGAATGGACTGCGCAGCATCAGGAGGCATTCGAGAAAAATCAAAGCTTATTTGATGCATCCTCCTATACTTGCACCCCCTTCGAAAGATAAACCAATGAGGCTGTACATTTCTGCCTCTAATGTAACTATAGATAGTATGTTGGCCCAAGAAAATGATGATGGCGTCGAAATAGCCATTTATTATCTTAGTAGGGTCCTAAATAAAGCAGAGGCTAAGTATAGTAGCATTGAAAAACTATGCCTCTGTCTGTATTTCTCTTGTACAAAACTTATATATTATATTAAACCAGTTAATGTTTATGTTTCATCTCACTTTGATGTTATTAAGCATATGCTTTCAAAACCAATCATGCACAACAGGATTGGCAAATGGGCCTTAGCGCTCACTGAGTACAACTTGACCTTCAAGCCTTTAAAAGCTATGAAAGGACAAGTAGTTTCAGATTTCATAGTGGATCATTCTGTGAGTGAGGACTTCGCGTTAGATTATGTTGAGATCCAGCCTTGGAAATTATCCTTTGAGGGGTCAACACATAAATATGGAAGTAGTGTTGGAGTCCTTATAATTTCTCCTGAGGGAATTCCAACAAAATTCAAGTACAAGTTAGAAGGCCCTCCCTGTTCGAACAACGAAGCTAAGTATGAAGCATTAATTGCTGGACTTGAAGCTTTGTTGGAATTGGGGGCAACCAGAGTAGAAATTAGGGGAGACTCAAAGCTGGTCATCAAACAGATAACCAAAGAATACAAATGTATCAAGGAAAATTTGATCATGTACTTCGTTATTAATAACAGATTACTCAAGAAATTTGAATATGTGGATATAAAACATATTCCCAGAATTGATAATCAGGAGGCAAATGACTTGGCTCAAATAGCTTCAGGATATAAGACATCTAGAGAAAAACTCCAATATCTCATAGAAACAAGAGGCAAAATAATGGCTACCAAATTATCACCATTAGACTCGGAAAATTTGAAACTGGGTTATGCAGATCAGAAAGAATTCGAAGTACTAAATATTGATACTTTGGCAGATACAGATTGGAGAAGTCCCATAGTAAATTACCTGAAAGAACCGTCAATAAGTACAGAGAAAAAGATCAAATATAGGGCATTGTCTTATGTCCTAATAGGAAGTTAACTTTTTAAGAAAACCCCAGAAGGTATATTACTCAAGTGTTTAGGAGAAAATGAAGCATATTTAGCAGTATCCAGTGTGCACAGTGGGGCATGTGGGGCACATCAAGCCGGTCACAAAATGAAATGGTTGTTGTTTTGATATGGAATGTATTGGCCCACTATGCTCAAAGACTGCATAGAATTTGCTAAAGGTTGCGAGGAATGCCAAGTTCATGCAGGTATTCAACATGCTCCTGCAAGTGAGTTACATTCAATTGTTAAGCCTTGGCCTTTTAGAGGATGGGCATTAGATCTAATTGGTGAAATTCGACCAGTATCATCCAAAGGACAAAAATATGTCCTTGTGGGTATAGATTATTTTACAAAATGGGTCGAAACAATTCCTCTAGTGAATGTTGATCAAGAAGTCATTATAGAATTTATCCAGAGGCATATAATTTACAGGTTCGGAATACCAGAAAGTATCACAACAGATCAAGGTTCAGTTTTCACAGGGCGAAAAATGCAAGAGTTTGCAAAAGAAATGGGATTTAAATTACTAACGTCAACTCCTTACTATGCTCAAGCTAATGGACAAGTAGAAGCAGCCAATAAAGTCATAATAGGTTTGATAAAGAAACATGTAGGACGAAAGCCAAGAAATTGGCACAAAACATTGGACCAAGCTTTGTGGGTATGTCGAACATCTCCTAAAGAAGCAACGAATACTACTCCGATTCGACTTACCTTTGGACATGACGCAGTGTTGCCAGTCGAAATACACTTACAGTCAATAAGAATCCAAAGACAAAATGAAATACCAACTGATCAATATTGGGAAATGATGATGAATGAATTAGTGGACGTGGATGAAGATAGGCTACATGCTTTAGAAGTTATGAGAAGACAGAAAGAAAGAGTAGCCAAAGCATACAACAAAAGAGTTAAAAGTAAGTTGTTCTCAACCAATGACCTGGTATGGAAAGTTATATTACCTATGGATAAAAAGAACAGATTACTAGGTAAATGGTCACCCCATTGGGAGGGTCCCTTTCGAGTTTTGAAAACATTTTCGAATAATGCTTATGAAATAGAAGAATTAGCAGAAGATAGAAGAATCTTGAGGGTAAATGGGAAATGCTTAAAAAGGTATAAGCCATGCTTACAAGAGGTTAAAATCACTGCAGGATAATAAAAAATATATATAAACACGAAGCCAAAATGGTAGTTATAAGTGCCAGAATGGTTGTGTTCAATCATTTACAATAAAAAGCATTAACAAAATACATTCAACAATCAGAAAGGGGAGTTTCGTTTCAACTTAGCAAACTTGCTCTTGCATAAGTTGATTTTGCATTGGGTAGTATTTCTGATGTTTTCGAGCCCTTTGATTTCTTCACTTATTCCTTCATCCACCTCCATCTGTTGAAGACTCTGTGTAACAAGACTTTCAAGCTCTTGGTCATCAACAGACTTCAAGGCTGCCTGCTCATTTCGAGCACCCTCAATCTTCTTCTTAAGTTCTTCAATCAGGGATTCCTAAAACAGGATTGATCGAGCCAAGACATCATGCTTGTCTTGGGCCTGGATTTTAGCGCGCTCCAACTTCTCTGCTTCTTCAGAAAGATTTGCAGTTTGATCATAAGCTTTAGACAAAGAGTCTTGTTTGCTTCGAATCTTAGCCTCAGCATCATTAACCCTAATATACTCGCTGCTAACCTCATTGAGCAAGATTTGCAGATCATATATGGTTTCACTTACTTCAAGTGGACAGATGTTGAGATCTATCTGAGAAAGCAACTTCTTCATCGGAAAATAGGCTGCAGTATTTGCTTTTAGAATGGTAAAAATGTCAGCCTCAAGAATAGTTTTGTTGACTTGTTGAAGAAGCTGATCAAGAGAAGTAAGAGGGGCATCATCCCTTGTTTGGCTAGAATCTTCAGATTGATTTTTTCTAGACGAAGAATCCCGTTGAGCTAGCATTAGCTTGATATATTTCAGGGCATTGCTCCGTTTTAGCTCTTCCTTTTGTTCCCCAGTAAAGATTGGAGGGTCTGAGTTTGTGAAAATAGTCCCAGTAGGTACTGGAACTTCCACCTCTTCTTGCACCATCTTATCTTCGTCACCATCTGCGAAGTAACGACTCACAATATGTGTGTCGCTTTCCTCTTCAGATTGTTCAGCAAAATGTACCCTTCTGGGAGAAGAGTCACTAGGATTGTCATTGATGAGAGTTTCAAGCACTGTGTTTGGTTCGCCAACTACATGGTCCTCTGTCAAGGGAGGCGAAGTTGCTTGTTGGTCTAAAGCTTCGACCAATGGAGGCGAAGTTGCTCGTTGATCCAAGACTTCGACGGTCCCTGCAGGAGTAGCAGTAGTGGACGAACCTTTATTTAAAATAACTTCGTTGAAACCTTCTGGTTGAGAAGAAGCTGCAAGTTTGGAAGCTTGGCCTTGAATGGCCGGAGGATCAGAAAGAACAAAAGAAGCGCTCTGCATAGAAACAAAGGGTTAGCATAAAGAAGATTACATAGCCAATTTAAAAAGGCTTTGAAAGAGATTTAACTTTGGTTCATCAGAAGTTGCATTGCTACCAATGCGTTCTGAAATTACATTCTTTGAAGACTGAGACTTCGAAGATCCTTTGGATTTGACCTGGGGAGCAGTCACACTCACTTTGCTTTTTGACGGATTGGCAAGTTGAGAACCTTCACCATATTTATTGACTTTCTTTTTCTTTTTTTCGTTTTAGAGGAGAAGTGTCCTCATATTTTTCTGATTCATTTTCAGAGTGGGCATTTTCGTGTTTTTGTTTCTTAGGAGACTTGGGAGGTAACCCACTTGCCTGGAGAAATAGGTTTGAATAATTAGTCAATTTAAAAAGTAATTTCGACAATAAAAAAGGAGTGAGCGAAGTATTACCTTTTTCTTTTTTGAGGAGTCATCTCCTTGGTCAGAAGGAAGATTCTCAGTAGTGGCTGTTGGCACTTTCAAAGAAGAAGTTGAACCTGCCTTGGGTACAAATTTATCCTTTTTCAAGGATTTTAGATCAACAACTGAAAGGAATATCAAATGGTCAATTTTAAAACAAAGTTTAGGAAGAATAAGGGAGCTTCGAATTTCTTCAGTTCCGCACCTTCGCCGTTTTGAGACGTAATAGACATGGCTGACAAGTCATAGCGAAGGTGCCCCCTGAAATTGTCTAAATCACATTTAGCCCACGTGACCCTTTGGGCAGGTTTTTTGGCATCATTTTCACACAAATAGAAAATGTTCCCACAAACAAGCCACCAGGGATACAGAGGAAAAAAGGCTAAAGCCAGCTCTGAAGTAGGTAGGTTTGGAAATTTTGGTGTTTGATGTTTAAAAGCCCACCAATACCTATCTTCAGGTTTTACATAAGGAGGAAATCGAATTTTTGAAAGTTGTTTTTCAAATTTTTCTTTCAAAGTTCTTGCTGCTTCGCAGACAATTCGATGTATCTCCATAGGATTATAGATAATTTCGAAATATTTTTGAAAGGCTCGAATTTCCTTGACATGAGTAAATCTACCTTTTTTGACATGTTCCTGCATAAAGGAAAAAGCTGTCGTCAGTTGTTTTTGAATTTGGATGGTGCTGAACATATTCTTCGAATAGTAAGCCGTCCACCAAGTGTAAAAATCTTTCGTCATGTAAAAGGAAGGAGTAAAAGAGACTAATAAAAAGTCAGCGAAACCAGCATATTTCTGTTGTCTAGTTTCGATTTCCTTGAAGGAGTAAGGCACCCCTGCTAAGCATATCTCCCTTTTCTTGTTGAAGAGAGGCTCAGGTAAAATCTGGAATAATCCAAATTGGCGAGCCACGAAATTAGGTTGATAGGCGAGGATACACACTTGGCTCTTCACAGGCGTGATCCTAGAGATAATAAGCCTAGGGTTTAAAAAGGCACACCAAATGTCCCTAATTATCTCTTCTTCAATGGCTTGTTCAAGGGGCATAGTAAACCAGGTTGGAACACAGGTTCGATTGGCAAAAGGGGCCATTGAAGGATCGAACCTATGTCTTTTGGAGAAAATCATTGTATAGTTAACGAAGCATTTTTTGAAATTTTCCCTTTCATCGTTTGGGGTTAGTTTTAATAGCCTAGTGCCTTCAATGCTTCGATTTATAACGTCAGGATGTTCTTAGTTGATTACCCCAAAGGTTGATAGGGATGGTTCGAAAGTTGCATTTAACCAAAGCTGCAACAGCCAAAAGGGGCCAGCAAGGAGCATATTAGTGCCAGCTTCGTAAGTTTTCAGTTTCAAGACTGCAGCACCTATACTTTCATATAAGATTGTTAGCAATAGCTCACTAATGCATACCCTTCGACTGTGATGAAGTTGATTGGCAAGGGTGATGAACCTGCTAGCAACTTGTAGAGACTTGCTGTAGAAGACATACTTTGATAACCATAGCGCCAAAAAAGCTATATGTTCAACATCAGAAACCTCTTCCTCAACAGAGTGATAGAGATTGATGTATTTTGAAAAACTGGCATTCTTGACATCAAAGTCAATGAGGTTATCCGCATCTTCGTTTGGATTAAAAGTCTCCCCAATAGGGGAAAGTCCAGTGATGGCAGCAATATCAAAGAATGTAGGTGTCAGCATTCCACAAGGGAGATAAAAAGTATTATAGGTGCTGTCCCAGAAGTATAAAGAGGCTAGCAAAAAGGGTTGGCTGTAACTGAAACCTAATTTTGACATTCGAATTAGGTTTAGGATACCTATACTTTCTCATTCCTGGGATTTCTTATGTTCAACTTTCGAAAGCCAGTCTTGGTATAATTGATCTGATGAGGGACATGAGCGAAAGGGTTTGAAATTCCCAGTGACATAGTCCATGCAAAAAGCGTCCCTCGTGGGTTTTGACGTTTCTGTGTCATGTGTTTTCTCTTTTAAGGTTTTGGACAATTTTGCAACCGATTCGTCTTCCTTAGGTTTTGGAGAAAGGGATTTGTTAACAATGGGTTTTGTTTTTGAATACGCGGGAAAAAATCCCTTCGTTTTTGCTAAACGATCCGTTGAGATTAGAGGACCCATAACTCCTAGGGTTCTATCAAGGACAGGAGTAGGAATAATTACCTGAGAAGCGTAGATATCTTTTTTTCTTGAGTAAGTTTAGGGGTTGAAATGAACTCCTGATTATCAAGGTTGATAATCTTGCTTGCTGGTGTAGGAATGGAGGAAGAAGTTTGCTTGGACTTTCCAAACTTCTTGGATGAGGAAGGTAGCACTGAAGACATTGTGAAAATAATTTTTGTTTGATATCTGAAAACAAGAAAATCTGGTTGTTGAAGAATGAGCAGTTTGGAAAAGTTGAAATGAAGAAGATAAAGTATTTTATAACCTTCCTCAACAGTTTAATAAGTTTTTGACCTTTGGAAAAAAGGTGGGATACGTGTAACTCCCTCATTGGAAAAAGAAAAGGTGGATTTTTTTGAGCTTCCTAGGGAAGTGATGTTTTTTGCTGCTAATTATTAGCTATAACTGCTGATTGCACGTTTTGGTATGGTGATTGGACGTTTTGCAGAAAGTAGGACACTTACTCTGCCATCGTGTGCAGTATGGCCATCATGAGTTTTTGATGCTCTCGAAATAGCCTGGTGAGTCAAAAACAAGTATTTCTTTATATCTATCTAAATACATGTTCTTGAGGGGCAATTTGTTAGCTGGCTATTTCGAATAAGAAAGAAACCACTATCAAAATAATATTTCGAATAAAGTACCTAAGGAGATTAATATCAAAATTGGATATTGGTGGGAAATATGAAGTCATTATGCTGAAGGATTATTCAATTTCCAGCGAATTTCGATTTGGACTTTTTTAGTGTTCGAATTATAAAGAACTCCTTTATGCAAGGGTGCCAGGAATTGGAAACGGTCCAGGTAATTGGGTTATTTCGAAAGCGATGAAGAAACAAGATGCTTCGATTGGTACAGATTTCGAATTTTAAATAAAGAGCGCCATTCTAGAAGACGCGTGGAAGTCAGTAAACATAGGAAGCCTGCATGCTTCGAACGTGGCGTGATTTTAGAATAAGACCGTTAGGGTCAAGACACTATAAATAGGTGTTCTTATGTTAGATTTGGATATGTTCACTTTTATGTACTAAAAGATCTCAAAACACTCAAACTACCATGAATTAAGGGAAAAGAGTCAGAAGACGCAATGTACGTATTGAACATCATCATTCTTTACAATTTCAATACAAGTCTTTTTATATTTTAGTTCGCTATTACAGTATTTCAGCCCTTTAAATCCTTCGATTTCCTTGCATTTCCTTGTTTTACTTGCCTTTAAATACAGTTACTTCGTTAAAAACTTTACTTTCACTTTATCCTTTTATTCAAACACTTATCTTTACATTCAAGCCCAAGTCTAATTCGAAGCCTTTCCTTCCTACATTCAGTTAGTTTATTCCTATAGACCATTTTAGAAATCTTTCCTAAGAATCTCATATTCGAACTTAGCATAAAATATAAGTCTGTCAAGATAATAGATATAAACATGGAAATAAGTTATGACACATGTGTTCTAGGATCAATCTAGTCGATCCTGCAAGTAACCAATAATAATTAGTAAATTGGAAGACTAGCGGTTGTTTACTAGAAATCACTGTAAACAAATTGGCACACCTGATGGGACCGTGTCATAACAAAAAGTTTTATCAAACATATTAGAAAAGTTTTAGGATTTTCTGAGTGTGGAGCGCGTTTCAGTACATGAACCTTCGAAGCGGCAAAATAAAGAATAACAATCCACATATACCCAGAAAACAACGTACCAAAACAATGGTTAATACAACCAACCAAGATGGGGTACAGAATCCCCCACAAGGGGCTGCAACAATCGTTTCAAGTTCGATTGATGCCTCCAATGCCATTCCTATTGACAGTTCGAGTACGGTCCCAGTAAGTACATTAGACATACCATCAAACATGTCTTCAATACAAACTGCGCCACACATAGGGAATCAACAGTATTCGACCCCCCCTAGGCCTCCAGGTTTCGAACCTTTGAGACCCAAAAATCCTCAGTATGGGATGCCAACTTCGTTTATGGCAGGGTTACATAATACAACAACTTCGTCCCCACTCTAAGGATCTGGTTCGGGAATGAACCATTTGGGTACAAATTTCCAGAATATAGGAAACTTCGCCCAATTGCCTACTCTTACAACTAATAGTCAGGCAGCACTTAGACAACAGATGGATGATAGTAATCATGATATGGTAGGAATCTTAGCCCGCGAAATGAATGCTATTTTAAATCCCCTAATCCAGAACATAAATAGAACAAACCAAGAAAATGCAGCCCAGATGGCAAGAATAGCATATTTTTTCGGTGCCCCTAATGCGCCTGCAAGGCGTAGGCAGAACCCGGTGGTGATTCGAAATGAAGAACCCATAATCGAACAAATTCGACCCCCTGTACAAGTGGTCGAAGAAAGAAATATAGGGGTAAGATTAAGAGACCAGGGAATTCAGGAAGTTCAGAATGAACAGCCTAGACCTATAATGATGGTGAATAGGGACCAAAATGCAAACGAAATTGTTCATAGAATTAGGAATGAAAATTTAGTGGCAGAAAATAACCTCACCACCATGATTGAAAGAATAATGGCCCAGAATGGTTTATATTCAGGATTTAGGAGGCCAAATTACACATCTCCTATTATAGATTATGTTTTGCAAACAGAATTACCCAGGGGCGTTAAAGTTCCTAAATTCACAAAATTTGCTGGAGATACAAGTGAATCAACAGTGGAACATATAACAAGATATTTAACAGAAGCATGAGATATAGCAAATCATGAAATTCTTAGGATAAAATACTTCCCAAGTTCTTTAACAAAGAACGCTTTCACTTGGTTCACCACCTTGCCCCCTGGATCTGTGGACACATGGCCTTATTTAGAAAGACTTTTCCATGAACAATTTTACATGGGTCAGTCTAAAATCAGTCTCAAGGAACTAGCAAGCATTAAGAGAAAATTCACGGAACCAATAGATGAATATTTGAATAGATTTCGTTTATTAAAATCCAGATGCTTCACAGTGGTCCCTGAACATGAATTGGTCGAAATGGCTGCTGGGGGCCTAGATTATTCCATTAGAAAGAAATTGGATACACAGTATCTTAGAGATATGGCCCAACTAGCAGACAGAGTGCGTCAGGTCGAAAGGTTAAAAGCTGAAAAAGCCAGGGCTAGTAAAAATCATAAGAAAGAGAGAATAGCCTACATAGAGGCTGAAGAGGAAAACATAGATGATTCTCAAGACCCTTATAATTTTGATCAGTTCGAAATAGATCTTGCAGAACTAAAAGAAGCACCCCCTTATGCTTGCAAAGTTCTACTTCCTTCCAATGGAAAGGATTCTGTCGAAAGTGAAAGGAATGATAAATTCCCCAAGAAAGTCTATACTTTCGATATAACTAAATGTGATGAGATATTTGATCTACTTGTTAAAGATGGCCAGTTAATAGTTCCTCCTAACCTTAAGGTTCCCCCGTTGGAACAAAGGAAAAAGAGGGGCTTTTGTAAATATCACAACTTTTTAGGCCATAAGACCTCACAGTGTTTTCTTTTCAGGGATTTGATACAGAATGCAATCAAGGATGGCAGGATGAAGTTCTCAGACAAGGGGAAGAATCCAATGAAAGTTGACACGAATCCGTTGCTGATGGCGGAGACTAACTATGCTAAACCTCTAGACATCAATGTGGTGGAAATTGCTGAGGGGAAAGTTGAGTCGAAGGAGGAATTCAAAGAGGATGGAGACTTCATCTTAATCGAAAATGAAAGAGAGGCTACTGATGGCCTCCCATTGATCAAAAACGAAACAAAGGCTACTGATGGCCTCCCAAAGGTGATCAAAGCAAAGATATTAAGTGACAGAAAGTTAGCTGAGGCCACTGAAGGTCTTAGGATGAAATTTGAAGAAGTCAAAATTTCTGATGACCAAATGCTGGGAGTGAATATGGTGGACTTCGAACAGCCTAACGCTGAAATGGAAGAAGTGGAATGCTGTTTAGAGAGGGAAAGAGAACAAAGAAGAGAGAACTTACCTAGAAAGGACGCAGGTTTGCGTGAATACCTCTTCCACTGTCATAAGAAAAATCAGGAAAAGTTGTTATGCCCAAGGTGCAGTATCATCTGCAACCCCAGAATTACTGCTGAATTCGAAAGGGCCCAGCGTGAACGAACAAGAGTCAACTGGAGGCAAGACAACCAACTATACAAAGTCTATCCAAAAGCTGATGAAAGTCTGCTCGAATTCCTGGTTCATTGCCACAAGATTGGAACAAAATGCTCAATATGTCCCAGATGTGCAGCAGTGTATGATAAGGAAATGGCTGAAGCATTCGAGAGAATTTCGTTTGCGTCAGGCTGGGGGCACCAAGGCGGAATGCCTTTGAATCTTGTTAGCACAACCAGAAGTATGCCAAGGAGGACAGATAGCCCTTATCCCAGGGGAGCAAAGAGAGTTTCCTTTAAACTACCTGCAGAAATCCCTACTGACAGATGGCTGCAAGTGAATGCTGATAAGGGAAAAGGAAAGTGGCGCAGTTTCGATCGAGGAGGCAGGACTGCAATGGCTTACAGGAGGCAATTCAATTCAAACAGGAGGGAAGAAATAAGATTGGAGAATTATAAAGGCAGAAACCCAATGTCTCGCTCTCAGTGGCGCAGACACCAGAGAAACCAAAAAGCTGCAAGGGATTCGAAACCTATGGGAGTAGGAGAATCCAGTACCAATAACCCAACATCACTGGACCAGACTGGGGGCAAACCCCCAGTATCCATGAAACTTTTTTCTCCACAGAAGGACACTGTTGCACCCCAAAATTTGCCCTCCCATCTCTCAATGATTTCTCATCACAAAGCCCTTAAAGCTCAAGATCCAGTTAGGGTTTCATCTGCTCAAGACTTCTCCTTACACTGTTGACCCAAATTAGGGTTTGTGTTTGCACAAAGTTGTTTTGACCTAAAATTCCTAAGATGACTTTCATGCTTCATATTGGACTCCCAAGTTTATCCACATCAAGTTTCAAGCCTTGATTCCAAGTTTTGCCCAGTCAATTGGACAGTTGACCTAAAAACCAGCTGTATTAGGGAAAAAGTCAACTGTGGCCAATTGACAGTCAAATCTCATGAAAATTGACCCACATCAACATTATAAACTCACATGGACCATTTGATCAAGTTTGGATCATAATTCCACAAGAAATTTGATCAGATCATCAAAAGAGCAAAATGGTCATTTTTAGGGTTTTGACTGCACAAAGGTAATTTTTGACTGTTTGACCTAGACAATGGCAAACCAAGCTCACATATGGACTCAAGGACCCCATGGAATTATCTTGACATGCTCAACAAGTTCAAAAGATCCCAAATACACAAGATTGACAGTTGAATTTCCCAGTCAATTGATCAATTTTGACTGTATACTAAAAAGTCAAACTTTGACTTTTTGGTCAAAATCAAGAGTCAAGATTCATTTTTCATCAAAACATGCCAAATCATGAAACTTGTTCATCAATAAATCAAGAAATGCAAATTAGGGTTTGAAATGGAGATTTTTCATAACTTAGAATTTTTCTAAGTTATGGAAAACCCTAATTTTTTCCTAACTTTGTCCCACTTTCTCACCAAGATTCATTTGGATTCAAGAAAAAGTCAAAACATGAAAGTTGTAGCCTATTGCATAATCTACAACTTTGATTCACAAAGTTTTCCCAAAAGAAGCTTGTAGCTCAAGTTACAATTTTTGGAACAAGGGTACCAAACCATTCTTAACTTAGTGAAAATTTGACCTATTTTAGGCAAGGTTTTTACCTAACTTCAAGACCATTTTTCACATACTTCCACTTGGAATTTCAATTTTCATTTCAAAGATGGATTATAGTACACATTCCAAGCTTTCCAAAATGTCTAAGAACTCATCAAACAACCTCATGGTTAGGGAGAATCGAATTTGGCAAGTTGGGCAAAAGTCACTTTTGTTCTTGACCAAGACATGTTCATACACATTGCCATTTTCAAGTCAGCTTGGTTTATGCTACATTACAGGCCTCTAATACCATTTGCACTCAATAATTTAATGCATACTCATTGTGCCAAAGCCTTATTTTGTGTGTCCAAACATTATTTGCAAGATTAAGCCATTTTTAGATAAAGCATAATATCCATTTTTGAAAAGTTAAACTTTATGTCAAAGTTGCAAATCAACAAGTACATTGGAAATCTCTTTGGCACAAGTTTAGGACTAATCACACTGATCAATGCCAAGGTTTGCAGCACATTAGGGGGGCCTCTAGCTGTCTAAAACTCAAGTGGACATTTGCTTGCTTAAGTGTGAAGAAAGCTAGCATAACACAACACAACTTTCATCTCAACACAAAAAAAGCTTAAGCAAATACTTTGTACACTTCCTAAACATCCATCCTAAGCTAGAACACGAGCTAACCAAGTCCCAAACACTCTCACTCACAAAATCACCATTGAACTGCACAAAAATAGGGCCTGCTGCAGTTTGAGTTCCATAGCTCAAACCTTCCATGCATTCTTGCTAAAAACTTGTCAAACACATCCCATAACATCCCTTGAAGCTAATCAAAACCTCAAACACGACCTGTAACACTCCCAGGCAAGATCACCATTTTCATTTTCTTGTTTTGCAGCTGAAGTTCTATAGCACGATTCAAAAGGTTTCAAGACAAAGTAAAGCTTGGAATAGCATCCCTGGACATCAAGGAAGCTATACCAATCATCACCTTGCTCTGAAAGTACCTCCATCATCAGATACAACTTCAACTGAACAGGTATATTCTTGAACTTCTATCTCTCAATGTAGACATCATTAGCTCTAAGTTTGTGAATAAGAAGTGTTCTACTCATGCCCCTGAAACTATACATACCTTTACTTTTCATTTATTTGCATATGCTGTGAGAATTTAAGGTCTGAATATGGATAAAAAATTAGGTTAAGATTTTGGAATGATGAAATTCTCTCTCATTTTTTATAGTTAAATCAAGTTTTTGGTATATTTGGATTCATTGTTTGATGCTGAACATTTTTGATGTTGTGAGTTTCCATTAAAAAGCCAGGAATCAGGATGTTTGAATTATGGTACAAGCGCACGTTTTTTGTCACAATTCTGGCCAGAGGTTGAAGAAGGATCTATTGGGCTGGGCTTGTTCTATTATTTCTCTTCACACCATGTTATTATTTCTGCACCCCCTAAGCCCATTTTGCTTATTTTAATGATTTTTTGACTTTTCTTTTTTTATTCTGACTTATTTATTTTTTCTCATAATATTAAAAACATAAAAAAACATTTTTACACCATTTTTATATTTTTTAGGCATTTGTTTGTTTATATTGATATTTGTATGTAAATAAATACATAATATTATCATTTAGAATAACTAGAAAAAATATTGTAAACACATTCATTTTTTGATATTTATTTTATTTTATCTTCTGAAAATATTTTATATAATATATACTTTTTTTTTATAAATTTTTGTATATATAATACATATTTAGAAATTAATACATATATATATATATATATATATATATATATATATATATATATATATATATATATATATATATATATATATATATATATATATATATATATATATATATATATATATATATATATATTATTAGAATATTTAGTAAATAATACAAAAATATATACATTTTATTTTTTATTAATATTTGATAGTAAAAATACATTTTTGACAAACATACTTCATTTTTATTTTATTTAGTATATAATTGATAAATATTTGTACATATTAAATAATTAATGCATTTTACTTAATAAAATTAGGGTTTTACCCTAAACATAAAAAAAACTCCAAAAAAATAATTCTTTTTATTTTTGTTTATTTGACATATAAAAATACTTTTTTTTCATACATATAAAAAACTTTTAGCATCTTGCATATTTATTTTATTTCCATTTAATTTATGCAATCAATTATCTTGTAAATAATTCCAAATTGATGTAATAGCTAGATTTAAATTCCTTGTCAAATCCCCCCATTTGAACATTTGTACCCCCTTCCCATATTGTGTTGTAAGAGTTTAGAACTTTATCTTTCGCACTTTAATGCTTTCTAAATATACCATGTTAGAATTAGGGTTTGTATGCAAATAAAAACAACAAAATAGTTTGACCTAATTTCAAGATAAACAAGCATGAAAATGGACAACACATATCACACTTGCACCCCTAGGGTATCCCACTTGTTGCCTTCAATAAATGGGCCATATTGCATGTTAGGTCTCTTTGGGCAAAAACAAACAATTCAAATGATCATAGTCCCTCGATGACGCTTTCGAAAAGTTGCCTAAAATGATCAAGTCCCTTTCAAGGAAAAATTGCCCAAAGACACTTGGCACCGTTGCAATTATGGTCTAAACGATGACCCGCGCCCGTCCCTTTCACATCCTAACACAAGATTGTCCACCAAATACAATGGTGGAACAAAATTGTTAAAAGGGTTAAAACATAGCAAAAATCTTTGAGAACTTTAGGGTAGATAGCTCTTAAGTACTTGTCAACTTGCAAATCAAAAACACTTGCCTACTTTTCAAACCACACTTCACAAACACTTTTCAAAACAAACTTTCAAAAAACCTTGAAACATCTTTTCAAAAAGACAAACACCTTTTGTAAAACATTCGAGTAAAGAATTGTTACAAGGGTAGCCTAGACAAGGCATCTTTTTCAAAACATTTTCAAAACCATACACAAAGCACCATTTCAAACAATTGAAAACCAAGGCAAGTTGATCTAAGCAAGTACCTAAGAGCCCATGGATAACCATGGATAGAAAGGATGCTAATACCTTCTCTTTCTATAATCTACTCCCCGAACCCAAGAAAAAATCTCAAAGGTTTTTGCTGTGCTTTTTAAACCTTTCCTTAGGATAAAATAAAAAGTCGGTGGCGACTCTTGCTCAACCGAAACATTTGCAAAAACAAACGCAAAACCATAGTCAGTTATCCCACCGTATCACATACACTAAAGAAAATAGGACTCAGAAGGAAGCTGCGAACAAAGAGGACTTGATGACCGATGCCTTCGAATCTGAGGGGGAATCCTTCTTCAATGCAAACTGCAATGAGTGTCGGTGCTGCCTTGTGAGTACAATCAGGAAACAGAGGTTTATACTGAAGAGGAGACTGATGAGGATGAAATGGCCAGACATAGGCCAGTATGCTATTATGTGATGATCAATGGAGCGGTCGAAGAGCAGAACGCTTTCTTCGAAAAGCCAGACGAAGGAATGAAAAACCATCTCAAACCCTTATTCATCAGGGCAAAGGTGGAACAATATGGTGTGAACAAGGTTCTGGTGGATGGTGGAGCTGTTGTCAATCTGATGCCCCTATTCATGCTAAAGAGAATAGGAATGCAGGATTCAGATGTTAGACCTCACAACATGGTACTTTCGAATTATGAAGGGAAGGTTGGCCAAACTTTGGGGGTAATACAAGTTAACCTGACAGTTGGTTCCCTCACAAGGCCAACAATGTTTATGGTCATTGCTGCAAAAGCAAATTACAATTTGTTGCTTGGCAGGGAATGGATCCATGGAGTTGGCGCAGTACCTTCTTCAATGCATCAAAGGCTGGTGTTGTAGAGAGATGATGGAATTGTTGAGAATATAGAAGCAGACCAAAGTTACTATATGGCAGAAATCAACAATGTGAACAAAAGAAATTTCGACAGAAATATGGCCAACATAGGGCCATGTCACCCACCTGAGGAATATTTCGAGCCTAATGAAAATGCTTATTATTCCCTAACCTTGCGTCCCAATGGATTCTAATGGGATAGGGAAATCATGTGGGATGGGCAGGTGACTGAAAGAGATGGAGAGACTTCGACGATACAGCCAACTAGTTGGGAAAGCGAAGGTTATTATGACTGAATCAAATTACTACCAAAAGATTTCGGCCTATTTGGCTGAGAAAAGACGAAGAATGGCTCTCGAAGCCGAAATACAAGACATGGCTATCGAAGCCATAGACAAAAAAGAAATAGTAAATCCTGAAGGAAACTATTCATCCTCACCATGTGATGGACAAACTTCTGAACTGATGGATCAAAGACTAGATGCCATTTATGATCAAGAACCCTTGGGGTTCGAAAAGGATCCAGAGTCATCAAGCGCTAAGATGCTGGCCCAAGATCCTTTGGAGGAAGTTGATATTGGGGATGGTGTCGAAAAAAGGATTACATACATCAGTGCGAAACTTAGTCCCAACTTAAAAGGAAAAGTGGTTGAAATGCTCAAACAAAACAGAGATTGCTTCGCCTGGGACTACGATGAAATGCCTGGTTTAAAGAGGGAACTGGTAGAACATAGGCTTCCAATCAACGATGGCAAGAAGCCCATCAATCAGATTCCTAGACGATTCGCTCCAGAAATCCTCTCAAAAATAAAGGCAGAGGTGGAACGGCTCCTTCGATGCAAATTTATCAGGACCACAAGGTACGTAGAATGGCTTGCTAATAATGTACCTGTTATTAAGAAAAATGGCTCTTTGCGAATTTGCATAGATTTTAGGATTTAAACACTGCCACCCCAAAAGATGAATATTCCATGCCTATAGCAGAAATGCTGATTGATTCTGCTGCGGGTTTCAAATACCTGAGTATGTTAGATGGATACTCTGGGTATAATCAGATTTTTATTGCTGAGGATGATGTTCCCAAAACTGCATTCAGATGTCCAGGCGCCTTAGGCACTTATGAATGAGTGGTTATGCCCTTTGGACTAAAAACTGTTGGGGCAACATATCAGAGGGCAATGAACACTATCTTTCATGATTTCATTGAGTCATTTATGTAGATTTATATAGATGACATAGTAGTCAAATCTGTTTCTGATGAGGATCATTTTACTCACCTTTGCCAGTCATTCGAAAGAATGAGAAAACATGGCTTAAAAACGAATCCTCTTAAATGTGCTTTCTTTGTTCAGGCTGGGGATTTCCTAGGCTTTGTGGTCCACAAGAAGGGGATCGAAATTAACTTGAACAAGACGAAGGCTATTATGGAGACGAAACCTCCTTCAACCAAGAAAGAGTTGCAATCTCTATTGGGTAAAATTAACTTTTTAAGGAGATTCATATCTAATTTGAGTGGGCGAACTCAGGCTTTCTCTCCACTCCTCCGTCTCAACCAAGGGAATTTTGAATGGACTGTGGAGCATCAGGAGGCATTCGAGAAAAATCAAAGCTTATTTGATGCATCCTCCTATACTTGCACCCCCTTCGAAAGATAAACCAATGAGGCTGTACATTTCTGCCTCTAATGTAACTATAGGTAGTATGTTGGCCCAAGAAAATGATGATGGCGTCGAAAGAGCCATCTATTATATTAGTAGGGTCCTAAATAAAGCAGAGGCTAAGTATAGTAGCATTGAAAAACTATGCCTCTGTCTGTATTTCTCTTGTACAAAACTTAAATATTATATTAAACTAGTTAATGTTTATGTTTCATCTCACTTTGATGTTATTAAGCATATGCTTTCAAAACCAATCATGCACAGCAGGATTGGCAAATGGGCCTTAGCGCTCACTGAGTACAACTTGACCTTCAAGCCTTTAAAAGCTATGAAAGGACAAGTAGTTTCAGATTTCATAGTGGATCATTCTGTGAGTGAGGACTTCGCGTTAGATTATGTTGAGATCCAGCCTTGGAAATTATCCTTCGAGGGGTCAACACATAAATATGGAAGTGGTGTTGGAGTCCTTATAATTTCTCCTGAGGGAATTCAAACAAAATTCAAGTACAAGTTAGAAGGCCCTCCCTGTTCGAACAACGAAGCTGAGTATGAAGCATTAATTGCTGGACTTGAAGCTTTGTTGGAATTGGGGGCAACCAGAGTAGAAATTAGGGGAGACTCAGAGTTGGTCATCAAACAGATAACCAAAGAATACAAATGTATCAAGGAAAATTTGATCATGTACTTCGTTATTGCTAACAGATTACTCAAGAAATTTGAATATGTGTGTTGTATCCCAAAATTTGCCCTCCCATATTCTTCAAGAAATTGCCAAGTCAAGTCACAAAATTCCCCAAGGGTTGTGCAGTTCAACTGTCTCCTATACAGTCAAAACTAGGGTTTGTGTTCTGATCAAGAATTGAAAGTTTTCAAAGGCCCGATCAAGTCTCATATGCCTACAAAGATGGTCAAGTATCCTCATATCAAGTTTCAAGGCATTCAGCTCAAAATTGCACAGTCAAAACCCTAGATTGCATTACAGTCAACTGTAGGGGCAAAATGGTCATTTGACAGTCAAAAGTTCAAATTTTTGGTCAACATATCATTTTGAAGCCACAAACATCATTTGATCAATGCTTGATCATGATTCTCAAAATTTGGCTCAGAAATCATCAAAGATGCAAAAGTTGCTATATTTGGACAGCTGAAAAAGTCAACTGAAATTGACCAGGGCATAACTTTCACATGGATTATCAGAAAAATTCCATCCAAAGCTCATTTTGAAGAGAAAGACATTTCCTACAACTCATCTTCATACTTCAAGTCCAAGAAATGCTCTCACAAAAAGTTATCAATCTCAACATTATAGGTCATTTTCAAAAGTCAACAAAAAGGGACTTTAAGTCAAAGGCCATAACTTGAGATTGGTAAATCAAAATGACATGGGACCAAAGGCATTGGTTAAAGGACTCAAAGACCTTTCGAAAATGTCCAAGAACATGTGAAAAGCTTAAAAATTGAGCAAGTTATGCCTTGTGGAAGTTGGGAAATTTTTGGGAATTTTGAAAAGTCAACAATGGTTCAAATGACCTAAAAATGCAAATGGGCCCATTTTTCTTCCAAGTTTCTTCATGCCAAGCCTATGCACGACCATTAGGCCCAAAGGGAAGTATTTTCTCATTTTTTAATTATTTATTTGAATTTATATTAATATTAATTCATTTAAATTATTTTAATACATGAAAAATATAAAGCTTGACCTAAAAAATCTTTTTATGCACATTCTAGACTCAAGATTTCGTGCACATCTTAATTAGGCAAGTTTTGGTGTGATTTGAGCTGATTGAACAAAGAATACATAAAAAAGATTCAAAAAAAGATTTCATAAAATCAAATATGTAAAACAATGAATGCTTGAGATTTTGTGCAGTTTTGTTGACCTAGCATGCTCTATACATATTCAGGAATCAAAACCTATTGGCCTTAGACACTCAGCTGCGCTCAGAAACCATATACAAAGTTGAAAAATTCTCAAAAAAGGTCAATACTGAAAACCAGTTTCTAGTTCGATTCAAGCCCCAATTCTTGTTCTATCATCATCCTGAGACATCATTGAACGATTCTCAATCACTAACATCAACCAAAACGCCCTGAATTGGTACCCATAAGTCAAACTGTGAAGCAAAATTCTTGAAATCGCATAGCATAATTCAAGCATCCTTTTGCATTTTTCTTTATGGATTCTTGCTCATAATGATGTTTCTAAGCTAACCAACATGTTCAATTGTGTTTTTGTGCCATATATGCGTTTTTGCCATTGTTAAATATTAGGGTTACAGGTTTTCCAGATTGGGGTTTTTCACCCAAGGCAAAATCATGACCCAAGACTAAGGCCACGAAACTCAACGCGTCTGGACGAACCTGAAACATCATTCGCGATCAATTTATATATGCTATAGCGCTAGTCGCTATTTTTCCATAGCCTGCCTAACACCACGGTTGCAAAACCGTTGCCTATTTGTTTTGTTTTACAGGGACGGGGATGAAGACGAAGCCGTGTCACGTGATGGTTGGTGCGTTTAAAAACGCGCGCGCTTTTCCAGGCCATTAACGCATTTGCCTTTTTGTTATTTGTTTGTTATTATATATTAAATATAGTTCACATGGCATAGTGGTCAGGGAAGGCATTGGCAAGGCATAAGACCTGGGTTCGAATCCCAGGTCTGAACAAATTCAATATTATTTTTCACTTACAAATCCCATGCAGCTTCAGTAATGCAGACATACCATATGTCCCCTCATCCAAGCGTACACATGCCTAATGGATACAGATCAAGGGCTGAGATTGAAGGTCCACTATAAGCCTAGGTCAACGCGCTGGTACACCAACTGGAGAAGTCAACGAATCAAAGCTTGTTGGGCCAGAATTGCTAGGCCTGAACCTCACATTTGGGACTACACCCCACCCTGGTTTGCCAATTTTATTTATTTTTCTTATATCTTTTTAATTATTATTTTATTTGTTTTGTTGTTTTAATTCAATAATTACCTCTTTTTTTATAAAATATGAAAACATCAGAAAAAATATCATAAAAATCAGAAAAAGGCAGAAAAAAATATAATTTTTATTTTATTTCCATAAATAAATTGTATGTAAATTATTTAGTTTAATTAGGTTTTTAACTTTAATTCCTTTTAATAACTAAAATCCAAAAATAGAATTAGGTTTAATTTTTATTCTTCTTACTTTCTTTTTTTTTAATAATATTTATTTTATTTATTTTCTATAATTAAATTTTATATGTAAATAAACTTAGTTTTAATTAGGTTATAATTTCATTCTTTTTAACAATTAAAAATCCAAAATATAGAATTAGGTTAATTAGCAATTTTGATTCCCTTTCATATTTTGCCCCTTTTTTCCACAGTAATAATTATTTATTTATTTATTTTTTATAATTAAATTTGTACATAAATAAATTAGATTTAAATTAGGTCAAATTTCAATATTTTTGCAATAAACTTAAAAAACATTAGAACTAGGGTTTAGCATCTCATTTTAATTTTAATTAATTTTTCTTTTTCTCCTTAAATCTAAAAAACATAAAATACCAAAAAAAACATTTAATCTTTAATTCCAATTAATTCATCAACTTTAATTTTTTGCAAAAGGGTCCAACGCCCATTGTTTTTAATTGTTTTATTTTGCGCATTTATTTTATGTCATTTATTATAATTTTGTATCTCTCCCAAAACACTGTAATTTAAATTTCTCGCACTTTCATCTATTCGCTTTATTTATTTTTCAGTCAAATCGGGTCCGGTTTAATTTTGGCGATGTGGACCCGCGCCATTTGTAATAGCTTTAGATTTATTTTTCCGCAAACTTTATAACTGTTAAAAAGCATGCAAGAATGAATGTCTCAATTAAAATCAGGCGTAGATCATAACAAACATGACAAGACAAAATACCTGAAAACGACACACAATTCGCACACACCACCCCTAGGGTACGCCTCACTGTTGCCTTTCGAAAGGTGATCGTCGAGTAGAGGATGTCTTAGTAAGTCCTCATGATCCGGGAACCTGGCATGAGGGTAGCTTCTAAGGTGTCTTCCTATTGCTCTGGTGATCACCATGTCCCTAAAACTCGAATTGACCCGAACACCTCCAACGGTGATGCTACCTACCTCTCAATGGTGGGATGGCACTACTTTAAAGGACTCTTACACAGACGAATTCCTTAGGGTAGGTAGGTTCTCAAGGATACTTGCTCTAATTTCAAACAAATCAAAAATCTTTTCACACTGACACATTTTCAGAAGCTTTCAAAGCAAACTTTTCAAACACTCTGACGTATGAGTCGATCTGAAATTTTTCAAAGAAACTTTTTAAACCCACAATTGAAAAGCAAGCAAACATTTTGAAAACACAATGAGCAAGTATCTAAGAGCCCATGGATAACCATGGATAGAAAGGGTGCTAACACCTTCCCTTTCTATAACCTACCTCCCGAACCGAGAGCAATCTCTTTAAAGGAATTTTTCTGTGCTTTTGTCCTTTCCATTTGGAGAAAATAAAAGACGGTGGCGACTCTTGCTTCCGCGACATTTCGCGAACCAGCGTTAAACAGTCAGTTCCAGATCCACCGATCACAGAACTGGCGACTCTGCTGGGGACATTTAAAGTGAGGTGTACCTTAGGGCTAGCTCATAATTATGTTTTCAATTGTTTTCCTTGTGTGCTTTAAATTGTGGGTTGCTTGGGAGTTCTGTAGATCCTAAACCCGGATCTGGGGGATACCTTTCTTAGAAAGTAGCAACAAGGCTGTGAGGGAACTGTGCGGGGTATACCGACATGGTTGAAACAGTCTGCTACGTTGATGTGGCACTTTGGTGTGTACCGGTAACCCTTGAGTTCAGTCAAGGAGAGTACGGGGCCTCCGCGTGGTGTCGTGAAGCATCAACAGACCTTAGGAACCTTAATTGAACTATCTTGGCCTCTTTAGGGTAGTGAGATAACTGACTTTGGTGCAGTCCGAGGTTGGTTGATACTCGATACTACGCTCAATTGAGGGTTGCTTTCCTGGAATATTTCGGTCGCCAGTTCAGTGGCTAAATCGAAACGATGAACAATGAAAGCAATCCCGTGATATTGGGAACCTTAGAACCCGGTTACTTTGATTAGGACAGGTATGAACCCACCAACTTCAAGAGGGTACTACCCAGACCCCATGCTAGCCTTAAACCTTAAGGGCTTGTCTTGTGTGCCTTGTGTGCCCTACATGTTTGTCTTTGTAAATATCTGTGGTGTGTTTAATCATAGCATCATGACATCATCCAGCATCATATGCATTGACTAACCATTTCAGGGGTTCGGATTTTCATCTTTGTTCTTGTTTTGTAGGACATGGAAACTGCTCGTAGAAAAACAATTCAGGTCAATCTTGTAAGGATCCCTCCTCAGCTTAAGGAGCTTATATCCAGGATTCCCGAGAACTCTTCATTCAGCGACAGGCATGGAAGCCTCATCAGCTTGGTCAACACCAACATTGAGGAAGATATGATAAAGGTCTTGTTCCAATTCTTTGACCCTCTGCATCACTGCTTTACCTTCTTGGACTATCAGTTGGTACCTACATTGGAGGAGTTCTCCCGGCTCCTGAAGATCCCTATCCTTGATCAGCTACCCTTCAACGGTACAGAAAAGGAACCTAAGCTTGAAGAGATTGCTAAAGCCTTGCACCTACAGTCATCTGACCTCAAGGGACATTGGGAAGTCAGAAGTGGTATCAAAGGGTTCTTAGCCAGGTTTCTGTTTGAGAAGGCCCATGAATGTTGGAACTCCCTTGGCTTGCAAGCTTTTGAAGAGGTTGTGGCCCTCCTTGTTTATGGTTTGGTGTTGTTCCCTAACCCAGATCAGCTCATTGATATCAGTGCCGTTCAGATCTTTATGTCCAGGAATCCTATACCTACGTTGCTGGGGGACATCCTTCACTCATGTTACACTCGAACCATGAGAAAAAGAGGTGTCCTTATGTGTTGCACTCCTCTCCTGGGAAGGTGGTTTATTTCGCACCTTCCCCAATCAGTCCTGAAGAATGAGCGGGGTTTGAGATGGTCACAACGGTTGATGACTCTTACACATGCAGATATACATTGGTGTCCTAGATCCAGAGGAGATGTCACTATCATTGATCGTTGTGGGGAGTACCCTAATGTTCCTTTACTTGGAACCAGAGGAGGTATTACTTATAGCCCATGCCTGGCTTGGAGACAGTTTGGTTATGCTCGGAAGGATGGACCTCATGACATGTTAATTCCCGACATAGTTTTTGACTTCGACAATGATACTCAAGGACTTCGTCAGAGATTTATCAGAGCCTGGAGGATGCCTAGTAGGATAGACAGCAAGACACTGGGGCACAGGAACTCCATCCCTTTGGAGCCTTATCTCAAATGGGTACGCGCCCGCTCTCAGAAGTTAGTGATGCCTTATCCTCACATGCTTCCAGTAATCAAGGAACCAGTCCTGGAAGGGGAAGTGTCTCATGTTATTCAGCACCCTGATATGCCCACATCCTGGGAAGAGATGCGGAAGAGCTGGATCCAGCTTAAGGAGGAAAGGAATTCTCTTGAGACTAGTCTGCATGCCAGTGAAAAGAAGGTCCTGGAGCTCACTCGTCTATTGCATGAGGAGAGGAACCTCAACACCTACATAGCTCCGAAGAGGATGCGCAGTGTATTTTGGGATTGATTTGATTGTTGTACTTTCGCCCATGAGGCCTTGATGTATCAAACAATGATTTCTTTAATAATAACGTGTGTTCTTTTCTTGTCTACAACAAATTTGAACTTTCGAACCCTTGAATGCATTGCATACGCATTTCATACATCATGTGCATAGCAGGTTTTGCCCCTTTTCAGGTTGCTTACAGTTCTTCGCTGTTTATTTCAGCATCATGAATCCCGGATCTGAATCAACAGAGACATCAATCAAGGCTCTCCAGGCGCAGAATGCGCAGTTTCAAGAACTAATCATGGGTCTAGCTAAAGGCCAAGAAGAACTGAAGACTATGCTCCTGAAGAAGGAGAAGAAGAAGAAGAGAAGAACTGTTCTATTCAACTCGGGCCGAAGGTTTGGTAATACTCTGCAGCATGAAGAGGCTGGTTCTTCTGTTGGCAGGAGTCCTTCTCAGGCAGAAGTAAAGGTTCCTACTCCAGTGGTCTCCGACAACGAGACAGATTTTGATGAGGAGCAGTACCCTCCTGCAGATGACAGGTACAAGCAACTGGAGGACAGGTTGAAGGCTATGGAGGTGCAACAGGCACCTGGGCTGGATTTCGGAGATCTGGGTTTGTCGACTGGTGTGATTATCCCGCATAAATTCAAAGCACCATCCTTCTCAAAGTATGACGGGGCGTCTTGTCCCAAGCTGCACTTAAGGTCCTATGTTCGGAAAATTCAGCCGTACTCTGCGGACAAGAATCTATGGATCCACTTCTTCCAGGAGAGTCTTTCAGGGACTCATCTCGAATGGTTCTATCAGCTGGATGGGACCAAAGTTCGTAACTGGGAGGAGCTGGCTACTGCTTTCTACAAGCAGTATCAGTATAATGCCGACCTTGCCCCCACACGTACCCAACTCCAGGGTATGGCGTTAGGTGCAAGCGAAGGTTTTAAGGAGTACGCTCAGAAGTGGAGAGACCTGGCTGGCAGGGTGCAGCCACCATTGACTGATCGGGAGTTGGTTGACATGTTCTTGGGGACCCTATCTGGGCCGTTTTTCAACCATCTCATTGGGAATTCTTCTGCTGGTTTCACTGATTTAATCTTGACTGGAGAGAGAATCGAAGCTGGGTTGAAGTCTGGGAAGATTGCCAAGGGTGCATCATCATCTAGTTCGGAAAAGAAACCGTTTAAAAAGGAGTCTAGCGCCGTATATGGTTCTAGGAGATCAGAAAGAAATGAACACCGCCAATCTGTCAGTGCGGTAATGATTGCTAAGCCTGCTGCCGCTCCCCGGCCAAACAATACTCAGAAGATGGAAAGACCCCGAAGAGAGTTCTCCCGTTTAAACATGACCTTGTCGCAGATCCTGCCACAGTTGCTCGCAACTAATTTAGTGACTGTCAGGGAGGCGCCAAAGTTCCCAAATACAGCATCTCCCAAGTACAACCCGAATGCTCGTTGTGCTTACCATTCAGAAAGCCCGGGGCACTCTACTGATGACTGTTGGGCGCTAAAGAACAAGCTACAAGACCTCATAGACGCTAAGGAGGTACAGTTTGAGGCATCTGACAAGCCTAATGTGGTGACAGCTCCCCTGCCTGCTCATGGAATTAATGCTATTGGGGATGAAGAGGAAGTCGATGAAGCTGAGTTCGATAGCTGGATCTACCCAGCAACTGACGAAGGACTTAACAATTGGAGCGCAAAGGACAATCTCCCTGTTTCTTTTGTTACTAAGTAATGAATTCCTATGTTTTGTTATTTTGTAATAAACAATGATAAACTCTATGGCCCGGTGTCTTACCCGAGGCACCGTGGTTCTATTTGTGAGGGCATACGAACTGTCATTTTATACATCATGAATGAAAATCTTGGACGTTTTTCGCATTGCAAATATTGTGTTCCTTTTCTGTCTTTCTTTTCCTTTACATAATTTTCAAAAAAACAGCTGTATTTACACACACACTCACTCATACAGGTTCCAATCCACTCTGGATCTTACTGATAACAACTCTGCTACTGCCAATTATGACTTCGAAAATCCGATCAACTTAGCCGAGGACGAAGGTGAAGATGATTGCGAAGTGCCTGGCGAGCTTGCAAGACTGTTGCTTCAGGAAGAGAGGGCAATTCAACCCCATGAAGAGCCAGTGGAAACAATAAATCTGGGTACTGAGGCAGATAGGAGAGAGGTAAAGATTGGTGCCAACCTAGAGCTCAGCGTGAAGCAACGGTTAACCAAGATGTTACATGACTATATGGAGATCTTTGCCTGGTCCTACGAAGACATGCCAGGGTTGGATACCGATATCGTCGTTCATCACTTGCCGACTAGGGAGGACTGCCCTCCGGTTAAACAAAAGGTTCGTCGGATGCGTCCAGAGATGTCCGAGAAGATTAAAGCCGAAGTCATGAAACAGTTTGATGCCGGTTTCCTTGCAGTGACTTCTTACCCTCAGTGGGTTGCTAACGTGGTGCCGGTACCTAAAAAGGACGGTAAGGTCAGAATGTGTGTTGATTATAGGGATCTGAACAGGGCCAGCCCCAAGGATGATTTCCCCTTACCTCACATTGATGTCCTTGTCGATAATACAGCTCAGCACAAGGTATTCTCTTTCATGGATGGCTTTTCAGGCTACAATCAGATCAAGATGGCACCTGAAGACATGGAAAAGACTACATTTGTTACTCAGTGGGGCACCTTCTGTTACAAGGTCATGCCGTTCGGATTAAAGAATGCTGGGGCAACCTACCAACGTGCCATGGTTGCCTTATTTCACGATATGATCCATCACGAGATAGAAGTGTATGTGGACGACATGATCGCTAGGTCCCAGACTGAGGAAGAGCATCTAGATCATCTACAGAAGTTGTTTGACTGGTTGAAACTATACAAGCTGAGATTGAACCCGAACAAGTGCACCTTCGGGGTAAGATCTGGGAAGTTGCTAGGCTTCGTGGTCAGTGATAAAGGTATTCAAGTGAACCCTGCTAAGGTCAAAGCTATTCAAGAGATGCCAGTTCCTAAGACAGAGAAGGAAGTCAGAGGCTTTTTAGGACGCCTGAATTACATCGCTCGATTCATCTCACATCTAACTGCTACCTGTGAGCCAATCTTCAAGCTGCTGAAGAAAGATCAGGTAGTATGTTGGAACGATGAATGTCAGGCGGCCTTCGACAGAATCAAAGAGTATCTCCAAGAACCACCTATCCTTATGCCACCGGTTGAAGGGAGACCTCTGATCCTATATCTGACAGTGCTAGACAACTCAATGGGGTGTGTGCTGGGGCAGCATGACGAGTCTGGCCGAAAAGAGCATGCCATTTATTACCTTAGCAAAAAGTTTACCGACTGTGAGACCCGATACTCACTGCTTGAGAAAACTTGCTGCGCTTTGGTATGGGCTGCTCGCCGGCTGAGACAGTATATGCTGACTCACACCACTTTATTGATCTCAAAGATGGATCCGATAAAATACATATTCGAAAAACCTGCTCTGTCTGGGAGAATTGCAAGATGGCAAATGATCTTGACGGAATATGACATTCAGTACACGACCCAGAAAGCCATCAAAGGGAGTGTACTGGCAGACCACTTGGCTCATCAAGCTGTAGATGACTATCAATCAATGAACTTCGAGTTTCCGGATGAAAGCATCATGATTGTAACTGACTGTGAAGTACCTGGACCGGATGAAGGACCTGAACCGGGATCCTGATGGTCTATGCACTTTGACGGAGCCTCCAATGCTTTGGGAAATGGTATCGGCGCCATCATCATATCCCCTCAAGGTACTCATACTCCACTCACTGCCCGGCTGTGTTTCAACTGTACCAACAACATGGCAGAGTATGAGGCGTGTATCATGGGTCTTCAAGCTGCGATTGACCTAAGGATCAAATTTCTAAGTGTTTTCGGAGATTCCGCTCTTGTGATCAATCAGATTAAAGGAGAGTGGGATACGAAACATCCAAACTTGATTCCTTACAGAGAATGTGTGTTGACCCTGATTCCCCACTTCACAGAGATAACCTTTGAGCACTTTCCAAGAGAAGAGAATCAGTTAGCGGACGCGTTAGCTACAATGTCTTCAATGTTCAAGGTTAAATGGGATAATGAAGCTCCCCGGATCATCATCTGGAAACTGGACGAACCGGCATACTGTTGTGATCTCGAAACTGAATTGGTAACGGAGAAGCCTTGGTACCACGAAGTGAAGAGATATCTGGAAGCTCAGGAATACCCTGAAGGTGCCTCTATCAACGATAAGAAATTCCTGAGGAGGTTCGCAGCAAAATTCTTCCTAAGCAACGGCATCTTGTACAAGCGAAACCATGATTCAACCTTACTGCGTTGTGTGGATAAGACTGAAGCGGAAAGAATCATGGAAGAGCTACATGAAGGGACCTTTGGTACGCATTCCAGTGGGCACACTATGGCTAAGAAAATCCTACGGGCAGGATATTATTGGTCCACAATGGAAGCTGACTGCTACCAACACTCCAGGACATGCCACAAGTGCCAGATCTATGCAGATAAGGTGCATGTTCCTCCGGTTCCCCTGAATGTTCTGACTGCGCCTTGGCCATTTGCAATGTGGGGCATAGACATGATCGGCGAGATCAAACCTACGGCATCTAACGGACATCGCTTCATCCTGGTAGCGATCGACTATTTCACAAAGTGGGTTGAGGCAGCATCCTACGCTACAGTAACCAAGACTGTCGTAGCACGGTTCATTCGGCACAACCTGATCTGTCGGTACGGCGTCCCTGAGCGAATTATTACAGACAACGGTACCAATCTGAACAACAAGATGATTGCTGAGCTTTGCGAACAGTTCAAGATACAGCACCACAATTCTTCTCCTTACAGACCGAAGATGAATGGGGCTGTAGAAGCAGCTAACAAAAACATCAAGAAGATCGTGCAAAAAATGACAGTGACTTATAAAGATTGGCACGAGATGTTACCGTTCGCTCTGCATGGGTACCGTACCTCAGCTAGGACGTCAACCGGGGCAACTCCTTTCTCTCTGGTTTATGGCATGGAGGCAGTCTTGCCAATCGAAGTACAAATTCCCTCTCTCCGGATAATGAAGGATGCAAATCTAGACGAAGATGATTGGATCCAGACACGACTTGATCAACTCAACCTCATTGACGAGAAGAGACTTGCTGCTATCTGTCATGGTCAGACGTATCAGAAACGGATGATCAGGGCATTTAACAAAAAGGTCAGACCACAGGAATATCAAGTTGGGGATCTGGTAATCAAGAGAATCATCCTTCCTCAGAGTGATCCAAGGGGCAAATGGACTCCCACATACGAAGGGCCATTTGTGGTTAAGCATGTGTTCTCAGGAGGAGCAATGATCTTAACTAACATGGATGGTGACGACCTTCCTCACCCCGCCAATGCAGACATAGTTAAAAAATACTACGCATGAAAAAAGACCCGCTAGGCTGACATGCCTAGGCAAAAATTAGGGCTTCCCGTCGAACCAAAAGGGTTCGGGCAAAATGAAGGGATGAAAATGAAAAAATCTGTACACCCGGCAAGTCGAAAACCTGAAAAGGCGGCTTGGGCAAAAATGGGTATCCCGGTGGATTGAAAAACCGAAAGGGCGGTCCAGGCAAAAATTAGGGATAAAAGCGTAATACTATGTCTCATTGGATCACTTTGCATCCAGAATCCGGTATCTGCATCAAGCTCAAACGGCATCGATCAGTCAGCTTCACCTTCAACCAAGGTCATCAAGTGATGAGACGCTCGGAGTTATAAAGGCAATAGCAGAGTTGAAACCCAGTGGATCATTCATCTTTCACACAGCTGTTTTATCTTCTTTTGTACAAAACTTGTATAAACTCTTTTGATCGGCGGCGTACCTCTTACCAGGACGTCAGCCTCTTGTACACAAAACGCCTATTTTCAGGCCATTCAAAAATCAATACAAATATGTTTTTCAGTTAAACGTGCCAAATGTTTTCTTTTTCTGTTTTGTTTTGCGAAGAACGTCCAAGGTTCAATTTGTGATGTATGCATTGACAATAATTTGCTAACTCATAAATATTTGCATACGAAACAAAGGAATTAATTGCAGGTGACACTAGAAACAGGGGCAATAAAGAGTTGTCTAAACAATCCAATTGTTCTATCCTCCAAGGTACCAAGGTAGGTTCAGCTAAAGAACACGACCAGTACATATTAGTTCCCCGGAGAGTAAAACAATACATTCTTCTCCAAGCAAATCATCAGATCTCAAGGAAATTGAGTATCCTCCCGTAGATCTCAATACTTCCCCAGCAGCACACATTCTTAACAAGCATCCCCGGCAGTCTTGGTCTAAAGATTGTTCCCCGGCGGTACATCAACATTCAAAGGAATCACTTCCCTGCAGTCCAAAACTTCCCAGAAGAGTCCAATCCAGTTTCCCCAGGAGAAATGGAATTCATATCCCCAAGCAATAAGCTTATCCCCAGTAAATTCTGGAAGCTTATCTCCTCACAGAGCACGAACGCGTCGTCCGGCTTGATTTAAAGAGTTATTTCCTTAACAGGATATAACTGGGTTATCCTCAACCAAAAGCCATGGAAAGAGCGTCGTCGACAAAGTCTTCTTACCCCAGCGAAGTCCTTCAACACTTCCAACAACAAGGGTATCCTCAGCAAATTGTTATCAACACTCAGCAAGGCATCTCTCTCCCCACAGAGTATTGCTTCCCAGCATGGTCGTCAGAGTATCTTTTCTCCCCGCAGACTCTTCATTTGCCAAGTTTATTCCTCAACGGAGTTATCTTCTCCTACCGGTATTCTTGCAGTTATCATCCCCAGCGGAGGCAAAAGCTATTCTTCAACATCAGCCCAGGATACAACTTCCCGGCACCCGTCAAGGATTTACCTTTCCTAGACGAAAACATACATAAAACTTCACATACATCATCATAGCATGCATAACGCACTGCATCATACAAATCTCATTTATATCGAGAACATCATTGCTTGATCCATATCATGCATTGCATATGACTGACTTTTACCTTTCAGGAAAGATGCAGCTTAAAGTCTCAATCACATTTCAAGACCTTGTCCGGTTCAGTTAAATCGACCCTAAGATTTTCCTGATTCTTACCCAGTCCAAGGCCTTCTCTGGTTCAGTCAGATCGACCCTAAGATCTCCCGGATGCTTATCCAGTTGAAGATGTTTCAAGACCTAGACCGGTTCAGTTAAATCGACCCTAAGATTTTCCTGATGCTTATCCAGTCAAAGGCTTTCTCTGGTTCAGTCAGATCGACCCTAAGATCTCCCTGATGCTTATCCAGTTGAAGATATTCCAAGACCTAGACCGGTTCAGTTAAATCGACCCTAAGATTTTCCTGATGCTTATCCAGTCAAAGGCCTTCTCTGGTTCAGTCAGATCGACCCTAAGATCTCCCTGATGCTTATCCAGTTGAAGATATTCCAAGACCTTGTCCGGTTTAGTTAAATCGACCCTAAGATTTTCCTGATGCTTATCCAGTCAAAGGCCTTCTCTGGTTCAGTCAGATCGACCCTAAGATCTCCCTGATGCTTATCCAGTTGAAGATATTTCAAGACCTTGCCCGGTTCAGTTAAATCGACCCTAAGATTTTCCTGATTCTTACCCAGTCAAAGGCCTCTCTGGTTCAGTCAGATCGACCCTAAGATCTCCCTGATTCTTATTCCAGTAGAAGACACCCAAGATTTTTCTCAACGAGCGTTGTTGAAAGTTAAAATCGCCCAAGGTTCTCTTACCGTTCATGCTAAGGTAGTAACCATCCCTGGTTCATTCATCAACGTTTGAAGCTCCAGACTCAGCTCCTGTAACCAGTCAGGACACATCTATACCAAGCATCTAAAAATCAGTTCCTGTAACGTGTCAGGTATTCATTTTCTGTTTTGCAGGTATGCAGGTTCTCGCTAAGGAATCTCCTACGCGATCAACATCCAGATGGCATCTATAAGCCCATCATCCTATCCAGCAATCTCCAAATGGCATCTATAAGCCCATTCCCCCATCACTGTCACTATGTGAGCGCAAATTTCTGGGCACTTTAGTGTCCAATCATCTTCTACCCTCGGATTACGAAAGGCACATCAGCCAATATGCATCCTCAGGTCTAAGAAGATTGAACAGGGGCAACTGTTGTATCCCAAAATTTGCCCTCCCATATTCTTCAAGAAATTGCCAAGTCAAGTCACAAAATTCCCCAAGGGTTGTGCAGTTCAACTGTCTCCTATACAGTCAAAACTAGGGTTTGTGTTCTGATCAAGAATTGAAAGTTTTCAAAGGCCCGATCAAGTCTCATATGCCTACAAAGATGGTCAAGTATCCTCATATCAAGTTTCAAGGCATTCAGCTCAAAATTGCACAGTCAAAACCCTAGATTGCATTATAGTCAACTGTAGGGGCAAAATGGTCATTTGACAGTCAAAAGTTCAAATTTTTGGTCAACATATCATTTTGAAGCCACAAACATCATTTGATCAATGCTTGATCATGATTCTCAAAATTTGGCTCAGAAATCATCAAAGATGCAAAAGTTGCTATATTTGGACAGCTGAAAAAGTCAACTGAAATTGACCAGGGCATAACTTTCACATGGATTATCAGAAAAATTCCATCCAAAGCTCATTTTGAAGAGAAAGACATTTCCTACAACTCATCTTCATACTTCAAGTCCAAGAAATGCTCTCACAAAAAGTTATCAATCTCAACATTATAGGTCATTTTCAAAAGTCAACAAAAAGGGACTTTAAGTCAAAGGCCATAACTTGAGATTGGTAAATCAAAATGACATGGGACCAAAGGCATTGGTTAAAGGACTCAAAGACCTTTCGAAAATGTCCAAGAACATGTGAAAAGCTTAAAAATTGAGCAAGTTATGCCTTGTGGAAGTTGGGAAATTTTTGGGAATTTTGAAAAGTCAACAATGGTTCAAATGACCTAAAAATGCAAATGGGCCCATTTTTCTTCCAAGTTTCTTCATGCCAAGCCTATGCACGACCATTAGGCCCAAAGGGAAGTATTTTCTCATTTTTTAATTATTTATTTGAATTTATATTAATATTAATTCATTTAAATTATTTTAATACATGAAAAATATAAAGCTTGACCTAAAAAATCTTTTTATGCACATTCTAGACTCAAGATTTCGTGCACATCTTAATTAGGCAAGTTTTGGTGTGATTTGAGCTGATTGAACAAAGAATACATAAAAAAGATTCAAAAAAAGATTTCATAAAATCAAATATGTAAAACAATGAATGCTTGAGATTTTGTGCAGTTTTGTTGACCTAGCATGCTCTATACATATTCAGGAATCAAAACCTATTGGCCTTAGACACTCAGCTGCGCTCAGAAACCATATACAAAGTTGAAAAATTCTCAAAAAAGGTCAATACTGAAAACCAGTTTCTAGTTCGATTCAAGCCCCAATTCTTGTTCTATCATCATCCTGAGACATCATTGAACGATTCTCAATCACTAACATCAACCAAAACGCCCTGAATTGGTACCCATAAGTCAAACTGTGAAGCAAAATTCTTGAAATCGCATAGCATAATTCAAGCATCCTTTTGCATTTTTCTTTATGGATTCTTGCTCATAATGATGTTTCTAAGCTAACCAACATGTTCAATTGTGTTTTTGTGCCATATATGCGTTTTTGCCATTGTTAAATATTAGGGTTACAGGTTTTCCAGATTGGGGTTTTTCACCCAAGGCAAAATCATGACCCAAGACTAAGGCCACGAAACTCAACGCGTCTGGACGAACCTGAAACATCATTCGCGATCAATTTATATATGCTATAGCGCTAGTCGCTATTTTTCCATAGCCTGCCTAACACCACGGTTGCAAAACCGTTGCCTATTTGTTTTGTTTTACAGGGACGGGGATGAAGACGAAGCCGTGTCACGTGATGGTTGGTGCGTTTAAAAACGCGCGCGCTTTTCCAGGCCATTAACGCATTTGCCTTTTTGTTATTTGTTTGTTATTATATATTAAATATAGTTCACATGGCATAGTGGTCAGGGAAGGCATTGGCAAGGCATAAGACCTGGGTTCGAATCCCAGGTCTGAACAAATTCAATATTATTTTTCACTTACAAATCCCATGCAGCTTCAGTAATGCAGACATACCATATGTCCCCTCATCCAAGCGTACACATGCCTAATGGATACAGATCAAGGGCTGAGATTGAAGGTCCACTATAAGCCTAGGTCAACGCGCTGGTACACCAACTGGAGAAGTCAACGAATCAAAGCTTGTTGGGCCAGAATTGCTAGGCCTGAACCTCACATTTGGGACTACACCCCACCCTGGTTTGCCAATTTTATTTATTTTTCTTATATCTTTTTAATTATTATTTTATTTGTTTTGTTGTTTTAATTCAATAATTACCTCTTTTTTTATAAAATATGAAAACATCAGAAAAAATATCATAAAAATCAGAAAAAGGCAGAAAAAAATATAATTTTTATTTTATTTCCATAAATAAATTGTATGTAAATTATTTAGTTTAATTAGGTTTTTAACTTTAATTCCTTTTAATAACTAAAATCCAAAAATAGAATTAGGTTTAATTTTTATTCTTCTTACTTTCTTTTTTTTTAATAATATTTATTTTATTTATTTTCTATAATTAAATTTTATATGTAAATAAACTTAGTTTTAATTAGGTTATAATTTCATTCTTTTTAACAATTAAAAATCCAAAATATAGAATTAGGTTAATTAGCAATTTTGATTCCCTTTCATATTTTGCCCCTTTTTTCCACAGTAATAATTATTTATTTATTTATTTTTTATAATTAAATTTGTACATAAATAAATTAGATTTAAATTAGGTCAAATTTCAATATTTTTGCAATAAACTTAAAAAACATTAGAACTAGGGTTTAGCATCTCATTTTAATTTTAATTAATTTTTCTTTTTCTCCTTAAATCTAAAAAACATAAAATACCAAAAAAACATTTAATCTTTAATTCCAATTAATTCATCAACTTTAATTTTTTGCAAAAGGGTCCAACGCTCATTGTTTTTAATTGTTTTATTTTGCGCATTTATTTTATGTCATTTATTATAATTTTGTATCTCTCCCAAAGCACTGTAATTTAAATTTCTCGCACTTTCATCTATTCGCTTTATTTATTTTTCAGTCAAATCGGGTCCGGTTTAATTTTGGCGATGTGGACCCGCGCCATTTGTAATAGCTTTAGATTTATTTTTCCGCAAACTTTATAACTGTTAAAAAGCATGCAAGAATGAATGTCTCAATTAAAATCAGGCGTAGATCATAACAAACATGACAAGACAAAATACCTGAAAACGACACACAATTCGCACACACCACCCCTAGGGTACGCCTCACTGTTGCCTTTCGAAAGGTGATCGTCGAGTAGAGGATGTCTTAGTAAGTCCTCATGATCCGGGAACCTGGCATGAGGGTAGCTTCTAAGGTGTCTTCCTATTGCTCTGGTGATCACCATGTCCCTAAAACTCGAATTGACCCGAACACCTCCAACGGTGATGCTACCTACCTCTCAATGGTGGGATGGCACTACTTTAAAGGACTCTTACACAGACGAATTCCTTAGGGTAGGTAGGTTCTCAAGGATACTTGCTCTAATTTCAAACAAATCAAAAATCTTTTCACACTGACACATTTTCAGAAGCTTTCAAAGCAAACTTTTCAAACACTCTGACGTATGAGTCGATCTGAAATTTTTCAAAGAAACTTTTTAAACCCACAATTGAAAAGCAAGCAAACATTTTGAAAACACAATGAGCAAGTATCTAAGAGCCCATGGATAACCATGAATAGAAAGGGTGCTAACACCTTCCCTTTCTATAACCTACCTCCCGAACCGAGAGCAATCTCTTTAAAGGAATTTTTCTGTGCTTTTGTCCTTTCCATTTGGAGAAAATAAAAGACGGTGGCGACTCTTGCTTCCGCGACATTTCGCGAACCAGCATTAAACAGTCAGTTCCAGATCCACCGATCACAATGTGGATATAAAACATATTCCCAGAATTGATAATCAGGAGGCAAATAACTTGGCTCAAATAGCTTCAGGATATAAGACATCTAGAGAAAAACTCCAATATCTCATAGAAACAAGAGGCAAAATAATGGCTACCAAATTATCACCATTACACTTGGAAAATTTGAAACTGGGTTATGCAGATCAGAAAGAATTCGAAGTACTAAATATTGATACTTTGGCAGATACAGATTGGAGAAGTCCCGTAGTAAATTACTTGAAAGAACCGTCAGTAAGTACAGAGAAAAAGATCAAATATAGGGCATTGTCTTATGTCCTAATAGGAAATGAACTTTTTAAGAAAACCCCAGAAGGTATATTACTCAAGTGTTTAGGAGAAAATGAAGCATATTTAGCAGTATCCAGTGTGCACAGTGGGGAATGTGGGGCACATCAAGCCGGTCACAAAATGAAATGGTTGTTGTTTCGATATGGAATGTATTGGCCCACTTGTTTACCGTTGGCTTTGGTAAACAACCGCTGATCTTCCAAATGGTTACTTATTTGGTTACTCGCAGGATCGATCAGATTGATCCTAAGACATGGTTGATTTTGGGGTTTTGATTAAGTTTGACAATGGTTAAATGACAAGAAAATAAAGAAGCTTTATGTAAATTGCATGAAGAAGAGAACTTGATAAAATAAAGGAAGGGTTGAAATAAAGGTTTTCGACAGGAAAAGTAAAGGAGAAAGCAAGTAAAGTTTCTGGAAAATAAATGACTTTGATTAATAAAAGTGGTGTTTCACACATACATTCTCAACAATTCTTTCTCACACGATGGGTACTCGAATCTATATGAGTGACTTTATATAATTGTGAACACACGCGAAAAACTGCGTGAACTACTAATATTTATACTAAACATCCCAAGTAACCGTCGGGCAGTTACACTGCTTCGAGATGACTCCACTTGGCACGTTCTCAGCGTTCGACGCTCCAGATCTTTGCACGTTGCACTTGGTAACCGCTGGGAACCGTTTTCCCTCCAAACGTTTGAATTTCAAACTGTCCCACTCTGAGCAATCGAACACTTTCGTCGAGAGGAATCTTCGACGAGCCACACCTTCGACGTCGAAGGCAACCAAATTCTCCCTTGGAAGAAATTCTCTAAGTACATTGCCATCTTCTGATGGGCATTTCGACAGACCCAGCTGGTCGAAACCATCTTTCAGCTTTAATGGCTGATATTAATAAAAACAAGGGTGTCGAATTTAGGAGCCAACAAATTGCCCCCCAAGAATGCCTTATTTCGACTCTGAAAAGAAAAAGGCATTCTTTGAAATTCCATTCGACACCTATCTTTTCACTCTTAGTCACAAATTAAATTGTGCACTTTTTGTCTTCTACCAACCACTGACAATCCCAAGAAAAAGCCATCATTTCATCCGTACCTAAGACGTCACCTCAGTACGGCGTGCAGCGTGCCAAATGTCTTTTCACAAATTGTCATCATGACAATTCCCAAAAACGAGGGCGCACGCTGCACCCTTTCATTTCTGCAGAACGACTATGTCAACAGGGGGACGCCACGTGTCCCACTACCTTCTGCAACATTAAATGGCATTAAATGGCCTCGAATTTGAGGATTTCCCAACTACTATAAATAGCGCCAAGTACCCATTGTGGGACTTTTTCACGCTATCTTGCCCTCAAACTTCCTTATTGAAAACAAACTCTCTGCAAACTTTGCAAACAACTTGTTCTTCACTTCATCTTCAACCTTAACATCAACAATGGCGTCCGGTTCTTCCACCGCTCCTAGTTCTAACATCCCCTCCAGAAATGCTAAACCCAAGATTTTCTCCACTGCCCCCGTAGTTACTCCTACAGGCCAACGAAGGGTTCCTGAGCCCCTAGACATTGCTGAACGTGACGCTTATTCACACCAACTCATGATTCCGGTTGGATACTCCAACCAAATCTTCGCCATGTCTGGCCCGCTATACCCAAGCATCGCTGAAGCCATGAAGATCAAAAGCTACTTTCCAGTGCTTGAAAAACTAAAACCTGTTGGATGCTCTAAGAAAGATGCAGAGGATAACGAAGATCCCGCTAAGGAGAAAATCGATCTTCGCTTCTTCAATAGGGGTGTTAGGGCTTTCAGGTCTAGCCCTAGCCTCACTCCTGACTACAGTGCTTGGCTGGAAAAAATGGAGAAAAGCCAGGCTTCGATCTGGAAAGACCTGGGGATATTCGACCTAGTTATGTTGTCGAAGACGGGTCTCAACTACTCCCCAGAGATGTTGATAGCTTCCTTACTCTTCTGGGATTACACTCATTTCACCTTCCACCTTCCCTGTGGAATGCTGACACCCACGCTGTTCGACGTGGCTGCCATCACTGGCCTTCGACCCACTGGGGATTATTTCGACCCAGAAGAAATGTCGGAGGATCAGATTGGATTCTATGCCACAAAACCAACCTACACCACCTATATCAACCATTACCACGATAAGTCGGCAGCCACTGTGTCGGATGTAGAGCATATCGCGTTTCTAGCCTTATGGCTGTCACGCTTTGTATTTTGCACAAAGTCTTTACAGGTGACAAAGAAGATGGTCACCCTCGCCACTCAACTCCACCATGGCCAAAATATTTGTTTGGCAGAATTGATCTTGGCGAATCTGTACGAGTCGATTAGCAGCGGAGCGACTCTTTTGAAGATCATCGAGAACAGAGCCAGTCTGCTGCTTGCAGGACCTTTTTGGCTACTTCAGCTGTGGCTCAATGCCACCTTCGAGTCTTTCTTACCTCAGAAGACCCAAATAAATGAGCAAGCTCCGGAGATAGTAAATAGGTGCATCGAAGGCACCAGATTGGCTCTGCTGACCCCAACTGAAGATGGGCTGGAGCTTCAACAAACTTTTACAAACTTCGTCTTGATGTTTGCAAAAAGGAAAGAATTTGTTTCGACCATGGCTCCCTTTGCTCGACGAAAGGTTGGTCCAGAGTGGTTCACGAGGCCCCATCCTGTCGTCAAGTGGCCCTCAGGTCGAAGAACATACAACAGTGTGGGAAGCATTTCTCACACTAAGAATAATGCCCCTGCGATTCAAGAGCTCCAAGACTCACTTGAGCCTGATCGCGTATCAACCAAACTTGGTCTCTCGCCAGTTTGGTATCATTCAAACACTTCCTTCTCCTATTTTTCCCAGGGAGAAGTCTATGTTATACTTTTGCAACGACTACACTGAAGACGCTGCCACTAAGCATATCGGCAGGTATGCTGGTCGAACAGTTCTTTCGTTGTTCGACTATCAGCTTAACTTTCTCTGCTCACCATCCTTTGAAGAGTGGTGGAAAAGTTACTACGCTGAAGAGTTCTTCGACGAGAAGGACTTCGTGGACGAACTTCAGAAGTCTTTTGTTCTTGTCTTGGACAAAATAAAGAAATGTAAGTTCATTCTTCCAAATTATTTTGTCTTTCCCTTTCGACTGGCAGCCTGTTAATTATTTTGTCTTCTTTCAGTTGTTCGAAAACCTGCAGCCAAGAAAGCTGCAGAAGGCCATCAGGGAGGAGGTCCCTTGACAAAACCTCCACCACCGGCGAAGACTATAGCACCGGCGAAGACTACAACAAGCCATCAGGGGGAAGGTCCTTCGAAAAAGCCTTCTGCACCGGTAACCAGACTTTTATTATTTTCTTCTGGCTTTAACATTCTGACTTTCGATGTAGCTTCTAAATCGAACTCCAATTGGTTTTTAGGCACCTTCACCCAAGAAGCGACCTGCTCTGACGGTCGAATCTGGGAGTGACGAAGAAGATGACTCTCCCCCGCCCCTCTAAAAAGGCGAAAACTGAAGAAGGATGTTCCCTCTCCTGAGACTCGAACAATCAGAATAAAGGTTGCTGGGAGAAAACCCAGGCCACCTCCAGTAATTATTGAAGAGCCAACGGAGGAGGAACTAAATGTTCTTCTCAATAAACCTGTCGAAAGCGACAATTCCAGCCCTGGGGCTGATGTTCCTCTGCAGGTAATTTCTTTGACCCTTTTTTAACTCAGGTGTCGATACCCACGTTCGATTATGTCCCTTCCTAACTTAGAAGATTCTTCTTCTGCTTTTTTCCAGGAAACCACTGAAAGCTCAGCGCCAAAGACTTCTGAAACGTTAGATTCTGCTGAACTCAGTAGGCCACAAGAAAAAGACTTGGCGAATGATGAAGCCAATGCTGAAACGAATGAAGCCAATGCTGAGACAGAAGAACAACGAACAGAAGATCCACAAACAGAAGAGCAACAACCAAAAGAGATTCAAGTGGTTGATCTGTCGGAGGAACAACATGACGAAGGAGGTCATGCTGATGCTGGTACTGCTGATCTTCAGGTCGAAGAAAGTCAAGTCGAGGTAAATGCTACTCAACAGCCTCAACCCCAAGGCAATGCTGCTGCAAAGGTTACCACCTCAACAAAGCATAGGTCAAAAGAAGACTTAGCACTCTTGAAGAAAACTGATCCAGTTGGCTATCTGAATGCCATTATCGAGAGCAAGGGAAGTTCGTCTGATATTAGTCAGGAGGCTTCTACTCAGTCGGGGAAGTCCACTGAAACTTCTCCTATCGATGAGGCTTTGACGAAGGTTAAGGCTCAGTTCTTCAAGAAAGATTTGATGAAAGCTTTGGAGGGGGACCCTACTGCTCCATCGTATTTGGGGGCTGTATTGAATGCCGTAGACTTGCTAGCTGTGACTCCGGAGGTTTCAAGCTTCATCATGGAGTTACACTCCATTATTGATCAAGTCTCAGCAGACTATCAGCGACAAAGGGGCTTCAACAGCCAGCTTGAAGCGTTATATGGCAAAAGCTCTTCTGCATGGACTGCTGTAGCAGAGACGACTTCTCGAATTACGGAGTTGTCGAAGCAAAAGGCATCTAAGCAGGAAGAAATTGATGCCATCGATCGAGAGAATGCTTCCATAAAGGCGCAAATCGAAGAGCTAGAGGCCAAGATGAATGCCAATACTAAGCGCAAGGAGGAACTTCTCTCGACTGTTCCAGACACCGACAGTCAAGCTGAAATCACACAAGGCCTAGAATTTGCTGAGAAAGCTCAAGCCTTCGACGACCAAATTGCCAAGCTTGCCCAGGAGAATGCCTTGTGCAATAAAAGATTGGAGTTGCAGCAAGCTAAATACCTTCGACTCAAGGATTCCATCCCCTTCTGATTGACTCAGCCCTTTAACCATGTATTGTAATGTGTATTTGACAATATTGCCATTTTGGCTAATTTATAAAATTTTCCATTTTGGCTTATTTATGGTTAATTTAGTCGTTACTTGTTATTTATTTTGATCTCTTGGAGTATAGGTTTATACTTTTTCAAATATTTGCCATTTACTCTCAAGAGCCTTTTATCGTCGCCTAACTCTTCGACTTCATAAGCTCCACCAGAAAAAGTCTGGATAATTCTGAATGGTCCTTCCCATTTGGGTGACCATTTTCCCATGCTTCGATCCCTTCGATCCATGGGGAGAATCACCTTCCAAACTAATTCTCCAGGAGAGAATGCCTTAGGTTTCACTTTTTTATTGTAAGAGTCTTCCACTCTTTTCTTCTGAAGCCTTAGTAGGTCGAGAGCGCGCAATCTGTCTTCGTCTAAATCTACTAGTTAGTCTAACATCATATCCCAATAAACTTCAGAGGGAATATCATGGTGTCTCTGAACCCTTGCAGATTGAAGACAAATTTCTGCTGGCAACACTGTGTCATGACCAAAAGTTAGCCTATATGGTGTTGTACCTATGGCTTCTTTTGGGGACGTTCGACAGGCCCACAAAATCTGGTCTAACGTCTTATGCCAATTTTTTGGCTTCTTCCCAACATGCTTTTTTATCAAGCCAATCACTACTTTGTTCGCTGCTTCGACTTGACCGTTTGCCTGTGCATAATAAGGCGTTGATGTTAGGAGTTTAAAGCCTGTTTCTTGAGCGAATTCCTGCATCTTTCGACCGGTGAAAACTGATCCTTGATCAGTTGTTATAGTCTCAGGGATTCCATATCTAAAGATAATGTTCTTTTGAATAAATTCAATGACATTTTCCTGGTCTACATTGACTAAAGGAATAGCTTCGATCCACTTAGTAAAATAATCAATGCCTACCAATATATACTTCTGGCTCTTTGATGATGCTGGTCGAATCTCTCCAATAAGGTCTAACGCCCATCCTCTAAAGGGCCAAGGCTTCACTATCGAGTGAAGTTCGCTCGCTGGTACATGCTGGATGCCTGTATGGACTTGACATTCTTGACAACCCTTGGCGAACTCGACACAATCTTTCAACATGGTGGGCCAGTATAGTCCTTGTCGAAACAACAACCATTTCATCTTATGGCCTACTTGGTGAGCCCCACATGCTCCAGCGTGCGTAGTCGAAAGGGCTACATATGCTTCAGTTTCACTTAAGCACTTTAGCAATACCCCTTCAGGCGTCTTTTTAAATAACTCATTACCCATGAGTACGTAACTCAACGCCCTATACTTTGTTTTTTGTTCTGTCGAGGCTACTGGATTTTGAAGATAATCCACAATGGGTTTCCTCCAATCTTGCTCTGACAAATTATCTATGAACGAAATTTCGAAGTTACTTTGATCAGCATATCCTAGTCTTGTCGACTCCAAGTCTGTTGGTGACAAACAAGTTGCTTTTATCTTTTCTCGAACTTCGATTGCTCTTTGTAATCTCGTTTTTGAAATTTTGTACCCAGATGCAATTTGTGCCAAATCGTTGGCTATTTGATTTTCCAATCTGGGTATGTGTCGAATGTTGACCATTTCAAATTTTTTCAATAAACGGTTTGCTATCACAAAGTACATAATGAGATTTTCTTTTATGCATTTATATTCTTTTGTGACTTGCTTAATGAATAACTCTGAGTCTCCCATTATTTCGACTCGAGTTGCTCCCAATTCCAACAATATCTCAAGGCCAGTAATTAGAGCTTCATACTCAGCCTCATTGTTCGAACAAGAACCTGATATCTGGTACTTGAATGTTGTTGGAATTTTTTCTGGAGAAATAATCAAGACTCCTACTCCTGTTCCATCTTTATGGCTGGAACCATCGAAGTAGAATTTCCAAGGTTCTATCTCCACGTAATTAATACTCTCAACTTGAATTGAGTGGTCGACTATAAAGTCTGCAACCACTTGTCCTTTTACTGCCTTAAGAGGCATAAAGGTCAAGGAGTATTCAGTTAATGCTAGTGCCCACTTGCCAATTCGACTGTGCAAGATGGGTTTCGACAACATGTACTTGAAGACATCAAAATGAGACGAAACATACACATCAACTGGTTTTATATATTGCTTGAGCTTTGTACAAGAGAAATACAGACATAGACACAATTTTTCAACTTCGCTATATCTAGTTTATGCATCGTTCAAAACTCTACTAAGATAGTAAATGGGTCTTTCGACTCCACTTTCATCTTCTTGGGCTAACATGCTTCCCAAAGTTTTGTCGGATGCAGCTATGTACAATCTCATACTCCTGTTGCTACAAGGAGGCACCAAAATAGGTGGCTTTGTGAGGTACCCTTTGATTTTGTCGAAGGCTTCTTGTTGCTCCTGCCCCCATTCGAATCCCTCTTTGTTCAGTCGAAGTAAGGGTGAAAAGGCTTGAGCTTTCCCACTTAGGTTAGATATGAATCTCCTTAAGAAATTTATCTTGCCTAACAGAGATTGCAGTTCCTTTTTATTCGATGGCGCTTTTGCTTCCAGAATTGCCTTCGTCTTGTTCTGGTTGATTTCGATTCCTTTCTTGTGGACAACGAAGCCCAAGAAATCTCCAACTTTCACACAGAATGCACACTTCAAAGGGTTCATCTTGAGACCATGTTCTCTCATTCTTTCGAATGATTGTCGAAGGTGGTCTATATGGTTCTTCCTGGAAACAAATTTTATAACAATGTCATCAATATATACTTGCATAAAGGTGTTAATAAAATCATGGAAGATAGAATTCATTGCTCGCTGGTATGTTGCCCCAGCGTTCTTTAGGCCAAAAGGCATCACTACCCATTCGTAAGTACCTAAAGCCCCAGGGCATCGAAAAGCTGTTTTCGACACATCCTCTTCAGCAATGAATATTTGATTATATCCTGAATAACCATCGAGCATACTCAGGTATTCATAGCCAGCGGCAGAATCGACTAGCATTTCCGCCACAGGCATAGGATATTCATCTTTGGGTGTAGCAGCATTCAAATCTCTGAAATCTATGCACACCCTCAATGTACCATTTTTCTTAATTACTGGCACAATGTTTGCAATCCATTCGACGTACCTCGTAACGCGTATGAATTTGCACTTCAGCAGTCTTTCGACTTCCATTTTGATCTTCGACAGTATTTCTGGAGCGAAGCGTCTTGGACTTTGCTTGATTGGCTTCTTCCCAGGTTTGATTGGCAACTAAAGTTCCACCAATCCTCTGTCGAGACCAGGCATTTCGTCGTAATCCCATGCAAAACAGTCCTTGAACTCTTTCAACAAATGGATTACTTCCAACCTGAGTTCTGGGTCAATTTTTGCGCTGATGTAAGTTGGCTTTTTCTCTGACCCTTCGCCCAAGTTGATTTCTTCTAAAGGATCCTGCGCTAACATTTTGATGTTGTTCGCCAAGGGGTCCTTTTCGAAGCCCAAAGGCTCATCGTCATAGATGGCGTCGAGCCTCTGTTCCTGCATCCCTTCTGGCATGATATCAGGAGGTTCTGGATCGAAGTCCTTTCCAGGACCTGTAGAAGATAACTGTTGATCATTGGCCTGTGTGGCCATGTATTTTACTTCGGCTTCGAGAGCCGTTATCATCTTTGTTTCGGCTACGTAAGCCGAAATTCGCTTCAATGATTGTGACTCAGTCATTATCACTGAATTCACTTCCCCAACCAGTTGGTTGGATGTCAGTTAAACCACTGAAGTCTATGTGGGACAAGTCTTCTCTGTCCCATTGAAAACCATGCTCAGGGTGCAGGTATAGGGAACAAAAAGTATTTGGCGCTGGCGCCAAGTCGAAGTCAGGTGTTGGACATGGCCCAATGTGAGCCAAATTCTTGTCGAAGTCTGCCAGCCCTAGGTGATTCACTTCGCCCAGGTAATAGCTTTGGTCCGCTTCTATGTTTTCGACCATCCCATCAGGACGCCATAGCAGCAACCTCTGGTGCATTGATGATGGTACAGCTCCAACACCATGAATCCATTCACGGCCCAACAAAAGATTATAGTTAGGTTTGGCCGATATGACCATAAACATAGTTGGTCGAAGGATAGATCCCACCTTGATATCCAGTTGGATCACACCCATTGTGGTCCCTATGTCGCCTTCATAATTCGACAGGACCATGTTGTGAGGCTTGATATTCTCATCACTTTTGCCTATTTTTCTTAGTATAAAGTGAGGAATAATGTTGATGGTTGCCCCACAATCCACCAAGATTTTATTTACTGTGGTTTCTTCGAGTTTAGCCCTTATAAATAAAGGCTTGAGGTGATTTTTCATCGCCTCTGTAGGTGGTTCGAAGAACCCATTCTGCTCCTCAGTAGTGCCATTATCCATGACGAAATAGCACACTGGCCTATGTTTGGCCATTTCTTGCTCCACTTCCCAATCACTTGTTTCAACCTCCACCTGGCGGTTGAACTCTCTGGGCAGCACTGAGACTATATTCAACATGATGTCCAAAGTGTCATCAGACTCAGAACCATCTTCGTCATCAACTTCACCCTGGTTAGGCCAAACTAGCCTATTGGTTACTGGTTCTCTTTCCAGAGGTTTCCTTTGCTTTCTTTGAGGAACATTTGAACTGGTTTCTGCCTTTGGTTCATTAGCAGCCTCCCTCTCAGCTTTTCATCGCCTCTGGTATCTCCTCCATTGAGATCGAGACATGGGATTTTTCCCTTTGTAGTTGCTTGACACCTGTGTCACTCTTGGGGCAGCAACCCGAGGCTCATTCTTATGTGTTAAAGATGAACCTCTTGGCACATCGAAGGAGTGCCATCTTTCCTCGCTTGGCCTCTTTCGACCAGATGTTTTGTACCATGTATCTACTGGCACATTAGTTGGAGGCTTGAAAGTCAGTGGCCTCTTTTCTTGGTTTGAACCTCTTTGGGAGGCTCTTCTGGGATCATGTCGAAGATCAACACTTTCCCTTTTTTTATTTGCTGCTCTTACACCTTGAATATGTTCAGCAGCTTTTTTGTCGAAGATCGAACTGCATCTGGGACACAACATCACTTCTGACTTCTTTTTCTGGCATCTTTGCAGAAAATCTGCCAAATTTTCATTTTCCCGAGGGAAAGCAGTTTTGTTAGCTTGTTCTTGCCTCATGGCATCCTCTGATGCTTTTGGTTCAGAGACTTCGACCATGTTGACATTCATGGTATCTTTGTTGGCAAGAGTCAACTGCTTCATTTGAATCTCCAAGCCCTCTGTCTGGCCTTGAACTGCGGCCAAGTGAGAACTGGGTTTTGTTCCAGATTTTTGGGCTCCAACTGTCTCCAGCTTTGGGCTTTCGACCGCTTTCTGAACCGCTTCAATTGTCTTTCTGGATAGATTCCCAGAAAAACTGCCAAAGATTGGCATGTTGACATGGTCCTTTGAGACTTCGACCATTGTGATTCCTGGCCTCTTCGACTGGCTTTTGGATGCCTCGATCACGTTCACCTCTGAAGGTTCAGCATAATGGGCTTCAGCCTGCAACGGGTTAGAGTCCACAGTCATGGGGGTCTTGTCAGCAAAATTTAACCTCCCTTCTTCGATAGCGTCTTGCACAAGATTCCTGAAAAGAAAACATTGAGACGTTTTATGGCCCAGAAAATTATGATATTTACAAAAGCCTCTCTTCTTTCTTTGATCAAGAGGAGGCACTTTTACCCCTGGGGGTATTATCATTTGGCCATCTTTTACAAGCAAGTCAAAGATTTCATCACATTTTGTAATATCAAAACTATAAGTCTTTTTGGGGAACCTATCGTTGGTCCTTTCTGGACCAGTGGGATTTTTTCCACTTGAGGGGACTAACAGTTTGCAAGAATATGGTGGTCCTTGTTTTAGTTCCGCTAGATCGAATTCGCCTTCTTCGACAGTTATAGTTTCGTCGAAGGTTTCTGGATCTTCGTCATCCATCTCAACATACGCTATCCTCTCTCTTTTATGAGTTTTCGTTGCCTTGGCTTTCTCAGCTTTAAGGCGTTCGACCTGTCGAACTCTATCGGCTTGTTGGGCCATGTCTCTCAGGTATTGAGTGTCTAACTTCTTCCTAATGGAATAATCTAAGCCTTCTGCGGCTATTTCGACTAACTCATGTTCTGGCACTTATGTAAAACACCTTGCTTTGAGCAACCTAAACCTATTTAGATATTCGTCTATAGGTTCAGTGAAACGTCTCTTTACACTGGCCAATTCTTTCAGGCTTATCTTGGTTTGTCCCATGTAGAATTGCTCATGGAACAATCTCTCCAACTGGGTCCAATGATGGATCGAATTGGGAGGGAGAGTTGTAAACCAAGTAAAAGCGCTCTTTGTTAAAGAACTCGGGAAGTACTTAATCCTCAGGTTTTCGTTGTTTGAAATATCTCCTGCTTCGATCAAGTATCTCGCCACATGTTCGACAGTAGATTCTGTTGTGTCCCCAGAGAATTTAGTGAACTTAGGGACTTTACATCTAGGAGGTAAGTCTGTTTGTAACACGTATTTTGACAGTGGGGATGTGAAGTTGGGCCTACGAAAGCCCATGTTCATCCCATTTTGCGTCATGATTCTTTCGATCATGGCTGCCAGATTATTTTCCAAACCCATATTTTGGTATTGGATATGCTGAACTACTTCGTCAGCATTTTGGTTTCTGTTAACTAACCTTACCTCTGGGGTTATTACCCTAGGTTCTTCGACAGGCTGCTCCAATCGTGCCCTAAGGTTTTCTTCGACAGGCTGCTGGCCTTGGTTGATAGTGGTTTCTTCCTCTAAGAGTATACCTTGGTTTCCCCTTATTGGCGCCCTTTGGGGCTGTCGAATAGGTTGGGGTACTCCAAAGAAATCAGCCAAACGCGTCATTTGCGCTGTCATCTGCTGATTCGATTGGGTGGTGTTTTGTATTAGAGGATTCAACACTGTACTTAAAGTTTGTGCCAACATTTGAACCATATCATGGTTGCTTTCATCCATTTGTTGCCTCAAGACTGCTGTCGAGGCATTTGTAAGGCCATGTGCTACTTGGGACGTTCCTCCTAAGAGTTGGGTCCTATTTCTGTTCGCCATACCTACTCCAGAACCTTGGAGTGGCGAAGAGGAACTCACTAAAGGGTCTGAAAAAGTGGACGCTGCGTTCGTTAGGCTAGCCAAATCAGACGTTGGCATGCCATAGAGTGGTTCTCGATTATGACCGCCTGTCATAAATCCTGGGGGAACATAAGGCCTTGTGCCCAGATTTCCCCTTGGTGGGGGAGTTCCCAAAGGCACTCTGGGGCCAGTGAACGGAGGTAATGGCCCCGTCGTTGTGACCGTTACTGTTGGTGTTGAACCAGCGGTTATCGCTTCACTTACGGTTGGGATAACCGTTGTTCCCACATTCGTTTGTGGGATTTCGTTATTGTTTGGCGGATTCGCCATCTCTTCTCTTCTTCTGGCGGTATTGGTATTGTTAGTGTATATTCTACCACTTCTCAATAACATACAATACTTCTCGAAAAAGATGATACTTTGTGTAAAAAGATTAAACTTCAAAATCAACACACAGTCCCACCGGGTGTGCCAATTTGTTTACCGTTGGTTTTGGTAAACAACCGCTGATCTTCCAAATGGTTACTTATTTGGTTACTCGCAGGATCGATCAGATTGATCCTAAGACATGGTTGATTTTGGGGTTTTGATTAAGTTTGACAATGGTTAAATGACAAGAAAATAAAGAAGCTTTATGTAAATTGCATGAAGAAGAGAACTTGATAAAATAAAGGAAGGGTTGAAATAAAGGTTTTCGACAGGAAAAGTAAAGGAGAAAGCAAGTAAAGTTTCTGGAAAATAAATGACTTTGATTAATAAAAGTGGTGTTTCACACATACATTCTCAACAATTCTTTCTCACACGCTGGGTACTCGAATATATATGAGTGACTTGTATATAATTGTGAACACACGCGAAAAACTGCGTGAACTACTAATATTTATACTAAACATCCCAAGTAACCGTCGGGCAGTTACACTGCTTCGAGATGACTCCACTTGGCACGTTCTCAGCGTTCGACGCTCCAGATCTTTGCACGTTGCACTTGGTAACCGCTGGGAACCGTTTTCCCTCCAAACGTTTGAATTTCAAACCGTCCCACTCTGAGCAATCGAACACTTTCGTCGAGAGGCATCTTTGACGAGCCACACCTTCGACGTCGAAGGCAACCAAATTCTCCCTTGGAGGAAATTCTCTAAGTACATTTCCATCTTCTGATGGGCATTTCGACAGACCCAGCTAGTCGAAACCATCTTTCAGCTTTAATGGTTGATATTAATAAAAACAAGGGTGTCGAATTTAGGAGCCAACACCACTATACTCAAAGACTGCATAGAATTTGCTAAAGGTTGCGAGGAATGCTAAGTTCATGCAGGTATTCAACATGCTCCTGCAAGTGAGTTACATTCAATTGTTAAGCCTTGGCCTTTTAGAGGATGGGTGTGATCGGTGGATCTGGAACTGACTGTTTAACGCTGGTTCGCGAAATGTCGCGGAAGCAAGAGTCGCCACCGTCTTTTATTTTCTCCAAATGGAAAGGACAAAAGCACAGAAAAATTCCTTTAAAGAGATTGCTCTCGGTTCGGGAGGTAGGTTATAGAAAGGGAAGGTATTAGCACCCTTTCTATCCATGGTTATCCATGGGCTCTTAGATACTTGCTCAATGTGTTTTCAAAATTGTTTGTTTGCTTTTCAATGTGGGTTTAAAAGTTTCTTTGAAAATTTCAGTTCGACTCTTGTGTCAGAGTGTTTGAAAAATTGTTTTGAAAGCTTTTCGAAAAGTGTCGGTGTGAAAAGATTTATGTTTGTTTTTGAAGAGAGCAAGTATCCATGAGTCGTCTACCTACCCTAAGGAATTCGTCTGTGTAAATGTCCTTTAAAGTAGTGCCATCCCACCATTGAGAGGTAGGTAGCACCACCATTGGAGGTGTTCGGGTCAATTCGAGTTTTAGGGACGTGGTGATCACCAGAGCAATGGGAAGACACCTTAGAAGCTACCCTCATGCCAGGTTCCCGGATCATGAGGACTTACTAAGACGTCCTCTACTCGACGACCACCTTTCGAAAGGCAACAGTGAGGCGTACCCTAGGGGTGGTGTGTGCGAATTGTGTGTCATGTTTCAGTTATTTGTCTTGTCATGTGTATTTGTGATCTACGCTTGATTTTAATTAGGACATTCATTCTTGCATGCTTTTTAACAGTTATAAAGTTTGCGGGAAAATAAATCTAAGGCTATTACAAAGGCGCGGGTCCACATCGCCAAAATTAAACCGGACCCGATTTAGCGGAAAATAAATAAAGCGATAAATAAAAGTGCGAGAAATTTAAATTACAATGCTTTGGGAGAGATACAAAATTATAATAAATGATATAAAAATAAATGCGCAAATTAAATAATTAAAAACAATGGGCGTTGGACCCTTTTTGCAAAAAAAAGATTAACTTTAATAAGGAATTAAAATAAAAAATGAAAAATTAAATATTTTGGGCATTTTTGTGTTTTTTAAGATTTAAAAGAAAAAGAAAAATTAATTAAAATTAAAATGAAATGCTAAACCCTAATTCTAATGTTTTTTTAAGTTTATTGTGAAAATATTGAAATTTGACCTAATTTAAATCTAATTTATTTATGTACAAATTTAATTATAAAATATAAATAAATAAATAATTATTACTGTGAAAAAAAGGGCAAAATATGAAAAGGAATCAAAATTGCTAATTAACCTAATTCTATATTTTTTTGGATTTTTAGTTATTAAAAGGAATTAAAGTTAAAAACCTAATTAAACTAAATATTTACATGTAATTTATTTATGAAAGTAATTAAAATGAAAATTATATTTTTTGCCTTTTTCTGATTTTTATGATATTTTTCATATTTTTGTAAAAAATATTTAATTAATTAAAACAAATAAGAAAAATAAATAACATAGCAATTGAGAAAATAAAATATAAAAAAGAAAAGCAAACCAGGGGGGGGGGGGTAGCCCCAAATTGGAGGTGTTGATCCAAAGGTTCTGGCCCATTAAAGCTTTGATCTCATTGGACTTTTTGAATCCTGTATGATGCGTTGACTGGAGTTTATTGCGCTTCTTGAATCCATGCCTTTGATTTGGTCGTCTGGGACACGTGTGTGCTTGGATCAGGATGGCATATGGTACGTCCCCATAGAAGCGCTGCATAGGAACTTAAATTGAAAAATAATATGAAATACTACACAGACCTGGGACTTGAACCCAGGTCTTTGATGTTACCAACACATGTCCCTGCCACTGAGCCATCACGTTTTAATTAACATACTATAGCAAATAAATAATAAAAAGCAAAATTGGTTAGTGGCCCCTAAAAGCGCGCGCTGGTTTGAATGAGCCACTCAGTGGTTGCCAGCACATCGTCTTCCTCACGCCTTTTTTTTTTTTCTGAAACAAGGTCCTATTGCAACGGTTTTAGAAGCGTGGCTTAAAGTAGCTTTTAGAAAAATAGCGACTAGCGCTATAGGACCAATAAATTGGGCGCGAGTAGTGCTTCTCCTTCGTCTCAACCTGCTTAATCCAATGGCCATAGTCTTGAGGCGTAATTTTTCTTGATTGCAAAAACCCCAATTTTAAAACCTGCAAACCCTAACATTTAACAATGGCAAAATCGCCTATATTGCATAAAAAGGAAATTAATTGGTATGGTTAGCTTGGAAACTTCATGCTGAACAAGAATTCATCAATCAAAATGCAAAAAGATGCATGAATTGTGATATGCGATTTCAAAAGTTTGGTGACACAGTTCGAGCTCTTGATACCGATTCAGGGTGTTTTGGTGGTTGATATTGATTGGAATTTGATCAGGAGTTAACAAGGAAGCCTTTGGAATGAGTGTTAGGGTTGGAATCGACCTCTAACCTTGAAATCAGTTTTGTGTTTTTATGGAAAATTTTCAATGTGCAATAGCTTTTTTGGGCGCAGCTTTGTGTCTAATGCCATTAGGTCTTTCATTCTGAATATGTAGTGAGCATGCTAGGTCAACAAAATTGCACAAAATCTCATGAATTCAATGTTTTGCATATTTGATTTTGTAAAATCTTTTTTGAATCTTTTTCACATGTAATTTGGTTCAATCATGCTCCAATCACACCAAAACTTGCCATATTTAATTGTACACGAAATCTTGAGAGTAGAATGTGCACAAAAAGATTTTTTTAGGTCAAGTTTATATTTTTCACATATTTAAATAATTTAAATGAATTAATATTAATATAAATTCAAATAAATAATTAAAAATTGAGAAAATACTTCCCTTTGGGCCAAGTGGTCGTGCATAGGCTTAGAATGATGAATCATGGAAGAAAAATGGGCCCATTAGCATTTTTGGATCATTTGCATCAATGTTGACTTTTCAAAATTCCCAAAAATTTCTCAACTTCCACAAGGCATAACTTGCTCAATTTTTAAGATTTTCACATGTTCTTGGACATTTTGGAAAGGTCTTTGAGTACTCTAACCAATGCCTTTGGTCCCATGTCATTTTGATTTACCAATCTCAAGTTATGGCCTTTGACTTAAAGTCCCTTTTTGTTGATTTTTGAAAATGACCTATAATGTTGAAATTGATAACTTTTTGTGAGAGCATTTCTTGGACTTGGAATATGAAGATGAATTGTAGGAAATGTCTTTCTCTTCAAAATGAGCTTTGGATGGAATTTTTCTGATAATCCATGTGAAAGTTATGCCCTGGTCAATTTTAGTTGACTTTTTCAGCTGTCCAAATATAGTAACTTTTGCATCTTGATGATTTTCTGAGCCAAATTTTGAGAATCATGATCAAGAATTGATCAAATGATGTTTGTGGCTTCAAAATGATATGTTGACCAAAAATTTGAACTTTTGACTGTCAAATGACCATTTTGCCCCTACAGTTGACTGTAGTGCAATCTAGGGTTTTGACTGTGCAATTTTGAGCTGAATGCCTTGAAACTTGATATGAGGATACTTGAACATCTTTGTAAGCATATGAGACTTGATTGGGTCTTTGCAAACTCTCAATTCTTGATCAGAACTCAAACCCTAGTTTTGACTGTATAGGAGACAGTTGAGCTGCACAACCCTTGGGGAATTTTATAACCTTGACTTGACAAATCTTAGAGAATATGGGAGGGAAAATTTTGGGGTGCAACAGTTGCCCCTGTTCAATCTTCTTAGACCTGAGGATGCAGATTGGCTGACGTGCCTTTCGTAATCCGATGGTAAAAGATGATTGGACACTAGAGTGCCCAGAAATTTGCGCTCACATAGTGGCAGTGATGGGAGAATGGGCTTACAGATGCCATTTAGAGATTGCTGGATAGGATGATGGGCTTATAGATGCCATCTGGATGTTGATCGCGTAGGAGATTCCTTAGCGAGAACCTGTATACCTACAAAACAGAAAAATGAGTACCTGACACGTTGCAGGAGCTGATTTTGGATGCTTGATATAGATGTGTCCTGACTGGTTACAGGAGCTGAGTCTGGAGCTTCAAACGCTGATGAATGAACCAGGGACGGTTACTGCCTTAGCATGGATGGTAAGAGAACCTTGGGTGACTTTAACTTCAACAACGCTCGTTGAGAAAAATCTTGGATGTCTTCAACTGGATAAGCATCAGGGAGATCTTAGGGTCGATCTGACTGAACCAGGGAAGGCCTTTGACTGGATAAGCATCAGGAAAATCTTAGGGTCGATTTAACTGAACCGGACAAGGTCTTGGAATATCTTCAACTGGATAAGCATCAGGGAGATCTTAGGGTCGATCTGACTGAACCAGGGAAGGCCTTTGACTGGATAAGCATCAGGAAAATCTTAGGATCGACTTAACTGAACCGGTCTAGGTCTTGAAACATCTTCAACTGGATAAGCATCAGGAAAATCTTAGGTCGATTTAACTGAACCGGTCTAGGTCTTGAAACATCTTCAACTGGATAAGCATCAGGGAGATCTTAGGGTCGATCTGACTGAACCAGAGAAGGCCTTTGACTGGATAAGTATCAGGAAAATCTTAGGGTCGATTTAACTGAACCAGGCTAGGTCTTGGAATATCTTCAACTGGATAAGCATCAGGGAGATCTTAGGGTCGATCTGACTGAACCAGAGAAGGCCTTTGACTGGATAAGTATCAGGAAAATCTTAGGGTCGATTTAACTGAACCAGGCTAGGTCTTGGAATATCTTCAACTGGATAAGCATCAGGGAGATCTTAGGGTCGATCTGACTGAACCAGAGAAGGCCTTTGACTGGATAAGCATCAGGAAAATCTTAGGGTCGATCTAACTGAACCGGTCAAAGTCTTGAGACGTGATTGAGAATTTCAACTGCATCTTTCCTGCAAGGTAAAGGTCAGTCATATGCAATGCATGATATGGGTCAAGCAATGATATTCTCGATATAAATGAGACTTGTATGATGCAATGCGTTATGCATGCTATAATGATGTATGTGATGTTTTATGTATGTTTTCGTCTAGGAAAGTAAATCCTTGACGGGTGCCGGGAAGTCGTATCCTGGGCTGATATTGAGGAATAAATTTTGCTTCCACTGGGGATGATAGCTGCAAGAATACCGGTAGGAGAAGATGACTCCGTTGCGGAATAAACTTGGCGAATGGAAGATTCTGCAGGGAGAAAAAATGCTCTAGCGACCATGCTGGGAAGCAATACTCTGTGGGGATAGAGATGCTTTGCTAAATGTTGATAGTAACTTGCTGAGGATGTCGTTGTTGTATGAAGTGTTGACGGACTTCGCTGGGGATAGGATAGAAATATGTTGACGACGACCTTTCCGTGGCTTTTGGCTGAGGATAACCCAGTTATATCCTGTTAAGGAAATAACTCTTTAAATAAAGCCGGACGACGCGTTCGTGCTCTGTGAGGATAAGCTTCCAGAATTTACTGGAGGTAAGCTTACTGCTTGGGGATATATGAATTCCAACTTTCCTGGGGAAACTGGGTTGGACTGGACTCTTTGGGGAAGTTTTGGACTGCGGGGAAGTGATTCCTTTGAATGTTGGTATGCCGCCGGGGAACAATCTTTAGACCAAGACTGCCGGGGATGCTTGTTAAGAATATATGTATTGCTGCTGGGGAATGTTTGAGATCGGCTGGAGGATACTCAATTTCCTTGATATTTGATAATTCTGCTTGGAGAAGAGTGCACTGACTGCTGACTTACTCTCTGGGGAATTAGAGTATCTGGTTATGTTCTTTAGCTGATCCTACCTTGGTACCTTGGAGGATAGAACAATTAGGCTGCTTGGACAACTCTTTTATTGCCCCTGTTTCTAGTGTTACCTGCAACTAATTCCTTTGTTTCGTATGCAAATATTTATGAGTTAGCAAATTATTGTCAATGCATATATCACAAATTGAACCTTGGACGTTCTTCGCAAAACAAAACAGAAAAAAGAAAAACACTTGGCACGTTTAACTGAAAAATATATTTGTATTGATTTTTGAATGGCCTATGAATAGGCGTTTTGTATACAAGAGGCTGACGTCCTAGTAAGAGGTACGTCGCCGATCAAAAGAGTTTATACAAATTTTGTACAAAAGAAAATAAAACAGCTGTGTGAAAGATGAATGATCCACTGGGTTTCAACTCTGCTATTGCCTTTATAACTCCGAGCGTCTCATCACTTGATGACCTTGGTTGAGGGTGAAGCTGACTGATCGATGCCGTTTGAGCTTGATGCAGATACCGGATTCTGGATGCAAAGTGATCCAATGAGACATAGTTTTACGCTTTTATCCCTAATTTTTGCCTGGACCGCCCTTTCGGGTTTTCAGTCCACCGGGATACCCATTTTTGCCCAAGCCGCCTTTTCAGGTTTTCGACTTGCTGGGTGTACAGATTTTTTTATTTTCATCCCTTCATTTTGCCCGACTCTTTTGGTTCGACGGGAAGCCCTAATTTTTGCCTAGGCATGTCAGCCTAGCGGGTCTTTTTTTCATGCGTAGTATTTTTTAACTATGTCTGCATTGGCAGGGTGAGGAAGGTCGTCACCATCCATATTGGTTAAGATCATTGCTCCTCCTGAGAACACATGCTTAACCACAAATGGCCCTTCATACGTAGGGGTCCATTTGCCCCTTGGATCACTCTGAGGAAGGATGATTCTCTTGATAACCAGATCCCCAACTTGATATTCCTGTGGCCTGACCTTTTTGTTAAATGCCCTGATCATCCGTTTCTGATACGTCTGACCATGACAGATAGCGGCAAGTCTTTTTTCGTCAATGAGATTGAGTTGGTCAAGTCGTGTCTGGATCCAATCATCTTCGTTCAGATTTGCATCCTTCATTATCCGGAGAGAGGGAATCTGCACTTCGATTGGCAAGACTGCCTCCATGCCATAAACCAGAGAGAAGGGAGTTGCCCCGGTTGACGTCCTAGCTGAGGTACGGTACCCATGCAGAGCGAACGGTAACATCTCGTGCCAATCTTTGTAAGTTACTGTCATTTTTTGCACGATCTTCTTGATGTTTTTGTTAGCTGCTTCTACAGCCCCATTCATCTTCGGTCTGTAAGGAGAAGAATTGTGGTGCTGTATCTTGAACTGTTCGCAGAGCTCAGCAATCATCTTATTGTTCAGATTGGTACCGTTGTCTGTGATAATCCGCTCAGGGACGCCGTACCGACAGATCAGGTTGTGTCGAATGAACCGTGCCACAACAGTCTTGGTTACCGTAGCATAGGATGCTGCCTCAACCCACTTCGTGAAATAGTCGATCGCCACTAGGATGAAGCAATGTCCGTTGGATGCCGTAGGTTTTATCTCGCCGATCATGTCTATGCCCCACATTGCGAACGGCCAAGGCGCAGTCAGAACATTCAGGGGAACCGGAGGAACATGCACCTTGTCTGCATAGATCTGGCACTTGTGGCATGTCCTGGAGTGTTGGTAACAGTCAGCTTCCATTGTGGACCAGTAATATCCCGCCCGTAGGATTTTCTTCGCCATAGTGTGTCCACTAGAATGCGTACCAAAGGTCCCTTCATGTAGCTCTTCCATGATTCTTTCCGCTTCAGTCTTATCCACACAACGCAGTAAGGTTGAATCATGGTTTCGCTTGTACAAGATGCCGTTGCTTAGGAAGAACTTGGCTGCGAACCTCCTCAGGAATTTCTTATCATTGACAGAGGCACCTTCAGGGTATTCCTGAGCTTCCAGATATCTCTTCACTTCGTGGTACCAAGGCTTCTCAGTCACCAATTCAGTTTCGAGATCACAACAGTATGCCGGTTCGTCCAGTTTCCAGATGATGATCCGGGGAGCTTCATTATCCCATTTAACCTTGAACATTGAAGACATTGTAGCTAATGCGTCCGCTAACTGATTCTCTTCTCTTGGAAAGTGTTCGAAGGTTATCTCTGTGAAGTGGGGAATCAGGGTCAACACACATTCTCTGTAAGGAATCAGGTTTGGATGTTTCGTATCCCATTCTCCTTTGATCTGATTGATCACAAGAGCGGAATCTCCGAAAACACTTAGAAATTTGATCCTTAGGTCAATCGCAGCTTGAAGACCCATGATACATGCCTCATACTCCGCCATGTTGTTGGTACAGTTGAAACACAGCCGGGCAGTGAGTGGAGTATGAGTACCTTGAGGGGATATGATTATGGCGCCGATACCATTTCCCAAAGCATTGGAAGCTCCGTCAAAGTGCATAGACCATCGGGATCCTGGTTCAGGTCCTTCATCCGGTCCAGGTACTTCGCAGTCAGTTACTATCATGATGCTTTCATCCGGAAACTCGAAGTTCATTGATTGATAGTCATCTACAGCTTGATGAGCTAAGTGGTCTGCCAGTACACTTCCCTTGATGGCTTTCTGGGTTGTATACTGAATGTCGTATTCCGTCAAGATCATTTGCCATCTTGCAATTCTCCCAGACAGAGCAGGCTTTTCGAATATGTACTTTATAGGATCCATCTTTGAGATCAACAAGGTAGTGTGAGTCAGCATATACTGTCTCAGCCGGCGAGCAGCCCATACCAAAGCGCAGCAAGTTTTCTCAAGCAGTGAGTATCGGGTCTCACAGTCGGTAAACTTTTTGCTAAGGTAATAAATGGCATGCTCTTTTCGGCCAGACTCGTCATGCTGCCCCAGCACACACCCCATTGAGTTGTCCAGCACTGTCAGGTATAGTATCAGAGGTCTCCCTTCAACCGGTGGCATAAGGATGGGTGGTTCTTGGAGATACTCTGATTCTGTCGAAGGCAGCCTGACATTCATCGTTCCAACGCACTACCTGATCTTTCTTCAGCAGCTTGAAGATTGGCTCACAGGTAGCAGTCAGATGAGAGATGAATCGAGCAATATAATTCAGGCGTCCTAAAAAGCCTCTGACTTCCTTCTCTGTCTTAGGAACTGGCATCTCTTGAATAGCCTTGACCTTAGCAGGGTCCACTTGAATACCTTTATCGCTGACCGCGAAGCCTAGCAATTTCCCAGATCTTACCCCGAAGGTGCACTTGTTCGGGTTCAATCTCAGCTTGTACAGTTTCAACCGGTCAAACAACTTCTGCAGATGATCTAGGTGCTCTTCCTCAGTCTGGGACCTAGCGATCATGTCGTCCACATACACTTCTATCTCATGATGGATCATATCATGAAATAAGGCAACCATGGCACGTTGGTAGGTTGCCCCAGCGTTCTTTAATCCGAACGGCATGACCTTGTAACAGAAGGTCCCCCACTGAGTAACAAATGTAGTCTTTTCCATGTCTTCAGGTGCCATCTTGATCTGGTTGTAACCTGAAAAGCCATCCATGAAAGAGAATACCTTGTGCTGAGCTGTGTTATCAACAAGGACATCAATGTGAGGTAAGGGGAAGTCATCCTTGGGGCTGGCCCTGTTCAGATCCCTATAATCAACACACATTCTGACCTTACCGTCCTTTTTAGGTACCGGCACCACGTTAGCAACCCACTGAGGGTAAGAAGTCACTGCAAGGAACCCGGCATCAAACTGTTTCATGACTTCGGCTTTAATCTTCTCGGACATCTCTGGACGCATCCGACGGACCTTCTGTTTAACTGGAGGGCAGTCTTCCTTAGTTGGCAAATGATGGACAACAATATCGGTATCCAACCCTGGCATGTCTTCGTAGGACCAGGCAAAGATCTCCGTATAGTCATGTAACATCTTGGTTAACCGTTGCTTCACGCTGAGCTCTAGGTTGGCACCGATCTTTACCTCTCTCCTGTCTGCTTCAGTCCCCAGGTTTATGGTTTCCACTGGCTCTTCATGGGGTTGAATTGCCCTCTCTTCCTGAAGCAACAGTCTAGCAAGCTCGCCAGGCACTTCGCAATCATCTTCACCTTCATCTTCGGCTAAGTTGATCGGATTTTCGAAGTCATAATTGGCAGTAGCAGAGCTGTTATCAGTGAGATCCAGAGTGGATTGGAACCTGTATGAGTGAGTGTGTGTGTAAATATAGCTGTTTTGAAAATTATGTAAAGGAAAAGAAAAACAGAAAAGGAACACAATATTTGTAATGTGAAAAACGTCCAAGATTTTCATTCATGATGTATAAAATGACAGTTTGTATGCCCTCACAAATAGAACCACGGTGCCTCGGGTAAGACACCGGGCCATAGAGTTTATCATTGTTTATTACAAAATATAACGAAACAAAGAAATTTATTACTGCGTCACAAAGGTAACAGGGGTATGGTCCTTTGCACTCCAATTGTTCAATCCGTCTTCGGCCGTCGGATAGATCCAACTGTTGAATTCTGCTTCGTCCACTTCATGATCTTCCCCAACAGCATTCACTTCTGAGCTTTTAATAAATACCAGAGGCCTTCCGATCTTCGCTTTCCTCATAGCTCTCTGACCTTCTGAGGTAAAACCCAGCCCAAGTTTATCAGTCTTCTGGGTGAAGTCTGGAAGTCTGCCCCAGGCGGCACATTCACCCTTCTGCACCACAGCCCTGGCATCTTTCAGAGAAGCCATCTTCAAAGGACCACTCGCTTCTGTTGTTTCTGCTGCAATGGGAAACACCTCCTCGAAATGCTGAAAGGGGGTCTCAATAAACTCCCCATCCATCTCAATGTATCTGAACGAGTTTAAGTGGCTCACCATATATTCTTCCTCTCCTTGCACCGTGACAATCTTCCCTCTGACGGGGTACTTCAGCTTTTGATGCAAGGTAGAGGTCACTGCCCCAGCCTTATGTATCCAGGGTCGACCCAGCAGACAAGAGTAAGATGGACGGATATCCATCACATAAAAAATGGAGTCGAACACCTGAGAGCCCACACGAATCGGAATGTCAACCTCCCCATGGACCATCCTCTTTGAACCGTCAAAGGCCCTGACGATGATGTTACTGGGTTTCAAATCCAGGCCTTCACAATCTAGACGATCCAGAGCCTTCTTGGGTAGCACATTCAAAGATGACCCAGTATCAACCAACACATGTGCCAAGGTGGTGCCCCTGCATTCGATTGAGACATGCAGAGCATCATTATGGTCCCTCCCCTTTGTGGTCAAGTCAGCATCTGAGAAACCCAAGCCATTATCTGCCGTTAGGCTTGCCACACAATCAGTGAACTGGATTGCAGAGGTTTCATGTGGCACATGGGCCGTCTTGAGGAACGAGATTAGGGCCTTTGCATGGGCCTCAGAGCACAGCAGTAAAGAGAGCATGGAGATCTTGGAGGGCGTATGTCCCAGCTGTTCCACAACATTAAAATCGCTCTTCTTTATAATCTTCAAAATCTCCTCCATCTCTTGTGGGGAGGCTTCAGCAGCTATGGGTATGGGTGCCTCCATCGGGGCAGGCTCAGTTTCAATTCCCTTACCCCGAGCATTGGATGACTCGGCAGCAGGAGAAACAATCGGATTAACAGCAGGAACAACAACTTGGTCAGCAACAGGCATAGGTGTATTGGTAGGAACTATCAGGAGCGGTCTTCGGGCAGCAGGTGGCGCAATGTCAGGCGAGAAGAGCCTGCCACTGCGGGTAACTTTGGCTGGGCCAGTAATGTCACAGATGCTGGCGCCAGCATTGAGCTCTTGTTTAACTCCGTTTATATATACATCTGCCCCATAGTGCCAAGGGACAGCTTTGTTAGATACATAGGGCAGGGGCCCAGGAACGGTGATAGTAACAGGTGCAACGGTCAGAATTTGGATGGGCTTCTTCTGGAGAGCCGGGATCGGATTATTGAAGATAGTCACCACAGAGACTTCTTCTATTGGAACCAAACGAACAACAGACTTCTTGAATAGAATCTCCTTGCTATCCATTAAGCTTTGGATGCCTAACTTTAGCAAGGGACAACCGGATGGGGACACAACACAGAACAGGCAACCCTCACTACAACCCGGAAATAAACCGGCCTGCAGTAGGTTCTTCTTAACGATCTTTAGAGGAGTGGCTAGATCATCCACAGAAACAGCATAAACGTCTTCGTCAACAGCATTTACCCCGTGCTGAGGCATAGGGGCAGTAACTACATTCGGCTTTGCAGGCGCTTCGAATTGTATCTCCTTTGTATCGATAAGGTCTTGCACCTTATTCTTTAACGCCCAACAGTCATCAGTAGAGTGCCCCGGGCTATCTGAGTGGTAAGCACAACGAGCATTCGGGTTGTACTTGGGGGATGCAGTATTTGGAAACTTCGGCGCCTCCCTGACAGTCACTAAATTAGTTGAGAGCAACTGTGGCAGGATCTGCGACAAGGTCATGTTTAAACGGGAGAATTCTCTCCGGGGTCTTTCCACCTTCTGAGTATTGTTTGGCCGGGGAGCGGCAGCAGGCTTAGCAATCATTACCGCACTGACAGATTGGCGGTGTTCATTTCTTTCTGATCTCCTGGAACCATATACGGTGCTAGACTCCTTCTTGAAGGGTTTCTTTTCTGAACTAGATGAGGCACCCTTCGCAATCTTCCCAGACTTCAACCCAGCTTCAATCCTTTCTCCAGTCAAGATCAAATCAGTGAAACCAGCAGAAGAATTCCCAATGAGGTGGTTGAAAAATGGCCCAGATAGGGTCCCCAAGAACATGTCAACCAACTCCCGATCAGTCAATGGTGGCTGCACCCTGCCAGCCAGGTCTCTCCACTTCTGAGCATACTCCTTAAAACCTTCGCTTGCGCCTAACGCCATACCCTGGAGTTGGGTACGTGTGGGGGCAAGGTCGGCATTATACTGATACTGCTTGTAGAAAGCAGTAGCCAGCTCCTCCCAGTTACGAACTTTGGTCCCATCCAGCTGATAGAACCATTCGAGATGAGTCCCTGAAAGACTCTCCTGGAAGAAGTGGATCCATAGATTCTTGTCCGCAGAGTACGGCTGAATTTTCCGAACATAGGACCTTAAATGCAGCTTGGGACAAGACGCCCCGTCATATTTGGAGAAGGAAGGTGCTTTGAATTTGTGTGGAATGATCACACCAGTCGACAAACCCAGATCTCCGAAATCCAGCCCAGGTGCCTGTTGCACCTCCATAGCCTTCAACCTGTCCTCCAGTTGTTTGTACCTGTCATCTGAAGGAGGGTACTGCTCTTCATCAAAATCTGTCTCGTTGTCGGAGACTTCTGGAGTAGGAACCTTTACTTCTGCCTGAGAAGGACTCTTGCCAACAGAAGAACCGACCTCTTCATGCTGCAGAGTATTGCCAAACCTTCGGCCCGAGTTGAACAGAACAGTTCTTCTTTTCTTCTTCTTCTCCTTCTTAAGGAGCATAGTCTTCAGTTCTTCTTGGCCTTTAGCCAGACCCTTGATTAGTTCTTGGAACTGCGCATTCTGCGCCTGGAGAGCCTTGATTGATGTCTCTGTTGATTCAGATCCGGGATTCATGATGCTGAAATAAACAGCGAAGAACTGTAAGCAACCTGAAAAGGGGAAAAACCTGCTATGCACATGATGTATGAAATGCGTATGCAATGCATTCAAGGGTTCGAAAGTTCAAATTTGTTGTAGACAAAAAGGAACACACGTTATCATTAATGAAATCATTGTTTAATACATCAAAGCCTCATGGGCAAAAAGTACAAAAATCAAGTCAATCCCAAAATACACTGCGCATCCTCTTCGGAGCTATGTAAGTGTTGAGATTCCTCTCCTCATGCAACAGGCGGGTGAGCTCCAAGACCTTCTTTTCACTGGCCTGCAGACTAGTCTCAAGAGAATTCCGCTCTTCCTTAAGCTGGATCCAGCTCTTCTGCATCTCTTCCCAGGATGTGGGCATATCAGGGTGCTGAATAACATGAGACACTTCCCCTTCCAAGACAGGTTCTTTGATTACTGGAAGCATGTGAGGATAAGGCATCACTAACTTCTGGGAGCGGGCGCGTACCCATTTGAGATAAGGCTCCAAAGGGATGGAGTTCCTGTGCCCCAGTGTCTTGCTGTCTATCCTACTAGGCATCCTCCAAGCTCTGATAAATCTCTGACGAAGTCCTTGAGTATCATTGTCGAAGTCAAAAACTATGTCAGGAATCAACATGTCATGAGGACCATCCCTCCGAGCATAACCAAACTGTCTCCAAGCCAGGCATGGGCTATAAGTAATACCTCCTCTGATTCCAAGTAAAGGAACATTAGGGTACTCCCCGCAACAATCAATGATAGTGACATCTTCCCTAGACCTAGGACACCAATGTATATCTGCATGTGTAAGGATCATCAACCGTTGTGACCATCTCAAACCCCGCTCATTCTTCAAGACTGATTGTGGAAGGTGCGAAATAAACCACCTTCCCAGGAGGGGAGTGCAACACATAAGGACACCTCTTTTTCTCATGGTTCGAGTGTAACATGAGTGAAGGATGTCCCCCAGCAACGTAGGTATAGGATTCCTGGACATAAAGATCTGAACGGCACTGATATCAATGAGCTGATCTGGGTTAGGGAACAACACCAAACCATAAACAAGGAGGGCCACAACCTCTTCAAAAGCTTGCAAGTCAAGGGAGTTCCAACATTCAAGGGCTTTTTCAAACAGAAACCTGGCTAAGAACCCTTTGATACCACTTCTGACTTCCCAATGTCCCTTGAGGTCAGATGACTGTAGGTGCAAGGCTTTAGCAATCTCTTCCAGCTTCGGTTCCTTTTCTGTACCGTTGAAGGGTAGCTGATCAAAGATAGGGATCTTCAGGAGCCGGGAGAACTCCTCCAATGTAGGTACCAACTGATAGTCCAAGAAGGTAAAGCAGTGATGCAGAGGGTCAAAGAATTGGAACAAGACCTTTATCATATCTTCCTCAATGTTGGTGTTGACCAAGCTGATGAGGCTTCCATGCCTTTCACTGAATGAAGAGTTCTCAGGAATCCTGGATATAAGCTCTTTAAGCTGAGGGGGGACCCTTACAAGATTGACCTGAATTGTCTTTCTACGAACAGTTTCCATGTCCTACAACACAAGAACAAAGATGAAAATTCGAACCCCTGAAATGGTTAGTCAATGCATATGATGCTGGATGATGTCATGATGCTATGATTAAACACACCACAGATATTTACAAAGACAAACATGTAGGGCACACAAGGCACACAAGACAAGCCCTTAAGGTTTAAGGCCAGCATGGGGTCTGGGTAGTACCCTCTTGAAGTTGGTGGGTTCAACCTGTCCTAATCAAAGTAACCGGGTTCTAAGGTTCCCAATATCACGGGATTGCTTTCATTGTTCATCGTTTCGATTTAGCCACTGAACTGGCGACCGAAATATTCCAGGAAAGCAACCCTCAATTGAGTGTAGTATCGAGTATCAACCAACCTCGGACTGTACCAAAGTCAGTTATCTCACTACCCTAAAGAGGCCAAGATAGTTCAATTAAGGTTCCTAAGGTCTGTTGATGCTTCACGACACCACGCGGAGGCCCCGTACTCTCCTTGACTGAACTCAAGGGTTACCGGTACACACCAAAGTGCCACATCAACGTAGCAGACTGTTTCAACCATGTCGGTATACCCCGCACAGTTCCCTCACAGCCTTGTTGCTACTTTCTAAGAAAGGTATCCCCCAGATCCGGGTTTAGGATCTATAGAACTCCCAAGCAACCCACAATTTAAAGCACACAAAGCAATACAATTGAAAACATAGTTATGACCTAGCCCTAAGGTACACCTCACTTTAAGTATATCCCCAGCAGAGTCGCCAGTTCTGTGATCGGTGGATCTGGAACTGACTGTTTAACGCTGGTTCGCGAAATGTCGCGGAAGCAAGAGTCGCCACCGTCTTTTATTTTCTCCAAATGGAAAGGACAAAAGCACAGAAAAATTCCTTTAAAGAGATTGCTCTCGGTTCGGGAGGTAGGTTATAGAAAGGGAAGGTATTAGCACCCTTTCTATCCATGGTTATCCATGGGCTCTTAGATACTTGCTCAATGTGTTTTCAAAATTGTTTGTTTGCTTTTCAATGTGGGTTTAAAAGTTTCTTTGAAAATTTCAGTTCGACTCTTGTGTCAGAGTGTTTGAAAAATTGTTTTGAAAGCTTTTCGAAAAGTGTCGGTGTGAAAAGATTTATGTTTGTTTTTGAAGAGAGCAAGTATCCATGAGTCGTCTACCTACCCTAAGGAATTCGTCTGTGTAAATGTCCTTTAAAGTAGTGCCATCCCACCATTGAGAGGTAGGTAGCACCACCATTGGAGGTGTTCGGGTCAATTTGAGTTTTAGGGACGTGGTGATCACCAGAGCAATGGGAAGACACCTTAGAAGCTACCCTCATGCCAGGTTCCCGGATCATGAGGACTTACTAAGACGTCCTCTACTCGACGACCACCTTTCGAAAGGCAACAGTGAGGCGTACCCTAGGGGTGGTGTGTGCGAATTGTGTGTCATGTTTCAGTTATTTGTCTTGTCATGTGTATTTGTGATCTACGCTTGATTTTAATTAGGACATTCATTCTTGCATGCTTTTTAACAGTTATAAAGTTTGCGGGAAAATAAATCTAAGGCTATTACAAAGGCGCGGGTCCACATCGCCAAAATTAAACCGGACCCGATTTAGCGGAAAATAAATAAAGCGATAAATAAAAGTGCGAGAAATTTAAATTACAATGCTTTGGGAGAGATACAAAATTATAATAAATGATATAAAAATAAATGCGCAAATTAAATAATTAAAAACAATGGGCGTTGGACCCTTTTTGCAAAAAAAAGATTAACTTTAATAAGGAATTAAAATAAAAAATGAAAAATTAAATATTTTGGGCATTTTTGTGTTTTTTAAGATTTAAAAGAAAAAGAAAAATTAATTAAAATTAAAATGAAATGCTAAACCCTAATTCTAATGTTTTTTTAAGTTTATTGTGAAAATATTGAAATTTGACCTAATTTAAATCTAATTTATTTATGTACAAATTTAATTATAAAATATAAATAAATAAATAATTATTACTGTGAAAAAAAGGGCAAAATATGAAAAGGAATCAAAATTGCTAATTAACCTAATTCTATATTTTTTTGGATTTTTAGTTATTAAAAGGAATTAAAGTTAAAAACCTAATTAAACTAAATATTTACATGTAATTTATTTATGAAAGTAATTAAAATGAAAATTATATTTTTTGCCTTTTTCTGATTTTTATGATATTTTTCATATTTTTGTAAAAAATATTTAATTAATTAAAACAAATAAGAAAAATAAATAACATAGCAATTGAGAAAATAAAATATAAAAAAGAAAAGCAAACCAGGGGGGGGGGGGTAGCCCCAAATTGGAGGTGTTGATCCAAAGGTTCTGGCCCATTAAAGCTTTGATCTCATTGGACTTTTTGAATCCTGTATGATGCGTTGACTGGAGTTTATTGCGCTTCTTGAATCCATGCCTTTGATTTGGTCGTCTGGGACACGTGTGTGCTTGGATCAGGATGGCATATGGTACGTCCCCATAGAAGCGCTGCATAGGAACTTAAATTGAAAAATAATATGAAATACTACACAGACCTGGGACTTGAACCCAGGTCTTTGATGTTACCAACACATGTCCCTGCCACTGAGCCATCACGTTTTAATTAACATACTATAGCAAATAAATAATAAAAAGCAAAATTGGTTAGTGGCCCCTAAAAGCGCGCGCTGGTTTGAATGAGCCACTCAGTGGTTGCCAGCACATCGTCTTCCTCACGCCTTTCTTTTTTTTTCTGAAACAAGGTCCTATTGCAACGGTTTTAGAAGCGTGGCTTAAAGTAGCTTTTAGAAAAATAGCGACTAGCGCTATAGGACCAATAAATTGGGCGCGAGTAGTGCTTCTCCTTCGTCTCAACCTGCTTAATCCAATGGCCATAGTCTTGAGGCGTAATTTTTCTTGATTGCAAAAACCCCAATTTTAAAACCTGCAAACCCTAACATTTAACAATGGCAAAATCGCCTATATTGCATAAAAAGGAAATTAATTGGTATGGTTAGCTTGGAAACTTCATGCTGAACAAGAATTCATCAATCAAAATGCAAAAAGATGCATGAATTGTGATATGCGATTTCAAAAGTTTGGTGACACAGTTCGAGCTCTTGATACCGATTCAGGGTGTTTTGGTGGTTGATATTGATTGGAATTTGATCAGGAGTTAACAAGGAAGCCTTTGGAATGAGTGTTAGGGTTGGAATCGACCTCTAACCTTGAAATCAGTTTTGTGTTTTTATGGAAAATTTTCAATATGCAATAGCTTTTTTGGGCGCAGCTTTGTGTCTAATGCCATTAGGTCTTTCATTCTGAATATGTAGTGAGCATGCTAGGTCAACAAAATTGCACAAAATCTCATGAATTCAATGTTTTGCATATTTGATTTTGTAAAATCTTTTTTGAATCTTTTTCACATGTAATTTGGTTCAATCATGCTCCAATCACACCAAAACTTGCCATATTTAATTGTACACGAAATCTTGAGAGTAGAATGTGCACAAAAAGATTTTTTTAGGTCAAGTTTATATTTTTCACATATTTAAATAATTTAAATGAATTAATATTAATATAAATTCAAATAAATAATTAAAAATTGAGAAAATACTTCCCTTTGGGCCAAGTGGTCGTGCATAGGCTTAGAATGATGAATCATGGAAGAAAAATGGGCCCATTAGCATTTTTGGATCATTTGCATCAATGTTGACTTTTCAAAATTCCCAAAAATTTCTCAACTTCCACAAGGCATAACTTGCTCAATTTTTAAGCTTTTCACATGTTCTTTGACATTTTGGAAAGGTCTTTGAGTCCTCTAACCAATGCCTTTGGTCCCATGTCATTTTGATGTACCAATCTCAAGTTATGGCCTTTGACTTAAAGTCCCTTTTTGTTGATTTTTGAAAATGACCTATAATGTTGAAATTGATAACTTTTTGTGAGAGCATTTCTTGGACTTGGAATATGAAGATGAATTGTAGGAAATGTCTTTCTCTTCAAAATTAGCTTTGGATGGAATTTTTCTGATAATCCATGTGAAAGTTATGCCCTGGTCAATTTCAGTTGACTTTTTCAACTGTCCAAATATAATAACTTTTGCATCTTGATGATTTTCTGAGCCAAATTTTGAGAATCATGATCAAGCATTGATCAAATGATGTTTGTGGCTTCAAAATGATATGTTGACCAAAAATTTGAACTTTTGACTGTCAAATGACCATTTTGCCCCTACAGTTGACTGTAGTGCAATCTAGGGTTTTGACTGTGCAATTTTGAGCTGAATGCCTTGAAACTTGATATGAGGATACTTGAACATCTTTGTAAGCATATGAGACTTGATTGGGTCTTTGCAAACTCTCAATTTTTGATCAGAACTCAAACCCTAGTTTTGACTGTATAGGAGACAGTTGAGCTGCACAACCCTTGGGGAATTTTATAACCTTGACTTGACAAATCTTAGAGAATATGGGAGGGCAAATTTTGGGGTGCAACAGTGGGCATTAGATCTAACTGGTGAAATTCGGCCAGTATCATCCAAAGGACAGAAATATATCCTTGTGGGTATAGATTATTTTACAAAATGGGTCGAAGCAATTCCTCTAGTGAATGTTGATCAAGAAGTCATTATAGAATTTATCCAGAGGCAAATAATTTACAGGTTCAGAATACCAGAAAGTATCACAACAGATCAAGGTTCAGTTTTCACAGGGCGAAAAATGCAAGAGTTTGCAAAAGAAATGGGATTTAAATTACTAACGTCAACTCCTTACTATGCTCAAGCTAATGGACAAGTAGAAGCAGCCAATAAAGTCATAATAGGTTTGATAAAGAAACATGTAGGACGAAATCCAAGAAATTGGCACAAAACTTTGGACCAAGCTTTGTGGGCATGTCGAACATCTCCTAAAGAAGCAACAAATACTACTCCGATTCGACTTACCTTTGGACATGACGCAGTGTTGCCAGTCGAAATACACTTACAGTCAATAAGAATCCAAAGACAAAATGAAATACCAACTGATCAATATTGGGAAATGATGATGAATGAATTAGTGGACGTGGATGAAGATAGGCTACATGCTTTAGAAGTTATGAGAAGACAGAAAGAAAGAGTAGCCAGAGCATACAACAAAAGAGTTAAAAGTAAGTTGTTCTCAACCAATGACCTGGTATGGAAAGTTATATTACCTATGGATAAAAAGAACAGATTACTAGGTAAATGGTCACCCCATTGGGAGGGTCCCTTTCGAGTTTTGAAAACATTTTCGAATAATGCTTATGAAATAGAAGAATTAGCAGAAGATAGAAGAATCTTGAGGGTAAGTGGGAAATACTTAAAAAGGTATAAGCCATGCTTACAAGAGGTTAGAATCACTGCAGGATAATAAAAAATATATATAAACATGAAGCCAAAATGGTAGTTATAAGTTCCAGAATGGTTGTGTTCAATCATTTACAATAAAAAGCATTAACAAAATACATTCAACAATCAGAAAGGGGAGTTTCGTTTCAACTTAGCAAACTTGCTCTTGCATAAGTTGATTTTGCATTGGGTAGTATTTCTGATGTTTTAGAGCCCTTTGATTTCTTCACTTATTCCTTCAGCCACCTCCATCTATTGAAGACTCTGTGTAACAAGAATTTCAAGCTCTTGGTCATCAACAGACTTCAAGGCTGCCTGCTCATTTCGAGCACCCTCAATATTCTTCTTAAGTTCTTCAATCTGGGATTCCCAAAAAAGGATTGATCGAGCCAAGACATCATGCTTGTATTGGGCCTAGATTTTAGCGCACTCCAACTTCTCTGCTTCTTCAGAAAGATCTGTAGTCCGAAAACACTCAAGAACTTAATCCTTAGGTCAATTGCTGCTCGAAGACCCATAACGCACGCTTCATACTCTGCCATGTTGTTGGTGCAGTTGAAACATAGTCGGGCGGTGAACGGAATATGGGAGCCTTTAGGAGATATGATCACGGCGCCAATGCCATTACCCAAAGCGTACAAAGCTCCATCAAAGTACATAGACCATCGGGATCCCTCCTTAGGTCCTTCATCCGGTCCAGGTTCTTCACAGTCAGTTACTATCATGATATTCTCATCCGGAAATTCGAAGTTCATAGACCGATAATCGTCCACTGCCTGATGTAACAAATGATCTGCCAATACACTTCCCTTGATTGCCTTTTGGGTCATATATCGTATGTCATACCCAGTCAAGATCATCTGCCATCTTGCTATTCTTCCGGACAAAGCAGGCTTTTCGAAGATATACTTGATTGGATCCATCTTTGATATTAATAGAGTAGTGTGAGTCAGCATATACTGTCCCAGCCGGCGAGCAGCCCATGCCAAAGTGCAGCAAGTTTTCTCGAGCAACGAGTATCGGGTCTTGTAGTCGGTAAAATTTTTGCTAAGGTAATAAATAGCATGCTCTTTTCGGCCAAACTCGTCATGCTGACCCAACACACACCCCATTGAGTTGTCGAGTACTGTCAAGTATAAGATTAAAGGTCTCCCTTCAACTGGAGGCATCAGAATGGGTGGCTCTTGGAGATACTCCTTGATCCTTTCGAAAGAGGCCTGACATTCATCATTCCATCTTACCACTTGATCTTTCTTCAGTAATTTGAAGATTGGCTCACAAGTAGCAGTCAGGTGCGAGATGAATCGGGCAATGTAGTTCAGACGTCCCAGAAAGCCTCTGACTTCTTTCTCTGTTCGGGGAGTTGGCATTTCCTGTATAGCCTTCACCTTTGCAGGATCCACCTGAATACCTTTATCACTTACGACGAAGCCCAACAGCTTACCAGATCTCACCCCGAAGGTGCACTTGTTCGGGTTTAACCTCAGCTTGTACAACTCCAACCTGTCAAATAGCTTCTGAAGGTGGTCAAGATGTTCTTCCTCAGTCTGGGATATTGCAATCATGTCGTTGACGTATACCTCAATCTCATGATGGATCATGTCATGGAACAAGGCGACCATGGCGCGCTGATATGTTGCCCCAACATTTTTCAATCCAAAAGGCATGACCTTGTAGTAAAAGGTACCCCATTGAGTAACAAAGTTTGTCTTCTCCATATCCTCGGGAGCCATTTTAATCTGATTATAACCAGAGAAACCATCCATAAAGGAGAAGACCTTATGCTGTGTGGTGTTGTCAACCAGAACGTCGATATGAGGCAGAGGGAAATCATCCTTGGGGCTTGCCCTGTTCAGATCCCTATAGTCAACACACATTCAAAATTTACCATCCTTCTTTGGCACATGAACCACGTTGGCCACCCACTGTGGGTAAGAAGTAACTGCTAGAAAACCAGCGTCAAGCTGTTTCATAACTTCGGCCTTGATTTTCTCGGACATCTCTGGGCGCATTCGGTGAACCTTCTGTTTCAATGGAGGACAGTCTTCCTTGGTAGGCAATCGGTGAACCACAATATCGGTATCTAACCCAGGCATATCTTCATAAGACCAGGCAAAGATCTCAATGTAGTCATGCAACATCTGAATTAACCGTTGCTTAACACTAGCTTCTAGATTTGCACCGATCTTGACCTCTTTCTTGTCTACCTCCGCACCCAGATTTATTGTTTCCACTGGCTCTTCATGCGATTGTATGGCCCTTTCTTCCTGAAGTAATAGTCTAGCAAGTTCACCAGGCACTTCGCAATCATCTTCACCTTCGTCTTCGGCTAAGTTGATCGGACTTTCGAAGTCATAACTGGTAGTAGCAGAGTCGTTATCAGTGGGATCCAGAGTGGATGTAGACCTGTATATTTGAGTGTGTGTAAAATAGCTATTTTGCAATATAAAAAGAAAAACAAGGAGCGCAAAATTTAAAATGCAAGAAACGTCCAATGCTTTTATTAATGATATATGTAGATGACACACATAAAGCCCTCACAAACAAAGCCACGGTGCCCCAGGTAAGACACCGGGCCGTAAAGTTTAAAAATTGTCTGTTACAAATTCAAAACAAAAAGTCTCATTATTGGGTAACGAAAGAAATTGGGATAAAGTCCTTTGCTGTCCAATTGCTCAGTCCACCATCAGTAGTAGGATAGATCCAATTGTCGAACTCAGATTCTTCAACATCGTCTTCAACGACATTTATTCCTAAATTGCTGATAAACACGGGAGGTCTTCCGATCCGTGCATTCCGAACGGCCCTTTGAGCTTCTGCAGTGAAACCCAAACCAAACTTGTTAGTCTTATGTGCAAAATCAGGGAGTTGACCCCAATTTGCACACCCACCTTTCTCAATAACAGCCCGGACATCCTTTAAGGAAACCATCTTCATTGGAGGATCTTCAGTAATAGTTTCAGATGACGCCAACGTCTGGGGAACCTCTTCAAAATGCTGAAACGGGGTCTCAATGAACTCCCCATCCATCTCTACATATCGGAAAGAGTTGAGGTGGCTCACCATGTATTCTTCTTCTCCTCGTACTGTCACAATTTTCCCCTTTACTGGGTACTTTAGCATCTGGTGGAGCATAGAAGTGACTGCCCCAGCTTTGTGGATCCACGGGCGACCCAGAAAACAAGAATAAGATGGCCGAATGTCCATCAGATAAAAAGTAGATGCAAAAATCTGAGAACCAACCTTCACTGAAATATCCACTTCTCCATGTACCATTCTCTTGGACCCGTCAAAGGCCCTAACAATAATGTTACTTGGCTTCAGCTCTAACCCCTCACAGTCTAACCGGTCCAAAGCTTTCTTAGGCAAAACGTTCAACGAAGACCCCATATCCACCAATACATGAGCTAGAGTAGTGCCCCTGCATTCAATGGAGACATGCAGGGAATCATTGTGATTCTTCCCCTTAGCAGGTAAGTCTGTGTCAGAGAAACCCAACCCATTATCTGCTGTCAAACTAGCTACGCAGTCCTTAAACTGATCAACTGATGTCTCCTGCGGCACGTGTGCAGTCTTTAGGAATGCAATCAGAGCCTTGGCATGGGCTTCTGAGCATAGCAGCAGAGACAACATAGAGATTTTGGACGGGGTTTGCCCCAACTGTTCGACTACATTATAGTCGCTCTTTTTGATGATCTTTAAAATTTCTTCCATCTCTTGTCTAGAGGCTTCAACAGTAATTCTCTTTGGTGCCTCCGTCCGGGCAGGCTCATCGGTGGTCCCTTTGCCTCGAGTATCAAATGACTCAGCAACAGGGGTAAGAATGGGAACTTGAACAGGGATAGTATTAGGTGCACTAGCAGGCGTAATAACAACAGGTTTTCGACCAGTTGGTGGAGAGATCTCGGGGGAGAAAAGTCTTCCGCTGCGGGTGACTTTGGCAGGTCCAACAATATTGCTGACGTCAGTATCAACCTCTTCAATACTCAAGTCCTGTTTAACCCCGTGATAATAAACGTCAGCCCCGTAGTGCCATGGGACAACTTTATCTGATGTATAGGGGATAGGCCCAAGAACAGTAATGATCAAGGGAACGATTCTCGTAACAAATGTAATTCTAACAGGCTTTCTCGAGGAAGCCTTGGAAGAATTGTCGAAAATGGTGATTATAGCAACTTCTTCAATAGGAACCAAAGGAACACAAGTCTTCTCAAACAGAATTTCTTTATTATCCATCAGGCGTTGGACACCTGACTTCAAAAGATGGCAACCAGTAGGTAGGACAGCACACAGATGGCAACCTTCACCACAGCTCGGAAATAAACCGGCTATTAGAAGGTTCTTCTTCACAGTCATTAATGGAGTAACAATGTCTTTCATAGAAACCACAAATGAGTCTTCCTCTACAACATTCACTCCATGCTTGGGCATAGGAGCAGTCACAACATTAGGCCTTTCAGGTGCTTCAAACTCAATCTCTTTAGCATCAATCAAGTCCTGGACTTTATTCTTCAGGACCCAGCAATCATTCGTATCGTGCCCCGGGCTATCGGAATGAAAGGCATAGTGGGCATTCGGATTGTACATGGGTAATGTTGTATTAGGATTCTTCGGGACCTCCTTCGGAATTACCAAATTGGTCTTCAATAACTGCGGCAGAATCTGAGACAAAGTCAAGTTGAGCTGAGTGAATTGTCTTTGCGGCCTCTCGACCCTTGGCTGATTGTTGCATTGTGCGGCAACAGTTGGTCTTGAAATAACCATCGCATTAACAGCTTGGAGTCGTTCAGGTCTATTATGGCTCTTTGAACTGTAAATAGCACTGAACTCCTTCTTAAAAGGCTTATTTTCGGTACTTGATGAAGCACCCTTCTGTATTTTACCGCTCTTGATACCAGCCTCAATTCTTTCCCCGGTCATAATCAGCTCAGTAAACCCGGACAATGAACTTCCAATCAGATGGTTGAAATACGGACCAGACAAGGTCCCCAAAAACATATCTACTAACTCCCTGTCAGCTAGCGGGGGTTGTACTCTTCCAGCAAGGTCCCTCCATTTTTGAGCATAGTCTTTGAAACCTTCGCTCGCACTCATAAACATACCCTGAAGTTTGGTACGCGTGGGAGCGAGGTCGGCATTGTATTGGTACTACTTGTAGAAAGCAGCAACCAAGTCCTCCCAATTACGAATACTAGCTCCTTCCAGCTGGTAAAACCATTCAAGTTGAGTCCCTAAGAGACTATCTTGAAAGAAGTGGATCCAGAGGTTCTTATCAGCAGTGTATGGCTGGATTTTTCTAACATACAAGCGGAGGTGCAGCTTCGGACAGGAAACTCCATCGTATTTAGAAAAGGCTGGTGCTTTAAACTTGTGGGGAATCACCACCCCAGATGACCAACCTAGATCACCAAAGTCCAACCCAGGGACCTTCTGAATCTCCATCGCACTTAACCGGTATTCAAGCTGTTTATACCTATCCTCAGCCGGAGGATACTGGTCTTCGTCAAAGTCAGTCTCATGATCAGATACCACAGGGCTAGGAACCCTCCTTTCTTCTTGGTTTTCTCCCCTTCCAGATGAGTGGGATAGATTGAATTCATCCCGCAGCCTGTTTCCAAACCTGTGACCCATGTTCAGGAGGACTGTCTTCTTCTTCTTCTTCTTCTTCTTCTTCTTATCCTTCAAGATAAGGGTCTTCAGATCTTGCTGACCCTTAGCCAAACTCATGAACATTTCCTGGAATTGAGCGTTTTGAGCTTGTAGAGCCTTGATAGCTTGATCAGTTGATGTTTCAGCAGACATGATGTGCTGAAATAAACAGCGAAGAAGATAAGAGACCTGTAAGGGTACCTGTTATGAGGTGCATGGAATGAAATGCGTATGATATGATTTCAAAGACTTTGGAGATTCAAATTCGTAAACCAAAATGAAACACACTTTTATTAGATAAATTTGAAACAATGTCTGATAAATGCCTTTAAGGCGTTACAAGAAAGAAATACTAAAAAATAAATCAAAGCTAGAAATAATCAAAAGACATCAGCGCTCCCATGGTCGTTTACCTTTGGTGCTGACATAGTCATTGAGGATCTGCTCATTCTCCAATTGTCTTGTCAGCTTCAGGATCTTCCACTCTTGCTCGTGATACTTTTCTCTGTAAGTATCCCTCTCTTCTCTTAGCTGCATCCAAGACCTCTTTAATGCCCCAATGTCAGTAGGCATGTGTGGGTGGAGGATGGTAGGAGGAACCCCTTCTTCATCAGCAATCTCAACAATCACAGGAAAGACATCTTCGTACGACATTCCCATCTTTTGGGCACGTATACGAACCCATCGGAGATACGGTTCCATTGGAAGAAAGGTCTTCATTCCTAACTCGTGCGGATCAGATCTGTGCACCCTATCCCAGGCTCGTATGAACCTGCGGCGCTGCTCGTCACTATCCCCTTGGAAGTCAAAGACAATGCTTGGCATTAGCAAATCATGAGGTCCGTCCCTCCTAGCTCGCCCAAACTGGCGTAAGGCCAGACAAGGATTATAGGTGATCCCTCCTCGAACTCCAAGTAGTGGAACATTGGGGTATTCCCCACAGCGATCAATAATAGCCACTTCTTCCATGTCCTTATTACTCCAGATGATGTCATTGTGAGAGAGAGACATAATCCTGTAGGCCCAGCCCATGCCTTCCTTGTTCTTCAAAACTGATTTGGGGAGGTGAGAAATAAACCACCTCGCCAGCAATGGTACACAACCTATAAGGGTTCCCCGTTTCCGAGCAGTACGGGCATAAAGAGAGTGCAAAATGTCACCCAAGAGAGTGGGTACCGGATTACGGGATATGAAGATCTTCACCGCATTCACGTCAACAAAGGAATCTGAGTTAGGAAAAAACACTAAACCATATATGAGAAGAGCCAGGATGTCTTCAAATGCCTGAAAGTCTAGACTGTCACAGAACTGATTAGCCCGATCAACCAAGAACTTAGCCAAGAAGCCTTTTGTCCCACTTCGAGTCTCCCAGTTTGACATTACCTCAGCCTTTGTCAGATGGAGGGCTGTAGCAACCTCTTCCGGCCTAATGAATTTCTCCCAACCTGTAAGCGGGGTCTGCTCTAGAATGGAGATACCAAGTAGATCAGAGAACTCTTCCAAGGTAGGGATCAACTGGTAGTCCGGAAAAGTAAAGCAATGGTACAATGGATCAAAGAACTGGACTAAGAAACTCATCATCTGTTCATCCATCTTGGAAGTGACCAAACCAAGGAGGTGCCCATGTCTTCTGATAAAAGAAGAAGTATCTGGAATCTTTGCAACCAATTTCTTAAGCTGAATGGGAATCTGGACAAAGTTGATCCGAATAGTGTTTCTACGCATGGGTGCCATGACCTACAAAACAGAACAAAGATGAATCCCCTCTATCTTTGAAATAGGTTAGTCTTGATGCAAGATGCATGCAATGTCATTGTTGTACCCCAAAATTTTCCCTCTCATTTTATCAAGATTTCCCCTCACAAGACTCTTTAAACTCCAGACATGATTAGGGTTTTGCTATGCTCAAGACATCTCCTTGCACTGATGACCTAAATTAGGGTTTGAGTTTGCACAGGGATTTTTGAACTTCCAACACCAATATTAATTTTATGCTTCATGTTGGACTTACAAGATTGTCCATACCAAGTTTCAAGCCTTGAATCAAATTTTTGCCCAGTCAATTGGACAGTTGACCTAGAAATCAGCTGTATTGGGGAAAAAGTCAACTGTGGCCAATTTAAAATCAAACCTCACAATTTTTTATCCATATCAACATTATAAGCTCATATGAACCATTTGATCAAGTTTGGACCATAACTCCTCAAGAAATTTGATCAGATCACCAAAAGGGCAAAATGGTCATTTTTAGGGTTTTGACTGCAGAAGGGAAATATCTGACTTTTGACCTAGCCAATGGCAAACTGGGATCAAGCATGGATTCAAAGACTTAATGTCATCAACCTATTCACAAGGTTCAAAAGATCTCAAATGCATTGGATTGACAAATGAATTTTTAAGTCAATTGATCAAAATTTGATTGTACACTGAAAAGTCAAACTTTGAATTTTTGGTCAAAATGAAGTGCCAAGGGTCATTTTTCATCAAGATATGTCAAAACATGAAACTTGTTCATCAAGAAACCTAACTTTGCAAATTAGGGTTTAAAATTGAAAATTTTCAAAACTTAAAACATGAAAGTTATAGTCCTCCATAAAGTCTACAACTTTTATTCACAAAGTTTTCCCAAAAGAAGCTTGGATCGCAAGTTATGAATTTTGGAACAAGGGTCCATGAAACTTTTAACTTAGTGAAATTTTGCCCTAGTTTAGGCAGGATTTTGGCCTATCTTCATGGAAATTTTTCACATATTTCCACTTGGAATCTCAAAATGAATTTCAAAGATGGAATGTATAGAATGTTACAATCTTTCCAAAAAGTCCCAGAACTCTCCAAAATCATTTGTGGTTAGGGAGAATCGGAGGCTTGAAGTTGGCAAAAACTCACTTTTGATCCATGGCATTTTCTTAGTGATACAAGTTGCAAACTCTAATCAGCCTTGTTTGCACTAGATTACAGGTCCCAAAACCCTTCCATACTCAATAATTAAATGCAAATCCATTAGTCTAAGGCTTCGTTTTGGTCATTAGAAGATTATACAATAGATTAATCCAAAAATGGTAAAAGGTAACATTGCCATTTTTGTCAAAATCTTGCTTTATGTCAAATTGCATCCTTGAGCATTGAACCATATCTTGTACAACAAATCAAATCCACAAACTTGAGGGGCCAATAGCATAGTGTGCAAGCTGATAGATAGCCTGTACAGGCCTATCTTGCATCACTTGTCCACTTTTGCTTCATATACAAGAAACTTGTAAAACACAACATATCTTACACATCTGTTAGAACCAACTTTGGCAAGCATTTGAGACAAGTTTCATACATCCCCTTGAGCCAGAAAAATGAGCCTTTGAGTCCTTAAGCCTTCCAAAACAAAAAATCACCTTCCATTGGCAAAACAGGGCACTCCCTGCAGTTTGACTTCCATAGCAAAAACTCCTCGTGCGTTTTGCCTCAAACTGGTTCAAACACATTCCACATAACCTATCCAAGCTATCCCAACCCTTAAACACTGACTGTAACTCCATTTGCAAGGTTTACCATTTTTGATTTCAGCTTGTGCATGTTGAGTTCTACAGGTTTGTTCAAGCACATTCAAGGCAAGCTAGGCATTGGGGAAGGTCAGAGGAAGTTCAAGCAAGCTCCCAAACATCTTAGGCCTCACTGAAAAGCTCCACAGTGCCATACACGAAGTCAATTGAAACAGGTTTTTGTCAACTTCCTATCTCTCTATTTAGGAATCATTAGGCTTAGGTTTGTGAATAAAAAATGTAGTATTCATAGCCATGAAGCTGTACATATGCTCAGTTTTCATTTAAGTTAAACGTGTTAAGAGAATTTGATCCATGAACTTCCTGAAAAAATTAGGTTAGGATTTAGGGCCAGAGAAATTCTCTCTGATCTTTGAGAGTTAGAATGAGTTCTTTACATGGTTGGATTCGCCTTGAAAAATGCTACAACTTTGATGTTATGGGTTTTTGCATTAGAGCATGTATGCAGGTTGTTCGTGTTTGAAGTCAGGCGCGCGTTTTTTTGAACGAGAGGTTGAAGATGAAGTCTGGACTTGGGCTTGGCTTTGGCTTCTTGTTTTTGACACCCCCCTCATTACTGACTGCACCCCCTGGCCCATTTCTTCATATTTTTATATTTTTTGTGTTTATTTTCATTTCTGATTTTATTTTCCTATTTTCCAAACATAAAAAATATCAAAAAATATTTTTATAAATTTTCACACTTATTTTGTATTTTATTTTTATTTTTTCTAACATAAAAAATAATTTAATTAATATATACTTTTATTTAATGAAAACTTGAAAATCATATATAATAATATTATACCTTTATTTTTTATTCTTTATTTATTTATACTTAAATAATATTTTTTTTAAACATATATATATTTTTATTTTGTATATATATTTTATTTTATTTTATCATACATGAATAAAACAATTAATATATATTTACTTTCTTAAAATAAAATTAGGGTTTTTTGCCCTTAATAAAAAAAATAATCTTTTTATTTCTTTTTTACATTAAATATTATATTTTTACATACATGAAAATAAACAAAACATTTTTTGCATATTCATAATAGTTTGCATATTTATTTTATTTATTTATTTAAATATTGTTCATTTATTATTTGTACCAATTATTCAATTTGGATGTAATAGTAAATATTAGGGTTTTATTTTCTTGCAAATATCCCCCATTCAAAAATTGTACCCCTCTCCCCATATCAAATGTTGTAATAGTGTAGATTTATTTTACGCATTTATGCTTTCAATTATGCCATGATTAGAGATTAGGGTTTGTATGCAAAAGTCCAAAATCAAACAAATAGCTTGACTAATACAAAGACAAAAAAAAAACATGTAAATTGACAACACAATACACACATGCACCCCTAGGGTTTCATCCATTTGTTGCTTTTAAATTGACCATGTTATGCATGTTGAGTATCTTGGCAAAACAAAAGATCATAGTCCCTCGATGACGCTATCTTGGTTGCCTATATAAAAATGATCTAGTCCCTCATAAAATTGCTAAAGATACTTGGCAATATTGCTATCATGGTCAATACGATGACCCGTGTCTGTCCCGTTTAACATCCTAATACAAGGTTGTTTACCAAATGCAATGGTAAAACAACACTGTCAAAAGGGTTAAAAATGTGTAGGAAAGATCTTTGAGTAAAATAGGGTAGATAACTCTTAGTTACTTGATCAAAACTTGCAAACCATCCTTGCTATTTTCAAACACACATCACAACACAATTTCAAAACATTTCCCAAAACAAACTTTCAAAACATCGAAACATCTTTTCAAAAGACAATACACCTTTGTATACATTCAAACAAGAATCATTACAAAGGTTGCCACAATGATGGCCTCTTTTCAAAGCATTTTCAAAACCACGCACATAAAGCACCATTTCAAACAATTGAAAAAGCAAAGCAAGTGATCTAAACAAGTAACTAAGAGCCCATGGATAACCATGGATGAAAAGGGTGCTTGCACCTTCCCTTTTCATAATCTACCCCCCGAACCCAAGAAAACATCTCAAAGGTCTTTCCTGTGCTTTTTGACCTTTCCTTTGGATAAAATAAAAAGTCGGTGGTGACTCTTGCTAAACCGAAACATTTGCGAACAAAAACGCAAAACCTCAAGTCAGTTCTCCCACCGTATCACAGAACTGGCGACTATGCTGGGGAATTTCTAAAAAGTGGGGTTACCTTAGGGTTTAGATCACCTTTACATGCTTATCTTGTTTGCTTTGATTGATTTACATTTGGTTCTCTTGTTTGGGTTTGAATCCTCCACCCGAATTTTTGGGAAACATTCATAGGTAAATAGCAATACATTGTGGAAACTGTGTAGGGTATACCGACATGGTTGAAGCAATAGCTATATTAGTGCGACATATTTGTGGGTACCGATAGCCTTTAAGTCAATCAAAGAGAATACGGGGCCACTTAGTGATGTCATGAAGCACTAATGAACTCTTAGAACCTTTACTTGACCATCTTGGCCTTTTTAGGGGTAGTGAGATGACCGGCTTTGGTGCAGTCTGAAGTTGGTAGATACTCGATACTACACTCATTGAGGGTTATTTTCTTGGAATATTCCGGTCGCCAGTTAAGTGGCTAAACTGAAACAATGAACACAAAAAATAATCCAGTGATATTGAGCTCCTTAGAACCCGGTTACGATTTATAGGATAGGTTGAGCCAACTAACTTCAAGAGGGTACTTACCTATGAAACCCCATGCAAGCCTGAAACTAGGATCTTGTGTGATTTACTTGTGCATATACTTGTGCATACATCATGAACATCATGAACATCATGAAGCATCATTTGCATCCACTAACCATTTCAAGGGTTTGGATCTTCATCTTTGTTCCTGTTTTGTAGGTCATGGAATCACTCCGCCGAAAAACTATTCAGGTCAACCTTGTGAGAATCCCTCCTCTACTCAAGGAGCTTACTTCCAAGATTCCAGAGAATTCTCTCTTCAGTGAAAGACGTGGTAGACTTCTAAACTTGGTCAACTCCAACATTGAAGAAGACATGGTGAAGGTTCTCTTCCAGTTCTTTGACCCCCTACACCATTGCTTTTCATTTTCTGATTACCAACTAGTGCCTACTTTGGAGGAATTTTCTTAACTCCTGAGGATTCCTATTCTCCATCAACTACCCTACAATGGTACAGAAAGAGAACCAAAGCCTGAAGATGTTGCTCAAGCCTTACACTTGCAACCATCTGATGTCAAAGGTCATTGGGAAACCAGAAGTGGTGTCAAGAGTTTCTTGGCAAAGTTTCTGTTTGAGAAGGCACAAGAATGCTGGAATTCTCTAGATCTGCAAGCTTTTGAAGAGATTGTAGCACTTCTCATCTATGGGTTGGTTTTATTCCCAAACCCTGATCAGCTTATAGATGTGAATGCTGTCAAAATTTTCATATCTCGGAATCCTGTGCCTACATTGCTTGGGGATATCTTACACTCATTTCACACACGAACAATGAGGAAAAGAGGTGTTCTCATGTGCTGTACTCCTCTTCTAGCAAGGTGGTTTATTTCTCACCTTCCCCAGTCAGTCTTGAAGAATGAACAAGGCTTGAGGTGGTGCAACGATTGATGACTCTTACATATTTTGATGTTCATTGGTGTTCTCGGTCTAGAGAAAATGTCATCATCATTGATTGTTGTGGGGAATTCCCTAATGTCCCACTGCTTTGCATTAGGGGAGGCATTAACTACAACCCCTGTTTGTCTCTGAGACAATTTGGGTATGCCCGAAGGGATGTCCCACATGACATGCTGGTTCCAGATTTGGTTTTTGACTTCGACAACAACGCTTAAGGACTTCGACAAAGGTTTATCCGAGCTTGGAGGATGCCCAACAAAGTGGATAGTAAGACACTGGGACACAAGAATTCCATCCCCCTTGAGCCTTACCTCAAGTGGGTACGAACCCGCGCCCAGAATCTTATGATGCCTTACCCCTACATTCTGCCTATGATCAAAGAGCCTGTTATGGAAGGAGAGATTCCATACACCCTTCTACATCCTGACATGCCAACATCATTGGAAGATTTGCAAAATAGTTGGATACAGCTCAAGGAAGAACATAATACTTTTGAAGCCAACTTCTACGCCAGTGAGAAGAAGGTTTTGGAACTTACCCGTCGACTTCACGAAGAGCAGAATCTCAACACTTACATCGCACCAAATAGGATGCGCAACGTCTTTCTACATTAAGAATTTTGTAATATTTTGCCCATGGGGCATTTATGTACTAACAAATTTCTTCTTATTAATATGACGTGTGTTCTTTTTGTTTGCAACAACTTTGAATTTCTGAATCCTTAAATGCATTAGATGAATACATATCATTCATCATATGCATAAACAGGTCTTCACACCAGGTTTCCTTATCTTTCTGCTGTTTATTTCAGCAAGATGGATATAGAACAGACGGTCAAAGATCTGCAAGCACAGAATTCGCAGTTCCAACAACTCCTCGTGACCTTGGCAAAGGGTCAAGAGGACCTTAAAGCATTGTTAGAGAAGGAAAAGGAAAAAGAAAAGAAGAAAAAGAAAAGAATTGGTGTGGCCACTATGGGAAGAAGATTTGAGAACCAGGCTAGAAGGGTCCTAGATTTCCCCTCGACGTCTGATGAAGGGGTTGGTAAAGGAAAAGGAGATGCGATACCTTCTGAGTCTGAGGTTGAAGAGGAAGAAGAAGAGGAAGAGGATGAAGATTACTCTGAGCAGTAGTATCCCCCCGCGGATGATAAGTATATGAATCTGGAAGATCAGCTGGAAGCCATGGAGGTACAAAGTGTACCTGGGCTAGATTTCGAAGAATTAGGGTTGGTTGCTGGGATCGTCATTCCCCTTAAATTCAAAGTGCCTACATTTGCTAAATACGACGGTTTGTCCTGTCCGAAGATGCATATGCGGTCCTACGTCAGAAAGATCCAACCTCACTCTTCTGATAAGGATTTGTAGGTACACTTTTTTCAAGATAGTTTGTCGGGTACGTAATTGAACTGGTTCTACCAGCTTGAGAGATCTGGTGTACATAACTGGGAGGATTTGGCTGCTGCTTTCTACCGACAATACCAATATAACACAAATTTAGCGCCTACTCGTACTCAATTACAGAGTATGGGTATGGTCTCTAATGAAGGCTTTAAGGAGTATGCCCAGAAGTGGCGGGATTTGGCTGGAAGGGTACAGCCACCATTGTCTGAGAGAGAGCTCGTGGATATGTTTCTGGGGACCCTGTCAGGTCCATTCTTCAATCACTTGATCGGGAGCTCATCTGCAGGGTTCACCGAATTAATTCTGACAGGTGAGAGGGTCGAAGCTGGCATTAAGAGCGGTAAAATTCAGAAGGATGCATCTGCTTCCACTGCTATCAAGAAAACCTTTCCAGCCAAGAAAGAAGTTTCTGCTGTTTACACCCAAAGAAATCAAGGAAGAATAGAGCGCCGACTAGCGGTGGGGGCTGTGATGATCCAGAACTCCTTGGCCGATCAACCTCGAAGCAGTCAACCCAGAGCTAACCAAACCTGGGTGGAAAGGCCACAACGGCAATTCACTCGGATCAATATGACACCTGCTCAGGTTCTCCCTCATCTGTTAAAGTTAAACCTTACAAACTTGAAAGAGGTGCCGAAAAACCCAAATACCCCTTCTCCCTATTATCATTCAAATGCAAAATGTGCATATCATTCGGACAGTGTGGGGCACGACACCAACAACTGTTGGGCCCTTAAAAACAAGATCAAAGATTTAATAGATGCCAAGGAGGTGGAGTTTGATGCCCTCGAAAGACCTAATGTGATATCCGCTCCTATGCCAAAACATGGTCATAATGTCCATGCTATTGTAGAAGATCTTCATGTTACTGCTGTTGATGACTTAATGACTCTGTTGCCAATGATCAAGATGAATCTGTTGAAAGTCGGGATTTTCCCAGGCTGTGGAAAAGATTGTTACCTTTGTTTGACCTTGTAATCCGACTGTCCGCTATTGAAGTCAGGCATCCAACGCCTGATGAATACTCAAGAAATCCTCTTCAAGAAAACTCCTATTACTCCTGTTACTCATGTTACTCCAATCAATGATGTTGCTATAATCACCATTTCCTACAATCTTTCCAAGGTCCCCAAAAGGCCTGTTAAGATTACACCCGATCCCAAGTGTGTATCGCTGAAGATTACTATGTTGGGGCCTATCCCATATAAGTCCAACAAGACAATACCGTGGAATTATGGAAGAGAGATCTTCTACCATGGTGTTAAGCAGATCGAATCAGTGGAAGAGAATTCCGATGAAGAAACTCCTGATATAGGAAATATTGCAGGGACAAGTAAGATCACTTGTAGCGGAAGAATCTTCTCTCCAGAGATTGCTCCTCTAAGGGCGATCTTCGGACCCTCAAGTGCTCCTGTTCCTGTCAAGATATCTGTGCAAAGTCCAGTTATTGAAGAAATTGTTACTCCCGAAGCTATACCCTCTGCTATTACTGTTGATAAAGGTAAGGGGATCCAAGAAGCGCCCGTCAGGACGAGGGCTCAAACTTTGGTTATCCTCGATACCACCCAAAAGGAAATGGAGGATATTTTAAAGATAATTAAGAAGAGCGACTATGATGTCGTAGAGCAGCTGGGGCAAACCCCTTCAAAAATCTCTATGTTGGCTCTATTACTCTGCTCCGAGGCTCATGCCAAAGCCTTGATCAAATTCCTGAAGACGATGCACGTGCCTCAAGAAACTTCTGCGGATCAGTTTCAAGAGTGTGTAGCCAGCCTTACAGCCGACAATGGTCTTGGCTTCTCTAACGCCGATCTAACATCTAAGGGAAGAAAGCATAATGATGCGCTGCACGTCTCGGTAGAGTGCAGGGGGACCACACTTGCTCACGTTCTGGTTGATACCGGTTCATCTTTAAATGTCCTACCAAAGAAAGCATTGGACAGGCTAGACTGTGAAGGTTTGACCTTAAAGCCCAGTAATATCATTGTTAGAGCCTTCGACGGTTCTAAGAGGATGGTTCACGAAGAAGTGGACATCCCAATTAAGGTGGGAACAAAAATTTTCAACTCTACATTTTATGTGATGGACATCCGTCCTTCATATTCATGCTTGTTGGGAAGGCCATGGATCCACAATGTTGGGGCAGTCACTTCTTCTCTACACCAAATGTTAAAATATCCAGTCCAGGGTAAAATCATAACAGTTCATGGTGAGGAGGAGTATATGATAAGCCACCTTAACTCTTTCCGCTACGTGGATTTAGATGGTGAATTCATAGAAACACCTTTCCAACACTTTGAAGAGGTTTCTCCTGAAGTTGCGGTAACCAAGACAACGACTGATGTGCCCATCATTACCAAACCTGTGTCCCGGATGTCATCCCTTAAAGATGCGGAGGCTATGATCAAGGAAGGAGGAAGCACAATACGGGGTCAACTGCCAGATTTTCCTTACAAGACAGATAAGTTCGGTTTGGGTTTCACTGCTGCTAGTCAGAAGGCTGTGCGTCGCTCCCGGGCTGGAGGACTGCCATTGAAAATCACTCATCATGGAGTTCATGCTTTAGAGGATGATGAAGAAGGAAGCAATTTTGAAGACTGGATCTTTCCAACCACTGAAGGAGGACTGAACAATTGGGAGGCAAAAGACTTTGTTCCCATTACTTTCATCAATCTGTAATTTATCTTTTGAACATTTTCTGTTGGTCTGTAATAACTTTTAAATAATTCGTACATTTTTTGCCTTATGCCTTACCCGGGGCATATAGGTCCGTTTGTAAGGGTTTTGATTCTTCATTTTCATATGCCATTTTTAATGAATCATGGACGTTTTCATATATAAACTTTGTGTTCATTTTATTTCTTTTTACATTTTATTTTGTTTAAAGGTGGCTATCCCATACGCACACCCACACTCACAAAATTCAGGTACCCATCCACTCCAGATTCCATGGGTAACAATTCTGCTATGGCCTTCAGTGACTCTGAAGATCTGGTCAATCATTCCGAATACGAAGGTGATGAAGACTGTGAAGTGCCTGGAGAGTTGTCTAGACTTTTGCAACAGGAAGAAAGGGCTATTCTGCCCAATGAAGAGTTGTTAGAGACTATCAATTTGGGAACAGAGGAGGACAGAAAAGAGGTTAAAGTGGGTGCCAACCTAGAGCCAGGTGTCAAAGAGTGTTTAGTTCAGTTGTTGAATGAATATGTTGAGATCTTTTCCCGGTCCTACAAAGACATGCTGGGATTGGATACATATATTGTGGTTCACCGTCTCCCTACTAGAGAAGACTGTCCACAAATTAAACAGAAAGTTCGTCGCATGAGGCCCGGCATGTCCGAAAAGATCAAAGCTGAAGTAATGAAGCAGTTCAATGCTGGATTTCTTACTGTTACTTCCTATCCACAATGGGTGGCCAACATTATGCCCGTGCCTAAGAAGGACGGCAAAGTCAGAATGTGTGTGGACTATAGAGACTTAAACAGGGCTAGCCCTAAATATGACTTTCCACTACCGCACATTGACATCTTGGTTGACAATACAGCTCAACACAAGGTATTCTCTTTCATGGACGGATTTTCAGGGTACAACCAGATCAAAATGGCCCCCGAAGACATGGAGAAGACTACTTTTGTTACGCAGTGGGGTACCTTCTGCTATAAAGCGATGCCATTCAGACTGAAGAATGCCGGGGTAACCTATCAGCGAGCCATGGTAGCTTTGTTTCATGACATGATACATCATGAGATTGAAGTCTACGTAGACGACATGATAGCCCGTTCACAGACAGAAGAAGAACACCTCGACCATCTATAAAAGCTGTTTGTCAGGTTAAAATAATACAAGTTCAGACTGAACCCTAGCAAGTGCACTTTCGAGTCAGGTCCGGTAAACTTTTGGGATTCATCGTCAGTAACAAAGGCATCGAGGTTGATCCTGCCAAAGTCAAAGCTATACGAGAAATGCCTGCCCCTCGCACTGAAAAGGAGGTCAGAGGTTTCTTAGGACGCCTAAACTATATTGCAAGGTTCATTTCTCACCTAACATCTACCTGTGAACCAATCTTCAAACTGTTGAAGAAAGATCAGGTGGTTAAATGGAATGATGACTGTCAAGTTGCTTACGATAAGATCAAGGAGTATTTGCTGGAACCTCCTATCTTGATGCCACCCATTGAAGGAAGGCCATTAATCATGTATCTGATTGTCTTAGATAATTCAATGGGGTGCGTACTGGGCCAACATGACGAGTCTGGCCGAAAAGAGCATGCCATTTATTACCTTAGCAAAAAGTTTACCGACTGTGAGACTCGTTACTCACTGCTCGAGAAAACTTTCTGTGCTCTGGTATGGGCTGCTCGCCGGCTAAGGTAGTATATGTTGACACATACCACTTTACTGATTTCTAAGATGGATCCGGTCAAGTACATCTTCGAGAAACCTGCTCTATCCGGAAGAATCGCTAGATGGCAGATGATACTCACCGAATATGATATATAGTACACGACCCAAAAAGCCATAAAGGGGAGTGTGCTAGCCAATCATCTGGCCCATCAAGCTGTCGAAGATTACCAATCCATGAGGTTCGACTTTCTCGATGAGGATATCATGACTTTGGATAACATTGAAGAGAACAGACCGTATGACGGACCTGAACAAGGATCCCGATGGACTCTGTACTTTGATGGTGCCTCCAACGCACTTGGAAACGTTACCGGTGCAATGCTTATTTCTCCACAAGGTTGCCATACACCTTTCATTGCCAGACTCTGCTTCACCTTCACCAACAACATGGTTGAGTATGAAGCTTGTATCTTTGGTCTCAAGGCTGTTATTGACTTGGGAATCAAATCTTTGATTGTATTTGAGGACTCAGCTTTGGTTATCAGTCAAATCAAAGGAGAGTGGGATACTAAACATCCAAACCCCATCCCTTACAAAGAACATGTCCTGACATTGTTACCACATTTCGAGCACTTTCCGCGAGAAGAGAATCAGCTAGCAGATGCGCTAGCTACAATGTCATCCATGTTTAAACTTAATTGGGATAATGAGGCACCTCAAATCACCATCGAACGGATGGACAAACCTGCACATTGTCACGAGATTAATACCGAAGAAGTGGTGGACCGACCTTGGTTTCATGACGTCAAAAGGTATCTCGAAGCACAAGAATACCCTGAAGGAGCTTCAGTCAACGATAAAAAGTTCTTAAGGAGGTTCGCTGCCAAGTTCTTTCTGAGCAATGGTATCTTATACAAGCGCAATCTTGATTGCGTCCTACTCCGTTGTGTAGACAAGGTTGAAGCTGAGCAGATCATGGCTGAACTACATAATGGCACCTTTGGCACCCACTCGAGCGGTCATACGATGGCTAAGAAGATTCTACGGGCAGGCTACTACTGGTCTACCATGGAAGCTGATTGTCATCAACATTCCCGTACTTGTCACAAATGCCAAATCTATGCTGACAAGGTACATATTCCTCCAGTTCCTCTCAATGTCTTAATAGCTCCTTGGCCATTCGCGATGTGGGGAATCGACGTGATTGGAGAGATCAAGCCTACAACATCCAATGGACACCGTTTCATTCTGGTGGCTATTGATTACTTTACCAAGTGGGTCGAAGCAGCTTCCTTCATATCCGTTACAAAGAATGTGGTTGCCCGTTTCATCAAGCAGAACCTCATATGCCGGTATGGTATCCCCGACAGGATTATCACTGACAACGGTACAAATTTGAACAATACTATGATCACCGCTCTGTGCGAGCAGTTCAAGATTCAACATCACAATTCATTTCTCTATAGGCCTAAGATGAACGGTGCTGTCAAAGCTGCAAACAAAAATATCAAAAAGATCATTCAAAAAATGAAAGTCACCTACAAGGACTGGCATGAGATGTTACCGTTTGCTCTGCACGGATACCGTACCACGGCACGCACTTCAACTGGGGCAACCCCCTTTTATTTTGTATATGGCATGGAAGCTGTTTTACCTATGGAAGTTCAGATTCCTTCTTTGAGAATCATGAAGGATGCGGGTTTGAGTGAAGACGATTGGATTCAGACCCGGCTTGATCAACTTAACTTGATTGACGAAAAGCGACTTACTGCTGTTTGCCATGGTCAGGCGTATCAGAAACGTATGATTAAGGCCTTCAGCAAGAAAGTCAAGAGACAAGTATATCAAGTCGGTGACCTTGTAGTCAAGCGGATCATCTTGCCGCAAAGTGATCCCAGGGGCAAATAGACTCCTACTTACAAAGGACCATTTGTGATCAAGAACATCTTTTCTGGTGGGGAAATGATTCTGACCACCATGGACGGTGATGACCTGCCACACCCTGCGAACGCAGACATATTCAAAAGATACTACGCATAAATGACCCGACAAGTTGAAAACCCGAAAGGGCGACTTGGGCAAAAATGGGTATCCCGGTGAATCGAAAACCCGAAAGGGCGGTTCAGGCAAAAATTAGGGATAAAACAAAAAAAATCTATACACCCGGCAAGTTGAAAACCTGAGAGGGCGACTTGGGCAAAAAAGGGTTTCCCGGTGGATCGAAAACCCGAAAGGGCGGTCCAGGCAAAAGTTAGGGAATTAAAGCGTATGACTATGTCTCGTCGGATCACTTTAAAGACAATCTCTTCACAGACAAACTCCAAGCTTCTGATTAATCCAATTATCTGCAGACGAAGCGACGAATGGACAAGATACTTAGAGTTACGAAGGCTATAGAAGAATGGGAACCCCATGGAATTGTTACACATAGCCATCCTTCTTTGTATAAATTTTTCTCAATTTTATGACAACATTCTCTTACTAGGATGTCTGTCTCCTTTGTACAAAATACTTACACAAAGTTAATACAAAGATACTTCAAAGTGTAGAAATTTGTTTGCCTTTTCTTTCTTTTTACACTTGTGTTTTATTTGAAAATGTCCAATGATTTATTAAATGAGCATATGCATTTGAATATAATCACTGCTTACAAATAAAACAAAATGAGAAAGGATAATTACTGATAGGTTGAAAGTATAGGAAAACGTCTTTAGGCTATTCCAGAAGAAATTCCCTGTAGTACATCATCCAGATCCTCAACAGAGTTGAAGCTTTGAAATATATATCCCCAGCGGAGTTAAGTTTCAAAATCCCCATCAAATTTGAGTTTCCAAACTCCCAATCCCCAGCGGAGCCAGAAAACTTTGAACTGCAAACCCTCGGTGAAGATAAAACTTTCTTCCCCAACGGAGTCCAAAGCTTCAACCTTTAAACCCCGGTGGAAGACCATCCAGTTTCCTCCAATTCCCCAGCAAGTTATCTTAAAGCTTGGAAATCAACCAGATAACAGTTAACTTTTGTTTTATCCCCGACCAAGGATAATTCCTCAGAAGATTGGCATACTCCCAAACTCCTGATACCCTTAACAGAATGAAGATTCTCATTCTTAAAACCCCAGAAGATTGGCATACTCCCAAGCTCCTGATACCCTTAACATAATGAAGATTATCATTCTTAAAACCCCAGAAGATTGGCATACTCCCAAGCTCCTGATACCCTTAACAGAATGAAGATTCTCATTCTTAAAACCCCATAAGATTGGCATACTCCCAAGCTCCTGATACCCTTAACAGAATGAAGATTCTCATTCTTAAAACCCCAGAAGTTTGGAATACTCCCAAGCTCCTGATACCCTTAACAGAATGAAGATTCTCATTCTTAAAATCTCAGAAGATTGGCATACTCCCAAGCTCCTGATACCCTTAACAGAATGAAGATTCTCATTCTTAAAACCCCTGAAGATTGCCATACACCCAACCTCCTGATGCCCTTAACGGAATGAAGATTCTCATTCTTGAAACCTCAGTAGATTGTGATACACCCAACCTCCTGACCCAAACGCCTGAATGAAGATTCTCATTCTTGCTTCCTCAATAGATTGGCATACAACCCAAGCTTTTGAAAACTCTCCAACAGAATAAGCTTTCTCCCCACAGGTTTATTTCCCAGCAGAACAAAGATTCTTGTTCTCATTTCTCCAGTTGAAGCCTCCCAGGTTTTTATTCCCCAGTAGAGATCGTCAGGGTTTTCTTTATTCCCTAGAAAGTCGTGAAGGATTATCACATCCCCACAGAAGTTGTCAAAGTTCCTATTAATCCCCACAAGTCACCAAGGATTTTCAATCTCCAACAACGGTCAAGGATTTATTTTCCCCGGCAGCAGTCGAAGATTTCATTATTTCCGGCTATCAAGAATATATTTTCCTCAGCAAGGCAGCTAATCAGCTTACATGCACATATATTACATTCATATATCATTAACATTAATAAGGCACATTTTATTGCATCATACATGTCATGCAACATAATTTTGTGTTTTAGCTAACATTTTACCCTTTTCAGGATAAGATTAAAAGCTACCTTTAACAAATGTTCAAAGATTTCAGATACAATATGGATACACCCCAGACACGGAGGTCATTCTATTACTCATTCAGAATTCAGCAATCAGATACAGACTAGATACGCTCCAGACACGGAAGCTATTCTATCTCTCATTCAAATTCAAATATCAACTTCAGGTTCAGATACACTCCAGACACAGAAGTCATTCTGTCATTTGTCCAGATCCCAGTTACAGTATGGATACACCCCAGACACGGAAGTCATTCTGCTACTCATACAGATCTCAATTTCAGATACAGTCCAGATACGCACCAGACACGGTTGCCATTCTATCACTCATTCGGAATTCATCCCCAGCCCAAAGATGCTCCATACACGGATGTTTTTTCTGTCGCCCATTCAGAATTCAGATACAATATAGATACACTCCAGACACGACAGTCATTCTGATATTCATTCAAGAACCAAATACATTTACATCCCGTATACGCTCTAGACGCGGACGCCATTCCTTTGCTCATACGAATCCAATCTCCAAGATACAACTCAGATACGTTCCAAATACGGATACCAATCTGGTGTTCATTCTCCTGATTTTCAACAAACAAGTCTCGGATGGCATTTTTAAGCCCATCTCCGGCAAGATTATATCATCTCCAAATAGCATCTTTAAGCCCATTCCCTCCGCTACATTTTGACGAGTGCAAATTTACGGGCACTCTAGTGTCCAACCATCTTTTACCTTCGAGTCACGAAAGGCAAACTCGCCAATCTAACTCTTCAGGTTCAAGAAGATTGAACAGGGGCAGCTTTTGTACCCCAAAATTTTCCCTATCATTTTATCAAGATTTTCCCTTACAAGACTCTTTGAACTTCAGACAAGATTAGGGTTTTGCTCTACTCAAGACATCTCCTTGCACTGATGACCTAAATTAGGGTTTGAGTTTGCACAGGGATTTTTGGACTTCCAACACCAATATGAATTTTATGCTTCATGTTGGACTTACAAGATTGTCCATACCAGGTTTCAAGCCTTGAATCAAATTTTTGCCCAGTCAATTGGACAGTTGACCTAGAAATCAGCCGTATCGGGAAAAAAGTCATCTATGGCCAATTTACAGTCAAACCTCACAATTTTTTATCCATATCAACATTATAAGCTCATATGAACCATTTGATCAAGTTTGGACCACAACTCCTCAAGAAATTTGATCAGATCACCAAAAGGGCAAAATGGTCATTTTCAGGGTTTTGACTACAGAAGGGCAATATCTGACTTTTGACCTAGCCAATGGCAAATTGGGATCAAGCATGGATTCAAAGACTTAATGGCATCATCTTGACCTATTTACAAGTTTCAAAAGATCTCAAATGCATTGGATTGACAAATGAATTTTTCAATCAACTGATCAAAATTTGACTGTACACTGAAAAGTCAAACTTTGACTTTTTGGTCAAAATCAAGTGCCAAGGGTCATTTTTCATCAAGATATGTCAAAACATGAAACTTGTTCATCAAGAAACCTAACTTTGCAAATTAGGGTTTAAAATTGAAAATTTTCATAACTTAGAATTTTTCTAAGTTATGAAATTTTCTTATTTTTTCCCAACTTTGCCCAACATTTTCACCATGATGCAATTGGATTCAAACAAAACTTACATCATAAAAGTAGTAGTCCTCCATAGAGTCTACAACTTTGATTCACAAAGTCTTCCAAAAAGAATCTTGGATCTCAAGTTATGATTTTTGGAACAAGGGTCCATGAAACTTTTAACTTAGTGAAATTTTGCCCTAGTTTAGGCAGGATTTTGGCCTATCTTCATGGCAATTTTTCACATATTTCCACATGGAATCTCAAAATGAATTTTAAATATGGAATGTATAGTATGTTACAAGCTTTCCAAAAAGTCAAAGAACTCTCCAAAATCATTTGTGGTTAGGGAGAATCGAAGGCTTGAAGTTGGAAAAAACTCACTTTTGCTCCATGGCATTTTCTTAGTGATACAAGTTGCAAACTCTAATCAGCTTTGTTTGCACTAGATTACAGGTCCCAAAACCCTTCCATACTCAATAATTAAATGCAAATCCATTGGTCTAAGGCTTTGTTTTGGTCATTAGAAGATTATACAATAGATTAATCCAAAAATGGTAAAAGGTAACATTGCCATTTTTGTCAAAATCTTGCTTTATGTCAAATTGCATCCTTGAGCATTGAACCACATCTTGTACAGCAAATCAAATCCACAAACTTGAGGGGCCAAGAGAATAGTGTGCAAGCTGATAGATAGCCTGTACAGGCCTGTCTTGCATCACTTGTCCACTTTTGCTTCATATACAAGAAACTTGTAAAACACAACATATCTTACACATCTGTTAGAACCAACTTTGACAAGCATTTGAGACAAGTTTCATACATCCCCTTGAGCCAGAAAAATGAGCCTTTGAGTCCTTAAGCCTTCCAAAACACAAAATCACCTTCCATTGGCAAAACATGGCACTCCCTGCAGTTTGACTTCCATAGTAAAAACTCCTCGTGCGTTTTGCCTCAAACTAGTTCAAACACATTCCACATAACCTATCCAAGCTATCCCAACCCTTAAACACTGACTGTAACTCCATTTGCAAGGTTTACCATTTTTGTTCAGCTTGTGCAGGTTGAGTTCTACAGGTTTGTTCAAGCACATTCAAGGCAAACTAGGCATTGGGGAAGGTCAGAGGAAGTTCAAGCAAGCTCCCAAACATCTCAGGCCTCACTGAAAAGCTCCACATTGCCATACACGAAGTCAACTGAAACAGGTTTTTGTCAACTTCCTATCTCTCTATTTAGGAATCATTAGGCTTATGTTTGTGAATAAAAAATGTAGTATTCATAGCCATGAAGCTGTGCATATGCTCAATTTTCATTTAAGTTAAACGTGTTAAGAGAATTTGATCCATGAACTTCCTGAAAAAATTAAGTTAGGATTTAGGGCCAGAGAAATTCTCTCTGGTCTTTGAGAGTTAGAATGAGTTCTTTATATGGTTGGATTCGCCTTGAAAAATGCTACAACTTTGATGTTATGGGTTTTTGCATTAGAGCACGTATGCAGGTTGTTCATGTTTAAAGTCAGGCGCGCGTTTTTTTGAATGAGAGGTTGAAGATGAAGTCTGGACTTGAGCTGGGCTTTGGCTTCTTGTTTTTGACACCCCCTCATTACTGACTGCACCCCCCTGTCCCATTTCTTCATATTTTTATATTTTTTGTGTTTATTTTCATTTCTGATTTTATTTTCCTATTTTCCAAACATAAAAAATATCAAAAAATATTTTTATAAAGTTTCACACTTATTTTGTATTTTATTTTCATTTTTTCTAACATAAAAAATAATTTAATTAATATATACTTTTATTTAATGAAAACTTGAAAATAATATATAATAATATTATACCTTTATTTTTTATTCTTTATTTATTTATACTTAAATAATATTTTTTTTAAATATACATTTTTTATTTTGTATATATATTTTATTTTATTTTATCATACATGAATAAAACAATTAATATATATTTACTTTCTTAAAAGAAAATTAGGATTTTTTGCCCTTAATAAAAAAAAATTTTATTTCTTTTTTACATTAAATATTATATTTTTACATACATGAAAATAAATAAAACATTTTTTGCATATTCATAATAGTTTGCATATTTATTTAATTTATTTATTTAAATATTGTTCATTTATTATTTGTACCAATTATTCAATTTGGATGTAATAGTAAATATTAGGGTTTTATTTTCTTGCAAATATCCCCCATTCAAAAATTGTACCCCTCTCCCCATATCAAATGTTGTAATAGTGTAGATTTATTTTACGCATTTATGCTTTCAATTATGCCATGATTAGAGATTAGGGTTTGTATGCAAAAGTCCAGAATCAAACAAATAGTTTGACTAATACAAAGACAAAAAAAGCATGTAAATTGACAACACAATACACACATGCACCCCTAGGGTTTCATCCACTTGTTGCCTTTAAATTGACCATGTTATGCATGTTGAGTATCTTGGCAAAACAAAAACAAAACAAAAGATCATAGTCCCTCGATGACGCTATCTTGGTTGCCTATATAAAAATGATCTAGTCCCTCATAAAATTGCTAAAGATACTTGGCAATATTGCTATCATGGTCAATACGATGACCCGCGCCTGTCCCGTTTAACATCCTAATACAAGGTTGTTTACCAAATGCAATGGTAAAACAACACTGTCAAAAGGGTTAAAAATGTGTAGGAAAGATCTTTGAGTAAAATAGGGTAGATAACTCTTAGTTACTTGATTAAAACTTGCAAACTATTTGTTGTACCCCAAAATTTGCCCTCCTATTTTTCCACAAGAAATCACAGCTTCGGGCTTTTCCTGATTTTTCAGATTGGCATAAGAATCAGTCAAAGAGATATAAGACAAAGATATCAAAACATAGTAGAGGGAGAGGCAGAACCAACACATAGAAAAAACACAAGCTCACTGTAATACAAACCTGAAGCAAAAAGCTTGCCTCCAAAACCTGTGTTCCCAAACAAACCAGAAGCATACAACAAGCTCAAGCCTGTACCAATAAACATCCTGCATAAACATCAACCTTAAACCAGAAACAGCAAAACCTGTTTTAAAGCCTAAGATCCAAAACAAGCTTCAAACCATATAAATCCTGTCAAGCACAAACCAGAATCAAAGCATTCAAACTTCAACCAGACCTGTTTCAAACAAACAAGCCTCAAACATGAAGCCATCAAACTCACAAATCAAAACCAGTATACAAGCATAAACCTGCCTGTAAACCTGTGTCAAGCCATCAACAAACCTGCTAACCTGTTTCAACACAGTCCAAATAACCAGCAAAAGCCTATAACCTGTCTCTAACCTAACAGCCTTCAAACCTTGAAGCTTTGAAGCCAGAAAAAAGCTTACAAACAAAGCCCCAAGCATTCAAACTCAACCCCCTGTGTAGCCTATAAAACCCAGCAAGCCTATACCAGAAACAAAATACACAAAACGTTCAAACCAACCACACCCTCAGAGTAACCTCATCATAGGGTTATAAACATACAAGGCATCTCAGAGTCAAATAAGTCCTAAGCTCTCAGAACTGAGTTCATCATTGAGCAAGCAAGCAAGCAGTGGAAGAGGAAAAGAAGTGTTCAGAAACAATAGGCCAGGCATCTCAGATAATCATCATTGAAAGGAGCGAGCAAGCAAGCAAATAAGCATAAGAGAGAATCAGAGGCTAAAGTTTTCAGAACATTCATCACAAAACTAAAAAAGGCAAAGATAAAGGTACCAATTGTCCATAGAGCCAGCACCCAGCATCACGCGTCCCCCGCTTCTGGCCGTCCTAGGGCGCCTCCAATCCACCTCTCCTCCGTCTCCAAAGGTCAAAGGTAGTATCTCTTCTTTTCTTTCCTTTCATGCACCTCAAACGGAAACAACAACAACACTTAAAATCAGAACACAACGAAATTAAAACATGCAAGATGTGAAGCTTAAAACCCTAGGATGTAAAGAAGGAAAAGTTGTTACCTTTGCTTGTCACTGCTTGAGAAATCCATGGAGGGAGAAGGAGCTGACGGCGGCGCCTGGTGGCCATGGGCGGAGACTTTGTTCAGAAAAAGTTAGGCATGAGAAGATGAAGACGAAGCGAAGAAGATGAACGGCGCCTCTGTAACCCTAATTCCCAAATGAAACAAAACTGTTGAAACCCTAAAAAACAATTGTTCAAACATGTTCTGGGCCTTGCCCCACTCAAACGCGTAAAGCCCATCAGAATTTGGCTAATACACCCCCCATTTCTCCTTCTAATTCTTTGTCTTGCTTGGGCCCCAAAACCCCCTTAAGCCCATTTCAATTCCTTTTTTATTTAATACTCTTTTTTTTTTGTATTACATTAAATCTTTTTTGCATAACTTATTTTGTTCAATAAATCAATATACTATTTTTTTACATTAAAATTTTATTAACAATACCTTTTTTACACACTCAAAATATGTAGATATTAGGTTTTGTTAAGTTTAAACATCTTTTTAATTAAAACCTTTTTTTGTTTTGTTTAAAAACCTTGTATAAAACATTAATAAAATACATAAAAAATAGATTTTTTAAGTTAATCTTTTTCTTTTCTTAAAATCTTTTGTACATATTAACAAAAATACAAAAAGAATAAATAAAATACTTAATATTGTATTAGGTTAACATTATTTTTCATTACTTGTAAATAAATCATATACACTTACACAAATACTTTTGATACATTACTTTCATTCTTATACATTGATACATTTTATATTGCGATTGATTCGATTTGGTTGTAAATATATTTGGACACTACTCTCCTATTAAGTCTCATCCCCATTTGTAAATATTTGTACCCCCACTCCCGGATACTTATTTGTAATAGCTTAGACTTTAAATTCCCGCAATTTATCGCTTTCAATTATACCATGTTTAGACCTAGGGTTTGTATGTAAATAAAATCAACCGCTAGATAACCTAAATACAAGACAAATGCATGATAATCAATACATAATTCACACTTGCACCCCTAGGGTAATCCCGCTTGTTGCCTTCCAAAATGGGCCATGCTTGCATGTTGAGTTTCTTTGGCAAAACAATTCAAAATGATCATAGTCCCTCGATGATGCTTTCGAAAGTTACCTAAACAAAATGATCATAGTCCCTTCAAGCAAAATTGCCAAAGACACTTGACACCATTGCACTCATGGTCCATACGATGACCCGCGCCTGTCCCGTTAACATCCTAACACAAGATTGTCCACCAAATACAATGGTGGAACAAAACTGTTAAAAGGGTTAAAACATGAGAAAAATCTTTGAGTAAATTTAGGGGTAGACAACTCTTAGTTACTTGATCCAACTTGCAAAACACACTTGCCTACTTTTCAAAACCCACTCCACAACACTTTCAAAAACAAACTTTTAAAAACATTGAAATATCTTTTCGAAAAGACACACACCTTTGTAAAACATTCGAGTAAAGAATTGTTACAACGGTTGCCTAGACAAGGCATCTTTTTCAAAACATTTTCAAAACACACACACACACACCACCATTTCAAGCAATTGAAAATCAATGCAAGTGATCTAAAACAAGTAACTAAGAGCCCATGGATAACCATGGATGAAAAGGGTGCTAATACCTTCCCTTTTCATAATCTACCCCCCGAACCCACGAAACATCTCAAAAGGTTTTTCCTGTGCTTTTTTAACCTTTCCTTAGGATAAAATAAAAAGTCGGTGGCGACTCTTGCTAAACCAAACAAGTGCGAATACAAACGCAAAAACTTAAGTCAGTTCTCCCACCGTATCACAGAACTGGCGACTCTGTTGGGGAGTAATTTAAAAGTGGGGTTACCTTAGGGTTTAGATCACCTTTACATACTTGCTTTGATTTCCTTGATTGCTTTACTTTTTTGGGTCCTTGTTTGGGTTTGTTGTAAATCCTACACCCGGATTTGGGGCACCTTTTTAGGTAAATAACAATAAAACTGTGAGGGAACTGTGCGGGGTATACCGACATGGTTGAAGCAGTAAGCTATGTTAGTGCGACATATTTGTGAGTACCGATAACCCTTGAGTTCAATCAAGGAGAGTACGGGGCCGCTGAGTGATATCGTGAAGCACTAACGAACTCTTAGAACCTTAATTGACCATCTTATCCTTTCTAGGGGTAGTGAGATGACCGACTTTGGTGCAGTCCGAAGTTGGTAGATACTCGATACTACACTCATTGAGGGTTGTTTTCTTGGAATATTTTGGTCGCCAGTTAAGTGGCTAAATCAAAACAATGAACACATAAAACAATCCAATGATATTGAGCTCCTTAGAACCCGGTTTCTATTTTAGGACAGGATGAGCCAACTAACTTCAAGAGGGTACTTACCTGCAAACCCCATGCAAGCCTAAAACTAAGGACTTATTTGCTTTGTGTGAATATGATTGCCTGTATATACACTCACTTGCTTTTGCATACATGTACATAACATCATGACATCATACCATAGCATTTTTCACTAACCACTTCAAGGATCCCGAGGGTTCTTTTGATGCAGGGTTACGTTAAACCAGACGTCTATCAAGGGGCAAGAGGTTTTCTCCTCTAAACAAATGCCATCAAAGATAAAGTGCAACAACTTGAATCAGGGGCTATGACCCACTTGACATGGTGAGCTTGATTCTCGTGGAAAGACATCCACCGGTGCAAAGTTCTCCAATCAAAGATCAAGTGCAATAACTTAAATCAGGGGCTATGACCCACTTGACATGGTGAGCTTGATTCTCGTGGAAAGACATCCACCAGTGCAAAGTTCTCCAATCAAAGATCGAAGTTCAACCTCTAACATTATCTTGTGTTTACCCCAAGAGATCCTTGAAAACATGCATCCGCATATCATGCATTGCATCATGACAGTTTTTCCTTTTCAGGTTTCCTTACTCTCCTACTGTTTATTTCAGTAGAGATGGCTCTAGAGAGGACTGTCAAGGACATCCAGGATCAAAATGCTCAGCTTCAGGAAATGTTCTTGAACCTGTCATTGGGGCAAGAAGAAGTGAAAGCTCTCCTCACAAAGGGCTTGGTCCAGGAGACTTCAAACAATGCCAGGAGTGATCAGCTGGGGGAACTACAGTTTGATTTGGCAACTTTGAGGATCCAGGTGATGGGACAACTGGTGGGCCAGATGGCTCTCATCCAGGACTTATCTCAAAGACAAGAAGAGCTCAGAGTTCTCGTCAGCCAACTGCTTTGGGAAAACCAAGTGGGGTAAACATCTGAGGTTGAAGAGCAAGTCACCACTCAACCCCCCTCCAGACAAGAAGACAAGGGGAAGGCTCCTCTACTTGCTTCAGGGTCACAAGCCCAGCAACAACCTCGCCAGCGTCAATGGGGTAATCGGCGTAAGCAAAATACATCGGGAAGACAGTTCATTGAGACTGACATACCATCATCTCTAATACTAGAGCGCTTGTTGGAGGTCAATCTGACTGCTTTGAGAGATCCTATTCGGAAGCCCAATACCTCCGCTCCTAACTATCATCCCGATGCATTTTGTGTATACCACTCCTATAGCCCGGGACATGACACCGACGACTGTTGGGCCTTGAAGAACAAGATTCAAGATCTGATCGACATTGGAGTGTTGAGGTTCATGCCAGACGGCAAGATGAAAATCTTCCGTTAAGAGTTTCTCCACCTGAAGTGACAAAGCTCAAACTGGGAGACTTTTGTTCCATTTGAATTTCCAAGTTGTAATCTCTTTGTTATTCAAACAATTAACTGTTAATGTCAAACTCTGTTTCATTAATGCATTGCATATGTTTGTCTTGAATTCATCCATTCGTTTTCACTACTCTTATGCTTTCTTTATGATATTTAACTCTTGATAAAAAGCTGTAAGCCTTTAGATGGGGGATGACGAAACAATACCATAATCTCATACAATATGCTTTTGAACAGACCTTGCTGATGATGTACAAGCATTTCTTTCAATTCCCAAACACTGGAGTTATAAGGAAGATAATCCCTAGTCAACCCCTTCGAGCCAAAGAAGTAGGAGTTTTCTGTTCTAAACAAATCAAAACCTTTGATATAAACCTGGGGCAGGGTAGTCTCTCAGTTAATTCAAAAAAAAAAGGTGCGCATTAAAGTCGCAAACTCTCAGTTCATAATACAACGAACGACATCAAAAGCATTCCTCTGGAATTAAAAGACCGTGATAGGTTCCTTATCACATAGACAGTCAATCTCTCAAAAGAGAAAAGCCCACCAAGCCAAAACCTATAAAGGAGAATTAAGAAAGCCGGGGCATCCCGCTGACTGTAATCTCGAAAACAGGAATAGTCAAACAAAATTTAGGGATAACAAATCAAAATCAAAAGAACGAGGTCATTACAAATCCTCAACAACATGAAAAATGTTGAAAAAGAAAAAGGAGATGATGACAGTCTTCCAAATTCAACTGGTGAACCATCACCCAAAAAGTCGTTCCAAATTCGAATGGAGTTCGACGCACAATTAACTGAGCTTAGGATGAAGAACATCACGAAGAGAGGGTGGGTACAAATATACTTTGAGCCTTTATCCTTTGTTTCTTAAACCGTGAACCAGGCCACGTTACAACCCTTCAAAAGTCCTAATTGAAGCACGGGTTAGTTCGAAAGCATACTGTTACAAAAGGTATCCTGACTCCTGTAAGGCTTTGCTCTAAATCTGGTGTTGATTTTGTCTTATGAAAAGTTTTCTGCTAAAAAACGCATTTTCCAAAACTTCGAGACAAACATAAACTTTGCATTGTTTGAATATCATTGTTTGCATGTGGCTATTTGTTTGACAGCGAAGAAATTCCTACAGCGAATGTTCGGAGGAACGAAAACTCTCTCAGTGAACAAAATCACTTCAAAAAGGATGACACTTCCAACGACAAATCTCCTATCAACAAAGGGGCAGGACATGTCACTATCCAGCACACTTGGGGAAGTCCAATCAAGGTTTCAATAGATCTTTCAAAAGTTCAGTTAACCTGGGGCAGTCCAGTCAAGATTTCAAGAAATCTCTCAATTTGCAGAGTAATCTGATTCAAGACTCCTTCATCATCACTTGGGGCATTCGAATGTCAAAAGTGTCCAACAATTCCTTCATCACCTGCTGGAAGTTACAACCACCAACAGAATAACGGACAATTGAAGCTCCTAAAAATCTGTTTCTCTCAAGAGTGAAGACTCTCATCCTTAAAACCTCAGAAGATTGGTATACTCCCAGTTTCTGATCGTTAACAGCATGAAGATTCTCATCACCTCAGAAGATTGGTATACTCCCAATTTCTGACACTCAAGAGTGAAGACTCTCATCCTTAAAACCTCAGGAGATTGGTATACTCCCAGTTTCTGATCGTTAACAGCATGAAGATTCTCATCACCTCAGAAGATTGGTACACTCCCAATTTCTGACACTCAAGAGTGAAGACTCTCATCCTTAAAACCTCAGAAGATTGGTATACTCCCAGTTTCCGATTGTTAACAACATGAAGATTCTCATCAACTCAGAAGATTGGTATACTCCCAATTTCTGACACTCAAGAATGAAGATTCTCATCCTTAAAACCTCAAAAGATTGGTATACTCCCAGTTTCTGACCGTTAACAGCATGAAGATTCTCATCACCTCAGAAGATTGGTATACTCCTAATTTCTGACACTCAAGAGTGAAGACTCTCATCCTTAAAACCTCAAAAGATTGGTATACTCCCAGTTTCTGACCGTTAACAGCATGAAGATTCTCATCAACTCAGAGGATTGGTATACTCCCAATTTCTGACACTCAAGAATGAAGACTCTCATCCTTAAAACCTCAGAAGATTGGTATACTCCCAGTTTCTGACCGTTAACAGCATGAAGATTCTCATCAACTCAGAAGATTGGTATACTCCCAATTTCTGACACTCAAGAATGAAGACTCTCATCCTTAAAACCTCAGAAGATTGGTATACTCCCAGTTTCTGACCGTTAACAGCATGAAGATTCTCATCACCTCAGAAGATTGGTATACTCCCAATTTCTGACACTCAAGAGTGAAGACTCTCATCCTTAAAACCTCAGAAGATTGGTATACTCCCAGTTTCTGACCGTTAACAGCATGAAGATTCTCATCAACTCAGAAGATTGGTATACTCCCAATTTCTGACACTCAAGAATGAAGACTCTCATCCTTAAAACCTCAGAAGATTGGTATACTCCCAGTTTCTGACCGTTAACAGCATGAAGATTCTCATCACCTCAGAAGATTGGTATACTCCCAATTTCTGACACTCAAGAGTGAAGATTCTCATCCTTAAAACCTCAGAAGATTGGTATACTCCCAGTTTCTGACCGTTAACAGCATGAAGATTCTCATCACCTCAGAAGATTGGTATACTCCCAATTTCTGACTCCCAACAGAATGAAGATTCTCATTCTCAAAGTGGAGTATTTCTTAAGTTCCAGATTAATACCTGTAGCAAGCCAGGAAAATATCTGTGGATGACTGATTGTGGATCAACACCTATAACAAAGCCAGGAAGCCACTACATGAAGAGATTGAAGATCAACACCTGTAACAAGCCAGGAAAACTATCTTTCTTTCTCAGGTCAGAGATTAATACCTGAAACCAGCCAGGACAATATCTCCTTGACCAACCTTTCTTAAGTTCCGGATTAATACCTGTAGCAAGCCAGGAAAATATCTGTGGACGACTGATTATGGATCTACACCTGTAACAAGCCAGGAAACCATCTACATGAAGAGATTGAAGATCAACACCTGTAACAAGCCAGGAAAACTATCTTTCTTTCTCAGGTCAGAGATCAACACCTGAAACCAGCCAGGACAACTATCTCAACGACCAACCTTTTCAAGATCCCAGATCAATACCTGCAGCAATCAAAAGATTCTTGCAATCCCCAGCGAAGCTAAAACTTCCAACTATCAATCCCCAAGCAGAATGAAGACTCTCGTTCTCAGCACCTCACAGAATATTCAAATATTCTCCAGTGAAGATATCCTCAAGACAAGAATTCCCAGTAGATTGGCATACAATCCAGGTTCCTGATTCCCCACCAGCGGTCCCAGGACTTCTCACTTTCAACAATCAAGAGATTCTTGCAATCCCCTGCGGCAGTCAAGGAATTACTTTCCCCGACGGCAGTCAAGATTCTTTTATCTCCTGCCATCCAGGATTCATCTATCCTCAGCAAGACAGCTCATCAGCTTACATGCGCATTCATCACATTCATATCATAAACATTGATATAACATACATTGCATCATGCATAATGACATTGCGTACAACTAACTCTTCACCTTTTCAGGAAAGATTAGTCGACAGACAAAGATCATCATCTTCGGAGAGTCTTTCTAGAAATAGTTCAGATGTGACCCAGACATGGCGACATTCTGATACTTATTCCAGATTCACCCAGATGCAGTTTTACACGGACTCATCATCAGGAAACCCTACACCGGTTCCTTCTCCACTTCAACCTCTGAAAACAGTTTACGGATTCTTCCCAACAACGGATGTTAATCTATCGCTTGTTCAGACTCAACTTTTGAAAACAGTCTACGGACGCTTCCCAACAACGGATGCTAATCTATTGCTTATTCAACTTCAACTCCTGAAAACGGTTTACGGATGCTTCCGGACACGGATGTCAATCTATTGCTTATTCAGACCCCCAGTTCAGAGATGTCCCAAAACATGGATACCTTTCTGATACTCACCCACTCACCAAATGGCATCTTTAAGCCTATCCTCCTACCAATCACCTTCAGATGGCATCTCTAAGCCCATCCTTCTACCGGCAATTTCCAGATGGCATCTCTAAGCCCATCCCCCGACAAGATTCTGTCACATCCCTAGATGACATCTCTAAGCCCATCCCCCGACAAGATTTTGTCACATCCCTAGATGGCATCTTTAAGCCCATCACCAAATGGCATTTTTAAGCCCATTCCCTCTACCATCACATCACCGAGTGCAAATTTTTTGGGCACTCTAATGTCCAATCTCCTTTTACCCTCGAGTCGTGAAAGGCAAGCTCGCCAATCTAACTCTTCAGGTTCAAGAAGATTGAACAAGGGCAACTGTTGTACCCCAAAATTTGCCCTCCTACTTTTCCACAAGAAATCACAGCTTCGGGCTTTTCCTGATTTTTCAGATTGGCGTAAGAATCAGTCAAACAGACTTTTTCTTATCAGTCTATCCAAATTAAGGTTTTCATGGACTCTGGAACAGTTCAAGCAGATTGCTAGGGTTTTGGTTGAGTTTGGCTCAGGGTTTGATCAGGCAGGCGCTTCTATGAAAATTAAATCAAGAATCAGGGTTTTGCGCGCGCAGTTTCAGAAGAAGTTTGAATCCACAATGTTTTAATTGGTTGTTACACTGTTTTGACATTGGTTCAAAATTTCTGTCTAAACATCTGGGATAAAGGCTAAGGCATTTGATTTTGATATGGGATAAAAGCGGAGGTACTCGAATTGAGGATTTGCAGTGATTGATTTAGTCAGTAAAGAGATAAGCATATGGATGTTTGTTGTGATTGACTGTGCATTGCTTGTTTAATTAAGACGCCGGGTTATTATTGATTGCAAGACGACAATGTTTATTAATTATTTATTTATTCATTCTAAGTTAGAATAGTTGGGATTTACTTCCAATTATTTTAATTTAAGAAACTTGAGTAATTAAATAAACAGTGAATTGAAAAAAGGAATTAACTGACAAAGAAGGATTTTTTTATTCATCTTTAATTGTTTGTTATAAATTATTATTGGAACACTGTAAATTTATTTACATTTTGTTTACAATAATAATGTTACAATGATTAAAAGGAAAATAAAACTACATCCTAAAATTATCCTAAGTCTTCTGATGCTCCCCTGTGCTCAATTAATTTTACCTGCAAAAAGAAAAGAGAAGTCAATGCAGATGAATTAAATAAAAAGGCAGACATTCATCATTAAAAGTAACTGGCCGGAATCAGTTTGTTTGCCCTCTCTACAAATCACAAGATTGCTCTTGGTTCACAAAGAGGGATAGAAATATGCTTGCAACAAAATATGGAAATGCACAAGGCTGCATAATGACAAAGAAACAAATTGCACAAATTCAAATTGTCAACAAGCTGCACAGTTTCAAAACAAACAGCATGTGCAAACTATAAAGTCCATAATGCCTAACCAAGTCCAAAAGGCAAACTGAATATCAACTAAACTGTTCAAGTGAAAAACTGTCCAAAGAAAGGCTGACAAAAAGATATCACAAAGTACACAAGATATGCAGAAAATCTTGAAAAAGAAAGTATGCAGAGAAAGATACATTGCAAGCCATATTCAAAGTATCATCATTTTCAAGGCCAACTACTTTTTCAGAAAGGTATAGTTGAAAGCAATAAAATGCTTTTTAAATCTGTGGAGAGAGAAAGAGGAAAAGAAGCATAGGCTTACAGTAGGCTTAGACTTAGAAAAAGAGATATAAGACAAAGATATCAGAACATAGTAGAGGGAGAGGCAGAACCAACACATAGAAAAAACACAAGCTCACTGTAATACAAACCAGAAGCAAAAAGCTTGCCTCCAAAACCTGTGTTCCCAAATAAACCAGAAGCATACAACAAGCTCAAGCCTGTACCAATAAACATCCTGCATAAACATCAACCTTAAACCAGAAACAGCAAAACCTGTTTTAAAGCCTAAGATCCAAAATAAGCTTCAAGCCATACAAAGCCTGTCAAGCACAAACCAGAATCAAAGCATTCAAACTTCAACCAGACCTGTTTCAAACCAACAAGCCTCAAACATGAAGCCATCAAACTCACAAATCAAAACCAGCATACAAGCATAAACCTGCCTGTAAACCTGTGTCAAGCCATCAACAAACCTGCTAACTTGTTTCAACACAGTCCAAATAACCAGCAAAAGCCTATAACCTGTCTCTAACCTAACAGCCTTCAAACCTTGAAGCTTTGAAGCCAGAAAAAAGCTTACAAACAAAGCCATAAGCATTTAAACTCAACGCCCTGTGTAGCCTGTAAAACCCAACAAGCCTATACCAGAAACAAAATACACAAAACGTTCAAACCAACCACACCCTCAGAGCAACCTCATCATAGGGTTATAAACATACAAGGCATCTCAGAGTCAAATAAGTCCTAAGCTCTCAGAACTGAGTTCATCATTGAGCAAGCAAGCAAGCAGTGGAAGAGGAAAAGAAGTGTTCAGAAAAAATAGGCCAGACATCTCAGATAATCATCATTGAAAGGAGCGAGCAAGCAAGCAAATAAGCAGAAGAGAGAATCAGAGGCTAAAGTTTTCAGAACATTCATCACAAAACTAAAAAAGGCAAAGATAAAGATACCAGTTGTCCATAGAGCCAGCACCCATAATCACGCGTCCCCCGCTTCTGGCCGTCCTAGGGTGCCTCCAATCCACCTCTCCTCCGTCTCCAAAGGTCAAAGGTAGTATCTCTTCTTTTCTTTCCTTTCATGCACCTCAAACGGAAACAACAACAACACTTAAAATCAGAACACAACGAAATTAAAACATGCAAGATGTGAAGCTTAAAACCCTAGGACGTAAAGAAGGAAAAGCTGTTACCTTTGCTTGTCACTGCTTGAGCAATCCATGGAGGGAGAAGGAGCTGACGGCGGCGCCTGGTGGCCATCGGCGGAGACTTTGTTCAGAAAAAGCTAGGTATGAGAAGATGAAGACGAAGCGAAGAAGATGAACAACGCCTCTGTAACCCTAATTCCCAAATGAAACAAAATTGTTGAAACCTTAAAAAACAATTGTTCAAACATGTTCTGGGCCTTGCCCCACTCAAACGCGTAAAGCCCATCAGAATCTGGCTAATACACCCCCCATTTGTCCTTCTGATTCTTTGTCTTGCTTGGGCCCAAAAACCCCCTTAAGCCCATTTCAATTCCTTTTTTATTTAATACTCTTTTTTTTTGTATTACATTAAATCTTTTTTGCATAACTTATTTTGTTCAATAAATCAATATACTATTTTTTTACATTAAAATTTTATTAACAATACCTCTTTTACACACTCAAAATATGTAGATATTAGGTTTTGTTAAGTTTAAACATCTTTTTAATTAAAACCTTTTTTTGTTTTGTTTAAAAACCTTGTATAAAACATTAATAAAATACATAAAAAATAGATTTTTTAAGTTAATCTTTTTCTTTTCTTAAAATCTTTTGTACATATTAACAAAAATACAAAAAGAATAAATAAAATACTTAATATTGTATTAGGTTAACATTATTTTTCATTACTTGTAAATAAATCATATACACTTACACAAATACTTTTGATACATTGCTTTCATTCTTATACATTGATACATTTTATATTGCGATTGATTCGATTTGGTTGTAAATATATTTGGACACTACTCTCCTATTAAGTCTCATCCCCATTTGTAAATATTTGTACCCCCACTCCCGGATACTTATTTGTAATAGCTTAGACTTTAAATTCCCGTAATTTATCGCTTTCAATTATACCATGTTTAGACCTAGGGTTTGTATGTAAATAAAATCAACCGCTAGATAACCTAAATACAAGACAAATGCATGACAATCAATACATAATTCACACTTGCACCCCTAGGGTAATCTCACTTGTTGCCTTCCAAAATGGGCCATGCTTGCATGTTGAGTTTCTTTGGCAAAACAATTAAAAATGATCATAGTCCCTCGATGACGCTTTCGAAAGTTGCCTAAACAAAATGATCATAGTACCTTCAAGCAAAATTGCCAAAGAAACTTGACACCATTGCACTCATGGTCCATACGATGACCCACACCTGTCCCGTTAACATCCTAACACAAGATTGTCCACCAAATACAATGGTGGAACAAAACTGTTAAAAGGGTTAAAACATGAGAAAAACCTTTGAGTAAATTTAGGGGTAGACAACTCTTAGTTACTTGATCCAACTTGCAAAACACACTTGCCTACTTTTCAAAACCCACTCCACAACACTTTCAAAAACAAACTTTCAAAAACATTGAAATATCTTTTCGAAAAGACACACACCTTTGTAAAACCTTCGAGTAAAGAATTGTTACAACGGTTGCCTAGACAAGGCATCTTTTTCAAAACATTTTCAAAACACACACACACACACACACACACACCGCCATTTCAAGCAATTGAAAATCAAGGCAAGTGATCTAAAACAAGTAACTAAGAGCCCATGGATAACCATGGATGAAAAGGGTGCTAATACCTTCCCTTTTCATAATCTACCCCCCGAACCCACGAAACATCTCAAAAGGTTTTTCCTGTGCTTTTTTAACCTTTCCTTTAGGATAAAATAAAAAGTCGGTGGCGACTCTTGCTAAACCGAACAAGTGTGAATACAAACGCAAAACCTCAAGTCAGTTCTCCCACCGTATCACACCATCCTTGCTATTTTCAAACACACATCACAACACAATTTCAAAACATTTCCCAAAACAAACTTTCAAAACATCGAAACATCTTTTCAAAAGACAATACACCTTTGTATACATTCAAACAAGAATCATTACAAAGGTTGCCACAACGATGTCCTCTTTTCAAAGAATTTTCAAAACCACGCACACAAAGTACCATTTCAAACAATTGAAAAATCAAAGCAAGTGATCTAAACAAGTAACTAAGAGCCCATGGATAACCATGGATGAAAAGGGTGCTTGCACCTTCCCTTTTCATAATCTACCCCCCGAACCCAAGAAAACATCTCAAAGGTCTTTCCTGTGCTTTTTGACCTTTCCTTTGGATAAAATAAAAAGTCGGTGGCGACTCTTGCTAAATCGAAACATTTGCAAACACAAACGCAAAACCTCAAGTCAGTTCTCCCACCGTATCACAGTCATGATGCATGATGTTATGATAGAAACACATCACAGGTATTCACAGATAGAAAACATGGTAAGGGCAAACAAGTCACACAGATAGCCCTTAGATTTCAGGCTGGCAAGGAGTTTATGTATTACCCTCTTTCAGTTTAGTTGGTTCAAACCTGTCCTAAAATAGTAACGGGATTCTAGAGGATCTCAATATCACTAACTACCCTCGATCGGTCATAATTCCAGTTTAGCAACCTTTTCTTGTGGCCGGAATCATCGCGAGAGTTTAGTCTCAATGAGTGTAGCATACTGCTACTGTTTTATGGCCAAGTTGGTCAATTATAGGTGCTAAGATCAGTTGGTGCTTAATGACCCCTTAGAAGACCCATATTCTCCTCGTTGCGCCACAAGAGATATCGGTACAAACTAAAGTGCCACACCAATGTAGCTACTGCTTCAACCGTATCGGTCTATGCCGTACAGTTCCCTCACAGTTTATTGCTACTTACCTAAAGGGTATCCCCCAGATCCGGGTTAGGATCTATAGTAACTCCGATTCAACCCACAAAGATAAAGCATACAAGTCAAGCAATTGAAAACATTATGAACTATTCCTAAGGTACACCCCACTTATATACTCCCCAGCAGAGTCTCCAGTTCTGTGATACGGTGGGAAGAACTGACTGTTTTTTTTGGAATGTTGGTTTGCGTTTTGCGTTTGTTTTTGCAAAATGTCGCGGTAAGCAAGAGTCGCCACCGTCTTTTATTTTATCCAACAAGGAAAGGAAAAAAGCACTGCGAAATTCCTTTTTTTGAGATATTCTCTGAGTACGGGGGGTAGATTATAGAAAAGGAAGGTATTAGCACCCTTTCTATCTGTAGTTATCTACGGGCTCTTAGGTACTTGATCATCATTTTCAAAATGTTTTCTTTGTGCTTGTGGGTTTGAAAAAAATTTGGTTTTGAAACTTCGATTTAACTCTTGCTTCTGTCCTCAAGAGGGTAATGAAGTGCTTTTGAAAACTTTGTTCGAAAAGTGCAAGTGTGAAGAGTTTTTGTTTTTTTTGAAAGAGCAAGTATCTAAGAACCATCTACCTACTCGAAAAAGGAATCGTTCTATGCTAATTTCCTTTGGACAATGCTATCCTACTATTAATGAGTAGATAGCACCGTCGTTGGAGTTTGAGGGTCAATTCGAATGAGGGACATATGGTCACTAAAGCAATGTTAGGACGCCTTAGCGGTAACCCTAATGTCATAGATCATTTGTTTGAGGCAACAATATCCGAGGCAACCGTTTCGAGGCAACTATGATCTTTTAGACAAGAGGACGACCTCTAACACGACCTATACTCAATGACCATGTATGAAGGAAACCAAGTAGGGTGTACCCTAAGAGTGCGCATGTGCGAGTGTGTTATTTTCAGTTATTTTTATCTTTGTACATGTTAAGGGTGATCTAATTTGATTTTAGGTTAAAACATTCAGTCTTGTCATGCAAACCCTATTATCAAACATCTAGCAGTTATAATTTGCGGAAATAAAATGAAAATTTTAAATTACAATGCGTCAGGTATTTACATCGCCAAAGACAAACCCTTTGAAAAGTAAAATAAAGCGATAAAAATAATTAAAAGTCCTATTTAAATATTACAATCCGGAAACAGGTACATTATTGGATAAACTAAATAACGCGCGGGAAATTAAATCGAGTGCGAGATTTAGGGTTTTGACCCTTGTGAAAGAAAATGCCATATTTTTGGTTTTTTGTTGTTTTTATTTTAAGAAAGAAAATAAACCTAAGTTAAATAACTAAATTAAATTAATTAATTAATTAATTAAATGAAAAATAAAATATTTTTTTGGAGTTTTTGATTATTTAAGAAAGAAATTAAAAATAATTAAATTAGTGGTTAATACCTAATTAAGTCTAATTAATTTTAAATATTTGCAAAAAAAATGAATTAAAGTTTTCTAACTAAAAAAAAAACCTAATTAATTAATAAATTTATTAAGAAAAAAAAGTTTAAAGTTTGATTGAAATAAAATTATTTTTGTGATTTTATTAAAAAAAATATAGAATTTTGTGATTGGTTAGAAAATTAAATAAAACAATTAAAGTAAATAAACAAAAATAAATAATGAGAGAGGAGTGTTGGGCCTGATTTAAGGTGTTGATAGCAATTCCATAGGCCCACCAATGCTGGCTTGTTTTGACCATCTGGGATCCAGTGGGGGCGCGTTGACTTGACTCCATATGGACCTCCAATCATTAACCACCAGATCTGGCCTTTGGCCATCTGGCGCTTGGATGGATGAGGGACTATGGTGGGTTGCAAGCTTGAGCGTGTATGGAAATACCTGAAAAATATGAAGAAAACACAAATTGCTGGAGGCAGGGATCGAACCCCTGACCTCCAGCCTTTGGTTCCTTTATGGCTTAGGTGGCAACCACTGGAGCACGCTACTTTGTTTGTTATGATAATAATAACACAAGATAATATATATAAACAAAGCACATGGCCTGAAAAAATAAAAAACGCGCAAAATTATTTGAATTGGCCAACAGATGGATGACACGAGTTCATCCCTGTCCTCAAACCTGTAATAAAAAATACCTGCGGATTTGAATCCGCAGCTAAAAGCGCAACCCTATTCTAAAATTCTCTCCAGGCCATATAAATCCATTCCAAGAACATGGTTCAATTCGTCATGGCCTCCTGATCAAAACCATGTTCTTCTTGTGTCTCAATTTTACTTGAAACAGAAAACCCTAAAAACAAACGAAGAACCCTAGCTATGGTGATTCTCCATTTGAGCCAGATAAATGCAATTGAATATTATGAAAAGCTTGTAAATGCTCTTGTGATCACAAATATACCATTAGTTTCCTCAAATGATGCAAGAACAAATCAAATCGAATTCAAGAATAGGGGTCGTTTACGTGAGACTTACAGCATGTTTGGGGGCTTGAGGATGCGTGGTTTTGATCCAGTTAGCTTGTGTGAATGATCCGGAATCGATTGAGACCACTCTCGCATCCTGAAACTGCCTCTAACCCTGATTTTGATCTCTCACTTTTTTGTGATTTTTTCAATTCTTGTTCTGCCTCTTTCAACACTTGCCAACCCTTATTTTTGTGTGTTTAGCTTCCTTATGTAATGAGTACTGCATTAGGGTAAGAATCATGGTCCAAATCTCTCCATATCAATGCACATGAATTGGATTTGATTCCACCATTAAAACCTTACAAATTTGATTTGATTTGGATCTTTTTGTGCATACAAGCCTTGATTCGAATTTGATTCACATAAGAGCTGTATTCAAAGCCTAAAGCAACCAAATAATCATGAATTATCAATGCATTGGATTTTATATGATTTTATTTGATTTAAAATGAATAAATTCAAATAAAAATCAAATTAAATAATAAAAATGAGATATAGGCACATGGCTGAGGATAGGGCACGTGGGCTACAATGCAAACTCAATTCAAGTGGAAAAGAATGGGCCCATTTGGAAAAATTTGATGTTTTGGGGATAGTTGACTTTTGGCAATTTTGCAAAGAATCCAACTTCAACAATGCATAACTTCTTCAATTTTGAACTTTTGGAAGTGTTCTTGGACTTTTTAGAAATCTTGAAATGTCCTTTAACTAACCCTTTTGGTTTCATCTAATTTTGATATTCCATTCTCAAGTTATAAGCTTTGGAACAAAAGGTGTTTTTGTTGACTTTTCAAAATAACCTATAATGTCCAAATTCATAACTTCTTGTGACTTCATATTTTTATCTTGGGGTGTGAATATGGATTGTAGGGAATTGAATCCTATTCAAAATGAGCTTTAGATGGGTCATTTCTAATAAAGTATGAGAAAGTTATGCTTGGTCAAAGTTGAGTTGACTTTTCCTGCAAAACCCTAATTTAGCAACTTTTGAATCTTGATGAATTTTGAGCAACCCTTGATGAATCATAATCAACACTTGATAAAATGATGAAATATCCTTCAAAATGAGAATTTTGACAAAAAAATATTGAAGTTTGACTGTTTGTAGGTCACAGTTGACTTTTGCCCTAGCACATTCGATTTTTGGACCTTTGGGCAATTGACTGAGCAAACTTCCTCTACAAGGCTTAAAATTTGACATGGATGATCTTGAGGACATATTAGGACATTGGTGAGAACTTGATATCATTTGGACTCAAGGATCTTGATACAACACAAAACCCTAATTTGGGGTAGACTACCTTAGGAGAGGGCTTGTCTGACCAACTCTTGAGCTATCTTGAGCCATTTGGAGATTTTTCTTGCAATGTTTTGAGAAATATGGGAGGAAAAATTTTGGGGTACAACAGAAACATTTTTTAATGAAAAAGGCATCTTGCATGACTTCTCTTGTCCTATAACTCCCCAACAAAATAGAGTTGTATAACGAAAGAATAGAACATTGTAAGAAATAGCCAGAACCATGATCAATGAGACTAACATTGCTAAGATCTTCTGGGCAGAAGAAATTAACATAGAGTGTTACATTCAGAATAGAATCTCTATAAGACCTATTCTGGAAAAGACTCCATATGAATTGTGGAAGAACAAAAAGCCCAACATTTCTTATTTCCATCCTTTTAGATGCACCTGTTTTATTCTGAATACTAAAGATCATCTGAACAAGTTTGACTCTAAAGCACAAAAGTGTATTATGTTAGGATACTCTGAACACTCAAGAGGGTACAGAGTATACAATACAGAAACATAGATTGTTGAAGAGTCAATCAGTGTTACATTTTATGATAAGCTTGACCCTCAAAAGTCAAAGCAGAATGAATCTTTTGCAGATATAGAAGTTCAATTCACAGGTACTGAAGACAACCCATTTGAAGTTCCCAACAGAGACGCTCCAACAACTTCAGAAATAAATATTACAAGTGATCCTGTAACTTCTATTGATCAACTCTAGAAAAGGTTATCCAAAAGTAGCATAGCTCACCCAAAAGATAAGATCCTGGGAAAGAAGGATGATCCAATCAGAACAAGATCAACATTCAGAAACTCTGAAGAATCCCTCATGGGACTGGTCTCTCTGATTGAACCAACAACAATTGATGAAGCTCTTTTGGATAATGACTGGATTCTGGCAATGCAGGAGGAATTAAATCAGTTCACCAGAAATGACGTATGGGATATGGTTCCCAAACCAAAAGGATTCAACGTCATTCGAACAAAGTGGGTGTTCAGAAACAAACTGAATGAGCAAGGAGAAGTCATCAGAAACAAAGCACGACTGGTGGCACAAGGTTATAGTCAGCAAGCGGGGATAGACTACATAAAAACCTTTGCTCCATTCGCCAAGTTAGAATCTATCAGACTCTTAATCTCCTTTGCTATAAACAATGGCATCACTCGGTATCAAATGGATGTCAAAAGTGCATTCTTAAATGGTTACATAGATGAAGAGGTATATGTGCACCAACCCCCTGGGTTTGAAAATTCCAAACACCCAGAATATGTTTTCAAACTAAAGAAGTCACTCTATGGTCTGAAACAAGCTCCCAGAGCTTGGTATGAAAGACTAAGTAACTTCCTAGTAGAAAAGGAATTCACCAGAGGGAAAGTGGACACAACCTTGTTCTGTAAGACATTTAAGAATGACATTTTAGTTTGTCAGATTTACGTAGATGATATGATTTTTGGATCTATTAAACCTTCCCTGGGAAGAGAATTTGCTAAGTGCATGCAGGCAGAGTTTGAGATGAGCTTAATGGGGGAACTCAAATTCTTTCTGGGCATTCAGATAAACCAAACTCCATAAGGAACTTACATTCATCAGAGAAAATATGTCAGAGAACTTTTGAAGAAATTTAACCTCTCAGAATTTAAGCCCTCAAAGGCTCCAATGCATCCCACGTTCATTTTGGAAAAGGAAGAGGTAAGTAAAAAGGTAGAACAAAAAATCTACAGAGGTATGATTGGAACTCTCCTTTATCTGGCGGCTTCAAGGTCTGATATTTTATTCAGTGTTTGCTTATGTGCTAGATTACAACCAGATCCTAGAGAATCTCACTTAACAATAGTTAAGCGAATTTTCAAGTTTTTGAAAGGTACTACTAATCAGGGTTTGTTTTATAAAAAATCCAATGAATACAGCTTAGTAGGATACTGTGATGCTGACTTTGCTGGAGACAGAGTAGAGCGTAAAAGCACTTCTGGAAGCTGCCAGTTTCTGGGAGACAACCTAATCTCATGGACCAGCAAGAGACAATCCACAATAACATTATCAACAACAGAAGCTGAATACATAGCAGCTGTTGGATGTAGCACAAAAATGCTCTGGATGAAAAGTCAACTTGAAGACTTCAACATTTTTTAGAGTAACATTCCTATCTTCTGTGATAACACTTCTGCCATATGTCTCTCTAGAAATCCCATGTTGCATTCTAGGACTAAGCATATAGAAATAAAACATCACTTTATTAGGGATTATATTCAGAAAGAAATTCTTACCTTGAAATTTATTGACACAGACCATCAATGGGCTGATGTATTTACTAAACCCCTTTCTGAAGATAGATTCAATTTCATTCTGAAACATCTCAGCGTGAAATTGTGTCCAGAATAAAATGTTGTATTTGCATATCCTAACCCTCAGAACTTTATTTTTTTCTGTGAACATATGATCAACTTGTCTTCAGAAGTTAGAAGTACAGTTGCCTCAGAATCTATCTATGAAGATCTGGATGTTTCATTTCAAGGATAGAGGCGTGCAGTTCACACCATCAAACATTTGTCATCCTCTCACAAGCTACCTTCTAAGTCTGAACACGCGTTCAAATTCTGAAGGGTCCAAGGCTCTGATTGGATGCATTGAGACACTTGTCATTGATAACTGTTCAATATCTCTCTAAATCCCCTAATTTCAGGTTTCATTAATGCATATAATCATTACTTATTTTCTTTCTTACTGATTATGTTTTCTAAAAGAACCTATTTAAACTCAATTTACTATTTCATTCATTCACGTTTTACCATCTTCAATATTCACTCTTGTTCTAGTTTCTTTTTCAAAAAACCCTTCTGTCAATTTTCTTCAAAGAATCCGTGTGAACAATGGCATCATCATCAAGTCTTAAGAATCTCAACAGTGCTCCTGAATCTTCATCTACTGAACAGTATGAAGAGCCCACTAGAATGCTACTCACTCCGGTTGACAACCTTGAAGTTCTCTATGAATTTATCATTGATTTTGAAAGCTTACAAGAAAATGGGTTTAATTTGTATAAAGATGTAACTGCACAGGGATGGAACAAATACTTTGATCATCTGTTGGGTCCAACTTTTCCCATTCTTGTTAAAGAGTTTTGGATTCGTGCTACCTCATCCAACCACTAGATCACATCATATGTTATGGGGAAGAAGATAGTGATTACAGAAGATTTGATTGGGAAACTCGTTGGATACAATGGCGATGAAGTCAGATGCATTGATATGGCTGATAAGTGCTCTGACCTAAAATCTATTGCTAGGGAAATCTTCACGTCTGGATAGCCATCCAACAAGATCAGAGACTTGAAGGATCATTACAGAATCTGGGCCAGAATAATTATGGGATGTATCAATCACAGGAAGCCTACAAGCTCCCATGATTACATCAATATTGATCAGCAGTTTCTGATTTACTTCATTATAAAGAAGACCAAGATAAACCTTCCACATTTTCTCTTCAACCATCTCAGAACAAGTGTGAAAGAGTCAAGAGAAGAAGAAAGAACTAAGAGGGATTGGATTCCTCTAGGAATATTGATTTCAGATATTCTAATAGAAAACAGGTTGATAGAACATCTAACAGAGGCTCAAGAAATTAGTACTCTGGAAGCAACTGTTGGGAAACCTTTAAATGCTAAGAATCTGAAGAAAATGAAGATTATTGAGAACATTAAGAAGGAACCAACAATTTCTTCTCATGGGGTCATCACTTCTAGGAGAATCCCTTTGAAGGATTTTCCACTATTCTCTGAGATAGATGCCTCTCCAGAGATCATAGTCAGATACCTTGAAGCTTGCAAGGCTGATGGGACTATTCTAGAAATCAACATCCAAGATCTGCACAAGCCAGCTCCAGAGGTTGTGCTAAAGAAATCCAGAAAGAGGAAGGCAGCAGGAGAAGGATCCTCTCAGAGGGCACCCAAGGATGCGAAAAATAAAGGTAACCCTTCTTTTGTTTCTGTTGTAGAATCAATAGCTATTCCAACATCTGAAACCATTCCCCCTCAACCAACAGAAAATCCTTCACCCCATACATTTGAGGATTTTGACATAGAGTTTGACCCATATGTAAATCTTGGAATTTCTTGAATGAACCTCACTCCCCCAATCCAAATCCAAATCCATAGCAACATCAACCAGAACTTGCTAGAGTTCTATTTGATATTGAATTATTTGATCAAGAATTTTCCTCACCACTCCCAGAAAATCCAAGCACTTAACCTAAACAACCAGAAAATTCACAATCACACTCTCCTCAACCAGAAAATCCACAACCGCACTCTCCTCAACCAAAAAATCCACAACCATACTGTCCTCAACCAGAACATCAAAACCTCAACTCACCCCAACCAGAAAATTAAAACCCTCTCACTCCTCAATCTGAAAACCCATCTTCTGAAATACCTAAACCAGAAATGCAACACGCTACCGTAAACCAATCAAAAGACTCCCTTTCAGACTCTGATACCACTACCCCAATTCTTGGGATAACAGAACCTCTTACGGTTCATTTACCTCTATCCATTCATGATATTCTAGAAATCCCTTCACCATATGAATCTACACCACCAAACACCCCTCACTCACCAATCCTAATTTCTGACTCTTCCACTCCCTCACCTATCAACCGTCCAGCTGAACAACTCAGACTTGTCATTGATCTACAAGTGTTGGACCAACTAGCTTCGACCTCAAACAAAATTGCCTCTCCCAAACCTAAACCAACCTCAACCAAATCAGATGTTGGTACGAATCTGTTGATTTTTGAAACAGAAATACAGGAATGGATTACTTCTTTGAAGCAAGCAAGTCAAGAGATTTATAATCCTGCTGCTTCTGATTCTCTGTGGGAAAGATTCAGAAAATGGCTCAACTCTGAAACCCAGAAGCTGAAAGAATTAAGCTATGAAAGGGCTCAGCAGAACTTCAGTGATCAGCTGAAAGCCTTCCAAGATCAAGTTCTGAGCCAATGGTACAAGAAAGATATTCTTCCGCTGGATAATGCTCCTTGGAAAGAGCACCAACCTTCAGAAGTCACTGAACCAGATTCTGATTGTCACCCTCTGACTACTGCTCCAAAAAAAGTGATTACAATAGAAGAAGTTGTTCAATCAGAAGAGGCTGTAGAGTGTTCTGAACGTCATGTAACCTCTGAAGATACACCAACTTCGTCTCTAGTCATGAAAACTCTGGAAGAGTTGAAGAAGGAGAATGCCTTAATCCATGCCAGACTGGATAATCAAGAGGACACAAACAAAGAGATCAAGGATATTTTGGATAAACAAGAAGATACAACAAAAGAAATCAAAGATATTCTGGGAAAGCATGAAGAATCAAGCACTCAGATTAAGAGCTTGTTGGAAGCGTTATTCACACGTCTCCCCCCTCCTTCTTAGATTTTCTTTAAATGTTTATCTGTATTTTTATTTTTCATCTTATCCTCCTTGTTTCTGAAAATTGTCATTGCATTCTGTTTTCAATATAAATCATCCCTTTTAACTCTGATTATATTGCGTTTATCAACCTGACAAAAAGGGGGAGAAAGTAAGATATTTTCAATAACAGTTTACCGGGACAAACTCTCAAACATTCTGAATATATTAACCTCTATGTTTTTCTGAAAAGCTTAAACAGGAACATATTCTGATAAGGACAGAAGGAGATGCATCAAAATCTCTGACGAGAAGAAACTTCAGGGAAGTAACTCATCTCTATCTGAGTAATCAAATCAGGGGGAGACTCTCCTAAAGTTTTTTGTTCTATATTTTTCATTGAAAATCCTAGTTTTTATCATCATCAAAAAAGGGGAGATTGTTAGAACATAGTTTGATTCTACAACCCTTAATTAGAGTTTTGATGATAACAAACACAAAGAACAAATATGCACTCTAAATTTGTGTTATTTTGTATGCAGAAGTTCTGACCGAAACAACATCAGAAATTAAGCTACAGAAGCTTTCAAGCTAAGGTAATCAGAATCTGCGCTGAAGAATGATGATCAGAATCTGCGCTGAAGTGAAGAATACTCTGATTCTGAATAAAAGTTCAATATATCATCAGACCCTCACATCTCTGAGTCATCAATGTTCTGAAGCAATTGCAGCATGCAAGATTCTAAGTTCTGAAGTGTTACTTTTCATTTAAGACAACATCATATGCAACGACTTCATTCAGACAAGAATCTTCTCAATATGGAAATAACATTGAACATCCATTATCACGCTTTATGTTGGACACGATTTCCATGCCTATATAAACAAGCTTAAGAGGACAAATCGTTTACGATTTTTGACTACTGTTGTACCCCAAAATTTATCCTCTCATTTACCAAGACTTTTCTCACAAGATTTCTTTGACACAAGACTGGATTAGGGTTTGGTCAGCTCAAGACATTTCATCATGCACTGATGACCCAAAATTAGGGTTTGATATTGCACAAGGATTTTTGGATTATCAATGCTTCATGTGACTTTCAAACATCATTATGGATCCCTAAGATCACTCAGGACAAGTTTCAAGCTTTAAACCACATTTTTGATCAATCAATTGGACAGTTGACCTAAAAATCAACTGTATTGGGGAAAAAGTTAACCATAGCCAATTTACAGTCAAACTTCATAATTTTTTATCCACATCAACATTTTAGACTCATATATATCATTTGATCAAGTTTGGATTACATTTCCTCAAGAAATTTGACTAAGTCATCAAAAGGGCAAAATGGTCAAAATTAGGGTTTTGACTGAGGAAAGGCAATTTCTGGTTTTTAACCTAGCAAATGACTAATTGAGTTAAAGCATGATTTCAAGGATTCAATTGCATCATCTTGACCTAATAGCATGGTTCAAAACATTGCAATTTCATTAGATTGACAGATGAAATTTGCAGTCAACTGATCAAAAGTCAACTGTACACTGAAAAGTCAAACTTTGACTTTTTGGTCAAAATCAAGTGCCAAGAGTCACAATTCATCAAAAAATGTCAAAATGTGAAACTTGTTCATCAAGAAATCCAAGTTTGAAGATTAGGGTTTAAATTTGAAAATTTTCTTAACTTAGAAAATTTTTTAAGTATAGAAAATTTCTTATTTTTTCTCAACTTTAGGCCATTTTTTCACCATGATGCATAATGATTCAAATAAAGTTCCCAACATGAAAGTTGTAGAAATCCATGAAATCTACAACTTTGCTTCACACACTTTTCCATAAAGATGCTTGGATCTCAAGATATAAATTTATCAATACATGCTCATGAACTAAATAACTTAGTGAAATTTTGCCCTAATTTAGGCAGGTTTTGGACCCAACTCCATGGAAATTTTTCACCTAGTTCCAAGAGGTATCTTGAAATTCATTTTAAAGATGAGTTATATAGAACATTGCAAGCTTTCCAAAATGTCCAATAACTCCTCAAGATCATTTTTGGTTAGGGAGAATCGAAGAGAGGAAGTTGGCAATTTCTCACTTTTGATTCAAGCCACTTCATGAAGAACAAAGTTCCAATTAGTACCTATGCTGCCTAATCCATGCTTTACAGGTCCCAAACTTTTTTCTTACTCCTTAATTTAATGCTTACTCAGTTGATAAAGCTTTGATCCAAGCCTTACATCCATTACCCAAGTTGTAATTCCATAAATGGCATAAAGTGACCATTGCCATTTTGAAAAAGCTCAACTTTTGCCACTTTCCAATTCTTGAGCATTGAACCTGTCTCTTTTGCACATACAAGTACCACAGACCTAAGGCAATTTATATAGAGCAAATACCAACCCTAAGCAAGCCAGTACAAGCAGGTAAGGCCTTGTCCTTTCACTTTGCTTCAAAAGCAAGAAAGTGTGCCAAAAGCCTATAACTTGCAAATCTGTGGAAGAGCTGACTTAGGACCTTATCCATACTAATATACAAACATAATACAACACAAGACACGATGACTAGAAGCCTGAAACAGTCCCAAACTCAAAAACACCAGAAAGTTGTCAAGACTTGCAGTTTTGCATAAGCATACCAATCTCTCATTTGGCTCGTGCGTTTCAAGTCTTAATCATCAAAACACCTTACCTACTTGATATCTAACTGATCCCGACCCTCATCCCTGTACTGTAACCCCTTCTCCATCATCTTCCATTTTTGTTTTCAAAGCTTGCAGGTTGACTTGGACAGAGAGTTTCAGACACTTTCAAAGCAAGGCAAGGGTTGGAACACACTCAGGGAGGTTCAAGCAAGCTCAAGCAATCACCAGGCCTCCATAAAATTCACTCCAACTCCATCCACGATTTCAACTGAAAGAGGTAAAAATCTCAACTTCTATCTCTGTACATACATTTATCTTGCATTTATTTGGCCTGAGTTGAGAGAATTTTGAACTTGAAGTTTATGGAAAAATTAGGTTTAGATTTAGGGCTTTTAAAATTCATCTTGATCTTTGATTGTTAGCTTACATGACTTATATGGTTAGAATCGTGAGACCAAATGCTACAACTTTCATGTTATGAGTTTTCATTTTTATGGAAAGAATGAGGGAGTTACAGGACATCTGGCCAGCTTGGGGAAGAAGATGAAGTACAGGGCAAGGACTTTGTTCATGTTATGTTATTTTCGTTTCACTTAAATCAACAGATGTATAGCCACCTAGTGGCAAGGTAGCGTGCTGGTGAGACCCATGTCCAGGGTTCGAACCTTGGCGCTACCTTTTGTTTTTTCACATTTATTCCACTTTCAGTTTTGGCTTTTTGCAGGTTTGGGCCTCCACGTTGGGCTTAGCTGTTTTTTCTAACTTTCACCACTTGATTATTCAGGACACCCCCTTGCCCAACTATTTTTATATTTTTATTTTATTTGTTTTATTTTCATTTTAGTTTATTAAATATTTTCTTTAATACATAAAAAATCCTAAAAAATATAAATTTGATAATATTGCATTTTTATTTTATTTTAGTTTATTTTTCACATGAAAATATATTTTATCTTCAATATATATTATTTATTTTTCTTAATAAACTTGTAAAATATAATTAAAATATGTTTAGTATAAGCAGTCTACCCCAAATTAGGGTTTTGTGTTGCATCAAGATCCTTGGGTCCAAATGACCTCAAGTGCTCCCCAATGTCCTAATATGTTCTCAAAGTCATCCATGTCAAGTTTCAAGCCTTGCAGAGGAATTTTGCTTAGTCAATTGCTCAAAGGTCCAAAAATCGACTGTGCTAGGGAAAAAGTCAACTGTGACCTATATACAGTCAAACTTCAAGATGTTTTTGTCAACATTCTCATTTTGAAGGATATTTCATCATTTGATCAAGGGTTTATCATGATTCATCAAGGATTGCTCACAATTCATCAAGATTCAAAAGTTGTTAAATTAGGGTTTTGTAGGAAAAGTCAACTCAACTTTGACCAAGCATAACCTTGTCATACTTTATGAGAAATGACCCATCAAAAGCTCATTTTGAAGAGGATTCAATTCCCTACAATCCATCTTCATACCCCAAGATCAAAAAATGCACTCACAAGAAGTTATGAATTTTGACATTATAGGTCATTTTGGAAAGTCAACAAAAACACATTTTTTGTCAAAGCTTCTAACTTGAGCATAGAATATAAAAATGAGATGATACCAAAAGTGTTGATTAGAGGACATCTCAAGCTTTCTAAAAAGTCCAAGAAAACTTCCAAAAGTTCAAAATTGAAGAAGTTATGCATTGTTGAAGTTGGACTTTTTTGCAAAATTGCCAAAAGTCAACTATCCCTAAAACTTCAAATTTTGCCAAATGGGCCCATTCTTTTTCACTTGTTTTGAGTTTTCATTATTGCCCACGTGCTCTAGATTTGGCCATGTGTCCATATATTGTTTTTATTATTTAATTTGATTTTTATTTGAATTAATTCATTTTAAATCAAATAAAATCACATAAAATCAAAAATATTGATAACCCAAGATTTTTTGTTGGTTACAGGTTTCAATAGACAGCTTGTATCCTTCCAAACTCGGATCACGGCATTAGAGCACATAAAGATTGAAATCAAGCCAAAATTGGAAAGTTGTAAATGGAGATTAAATCAAATATCAAAGCCTTAATAGATGAAGATTTGGACAGCCAGTTCAGACCTAATGCATTGAGTAATACATAAAGGTCGTGTGCAAACCAAAACAGGGGTTGCAAATCAATTGTGGAGGTAGAACAAAAGTTGCAAAAATCACAAAAAAGTGGGAGATCAAAATCAAAGTTTGAGGCATTTTCAGGACATATTAGTCTCAATCGCTTCCTGGCAACTCTCACAAGCTAACCCAATCCAAACCATGCGTTTTCAAGCTTCCATACGCACTGTAAGTCCTTCGTAATATGGCCCTGTTCTTAATTTCGTATCTCAGAAATTAGGCATTGTTTTCATGAAATATCTGTATATTCTTAACCCTCACATCATTTGCAAACTTTTCATAATAATCAATTGCATTTATCTGACTTATATCGAGAACCACCATTGCTAGGGTTTGGTTCGTGTTTTTGGGAGTTTTCGTTTCAGGTAAAATTGATCTACATGATGGACATGGTTGCATCCAGGGGGTTGAGACGAACTCAACCCTAGCCTTAGAAATCATTTTCATAGCCTGAGGAGGATTTTGGAACGATGCTGCATTTTTAGTTGCGGATAAAAATCCGCAGGTAAATTTACAGGTTTTTTGAGGAAGAGGATGATGCGTTGTCACCCTTCTGTTGGTCTGTTTGAAATTCGCGCCAAAATTCCACTAACGCATTTGTTTGTTTTATATTATTGTTATGTTGTATTTTGTTAACAACAAAGCAGCGTAGCCCAGCTGGTCACCATGTGTACATTCAAGGCATTAGTGGCTGGAGGTCAGGGGTTCGATCCCTGCCTCCAGCATTTGCTATTTTTCTTAACAATTTCATTTAATCCAGTATGCGCGCATGCCAAGGGATCACTATACTCCCTCACCAATCCACACGCCAGATGGCCAGATCTGGTGGCCAAGCCTTGAGGGTACATGATGGAATCAGTCAACGCGCCTACACTGGATCCCAAAAGTTCAAACGGATCAGCTTCATTTGGGCCTACAAAAATGCTTTCTGCACCTCCCAAAAATAGGCCCACTCTCTCTTTTCTTTATATTTTGTTTATTTATTTAATTGCTTTATTTTATTTAATTTATTTTCTAACCAATAACCAAATTTTCTTTTTTTTATCAAAAAAATCACAAAAATACTTTTTTATTCAGAATTTAATTTTTATTAATAAATACTAACTAATTAATTAAGTTTTTAATTCTAGAATAACTTTAATTTATTTTTTGTAAATAAATAAAATCAATTAGAAATCATTAGGTTTTAACATAATTTAATTATTTTTTATTTCTTTCTTAAAATATCAAAAAAACTCCAAAAACGTGTCATTAATTATTTTTTCCATTTAATTTGTTTAATTAATTAATTTAGTATTTAGTTTAGGATTTAATTTTTTTTCTTAAAATAAAAACAACAAAAAAAGCATTTCTTTTAAAAGGGTCAAAACCCTAATTCGCATTCGATTTAATTTCGCGTCACACTTTATTTTCTTTATCCAATTAATGTATCTGCTTCTGGTATGTAATAGTTAATTAGGACCTTTTATTTATTTTACCGCCTTATTTTATTTTCAAAGGGTTGCTTTTGGCAATGTAAATACCCGACGCCTTGTAATTTAATTTCCGCACCTTTAATTTCCGCAAATTATACAACTGTTAGATGTTTGATAATAGGGTTTGCATGACAAGACTAAATGCTTAATCTTAAAATCAAATTAGATCACCCTTAACAGGTGCAAAGATAACAATAATTGAAAACAACACACTCGCACATGCGCACTCTTAGGGTACACCCCACTTGGTTGCCTTTGTACACGGTCATTGAGTATAGGTCGTTTTAGAGGCCGCCCTTTTGTCTAAAAGATCATAGTCGCCTCAAAATGGTTGCCTCGGATATTGTTGCCTCAAAAAAATGATCTACGACATTAGGGTTACCGCTAAGGCGTCATAACATTGCTTTAGTGACCGTATGTCCCTCATTCGGATTGACCCTCAAACTCCAACGACGGTGCTACCTACTCATTCATAGTGGGATAACATTGTCTAAAGGAAATTAGCATAAAACGATTCCTTTTTCGAGTAGGTAGATTAGCCCTTAGATACTTTCTCTTTCAAAACAAAACTCTTTCGCACTTACACTTTTACAAACAAAGTTTTCAAAACACTTCATTACACTCTTGAGGACAGAAGCAAGAGTTAAATCGAAGTTAAAATAAACTTTTTCAAACCCACAAGCACAAAGAAAACAATTTTGAAAACATTTGAGCAAGTACCTAAGAGCCCGTAGATAACTACGGATAGAAAGGGTGATAATACCTTCCCTTTCTATAAATCTACCCCCCGTACTCAGAAATATCTCAAAAAAGGAATTTTTCTGTGCTTTTTTCCTTTCCTTGTTGGATAAAATAAAAGTCAGTGGCGACTCTTGCTTACTGCGACATTTTGCGAAAACAAACGCAAAATGAAAACCAGCATTCCAAAAAACAGTCAGTTCTTCCCACCGTATCACACTTGGCAAAACAAACAAATATAAGATCATAGTCCCTCGATGACGCTATTCAAGGTTTACTTACAAAATGATCTTGGTCCCTAAAAATGCTAAGATACTTTGCAAACATTGCTAATCATGGTTATACGATGACCCACGCCCATCCCATTTACATCCAAAGATAGGGTTGCTTACCAAAACAATGGTAAGACAACAATGTCAAAGGAATAGAAAATACACGAGAAAGACATTTGAGTAGGTAGATTACTTCTAGTTACTTGCTCTATTTCCAAACAACTATCCTTGATATTTTCAAAACACACACACACACACACACACACACACACATTTCCAAACATCTTACAAACATTGAAAACATTTTCAAAAGACAAACATCTTTGTATACATTCTTATGAACGAGAATCATTACAAAGATTGCCTAAACGAATGGCCTCTTTTACAAAATACTTTCAAAACCACACCAAACACATTTTCAAACAACAAAAGCAAGTGATCTAGCAAGTAACTAAGAGCCCATGAAAAACCATGGATGAAAAGGGTGCTAATACCTTCCCTTTTCATAATCTACCCCCCGAACTCAAGAAAACATCTCAAAGGTCTTTCCGGTGCTTTCTCACCATTCATTTTGGATAAAAGAAAAGCCGGTGGCGACTCTTGCTAACCGCAACATTTGCGATAAAACGCAAAACCCTCAAGTCAGTTCTCCCACCGTATCACAACTACCACTGCAATATACCTCTCAAACGCTGCATTCTTACATATTCATATGTATGCTCAAAATTGTGTAAAATATCACAGTTGTGATACAGTTTTTGTAAGGAAAAACAACAGTACATAGTATATTATTTCATTGTGATTAAGCTAGTTTTCCTTGAGATAAACCGGGTTGTGGTTGTACTCAAGAAGACTTTGGAAGTTGTCAAAGTTGTGTTGTAATCAATTTTGATTAGTGAATTAAGTCCTCGTTGGAGAGAGGCGAAATCACCTTGGCGGGTGGACTGGAGTAGTTTGAGATCAAACGAACCAAGATAAAAATATCGTGTCTACTGCGCTTTTGATTTTAAGTTTCAATTCAACCCCCAATTCTTGTGTTTTTTACTTCTTCAGGTTGTTCCAGAATTTTCCAGCCATTCGTAGCTCAAGTCAAAGGTTGTCCCAGCCTTCTGAGCACGTGAGGAAGTTGACCAGAACATCACAACAGTCAGGACCAGACTCTAGCTCACAGAACATCTTCCAGCTTCAAGGTAAGCTTCTGCTGACTCTCATCATATTTCTTAGGCGTTGTTAGACTTGCATGTTCAAAAATACAATGTAGACATCCTGACTCTGATGCTGTACATATTCATAGATTTCATGTTTTTTTTTGCCTAAGTAGAGAAAATTTCAGTTCATAACTTCTTGAGGAAATTAGGACTTAGAATTAGGGTTTGCAAATTCATGTTTGCTTCTGATTTACAGTTCTAATACTTTATACTTCTAAAACATGCCATAACTGTTATGTCTGCATTTTCTGTTCTATTGAGAAATGACTAAGTTGCAGATGCTCTAACTGGTGTGGAGAAAGAGACGAAGTTCATCATCAGAGTTTACTTGGTGATACATATTTATGTTTTTGCTTCTAATATTAGATGTATAGTCACCCCAGTGGTAGAGAGCGCGTGCATAAGACATTAGTGTTAAGGGTCCTGAGTTCTAGCCCTAAGAACAACTTTTTATTTATGTTTATGTCGTACCCCAAAATTTGCCCTCCCGTTTTCATATTCTAGGGTTTTTCGAATACTCAACTTGGCTCAGAAGTTAGTTAGGAAGATTCTCTCTGTACGCAGTAAATCAACAATTAGGGTTTGGTATCTCTCAGAGAAAATTGAGTTTCCGAAGTTTCAATTGGTCTTCTTAGTCCTTCGTGTGTCCTTAAGTATGTTTGTGCCAAGTTTCAAGCCCCGCATCGCAAGTGTGCCCATTCAATGGCTCGAATGACTAAAAATCAACTGTAAAAGTCGACCCTTTCAAGATCAAGTTCATAAGATCATAAGTTCTTTGATATTCAATATTTCTGAGTGATTCTTTGAGTATTTGTTTCCTTGTTACGCCCTCATTAACTCATCTTTACAAGTCAAGAGCCAATAATTTTCATAAGATCATCAAAAGTTTGGATACTTTAGAGGCCACTTTGTGGACTTTGGCTTAATCTCAAGTAACTGTTACTAGACTTTCAAGGATCGCAACTCTTCCGATTTTCATCATAACTAGATGGTTCTTTTTGAAACATATCGCAAATGATGGCGTCTGTAAGATTGCTTCAAGGATCAATAGCCTAATGCGCTTAGAAGGCCATGAAATTCATTGGAACATTTTAGGACTTAGAATTGATTTTGTGTTGAGTTTGTTCCCCACTAAGTCAAGGGTAAAGGCAAGATGCTGAGTTTGAAGTTTCATTGATTATATATTTCTTATAATACAAGTTCCTTGTGTTCGAAGCATTAGTAATTACTGAATTGAAATTGGATATAGATCAGGTTTCTTAAGTTTCTTTGTTTGTGCATCAAGATTTGGTTCATGATAAAAAGGCTTATGTGTTTCTACTTGGAGTGCAGTTCAAGGGTTCAAAATCAAATATCCAAGTTCGTCAATTAAATTGCAATATCAATTCAAGAAGATTTATTAGTTTAGAATTTTGAGCAAAATACACCCTAATTTCTAGAGGATTATTCCAATTTTCCAAGAATTCAAGACTTACAACAAATTCATCATTCATACATTTCATTCAAATGTTGTGTTCGGGTTACATTCTTGGACAATTTGCAAAAGGGTTTACAATGCAAAAAATAAATTAAATCACAAGCTACATTTGTTGTTTACATAAAAAGAAATAAATGTTTGTTTTTCAAGTTTGCTTCATCTTCAAGAAATTCCTCACTGCTAGCCGTGGCTTTCTCTTCACCTTGCCTCGCTCGCCATTCAATTACCCGTACATGTAACAAAAGAAAAAGAAGCAGTTAGCAATGATCAACATGAGAAAAGATTCCAAACAAGAATTATTTGTTGAAAGAGAGATCTCATCATTAGGATTCGCACTTTGGAATCATAATTTTCAAAGGTTTTGTTTTCAATTATAAGGTACCTCCTCCTACTTTTGCAAATCACAAAAAGTTTGACCTTTTTGGTTCACAAAAGGGAAAAGAAATTTGGAATAAAAACAAGCAAATAACAGCAAGTTGCCCAAGCCATAGCAGAACAAATAACAGCAAATAAAACAAGGAGCAACAACTAGGCTGCCAAGCAAAAATCAGCAACAAACAGAACAGCGGGGCAAACCTGCAACATAAACAAACAGCAAAACAGCAGGCTAGTGCAGCAGCTAGGCTGCCAAACAACAACCAACAAAAGCAAACTTATAGCCAAGCTGCAAAACACACAAAACAACAAGCAACAGGCCAAATGGTCAAAAACATCAAATGTAGCAATGCAAGCTATCAAAACCCTGTCATCATTTTCCAAAAAAGAGTGTAAATCCCTCAGAAAATCGTATAAAAAGCAAAATGCTTTATTTCATTGAAAGATAAAAAAAGAAAGATGAAAGAGATATCACCTAGCCTGTACAATAACCCTGTTAATACAGTCCAAAAATCTGAACCAAACCTGTCCAATAAATTGCACACAAATAGCAAATTTGAAACCTGCATCTAAAAGGCCCAAGGCCAGCATGCCAAAGTTGTTCAAACTCATCCCATTTCCCCCCACTTTTGATCCTGATTTTCAATATAACAAAGGAACTGTTCCATAAAACAGAGGAGGCAAAAAAAAAATATATACAAAAACAACACAAAAACCATAGTCAGAAAAAAGAACCAAGAGCCAAAAAACCAGCAAAGGGGGAGAACATTTGTGATAACCAGCAAAAAAAACAAAAAACGGGCCAAGACAATACAGAACCAGCAAAATCAAGCCAAGAACAATAGAAAACACAAACTCACACAAACCTATACTCCCTCTGTCCAAAAATCCTCCAACCCTCTAACATTAAAACTTTCTGCGAATAACCTTCTTTCTGCAAAATTCACAAACCGCTCATATAATCTTCAACCTAAGTCTACAACAATACACAAACCTATGAATCCCAAGTTATAAAAAGAATCAGAAAATAAAAAAAATCACGACCACTCACCTTTGGCTCAGCCGCCATCGATCTTGCCAGGAAACACTTCTACCATCACTGTTTTTTCTTTCAGTTTCAGTTGAATATTGTTGTTGGTGTACAAAGGGCGTTGAATCTCTCTTTCTCTTTACTTTTATTTGCTTGATTTTTGTTATAATCTTGTTAGGGTCTATAAGACCCTTGGTATAAGTTGCCTCATTTATGAATTATCGACAAAAATTAAACACAAATTAGGGCTCAGAAGGGAATACGAAGCAAAGCTGGGAAACAAACCGTACCTAAGTCATACACCGGAGAAAACCTCCCCTACGACGCATGCGCATTTCCAGTCGTCGACACCATACCCATTTTTCTCCACGGAAGTCCTCACAAAGCCAAGTCCTCCACCGCCAGCCAACCCTCTCGCTCACCCCTTTGTCAATGAAATCATCTCCAGCATCCAGGTTTCACTTTGTCGTTTTCAGGTTTGTGTTTGAATTCATAGTTTTCTTTTTCTTTTATTTAGAAGAGAATCATGGTTGTGAGAAAGAAATAAATAAAGCTGAAACGTGAATTAAGAAGAAAGATTCTTTTTGCCATTATTATTTAATTGGAAATGAAAAAGAAACTTAATATGTTGACCAATTTTGCTTCCTTCCCAATGAGAGCCAGCCGCAGCACTTTTCTCCTTTAGACTTCTAGGGATTTCTCAAGTTCCAATTATCATTTTGGGCTTTACCCCAAGACCAATCCGACCCGATTCCCTCTAGTCCATTTTTTTTCTATTCTATTTTATTACTATTGGGCTTAAGTTTCCAGCCTAATCCGGATTGTTACCTCACACCCCCATTTCTTGGTCTTTACTCGTTTATTTTGTTTATTTTATTGTTACTTATTTTAATTAATATACATACTTTTAATTTAATCTTCAGTTTTAATTCTAGATTCGTAATTTTGAATTATTTAATCTTCTCAGTTAGTTTAGTTAGAAATTTTTTGTGAATGATTTAGTTAATTAACTTATTAGTTAACATTTTTTACAAATTGTTTAATTTCTTCATGATAAACAAAATTTTAAAATAATAGAATGGGATTTTCTTTTCTTTTCAAAATTTCTCACAAACAAAAATACCAAGAATTTCTATACTTTGTCAATTAATTTTATTTCATAAACTGTTATAATTTCGATTAATTTCTCGATTCGATTTGGTTGTATTGTTTGCCTATTTGGACATTTAATTATACTAATCCATCCCCATTTGTAAATTTGTATCCCCATTCCCGAAAGCTTTGTAATAGCGTAGAATTTTAATTTCTGCAATTTACTGTTTTTCTTATACTATATAGTAATTAGGCGTGCATGGCAAGATTCAAAATCAATCGCTAGATAACCTAATCAAAGAATAACTTAACTTGAATCAAACATACTTTTTCACACGCGCACCCCTAGGGTAACCTCGCTCGTTTCCTCGGAAACACAGTCATGTCCCTCGAATATGGGACGCTTAAGCAAAGACCCTTTGATGAAAAAAGATCGTAGTCCCTCGATGTCCCTCGATGTTGCCTTCGATAAAACGATCTAGTCCCTTACGAAAAATTGCTAAAGCGTCTCACAAGTTGCCTTCTATGACTGTACAAAATGACCCGTGCCTGTCCCTTCACATCCAATGATGGGTGTTGTACCCCAAAATTTTCCCTCTCATTTTATCAAGATTTTCATCACAAGACTCTTTGGACTCCAGACCGGGCTAGGGTTTGCTTTACTCAAGACATCTCCTTGCACTGATGACTTGAAATTATGGTTTGAGTTTGCACAAGGATTTTTGGACTTCCAATGCCTCATGTGACTTTCATACTTCATGTTGGACTTATAAGATTGCACATACCAAGTTTCAAGCCTTGAATCAAATTTTTGCCCAGTCAATTGGACAGTTGACCTAAAAATCGACTGTATTGGGGAAAAAGTCAATTGTAGCCAATTTACAGTCAAACCTCATAATTTTTTATCCACATCAACATTATAGACTCATATGAACCATTTGATCAAGTTTGGACCACAACTCCTCAAGAAATTTGATCAGATCACCAAAAGGGCAAAATGGTCATTTTTAGGGTTTTGACTGCAGAAGGGCAATTTCTGATTTTTCACCTAGCCAATGGAAAATTGGGTTCAAGTATGGATTCAAGGGCTCAATGGCATCATCTTGACCTAATCACAAGGTTCAAAAGATCTCAAATGCATTGGATTGACAGATGAATTTTCCAGTCAACTGATCAAAAATCAACTGTACACTGAAAAGTCAAACTTTGACTTTTTGGTCAAAATCAAGTGCCAAGAGTCATTTTTCATCAAGATGTGTCAAAACATGAAACTTGTTCACCAAGAAACCTAAATTTGGAAATTAGGGTTTAAGATTGAAAAATTTCATAACTTAGAAATTTTCTAAGTTATGAAATTTTCTTATTTTTCCCCAACTTTTCCCAACTTTTTTACCATGATGCAATTGGATTCAAAGAAAACTTCAAACATGAAAGTTGTAGTCCTCCACAAAATCTACAACTTTTATTGACAAAGTTTTCCCAAAAGATGCTTGGATCTCAAGTTATGGTTTTTTGAACAAGGGTCCAAAAACTTTCTAACTTAGTGAAATTTTGCCCTAGTTTAGGCAGGATTTTGACCTATCTTCATGGAAATTTTTCACCTAGTTCTAATTGGAATTTCAAAATTCATTTCAAATATGTATTTTATAGTATGTTACAAGATTTCCAAAATGTCCAAGAACTCTCCAAAATCATTTGTGGTTAGGGAGAATCGAAGGTTTGAATTTGGCAAAATGTCACTTTGATCCAGGGCATTTTTCATGTTGCTACAAGTTGCAAATTCTGACCAACCTTGCTTGTACTTGTTTACAGGTCCTTAAACCCTTCCACACTCAAAAATTGAATTCAAACACATTGTTTAGAGGCATTGTTCTGATCTATGGAAGATTACACAAAGGATTAATCTAAAAATGGCAAAAAGGCAACATTGTCACTTTGGTAAAGTTGGCTTTATGTCAATTTGTTTCTCTTGAGCATTGCACCAAGCCTTTTGCAGCAAACCAACTCCATAAACTTAGGGCAAGGTACACCAATTTTGTGTAGCTAGGAAGGAGGCCTGTACAGGCTCTTGAGCATTGTCATTTCACCTTTTCTTCAAAACCAAGTCAACTTGCAAAAACCACATAACTCTTGTATCTGATATAACCAAGGGTTGTATTCATTTCAAACAAGTTTTGCATATCACACTAAGAAAAAAACACGAGCTAGCAACCTCTCAAACACCCTTGTACACAAAAATCACATTTTCTTGCAAAACAGGGCAGGTTCTGCATTTTGATTTCCAAATCACAAACCACTCGTGTGTTTTGCTTGAAACCAGTTCCAACACACTCCATACAACCTACCTAAATTATCCCAACCATTCCCAAGCCACTGTAACTCCATTTACTCACTTCACCATTTTCAAATTCTGACTTTGCAGGTTGAGTTCTATAGAGAGATTCAAGCAAGTTCAAAGCAAACTAAGCATTGGGGAAGGTCAAAGGAACTTCAAGCAAGCTCACAAGTATCTCAGGCCTCACTGAAAACCCCTACATTGCCATACTCGAGCTTGACTGAAACAGGTAAAGTTTAAACTTCTATCTCTCTATTTAGGAATCATTAGGCTTAGGTTTGTGAATAAAAAATGTAGTCCTCATTGCCCTTGAGCTGTACATATGCATAGAATTCATTTAAGTTAACTGAGCTGGGAGAATTTGAATGATGAACTTTCTGAAAAAACTAGGTTAGAAATTAGGGCCAGAGAAATTCTCTCTGGTCTTTGAGAGTTAGATTAAGTTTTTTACATGGTTAGAATCGTATGATCATGCTCTATAACTTTCATGTTGCAAGTTTCTGTTTTTAAGCACAAATACAGGAGTTAGCAATTTGAACAAGAAGCGCATGTTATTTGGTTCAGAGGTTAGGGACGAAGGCAATGTGGGTTGGGCTTGGTTTCTCCTTGCTTTTGACACCCCCTGGCTTGCTGTTTACACCCTCTTGGCCCATTTGTTTATTTTTCCATATTTTTCATTTCTTTTTAAGTTTCTGACTTTTATTTATTTTTTTAAAACATTAAAAATCATCAAAATTATTTTTCTTTAAATTTTCATATTTTATTTTATTTTATTTATTTTGTTTTTGGCTTAATATTTAGTTTATTAGGTTTGATATATTTATTTTCTTAAATAAAAAACTTATAATTAATACAAAAAATATTATATTTTTATTTTTATTATTTATATACTTAAATGATATTTTCTCATATATTTTCATTTTTTAACATTTGTATATATTTTATTTTATTTTCTTGTACATAAATAAATAATTGTAATATATATATCTTCTTAAAACAAATTAGGGTTTCCACCCTTAATAAAAATAATCTCTTATTTTCTTATTTTTGATACATTAAATAATCCATTTTTACACACATAAAAATAATACAAAAAAAATCATCTTTTGTATATTTATATTTAATTGCTTATTTAAATATTTGTCCATTTATTTATTTGTACAAAGAATTCAATATGGTTGTAATAATTTTAGGGCTTTTATTTCTTTCAAATATCCCCTATTCAAATTTGTACCTCCCTCCCCATAATAATGTTGTAATAGTCGTAGATTTATTTTTACGCACTTTATAGCTTTCAAATATGCATGATAGAAAGATTAGGGTTTGTATGCAAAAATCCAAAATCAAAACAAATAGCTTGACTAATACAAGACAAAAATGTATGAAAATGACAACACAATGCACACTAGCACCCCTAGGGTTTCATCCACTTGTTGCCTTAAAAAATGGCCATGGTATGCATGCTAGGTATCTTGGAAAAACAAGAACAAAACAAAAAGATCATAGTCCCTCGATGACGCTATCTTGGTTGCCTATACAAAATGATCTAGTCCCTCAAACAAAAACTTGCTAATGATACTTAGCACTATTGTTATCATGGCCATACGATGGCCCACGCCTGTCCCGTTTAACATCCAAGCACAAGGTTGTTTACCAAATGCAATGGTAAAACAACAATGTCAAAGGGTTAAAAATGTGTAGGAAATACTTTTGAGTAGGTAGGTAGATGCTCCTAGTTACTTGATCAAATTTGCAAACATCCTTGCTAATTTCAAAAACACAACACAATTTCAAAACATTTCCCAAAACTAACTTTCAAACATTGAAACATTTTTCAAAAGACAAACACCTTTGTATACATTCATACAAGAATTATTACAAAGGTTGCCTAGACAAAGGCCTCTTTTTCAAAATATTTTCAAAACCACACACAAAAGCGCCATTTCAAACAAATGAAAAGCAAAAGCAAGTGATCTAAAACAAGTAACTAAGAGCCCATGAAAAACCATGGATGAAAAGGGTGCTAGCATCTTCCCTTTTCATAATCTACCCCCCGAACCCAAGAAAACATCTCAAAGGTCTTTCCTGTGCTTTTTGACCTTTCCTTTGGATAAATAAAAATTCGGTGGCGACTCTTGCTAAACCGAAACGTTTGCGAACACAAATGCAAAACCTCAAGTCAGTTCTCCCACCGCATCATAGAACTGGCGACTCTGCTGGGGAATTAGGCTTAAAAGTGGGGTTACCTTAGGGTTTTAGATCACCTTTACATGCTTACCTTGCTTGACTTGTATGCTTTACATTTGGTTCTATTGTTTGGGTTTAAATCCTCTACCCGGATTTGGGAAACATTCATAGGTAAATAGCAATACGTTGTGGAAACTGTGCAGGGTATACCGACATGGTTGAAGCAATAGCTATATTAGTGCGACATATTTGTGGGTACCGCTAGTGTGATCGGTGGATCTGGAACTGACTGTTTAACGCTGGTTTCGCGAAATGTCGCGGAAGCAAGAGTCGTCACCGTCTTTTATTTTCTCCAACATGGAAAGGACAAAAGCACAGAAAAATTCCTTATTGAGATTAGTTCTCGGTTCGGGAGGTAGATTTATAGAAAGGGAAAGTGTTAGCACCCTTTCTATCCGTGGTTATCCACGGGCTCTTAGATACTTGCTCTTTATGTTTTCAAAATGTTTGCTTTTCAATTGTGAGTGGGTTTGAAAAAGTTTCTTTGAAAGATTTCTGAATAACTCTTGTATCAGTCCTCAAGAGTGTTTGAAAAATTTGTTTTGAAAGCTTTTTGAAAGTGTAAGGTGTAAAAAGTATTTTGTTTATTTTTGAAAAGAGCAAGTATCTATGAGTCATCTACCTACCCTAAGGAATTAAGCTGTGTAAGTGTCCTTTAGGTAGTGCCATCCCACCATTGAGAGGTAGGTAGCACCACCGTTGGAGGTGTTCGGGACAATTCGAGTTTGTAGGGACAGTGTGGTCACCGGGCAATAGTAAGATACCTTAGAAGCTACCCTTATGCCATTGATCTTTTTATTCCGAGGCAACCGTTTCGAGGCAACTGTTCCGAGGCAACTTGTTTCGAGGCAACCGTTTCGAGGCAACTAGATCAATGGAACATAAGGACTCACTAAGACGTCCTATACTCGACGACCACGTTTCGAAGGGCAAGGCAACAGTGTGATCACCAGAGCAATAGTAGGACACCTTAAAAGCTACCCTTATGCCATGTTCATGGACATAAGGACTTACTAAAACGTCCTATACTCGACGACCACGTTTCGAGGTGCAAGGCAACAGTGAGGCGTACCCTAGGAGTGGTGTGTGAATTGTGTGTCATTTTCAGTTATTATTTGTTTGTCATGCATTTGGTGAGCTACGCTTTGATTTTATTTGGGCATACATTCTTTCATGTGATTAACAGTTTAAAGGGTGCAGAAATTAAAATGCCGAAAAATAAAAGGTCCTACGCTATTACAAGGCGCGGGTCTACATCGCCAAATTAACAAAGACCCGATTATGAATAAAGAGTGCGGAAAGTAAATGTCCTAATTATCTATTACAAGGCTTTGGGGAAAATACATTATATTTAAAAAGGAAATAAAAGTAAATGTGCGAAAAGAAATAAGAATCGAGTGCGAGGGCGTTGGACCCTTTAAGGAAATTGAATTGAAATTACAAATTAATTAATGATTTAATAAGAAAAGAAGTTATTTTTTGATGTTTTTGTATTTAAGGGAAATAAAGAAAATTAATTGAAATTAGAATATTAAATAAAAACCCTAATTCTAAGTTTGTTTTTAATTATTAAAAAAAAATGTTTAAGTTTAAGCCTAATTTACTAATTGTTTAATTACAAGAGTATTTACAAATTTAATTAATAATAATAATAAGGAGAAAAAGTTATTTATTGGGAAAAGAATAAAGATACTAATAACCTAATTTTTATGTTTTTTTAAATTATTTAGAAAAAGACATTAAAGTTAAAAACCTAAATTTAAACTAATTGTTTTATTGGAATTTATTTACAAAAACTATTTAAAGAATTAAAAAATTAAATAAACATATTTTTATTTTTTTAATGATTTCTGATTTTTTGGTTTTTTATGAAAATGTTAGTTAAATTAGTTTAATGATAGAATAATTATTTTTTGTGTTTGTGAGTTTTAAAATTAAGAAAGAAATTAAACCTAAATTAAAGAACTAAATTAAATTAATAAATTAAATAATTAAAATAAATTATGACATATTTTTGATTTTTTTTATTATTTTAAGAAATAAAACTAATTAAATCAGTATTTAAAACCTAATTAAGTCTAATTAATTTTAATATTACAAAAAATAAATTAGAGTTTCCTAGAATTTAAAACCTAATTAATTAATTAAATTTTATTAAAAAAAAGAAATTCTGAAATTTATTTGGGTAAGAATATTTTGTGATTTTTTGAAATAAAAAGAAAATTAATTTTTGTTAATGAAAATAAATTAAATAAATTAAAAATAAAATAGAAAAGAAAATTTAAGGGAAAAGAAAATGGGCCTGGTCTTTGTAGCAAAAGGGGGGTGCGGATGGCAAAGCTGAGCCTAAACACTGATGGCCTCTCTTTGACTTTCTCCAATTCCATATGCTTGCTTGACTAACGCCCACATTGGAAGGATGCACATGAGACGTTGGATTTGGATCAGGGGGCAATCTGACGGCTAGATCTCACAAGCGCGTGGTATGGACTGAAGCTTGAAGCACATGGAATCTACTAAGCCCAGTCAGCTGAAGTAATTGAGTCAGCAACCTGAATGGCCAATCAAAACACAGGAAAAAGTCACGCTGGCGTCAAACTGAGTCAAGCAAAGTCAATGACGCCGGAGCAATGCTCTGGTCGTCTTCTCCGGCCGGGGTGGTCCTGAAAACCTGCGAAAATAGTGAAATTGAAACAAACAAAATAGCCAAATCCAATGATTAAGGCATGGTGATCCTCATGGTGATGTTTTCGTGGTTTAATGCTACCTATCCTCACCAAAACGAAGCTCCAAGTAATGTGAACCCTAGCCATGGTGATTTACATTCTGGCCATTAAAGACCCCAAGCGATAGTCCAAACCTGTTCTAAACATTCACTGGAACTCAATGGTATGGTCAGTAGGGATTAAATCAAGCCATAAAGGAAAATATGATCCATGGAAATTTTGCAAAGTGTATGTTCATGTATCTACAGTTTCAGTCTGCATGGTTATGTGAAAAGGGTGTGTTTATACCTTGTTTTACCTGTAGATCACGATAGGATGGATGGGAACTCTTGTGGATGGTTGAGCCCTTGAATTCGATCTTGGTGCACTTCTTTAGAAATTTGAAAAAGAATTTGATCTTGGTTGGCCTCTCTCTCTCGTCCCATCGCCTTGTGATAGTTTGCATCTAGGTTATGTAAGTGATTCCAATCAGCATTAAGGCCAATAATACAATGCATTCATGTTTAGGATTTGCCATAAACCTCCATTAAAACACCTTCTATTTTTGAGCCAAATTTTGAATTCTTGCTTGATTAGGCCTTGGCACGAATTTGGGATGTGTATAATGATGATTCAAAGCTAATCAAAGCCAAATATGTCCCTTAATTAACCTTTTTGATTTTTATTTGATTTTAAAGGATTTAAAATGAATTAAATCCAATAAAATCAAATAAAAATGAAAAAATTAATTTTAAATTTTGAAATAAAATGTGGGACACGTGGGAAGCATGGCCAAGCTGATTCAAGTGGAAAAAGTGGGGCCCTTTTGTCAAAAATGAAGTTTCAAGGATAAATGATTTTGGCCATTTCACAAAAATTTCCCAACTTCTCCAATGCATATCTTGCTCAATTTTTAAGCTTTGATCATGTTCTTGGACATTTTGGAAAGGTATTGAAGTCCTCTAACCAATGTCTTTGGTCCCATGTCATTTTGATTTACCAATCTCAAGTTATGGTCTTTGACTTAAAGTCCCTTTTTGTTGACTTTTGAAAATGACCTATAATGTTGAAATTGATAACTTTTTGTGAGAGCATTTCTTGGACTTGGAATGTGAATATGAGTTGTAGGAAATGTTCCCCCCTTAAAGATGAGCATTGGATGGGATTTTTCTGATGAAACATGAAAAAGTTATGCCTTGGTCAAGTTACAGTTGACTTTTCAACTGTCCAAAAATAGAAACTTTTGACACCTTGATGATTTTAGAGCCATTCTTGTGAAATCATGGTCAAGACTTGACCAAATGATGATTGTGGCTTCAAAATAAGATGTTGACCAAAAATTTTGACTTTTGACTGCCAAATGACCATTTTGCCCCTACAGTTGACTGTTGAGCAATTAGGGTTTTTGACTGTGCAACTTGACCTTGTGAGCCTTGAAACTTGACATGTAGGTGCTTGACAATGTTTATGAGCATATGGGACTTGATTGAGCCCCTTGAAAACTTCAACTTCCTTGCAAGAACCAAAACCCTAATTTTGCCTGCCTTAGGAGGATGGTTGACTGTGTAGCCCTTGAGTAGACTTTGAGCCATTTGAGGTGATGCTTGGCAAAACCTTGAAGATTATAGGAGGGAAAATTTTGGGGTACAACAGTTGCCCCTGTTCAATCTTCTTAGACCTGAGGATGTAGATTGGCTTGTGCGCCTTTCGTGATCCGAGGGTAGAAGATGATTGAACACTAGAGTGCCCAGAAATTTGCACTCACATAGTAGAGTATCAGCAGTGTGATGTCGGGAATGGGCTTATAGATGCCATTTGGGACTGTGATGGATAATTGTGGAGATGGGCTTATAGATGCCATCGGGAGGTGTCGATCGCGTAAGAGATTCCTTAGCGAGAACTTGCGTACCTGAGAAAGAAAGAAAATTACCTGGTTTGTTACAGGAGTTGATCTTCAAACTCTTTATGTAGACGTGCCCTGGCTAGTTATAGGAATCGGATCCTCGAACTCTTCAGACGTGCCCTGGCAGGATACAGGAATCGAGTTTGGTAATGTAGTCGTCAACAGATACACCCTGGCAGGATACATGAATCGGATCTTCGAACTCTTAAAACGTGCCCTGGAAAGATACAGGAATCGGATCTGGTACTGTAGTCGTCAACAGATACACCCTGGCAAGATACAGGAATCAAATCTTCGAACTCTTCAGACGTACCCTGGCAAGATACAGGAATCGAGTCTGGTACTGTAGTCGTCAACAGATACACCCTGGCGAGATACAGGCATCGGATCCTCGAACTCTTCAGACACACCCTGTCAAGATACAGGAATCGAATCTGGTAATGTTAGTCTTCAACAGATACACCCTGGCAAGATTCAGGCATCGGATCCTCGAACTCTTCAGACACACCCTGGCAAGATATAGGAATCGAGTCTGGTATTGTAGTCGTCAACAGATACACCCTGGCGAGATTCAGGTATCGGATCCTCGAACTCTTCAGATGTGCCCTGGCAGGATACAGGAATCGAGTCTGGTACTGTAGTCGTCAACAGATACACCCTGGCAAGATACAGGAATCGGACCTTTAGTTGCGACCATTGATGGTAATCAATTTTGTACTTTTATCCTGAAAAGACAAGCGTTAGTTGTATGCGATGTCATGTTGTATGACATGCGGGATGCCCTCTAAATAAGTGATATTGTATGTTCATGATGCGTATATGCATGCTATAATGATGTATGTGATGTGTATGAATGTATGTTTTCGTCTAGGAAAGTAAATCCTTGACGGGTGCCGGGAAGCCACTCCTGGGCTGATGTTGGAGAATAGATTTTGCTTCCGCCGGGGATGATAGTTGCAAGAATACCGGTAGGAGAAGATAAATCCGTTGGGGAGTAAACTTGGCGAAGGGATTACTCTGCGGGGAGCAAAGTACTCTAGCAATCTTGCTGGGAAGCAATACTCTGTGGAGAGAGGTACTTTGTTGAGCTGTTGATAATAACTTGCTGGGGATACCTTTGTTGTGTTGGAAGCGTTAATAGACTTCGCTGGGGGTAAGGAGACTGTGTTGACGACGACCTTTCCGTGGCTTTTGGCTGAGGATAACCCAGTTATATCCTAGTAAGGAAATAACTCTTTGAATAAAGCCGGGCGACGCGTTCGTGCTCTGTGCGGATAAGCTTACGGCTTGGGGAGATGGATTCCAATTTTCCTGGGGAAGCAAATTGGACTCTCTTGGGGAAGTTTTGAACTGCGGGGGAAGTGATTCCTTTGAATGTTTGATATACCACCGGGGAACAATCTTTAGACCAAGATTGCCGGGGATGCTTGTTAAGAATATACATGCTGCCGGGGAATGTTGAGATCTGCTGGAGGATACCCAACTTCTTTAAGTTTGATTGTAACTTTGCTCGGGGAGAGTGTATTGCTTGCTGGCTCACTCTCTGGGGGATTAAGATACCTGGTTGTGTTCTTCAGCTGAACCTACCTTGATACCTTGGAGGACAGAACAATTAGATCGCTTGGACAACTCTTTATTGCCCCTGTTTCTGAGGTATGAGAGGAAGACCTGTGAGGTGCTGATAGTTGTTGATGGACAAACTATCTTCTGGTAGGTGACAAGATTACTGGACATAGTCGTACGCTTTGATCCCTAACTTTTGCCTGGACCGCCCTTTCGGGTTTTCAGTCCACCGGGATACCCATTTTTGCCCAAGCCGCCTTTTCAGGTTTTCGACTTGCCGGGTGTACCTATTTTTCATTTCATCCCTTATTTTTGCCCGAACCCTTTTGGTTCGCCGGGGAGCCCTAATTTTTGCCTAGGTGTGTCAACCTAGCGGGTCTTTGATTATGCGTAGTATTTTTTCGACTATGTCCATGTTCAAGGAATGTGGGGAGTTGCCCCTGTTGGAAGTGTTTTGTCATGCCACCAGAAGGTGTTTGATCAGGCAAGATTCATTGTTGGAATGCCCCAAGTGTCTTAGATGGAGAGTTGCCCCTAGCTGCTTGGCATCGTTGAGAGATTCTCTGGATCTTGATTGGACTGCCCCAGATAACGGACCATGATCATGCCATGCCCCTTGATTGGAAGTACTTCTGTTGATTAGGCATTCATCGTGCGAATTTTCCTGCTGTTCAAACAAAAAGTCATATGCAAACAAAGTTATGTTAAAAATGCAAAGCTTATGTCTGTCTTGAAGATTTTGAAAATGCATTCTTTTTCATAAAACAAGTGAATGTTTGTAACACGTGATGTCAACTCCGTATTTACAGCGAGCCTTAAGGAGTCAGGATACCTTTCGTAACAATATGCTTTCGAACTAACCCATGCTTCAGCTAGGACTTTTGAGGGTTATAACGTGGCCTGGTTCACGGTTTAAGAAACAAAGGACAAAGGCTCAAATTATTTGTACCCACCCGCTCTTCGTGATGTTCTCCAAACCTAAAACTCAGTTGATCGTGCGTTAGACCTTGTTCGAGTCTTTGCTTTGATGCTCCAGTGATGGTTCAGATAGTTTATTTTGAATGGGCAGTCATTTCCTTTTTTGTTGAGGGTTTGTATGACCTCTTTCTTCTTCCTTGATTTTGTTATCCCTAAATTTTTCCTGAACTGTTTCTTTTGTGATTACAGTCAGCGGGATGCCCCAGTTTTGTAAGTCTCCTTCATAGGTTTTGCCTGTCTGTATGATTGTTCGGAAACATCACTGTCTTTCTTTGTTTTGTAAGGACCTCTTTGGTGCCATTCATTATGCACTTGGATCAATTGAGAGACTACCCTGCCCCAGGTTATGATTAAGGGTTTCAAATTTCGAAAAGAAAAACTCCTACTTCTTTGGCTCAGAGGGGTTGACGAGGGATTATCATCCTTATAACTCCAGTGTTTAGGGATTGAAACAATGCCTGTACCTCATCAGCGGGGTCTGTTCAAAAGTATACTGTAAAGATCGTGGTATCGTTTTCGTCATCCTCCCTCAAGAGGCTTAGAATTTTAGATCAAGAGCTGACATCAGAAAAAATATGAAAATAATTTGCATTTAGTGAATACGAATATATTGTTTCAGAACAGCCATATGCGATGCATTAATGAAATAACAATGTTTAACATGAGTAAATGTTTGAACGAAAGAAAATTGCAACTTGAACATTCGAATGAACAAAAATTTCTCAATCCTAGCCATGATTTGGCAAGGGAGCAGTGATTATGTTCGGAGTCTCAGGTACTTCAAACTGAATCTCTCCAGCGTCGATCATGTCTTGAATCTTGTTTTTGAGAGGCCAGCAGTTGTCCGTAGTATGCCCCGGGCTATCAGAATGGTATGCACACCTATCGTTGGGATGATAGTTAGGAGCAGAAGTGTTTGGATTCCGGAGAGGAGCCCTTAAGGTGATCAGCCCTGCCTCCAACATTTGTTGTAGTGCTTGATCCAGCGACATGTTGATCTTGGTGAACTGCCTTTTAGGCTTGTCTGGTTTACTCTGATCAGCCCGTTGTTCTGGGCGAGGTCGTTGTTGGACCCGTGAAGTAATAGCAGCTTGGAGAGGCCCAAACCTTTGACTTCTTGGAAGTTGATTAATGATTGGGTCCCTGACTTGGGCTAGTTGCTTCATGTCTTGATGAAGCTGACTGATCATGTCCCTCAGCTCTCCTTGCTCCTGAGCTAAACCTTGAATGAGTGCCCTTTGCCCCAGCATCTGGGTTTTCAATGTGTCTACCTCAGCTTGTAGACGTTTCAGCTGTTCGTCCTTGTCATCTTCAGGACTCTTTCTGATCAGATTCCCCATGAGGAGTGTCCTCAACTCTTCCTGCCCCTTGGATAGGCTTAGGAAGATCTCTTTGAACTGAGTCTCTTGAGTGTGAAGGTCCTGGTTATCTTGTTGGGAAGCCATGGCTGAAATAAACAGCAGGGAGGGTAAGTGACCTGCAACAAGGGTACCTGTTATGCAATGATATGCATGCAATGTTTTCAAGGATCTCGCGGGGTAAACAAGAAATTTGTTAGAGCTGGGATCCGGTAGCTTGATTGAAGGAACTTCATATTTGTTGAGAGTCCTTTTTCAAGGGTCAAAAGCTTACCATATCAAGTGGGTCATAGCCCCTGACTTTAGTCATCCATGTCTGGTTTTGATTTCCAAACAACCTTAGTTAAGGGAACCTTCTTCAAGAGTCAGAGCTCACCATATCAAGTGGGTCATAGCCTCTGACAACCTTGGCTAGAGGAAAATAAATCCTCTTTGCCCCTTGCTAGACAGTTGGTTCATCATGACCTGCATCACAAGCCCTTGAGATCCTTGAAACGGGTCAGTCTTTATGCAGGATGCATGCAATGGTATGATGTTATGGTATGCATGGGGTAATGTAGGTGAACCCTGTTATGAGTCCCAATTAAGGACTATAAACAAAACCTGCAAGAAACTTAGTAAACCTGTCATGAGTCCCAATTAAGGACTAACAACAAAACCTGCAAGAAACTTAGTAAACCCTGTTATGAGTCCCAATTAAGGACTATAAACAAAACCTGCGAGTAGTTCATGTGTCAGATAACAAACATGCAAAAAGTCAAGTAAGAAGGCACGCAAGTCACACAAGAGAAACCCTTAGAGTTTAGGCCCGCATGGGGTCTGGGTATTATCCTCTTTCAGTTTGTTGGTTCATACCTGTCCTATCAAAGTAACCGGGTTCTTAGAGGATCCCAATATCATTGACTACCCTCAATCGGTCATAACTCTAGCATCGCAATCTTTTCTTGCAGCCAGAACCATCACGAGAGTTTAGCCTCAATGGGTGTAGCATACTGCTACTGTTCTAATGGCCAAGTTGTGTCATTTAAGGTTCTAAGGTTGTTGGTGCTTAATGACTCCTCAGAAGACCCATATTCTCCTCGTTGCAACACAAGGGATATCGGTACAGACCAAGGTGCCACACCAACGTAGCCACTGTTTCACCCGTGTCGGTCTACGTCGGACAGGTCCCTCACAGCTTATGCTACCTAAACAGGGTATCCCCAGATCCGGGTTAGGATCTATGTAACTCCCATGCAACCCACAAATTTAAAGCATACAAGTCAATACAATTGAAAACACAGTTATGAACTAACCCTAAGGTACACCTCACTTTATAAAGTATTCCCCAGCAGAGTCGCCAGTTCTGTGATCGGTGGATCTGGAACTGACTGTTTAACGCTGGTTCGCGAAATGTCGCGGAAGCAAGAGTCGCCACCGTCTTTTATTTTCTCCAAATGGAAAGGACAAAAGCACAGAAAAATTCCTTAAAGAGATTGCTCTCGGTTCGGGAGGTAGGTTATAGAAAGGGAAGGTGTTAGCACCCTTTCTATCCATGGTTATCCATGGGCTCTTAGATACTTGCTCATTTGTGTTTTCAAAAATGTTTGTTTGCTTTTCAACTGTGGGTTTTAAAAAAGTTTCTTTGAAAATTTCAGTTCGACTCTTGTATCGGTCCTCAAGAGTGTTTGAAAAATTGCTTTCGAAAGCTTTTGAAAAGGTGTCGGTGTGAAAAGTATTTTTGAATTTGTTTTGAAATTTATAGGAAGTATCTACGAGAACCTACCTACCCTAAGGAATTCGTCTGTGTAGATGTCCTTTAAAGTAGTGCCATCCCACCATTAAGAGGTAGGTAGCACCACCGTTGGAGGTGTTCGGGTCAATTCGAGGTTCGGGACATGGTGATCACCAGAGCAATGGGAAGACACCTTAGAAGCTACCCTTATGCCAGGTTCCCGGATCATGAGGACTTACTAAGACATCCTCTACTCGACGATCACCTTTCGAGGCAAGGCAACAGTGAGGCGTACCCTAGGGGTGGTGTGTGATTTGTGTGTCATGTTCAGTTATTTTGTCTTATTCATGTCAAGGTGATCTATGCTTGTTTTTAATTGTTTGTCATTCATTCTTGCATGCATTTATTTAACAGTTAAAAAAGATGCGGAAATTGAAAGTTCTAAACTATTACAAAGGCGCGGGTCCACATCGCCAAAATTAAAATCCAGGACCCGATTTGACGGAAAGTAAATAAAGAAATAAAATAAAGTGCGAGAAATTAAGTTTACAAGGCTTTGGGAGAGTTACATAAATATTTAAAAGAAGGAAATAAATAAAAATGCGCGAATAGGAATTAAAATTGGAAACGAGGGCGTTGGACCCTTTTTAATGAAATTAAATTAAATGATTAAACTAAAGAAATTAAAGAGAAAAAAGAAATTATTATTTTTTTTTGAGTTTTTGGTATTTATGTTTTTTATGTATTTTTATGAGAAAGATTAAATGAAATTAAAATATTAACCCTAATTCTAATTTTTTTTATTTATTAAGAAAAACATGTTAAAATTAAACCTAAAATTAATCTAATTATTTACATGCAATTTTGATTTATAAAAATAAATAATTAATTATTAGTGAAATTTATTTACAAAAAATATTAATTAAATAAATATATTTTGATTTTTATGACTTTTCTGTTTTTTACTATTTTTTATATTTTATGAAAATAAGTTAAATTAAAGGAATTAATTAAAAAAAGAAATAATTGAAATAAATAAAATAAGGAAAAGAAAGAAAATACAATACCTTGGGGGGTTTCTGTCCCCTTTTTGGAGGTGAGTTGGAGTGGTTTGGCCATTTGTGTTCTGGCCTCATCATGCATAAGTTGTTCTACTTTGGCCATTTGGCTTTTGGCTTTTGTCCATTTGCGTTTTGGCCTCAACGTTCCTTAATCTTCTCAGGATGTCTGTCTCGCCATGTATTGTTGTCATGCATAAGTTTTTCTACTTTGGCCATTTGGCTTTTGGCTTTTGGCCTCAACGTTCCTTAATGAACCTGGGATCCTATCTAAATCTGCAGTTGAATCTCACGAACACATTAAATAAAATCATAAAATGCAAATAAAGCCAATATATGAATAAATTTAATGTTTAGGCACAATATGGCATGTATGAATGATTATACCCTTTTGATCATGGAGATCAAATCAATCTTACCCTTACTGGAAAATCAGTGGCCTGAATGCTTTTATGCCTTACTGGAAAATTAGGATCATGGAGATCAAGCCAGCCTTACCCTTACTGAAGAAGTAATAAGATGTTGGTTTGTAACTGAGATGACTTGTTTGTAGTGAGAGAGGGATTTGTAATAAGGATTTCAAGGTTTTAGGGTTCTTGAAAGAGTTTGATATTCTAACAGTGTTGTGGCAAGGTTTTTTCTCTCTTTTCCTCCTTAGTGCGCTTTTCCCTGAAACATACAAAAGGTTAGCGGGGGTTTTAAACCCCCTCAAAACAAGCTTATTCTGATAATAGCGATTAGGCCATGTGGCCTCAGAAATTAGGCGCGATGGTCTCTTCCAATTCGTCCCAACCTGCTGTTTTTATTCATGGTATTGATGTGTCTTAATTTTACAGGAATGAGAAACGCCTAAATTGAAAACCTGGAAACCCTAGATGTCTCTAATGGTGAATCGTCATATGGGGCACGAAAACAAAATCAAACCACACAGTTAGCTTCAGGATTGCATAATGAACATAAATCACATGTTAAAAATTGCAAAAAGTGTATGATTCGTGATGCAAGAACATGAAATTTTTTCTGGACAGGGTGCGATCAATCTTACGTTTCTTGGTGTTAGAATAGTTGGTTTTGATTTGGGAACCTTCCTTGAAGCCTCAGGAAGGTGATGGAATACGTCTCTTTGCTTGAATCAACCTCTAACCTTGTTTTCAGTTTTGAAATTTTTAGGCCAAAAGTGTGAGTTTGATAATGGAGTTTATGCGCAGCTTTTTTGGTAATGAGCATTAGGTCTTGCTTGTGTATGTATAGGAGAGTGATTTAGGTTAAGAAACTTGATCAAAATCCATGCATTGATGTGGAAAATATTTGATTTGCAAACCATAATTTTTCAATCTTTTTTCATGCTTTTTAGCTCTCAATCATATCCAATCAACTTCAATTCTTCCCTAATCTGATTTGCACGAAATATTGGAGATATTATATGCACAAAAAGATTTGAAATAGTAGGTTTGACATTTTTCATGTATTTTAATTAATTTAAATGAATTATTAATAATAAAAATCCAAATAAATAAATAAATAATGAAGAAAAACTTCCCTTTGGGCAAAATGGTCGTGCACATTCCTTGGATAATGAATTGTGGAAGAAAAAGAGGCCCATTAGCAATTTTAGGTCATTTGAATCAATGTTGACTTTTCAAAATATCCAAAAATTTCCCAACTTCCACAAGGCATAACTTGCTCAATTTTTAAGCTTTGCTCATGTTCTTGGACATTTTGGAAAGCTCTTTGAGTCCTCTAACCAATGTCTTTGGTCCCATGTCATTTTTATTTACCAATCTCAAGTTATGGCCTTTGACTTAAAGTCCCTTTTTGTTGACTTTTGAAAATGACCTATAATGTTGAAATTGATAACTTTTTGTGAGAGCATTTCTTGGACTTGAAGTATGAAGAGGAGTTGTAGGAAATGTCTTTCTCTTCAAAATGAGCTTGGGATGGAATTTTTCTGATAATCCATGTGAAAGTTATGCCCTGGTCAATTTACAGTTGACTTTTTCAGCTGTCCAAATAAGGAAACTTTTGCATCTTGATGATTTTTGAGCCAAGCTTTGAGAATCATGATCAAGCATTGATCAAATGATTTTTGTGGCTTCAAAATGAGATGTTGACCAAAAATTTGAACTTTTGACTGTCAAATGACCATTTTGCCCCTACAGTTGACTGTAGTGCAATTGGGGTTTTTGACTGTGCAATTTTGTGCTGAAAGTCTTGAAACTTGGTAGGAGGATGCTTGACCATATTTGTAGGTATGTGGGACTTGATTGGACCCTTGGAAACTTCATTTTCTTGATCAGAACCAAAACCCTAATTTTGACTGTTTAGGAGGCCCTTACACTGTGCAACCCTTGGGGAATTTTGAAGCTTTGACTTGGCAATTCTTGAAGAATATGGGAGGGCAAATTTTGGGGTACAACAACTATCCATCAGGTTTTGGACGCCTGATTTCAGCAAAGAACAACCAGCAGGGGAATCAGCATATAAAGGGCAACCTTTGCTACATCCCGGAAATAAACCGGCTAGCAACAGGTTCCTCTTAACAGTCAGCAGCGGTGTAGCAACATCATCCACAGAAGCTACATACAAATCCTTCTCAACAGCATTCACTCCATGTTGGGGCATGGGAGCGGTCACAACATTTGGCCTCTCGGGCGCCTCGAACTGTATCTCCTTGGCATCAATAAGGTCCTGAACCTTATTCCTCAGGGCCCAGCAATCATCAGTAGAATGTCCCGGGCTATCAGAGTGATAAGCGCAGCGGGCGTTGGGGTTGTATTTCGGAGATGCTGTGTTTACCATCTTCGGAGCCTCTTTGACAGTTACCAGGCTAGTTGACAGCAGTTGCGGCAGGATCTGAGAGAGAGTCATGCTGAGCCGAGTATATTGCCGTTTAGGCCTCTCAGCCCTGGGTTGGTTGTACTGTTGTGGAGCAGCAGCAGGCTTAGAAATAACCACCGCGTTGACAGCTTGGCGGCGTTCAGGTTTGTCTTGCCTTCTTGGACCATACACAACACTTGCCTCTTTCTTGAAGGGCTTCTTTTCAGTACTTGAGGAGGCAACCTTCTGTATCTTCCCCGATTTTATACCAGCCTCGATCCTCTCACCAGTCAGGATCAGATCAGTAAACCCAGCAGAGGAATTACCAATGAGATGATTGAAAAATGGACCAGATAGGGTCCCCAAGAACATATCCACCAGCTCTCGGTCCGTCAACGGTGGCTGCACCCTGCCAGCCAGATCTCTCCATTTCTGTGCGTACTCCTTAAAACCTTCACCCGATCCTAGCGACATACCCTGGAGTTGGGTACGTGTAGGAGCGAGGTCGGAATTATATTGATACTGCTTGTAAAAAGTAGTGGCCAGATCCTCCCAGTTACGAATGTTGGTCCCATCCAGCTGATAGAACCATTCGAGGTGAGTCCCTGAAAGACTCTCCTGGAAGAAGTGGATCCATAAGTTCTTGTCTGCTGTGTAAGGCTGGATCTTCCTTACATAAGAACGGAGGTGCATCTTAGGACAGGAAGCCCCGTCATACTTCACAAAGGCAGGCGCCTTGAACTTGTGTGGAATTACCACTCCAGAAGATAACCCCAAGTCTCCGAAATCCAACCCAGGCACACGTTGAATCTCCATAGCATTTAATCTATCCTCCAGCTGCTTGTACCGGTCCTCAGCAGGAGGGTACTGTTCGTCGTTGAAGTCTGTCTCAATGTCAGAGACCACAGGACTAGGGACCTCTCTCCCTTGGTGACTACCTTCCCCCACAGATGGAGTAGTCCTCTCAGCTTCATTCTGCAAGGTGTTCCCGAGTCTGCGCCCAGTGTTGAATAGCACAGTCCTCTTCTTCTTCTTATTCTTCTTTAGGAGCATAGCCTTCAGCTCTTGTTGACCTTGATCCAAACCCATGATCAGCTTCTGAAATTGTGCGTTCTGCGCCTGAAGGGCCTTGATAGACAGCTCGGTAGATGATTCAGGGTTCATGATGCTGAAATAAACAGCGAAGAACAGTAAGCAACCTGAAAAGAAGAGTACCTGCTATGCACATGATGAATGATATGTGTTTATGCAATGCATTCAAGGGTTCGAAAATTCAAATTTGTTGTAGACAAAAAGGAACACACGTTATCATTAAGGAAATAATTATTTGGTACATCAAAGCCTCATGGGCACATATTACAAAGCAAATCAATCCCAAAAGACACTACGCATCCTCTTCGGAGTAATGTAGGTGTTGAGATTCCTTTCCTCGTGCAGTAGGCGGGTGAGCTCCAAGACCTTCTTTTCACTAGCATGTAGACTGGTCTCAAGAGAATTCCATTCTTCCTTAAGCTGGATCCAACTCTTCTGCATCTCTTCCCAAGATGTGGGCATGTCAGGATGTTGAATGGCGTAGGACACTTCTCCTTCCAAGACTGGCTCTTTGATCACAGGGAGGACATGAGGATAAGGCATTACTAACTTCTGGGAGCGGGCGCGTACCCACTTGAGATAAGGCTCCAACGGGATGGAATTCCTGTGCCCCAGGGTCTTGCTGTCTATTCTACTTGGCATCCTCCAAGCTCTGATAAATCTTTGGCGAAGTCCTTGTGCATCGTTGTCGAAGTCAAAAACTATGTCAGGAATTAACATGTCATGAGGGTCGTTCCTCCGAGCATAACCAAATTGTCTCCAAGCCAGGCACGGGTTGTAAGTAATACCTCCTCTGATTCCAAGTAAAGGAACATTAGGGTACTCCCCGCAACGATCAATGATAGTGACATCCTCTCTGGACCGAGAACACCAATGTATATCAGCATGTGTAAGGATCATCAATCGCTGTGACCACCTCAAACCCCGCTCGTTCTTCAAAACTGATTGTGGAAGGTGCAAAAGAAACCACCTTCCCAGGAGAGGAGTGCAGCACATAAGAACACCGCTTTTTCTCATGGTTCGAGTGTAACATGAGTGAAGGATGTCCCCAAGCAACGTAGGTATAGGATTCCTGGACATGAAGATCTGGACAGCACTGATATCTATAAGCTGATCTGGATTAGGGAATAACACCAGACCATAGACAAGGAGGGCCATAACTTCTTCAAAAGCTTGTAGGTCAAGGGAGTTCCAACATTCTTGGGCCTTTTCAAACAGAAACCTGGCTAAGAACCCTTTGATACCACTTCTAGCTTCCCAATGTCCCTTGAGGTCAGATGGTTGTAGGTGTAAGGCCTTAGCAATCTCTTCAAGTTTGGGTTTGTAGGTGTTTAGGTATTGGCTTGCATTTTTGGTAAATCCCAAGTGTATGTGTGAATGTCATGACTGATGTCATAACATTCTAGTTCAGTTTGTACTGACTCATTAGGTACCTTTGCAGAAAAATATTGTAATTCAAATACTGATGTTTATAAGTGTGTATCTGAGCATTTTGCAAAATGATCACATTTTGCTAAATCAGTAGACAGGTTTTCTCAGATGTCATAACAGATGTTATGACATCCTGTTCTGAACTAACAGGATTGCAGGATTGGATAAGTCTGAGTTTTTTCAGGAAATAACTCAGTCCTTCCTGAACAGAATCCTGCGTTTTCTGAGGGGTAACCTAGCTCAACCCTAACCTGGTTAATAAAGTCCTGTGACCTGGTCTTTAGGTCAAACGGAATTAACCCTAGGTTTTTGGAAACCCTAACTGAAGTTGCAGCTGCTATATATTCAACAGAGCTGCTGTTTTTCAAGGATCGCTTTTTATTGATTAGAAGATCATTTGTAATCTGTATAGATTTGATTATTGTACTCCAAGCAATTATCATTGTGATAAGTGCCTTGGAATAGGTTTCTAATTGTAAGGGTTGTGTAGCACTCAAAGCTTTGAAGCAAGAGTGTTTGAATGTTCCTTGACTAAAGCTGTGAAGCAGAGTCAAGTTAGTTGTGTGCATCACTCAAAGCTGTGAAGCACGAGTGATTGTGTTGCTTGATTAAAAAGCTGTGAAGCTTAATCAAGTGTTTGTTTTTGAAGAGTGTCTTCATCAATTCTTAAGTCAAATTGGTTTATGTATCACTGCTGTGATTGAGGGGGAGTGAGTAGGAACTCAGGTTTAAGTTGTACTTAGATTGGAATTGCATTGGGTAGGTCTTAAGTGAAGGAGATAAACTGGTTGGTTTATTCCTGAATTAAAATCTCTTATAGTGGATTTCCTCCCTGGCTTGGTAGCCCCCAGAGTAGGTGTTGTTGCACACTGAACTGGGTAAAAAATTGACTGTGTTCTTTATTGCTTTTGTATTTACTGTCATATAGTAAGTCAGATACGGTGTCATAACATTGAACGTGACATTGAGTATCTGCAGCCAGAATTTCAATTGGCATCAGAGCAGGCACCCTGCCTGTATTACTGGGTGAGATCTAGGGATATCACTTTCTGGCACTATGGACAAAGAAGGAGTTTTTGGAAATAGACCACCCATTCTGGATGGAACTAATTATGACTACTGGAAACCTCGTATGATTGCCTTCCTAAAATCTCTGGACAAAAAGGCTTGGAGAGCTGCTGACAAAGGATGGATTCATCCCACCATAACTGAGAAAGATGGGACAATCAGTCTGAAGCCTGAGGAAGATTGGAGTAAAGAAGAAGATGAGTTAGCTCTGGGAAATTCAAAAGCTCTAAATGCCTTGTTCAATGGAATTGATAGAAACATTTTCAGACAAGTACATCAATATGAACTGGCCAAGGAAGTTTGGGACACTCTCAGAACTACTCATGAGGGCACTTCCAAAGTAAAAATGTCAAGGCTTCAGATGTTGACCACTAAGTTTGAGAATCTAAAAATGATGGAAGATGAAACCATTCATGAGTTTCACATGAACATCTTGGAGATTGCCAACACCTCAGGAGCACTGGGAGAAAAAATGTCAGAAGAAAAACTGGTGAGGAACATTCTCAGATCCTTGCCTAAAAGATTTGCAATGAAGGTAACTGCCATAGAGGAAGCCCAGGACATTAGCAAGTTGAAAGTGGATGAACTTATTGGGTCTCTTCAGACTTTTGAGATGGGAATCACTGATAATGGTGTCAAAAAGAACAAGAGCATAACACTTATGTCCAACACTGATGTTGAAGAAAACATTTCAGAAGCTGTAGCCATGCTTGGAAGACAGTTCAACAAACTCATCAAAAGAATAGATCCAAAGTCAAGGTCTAATGTTCATAACATTCCCTCTAACATTGACAGTTCCAGCAGAAGACCAAGGTCAGAAGAGAAGGGAGTTCAAGGCAGAGGAATTCAATGCCATGGTTGTGAAGGATATGGGCATATTCGAGCTGAATGTCCTACCTTTCTTAAGAAACAAAAAGGAATGACAGTTACTTGGTCTGACTGTGATTCAGAAAGTAATTCTGAAGAAGAGACTGCCAAACGAGTTACTGCTTTAACTGGTGTTTGTACCTCTGAAAGTGACATCAGTGATGAAGAGGTGACTTTTGAAGAACTGGCTGATACTTACAGGGAATTGTGTATCAGAAGTACTGAAGTCTGTGTGCAGAATGAGAAACAATCAAAACTCATCATAAAGATGGAGGCTGAAAAAAGGGCAAACCTTGAAACTATAAGTCATCTAGAAGGAAAAGTTCAATTGCTGAACTCACAACTGAATCAAATGACCAAATCTGTCAAGATGTTGACAAATGGAACAGACAAATTGGAAGAGATCCTACAGGTTGGACAAAATGTGGGAAATAAATCTGGTCTAGGATTTATGGAAGCAACGAAATCTGGTTCTGGTAAGCAAATGTCAAAACAGATGTCTCAACACAACTCTCGACATCAGGAACAGAAACATATGAGGAAAAGGTACCAAAGATGGAAATGTCATCATTGTGGTAGATATGGCCACATAAAGCCCTTCTGCTTCAGATTACATGGATACCCTAATCAGAACTCAGGTGTCAAACCTAAGTCTAAAAAGGTACCACATGCTCCTCAATGGAAGAAAAAGGCTACTGCACTGATAGCTCACACTTCCCTGAGGGTCTCTGCAAAGGAAGACTGGTACTTTGACAGTGGATGTTCCAGACATATGACTGGAATAAAGAACCTCCTCAATAATGTTAAGCCTCACACCACCAGTTTTGTGACCTTTGGAGATGGGGCTAAAGGTGAAATCAAAGGAGTTGGTGATTTGGACTGCCCTGGAGTTCCAAGTCTGAATAAAGTACTGCTGGTGAAAGGACTGACCGCTAATCTCATTAGTATCAGTCAACTGTGTGATCTAGGATTCAAGGTCAATTTCTCAAAATCTGAATGCCTTGTAATCAATGACAAACAAGAGATAGTAATGAAAGGAGTCAGATCCAAAGACAACTGTTACTTGTGGGAGGCTGAGAACACTAATTTCTCATCTGTGTGTTCCATTGCAAAAGAAGAAAAAGAGGTGAAACTGTGGCACCAAAAACTTGGCCATCTTCATCTAAGGGATATGAAGAGGATTATCTCCTTGGAGGCAGTCAGAGGGATTCCAAAACTGCAAATTGATGAAGGAAGAGTTTGTGGTGAATGTCAGGTTGGTAAGCAGACTAGGATGTCACATCCAAAGTCAAGACATCTGACCACCTCTAAGGTTCTAGAACTCCTCCATATGGATCTGATGGGACCAATGCAAGTAGAGAGTCTTGGTGGTAAAAGATATGCCTATGTGGTTGTGGATGATTTTTCCAGATTCACCTGGATTAATTTCATTAGGGAAAAATCAGATGCATTTGAAGTTTTTAGAGAACTGTGCAAGAGAATTCAAAGAGAGAAGGAAGGATGTATTGTCAGAATCAGAAGTGATCATGGCAAGGAATTTGAAAACAGCAAGTTTGATGACTTCTGTGCTTCAGAAGGAATCAGTCATGAGTTTTCTTCTCCCATAACACCTCAGCAAAATGGAGTTGTGGAAAGAAAAAACAGGACCATACAAGAATCTGCCAGAGCAATGTTACATGCCAAAAGACTTCCTATGTATTTTTGGGCTGAAGCTATGAATACAGCTTGCTATGTTCATAACAGGGTCACCTTGAGAAAGGGAACCTCATCCACCATATATGAACTCTGGAAAGGAAGAAAACTAACTGTGAAGTACTTCCATGTGTTTGGCAGCAAATGCTATATTCTGTCTGATCGTGAACAAAGAAGAAAACTGGACCCCAAAAGTGATGAAGGCATATTTCTAGGATACTCCTCAAACAGCAGAGCTTATAGAGTATTCAACTCCAGAACCAAAACCATGATGGAATCAATAAATGTTATAATTGATGACTATCATGAAGAAATAGATGTTCCTTGTACTGTTGAGACATTCTTTGAGACTTCAACCCAACAGGATGATCTACCCAACTCCACCACAACAGAATCTGAATCAAAGGAAGCTAGCAAGATTCCTTCCATCAGAATTCAGAAGGATCATCCAAAAGAGCTCATCATAGGAGATCCCAATAGTGGAGTCATCACAAGATCTAGAGAAATCATCTCAAACTCTTGTTTTGTGTCCAAAATGGAACCAAGAAATGTCAAGGAAGCCTTAACTGATGAATATTGGATTGGTGCAATGCAAGATGAACTGAACCAATTCAAGCAACATGAAGTTTGGGAACTGGTTCCTAGACCTGAAGGAACTAACATCATTGGGACAAAATGGATATTCAAGAACAAGTCAGATGCTGAAGGAGTTGTCACCAGAAATAAGGCAAGACTTGTTACTCAAGGATACACCCAGGTTGAAGGGGTTGATTTTGATGAAACCTTTGCACCTGTAGCCAGGTTGGAATCAATCAGACTCTTGTTGTCAATTGCTTGTCTTCTGAAGTTCAAGTTATTTCAGATGGATGTGAAAAGTGCCTTTCTAAATGGGTACTTAAATGAGGAAGCTTATGTGGAACAACCTAAAGGTTTTGTGGATCCAACCCATCCTGATCATGTCTACAAACTGAGAAAAGCTCTATATGGCCTGAAACAAGCTCCTAGAGCATGGTATGACAGGTTAACAAAGTTTCTCTCAGACAAAGGCTACAGAAAAGGAGGCTTGGACAAAACTCTCTTTGTCAAAACTGAAGGAGGGAAGTTGATGGTTGCCCAAATATATGTTGATGACATAGTGTTTGAAGGAATGTCAGAACATATGGTTAAACACTTTGCTGACCAGATGCAGGCTGAATTTGAAATGAGTCTCATGGGAGAACTAACTTATTTTCTTGGACTACAAGTCTCACAGATGGAGGACTCAATCTTCTTATCTCAAAGCAAGTATGCTAAGAATATTGTAAAGAAGTTTGGTATGGAGAATGCAAGTCACAAAAGGACTCCTGCTCCTACTCATCTAAAGCTTTCCAAAGATTCAAGTGGGGTTAAGGTGGATCAAAGTCTGTACAGAAGCATGATAGGAAGCTTGTTGTACTTAACTTCCAGCAGACCTGATATTGCCTTTGCAGTGGGAGTTTGTGCTAGATACCAAGTTGATCCCAAAGTCAGCCATATCAATCAAGTGAAGATAATTTTGAAGTATGTAAGTGGTACTTACAACTATGGATTGATGTATACTCATGGCTGTGAACCAGCTCTGACTTGCTACTGTGATGCTGATTGGGCTGGTAGTGCTGATGATAGAAAAAGCACCTCTGGAGGATGTTTCTTTTTGGGAAGTAATCTGGTTTCCTGGTTCAGCAAGAAACATAATTGTGTGTCTCTTTCCACTGCTGAAGCTGAATACATTGCAGCTGGTAGTAGCTGCTCTCAAATGATATGGATGAAACAGATGCTCACTGAGTATAATGTCACACAAGATGTTATGACATTGTACTGTGACAATCTGAGTACAATCAACATATCCAAGAATCCCATTCAGCATAGCAGGACCAAACATATTGACATACGACATCACTTTATCAGAGACCTTGTAGAAGAGAAGACAATCAAATTGGAACATGTTGCCACTGAGCTACAGCTGGCTGACATTTTTACCAAGGCTCTGGATGCAAATCAATTTGAAAACTTAAGGGGTAAGCTGGGTATTTGCCAACATGAGGAATTGTAGCAATTAATTTTGCTTAAAACAAGGATCAAAGGACTTATGCCTGTTCTGATTGGTTTAAAATTGTATTTTCTCATTTCCTACAATTCCTTTAAGAAGTTGAATAGACACTCCCTTGCTTCCTTCCTCTCTCGTCTCCTCATCAAAACCCAGTCTCTCAATCAGAAATTTCTCCTCAGTTGCTGTTGGTCCTCTAAAACTGTCAAAATGTCTCAAACACCATCATCATCCAATACGACCATTTCAACCTCTTCCTCTGATCAAGATTCTGGGACAATCTCTTCTTGTCTGGACTCTGACGTTCTGGAGATCTCCTCTCATAGAAAAGTGGGAACTAACCCCACCAAGGTCAAAGAGTTGAGAACAAGACATGCAGGAAAGCCCCAAGCTTCTGCCTCTGGTAATCCATCTCATCCTTCTTCTTCAGTTCCCCCTGAAATTGCAAATAGGGAAGGGACATCATATGTTAATCAAGCAATAGCAAAAATTGTTTCAAGAATTCTGAACGAGAACCACTCAGTTCCTGGAATTTCTGTTCCTCTGAACCAAGAAAGCTCAAATGCTGAAACAAATCCAGATGTCACTAAGAATGTTGAGACATCAAACAAAGAGAAGAATGCTGACATTGCTCACAAGAAAAGAAAGAAGCCTGAATCCTCTGGATCTGATGACAGTGCTTGAAGGTTGGTTGCTGATATCTGGTGGAGTTTGGAAGTGTATTCAGTTGTTTTCTGCTGCTGCTCTTATTATTTTGTTTTGGATAACTGTATAATTTTATGGACATGTATCTTTGGCCCATTTGTGGCTAAAGAGGGGGAGAATATTTTGGTACTTACTTAATTAGTACTTGACATTCTATTTTTCTGCTGTCACTTATTTCTGCTGCTATTTATCTCTGATTGTTTAGGGTCTTTAGCCAAAAATCTGCCAAAGGGGGAGTTTGTAGGTGTTTAGGTATTGGCTTGCATTTTTGGTAAATCCCAAGTGTATGTGTGAATGTCATGACTGATGTCATAACATTCTAGTTCAGTTTGTACTGACTCATTAGGTACCTTTGCAGAAAAATATTGTAATTCAAATACTGATGTTTATAAGTGTGTATCTGAGCATTTTGCAAAATGATCACATTTTGCTAAATCAGTAGACAGGTTTTCTCAGATGTCATAACAGATGTTATGACATCCTGTTCTGAACTAACAGGATTGCAGGATTGGATAAGTCTGAGTTTTTTCAGGAAATAACTCAGTCCTTCCTGAACAGAATCCTGCGTTTTCTGAGGGGTAACCTAGATCAACCCTAACCTGGTTAATAAAGTCCTGTGACCTGGTCTTTAGGTCAAACGGAATTAACCCTAGGTTTTTGGAAACCCTAACTGAAGTTGCAGCTGCTATATATTCAACAGAGCTGCTGTTTTTCAAGGATCGCTTTTTATTGATTAGAAGATCATTTGTAATCTGTATAGATTTGATTATTGTACTCCAAGCAATTATCATTGTGATAAGTGCCTTGGAATAGGTTTCTAATTGTAAGGGTTGTGTAGCACTCAAAGCTTTGAAGCAAGAGTGTTTGAATGTTCCTTGACTAAAGCTGTGAAGCAGAGTCAAGTTAGTTGTGTGCATCACTCAAAGCTGTGAAGCACGAGTGATTGTGTTGCTTGATTAAAAAGCTGTGAAGCTTAATCAAGTGTTTATTTTTGAAGAGTGTCTTCATCAATTCTTAAGTCAAATTGGTTTATGTATCACTGCTGTGATTGAGGGGGAGTGAGTAGGAACTCAGGTTTAAGTTGTACTTAGATTGGAATTGCATTGGGTAGGTCTTAAGTGAAGGAGATAAACTGGTTGGTTTATTCCTGAATTAAAATCTCTTATAGTGGATTTCCTCCCTGGCTTGGTAGCCCCCAGAGTAGGTGTTGTTGCACACTGAACTGGGTAAACAATTGACTGTGTTCTTTATTGCTTTTGTATTTACTGTCATATAGTAAGTCAGATACGGTGTCATAACATTGAACGTGACATTGAGTATCTGCAGCCAGAATTCCAGGGTTCCTTTTTCGTACCGTTGTAGGGTAGCTGATCAAGGATAGGGACCTTCAGAAGCCGGGAGAACTCTTCTAATGTAGGCACCAGTTGATAATCCAGGAAAGTGAAACAGTGATGCAGAGGGTCAAAGAACTGGAACAGGACCTTTATCATATCTTCCTCAATGTTGGTGTTGACCAAGCTGATGAGTCTTCCATGTCTCTCACTGAATGAAGAGCTCTCGGGAATCCTGGATATAAGCTGCTTAAGCTGAGGAGGGATCCTTACAAGGCTGATCTGAATTGTCTTTCTGCGAACAGTTTCCATGTCCTACAAAACAAGAACAAAGATGAAGATTCGAACCTCTGAAATAGTTAGTCAATGCATATGATGCTGTATGATGTCATGATGCTATGATTAAACACACCACAAATATTTACAAAGTCAAACATGATAAGGCACACAAGTCACACCACAACCCTTAGAGTTTAGGCCTGCATGGGGTCTGGGTATTACCCTCTTGAAGTTGGTGGGCTCAACCTGTCCTATCAGAAGTAACCGGGTTCTAAGGGTCCCAATATCACTGGATTGCTTTCATTGTTCATCGTTTCGATTTAGCCACTGAACTGGCGACCGAAATATTCCAGGAAAGCAACCCTCAATTGAGTGTAGTATCGAGTATCAACTAACCTCGGACTGCACCAAAGTCAGTTATCTCACTACCCTAAAGAGGCCAAGATAGTTCAATTAAGGTTCCTAAGGTCAATTGATGCTTCACGACACCACATGGAGGCCCCGTACTCTCCTTGACTGAACTCAAGGGTTACCGGTACACACCAAAGTGCCACATCAACGTAGCAGACTGTTTCAACCATGTCGGTATACCCCGCACAGTTCCCTCACAGCCTTGTTGCTACTTTCTAAGAAGGTATCCCCAGATCCGGGTTAGGATCTATAGAACTCCCAAGACAGTCCCACAATTTAAAGCAAACAAGTCAAAGCAATTGAAAACACAGTGATCTTAGTCCTAAGGTACACCTCACTTTTATAGTACTCCCCAGCAGAGTCGCCAGTTCTGTGATCGGTGGATCTGGAACTGACTGTTTAACGCTGGTTTCGCGAAATGTCGCGGAAGCAAGAGTCGTCACCGTCTTTTATTTTCTCCAACATGGAAAGGACAAAAGCACAGAAAAATTCCTTATTGAGATTAGTTCTCGGTTCGGGAGGTAGATTTATAGAAAGGGAAAGTGTTAGCACCCTTTCTATCCGTGGTTATCCACGGGCTCTTAGATACTTGCTCTTTATGTTTTCAAAATGTTTGCTTTTCAATTGTGAGTGGGTTTGAAAGAGTTTCTTTGAAAGATTTCTGAATAACTCTTGTATCAGTCCTCAAGAGTGTTTGAAAAAAAAATTTGAAAGCTTTTTGAAAGTGTAAGGTGTAAAAAGTATTTTGTTTATTTTTGAAAAGAGCAAGTATCTATGAGTCATCTACCTACCCTAAGGAATTAAGCTGTGTAAGTGTCCTTTAGGTAGTGCCATCCCACCATTAAGAGGTAGGTAGCACCACCGTTGGAGGTGTTCGGGTCAATTTGAGTTTGTAGGGACAGTGTGGTCACCGGGCAATAGTAAGATACCTTAGAAGCTACCCTTATGCCATTGATCTTTTTATTCTGAGGCAACCGTTTTGAGGCAACTGTTTCGAGGCAACTTGTTTCGAGGCAACCGTTTCGAGGCAACTAGATCAATGGAACATAAGGACTCACTAAGACGTCCTATACTCGACGACCACGTTTCGAAGGGCAAGGCAACAGTGTGATCACCAGAGCAATAGTAGAACACCTTAGAAGCTACCCTTATGCCATGTTCATGGACATAAGGACTTACTAAAACGTCCTATACTCGACGACCACGTTTCGAGGGGCAAGGCAACAGCGAGGCGTACCCTAGGAGTGGTGTGTGAATTGTGTGTCATTTTCAGTTATTATTTGTTTGTCATGCATTTAGTGAGCTACGCTTTGATTTTATTTGGGCATACATTCTTTCATGTGATTAACAGTTTAAAGGGTGCGGAAATTAAAATGCCGAAAAATAAAAGGTCCTACGCTATTACAAGGCGCGGGTCTACATCGCTAAATTAACAAAGACCCGATTTTGAATAAAGAGTGCGGAAAGTAAATGTCCTAATTATCTATTACAAGGCTTTGGGGCAAATACATTATATTTAAAAAGGAAATAAAAGTAAACGTGCGAAAAGAAATAAGAATCGAGTGCGAGGGCGTTGGACCCTTTAAGGAAATTGAATTGAAATTACAAATTAATTAATGATTTAATAAGAAAAGAAGTTATTTTTTGATGTTTTTGTATTTAAGGGAAATAAAGAAAATTAACTGAAATTAGAATATTAAATAAAAACCCTAATTCTAAGTTTGTTTTTAATTATTAAAAAAAAATGTTTAAGTTTAAGCCTAATTTACTAATTGTTTAATTACAAGAGTATTTACAAATTTAATTAATAATAATAATAAGGAGAAAACGTTATTTATTGGGAAAAGAATAAAGATACTAATAACCTAATTTTTATGTTTTTTTTAAATTATTTAGAAAAAGACATTAAAGTTAAAAACCTAAATTTAAACTAATTGTTTTATTGGAATTTATTTACAAAAACTATTTAAAGAATTAAAAAATTAAATAAACATATTTTTATTTTTTTAATGATTTCTGATTTTTTGGTTTTTTATGAAAATGTTAGTTAAATTAGTTTAATGATAGAATAATTATTTTTTGTGTTTGTGAGTTTTAAAATTAAGAAAGAAATTAAACCTAAATTAAAGAACTAAATTAAATTAATAAATTAAATAATTAAAATAAATTATGACATATTTTTGATTTTGTTAATGAAAATAAATTAAATAAATTAAAAATAAAATAGAAAAGAAAATTTAAGGGAAAAGAAAATGGGCCTGGTCTTTGTAGCAAAAGGGGGGTGCGGATGGCAAAGCTGAGCCCAAACACTGATGGCCTCTCTTTGACTTTCTCCAATTCCATATGCTTGCTTGACTAACGCCCACGGTGGAAGGATGCACATGAGACGTTGGATTTGGATCAGGGGGCAATCTGACGGCTGGATCTCACAAGCGCGTGGTATGGACTGAAGCTTGAAGCACATGGAATCTACTAAGCCTAATCAGCTGAAGTAATTGAGTCAGCAACCTGAATGGCCAATCAAAACACAGGAAAAAGCCACGCTGGCGTCAAACTGAGTCAAGCAAAGTCAATGACGCCGGAGCAATGCTCCGGTCGTCTTCTCCGGCCGGGGTGGTCTTGAAAACCTGCGAAAACAGTGAAATTGAAACAAACAAAATAGCCAGATCCAATGATTAAGGCATGGCGATCCTCATGGTGATGTTTTCGTGGTTTAATGCTACCTATCCTCACCAAAACGAAGCTCCAAGTAATGTGAACCCTAGCCATGGTGATTTACATTCTGGCCATTAAAGACCCCAAGCGATAGTCCAAACCTGTTCTAAACATTCACTGGAACTCAATGGTATGGTCAGTAGGGATTAAATCAAGCCATAAAGGAAAATACGATCCATGGAAATTTTGCAAAGTGTATGTTCATGTATCTACAGTTTCAGTCTGTATGGTTATGTGAGAAGGGTGTGTTTATACCTTGTTTTACCTGTAGATCACGATAGGATGGATGGGAAGTCTTGTGGATGGTTGAGCCCTTGAATTCGATCTTGGTGCACTTCTTTGGAAATTTGAAAAAGAATTTGATCTTGGTTGGCCTCTCTCTCTCGTCCCATCGCCTTGTGATAGTTTGCATCTAGGTTATGTAAGTGATTCCAATCAGCATTAAGGCCAATAATACAATGCATTCATGTTTAGGATTTGCCATAAACCTCCATTAAAACACCTTCTATTTTTGAGCCAAATTTTGAATTCTTGCTTGATTAGGCCTTGGAACGAATTTGGGATGTGTATAATGATGATTCAAAGCTAATCAAAGCCAAATATGTCCTTAATTAACCTTTTTTATTTTTATTTGATTTTAAAGGATTTAAAATGAATTAAATCCAATAAAATCAAATAAAAATGAAAAATTAATTTTAAATTTTGAAATAAAATGTGGGACACGTGGGAAGCATGGCCAAGCTGATTCAAGTGGAAAAAGTGGGCCCCTTTTGTCAAAAATGAAGTTTCAAGGATAAATGATTTTGGCCATTTCACAAAAATTTCCCAACTTCTCCAATGCATATCTTGCTCAATTTTTAAGCTTTGATCATGTTCTTGGACATTTTGGAAAGGTCTTGAAGTCCTGTAACCAATGTATTTGGTCCCATGTCATTTTGATTTACCAATCTCAAGTTATGGTCTTTGACTTAAAGTCCCTTTTTGTTGACTTTTTAAAATGACCTATAATGTTGAAATTGATAACTTTTTGTGAGAGCATTTCTTGGACTTGGAATGTGAGGATGAGTTGTAGGAAATGTTCCCCCCTTCAATATGAGCATTGGATGGGATTTTTCTGATGAACCATGAAAAAGTTATGCCTTGGTCAAGTTACAGTTGACTTTTCAGCTGTCCAAAAATAGAAACTTTTGACACCTTGATGATTTTTGAGCCATTCTTGTGAAATCATGGTCAAGACTTGACCAAATGATGATTGTGGCTTCAAAATAAGATGTTGACCAAAAATTTTGACTTTTGACTGCCAAATGACCATTTTGCCCCTACAGTTGACTGTTGAGCAATTAGGGTTTTTGACTGTGCAACTTGACCTTGTGAGCCTTGAAACTTGACATGTAGGTGATTGACAATGTTTATGAGCATATGGGACTTTATTGAGCCCCTTGAAAACTTCAACTTCCTTGCAAGAACCAAAACCCTAATTTTGCCTGCCTTAGGAGGATGGTTGACTGTGTAGCCCTTGAGTAGACTTTGAGCCATTTGAGGTGATGCTTGGCAAAACCTTGAAGATTATGGGAGGGCAAATTTTGGGGTACAACAGCTAGCCTTTGAGTTAATCAAAGAGAATACGGGGCCGCTGAGTGATGTCATAAAGCACTAATGGACTTTTAGAACCTTTACTTGATCAACTTGGCCTTTTTTAGGGTAGTGAGATGACCAGCTTTGGTGCAGTCCGAAGTTGGTAGATACTCGATACTACACTCATTGATGGTTGTTTTCTTGGAATATTTCGGTCGCCAGTCAAGTGGCTAAACTGAAACAATGAACACAGAAAATAATTCAGTGATACTGAGCTCCTTAGAACCCGGTTACCATTTATAGGACAAGTTGAGCCAACTAAACTTCAAGAGGGTACTTACCTATGAAACCCCATGCAAGCCTGAAACTAGGATCTTGTGTGATTTGTTTGTACATATATACTTGTGCATAACATCATAACATCATGAAGCATCATATGCATCTACTAACCATTTCAAGGATTTGGATCTTCATCTTTGTTCCTGTTTTGTAGGTAATGGATTCACTTCGCAGGAAAACAATCCAAGTCAACCTTGTAAGAATTCCTCCTCAACTCAAGGAGCTTGCTTCCAAGATTCCAGAATATTCTCCATTCAACGAGAGGCATGGTCGTCTTCTCAACTTAGTCAACACCAACACTGAGGAAGACATGGTGAAAGTTCCCTTCCAGTTCTTTGACCCCCTACACCACTGCTTCACATTTCCTGATTACCAGTTAGTGCCTACTTTGGAGGAATTTTCTCAACGCCTGAGGATTCCTATTCTCCGTCAACTACCCTACAACGGTACGGAAAGAGATCCAAAGCCTGAAGATGTTGCTCAAGCCCTACACTTGCAACCATCTGATATCATAGGACATTGGGAGACTAGAAGTGGTGTCAAGGGTTTCTTGGCAAAGTTCCTGTTTGAGAAAGCTCAAGAATGCTGGAATTCATTGGACTTACAAGCCTTTGAGGAGATAATAGCTCTTCTCATCTATGGGTTGGTCTTGTTCCCAAACCCTGACCAACTTATAGATGTGAATGCTGTCAAGATTTTCATGTCCCGGAATCCTGTGCCTACATTGCTTGGGGATATCCTCTACTCATTTCACACTCGAACAATGAGGAAAAGAGGTGTTCTCATGTGTTGTACTCCTCTACTGGCAAGGTGGTTTATTTCTCACCTTCCCCAATCAGTTTTGAAGAATGAGCAGGGTTTGAGGTGGTCACAATGATTAATGACTCTTACACATTCAGATGTTCATTGGTGTTCTCGATCCAGGGAAAATGTTATCATCATTGATCATTATGGGGAATTCCCTAATGTCCCTCTACTTGGCATTAGGGGAGGCATTACTTACAACCCTTTCTTGGCTCTGAGGCAGTTTGGGTATGCCCGAAGGAATGGCCCACATGACATGCTGATTCCAGACTTGGTTTTTGACTTCGACAACGACGATCAAGGACTCCGACAAAGGTTTATCCGAGCTTGGAGGATGCCCAACAAAGTGGACAGTAAGACCTTGGGACACAAGAATTTCATCCCTCTTGAGCCTTACCTCAAGTGGGTACGAACCCGCGCCCAAAGTCTTATGATGACTTACCCTTACATTCTTCCTGTGATCAAAGAGCCTGTTATGGAAGGAGAGGTTCCATACACCCTCCTACATCCTGACATGCCAACATCACTTGAAGATTTACAAAGGAGTTGGATACAGCTCAAGGGAGAACGTGATACTTTTGAAGCCCAATTCTATGCCAGTGAGAATAAGGTTTTGGAACTTACTCGCCAACTTCACGAAGAGCAGACTCTCAACACCTACATTGCACCAAAGAGGATGCGCAACGTCTTTTTACATTAGAATTTTGTATTATTTTGCCCATGGGGCATTTATGTACTAACAAATTCTTCTTATTAATATGACGAGTGTTCTTTTTTGTTTAAAACAAATTTGAATTCCTGAATCCTTGAATGCATTACATGAATACATCTCATTCATCATATGCATAAGCAGGTCTTCACACCAGGTTTCCTTATCTCTCTGCTGTTTATTTCAGCCAGATGGATATAGAGCAGACGGTCAAAGACTTACAAGCACAGAATTCACAGTTCCAGCAGCTACTCATGACCTTGGCTAAGGGTCAAGAGGATCTCAAAACCTTGCTGGAAAAGGAAAAGGAGAAAAAGAAGAAGAAAAGAGTTGGTGTGGCTACTTTGGGTAGAAGATTTGAAGGTTAAACCAGGAGGGTCCTGGATTTCCCCTCAATATCTGATGAAGGGGCAGGAAAGGGAGCTGCAATACCATCTGAGTCCGAGGAGGAAGAAGAAGAGGATGAAGACTATTCTGAGCAGCAGTACCCACCCGCGGATGACAAGTACAAGAATCTGGAAGAGCGTATGGCTGCCATGGAGGTGCAGAGAGTGCCTGGGCTGGACTCTGAAGATCTAGGGTTGGTTTCTGGGATTGTGATTCCCCCCAAGTTTAAGGTGCCTATATTTGATAAGTACGGTGGTTTATCTTGTCCAAAGATGCATCTGCGATCTTACGTCAGAAAAATCCAACCTCATTCTTCTGATAAGGATCTGTGGGTCCATTTCTTCCAGGACAGTCTTTCTGGGATGCAGTTAGATTGGTTTTACCAGCTAGAGAGGTCTGATGTGCATAATTGGGAGGATTTGGCGGCGGCCTTTTACAGACAGTATCAATATAATGCAAATTTAGCACCAACCCGTACTCAATTACAGAGTATGGGCATGGTATCAAATGAAGGTTTCAAAGAGTATGCCCAGAAATGGAGAGACTTGGCGGGACGAGTGCAACCACCTCTATCTGAGAGGGAGCTGGTAGATATGTTCTTGGGTACACTGTCAGGCCCCTTTTTCAATCAGTTGATTGGAAGTTCGTCTGCGGGTTTCACCGAGTTAATTCTGACCGGTGAGAGAGTTGAAGCCGGAATCAAGAGCGGAAAAATTCAAAAGTATGCATCTACTTCTGCTGCCATCAAAAAGACTTTTCCAACAAAGAAAGAAGTCTCAGCTGTCTACTCCCAGAGAAGTCAGGGAAGAGTTGAGCGCCGGCCAACGGTGGGGGCTGTGATGATTCAGAAGTCTGCAGTTGATCATCCTAGAAACAATCAACCAAGAACCAACCAAGCAAGGGTGGAAAGGCCTGCACGGCAATACACCCGGATAAACATGACACCTGCTCAGGTTTTACCCCATCTTTTGAAGTTAAACCTTGTTAGTATGAAAGAGGCCCCGAAGAATCCGAATACAGCTTCTCCTTTCTACCATTCAAATGCAAAGTGTGCTTATCATTCAGACAGTATAGGGCACGACACCAACAATTGTTGGGCCCTAAAGAATAAAATTCAAGATTTAATAGATGCTAAAGAAGTTTAATTTGACACCCCTGAAAAACCTAATGTGATCTCAGCTCCAATGCCGAAGCATGGCCACCATGCCCATGTTGTTGAAGAGGGTCTTTTTGTTGCTACTGTTGATGATTTGATGACTCTGCTACCGATAATCAAGTTGAATTTGCTAAAGGCTGGGATTTTCCCAGGCTGTGAAGAAGATTGCTACCTTTGTTCATCCTTACCGACCGACTGTCCTTTGTTGAGGTCAGGTATCCAGCGCCTAATGGATAATCAAGAAATCCTTTTCCAAAAGACTCCTGTTATACCGACTCCTGTCAACGATGTTTCGATAATTACCATATCCGCCAATCTTTCCAATGTCTCTAAAAGACCTGTTAAGATTACATCTGATCCGAAGATTGTACCTTTGAAGATAACCATGCCGGGGCCTATCCCGTATGTTGTACCCCAAAATTTTCCCTCCCATTTTTCTCAAGACCTCTCAAGAATAATCTCCAAGTGGCTCAAGATAGCTCAAGAGTTGGACAGTCAAATCATCTTTTAAGGCAGTTAATTCAAAATTAGGGTTTTGTGTTGCATCAAGGTCCTTACATCCAAATGACCTCAAGTGCTTCCAAATGCCTTAATATGTTCTCAAGTTCATCCATGTCAAATTTCAAGCCTTGCAGAGGAAGTTTGGTCAGTCAATTGCTCAAGAGGTCCAAAAATCGACTATGCTAGGGCAAAAGTCAACTGTGACCTACAAATAGTCAAACCTCAAGATTTTTTGTCAACATTCTCATTTTGAAGGTTAATTCATCATTTGATCAAGGGTTGATCATGATTCATCAAGGATTGCTCAAGATTCATCAAGATTCAAAAGTTGCTAAATTAGGGTTTTGCAGGAAAAGTCAACTCTTTAGAGGACATCTCAAGGTTTCTAAAGAGTCCAATAACACTTCCAAAAGTTCAAAATTGAAGAAGTTATGCATTGTTGAAGTTAGGCATTTTTCCAAAATTGCCAAAAGTCAACTATCCTCAAAACTCCATTTTTTGACAAAAGGGCCCACTTTTTTCCACTTGATTTGGTCTTGTCATACCACACACGTGTCCTATCTTCAATTTCATGACCAATTATTAATTTTTCTATTTTATTTGATTTTTATTGATTTAATTCATTTTTAATCAATTTAAATCAAAATAAAATCCAAATCTTAATAGCTTGATATCTTTGTGATCATTACAGCTTTCAAATATCATGATACACCCAATCAAATTCGTATCAAGCCTTATTGTGAACAAAATCTTGGATTTGGAATAATTTTGGAAGCTTTGTTAATGGAGATCATATCATATCTTGAATCTTCAATGCACAAGGATTGGAGGCCCAAGATTTAACCTAATGCATTCCTTATTACTCACACAAGCTAAAGACATCAGGACACGACCTGAAAGTGACAGAAATGGCAAAACCAAAACCGAAAAAAGGCTTGAAAAAGTGTGAGATCAAAATCTTGGTTAGAGCTCGATTCAATCCAAAAACTCAACATTATCTCCTTGCCTGAGGTCCACTAAAGCGATAGGCATCAAAACCAAGCCCTCTCGTCACCTGAATTGCGCTGTAAGTGTCCACGAACATAGCCCTGTACATGGAATCGTGAATCCATTTTCTTGCATCCTTTTGCCAAAAAATTTGAATAATCATGCTTGCCATTCAATTTCTAAGCATTCTACAATATTTGATTTCGTTTTCATGGCCTCTAACGTGATACTCGAACCTAGGGTTTCCATTCTTTGTTTTTAGGCATTTTTTATACAGGCAAAATCAAGGCAAACCATGACCATGGTTGTGTTCAGGGAGGAGAGACGAACGCGTTGGTAGTCTTAGTTGGTATTTACATGGCCTAGGATGAATTTTGGAAGCAAGCCACGAATCTTCCTGCGGATAAAAATCTGCAAGTAAGAAAACCAGGGTTTTATTGGAGAAGACGACTAGGTGTCTTCCCCTGATTGGTCCATTTAAATTATGCGCGCTTTTTTTATTTTTTCCAAGCATAATTGTTTGTTTGATATATAATAATTGCTGTTTAATATAATAACTGTTGTACCCCAAAATTTGCCCTCCCATTTCCTCAACATTTCCTCATCACAAAACCCTTGGAGCTCAAGATCCAGTTAGAGTTTCCTCTGCTCAAGACTTCTCCTTGCACTGTTGACCCAAATTAGGGTTTGTGTTTGCACAAAGATGTTTTAACCTAAAAAGCCTAAGATGACTTTCATGTTTCATGTTGGACTCCCAAGTTTATCCATACAAAGTTTCAAGTCTTGATTCCAAATTTTGCCCAGTCAATTGGACAGTTGACTTAGAAATCAACTGTACTGGGGGAAAAGTCAACTGTGGCCAATTGACAGTCAAATCTCATGAAAATTGACCCACATCAACATTATGAACTCACATGGACCATTTGATCAATTTTGGATTACAATTCCACAAGAAATTTGATCAGATCATCAAAAGGGCAAAATGGTCATTTTTAGGGTTTTGACTGCACCAAGGCAATTTTTGACTGTTTGACCTAGCCAATGGCAAAACAAGCTCACATATGGACTCAAGGTCCCCATGGAATTATCTTGACATGCTCAACAAGTTCAAAAGATCCCAAGTACACAAGATTGACAGTTGAATTTCCCAGTCAATTGATCAATTTTGACTGTATACTGAAAAGTCAAACTTTGACTTTTTGGTCAAAATCAAGGGTCAAGATTCATTTTTCATCAAAACATGCCAAATCATGAAAATTGTTCACCAAGAAATCAAAAAATGCAAATTAGGGTTTGAAATGGAAATTTTTCATAACTTAGAATTTTTCTAAGTTATGGAAAACCCTAATTTTTTCCCAACTTTGCCCCACTTTCTCACCAAGATTCATTTGGATTCAAACAAAAGTCAAAACATGAAAGTTGTAGCTTGTTTCATAATCTACAACTTTGATTCACAAAGTTTTCTCAAATGAGGCTTGTATCTCAAGTTACAATTTTTGGAATAAGGGTACTAAACCATTCTTAACTTAGTGAAATTTTAACCTATTTTGACAAGGTTTTCTACCTAACTTCAAGGCCATTTTCCATACACTTCCACTTGGAATTTCACTTTGCATTTCAAAGATGGATTGTATTACACATTCCAAGCTTTCCAAAATATCCAAGAACTTCTCAAACAACCCCATGGTTAGGGAGAATCGAATTTTGCAATATGGCAAAAACTCACTTTTGATTAGGCCAAGTTACATGTTCATAGCACTATGCACTTCACTCTCAGCTAGCACAACTTGATTACAGGCCTTTTATCTCAATTACACTCATAAATTTAATGCATATTCTTTGTACCAAGACCATGTTCTTTGTGTTCTAGCATTGCATAGTGGATTAATCCCAAAATAGATAAAGTACTTTATCCATTTTTGCAAAAGCAAGCTTTATGTCAAATTGAAAATCCAAGCAAGTACAGATACAATCTAATTGGCACAAGATTATGAGCATAACACACTGATCAAGGAGGAGTTTTGCAGCATGATTAGGGGCCCTCTACATACCTAGAACACAACTTGGCTTTTGTTTGCTTAAGTGTGAAGAAAAGTGGCATATCATAACACAACTATTCTCTCAGCATTAGAGACCTTAAGCAAATATTGTAGACACATTCCAAACATCCTAACCAAGCTGAAGCACGACCCTAAGACCATCAACACCTCCCCATTGCCAGAATCACTCTCAAACTGCAAAAACAGGGCAAGGCCTGCAGTTTGAACACCATCTCTCATTCCTTGCATGTTTTCTTGACCAAAGCTCATCAAACACATTCCCTAGCATCAATACAAGCTGACCAAAACCTAAAACCTGACCTGTAATTCCTCTAACCAGTTCCACCATTTTCACTTTTCTGATTTGCAGGTGAAGAGCTCTAGCACGATTCAAAAGGTTTCAAGACAAAGTAAAGCTTGGAATAGCATCCCTGGACATCAAGGAAGCTATACAAATCATCACTTTGCACTGAAAGTTTCTCCATTGCCAGATAGAACTTCAACTGAACAGGTGAGTTCATGGATTCGTATCTCTCTTATTAGGCATTATTAGCTTTAGGTTTGTGAAGATAATATGTCACATTCGTAGCTCTGAACATGCCCATGTAGTTAGATTTCATTTATGTTATGTGTGCTGCAAGAATTTAGAGTCTGAACATGGCAGAAAACTTAGGTCAGGATTTGGGAATGTCAAAATTCTCTCTCATTTCTGAGAGTTAGGATGAGTTTTTTATATATTTAGAATCGTGATTCAATGCTTAACATTTCTTATGTTGGAAGTTTGTGCAAAAGATCAAAGAATCCAGGTGTTTGAATTGGAAGAACAGGCGCGCGTTTTTGTTCAGAGGTTGAAGAAGAAGTGATCTGGGCTGGGCTTGTTTTTGCATTTTCTTTTCACACACCCTTGTCATTTTAACACCCCCTGAGCCCATTTGATTTATTTCAATGATTTTTTGACTTTTCTTTTTTCATTTTGACTCATTTATTTTTTCTAACAATATTAAAAATATAAAAATAATTTTTTACACCATTTTTGAATTTATAGGCATTTATTTGTTTAGTTTAAGTCATTTGTATATAAATATATATATATATATATATATATATTATTTAGAATAAATAGGGAAAATAATGAAAATATACTTTCTTTTCTGATTTTATTATATTTTTCCTTTTGAAAATATTTTATACAAAATATACTTTTTTTTATAAATATTAAATATTATTATTTTTCATATATAATACATATTTAGAAATTAATACACACACACACACACACACATATATATATATATATATATATATATATATATATATATATATATATATATATATATATATATATATATATATATATATATATATATATATATATATATATATATATATATATATATATATATATATATATATATATATATATATTTATTAGTATATTTAGGGTAAAATACAAGAATACATATATTTTTATTTTTATTAATACTTGACATAAAAAAATACTTTTTATAAATATATTTCATTTTATTTTATTTTTTGTACATAATAAATAAATATTTGTGTAAATTAAATAATATATATATTACTTAATAAAATTAGGGTTTTACCCTTAAAATACAAAAACTCCAAAAATAATCTTTTTATTTATTTAACATAAATAATACTTTTTTTTTAAAAAACCCTTTTTTGCATTTTTGCATCTTTATTTTATTTTCCATTTAATTTATACAATCAATTACTTGTAAATATGCCAAAAATGATGTAATAGCTAGGTTTAATTTCTTTGTCTAAATATCCCCCCATTTGAACATTTGTACCCCCATTCCCATATTGTGTTGTAATAGTGTAGGAATTTTACTTTTCGCACTTTAAACGCTTCCTAAATATACCATGCTAGAATTAGGGTTGTATGCAAATAAAAAGAACAAAATAGCTTGACCTAATTTCAAGATAATCAAAGCATGAAAAATGGACAACACATATCACACTTGCACCCCCTAGGGTATTCCACTTTGTTGCCTTCAAATAAATGGGCCATATTGCATGTTAGGTCTCTTTGGGCAAAACAAATAAATCAAATGATCATAGTCCCTCGATGACGCTTTCAAAATGTTGCCTAAACAAATGATCAAGTCCCTTAAAGAAAATTGCCCAAAGATACTTAGCACCATTGCAATTATGGTCTAAACGATGACCCGCGCCCGTCCCTTGCACATCCTAACATGAGATTGTCCACCAAATACAATGGTGGAACAAACTTGTTAAAAGGGTTAAAACATAGCAATAAACGTTGAGAAATTTAGGAGTAGATTACCTCTTAGTTACTTGAGTCAAAACTTGCAAAAATAAAACACTTGCCTATTTTCTAAAACCACACCTCACAACACTTTCAAAACAACTTTCAAAAACAAATGAAAACCTTTTTCAAAAGACATACATCTTTGTATACATCCCCACATGGATCATTACAAAGGTTGCCACCACATTGGCTTCTTTTCAAAACATTTTCAAACCCACACACACAAGCACCATTTCAAACAATTGAAAACAAAAGGCAGGTGATCTAAGCAAGTAACTAAGAGCCCATGGATAACCATGGATAGAAAGGGTGCTAATATCTTCCCTTTCTATAATCTACTCCCCGAACCCAAGAAAACATCTCAAAGGTTTTTGCTGTGCTTTTTAAACCTTTCCTTAGGATAAAATAAAAAGTCGGTGGCGACTCTTGCTCAACCAAAACATTTGCGAAAACAAACGCAAAACCATAGTCAGTTCTCCCACCGTATCACAGAACTGGCGACTCTGCTGGGGAGAATTTTAAAAGTGGAGTAACCTTAGGGCTTAGATCACCCTCTTGCATGACTAATTGTTTGAATTGTTTGCTTTATATCTTGGCTCTATTGTTTGGGTTTGCAATCCTACACCCGGATTTTGGGAAACATTCATAGATAGCAATACGTTGTGGGAACTGTGCGGGGTATACCGACACGGTCGAAGCAATAGCTATATTAGTGCGACATATTTGTGAGTACTGGTAACCCTTGAGTTCAATCAAGGAGAGTACGGGGCCGCTGAGTGATGTCACTAAGCACTAATGACCTAGAACCTTACTTGACCATCTTGGCCTTTTATTAGGGGTAATGAGATGACTGGCTTTGGTGCAGTCCGAAGTTGGTAGATACTCGATACTACACTCATTGAGGGTTGTTTTCTTGGAATATTTTGGTCGCTAGTTAAGTGGCTAAACCAAAACAATGAACAATGAAAACAATCCAGTGATATTGAGCTCCTTAGAACCCGGTTACTATTTATAGGACAGGTTTTTAAGCCAACTACACTCAAGAGGGTACCTACCTATGAAACCCCATGCAAACCTGAAACTAGGGTTTTGTGTGATTTGCTTGTACATATGTTTTGTGCATAAACATCATAAAACATCATATGCATTCACTAACCATTTCAAGGGTTTTGGATCTTCATCTTTGTTCTTGTTTTGTAGGACATGGAAATTCCTCGCAGAAACACCATTCAAGTCAACCTTGTGAGAATCTCTCCTCAACTCAAGGAGCTCACCTCAAGAATCCCGGAAAATTCATCCTTCAGTGAAAGACATGGTAGACTGCTCAGTTTAGTCAACACCAACATTGAAGAAGACATGATGAAAGTGCTATTCCAGTTCTTTGACCCTCTTCACCACTGTTTCACTTTCCCTGATTACCAGTTGGTACCCACTTTGGAAGAGTTTTCTCAACTCCTAAGAATCCCTATCCTTAATCAACTACCCTTCAACGGTACGTAAAAGGAACCAAAGCTGGAAGATGTTGCTCGAGCATTACACCTACAACCATCCGACATCAAGGGGCATTGGGAAACCAGAAGCGGTGTCAAAGGATTCTTAGCAAAATTCTTGTTTGAGAAGGCACAAGAATGTTGGAATTCATTGGACCTACAAGCCTTTGAAGAGATTGTGGCACTCCTTATCTATGGGTTGGTCTTGTTCCCAAATCCTGACCAATTGGTAGATGTCAACGCCGTCAAAATCTTCTTGTCCAGAAATCCAATACCAACATTACTTGGGGACATTCTTCACTCATTTTACACACGAACAATGAGAAAGAGGGGTGTTCTCATGTGCTGTACTCCTCTCCTTGCAAGGTGGTTTATTTCGCACCTTCCACAATCTGTCCTGAAAAATGACCAAGGCTCAAGGTGGTCCCAACAGTTGATGACTCTTACTCATTCTGATGTACATTGGTGTTCTCGGTCCAGAGAAAATGTCATCATCGTAGATCATTGTGGAGAATTTCCTAATGTTCCTTTACTTGGAATTAGAGGAGGTATCACCTACAACCCTTGCCTAGCTTTGAGACAATTTGGATATGCCCGGAGGGATGGCCCTCATGACATGTTGATTCCTGACCTAGTTTTTGACTTCGACAACGATGCGCAAGTACTTCGCCAAAGATTCATCAGAGCTTGGGGAAAACTCAACAAGGTTGATAGCAAGACTCTGGGACACAAGAACTCCATCCCTCTTGAGCCTTATCTCAAGTGGGTACGAGCCCGAGCCCAAAGCCTGATGATGCCTTATCCTCATGTTCTCCCTGTGATTAAAGAGCCCGTCAAGGAAGGAGAGGTTCCCTACACCATCCTACATCTAGACATGCCTACATCGTGGGAGGAAATGCAGAAAAGTTGGATTCAGCTCAAGGAAGAACGGAATACTTTTGAAGCTAGCTTCTACGCTAGTGAGAAGAAGGTTCTAGAGCTTACCCGCCGACTCCATGAGCAAGAGGCCCTCAACACCTACATCGCACCAAAAAGGATGCGCAATGTCTTTTTGCCTTAAGAAGTTTATTTTGTAATATTTGGCCCATGGGGCATTTATGTACTGACAAATTTCTTCTTATTAATATGACATGCGTTCTTCTTTGTCTGAAACAATTTTGAATGTCCTAAATCCTTGAATGCATTGAATACATAAGCATACCATTCATCATGTGCATAAGCAGGTCTCATTCCAGGTTTCCTTATCTGTCTGCTGTTTATTACAGTAGGATGGATCTCGAGCAAACAGTCAAAGACCTACAAGCTCAAAATGCACAGTTCCAGCAACTCCTGATGACCTTGGCTAAGGGTCAGGAGGATATCAAGACTCAATTGGGGAACAAAGACCCAGTGAAAAAGAAGAAAAAGAGACTCGGGGTGGCTACTTTGGGGAGAAGATTTGACGGAGAAGCTCGGAGAGTGCTTGGATTTCCTCCTACTTCTGATGAAGGAACCAGCAAAGGAGGTGGAGCTGCGGTACCTTCCGAGTCTGATGCGGAAGAAGAAGAGGTCGAAGAGGATGAAAATTATACTGATCAGCAATACCCTCCAGCTGATGATAAATACAAAGGGCTAGAAGACAGGTTGGCCTCCATGGAGCTACAAAGAGTACCGGGTTTGGATTTTGAAGACTTGGGTTTGGTTGCCGGGATTGTGATTCCCCCAAAATTCAAAGTGCCAGTGTTTGTGAGGTATGATGGGTTGTCCTGTCCCAAAATGCATCTCAGGTCCTACGTGAGAAAGATTCAACCCTATACGGCAGATAAAAACCTTTGGATTCATTTCTTTCAAGACAGCCTTTCTGGAGCTCAGTTGGAGTGGTTTTATCAGCTAGAGGGAACCAGCGTTCGAAATTGGGAAGATTTGACCACCGCTTTCTACAAACAATACCAATACAATTCTGACCTTGCCCCTACTCGTACCCAACTTCAGGGTATGTCGTTAGGAACAGGCGAAGGATTCAAAGAATACGCACAAAAATGGAGGGATTTGGCTGGCAGGGTGCAGCCTCCTTTAACCGATCGTGAACTTGTTGATATGTTTCTAGGAACCCTATCTGGGCCATTTTTCAATCATCTGATTGGTGACTCTTCCGCGGGGTTTACCGATTTGATCTTAACGGGCGAAAGAATAGAAGCTGGCATCAAGTCAGGAAAGATTCAGAAGGGTGTTGCTGCAAGTACTGAGAAGAGGCCTTTTAAGAAAGAAGCAAGTGCCGTCTATGGTCCTAGAAGACAAGTCAAGTCAGAAAGTCGCCAAGCCGTCAATGCTCTGGTCATTTCAAAACCTGTTGCTGCTTCTCAGCAGTACAATCAACAAAGAGGTGAAAGGCCCAAGAGGCAGTATACTCGGTTGAGTATGACCTTGTCACAAATTTTACCCCAACTGTTATCAACCAACTTGGTGACCATCAAAGAAGCTCCTAAAGTCGTGAATACTGCATCTCCTAAGTATAACTCAAATGCCCATTGTGCTTATCATTCTGATAGCCCCGGGCATACTACTGATGATTGTTGGGCCTTGAGAAACAAAGTGCAAGATCTTATCGACGCGAAGGAAATTCAGTTTGAAGCGCCTGAGAGGCCGAATGTTGTAACTGCTCCTATGCCCCAGCATAGAGTAAATGCCATTGAGGAAGAGTTGTATGCTGTTTCAGTGAATGATGTTGCTACCCCTCTGTTGACTGTTAAGAGGAACTTACTACTAGCCGGTTTATTTCCGGGTTGTAGTAAGGGTTGCCTCCTGTGTGCTGTTATCCCTACCGGTTGTCCGCTGCTGAAATCAGGCATCCAAAGCCTGATGGATAGGAAAGAAATTCTGTTCAAGAAAACTGCTGTTTCCGTTGAAGAAATATCTGTTGTCACAATTTACAATCCTGCCAAAGCTCCCGTGAAGAAACCAGTCCAAATTATGTTTGTTGCACCCATTACTATTACTGTTCCGGGGCCTCTCCCCTACGAGTCTGATAAAGCGGTCCCCTGGCATTATGGGGCCGACGTATATATGCTTGGGGTGAAGCAGGAGTTCAACACCAATACCAGTATCAGTAACATCACTGGTCCCGCCAAGATTACCCGCAGTGGCAGGCTCTTCTCGCCTGACATTGCACCGCCAGTTATCCGAAAACCTCTCACCATCACACCCGCAAGTGTGCATGTTCCAATTCAAGTTCCTGTGTCTACTACTGCCGCTGAGTCCTCTGATACTCGGGGCAAAGAAGTTGCTACCGATTTGCCTGCCAGGATGGAGGCACCAAAAAAGACTGCTGTGGAAGCCTCCCAACAAGAAATGGAGGAAATTCTTAAAATCATCAAAAAGAGTGACTTCAACGTTGTTGAACAGTTGGGGCATACTCCCTCCAAAATCTCTATGCTATCATTGCTGCTATGCTCAGAGGCCCATGCAAAAGCCCTGATTTCATTTCTGAAAATGGCCCATGTGCCACAAGAGACCTCCGCGGATCAATTCACTGACTGTGTGGCTAATTTGACGGCTGACAATGGCTTGGGGTTCTCGGATGCTGACCTTACCGCCAAAGGGAAAAATCACAATGATGCCATGCACGTCTCTATAGAGTGCAGGGGCACTACTCTCGCCCACGTGTTAGTGGATACCGGTTCTTCCCTGAATGTTTTACCCAAGAAGGCATTGGATCGTCTGGATTGTGAGGGTTTGGAGCTGAAACCTAGTAACATCATTGTTAGAGCCTTCGACGGTTCTAAGAGGATGGTGCACGGTGAGGTAGACATTCCTATTCGTGTGGGCTCCCAGGTTTTCGACTCAACGTTCTATGTAATGGACATTCGTCCATCTTACTCCTGCTTGTTGGGTCGACCCTGGATTCACAAAGCTGGGGCAGTAACTTCCACTCTACACCAAAAGCTCAAATACCCTGTCAAAGGGAAGATTGTTACTGTACAGGGTGAGGAGGAATACATGGTTAGTCACTTAAATTCATTCCGGTATATCGAGATGGACGGGGAGTTTATTGAAACCCCCTTTCAGCATTTTGAGGAGGTACCTCCAACGTTGGCATCGGCTGAGGCAGTGAGTGAAGAAGACTTTCCGTTGAAGATGGCGTCCTTGAAGGATGCCCGGGCTGTAATCGAGAAAGGCAATTGTGCAAACTGGGGTCAGCTTCCTGACTTCACTCAAAAGAACGACAAGTTTGGGATGGGCTTTACTGCAGAGGCTCAGAGGGCTGTGCGCAAGGAAAAGATCAGAAAGGCTCCAGTGTTTATCACCAGTCCAAGGGTGAATGCTATTGAGGAGGATGTAGAGGAAGCAGAGTTTGACAGTTGGATCTATCCAACTACCAGCAACGGACCAAGCAACTGGACGGCAAAAGATTTTACACCTATCACATTTATCACGCAGTAATTATTTCTTTTAATTTCCAATTTGTAACAAACAATATGTTAAAACTTTATTGGCTCGGTGTCCTACCCGGGGCATCGTAGCTCCATTTGTGAGGGCTTTTTGTATGACATTTCCATATATCATCAATCAAAACATTGGACGTTTGTTGCATTTCAAATCTTGTGCTCTTTTTCTTTCTGTGTTATATATCGCAAGACAGCTATATTTACACACACTCACTTATACAGGTTTCAATCCACTCTGGATCTCACTGGTAACAGCTCTGCTACCGCCAGTTATGACTTCGAGAATCCGATCAACTTGGCCGAAGACGAAGGTGAAGATGATTGTGAAGTGCCTGGTGAACTTGCAAGACTGCTACTCCAGGAAGAGAGGGCTATTCAACCACATGAAGAGCCAGTGGAAACAATTAACCTGGGTACGGAGACAGATAGGAAAGAGGTCAAGATTGGGGCTAATCTAGAGCTCAGCGTGAAGCAACGATTGATCCAGATGCTACATGATTACATGGAGATCTTTGCTTGGTCATACGAAGATATGCCTGGTTTGGATGCCGACATTATAGTTCATCACCTGCCAACTAAGGAAGACTGCCCTCCGGTAAAGCAAAAGGTTCGCCGCATGCGCCCAGAGATGTCTGAAAAGATCAAGGCTGAGGTAATGAAGCAATTCGATGCCGGATTTCTAGCAGTAACATCTTACCCTCAGTGGGTTGCCAATGTGGTGCCAGTGCCGAAGAAGGACGGTAAAGTCAGAATGTGTGTTGACTACAGGGATTTAAACAGGGCAAGCCCCAAGGATGATTTTCCTCTACCTCACATTGACGTTCTCGTTGACAATACTGCTCAATACAAGGTTTTCTCCTTCATGGACGGTTTTTCAGGGTATAATCAGATCAAGATGGCTCCGGAGGATATGGAGAAGACTACCTTTGTGACTCAGTGGGGCACCTTCTGTTACAAGGTCATGCCATTCGGATTGAAAAATGCTGGGGCAACCTATCAACGTGCCATGGTTGCTTTATTTCATGATATGATCCATCATGAGATTGAGGTATACGTTGATGACATGATTGCAAGGTCTCAAACTGAGGAGGAGCACCTTGATCATCTGAGGAAGCTATTTGACCGACTGAAGTTATATAAGCTGAGGTTGAATCCCAATAAATGCACCTTTGGGGTGAGGTCAGGAAAATTGCTAGGTTTCATCGTAAGTGATAAAGGTATTCAGGTGGACCCTGCCAAGGTAAAAGCCATACAAGAGATGCCAACTCCAAAGACAGAGAAAGAAGTCAGAGGCTTCCTGGGACGACTGAATTACATTGCCCGATTCATCTCACATCTAACTGCTACTTGTGAGCCAATCTTCAAATTACTGAAGAAAGATCAAGTAGTACGTTGGAACGATGAATGTCAGGCTGCTTTTGAAAAGATAAAGGAATATCTCCAAGAACCACCCATTCTTACGCCACCAGTGGAAGGAAGACCTCTGATACTATACTTGACAGTACTTGACAATTCAATGGGGTGTGTGCTGGGACAGCATGACGAGTCCAGCCGAAAAGAGCACGCCATTTATTACTTGAGCAAAAAGTTTACCGACTGTGAGTCTCGTTACTCACTGCTTGAGAAAACTTGCTGCGCTCTAGTATGGGCTGCTCGCCGGCTGAGACAGTATATGCTGACTCACACCACTTTGTTGATTTCAAAGATGGATCCCATCAAGTACATATTTGAAAAGCCCGCTCTGTCTGGAAGAATAGCGAGATGGCAAATGATCTTAACAGAATATGATATCCAGTATACAACTCAAAAAGCAATTAAAGGAAGTGTACTGGCAGATCATTTGGCACACCAACCTGTGAACGATTACCAATCATTGAACTTTGATTTTCCGGACGAAGACATCATGGTGGTAACTGACTATGAAGTACCGGGACCGGATGAAGGACCTGAGGAAGGATCCCGTTGGTCTATGCATTTTGAAGGAGCCTCCAATACTTTGGGTAACGACGTCGGCGCTGTAATCATATCTCCCAAAGGAACTCATACTCCACTCACCGCCCGATTGTGTTTCAACTGCACCAACAACATGGCAGAATATGAGGCATGTATCATGGGTCTGCAAGCTGCAATCGACTTAAGGATCAAATTTCTGAGTGTCTTCGGAGATTCCGCTCTCGTGATCAATCAGATCAAAGGTGAGTGGGATACGAAACACCCGAATCTTATTCCTTACGAGGAGTATGTGTCAACCTTGCTTCCCCACTTTGAAGAGATAACTTTTGAGCATTTCGCAAGAGAGGAGAATCAACTAGCGGACGCACTAGCTACGATGTCTTCAATGTTCAAAGTTAAATGGGACAACGAGGCTCCCCGAATCGTTATCTGGAAGTTGGACGAACCGGCATACTGCTGCGATCTTGAGGCCGAAAAGGTGACTGAAAAACCCTGGTATCATGAGGTGAAGAGGTACTTGGAAGCTCAGGAATACCCTGAAGGTGCATCTGTCAATGACAAGAAGTTCATGAGGAGGTTTGCGGCAAAATTCTTCCTCAGCAACGGCATCCTCTATAAACGAAATCATGATTCAACTCTACTACGTTGTGTGGATAAGGCTGAAGCAGAGAAAATCATGATAGAACTGCATGAAGGTACATTCGGAACACATTCTAGTGGACATACCATGGCAAAGAAAATCCTACGGGCAGGATATTTCTGGTCCACAATGAAAGCTGATTGTTACCAACACTCTCGAACTTGTCACAAATGCCAGATCTATGCTGAAAAGGTGCATATTCCTCCAGTCCCTCTGAACGTCCTGACGGCACCTTGGCCTTTTGCAATGCGGGGCATTGATATGATCGGTGAGATCCGACCGACGGCATCCAACGGGCATCGCTTCATCTTGGTAGCGATCGATTACTTCACGAAGTGGGTTGAGGCAGCTTTCTACGCCACAGTAACCAAGAGCGTCGTGGCACGTTTCATCCGGCATAATCTGATCTGTCGGTACGGCGTCCCGGAAAGAATCATTACGGACAATGGTACCAATCTCAATAAAAAAATGATCACTGAACTCTGCGAACAATTCAAGATACAGCACCACAATTCTTCTCCCTACCGACCGAAGATGAATGGGGCTGTAGAGGCAGCTAATAAGAATATCAAGAAAATTGTGCAGAAGATGACAGTGACCTATAAAGATTGGCACGCAATGTTACCATTTGCTCTTCATGGGTACCGTACCTCAGCAAGGACGTCAACCGGGGCAACTCCTTTCTCCTTGGTCTATGGCATGGAAGCAGTCCTGCCAATTGAAGTCTAGATACCCTCTCTCCGGATAATGAAGGATGCAGACTTGAATGAAGATGACTGGATCCAGACTCGACTTGATCAATTAAACCTGATTGACGAAAAGAGGCTCACCGCTATCTGTCATGGTCAGACGTATCAAAAACGGATGATCAGGGCATTTAACAAGAAGGTCAGACCACAAGAGTATCAAGTTGGGGACCTGGTAATCAAACGCATCATCCTTCCTCAAAGTGATCCCCGGGGCAAATGGACCCCTACTTACGAAGGGCCATTTATGGTTAAACATGTGTTCTCAGGCGGAGCCATGATCCTAACCACCATGGATGGTGACGACCTTCCTCACCCCGCCAATGCAGACATAGTGAAAAGATACTACGCATGAATAAAAGACCCGCTAGGTTGACATACCTAGGCAAAAATAAGGGCTTCCCGGCGAACCAAAAGGGTTCGGGCAAAAATAAGGGATGAAATGGAAGAAAAAAATCTGTACACCCGGCAAGTCGAAAACCTGAAAAGGCGGCTTGGGCAAAAATGGGTATCCCGGTGGGCTGAAAACCCGAAAGGGCGGTCCAGGAAAAAGTTAGGGATAAAGCGTAACACTATGTCTCATTGGATCACTTCGCATCCGGAATTCGGCACCAACTATCTGGCTCAGATCTCGGCATCGATCAATCAGCTTCATCCTCAACCAAGCAGCAAAGTGATGAGACGCTTGAAGACATAGAGGCGATAGCAGAGTTGGAACCCAGTGGGATTGTTCACATAGCTGTTTTGTTTTCAAAATTGTAAATTCTGTGTTATTCGGCGGCGTCCTCTTACTAGGATGTCAGCCTCTTGTACAAAAACGCCTTTTCACAGGCAAAATTCAAATCAATACAAAGTCACTTGTCCATACAAATCGCCATTGTTTTTCCTTTTTCTGTTTTGTCTTGCGAAGAACGTCCAATGTTCATTTTTGATATATGCATTTGACATTAAATTGCTGATTCATAAATATTTGCAAAAGATTAATTACAAGTGACATCAGAAACAGGGGCAATGTAAGGTTGTCTGATGCAGTCTGGTTGCTTTGTCCGCCAAGGTACCAAGGTAGATTCGACTGAAGAATGTGACCAAATCATCTCCCTCCCTGCAGAATAAGACAAGATTCCGCAATGCTTTCCCCAAGCGGAGTTGACTCCTCGTCAATCCTGAAAAGGCACAACTTTCCCCGGCAGGTCTTAAAGCTTATCCCCACTAGATTCTGGAAGCTGGTTCCCTGCAGAATACGGACGTCTCTCCCGAGCTTTATTCAGAGTTATTCCTCACAAGGGCTTATAACTGGGTTATCCTCAGCTAATTTCCACGAAAGATCGCCCTCAACAAAGTTCTTTCAATCCCCAGTGGAGTTTATCTTTGGTATCCCCAACGGAGTTTGTCATCATTATCCCCAGCGGAATCCGTCATTAAAGTCCTCAGCAGGCCTCTCATCAAAAACTTCAGCAAAGTATCTCTTCCACAGAGCAATTCCTCGGCCGATCGTCAAGGATTTATTTTCCTAAGACGAAAATACATTCATAAACATTTCACGTTTTCATACATCCTGCTTACATACATGATAAAGTGCATACAACACTATCTCATGTTAAAACATCATGCATATCATACATCATGACATTGCATACAACTTATGTTTTGCCTTTTCAGGGAAAAAGACAATCCCAAAGACAACTACCTTCAACTGTCACAATTCCAGATTCGATACCTGTATCTAGCCAGGGCATATTTGAGAGTGATCAGTCTCCAGACTCGATTCCTGTATCTAGCCAGGGCACGTCTGAAGAGTTCAAAGATTCGATTCATGTATCCAGCCAGGGCACATCTATCAACTACAACATTTCCAGATTCGATTCCTGTATCCAGCCAGGGCATATCTGTTGACCACATTTCCGACTCGATTCCTGTATCTAGCCAGGGCACGTCTGAAGAGTTCGAAGATTCGATTCCTGTATCCAGCCAGGGCATATCTATTGACGACTATTTCCAGATTCGACTCCTGTATCCAGCCAGGGCACATCTATGAGCAACCGATTGTAGATTCGATACCTGTATCCAGCCAGGGCATATCTTCATAAAGAGATTGAAGATCAAACACCTGTAACAAGCCAGGAAAACATCTGTCTTTCTCAATTACACAAAGTTCTCGCTAAGGAATCTCTTGTGCGATCAACACTTCCAAATGGCATCTATAAGCCCATTCCCGACAAGGTTCTGTCACATCTCCAGATGGAATCTATAAGCCCATCTCCCTATCCACCACCTATCCAAATGGCATCTATAAGCCCATTCCCGACATCACATTGTTGATACTCCAACATGCGAGTGCAAATTTCTGGGCACTCTAGTGTCCAATCTCCTTTTACCCTCGAGTCACGAAAGGCAAACTTGCCAATCTAACTCTTCAGGTTCAAGAAGATTGAACAGGGGCAACTGTTGTACCCCAAAATTTGCCCTCCCATTTCCTCAACATTTCCTTATCACAAAACCCTTGGAGCTCAAGATCCAGTTAGAGTTTCCTCTGCTCAAGACTTCTCCTTGCACTGTTGACCCAAATTAGGGTTTGTGTTTGCACAAAGATGTTTTGACCTAAAAAGCCTAAGATGACTTTCATGCTTCATGTTGGACTCCCAAGTTTATCCATACAAAGTTTCAAGTCTTGATTCCAAATTTTGCCCAGTCAATTGGACAGTTGACCTAGAAATCAACTGTACTGGGGGAAAAGTCAACTGTGGCCAATTGACAGTCAAATCTCATGAAAATTGACCCACATCAACATTATGAACTCACATGGACCATTTGATCAATTTTGGATTACAATTCCACAAGAAATTTGATCAGATCATCAAAAGGGCAAAATGGTCATTTTTAGGGTTTTGACTGCACCAAGGCAATTTTTGACTGTTTGACCTAGCCAATGGCAAAACAAGCTCACATATGGACTCAAGGTCCCCATGGAATTATCTTGACATGCTCAACAAGTTCAAAAGATCCCAAGTACACAAGATTGACAGTTGAATTTCCCAGTCAATTGATCAATTTTGACTGTATACTGAAAAGTCAAACTTTGACTTTTTGGTCAAAATCAAGGGTCAAGATTCATTTTTCATCAAAACATGCCAAATCATGAAAATTGTTCACCAAGAAATCAAAAAAATGCAAATTAGGGTTTGAAATGGAAATTTTTCATAACTTAGAATTTTTCTAAGTTATGGAAACCCTAATTTTTTCCCAACTTTGCCCCACTTTCTCACCAAGATTTATTTGGATTCAAACAAAAGTCAAAACATGAAAGTTGTAGCTTGTTGCATAATCTACAACTTTGATTCACAAAGTTTTCTCAAATGAGGCTTGTATCTCAAGTTACAATTTTTGGAATAAGGGTACTAAACCATTCTTAACTTAGTGAAATTTTAACCTATTTTGACAAGGTTTTCTACCTAACTTCAAGGCCATTTTCCATACACTTCCACTTGTAATTTCACTTTGCATTACAAAGATGGATTGTAGTACACATTCCAAGCTTTCCAAAATGTCCAAGAACTTCTCAAACAACCCCATGGTTAGGGAGAATCGAATTTTGCAATATGGCAAAAACTCACTTTTGATTAGGCCAAGTTACATGTTCATAGCACTATGCACTTCACTCTCAGCTAGCACAACTTGATTACAGGCCTTTTATCTCAATTACACTCATAAATTTAATGCATATTCTTTGTGCCAAGACCATGTTCTTTGTGTTCTAGCATTGCATAGTGGATTAATCCCAAAATAGATAAAGTACTTTATCCATTTTTGCAAAAGCAAGCTTTATGTCAAATTGAAAATCCAAGCAAGTACAGATACAATCTAATTGGCACAAGATTATGAGCATAACACACTGATCAAGGAGGAGTTTTGCAGCATGATTAGGGGCCCTCTACATACCTAGAACACAACTTGGCTTTTGTTTGCTTAAGTGTGAAGAAAAGTGGCATATCATAACACAACTATTCTCTCAGCATTAGAGACCTTAAGCAAATATTGTAGACACATTCCAAACATCCTAACCAAGCTGAAGCACGACCCTAAGACCATCAACACCTCTCCATTGCCAGAATCACTCTCAAACTGCAAAAACAGGGCAAGGCCTGCAGTTTGAACACCATCTCTCATTCCTTGCATGTTTTCTTGACCAAAGCTCATCAAACACATTCCCTAGCATCAATACAAGCTGACCAAAACCTAAAACACGACCTGTAATTCCTCTAACCAGTTCCACCATTTTCACTTTTCTGATTTGCAGGTGAAGAGCTCTAGCACGGTTCAAAAGGTTTCAAGACAAAGTAAAGCTTGGAATAGCATCCCTGGACATCAAGGAAGCTATACAAATCATCACTTTACACTGAAAGTTTCTCCATTGCCAGATAGAACTTCAACTGAACAGGTGAGTTCATGGATTCATATCTCTCTTATTAGGCATTATTAGCTTTAGGTTTGTGAAGATAATATGTCACATTCGTAGCCCTGAACATGCCCATGTAGTTAGATTTCATTTATGTTATGTGTGCTGCAAGAATTTTGAGTCTGAACATGGCAGAAAACTTAGGTCAGGATTTGGGAATGTCAAAATTCTCTCTCATTTCTGAGAGTTAGGATGAGTTTTTTATATATTTAGAATCGTGATTCAATGCTTAACATTTCTTATGTTGGAAGTTTGTGCAAAAGATCAAAGAATCCAGGTGTTTGAATTGGAAGAACAGGCGCGCGTTTTTGTTCAGAGGTTGAAGAAGAAGTGATCTGGGCTGGGCTTGTTTTTGCACTTTCTTTTCACACACCCTTGTCACTTTAACACCCCCTGAGCCCATTTGATTTATTTCAATGATTTTTTTACTTTTCTTTTTTCATTTTGGCTCATTTATTTTTTCTAACAATATTAAAAATATAAAAATAATTTTTTACACCATTTTTGAATTTATAGGCATTTATTTGTTTAGTTTAAGTCATTTGTATATAAATATATATATATATATATATATATATATATATATATATATATATATATATATATATATATATATATATATATATATATATATATATATATATATATATATATATATATATATATATATATATATATATATATATATATATTATTTAGAATAAATAGGGAAAATAATGCAAATATACTTTCTTTTCTGATTTTATTATATTTTTCCTTTTGAAAATATTTTATACAAAATATACTTTTTTTATATAAATATTAAATATTATTATTTTTCATATATAATACATATTTAGAAATTAATACACATATATATATATATATATATATATATATATATATATATATATATATATATATATATATATATATATATATATATATATATATATATATATATATATATATATATATATATATATATATATATATATATATATATATATATATATATATATATATATATATATATATATATATATATATATATATATATATATATATATATATATATATATATATATATATATATATATATATATATATATATATATATATATATATATATATATATATATATATATATATATATATATATATATATATATATATATATATATATATATATATATATATTTATTAGTATATTTAGGGTAAAATACAAGAATACATATATTTTTATTTTTATTAATACTTGACATAAAAAAATACTTTTTATAAATATATTTCATTTTATTTTATTTTTTGTACATAATAAATAAATATTTGTGTAAATTAAATAATATATATATTACTTAATAAAATTAGGGTTTTACCCTTAAAATACAAAAACTCCAAAAATAATCTTTTTATTTATTTAACATAAATAATACTTTTTTTTAAAAACCCTTTTTTGCATTTTTGCATCTTTATTTTATTTTCCATTTAATTTATACAATCAATTACTTGTAAATATGCCAAAAATGATGTAATAGCTAGGTTTAATTTCTTTGTCTAAATATCCCCTCATTTGAACATTTGTACCCCCCTTCCCATATTGTGTTGTAAAAGTGTAGGAATTTTACTTTTCGCACTTTAAACGCTTCCTAAATATACCATGCTAGAATTAGGGTTGTATGCAAATAAAAAGAACAAAATAGCTTGACCTAATTTCAAGATAATCAAAGCATGAAAAATGGACAACACATATCACACTTGCACCCCCTAGGGTATTCCACTTTGTTGCCTTCAAATAAATGGGCCATATTGCATGTTAGGTCTCTTTGGGCAAAACAAATAAATCAAATGATCATAGTCCATCGACGACGCTTTCAAAATGTTGCCTAAACAAATGATCAAGTCCCTTAAAGAAAATTGCCCAAAGATACTTAGCACCATTGCAATTATGGTCTAAAGGATGACCCGCGCCCGTCCCTTGCACATCCTAACATGAGATTGTCCACCAAATACAATGGTGGAACAAACTTGTTAAAAGGGTTAAAACATAGCAATAAACTTTGAGAAATTTAGGAGTAGATTACCTCTTAGTTACTTGAGTCAAAACTTGCAAAAATAAAACACTTGCCTATTTTCTAAAACCACACCTCACAACACTTTCAAAACAACTTTCAAAAACAAATGAAAACCTTTTTCAAAAGACATACATCTTTGTATACATCCCCACATGGATCATTACAAAGGTTGCCACCACATTGGCTTCTTTTCAAAACATTTTCAAACCCACACACACAAGCACCATTTCAAACAATTGAAAACAAAAGGCAGGTGATCTAAGCAAGTAACTAAGAGCCCATGGATAACCATGGATAGAAAGGGTGCTAATACCTTCCCTTTCTATAATCTACTCCCCGAACCCAAGAAAACATCTCAAAGGTTTTTGCTGTGCTTTTTAAACCTTTCCTTAGGATAAAATAAAAAGTCGGTGGCGACTCTTGCTCAACCGAAACATTTGCGAAAACAAACGCAAAACCATAGTCAGTTCTCCCACCGTATCACAATAACAAACAAGCACAATGGTTGAGTTAGTAAGCGCACTATGTCAAAGTCTCAGGGGACCTGGGTTCGAATCCCAGGTCCCCCAATACATTTGTGTAATTTTTCTTCAGGCAATTGCATGTGACGTCCAAAGCGTGGTCCACCATACTGCTCATCCCATCAGGTGCCAGATGGCCTTCAGGCCAAATCTGATGGCCAGGAATGAAGGACTATCATATGTCCAAGTCAACAAGCGCACAGGGAATTGGAAAAGTCAAAGCAGGCCAGCGTAAATGGGCCAGACAATTGCCATTCAAACCTCAATCTGGGCTCAGTACCCCCCATTTGGTCAAATTTTTTTCTTTTCATATTTCTTTCTTTATTTAATTGTTTTTTTAATTATTATTATTATTTACACTAACCACTTATTTTTTTCATAAAAAATCAGAAAACACAAAAATATCATTTTACTAATTTCATTATTTTATTTTTGTAAATAAATAATAATTTAATTGACTTAGTTTTAATTAGGCATAATTTTAACCTTTTTGCAATAAATTAAAAGTAATTTAGAATATTAGGTTTTAATAATTTTAAATCAATTTTATTTTATTTCCTTAAATATAAAAAAAATCAAAAAATATTTCCATTAATTAATTAATTTAATTATTAACTTAGATTTATTTTTTAGTTCAAAAATAAGCAAAAATCTTTTCTTTAAATAAAAAAGGGTCAAAACCCTAAAAACTCGCCCGATTAAATTTCTTGCATACGATCCATTTATTTCCAATATTGTAATTGCTTCCAGTATATAATAGCTTTTAATTAGGACTTTAATTATTTATTGCTTTATTTTACTTTCCGCAATTTAAATTAAAGGGTTTGTTTTTGGCGATGTAAATACCCGACGCCTTGTAATAGTTTAGATCTAATTTCCGCAAATTTAATTTCCGTAACTATACAATGTTAGATGTTTGATAATAGGGAATGCATGAAAAGATTCAATGTATGAACTTAAAATCAACATAGCTCACCCATGACATGTACAGATAAAATTAATCGAAATAACACACTCGCACATGCACACTCTTAGGGTACACCTCGTTTGGTTGCCTTCGAACGTGGTCATTGAGTATAGGAAGTTTTAGAGGTCGCCCTCTTGTTCAAAGATCATAAGTTGCCTCGAAACGGTTGCCTCAGAAAAGATGATCTAAGACATTAGGGTTACCGCTAAGGCATCCTAACATTGCTTTAGTGACCACATATCCCTTAATCGAGTTGACCCGAAAACTCCAACGACGGTGCTACCTACTCCTCAATAGTGGGATAGCATTGTCTAAAGGACATTTGTACAAATTAATTCCTTTTTCGAGTAGGTAGATGGTTCTTAAGTACTTGCTCCTTTTAAAACAAAAACAAAACTTTTCGCACTTACACTCCTTTCAAAACAAAAACTCTTTCAAATCCACAAACACAAAGAAAAGCAAACTTTTTGAAAACATAATGAGCAAGTACCTAAGAGCCCGTGGATAACCACAGATAGAAAGGGTGATAACACCTTCCCTTTCTATAATCTACCTCCCGAACCCGAGAAACATCTCGAAAAAGGAATTTTTCTGTGCTTTTTTCCTTTCCTTGTTGGATAAAATAAAAGACGGTGGCGACTCTTGCTTACCGCGACATTTTGCAAAAACAAACGCAAAACGCGAACTAGCATTTCAAAACAGTCAGTTCTCATTCCTACCGATCACAGAACTGGCGACTCTACTGAGGACTTTAATAAGTAAGGTGTACCTTAGGATTAGATCATTATGTTTTCAATTGTATGCTTTGTATGCTTTAATTTTGTGGGCTTATATCAGAGTTTCTATAGATCATAACCCGGATCTGGGGGTACCCTTTAGGTAAGTAGCAATAAACTGTGAGGGAACTGTTTGGCATAGACCGACACGGTTGAAGCAGTAGCTACGTTGGTGTGGCACTTTAGTCTGTACCGATATCCCTTGTGTTGGAACGAGGAGAATATGGGTCTTCTAAGGGGTCATTAAGCACCAACTGACCTTAGAACCTTAAATTGACCAACTTGGCCATAGAACAGTAGCAGTATGCTACACTCATTGAGACTAAACTCTCGCGATGATTCCGGTCGTAAGAAAAGGTTGCCAAACTGGAATTATGACCGATTGAGGGTAGTCAGTGATATTGAGATCCTCTAGAACCCGGTTACTATTTTTAGGACAGGTTTAAACCAACTGAACTGAAATAGGGTAGTGCCTAAGCTCCTTGCCAGCCTGAAATCTAAGGGCTCTCAGTGTGACTTGTGTGCCTTTACCATGTTTACTTTTTGTGGATACTTGTGGTGTGCCTACTATCATGACATCATGACATCATAACATTGCATACATCTTGCATAAGGACTAACCTATTTCAAAGACAGGAGGGATTCATCTTTGCTCTGTTTCGTAGGTCATCATGATGCCCATGCGTAAGAATACCATTCTGATCAACTTTGTCCAAGTTCATACCTTGCTTAAAGAGTTGGTTGCCAAGATGCCTGACACTACTTCCTTCATCAGGAGGCATGGTTCTCTTCTCAGTTTGGTCACCTCCAAATTGGACGAGCAGATGATGAGTGTCCTGGTCCAATTCTATGATCCATTGTACCATTGTTTTACTTTCCAGGACTTCCAGCTGGTTCCCACCCTAGAAGAGTTCTCTGAGCTGCTCGGTATCTCTGTTCTGGAGCAGACTTCGTTTACTGGTTGGGAGAAGACCCTTAGGCCCGAAGAAATTGCTGCAGCCCTTCATTTGACTAAAGAGGAAGTGATGGCTAATTGGGAGACTAGGAGTGGAGCAAAAGTTTTTCTGACTAAGTTTTTAGTTGGCAAGGCTAACTACTTCTGGGATAGCCTAGACTTTAAGGCGTTCGAGGATATTCTGGCTCTGCTGATATATGACTTGGTTTTGTTTCTGAATCCTGACACTTTTGTTGATGTGAATGCGATAAAGATCTTCATCTCTCAAAACCCCGTACCCACTCTCTTGGGTGACATTCTTCATTAGCTTTATGCTCGTACTGCCCGAAAGCGGGGAACCTTGATGTGTTGTGCTCCTTTATTGTCGAGGTGGTTTATTTCGCACCTCCCTAAGTCAGTGCTGAAGAATAAAGAAGGAATGGGCTGGGCTTATAGGGTGATGTCTCTCTCTCTCATAATGACATCATTTGGAATCTCAAAGGTATGGATGAGGTGACTATCATTGATTGCTGTGGAGAGTATCCTAATGTTCCACTGTTAGGAACCCATGGAGGAATCTCTTACAACCCATGCCTAGCTCTCCGTCAGTTTGGAAGAGCCAGAAGAGAAGGACCACATGAGATGCTAATGCCTCATATCATCTTTGACTTTCAAGGGGATAGCAACGAGCAACGTCGCAGATTCATAAGGGCTTGGGACAGAGTTCACCAATCTGATCCACATGAGCTGGGTCTAAAGACTTCACTCCTGATGGAGCCATATCTCAGATGGGTTCATATCCGTGCCCAGAAGCTAGGTATGCCTTATGAAGCCGTCCGGCCTGTCACTCTTGAAGTTGCTAATGAAGAAGGGGTTCTTCCAACCATTCTCCATCCTTATATGCCCACTGACATTGGGGCACTGAAGAGGTCTTGGATGCAGTTGAGGGATGAACGGGATTCTTACCGAGAGAAGTTCAATGAACAAGAGCAGAAGATCCAGAAGCTGACTAGGAAACTGGAGAACGAGCGGATTCTCAACGACTATGTTCGCACTGAGAAGAAGAGACCATGGGAGCATTGATGGGTCTTTGATGATTTCCTTTCCAGTTTTATTTTTACTTTTCAGTATTTCTTTTCATGTAATGCCTTAATGGCATCAGTTGAACAATTTGAATTCTAAAGTTTATCTAATAAAGTGTGTTTCCTTTCTTGTTTACAAATTTGAATCTCAATTGTCTTTGAAATCATAATCATACGCATTTCATCCCATGCACTTCATAAATAGGTACCCTTTACAGGTCTCTTATCTTCTTCGTTGTTTATTTCAGCGCTTGTCATGTCTACGGAACCTTCAACTGAACCAGCTATCAAGGCCCTCCAGGCCCAGAATGCCCAATTTCAAGAGCTGTTCATGAGCCTGGCTAAGGGTCAGCAGGACCTGAAGACCTTGATTCTGAAAGAGAAGAAGAGGAAGAAGAAAAGGAATGTCATGTTCAACACTGGTCCTAGGTTTGGAAACAGGCTACGGAATGAAGTTGATTTGACTACCTCGTCTGGAGGGAAAGATAGTCCACAAGAAAGGAGGGCTCCTAGCCCTGTGGTCTCCGACAACGAGACAGACTATGATGAAGAACAGTACCCTCCTGCTGAGGATAGGTACAAGCAACTGGAAGACCGGTTAGCGCTATGGAGGTCCAAAAGGTGCCTGGTCTGGACTTCGGAGATCTAGGTCTATCATCTGGGGTAGTGATTCCCCACAAATTCAAGGCACCAGCCTTTGCTAAGTATGATAGAGTTTCTTGTCTGAAGTTGCATCTCCGGTCATATGTGAGGAAGATCCAGCCTTACACTGCTGATAAGAACCTATGGATCCATTTCTTTCAAGACAGTCTCTCAGGGACTCAGCTTGAGTGGTTCTATCAGTTAGACGGAGCCAGTATCCGCAGTTGGGAAGATTTGGCTACTGCGTTTTACAGGCAGTATCAGTACAACTCCGACCTCGCTCCTACACGTACCCAACTCCAGGGTATGTCAATGGGAACGGGTGAAGGATTTAAAGATTATGCTCAGAAGCGGAGGGACCTCGCCGGAAGAGTACAACCACCCTTAGTTGATCGGGAACTTGTTGACATGTTTCTGGGGACCCTGTCTGGTCCATTTTTCAACCACTTGATTGGAAGCTCTTCATCCGGGTTTACAGATCTTATTTCGACTGGTGAGAGGATTGAGGCTGGTATTAAGGCTGGGAAGATACAGAAGGGTGCCTCGTCAAGCACCGAGAAGAAGCCGTTTAAGAAAGAGTCCAGTGCTGTCTACAGTTCGAGAAGACAGAATAGACCTGAACACCGCCAAGCTGTCAATGCGGTTGTTATTTCAAAACCTGCTGGTTCTCCTCAGCACAACAATCAACAAAAGGACGAGAGACCTCGAAGGCAATTCACTCGTCTCAACATGACTTTGTCTCAGATTCTGCCACACTTGCTGAAGACTAATATGGTGTTTCTAAAGGAAGCCCCGAAGAGTCCAAATACCACATCACCGAAGTACAACCCTAATGCCCGTTGTGCTTTTCACTCTGATAGCCCGGGGCATAATACAGATGATTGTTGGGTTTTGAAGAACAGGGTACAAGACTTGATTGATGCGAAGGAGATTGAGTTCGGAGCACCAAAGAAGCCTAAACAAGATGCAGGGGTGAATGCTATCGGGGATGACAGTGATGAAGAGTTTGATATCGATAGTTGGATCTACCCTACTGCCAATGGTGGATTAAGCAACTGGACAACGAAGGATTCTATGCCCGTTTCTGTTATCACCCAGTAATGAAACTTTTTGTTTTGAATTTGTAACAGACAATGTTTAAACTTTACGGCCCGATGTCTTACCCGGGACACTGTGGCTTCATTTGTGAGGGCTTTTTGTATGTCATCTACATATATCATTAATAAAATAATTGGAAGTTTTCTTGCATTTCAAATTTTGCGCTCCTTGTTTTTCTTTATTATATTGCAAAACAGCTATTTTACACACACTCACATATACAGGTCCACATCCACTCTAGATCTCACTGGTAACGACTCTGCTACTGCCAGTTATGACTTCGAAAATCCGATCAACTTAGCCGAAGACGAAGGTGAAGATGATTGCGAAGTGCCTGGTGAACTTGCAAGACTGTTACTTCAAGAAGAGAGGGTAATTCAGCCGCACGAAGAGCCAGTGGAATCAGTGAATTTGGGTACTGAGACAGACAAGAAGGAAGTCAAGGTTGGTGCTAATCTGGAGCTTAGTGTGAAACAACGGTTGATTCAGATGTTGCGTGACTATGTTGAGATCTTTGCCTGGTCTTACGAAGATATGCCTGGTTTGGATACTGATATTGTGGTTCATCGCCTACCTACCAAGGAAGACTGTCCTCCAGTGAAACAGAAGGTCCGCCGAATGCGCCCAGAGATGTCTGAGAATATCAAGGATGAGGTTATGAAACAGTTTGACGCCGGCTTTCTAGCAGTTACTTCTTACCCTCAGTGGGTAGCCAATGTGGTTCCTGTACCGAAGAAGGATGGTAAGGTCTGAATGTGTGTTGACTACAGGGATTTGAATAGGGCGAGCCCCAATGATGACTTCCCTCTGCCTCATATCGACGTTCTGGTTGACAACACTGCTCAGAATAAGGTATTCTCCTTCATGGATGGCTTCTCCGGTTATAACCAGATTAAAATGGCTCTCGAAGACATGGAGAAGATGACCTTTGTTACTCAGTAGGGTACCTTTTGCTACAAGGTCATGCCTTTTGGACTGAAGAATGTTGGGGAAACGTATCAGCGTGCCATGGTTGCTTTGTTTCATGACATGATCCATCATGAGATCGAAGTATACGTCGACGATATGATTGCATGGTCCCAGACTGAGGAGGAACACCTTGACCATCTGCAGAAGTTGTTTGACAGGTTGAAATTGTACAAGCTGAGGTTAAACCCGAACAAGTGCACCTTCGGAGTGAGATCTGGTAAGCTACTGGGTTTCGTCGTAAGCGACAAAGGGATTCAATTGGATCCGGCAAAAGTGAAGGCCATGCAAGAGATGCCGGCTCCCAAAACAGATAAAGAAGTCAGAAGCTTTCTGGGACGACTGAATTATATTGCCCGGTTCATCTTGCACCTAACTGCTACTTGTGAGCCAATCTTCAAGCTACTGAAGAAAGATCAAGTAGTAGATTGGAACGATGAATGCCAGGCCGCTTTCAAAAGGATCAAAGAGTATCTCCAAGAGCCACCTCTTCTAATGCCTCCAGTTGAAGGGATACCTCTGATCTTATACTTGATAGTACTCGATAACTCAATAGGGTGTGTGCTGGGGCAGCATGACGAGTCTGGCCGAAAAGAGCATGCAATTTACTACCTTAGCAAAAAGTTTACCGACTGTGAGACCCGATACTCACTGCTCGAGAAAACTTGCTGCGCTTTGGCATGGGCTGCTCGCCGGCTAAGACAGTATATGTTGACTCACACTACTTTGTTGATATCAAAGATGGATCCAATCAAGTATATCTTCAAAAAGCCTACCTTGTCCGGAAGAATAGCAAGATGGCAAATGATCTTGACTGAGTATGACATCCAATACACGACTCAAAAGGAAATCAAAGGAAGTGTGTTGGCAAACCATTTGGCACATCAGGAAGTGGATGATTAGCAGTCTATGAACTTCGAATTTCTGGACGAGAATATCATGTTGGTAACTGATTGTGAGACACCTGGACCGGATGAAGGACCTGAGGAAGGATCCCGATGGTCCATGTACTTCAATGGAGCTTCAAACGCTTTGGGTAATGGCATTGGCGCCGTGATCATATCTCCTAAAGGCTCTCATACTCCGTTTACCGCCCGACTATGTTTCAACTGCACCAACAACATGGAGGAGTATGAAGCATGCATTATGGGTCTTCGAGCAGCAATTGACCTAAGGATTAAGTTCTTGAGTGTCTTCGGAGATTCCACTCTCGTGATCAGTCAGATCAAAGGCGAGTGGCATACTAAACACCCAAATCTTATCCCTTACAAGGAGTATGTGTTGACGTTGCTTCCTCATTTTAGGGATATAACCTTTGAACACTTCCCTAGAGAGGAAAATCAATTGGCGGACGCGCTGGCTACGATGTCTTCTATGTTCAAAGTCAATTGGGACAACGAGGCTCCTCAGATCAACATTGAGAGACTGGACGAGCCTGCACATTGTTGTGATCTTGAGACTGAAGAAGTAACAGAAAAGCCCTGGTTTCATGAGGTAAAGAGGTATCTTGAAGCTCAAGAATACCCTGAGGGGGAATCCGTTAATGACAAGAAATTTTTGAGGAGGTTTGCAGCAAAGTTCTTCATCAGCAATGGCATCCTTTACAAGCGTAACCATGATTTAACCTTACTGCGTTGTATGGATAAGAATGAAGCAGAAAGGATCATGGCGGAGTTACATGAAGGTACTTTCGGAACTCATTCCAGTGGACACACCATGGCAAAGAAGATCCTACGGGCAGGATACTTTTGGTCCACAATGGAAGTCGATTGTTATCAGCATTCTCGGACATGTCACAAGTGTCAAGTCTATGCTGATAAGGTGCACATACCTCTAGTTCCTCTGAACGTCTTGACGGCACCTTGGCCTTTTACAATGTGGGGCATTAATATGATCGGAGAGATCAGACCTACAGCGTCCAACGGGCATCGTTTCATCCTGGTAGCTATCGATTACTTTACGAAGTGGGTTGAAGCAGCTTCCTTTGCTACTGTAACCAAGAATGTCGTGGCACGGTTCATTCGGCATAATCTGATCTGTCGATACGGTGTACCAGAGAGGATCATTACGGACAATGGTACCAATCTCAACAACAAGATGATCACTGAGCTCTGCGAGCAATTCAAGATACAACATCACAACTCTTCTCCCTACCGGCCGAAGATGAATGAGGCTGTAGAAGCGGCTAATAAGAACATTAAGAAGATTGTGCAGAAGATGACAGTGGCATACAAAGACTGGCACGAGATGTTGCCATTTTCTCTTCATGGGTACCGTACCTCAGCACGAACGTCAACAAGGGCAACACCCTATTCCTTGGTTTATGGCATGGAGGCAGTCTTGCCTATTGAAGTTCAGATACCCTCTCTTCGGATCATGAAGGATGCAGGTTTAAGTGAAGATGACTGGATTCAGACTCGACTTGATCAACTAAACCTAATCGACGAAAAGAGACTTACTGCTATTTGTCATGGTCAGACGTACCAAAAACGGATGATCAAGGCATTTAACAAGAAAGTTAGACGACAAGAATATCAAGTTGGGGACCTGGTAATCAAGCGCGTCATCTTACCTCAAGGTGACCCCAGGGGCAAATGGACCCCTACTTACGAAGGGCCATTTGTGGTTAAGAACATTTTCTCAGGAGGAGCTATGACTCTAACCACCATGGATGGTGAAGACCTTCCTCACCCCATCAATGCAGACATAGTGAAAAGATACTACGCATAATCAAAGACCCGCTAGGTTGACTGGCCTAGGCAAAAATAAGGGCTTCCCGGCGAACCAAAAGGGTTCGGGCAAAAATAAGGGATGAAAAGGAAAAAATCTGTACACCCGACAAGTCGAAAACCTGAAAAGGCGACTTGGGCAAAAAGGGTATCCCGGTGGACTGAAAACCTGAAAGGGAGGTCCAGGACAAAAGTTAGGGATCAAAGCGTAATACTATGTCTCATTGGATCACCTTGCATCCAGACTTCGGTATCAACTATCAAGCTCGGACGGCGCTAATCAACCTGATTCATCTTCAACTAGTAGCAAAGTGATGAGATGCTCGAAGACATAAAGGCAATAGCAGAGTTGGAACCCAGTGGGATCGTTCACATAGCTGTTTTGTTTTCTTTTCACAAATTGTATAAAATTCTATTTGTTCGGCGGCATTCTCTTACTAGGACGTCAGCCTCTTGTACAAAAACGCCTATTTACAGGCCAAACTTCAAAATCAATACAAATTCATTTTCAAAGAAATTTCAAACTGTTTTTCCTTTATCTGTTTTGTTTTGCAAAAGAACGTCCAATGTTTATTTTTGATATATGCATTTGACACTAATTGCTGCTCATAAATATTTACATGCGAAACAAAAGATGAATTATTGGTAATATCAGAAGCAGGGGCAATAAGAATTGTCCAAGCTGTATAGTTGCTATGTCCACCAGGTACCAAGGTATATTCAGCTGAAGAATATGGTTAAGTACTTTCACTCCCCGCATAGTAAGATAATAATGGTAGCTCTCCCCAACTGAGACTTGCAGCTATGTACAAATCAGCAATACTCTCCCCAAGCAGAGTTAGTCTATCATCAGCCATAAAAAGGCTTGGTATCCCCAGAGGGTCTTAATATTCCCCAGCGGAGTATAAAGATATTCCCCAGCAAGCATAAGAGTATCCCCGACAATCTTAATATTCCTCAACGAAATATAAGAATGTTCCCTGGCAGAATACAAGATACCCCATTGGAGCCATTTCCCCAGCATGGTCTGAAAAGAGCTTCCCCAACAGAGTTGAATCATCTTCCCCAGTAGACTCTGGAAGCTTACCCCCAGCGGAGTATAACATAAATCTCCCCAACCAAATTTGGAGGATTACCCCCACAAGAGTCTAACAGGGTTATCCCCAGCAAGTTGCAACTGAAAGATCATCCCTAGTGATGTTCTTTCCTTTCACAAACAGGAATTCAATCCTCAATAGATTTAATATCACCAGCAACGGTAATCCATCCCCAGCGGAGTTTATCATTGAAATCCCCAACGGAGTTTATCAGTGGAATCCCCCAGCGGAGTTTATCGTTAAAATCCTCAGCAGAGCATCTCTCCCCCATAGAGTATTTCCCCTCGGAGTAATCTCTTCATCAGTTTATTCCCCAACGGAGTTCTTCTCTCCTGCAGGTTTATTCTCACAATCATCTTCGTTCATCATCCCCAGCGGAAACGAAGAACTCAACTCTATTCTCCAGCAGTTCCGGGATTTATTTTCCCCAGCTAAAACATTATATCCCCATATATCATGATACATGCATATACGTACCATACGAATATAATCTCATTTATTTTGAGAACATCATTGCCTGATCCATATCATGCATTGCATATGATTGACCTTTACCTTTCAGGAAAGATACAGTTAAAGTTCTCAGTTACGTCAAAGTATGGACGAGTGCTATAACCTCAACGGTATACTCCGTTGAGCACTAGTCAGTTCCTAGATCTTGATGTTTTCCTCCGTCATAGTGTGGATGAGTTCTCTAATTTCAATGGTATACTCCGTTGAAGACCAGACAGTTCCTAGATCTTGATGAAGATGTTTCCCTACGTCATAGTGTGGACAAGTGCTATAACCTCAACGGTATACTACGTTGTGCACTAGTCAGTTCCTAGATCTTGATGTTTTCCTCCGTCATAGTGTGGACGAGTTCTTTAATTTCAATGGTATACTCCGTTGAAGACCAGACAGTTCCTAGATCTTGATGAAGATGTTTCCCTACGTCATAGTATGGACAAGTGCTATAACCTCAACGGTATACTACGTTGAGCACTAGTCAGTTCCTAGATCTTGATGTTTTCCTCCGTCATAGTGTGGACGAGTTCTCTAATTTCAATGGTATACTCCGTTGAACACTAGTCGGTTCCTAGATCTTGATGTTTTCCTCCGTCATAGTGTGGACAAGTTATCTAACCTCAACGGTATACTACGTTGAGCACCAGACAGTTCCTAGATCTTGATAAAGATGTTTCCCTATGTCATAGTATGGACGAGTGCTATAACCTCAACGGTATACTATGTTGAGCACTAGTCGATTCCTAAATATTGATGTTTTCCTCCGTCATAGTGTGGATGAGTTCTCTAACCTCAACGGTATACTCCGTTGAAGACCAGATAGTTCCTAGATCTTGATGAAGATGTTTCCCTATGTCATAGTGTGGACGAGTGCTATAACCTCAACGATATACTACGTTGAGCACTAGTCAGTTCCTAGATCTTGATGTTTTCCTCCGTCATAGTATGGACAAGTTCTCTAATTTCAAAGGTATACTACGTTGAAGACCAGACAGTTCCTAGATCTTGATGAAGATGTTTCCCCATAATTTAATTATGGACAGTTCTTAAGACTCGGCCGAGGCATCCTCTCAGTTGAAGTACAGGCAAGTTCCTAAATCTCAACAAAAGTTAGACTTCCCCAGCGGAATCTTCTACAAACCACAAGTATGCAAGTTCTCGCTAAGGAATCTCTTATGTGATCGACACTCCTGCAGATGGCATCTGTAAGCCCATCCTCCTACCAACAATCTCCAAATGGCATCTGTAAGCCCATTCCCGACATCACAATGCTGATACTACACCATGCGAGTGCAAATTTCTGGGCACTCTAATGTTCAATTATCTTCCACCTTCGGATCACGAAAGGCTCGAAAGCCGATCTATATCCTCAAGTTTAAGAAAATTGAACAGGGGCAACTGTTGTACCCCAAAATTTGCCCTCCCATATTTCTCAAGACCTCTCAAGAATAATCTCCAAGTGGCTCAAGATAGCTCAAGAGTTGGACAATCAAATCATCTTCTAAGGCAGTTAATTCAAAATTAGGGTTTTGTGTTGCATCAAGGTCCTTACATCCATATGACCTCAAGTGTTTCCCAATTCCTTAATATGTTCTCAAGTTCATCCATGTCAAATTTCAAGCCTTGCAGAGGAAGTTTGGTCAGTCAATTGCTCAAGAGGTCCAAAAATCGATTGTGCTAGGGCAAAAGTAAACTGTGACCTACAAATAGTCAAACCTCAATATTTTTTGTCAACATTATCATTTTGAAGGTTAATTCATCATTTTATCAAGGGTTGATCATGATTCATCAAGGATTTCTCAAGATTCATCAAGATTCAAAAGTTGCTAAATTAGGGTTTTGTAGGAAAAGTCAACTCAACTTTGACCAAGCATAACTTTCTCATACTTTATGATAAATGACCCATCCAAAGCTCATTTTTAAGAGGATGCAATTTACTACAATCCATATTCACACCCCAAGATCAAGAAATGCTCTCACAAAAACTTACAAATTTGGACATTATAGGTCATTTTTGAAAGTCAACAAAAACACCTTTTTTGCCAAAGCTTATAACTTGAGCATGGAATATCAAAATGAGATGATACCAAAAGGGTTAGTTATAAGACATATAAAGGTTTCTAAAGAGTCCAAGAAAACTTCCAAAAGTTCAAAATTGAAGAAGTTATGCATTGAAGAAGTTATGCATTGTTGAAGTTGGGCATTTTTCCAAAATTGCCAAAAGTCAACTATCCTCAAAACTCCATTTTTTGACAAAAGGGCCCACTTTTTTCCACTTGATTTGGTCTTGTCATACCACACACGTGTCCTATCTTCAATTTCATGACCAATTATTAATTTTTCTATTTTATTTGATTTTTATTGATTTAGTTCATTTTTAATCAATTTAAATCAAAATAAAATCCAAATCTTAATAGCTTGATATCTTTGTGATCATTACAGCTTTCAAATATCATGATACACCCAATCAAATTCATATCAAGCCTTATTGTGAACAAAATCTTGGATTTGGCATAATTTTGGAAGCTTTGTTAATGGAGATCATATCATATCTTGAATCTTCAATGCACAAGGATTGGAGGCCCAAGATTTAACCTAATGCATTCCTTATTACTCACACAAGCTAAAGACATCAGGACACAACCTGAAAGTGACAGAAACGGCAAAACCAAAACCGAAAAAAGGCTTGAAAAAGTGTGAGATCAAAATCTTAGTTAGAGCTCGATTCAATCCAAAAACTCAACATTATCTCCTTGCCTGAGGTCCACTGAAGCGATAGGCATCAAAACCAAGCCCTCTCGTCACCTGAATTGCGCTGTAAGTGTCCACGAACATAGCCCTGTACATGGAATCGTGAATCCATTTTCTTGCATCCTTTTGCCAAAAAAATTGTATAATCATGCTTGCCATTCAATTTCTAAGCATTCTGCAATGTTTGATTTCGTTTTCATGGCCTCTAACGTGATACCCGAACCTAGGGTTTCCATTCTTTGTTTTTAGGCATTTTTTATACAGGCAAAATCAAGGCAAACCATGACCATGGTTGTGTTCAGGGAGGAGATACGAATGTGTTGGTAGTCTTAGTTGGTATTTACATGGCCTAGGATGAATTTTGGAAGCAAGCCACGAATCTTCCTGCGGATAAAAATCCGCAGGTAAGAAAACCAGGGTTTTATTGGAGAAGACGACTAGGTGTCTTCCCCTGATTGGTCCATTTAAATTATGCGCGCTTTTTTTATTTTTTCTGGGCATAATTGTTTGTTTGATATATAATAATTGTTGTTTAATATAATAACAAACAAGCACAATGGTTGAGTTGGTAAGTGCACTATGTCAAAGTCTCAGGGGACCTGGGTTTGAATCCCAGGTCCCCCAATACATTTGTGTAATTTTTCTTCAGGCAATTGCATGTGACATCCAAAGCGTGGTCCACCATACTGCTCATCCCATCAGGTGCCAGATGGCCTTCAGGCCAAATCTGATGGCCAGGAATGAAGGACTATCATATGTCCAAGTCAACAAGCGCATAGGGAATTGGAAAAGTCAAAGCAGGCCAGCGTAAATGGGCCAGACAATTGCCATTCAAACCTCAATCTGGGCCCAGTACCCCCCATTTGGTCAATTTCTTTTCTTTTCATATTTCTTTCTTTATTTAATTGTTTTTTTAATTATTATTATTATTTACACTAACCACTTATTTTTTTCATAAAAAATCAGAAAACACAAAAATATCATTTTATTAATTTCATTATTTTATTTTTGTAAATAAATAATAATTTAATTGACTTAGTTTTAATTAGGCATAATTTTAACCTTTTTGCAATAAATTAAAAGTAATTTAGAATATTAGGTTTTAATAATTTTAAATTAATTTTATTTTATTTCCTTAAATATAAAAAAACCAAAAAAATATTTCCATTAATTAATTAATTTAATTATTAACTTAGATTTAATTTTTTAGTTCAAAAATAAGCAAAAATCTTTTCTTTAAATAAAAAAGGGTCAAAACCCTAAAAACTCGCCCGATTAAATTTCTTGCACGCAATCCATTTATTTCCAATATTGTAATTGCTTCCAGTATGTAATAGCTTTTAATTAGGACTTTAATTATTTATTGCTTTATTTTACTTTCCGCAATTTAAATTAAAGGGTTTGTTTTTGGCGATGTAAATACCCGACGCCTTGTAATAGTTTAGATCTAATTTCCGCAACTATACAATGTTAGATGTTTGATAATAGGGAATGCATGACAAGATTCAATGTATGAACTTAAAATCAACATAGCTCACCCATGACATGTACAGATAAAATTAATCGAAATAACACACTCGCGCATGCGCACTCTTAGGGTACACCTCGCTTGATTGCCTTCAAATGTGGTCATTGAGTATAGGAAGTTGTTGTACCCCAAAATTTGCCCTTCGCATTTTACCACAAAAGATCGCAGCTTCCGGCATTTCCTGATTTTCCAAACTGGCTCAAGAATCGGTCAAACTGACTTTTCTCGTCAGTCAGGACACAATTAGGGTTTTACTGATTTTCAGGGCTCTGGAATGCTTCAAACAGTTGGTTAGGGTTTTGGTTGATTTTGGCTCAATTTTGATCAGGCGAACGCTCTTTGGAATTTAATCAGGAATTAGGGTTTTTTGGGCACATTCTCAGAAAGATTTAAATGCTCTGAAAGTTATTCCGAGATTTGGATTGAGTTCGCATTATTTGACTTAATCAATAAAAAGACTGCATTTGGGTTGAATTCACATTGGGTTGTTTGAGCCAGTCAAAAGATATATGCAGTTTGGATTTACAGTGCTTGGTAAGAAATCAGTAAGAAAGGAATGCGTCTGATCAGTTATTGCGTTTGACTGTGCGTTGCTTTGGATGATGGAGGCGCCAAGTTCATTTATTTTGATCAACGTAGAATCAATGTTTAGTTAATTATTTATTATTCTAAGGATTAAATATCTGGAATTTAATTTTCATTTATTTTAATTTAAGGAACTATGAATAATAAGTAAATAATTGAAAAGGGATAAAAAAGAATTAAATGGATCAATAGAATTTTTATTTCATATTTAAATATTTGTTACAATTATTATTTAGATACAAGTATTCATTTACGAAGTATTTATAATAATAATAATTTACAATGATTAAATTGAAAATAAAACTATCCTATTTTTCTAAATATTTTCTAAGTCCCCAATTCTTCATTCTTCACTTTGCTCCCCTCCATTCAATTACTCATCTGCAAAAAGAAAAGGAGAAAAGTCAGTAACTGATAAATAAATAAAAAGACAGATAAAAAGAGTTCATCATTAAGGGCCACTGATTGGGATCAGTTAACCCTCTCTGCAAATCACGGGATTTCTCCCGGTTCACAAAGAGGGAAGAATTTTATTTGCTAAATCATGAATACAAAGTTGAAAAAATGCAAAGTTTGTCAACACATTGCACAATTCAAAAATCTAAAACAAACTGCACAGTTCAAACCCAACTAAAAATCAAATTGCAACTTTCTGTCAAAAAATGCCAAAAGGTACAAGTTACTACACAAAGGTATCCAGACTGTCAATAAGAAGATATGGCAAGATATCAAGCAAGCACGAAAGCTGTCAAAAGAAAAGAGACAAGAATGCAGAGCAAAACTATTATGCAAGCAAAACATTTTTTCATCATTTCCCAAGATAAAGGTGGCCACTTTCAGAACTAAAAGTACAGAAAAAAAACATAGTTTATTATTCAACTGTACTGAGAGAATGAAGAAAAAAAGAGATAAGAGAGCAGGTTTTTAGGCTTTAGGCAGGAGGGAGAAACATATACAAAAAAAAAACAAAAACACAGTAGAAAGGGGAGGAGAAACCAACACAAAGAAAAAAGAATATACAAAACCTGCTACTGCATTTCAAAACCTTGGCCTGAGCATCAAACACAAGCCCTACCTGTAAAGCCTCACAACCTGTTAAACTCAACAAAACCAAGAGACCAAAGCCCACATACCAGTCACAAGCATAAACCTGCAACGGCCTAAACACATAACCTGCTAAAACATGAAGCACAAAACCTACCTACTGTCAAAACAAAACCTGCATTAGCTTTACCTCCAAAAGCCAAAAGACCAAACCAAGTCCTAACCTGAAGCCTAAACCAAAGATCAAACCAACCTGAGGCAGGTCAAGCCTCAAAAAACCAGTAAGACCTGCATCAAGCCTCAAAAAACCAGTAAGCCTAAGCATAAACTGTCAAGTATCATACCTACCTAAACCTGAAGCACCAAATATGCCAAAAACCTCAAACCTGGCTAAGCATCAGACCTGCCTAAGCATGAATCTGTAAAGGCCATAAACCATTCAAAACCCTGTCCTGCCTATAATCAAACACCAAAGCCCTCAGGATACCATCATTGGGCCAGCAACCAACATTCCAAAAACGATAAACATTCCAAAGGCAAATCGTTCAGAAGCAACATCAAAGTATCCAAAGCTAACCCACAGGCCCTCAGAACCCTAGGCTCTTCATTGGGCAAGCAACAAATACTCAAAGGCACATAAACAAAATACGTTCAAAGGCAATCAAGAGGCAACCAAAGAAGCATTCAAGGCAATTCAAAGGCAAAGAAGAAGAAGAAAGAGGCGAATTCAAAAAGGGGTTTTCAGTTCAGTTCATCATAAAACCTTAAAAATGGCAACAAGATAAAGAGTACCCGGAAGTCTACAAGTCCGTCATCATCTCACTCCGTCCTTGGCCGCCTGGGCGCCTCTGCCTTCATCCCTCCCCCCATCTCCTCAGAAAGGTATAGATTCTTTCCTTCCTCACGAACCTCAAACCAAAGAGACATGTAAATCTGAATTAACATACGAAAAACTAAGCACGCAAAAATACAAAACCCCTAATGTGCTGAAAGAATTAAAATACCTCTTTTTACTGCCGTTGAAGTGAGTGTAAGAAGGAGGAAGAATAGTGGCGCCGGTGGCCTTGAACGAAGGGAAATACAGAGGCATGCATGAGGAGGACGAAGAAGAACACGAAAACGAACGAATGCCGCCGCTGTCTCAAAACCCTAAAGCTAATGTCCCAAATGAAAACACCATCCAAACCCTAAAATGTTCTTGAGCCTAAACGTGGGCCTCGTACCCCTGAAATGCCTAAAGCACATCCAAATGCTTTCATTTAGTTTTTTTTAATATATCATTTCAAGAAATTAACAAAGCATAGTATTTATTTTTTAAACTAACAAACATTTTTATATATAGTATAATTTGGTTTATATAGAAACTTATAAAAATATATTTTTCTCTATATTTAAACTTATCTTTTCCTTTATTTCTTATATACACATAGAATATACTTTTCTTCTTAAGGGTAATATTTAATTGGCATACTAATACATTAATATATAAAACACATTTTTTAGAATATCTAATTTAAATTTTCTTTGTACATAATAAGTAAACATACGTTTTTGTATAATTTAATTTCTTAACATTTAAATATTTTTTGCACATAAATAACAAAATACATTTTTTACATCATATAATTAAAATTGAAAACACTTTTTTTAATTCAAATATTCTTACTAATAATACAAAGATACCTTTTTTTATATATCAAATGTAAAATAATAACTTTCAAACTTAGAATATTTTTTCTTTTCATTAAAACATTTTTTTCATACATATCAAAATACAAGATTACGAGACTAATTAATTAAATAAAACATTTAATTTTTTCTTTAAAGTTAAAACAATACTTAACAATACACATTAATTTCACATTGTCGCACCTGTAAATAATTATATACCTACACACGTATACACTTACACAATATATTTACATTGCTCCTATACACATTTGTTTATCTTATACATTGATATACGTCATTTACATTTGATCGCAAATTTGATTTGGTTGTAACTTATTGGATACTATAAGTCTCATCCCCATTCATAAATTTGTACCCCCACTCCCGGATACTTATTTTGTAATAGCGTAGATTTTACGTTTCACAATTTACCGCTTTCAATTATACCATGGTTAGACCTAGGGTTTGCATGTACATAAAATCAAACACTAGATAACCTAATGCAAGACAAATACATGAAATCAATACACAATCACACTTGCACCCTCTAGGGTAATCCCACATGCTGCCTTCCAAAATGGGCCATGCTTGCACGTCGAGTATCTTTGGCAAAACAAATTCAAATGATCATAAGTCCCTCGATGACGCTTTCAAATGTTGCCTAAAACGGAATGATCATAGTCCCTTCAAAGCAAATTGCCAAGGACACTTGGCACCATTGCATTCATAGTCCATACGATGACCCGCGCCCGTCCCGAACAAACTTCCTAAACGCAAGATTGTCCACCAAATTCAATGGTGGAACAAAATTGTTAAAAAAGGGTTGAAAACATAGAGAAAACCTTTGAGTACAATAGGGTAGAAGAAACTCTTAGTTATTTGAGATCAACTTGCAAAAACACTTGCCTTCTTTTCAAAAACCACAATCCACAACACTTTCAAAACAAACTCTCAAAACATTTTTGAAACATTTTTTCGAAAAGATACGCGCCTTTGTAAAATATTCGAGTAAAGAATTGTTACAAGGTTAGCCTAAGACAAGGCATCTTCTTCCAAAACATTTTCAAAAACACTCACACACACACACCACAATTTCAAGCAATCGAAAATCAAGGCAAGTGATCTAAAAACCAAGTAACTAAGAGCCCATGGATAACCATGGATGAAAAGGGTGCTAATACCTTCCCTTTTCATAATCTACCCCCCGGACCCACGAAATATCTCAAAAGGTTTTTGCTGTTCTTTTTTAACCTTTCCTTTAGGATAAAATAAAAAGTCGGTGGCGACTCTTGCTCAACCGCACAAGTGCGAATACAAACGCAAAACTCATAGTCAGTTCTCCCACCGTATCACAGAAGTTTTAGAGGTCGCCCTCTTGTCCAAAGATCATAAGTTGCCTCGAAACGGTTGCCTCGGAAAAGATGATCTAAGACATTAGGGTTACCGCTAAGGCGTCCTAACATTGCTTTAGTGACCACATGTCCCTTAATCAAATTGACCCGAAAACTCCAACAACGGTGCTACCTACTCCTCAATAGTGGGATATCATTGTCTAAAGGACATTTGTATAGATTAATTCCTTTTTCGAGTAGGTAGATGGTTCTTAAGTACTTGCTCCTTTTAAAACAAAAACAAAACTTTTCGCACTTACACTCCTTTCAAAACAAAAACTCTTTCAAATCCACAAACACAAAGAAAAACAAACTTTTTGAAAACACAATGAGCAAGTACCTAAGAGCCCATGGATAACCACGGATAGAAAGGGTGCTAACACCTCCCCTTTCTATAATCTACCTCCCGAACCCGAGAAACATCTCGAAAAAGGAATTTTTCTGTGCTTTTTTCCTTTCCTTGTTGGATAAAATAAAAGACGGTGGCGACTCTTGCTTACCGCGACATTTTGCAAAAACAAACGCAAAACACGAACCAGCATTTCAAATCAGTCAGTTCTCATTCCCACCGATCACACCATACAAGTCCAACAAATCAATACCATGGAACTATGGGGGAGAGATCTTTTTCCACGGTGTTAAACAAATTGAATCGGCTGAAGAGAGTTCCGATGAAGAGACTTCTGACATTGGAAACATTGCTGGAACGAGTAAAATCACCCGCAGTGGAAGAATCTTTTCTCTGGAGATTGCACCTCCAAAGGCAATCTTCGGACCCTTAGCTACTCCTAAGGTTACTCCTGTACCGATCAACATATCTGCGAGAACTCCAGTTATTGAAGAAGTTGTGACTTCTATGGTTATCCCCTCTGCTGATGCTGATGATAGAGGGAAAGGGATCCAAGAAGAGCCTGTCAGGACGAGGGTTCAGCCGTTGATCATCCCTGAAACCGCTCAGAAAGAAATGGAAGAGATTTTGAAAATAATCAAGAAAAGTGATTATAATGTTGTGGAGCAACTGGGGCAAACCCCCTCAAAAATATCTATGTTGGCACTGCTGCTTTGTTCAGAAGCTCATGCCAAAGCTTTGATCAGATTCTTAAAGACGGCCCATGTGCCTCGGAAAACCTCCGCGGACCAGTTCCAGGAATGTGTAGCTAGCCTAACAGCAGACAACGGTCTAGGATTCTCCGGCGCTGATCTAACAATCAAAGGGAGAAAACATAATGACGCTTTGCATGTATCGGTAGAATGCAGAGGGACTACTCTAGCACATATTCTGGTAGACACTGGTTCTTCACTGAACGTCTTACCAAAGAAGGCATTGGATAGGCTAGATTGTGAAGGCTTAACTTTGAAGCCCAACAACATCATTGTCAGAGCCTTTGACGGTTCTAAACGGATGGTCCACGGGGAGGTGGACATCTCGATTAAAGTGGGAACTGAAACCTTCAACTCCACATTTTATGTCATGGACATCCGTCCCTCTTATTCTTGCTTATTGGGAAGACCCTGGATTCATCATGCTGGAGTTGTTACTTCAACTCTGCATCAAAAGCTCAAGTACCCTGTCCAGGGGAAAATTGTAACTGTTCACGGTGAAGAGGAATACATGATAAGCCATCTTAATTCTTTCCGCTATGTGGAATTGGATGGTGAGTTCATCGAGACCCCATTTCAACACTTCGAGCAAGTTTCTGAAGAGATTGCAGCAACCAAGACAGTGCCTTCTGTACCCATGATTACCCGACCTCCGCCTTGGATGTCGTCACTCAAAGATGCAAAGGCTGTGATTGAAGAAGGAGGAAGCACGATCTGAGGGAAGCTCCCTAATTTTCCTTTCAAATATGATAAATTCGGCTTGGGTTTCACTGCTTCTGCTCAAAAGGTTGTGCGTCACTCCCGGGCTGGAGGGCCACCAGTGAAGATCACCCATCATGGAGTAAATGTTTTGGAGGATAGTGAAGAGGAGAGTAACCTAGAAGACTGGATTTTCCCTACCGTTGAAGGAGGTTTATGCAATTGGGAGGCAAAGGACTTTGTTCCCATTACTTTCATCAATCAGTAATTCATCTTTCAAACATTTATGTTGGTTTGTAATAATTCCTAAACAATTCATACACTTTTTACCTTATGCCTTACCCGAGGCATATAGGTCCATTTGTAAGGGTTTGATTTTTGATCTTCATATGCCATTTTAATGAATCATGGACGTTTTCACATATAAACTTTTATGTTTATTGTCTTTCCTTTTGCATTTTATTTGTTTAAAGGTGGCTATCCCTTACACATACCCACACTTACAAATGCAGGTACCCTTCCACTCCGGAGTCCATGGGTAACAATTTTGCTATGGCCTTCAGTGACTCTGAAGATCTGGTCTACCATGCCGAGTACGAAGGTGATGAAGACTGTGAAGTGCCTGGAGAATTGGCTAGACTGATACAATGGGAAGAAAGGGCTATTCTACCACATGAGGAGTTGTTAGAGACAATCAACTTGGGAACAGAGGAAGACAGAAAAGAAGTTAGAGTGGGTGCCAACCTAGAGCCAAGTGTCAAGGAGCGCTTAATACAGCTGTTGAATGAATATGTCGAGATCTTTGCCTGGTCATACGAAGACATGTCGAGACTTGATACAGATATTGTGGTTCACCGTCTCCCCACCAGAGAAGACTGTCCACCAATTAAACAGAAAGTTCGCCGCATGAGGCCCGACATATCTGAAAAGATCAAAGCTGAAGTAATGAAGCAGTTCAATGCTGGCTTTCTTGCTGTTACTTCCTATCCACAATGGGTTGCTAAAATTGTGCCCGTGCCTAAGAAGGACGACAAAGTCAGAATGTACGTGGATTATAGAGACTTAAACAGGGCCAGCCCTAAAGATGACTTTCCACTACCGCACATTGACATCTTGGTTGACAATACAGCTCAGCACAAGGTATTTTCTTTCATGGACGAATTTTCAGGGTACAACCAGATCAAAATGGCCCCTGAAGACATGGAGAAAACTACTTTTGTTACACAATTGGGTACGTTTTGCTATAAAGTGATGCCATTCACATTTAAGAATGTCGGGGCAACCTATCAATGCGCCATGGTGGCTTTGTTTCATGATATGATACATCATGAGATAGAGGTCTACGTGGATGACATGATAGCCCGTTCACAAACAAAAGAAGAACACCTCGACCATCTGCAAAAGTTGTTTGTCAGGTTGAAAGAGTACAAGTTCATACTGAACCCTAACAAGTGCACTTTCGGAGTCAGGTCTGGTAAACTCTTGGGTTTCATTGTTAGTAACAAAGGCATCGAGGTTGATCCTGCCAAAGTCAAAGCTATACAAGAAATGCATGCCCCTCGCACTGAGAAGGAGGTTAGAGGTTTCTTGGGACGCCTAAACTAAATTGCAAGGTTCATTTCTCACCTAACATCTACATGTGAGCCAATCTTCAAGCTGTTGAAGAAAGATCAGGTGGTTAAATGGAATGATGACTGTCAAGTTGCTTTCGATAGAATCAAGGAGTATTTGCTGGAACCTCCTATCTTGATGCCTCCCGTTGAAGGAAGACCTCTAATTATGTATCTGACTGTCCTGGAGAATTCAATGGGGTGCGTATTGGGCCGACATGACGAGTCTGGCCGAAAAGAGCATGCCATTTATTACCTTAGCAAAAAGTTTACCAACTGTGAGAATCGCTACTCACTGCTCGAGAAAACTTGCTGCACTTTGGTATGGGCTGCTCGCCGGCTAAGGCAGTATATGTTGACTCATACCACTTTGCTGATCTCTAAGATGGATCCGATCAAGTACATCTTTGAAAAGCCTGCTTTATCTGGAAGAATCGCTAGATGGCAGATGATCCTCACAGAGTATGATATACAGTACACGACCCAAAAAGCTATAAAGGGAAGTGTGCTAGCCGATCATCTGGCCCATCAAGCTGTCGAAGATTACCAATCCATGAGGTTCGACTTCCCCGACGAGGATATCATGACTTTGAGCAACGTTGAAGAAAATAGACCGTATGACGGACCTGAACAAGGATCACGATGGACCCTGTACTTTGATGGTGCCTCTAACGCACTTGGCAACGGTATCGGTGCGGTACTTATCTCTCCAGAAGGTTGCCATACACCTTTCACCGCCAGACTCTGCTTCAGCTGCACCAACAACATGGCCGAGTATGAAGCTTGTATCTTTAGTCTCAAGGCTGCTATTGACTTGGGAATCAAATCCTTGATTGTGTTTGGGGACTCAGCTTTGGTTATCATTCAAATCAAAGGAGAGTGGGATACTAAACATCCAAACCTTATCCCTTACAAAGAACATGTCCTGACATTGCTACCTCATTTCGAGCAGATTACCTTCGAGCACTTCCCGCGAGAATAAAATCAGCTAGCAGACGCTCTAGCTACAATATCCTCCATGGTTAAACTTAACTGGGATAATGAGGCACCCGAGATCACCATTGAGCGGATGGACGAACCTGCACATTGTCACGAGATTAATACCGAAGAAGTAGTGGACCGACCATGGTTTCATGAAGTCAAAAGGTATCTCGAAGCACAAGAATACCCTGAAGGAGCTCCAGTCAACGACAAAAAGTTCTTAAGGAGGTTCTCGGCCAAGTTATTTCTGAGCAATGGTATCCTATACAAGCGCAACCACGACTACATTCTGCTCCGTTGTGTGGACAAAGTTGAAGCTGAGCAGATCGTGGTTGAACTACACAATGGTACCTTTGGCACCCATTCTAGCGAACATATGATGGCTAAGAAGATTCTACGGGCAGGCTATTACTGGTCTACCATGGAAGATGACTGCCATCAACATTCCAGGACTTGTCACAAATGACAAATCTATGCCGACAAGGTACACATACCTCCAGTTCCTCTCAATGTCTTAACAGCTCCTTGGCCATTCGCTATGTGGGGAATCAACATGATTAGAGAGATCAAGCCTACAGCATCCAATGGACACCGCTTCATCCTGGTGGCCATTAATTACTTTACCAAGTGGGTCGAAGCAGCTTCCTTCGCCTCCGTTACAAAGAATGTGGTTGCCCGCTTCATCAAACAGAACCTTATTTGTCGGTACGGTATCCCCGAAAGGATTATCACGGACAATGGTACGAACCTGAACAACACTATGATCACTGCGTTGTACGAGCAGTTCCAGATTCAACATCACAATTCATCTCCCTATCGGCCAAAGATGAACGGTGTTGTCGAAGCTGCTAACAAAAATATCAAGAAAATCATACAAAAGATGACAGTCACCTACAAGGACTGGCATGAGATGTTACCGTTTGCTTTGCACGGGTACCATACCACGACACGTACATCAACTGGGGCAACACCCTATTCTTTGGTATACGGCATGGAAGCTGTTTTACCTATCGAGGTTCAGATTCCCTCCTTGAGAATCATGAAAGATGCTGGTTTGAGTGAAGACGATTGGATTCAGACCCGGCTTGATCAACTTAACTTGATTGACGAAAAGCGACTTACTATTGTTTGCCATGGTCAGGCGTATCAGAAACGAATGATCAAGGAATTCAACAAGAAAGTCAAACGCCAAGTATATCAAGTCGGGGATCTTATAATCAAGCGGATCATCTTGCCGCAAAGTGATCCCAGGGGAAAATGGACTCCTACCTACGAAGGACCATTTGTGATCAAAAACATCTTTTCTGGTGGGGCAATGATCTTAACCACCATGGACGGCGACGACCTGCCACACCCTGCGAACGCAGACATAGTCAAAAGATACTACGCATAAACGACCTGGCAAGTTGAAAACCCGAAAGGGCGACTTGGGCAAAAATGGGCATCCCGGTGAACCGAAAACCCGAAGGGGCGGTTCAGGCAAAAATTAGGGATAAACAATGAAAAAATCTGTACACCTGGCAAGTTGAAAACCCGAAAGGGCGACTTGGGCAAAAAAGGGTTTCCCGGTGGACTGAAAACCCGAAAGGGCGGTCCAGGAAAAAGTTAGGGAATTAAAGCGTATGACTATGTCTCGTCGGAACATTTTAAGGACAATCTCTTCACAGACAAGCTCCCGGCTTCTGATAAACTCAATCATCTTCGGACAAAGCAACGAATGGATAAGATATCCAGAGTTACGAAGGCTATAGCAGAATGGGAACCCCGTGGAATTTTCACACATAGCCATCTTTCTTTGTATAAATTTTTCTGACAACATTCTCTTACTAGGATGTTTGTCTCCTTTGTACAAAATACTTACACAAAGTTAATGCAAAGATACTTCAAAGTGCAGAAAACTATTTGCCTTTTTTACACTTGTGTTTTATTTGAAAACGTCCAATGGTTTATTAAATGAGCATATGCATTTGAATATAATCACCATTTACAAATAAACGAAATGTGAAAGAACAATTACTGACAGGTTGAAAGTATGGGAAAACGTCTTTAGGCTATTCCGAGAGAAACCTCCTGCAGCACATCATCTAGGTCCCTAACGGAGATAAAGCCTTGAAATACATATCCCCATCAGAATTAAATTTCAAAATCCTCGCCAGAGTCGAAACTTCAAATTCCCAAATCCCCAGTAAAGATGAAACCTTCTTCCCCAGCGAAGTCAAATTTCCAACTATCAATCTACAACGGAAACCATTCAGCTTTCCCCAGATTCCCCAGCAAGTTGTCTTAAAGTCTGAGAATCAACCAGATAACAGTTAACTTTTATCCCCAACCTCCGGATAATTCCCCAGTAGATTGGCATACAACCCAAACTCCTGAACTTTTTCCAAACGGGAATAAGCCTTTTCCCCCAGAGTCCTGATCTCCCCAGAAGAGTAGCTACTCTCCAGCAGTATAGCTATTCCCCAGAGTTCTTAATCCCCAACAGAATGAAGATTCTCATTCTTAACTCCCCAGTTTGAAGTCCCCATAGAGTTCTTCATCCCCTAGCAGATTGGAGATTCTCAGAGCCTTCATTACTCCCAGCATAAATTTGTCAGAATTTCTAATCTCCCACAGATCGAAGATTCTCTTTCTCACTTCTCCAGTGAAGCCCCAAGGTTTCAATTTCCCCAGGAGATCGAGGTTTCTCATTCTTAATTCTCCGCAGAAGCCATCAGAGCCTTCCTTACTCTCCCAGCAGATCAAGGTCTTCCTTTGTTTAATCCCCAGTGAGATTGTCAGATGTTTCCTTATTCCTCAGCCGAGTAAGGATTCCCATTGTATAATCTCCAGCCATAGTCATCAAAGATCTCTGGATTCCCCAAGCAGGTTTCCCAAGCAGACTTGAAGGATCCCTATATCCCCAGGAAAGTCATGAAGGATTTTCACATCCACACAAGTCACCAAGGATTTTCTATCCCCAACCGTGGTCCAAGGATTTCTCATCCTCAACAATCAAAGAGTTTGAATCTCCAACAACGGTCAAGGATTTATTTTCCCCGACAGCAGTCAAAGTTTTATTATTTCCAGCTATCAAGGATTTATTTTCCTCAGCTAGACAGCGAATCAGCTTACATACGCATACATTACATTCATATATCATGAACATTGATAAAACATATGTTATTGCATCATACATTTCATGCAACATAACTTTGTGATTTAGCTAACATTTTACCCTTTTTAGGATAAGATTAAAAGCTATCTTTAACAAATGTTCAAAGAATTCAGGCGCAGTACGGATACACTCCAGACACGGAAGTCGTTCTGCTACTCATACAGATCTCAACTTCAGATACAGTTCAGATACGCTCCAGACACGGTAGCCATGTTGTCACTTATTCTGACTTTTCCCCCAGTCCAGAGATGCTCCAGACACGGAAGTCATCCTATTTTTCATTCAGGATCAAATACAGTTACAACTTGGATACGCTCCAGACACGACAGCTATACCCTTGCTCTTACAGATCCAGTTACAGCTTGGATACGCTCCAGATACGACAGCTATACCCTTTCTCTTATAGATTCAGATACAGTCCAGATACGCTCCAAACATGGTAGCCATGCTGATCACTCATGCTGATGTTCCCTAGCTCGGATACGCTCCAGATACGGTAGTTATACCCTTGCTCGTATAGGTTCAGATCCAGTTACAACTTGGATACGCTCTAGACACGGCAGCTATACCCTTGCTCTTACAGATCCAGTTACAACTTAGATACGATAGCTATACCCTTGCTCATACAGATTCAATCTCCAGATTGAGTTCAGATACGTTCCAGACACGGATACCATTCTGACACTCATTTTTCTGACTTACAACATACAATTCAACAAACATTCTTGGATGGCATCTTTAAGCCCATCTCCAACAAGATTCTATCACATCTCCAAATGGCATCTTTAAGCCCATTCCCTCAACCACATTTTGACGAGTGCAAATTTACGGGCACTCTAGTGTCCAATCATCTTTCACCTTCGAGTCACGAAAGGAAATCTCACCAATCTAACTCTTCAGGTTCAAGAAGATTGAACAGGGGCAACTGTTGTACCCCAAAATTTTCCCTCTCATTTTATCAAGATTTTCATCACAAGACTCTTTGGACTCCAGACAGGGCTAGGGTTTGCTTTGCTCAAGACATCTCCTTGCACTGATGACTTGAAATTAGGGTTTGAGTTTGCACAAGGATTTTTGGACTTCCAATGCCTCATGTGACTTTCATACTTCATGTTGGACTTATAAGATTGCACATACCAAGTTTCAAGCCTTGAATCAAATTTTTGCCCAGTCAATTGGACAGTTGACCTAAAAATCAACTGTATTGGGGAAAAAGTCAATTGTGGCCAATTTACAGTCAAACCTCATAATTTTTTATCCACATCAACATTATAGACTCATATGAACCATTTGATCAAGTTTGGACCATAACTCCTTAAGAAATTTGATCAGATCACCAAAAGGGCAAAATGGACATTTTTAGGGTTTTGACTACAGAAGGGCAATTTCTGATTTTTCACCTAGCCAATGGCAAATTGGGTTCAAGTATGGATTCAAGGGCTCAATGGAATTATCTTGACCTAATCACAAGGTTCAAAAGATCTCAAATTCATTGGATTGACAGATGAATTTTCCAGTCAACTGATCAAAAATCAATTGTACACTGAAAAGTCAAACTTTGACTTTTTGGTCAAAATCAAGTGCCAAGAGTCATTTTTCATCAAGATGTGTCAAAACATGAAACTTGTTCACAAAGAAACCTAAATTTGGAAATTAGGGTTTAAGATTGAAAATTTTCATAACTTAGAAATTTTCTAAGTTATGAAATTTTCTTATTTTTTCCCAACTTTTCTCAACTTTTTCACCATGATGCAATTGGATTCAAAGAAAACTTCCAACATGAAAGTTGTAGTACTCCACAAAATCTACAACTTTTATTCACAAAGTTTTCCAAAAATATGCTTGGATCTCAAGTTATGATTTTTTGAACAAGGGTCCAAAAACTTTCTAACTTAGTGAAATTTTGCCCTAGTTTAGGCAGGATTTTGACCTATCTTCATGGAAATTTTTCACCTAGTTCCAATTGGAATTTCAAAATGAATTTCAAATATGGATTGTATATAATGTTACAAGATTTCCAAAATGTCCAAGAACTCTCCAAAATCATTTGTGGTTAGGGAGAATCGAAGGTTTGAATTTGGCAAAATGTCACTTTGATCCATGGCATTTTCATGTTGCTACAAGTTGCAAATTCTGCCCAACCTTGCTTGTACTTGTTTACAGGTCCTTAAACCCTTCCACACTCAAAAATTTAATGCAAACACATTGGTTAGAGGCATTGTTCTTATTTATGGAAGATTACACAAAGGATTAATCTAAAAATGGCAAAAAGGCAACATTGCCACTTTGATAAAGTTGGCTTTATGTCAATTTGTTTCTCTTGAGCATTGCACCAAGCCTTTTGCAGCAAACCAACTCCACAAACTTAGGGCAAGGTACACCAACTTTGTTCAGCTAGGAAGGAGGCCTGTACAGGCTCTTGAGCATTGTCATTTCACCTTTTCTTCAAAACCAAGTCAACTTGCAAAAAACACATAACTCTTGTATCGGATATAACCAAGGGTTGTATTCATTTCAAACAAGTTTTGCATATCACACTAAGCCAAAAACACGAGCTAGCAACCTCTCAAACACCCTTGTACACAAAAATCACATTTTCTTGCAAAACAGGACATGTTCTGCATTTTGATTTCTAAATCACAAACCACTCATGCATTTTGCTTGCAACCAGTTCCAACACACTCCATACAACCTACCTAAACTATCCCAACCATTCCCAAGCCACTGTAACTCCATTTACTCACTTCACCATTTTCAAATTCTGACTTTGCAGGTTGAGTTCTATAGAGAGATTCAAGCAAGTTTAAAGAAAACTAAGCATTGGGGAAGGTCAAAGGAACTTCAAGCAAGCTCACAAGTATCTCAGGCCTCACTAAAAACCCCTACATTGCCATACTCGAGCTTGACTGAAACAGGTAAAGTTCAAATTTCTATCTCTCTATTTAGGAATCATTAGGCTTAGGTTTGTGAATAAAAAATGTAGTCCTCATTGCCCTTGAGTTGTACATATGCATAGAATTCATTTAAGTTAATTGAGCTGGGAGAATTTGAATGATGAACTTTCTGAAAAAACTAGGTTAGAAATTAGGGCCAGAGAAATTCTCTCTGGTCTTTGAAAGTTAGATTAAGTTTTTTACATGGTTAGAATCGTATGATCATGCTCTATAACTTTCATGTTGCAAGTTTCTGTTTTTAAGCATAAATGCAGGAGTTAGTAATTTGAACAAGAAGCGCGCGTTATTTGGTTCAGAGGTTAGGGACGAAGGCAATATGGCCTGGGCTTGGTTTCTCCTTGCTTTTGACACCCCCTGGCTTACTGTTTACACCCCCTTGGCCCATTTGTTTATTTTTCCATATTTTTCATTTCTTTTTAAGTTTCTGACTTTTATTTATTTTTTAAAACATTAAAAATTAACAAAATTATTTTTCTTTAAATTTTCATTTTTTATTTTGTTTTTTTATTTTGTTTTTGGCTTAATATTTAGTTTATTAGGTTTAATATATTTATTTTCTTAAATAAAAAACTTATAATTAATACAAAAAATATTATATTTTTATTTTTATTATTTAAATACTTAAATGATATTTTCTCATATATTTCCATTTTTTAACATTTGTATATATTTTATTTTATTTTCTTGTACATAAATAAATAATTATAATATATATATCTTCTTAAAACAAATTAGGGTTTCCACCCTTAATAAAAATAATCTCTTATTTTCTTATTTTTGATACATTAAATAATCCATTTTTACACACATAAAAATAATACAAAAAAAATCATCTTTTGCATATTTATATTTAATTGCTTATTTAAATATTTGTCCATTTATTTATTTGTACAAAGAATTCAATATGGTTGTTATAATTTTAGGGCTTTTATTTCTTGCAAATATCCCCTATTCAAATTTGTACCCCCTCCCCATAATAATGTTGTAATAGTCATAGATTTATTTTTACGCACTTTATAGCTTTCAAATATGCATGATAGAAAGATTAGGGTTTGTATGCAAAAATCCAAAATCAAAACAAATAGCTTGACTAATACAAGACAAAAATGCATGAAAATGACAACACAATGCACACTAGCACCCCTAGGGTTTCATCCACTTGTATCCTTAAAAAATGGCCATGGTATGCATGCTAGGTATCTTGGCAAAACAAGAACAAAACAAAAAGATCATAGTCCCTCGATGATGCTATCTTGGTTGCCTATACAAAATGATCTAGTCCCTCAAACAAAAACTTGCTAAAGATACTTAGCACTATTGTTATCATGGCCATACGATGACCCACACCTGTCCCATTTAACATCCAAACACAAGGTTGTTTACCAAATGCAATGGTAAAACAACAATGTCAAAGGGCTAAAAATGTGTAGGAAAGACTTTTGAGTAGGTAGGTAGATGCTCCTAGTTACTTGATCAAATTTGCAAACATCCTTGCTAATTTCAAAACACAACACAATTTCAAAACATTTCCCAAAACAAACTTTCAAACATTGAAACATTTTTCAAAAGACAAACACCTTTGTATACATTCATACAAGAATTATTACAAAGGTTTCCTAGACAAAGGCCTCTTTTTCAAAATATTTTCAAAACCATACACAAAAGCACCATTTCAAACAATTGAAAAGCAAAAGCACGTGATCTAAAACAAGTAACTAAGAGCCCATGGAAAAACATGGATGAAAAGGGTGCTAGCACCTTCCCTTTTCATAATATACCCCCCGAACCCAAGAAAACATCTCAAAGGTATTTCCTGTGCTTTTTGACCTTTCCTTTGGATAAATAAAAAGTCGGTGGCGACTCTTGCTAAACCTAAACATTTGTGAACACAAACGCAAAACCTCAAGTCAGTTCTCTCACCGCATCATAATGGGGCTTCTTACCAAATCAATGGTAAGATAGCAATATCTAAAGGAGGAGGAAAAGAAACATTTAAAGACATTTTGAGTAGGTAGTTTCGCTCCTAGTTGCTCGCTTGCTTACAACCAAACATTTTACACCAACACTTTCATATTAAAACCTTTTTTCAAAATACAAAATCGTTTTGTATACGTTCTTATAGAGACGAGAACCATTACAAAAACATCTTTCCAAATACTTTCAAAAAAACACACTCCACAAACACATCTTTGAACTATTTTCGAAACAAACACTTTGTACGTGTTCTTATAGAAATGAGAACCATTACAAAGACATTTTTAAAATACTTTAAAAACTCACACCACAAGCACATTCAAACAAAAGCAAGTGATCTAGCAAGCAACTAAGATCCCGTAGATAACTATGGATGAAAAGGGTGCTAATACCTCTGTTGTACCCCAAAATTTGCCCTCCCATATTCTTCAAGATTTGCAGAGAGCATGCTTCAAAACCTCCCAAGGGTTGCACAGTCCAATGGCCTCATAACAGTCAAAAACTAGGGTTTTGGTTCTGGCAAAGAAGTTGAAGTTTCCAAGGGTCCAAACAAGTCCCACATGCCTATAAACATTGTCAAGCATCCTCATGCCAAGTTTCAAGACTTACAGCACAAGATTGCACAGTCAAAAACCCTAATTGCTCAACAGTCAACTGCAGGGGCAAAATGGTCATTTGACAGTCAAAAGTCAAAAATTTTGGTCAACATCTTATTTTGAAGCCACAAACATCATTTGATCAATTCTTGATCATGATTCTCAAGGCATGGCTCAAAAAGTTTCAAGATGCAAAAGTTTCCATATTTGGACAACTGAAAAAGTCAACTGCAAATTGACCAGGGCATAACTTCCACATGGTTTATCAGAAAAATTCCATCCAAAACTCATTTTGAAGAGAATGACATTTCCTACAACTCCTCCTCACACTTCAAGTCCAAGAAATGCTCTCACAAAAAGTTATCAATCTCAACATTATAGGTCATTTTCAAAAGTCAACAAAAAGGCACTTTAAGTCAAAGACCATAACTTGAGATTGGTAAATCAAAATGACATGGGACCAAAGGCATTGGTTAGAGGACTTCAAGACCTTTCCAAAATGTCCAAGAACATGATCAAAGCTTAAACATTGAGCAAGATATGCCTTGTGGAAGTTGGGAAATTTTTGGGAATTTTGAAAAGTCAACTTTGCTTCAAATGCCTCAAAATTGCTAATGGGCCTCAATTTCTTCCAAGAATCATCACCCAAAAGCTATGCACGACCCATTGACTTTAAAGGGAGTTATTTTATCATTTTTTATTAATTATTTGAATTATTATTATTATTATTAGTTCATTTAATTAAAATAAAATATGACAAAAATAGAAAATCATGTTTTCCAAACCTTTTTGTGCAGCATATCCACTCATCATGACCTCAATATTTCGTGCATCACTAAAAAGGCAAGAATTGGCAATGATTGGCATCAAAAAGGAATGAAAAAGATTGAAAAAAGATTCATGAAAAATCAAATATTGAAACATTGATTGCAAAGGTTTTTGGACTTGTTTTGTAAACCTAAATCATTCCTCATATAAGCCAGAACACAACCCTAATCACAAGAACTCAGAAGCTGCGCCCAAACTCAAAGAACCAATTTGCATTTTTTACACAAAAACCTCAAAACTGTTTTGGCATCTAGAAGGCGTTTCAAGGCGTAAAAAGTATCTCAAAAGCTTGCTGAGACTTTCCTGAACATAACCCAATACTTTTCCACTCTCCATACACAAAGAACTGGTAGAATGAAGTCGTCCTGTCCATGAATTTTTGCATAATCGTACTTTGAATTTCATGCCATATTAATGCATTTTAAATATTGTTTTACACTAACATGATTATGCTGAAGCTTTTGGTGCCTTTTAATTGAACTAATCATGCCTGTAGCGAAATATGCCATGGATGTTTTCTAGGTTTTCATAAGCTTGAAATTGGGGTTTCTTTCCCATGGAAAAATTGGTCGTCCTAACCTACACCATTGGAATCAGAAGCTCCAAACGAACACAATCATCACCTCGCGCTCAATTTATATGAGCCCAGGGCCTAATCGCTATTTTAGTGTTATTCACTTAGTGGGGGTTTAAAACCCCCGCTATCCATTCTATATTTTTCAGGTGAAAACGAAGCCAGGGAGAAGAAGATGAGCTGTTGGTTGATGGTTGGCTGATTCAAACATTGGCTTTTTTTTATTATTCCACTAACGCGTGTTTTCTCTCTCTTATTGATCATTGCCCATTAAATAAACAAAGTAACACGCTTGGCCTGTTGGTAGCTGCGTTGTCATACAAGCATTGGGACCTGGGTTCGATTCCCAGGTCCCCCAAATTCTTCATAATTTGTTCATAAGGCGTTCAGGTACAATTCCCTGCCCAGGGTCCATCATACACCCAACACCTTGGCACGCCACATGTCACCAGGGGTCAATCCAAAGGTCAGGATCTGGAGTCCACCATGGGCATCAGTCAACACCTCCACACGCAAGTCTGAGAAGTCAAACAAGGCCTGAATTCTTGGGCCAGATTACTGCAAATCAAACTCCTCAATTTGGGTCAACACCCCCGTGTTTGCCTTCTCTTTCTCTATTTTTTTTTCTTTTCTTTTATTTATTTTAATTATATTATTTGTTTCATTTAATTCCACAAAATTAGTTTTAATAATATAAAAATACAAAAAAATCAGAAAGTCAAAAAAATAAAATATGTTTATTATTTAATTCAATAATATTTATTTTGTAAATAAATTTCATAATCAATTTAGTTTTAATTTTAGGTTTTTAACTTTAATGCTTTTTCTTAGATAATTAAAAAATATAAAAACAAGTCTTTTAGCATTTTTTTTATTCTTTTTCTTAATAAATAATCTTTTTTTTCTTATCACTATTAATTATTAATTATTTTTGTAAATAACTTATAATTAAATAATTAGTAAATTATGTCAAACTTTAATTTATTTCTTTAATAATTAAAAATGCTTAGAATTAGGGTTTTAATTCCATTTAATTTCTTTAATTTCATAAATACAAAAACATAAAAAAAATAAGTCCTTTCCTTTATTTAATTTAATTAATTTAATAATTTCAATTTAATTTCCTCAAAGGGTCCAACGCCCTCGCACCTTCGAATATAATTTTCTCTTCGCGCGTTTATTTTATTTTTCTTTGTGAAATTTATGTACTTGCCCCAAAGCCTTGTAATAGATTAATTAGGATATTTACTTTCCGCATTTTATTTATTCAAATCGGGTCTTGGTTTAATTTGGCGATGTAGACCCGCGCCTTTGTAATAGCGTAGGACTTTTATCTTCCCGCACCTTTTAACTGCTAATAATCACATGAAAGAATGTATGCCCAAATAAAAACAATGCGTAGAACACTCAATGCATGATCAAGACAAATATAACTGAAAATGACACACAAATCACACACCACTCCTAGGGTACGCCTCACTGTTGCCTTGCCCCTCGAAACGTGGTCGTCGAGTAGAGGATGTTTTAGTAAGTCCTCATGTCCATGAACATGGCATGGGGGTAGCTTCTAAGGTGTCTTCCTATTGCTCTGGTGACCACACTGTCCCTAAAACTCGAATTGACCCGAACACCTCCAACGGTGGTGCTACCTACCTCTCAATGGTGGGATGGCACTACCTTAAGGACATTTACACAGCATAATTCCTTAGGGTAGGTAGATGACTCGTAGATACTTGCTCTAGTTCAAAACAAATCAAAAAAACTTCTTTCCACACCGACACTTTGCAAAAAGCTTTCAAAAAACAACTTTTCAAACACTCTTGAGGACTGATACAAGAGTCGAACTGAAATTTTAAACGAAACTTTTTCAAACCCATTCACCTTGAAAAGCAAACAAACCTTTTGAAAACACAAATGAGCAAGTATCTAAGAGCCCATGGATAACCATGGATAGAAAGGGTGCTAACACCTTCCCTTTCTATAAATCTACCTCCCGAACCGAGAACTAATCTCAATAAGGAATTTTTCTGTGCTTTTGTCCTTCCCATATTGGAGAAAATAAAAGACGGTGGCGACTCTTGCTTCCGCGACATTTCACGAAACCAGCTTTAAACAGTCAGTTCCAGATCCACCGAACACAGAACTGGCGACTCTGTTGGGGATCTATTTAAAAGTGAGGTGTACCTTAGGATAGTTCATAACTGTGTTTTCAATTGTTTTGACTTGTTTGCTTTAAATTGTGGGTTGCATGGGAGTTACATAGATCCTAACCCGGATCTGGGGATACCCTGTTTAGGTAGCATAAGCTGTGAGGGACCTGTCCAGCGTAGACCGACATGGGTGAAGCAGTGGCTACGTTGGTGTGGCACCTTGGTCTGTACTGATATCCCTTGTGTTGCAATGAGGAGAATATGGGTCTTCTGAGGAGTCATTAAGCACCAACAGACCTTAGAACCTTAAATGACACAACTTGGCCAATAGAACAGTAGCAGTATGCTACGCCCATTGAGGCTAAACTCTTGTGATGGTTCTGGCCGCAAGAAAAGATTGCGATGCTGGAGTTATGATCGATTAAGGGTAGTCAATGATATTGGGATCCTCTAAGAACCCGGTTACTTTTGATAGGACAGGTATGAACCAACAAACTGAAAGAGGGTAATACCTAGACCTCATGCTGGCCTAAACTTTAAGGGCTTGTCTTGTGTGACTTGTGTGCCTTACCATGTTTGCCTTTGTAAATATCTGTGGTGTGCTTTATCATAGCATCATAACATCATGAGCATTGCATGCATCCTGCATAAGGACTGACCATTTCAAAGACAAGAGGGTTTCACCTTTGCTCTGTTTTGTAGGACATCATGATGCCTATGCGAAGGAATACTATCCGGTTCAACTTTGTTCACCCACCTGAGTTACTTGAAGAATTGGTTAGCAGAATTCCAAACACCACCTCCTTCATCCAGAGGCATGGTTCTCTTCTCAGTTTAGTCACTGCAAAGCGGGATCAACAGTTGATGAGTGTCCTGACCCAGTTCTATGACCCTCTGTACCAGTGTTTCACCTTTCAAGACTTCCAGCTGGTCCCTACCCTGGAAGAGTTCTCTGATTTGCTTGGTATCCCTATCTTGGATCAGACTCCCTTCACTGGTTGGGAAAAGACCCTCAGGCTTGAGGAGGTTGCTGCAGCTCTTCCCTTGACCCATCAAGAAGTAATGGACAACTGGGTGACTAGAAGCGGAGTTAAGGGTTTCTTGGCCAAGTTTCTGATTGGTAAAGCTAACAGTTTCTGGAATGACTTGGACTTTAGGGCATATGAAGACATCTTGGCTCTCTTAATCTATGGGCTAGTCTTGTTTCCTAATCCTGACAACTTCATCAATGTCACTGCCATAAGGATCTTCATTTCTCATAATCCTGTGCCCACTCTCTTGGGTGACATCCTGCAACAACTTTATGCTCGTACTGCCCGAAGACGAGGAACTCTATGGTGTTGTATCCCTTTGTTGGTGAGGTGGTTTATTTCGCACCTCCCTAAGTTCGTGCTGAAGAATCAAGAAGGAAGAGGTTGGGCTCATAGGTTAATGTCTCTCACTGATAAGGACATCATTTAGACTCTCAGAGGTTTGGATGAGGTAGCTGTTATTGATCGTTGCGGAGAATACCCTAATGTTCCTTTGATTGGTACTCAAGGAGGAATCTCTTATAATCCATGTCTAGCTCTCCGTCAGTTTGGAAGGGCCAGAAGAGCAGGGCCTCATGAGATGTTGGTGCCTCACATCAGTTTTGAGTTTCAGGTGGATAGTGACGAGCTGCGCCGTAGGTTCATCAAGGCTTGGGACAAAGTTCATAAAGCTGACCCACAAGAGTTGGGGCCAAAGACTTCTTTACCTATGGAAGCCTACTACAAATGGGTTCGCATCCGTGCTCAGAAGTTAGGTATGCCATACGAAGCTGTCAGACCTGTCATTCTTGAGTATCCTGACAAAGATGGGGCTCCTCCAACTGTCCTCCCTCCTCAGATACCTACTGATTATGAGACATTAAAGAGGTCTTGGTCGCAACTGCGAGAAGAACGGGATTCGTATCGGGAAAAGTTCAACGAGCAGGAATTGAAGATCCAGAAGCTGACAAAGCAGTTGGAGAATGAGCGAGCTCTGAATGACTACATCCGTACTGAGAAGAGGAGACCATGGGATCAATGATGAACTTTGGATGTTATTTTACAGTTTTATTTCCCTTTTCAATATTTCCCTGTAACGCCTAAGGGCAACCTGTTGAACAATTTAAAATTCAAAGTTGAATCTAATGAAGTGTGTTCCTTTTTGTTTACAAAGTTGATTCCCGATTGTCTTTGAAAACATAAATCATACGCATTCCATTCATCATGTGCATAGCAGGTATTCTTCCTTTCAGGTTGCTTACTGTTCTTCGCTGTTTATTTCAGCATCATGAACCCTGAATCATCAACCGAGATGTCTATTAAGGCCCTTCAGGCGCAGAACGCACAATTTCAAGAGCTGATCATGGGTTTGGCTCAAGGCCAAGAAGAGCTGAAGGCTTTGCTCCTGAAGAAGGAGAAGAAGAAGAAGAGAATTGTTCTTTTCAACTCGGGCCGGAGGTTTGGTAACACTCTGCAGAATGAGGAAGCTGGTTCTTCTGTAGGAAAAGACAGTCCCCAGGGGGGAAAGGCTCCAAGTCCAGTAGTCTCTGACAACGAGACTGATTTTAATGAGGAACAATATCCTCCTGCTGAAGACCAGTATAAGCAGTTGGAAGACGGACTGAATGCCATGGAGATCCAACAAGTGCCTGGGCTGGATTTCGGAGACTTGGGCTTATCTACTGGTGTGATCATTCCTCACAAGTTTAAGGCACCATCTTTCACCAAGTATGACGGGGCGTCTTGTCCCAAGATACACCTCAGATCTTACGTGCGGAAGATTCAACCATACACAGTGGACAAGAACTTGTGGATCCACTTCTTCCAGGAGAGTCTTTCAGGGACTCATCTCGAATGGTTCTATCAGCTGGATGGAACCAAGGTTCGTAACTGGGAGGAGTTGGCTACTGCTTTTTACAAGCAGTATCAATATAATGCCGACCTTGCTCCTACACGTACCCAACTCCAGGGTATGTCGCTAGGATCAAGCGGAGGTTTTAAAGAGTACGCACAGAAGTGGAGGGATCTGGCTGGCAGGGTGCAGCCTCCGTTAACTGACCGTGAGCTGGTAGATATGTTCTTGGGGACCCTCTCCGGGCCATTCTTCAATCATCTTATTGGAAATTCATCTGCAGGGTTCACTGACCTTATTCTGACTGGGGAGAGGATAGAGGCTGGAATGAAGTCCGGTAAAATTCAGAAGGGTGCGTCTTTAAGTTCTAAGAAGAAACCCTTTAAAAAGGAGGCCAGTGCTGTATATGGGCCTAGAAGACAAGATAAACCAGAGCGCCGCCAGTCTATCAACACGGTGGTGATTGCTAAACCTGATGCCGCTCCTCGGCAAACCAATCCACAAAGGGCTGAAAGACCCAGAAGAGAGTTTACCCGGCTGAGTATGACCCTATCACAAATCTTGCCGCAGTTGCTATCCACCAATTTGGTGACTGTCAAGGAGGCCCCAAAGGTTGTGAATATTGCCTCTCCCAAGTATAATCCAAATGCCCGTTGTGCTTATCACTCCGATAGCCCGGGGCATTCTACTGATGACTGCTGGGCCTTGAGGAATAAGGTGCAAGACCTTATTGATGCAAAAGAGATACAATTTGAGGCGCCTGAGAGGCCAAATGTGGTGACTGCTCCTATGCCCCAGCATGGAGTAAATGCCGTTGATGAAGATTTGTATGCCGTTTCTGTGAAGGATATAGCTACCCCTCTGATGACTGTTAAGAGGAACCTACTGCTGGCCGGTTTATTTCCGGGTTGTAGCGAAGGTTGCCTTTTGTGTGCTGTTTCCATTTCTGGTTGTCCTTTGCCGAAGTTAGGCATCCAAAGCCTGATGGACAGCAGAGAGATTATGTTCAAGAAGACCGTTGTTCCATTTGTTCCTGTGGAGGATGTATCTGTTGTTACAATTTTTAACAATCCAATCAAGGCTCCCCCGAGGAAGCCAGTTAAAATCATGACTGTCGCACCCATTGTTATTACTGTTCCGGGGCCCCTCCCCTATGAATCTGATAAGGCTGTCCCATGGAACTATGGGGCAGATGTATATGTACATGGTATAAAGCAAGAGTTCAACACTGGAACTAGCATCAGCAATATTACTGGTCCAGCCAAAGTTACCCGCAGTGGCAGGCTCTTCTCGCCTGACATTGCGCCACCAGCTATTCGAAGACCTCTCATTATAACACCTGCAAGTGCACCTATTCCCACTTCTGATCAAGATGCTTCCCCTGCTGCCGAGTCATCTAATGCTCGGGGAAAAGAGATTGAAGATGAGCCTTCCCGGATGGAGGCGCCAAAGTCTGTGAATGTTGAAGCCTCCCAACAAGAGATGGAGGAAATTCTGAAGATAATCAAGAAGAGCGATTTTAATGTTGTTGAACAGCTGGGGCATACCCCCTCCAAGATCTCTATGCTCTCCTTGCTGCTGTGCTCAGAGGCCCATGCTAAGGCCCTGATTTCATTTCTAAAGACGGCCCATGTGCCACAAGAGACATCTGCATACCAGTTTACTGATTGCGTAGCCAATTTGACAGCCGACAATGGTTTGGGTTTCTCGGATGCTGACCTTACTACTAAGGGAAAGAACCACAATGATGCCCTGCATGTCTCTATAGAATGCAGGGGCACTACTCTTGCGCACGTGTTGGTGGACACTGGTTCTTCCCTGAATGTGCTACCTAAAAAGGCCTTAGACCGGTTGGATTGTGAGGGCCTGGAGCTGAAACCTAGCAACATCATTGTTAGAGCCTTTGACGGTTCTAAGAGGATGGTTCATGGAGAGGTAGACATTCCTATTCGTGTGGGTTCTCAAGTATTCGACTCAACTTTCTATGTGATGGATATCCGTCCATCTTATTCCTGTTTGCTGGGTCGACCATGGATTCACAAAGCTGGGGCAGTGACATCTACCCTACACCAGAAACTCAAGTACCCTGTCAGAGGGAAGATTGTCACTGTGCAGGGAGAGGAAGAGTATATGGTTAGTCACTTGAATTCCTTCCGGTATATCGAGATGGACGGGGAGTTTATTGAAACCCCCTTTCAGCATTTTGAAGAGGTACCTCCCACATTGGCAGCAGCAGAAACAGTGGTTGAAGAGGACTTTCCCTTGAAGATGGCTTCCTTGAAGGACGCTCGGGCTGTAATCAAGAAAGGTGAATGTGCTAACTGGGGCAGGCTCCCTGATTTTACACCTAAAACTGACAAGTTTGGACTGGGTTTTACTGCAGAGGCTCAGAAGGCTGTGCGTAAAGCTAGAACCGGAAGACCTCCTATGCTCATCACCAATCCAAGGGTGAATGCTATTGGGGATGAAGATGAAGTGGAAGAGTCAGAGTTCGATAGCTGGATTTACCCGACGACTGATGGCGGATTGACCAATTGGACTGCTAAAGATCATACTCCTGTTACTTTTGTTACGCAGTAATAAACTCCTTTGTTTTTGTTATTTGTAATAAACAATGAATTAAAACTCTATGGCTCGGTGTCTTACCCTGGGCACCGTGGCTTCATTTGTGAGGGCATATTAATTGTCATTTCATATATCATGAATAAAGACCTTGGACGTTTTCTCGCACTTCAAATCTTATGCTCCTTTTCTTTCTTTCCTTTCTTTATATATTGCAAAACAGTTGTATTTACACACACTCACCCATACAGGTTTCAATCCACTCTGGATCTCACTGGTAACGACTCTGCTACTGCCAGTTATGACTTCGAAAATCCGATCAACTTAGCCGAAGACGAAGGTGAAGATGATTGCGAAGTGCCTGGCGAGCTTGCAAGACTGTTACTCCAGGAAGAGAGGGCAATTCAACCACATGAAGAGCCGGTGGAAACAATAAATCTGGGTACTGATACAGATAGGAAGGAAGTCAAGATTGGTGCCAACCTAGAGCTCAGCGTGAAGCAACGGTTGACTCAGATGTTACATGATTATGTGGAGATCTTTGCCTGGTCCTACGAGGACATGCCTGGGTTGGATACCAACATTGTGGTCCATCATTTGCCTACCAAGGAAGACTGCCCTCCGGTTAAGCAAAAGGTCCGCCGTATGCGTCCAGAGATGTCCGAGAAGATCAAAGCTGAGGTTATGAAGCAGTTTGATGTCGGGTTTCTTGCAGTGACTTCTTACCCTCAGTGGGTTGCTAATGTGGTGCCGGTACCAAAGAAAGATGGTAAGGTCAGAATGTGTGTCGATTACAGGGATCTGAACAGGGCCAGCCCCAAAGATGACTTCCCCTTACCTCACATTGACGTTCTGGTTGACAATACTGCTCAGCATAAGGTGTTTTCCTTCATGGATGGTTTTTCAGGGTATAATCAGATCAAGATGGCTCTGGAAGACATGGAAAAGACTACCTTTGTTACTCAGTGGGGCACCTTCTGCTACAAGGTCATGCCATTCGGGTTGAAGAATGTTGGGGCAACCTACCAACGTGCCATGGTTGCTTTATTTCATGACATGATCCATCATGAGATCGAAGTGTATGTTGACGACATGATTGCAAGGTCTCAAACTGAGGAAGAACACCTGGATCATCTGCAGAAACTGTTTGATCGTCTGAAACTGTACAAGCTGAGGTTGAACCCGAACAAGTGCACCTTCAGGGTTAGATCTGGAAAGTTGCTAGGCTTCTTCGTAAGTGATAAGGGTATTCAAGTGGACCCTGCCAAGGTTAAAGCTATTCAAGAGATTCCAGTTCCCAAGACAGAGAAAGAGGTCAGAGGCTTTTTAGGACGCCTGAATTACATTGCTCGATTCATGTCGCACCTAACTGCTACCTGTGAGCCAATCTTCAAGCTGCTGAAGAAAGATCAGGTAGTACGTTGGAATGATGAATGTCAGGCAGCTTTTGACAGAATCAAAGAGTATCTCCAAGAGCCACCCATTCTTATGCCACCGGTTGAAGGAAGACCTCTGATATTATACCTGACAGTACTTGACAACTCAATGGGGTGTGTGCTGGGGCAGCATGACGAGTCTGGCCGAAAAGAGCATGCCATTTATTACCTTAGCAAAAAGTTTACCGACTGTGAGACCCGATACTCACTGCTTGAGAAAACTTGTTGCGCTTTGGTATGGGCTGCTCGCCGGCTGAGACAGTATATGCTGACTCACACTACCTTGTTGATCTCAAAGATGGATCCAATAAAGTACATATTTGAAAAGCCTGCTCTGTCTGGGAGAATAGCGAGATGGCAAATGATCTTGACAGAATACGAAATCCAGTACACGACTCAGAAAGCTATCAAGGGAAGTGTATTGGCAGACCACTTGGCACATCAGGCAGTAGACGACTATCAGTCAATGAACTTCGAGTTTCCGAATGAGAGCATCATGATAGTAACTGATTGTGAAGTACCTGGACCGGATGAAGGACCTGAGGAAGGATCCCGGTGGTCTATGCACTTTGACGGAGCCTCCAATGCTTTGGGTAACGGTATCGACGTTGTAATCATATCCCCTCAAGGCACTCATACTCCACTCACTGCCCGGCTATGTTTCAACTACACCAACAACATGGCGGAGTATGAGGCATGCATCATGGGTCTTCAAGCTGCAATCAACTTAAGGATCAAGTTTCTAAGTGTCTTCAGAGATTCCACTCTCGTGATCAACCAGATCAAAGGCGAGTGGGATACGAAACATCTGAATCTTATTCCTTACAGAGAATGTATGTTGACATTGATCCCCCATTTCACAGAGATAACTTTTGAACATTTCCCAAGAGAGGAGAATCAGTTGGCGGACGCGTTAGCTACGATGTCTTCTATGTTCAAAGTCAAGTGGGACAATGAGTCTCCCCGGGTCATTATCTGGAAATTGGATGAACCTGCATACTGTTGTGATCTTGAGGCTGAAGAGGTGATTGAGAAGCCTTGGTACCATGAGGTGAAGAGATACTTGGAAGCTCAGGAGTATCCTGAAGGTGCATCTGTCAATGATAAGAAGTTTCTGAGAAGATTCGCAGCCAAGTTCTTCCTTAGCAACGGCATCTTGTACAAGCGAAACCATGATTCGACCTTACTGCGTTGTGTGGATAAGACTGAAGCAGAAAGGATCATGGCAGAGCTACATGAAGGTACCTTCGGAACACATTCCAGTGGACACACTATGGCAAAGAAGATCCTTCGGGCAGGGTATTTCTGGTCCACAATGGAAGCCGACTGTTACCAACATTCCCGGACGTGTCATAAATGCCAGATTTATGCAGACAAGGTGCACGTTCCTCTAGTTCCTCTGAATGTCCTGACTGCACCTTGGCCGTTTGCAATGTGGGGCATAGATATGATCGGTGAGATTAAACCTACAGCATCCAACGGGCATCGCTTCATCCTGGTAGCGATTGATTACTTCACGAAGTGGGTTGAAGCAGCTTCCTACGCCACGGTAACCAAGAACGTTGTGGCACATATCATTCGGCATAACTTGATCTGTCAATACGGCGTCCCGGAAAGGATCATTACGGACAACGGTACCAATCTCAATAACAAGATGATCACTGAGCTCTGCGAACAATTCAAGATACAGCACCACAACTCTTCTCCCTACCGGCCGAAGATGAATGGGGCTGTAGAAGCAGCGAATAAGAACATCAAGAAAATCGTGCAGAAGATGACAGTGACTTATAAAGATTGGCACGAGATGTTACCGTTCGCTCTACATGGGTACCGTACCTCAGCCAAGACGTCAATCGGGGCAACTCCCTTCTCCTTGGTCTACGGTATGGAGGCAGTCTTACCGATCGAAGTGAAGATACCCTCTCTCCGGATAATGAAGGATGCAGATATGAGTGAAGATGATTGGATCCAGACACGACTTGATCAACTAAATCTAATTGACGAAAAGAGACTTACTGCTATTTGTCATGGTCAAACGTACCAAAAACGGATGATCAGGGCATTTAACAAAAAGGTCAGACCACAAGAGTATCAAGTTGGGGATCTGGTAATCAAACGCATCATCCTTCCTCAGAGTGATCCAAGGGGCAAGTGGACCCCCACGTACGAAGGGCCATTTGTGGTTAAACATGTGTTCTCAGGAGGAGCCATGATTCTAACTACCATGGATGGTGACGACCTTCCTCACCCTGCCAATGCAGACATAGTAAAAAGATGCTACGCATGAAAAAAGACCCGCTAGGTTGACATACCTAGGCAAAAATTAGGGCTTCCCGGCGAACCAAAAGGGTTCGGGCAAAATGAAGGGATGAAATGAAAAAAAATCTGTAAACCCGGCAAGTCGAAAACCTGAAAAGGCGGCTTGGGCAAAAATGGGTATCTCGGTGGACTGAAAACCCGAAAGGGCGGTCCAGGCAAAAGTTAGGGATAAAGCGTAATACTATGTCTCATCGGATCACCCTGCATCCAGAATCCAGTATCAACACCAAGTTCAGACGGCATCGATCAATCAGCTTCATCTTCAGCTAGGTCATCAAGTGATGAGACGCTCGAAGATATAAAGGCGATAGCAGAGTTGGAACCTAGTGGGATTATTCTTTTCACACAGCTGTTTTATTTTTCCTTTGTACAAATTGTATAAACTTTTTTATTCGGCGGCGTTCTCTTACTAGGACGTCAGCCTCTTGTATACAAACGCCTATTTACAGGCAAATTTAAAATCAATATAAAATCACTTGTGAGTTAAAATTGCCTTTTGTTTTTCCCTTTTCTGTTTTGTTTTGCGAAGAACGTCCAAGGTTCAATTTGTGATATATGCATTTGACACTAATTGCTAATTCATAAATATTTGCATACGAAACAAAGGATTAATTGCAGGTAACATTAGAAACAGGGGCAATAATGGGTGGTCTAAGCGATCTAATTGTTCTGTCCACCAAGGTATCAAGGTAGGTTCAGCTGAAGAACGCAACCAGTATACCTTAATTCCCCAGAGAGTGAGCCAGCAAGTCAATGCACTCTCCCCAAGCAAAGTTATACAATCAGCCTTAAGGAAGTTGGGTGTCCCCCGCAGATCTCAACATGCCCCAGCACAATATACAGACATTCCTAACAAGCATCCCCGGCAGTCTTGATCTAAGATTGTTCCCCGGCGGTATACCAGACATTCAGCGGAGTCACTTCCCCAATGCATCTCAAAATTTCCCCAGGAGAGTCCAATCAAAATTTCCCCAGGAAAGTTTGAATCCATCTCCCCAGTAGCAAGCTTATCCCCAGTAGATTCTGGAAGCTTATCCAAAGGTTACTTCCCTACCGGGATATAACTGGGTTATCCTCAGCCAAAAGCCATGGAAAGATCGTCCTCGGCGAAGTCTTCTTATCCCCCAGCGGAGTCTATTAACACTTCCAACATAACAACGGTATCCCCAACGAAGTTACCATCAATATCTCAACAGCATACCTCTCTCCCCACAGAGTAATGTTCCCCAGCAAGGTAGCTAGAGTACTCTTCTCCCCGCAGAGTAATCCATTCGCCAAGTTTATCCCCCAACGGAGTTATCTTCTCCTACCGGTATTCTTGCAACCATCACTCCCCAGTGGAAACAGAAGCTCTCCATCAGCCCAGGATTTAACTCCCGGCACCTGTCAAGGATTTACTTTCCTATACAAAAAAAAGATACATTCATAAACATCGCATTTCCATACATTATAGCATGCATATACGCATCATATCTTACAATCTCACTTATGTTGAGAACATCATTGCTTGATCCATATCATGCATTACATATGATTGACCTTTACCTTTCAGGAAAGATCCAGTTAAGTTCTCAGCTATATTCCAAGACTTTTGTCTGGTTCAGTTAAATCGATTCTAAGATTTTTCTGATTCTTATCCAGTCAAAGTTAATCAAAGGCCTTCTCTGGTTCAGTCAGATCGACCCTAAGATCTCCCTGATTCTTATCCAGTTGAAGTTATTCCAAGACCTTGCCTGGTTCAGTTAAATCGACTCCTAAAGATTTTTCTGATTCTTATCCAGTCAAAGGCCTTCTCTGGTTCAGTCAGATCGACCCTAAGATCTCCCTGATTCTTATCCAGTTGAAGATTCCAAGACCTTGTCCGGTTCAGTTAAATCGACTCCTAAAGATTTTTCTGATTCTTATCCAGTCAAAGGCCTTCTCTGGTTCAGTCAGATCGACCCTAAGATCTCCCTGATTCTTATCCAGTTGAAGATTCCAAGACCTTCTCTGGTTCAGTCAGATCGACCCTAAGATCTCCCTGATTCTTATCCAGTTGAAGATTCCAAGACCTTGTCCGGTTCAATTAAATCGACTCCTAAAGATTTTTCTGATTCTTATCCAGTCAAAGGCCTTCTCTGGTTCAGTCAGATCGACCCTAAGATCTCCCTGATTCTTATCCAGTTGAAGATTCCAAGACCTTATCCGGTTCAGTTAAATCGACTCCTAAAGATTTTTCTGATTCTTATCCAGTCAAAGGCCTTCACTGGTTCAGTCAGATCGACCCTAAGATCTCCCTGATTCTTATCCAGTTGAAGACTCCAAGACCTTCTCTGGTTCAGTCAGATCGACCCTAAGATCTCCCTGATTCTTATCCAGTTGAAGATTCCAAGACCTTGTCCGGTTCAGTTAAATCGACTCTTAAAGATTTTTCTTATTCTTATCCAGTCAAAGGCCTTCTCTGGTTCAGTCAGGTCGACCCTAAGATCTCCCTGATTCTTATCCAGTTGAAGACTCCAAGACCTTCTCTGGTTCAGACAGATCGACCCTAAGATCTCCCTGATTCTTATCCAGTTGAAGATTTCAAGACCTTGTCCGGTTCAGTTAAATCGACTCCTAAAGATTTTTCTGATTCTTATCCAGTCAAAGGCCTTCTCTGGTTCAGTCATATCGACCCTAAGATCTCCCTGATTCTTATCCAGTTGAAGACTCCAAGACCTTCTCTGGTTCAGTCAGATCGACCCTAAGATCTCCCTGATTCTTATCCAGTTGAAGATTCCAAGACCTTGTCCGGTTCAGTTAAATCGACTCTTAAAGATTTTTCTGATTCTTATCCAGTCAAAGGCCTTCTCTGGTTCAGTCAGATCGACCCTAAGATCTCCCTGATTCTTATCCAGTTGAAGACTCCAAGACCTTCTCTGGTTCAGTCAGATCGACCCTAAGATCTCCCTGATTCTTATCCAGTTGAAGATTTCAAGACCTTGTCCGGTTCAGTTAAATCGACTCCTAAAGATTTTTTTGATTCTTATCCAGTCAAAGGCCTTCTCTGGTTCAGTCAGATCGACCCTAAGATCTCCCTAATTCTTATCCAGTTGAAGTTATTCCAAGACCTTGCCTGGTTCAGTTAAATCGACTCCTAAAGATTTTTCTGATTCTTATCCAGTCAAAGGCCTTCTCTGGTTCAGTCAGATCGACCCTAAGATCTCCCTGATTCTTATCCAGTTGAAGATTCCAAGACCTTGTCCGGTTCAGTTAAATCGACTCCTAAAGATTTTTCTGGTTCTTATCCAGTCAAAGGCCTTCTCGGGTCCAGTTAAATCGATTCCTAAAGATTTTCCTAATGAAGACTCAGTAGAAGACATCCAAGATTCTCTCATCGTTACTGTTGAGGTAGTAATCGCCCCAGATTCTCTCATCGTTACTGTTGAGGTGGTAATCGTCCAAGATTCTCTCATCGTTACTGTTGAGGTAGTAATCGCCCCAGGTTCTCTCATCGTCACTGTTGAGGTAGTAATCGCCCCAGGTTCTCTCATCATTACTGTTGAGGTAGTAATCGCCCCAAGGTTCTCTCATCGTTGCTGTTGAGATAGTAATCATCCAAGGTTCTCTCACCGTCCCGTTGAGGTAGTAACCATCCCTGATTCATTCATCACCTTCTGAAGCTCCAGCCTCGATTCCTGTATCTCGCCAGGGCACGTCTGAAGAGGTTGAAGATTCGATTCATGTAACCAACCAGGGAGCGTCTACACAAAGAGTTTGAAGACCAGCTCCTGTAACAGGCCAGGTACTCATTTTCTTTTTCAGGTACGCAAGTTCTCGCTAAGGAATCTCTTACGCGATCGACACCCAGATGGCATCTATAAGCCCATCCACCTATTCATCACCTCTCAGCATGGCATCTATAAGCCCATCATCCTATCCATCAATCTCCAAATGGCATCTATAAGCCCATTCCCACCATCACACTACTATGTGAGCACAAATTTCTGGGCACTCTAGTGTTCAATCATCTTCCACCTTCGGATTACGAAAGGCACGCCAGCCAATCTACATCCTCAGGTTTAAGAAGATTGAACAAGGGCAATTGTTGTACCCCAAAATTTGCCCTCCCATATTCTTCAAGATTTGCAGAGAGCATGCTTCAAAACCTCCCAAGGGTTGCACAGTCCAATGGCCTCCCAACAGTCAAAAACTAGGGTTTTGGTTCTGGCAAAGAAGTTGAAGTTTCCAAGGGTCCAAACAAGTCCCACATGCCTATAAACATTGTCAAGCATCCTCATGCCAAGTTTCAAGACTTACAACACAAGATTGCACAGTCAAAAACCGTAATTGCTCAACAGTCAACTGCAGGGGCAAAATGGTCATTTGACAGTCAAAAGTCAAAAAATTTGGTCAACATCTTATTTTGAAGCCACAAACATCATTTGATCAATTCTTGATCATGATTCTCAAGGCATGGCTCAAAAAGTTTCAAGATGCAAAAGTTTCCATATTTGGACAACTGAAAAAGTCAACTGCAAATTGACCAGGGCATAACTTCCACATGGTTTATCAGAAAAATTCCATCCAAAACTCATTTTGAAGAGAATGACATTTCCTACAACTCCTATTCACACTTCAATTCCAAGAAATGCTCTCACAAAAAGTTATCAATCTCAACATTATAGGTCATTTTCAAAAGTCAACAAAAAGGCACTTTAAGTCAAAGACCATAACTTGAGATTGGTAAATCAAAATGACATGGGACCAAAGGCATTGGTTAGAGGACTTCAAGAACTTTCCAAAATGTCCAATAACATGATCAAAGCTTAAAAATTGAGCAAGATATGCCTTGTGGAAGTTGGGAAATTTTTGGGAATTTTGAAAAGTCAACTTTGCTTCAAATGCCTCAAAATTGCTAATGGGCCTCAATTTCTTCCAAGAATCATCACCCAAAAGCTATGCACGACCCATTGACTTTAAAGGGAGTTATTTTATCATTTTTTATTAATTATTTGAATTATTATTATTATTATTAGTTCACTTAATTAAAATAAAATATGACAAAAATAGCAAATCATGTTTTCCAAACCTTTTTGTGCAGCATATCCACTCATCATGACCTCAATATTTCGTGCATCACTAAAAAGGCAAGAATTGGCAATGATTGGCATCAAAAAGGAATGAAAAAGATTGAAAAAAGATTCATGAAAAATCAAATATTGAAACATTGATTGCAAAGGTTTTTGGACTTGTTTTGTAAACCTAAATCATTCCTCATATAAGCCAGAACACAACCCTAATCACAAGAACTCAGAAGCTGCGCCCAAACTCAAAGAACCAATTTGCATTTTTTACACAAAAACCTCAAAACTGTTTTGGCATCTAGAAGGCGTTTCAAGGCGTAAAAAGTATCTCAAAAGCTTGCTGAGACTTTCCTGAACATAACCCAATACTTTTCCACTCTCCATACACAAAGAACTGGTAGAATGAAGTCGTCCTGTCCATGAATTTTTGCATAATCGTACTTTGAATTTCATGCCATATTAATGCCTTTTAAATATTTTTTTACACTAACATGATTATGCTGAAGCTTTTGGTGCCTTTTAATTAAACTAATCATGCCTGTAGCGAAATATGCCATGGATGTTTTCTAGGTTTTCATAAGCTTGAATTGGGGTTTCTTCCCCATGGAAAAATTGGTCGTCCTAACCTACACCATTGGAATCAGAAGCTCCAAACGAACACAATCATCACCTCGCGCTCAATTTATATGAGCCCAGGGCCTAATCGCTATTTTTGTGTTCTTCACTTAGTGGGGGTTTAAAACCCCCGCTATCCATCCTATATTTTTCAGGTGAAAATGAAGCCAGGGAGAAGAAGATGAGTTGTTGGTTGATGGTTGGCTGATTCAAACATTGGCTTTTTTTTATTATTCCACTAACGCGTGTTTTCTCTCTCTTATTGATCATTGCCCATTAAATAAACAAAGTAACACGCTTGGCCTGTTGGTAGCTGCGTTGTCATACAAGCATTGGGACCTGGGTTCGATTCCCAGGTCCCCCAAATTCTTCATAATTTGTTCATAAGGCGTTCAGGTACAATTCCCTGCCCAGGGTCCATCATACACCCAACACCTTGGCACGCCACATGTCACCAGGGGCCAATCCAAAGGTCAGGATCTGGAGTCCACCATGGGCATCAGTCAACACCTCCACACGCAAGTCTGAGAAGTCAAACAAGGCCTGAATTCTTGGGCCAGATTACTGCAAATCAAACTCCTCAATTTGGGTCAACACCCCCATGTTTGCCTTCTCTTTCTCTATTTTTTTTTCTTTTCTTTTATTTATTTTAATTATATTATTTGTTTCATTTAATTCCACAAAATTATTTTTAATAATATAAAAATACAAAAAAATCAGAAAGTCAAAAAAATAAAATATGTTTATTATTTAATTCAATAATATTTATTTTGTAAATAAATTTCATAATCAATTTAGTTTTAATTTTAGGTTTTTAACTTTAATGCTTTTTCTTAGATAATTAAAAAATATAAAAACAAGTCTTTTAGCATTTTTTTTATTCTTTTTCTTAATAAATAATCTTTTTTTTCTTATCACTATTAATTATTAATTATTTTTGTAAATAACTTATAATTAAATAATTAGTAAATTAGGTCAAACTTGAATTTATTTCTTTAATAATTAAAAATGCTTAGAATTAGGGTTTTAATTCCATTTAATTTCTTTAATTTCATAAATACAAAAACATAAAAAAAAAATAAGTCCTTTCCTTTATTTAATTTAATTAATTTAATAATTTCAATTTAATTTCCTCAAAGGGTCCAACGCCCTCGCACCTTCGAATATAATTTTCTCTTCGCGCGTTTATTTTATTTTTCTTTGTGAAATTTATGTACTTGCCCCAAAGCCTTGTAATATATTAATTAGGATATTTACTTTCCGCATTTTATTTATTCAAATCGGGTCTTGGTTTAATTTGGCGATGTAGACCCGCGCCTTTGTAATAGCGTAGGACTTTTATCTTCCCGCACCTTTTAACTGCTAATAATCACATGAAAGAATGTATGCCCAAATAAAAACAATGCGTAGAACACTCAATGCATGATCAAGACAAATATAACTGAAAATGACACACAAATCACACACCACTCCTAGGGTACGCCTCACTGTTGCCTTGCCCCTCGAAACGTGGTCGTCGAGTAGAGGATGTTTTAGTAAGTCCTCATGTCCATGAACATGGCATGGGGGTAGCTTCTAAGGTGTCTTCCTATTGCTCTGGTGACCACACTGTCCCTAAAACTCGAATTGACCCGAACACCTCCAACGGTGGTGCTACCTACCTCTCAATGGTGGGATGGCACTACCTTAAGGACATTTACACAGCATAATTCCTTAGGGTAGGTAGATGACTCGTAGATACTTGCTCTAGTTCAAAACAAATCAAAAAAACTTCTTTTCACACCGACACTTTGCAAAAAGCTTTCAAAAAACAACTTTTCAAACACTCTTGAGGACTGATACAAGAGTCGAACTAAAATTTTAAACGAAACTTTTTCAAACCCACTCACCTTGAAAAGCAAACAAACCTTTTGAAAACACAAATGAGCAAGTATCTAAGAGCCCATGGATAACCATGGATAGAAAGGGTGCTAACACCTTCCCTTTCTATAAATCTACCTCCCGAACCGAGAACTAATCTCAATAAGGAATTTTTCTGTGCTTTTGTCCTTCCCATATTGGAGAAAATAAAAGACGGCGGCGACTCTTGCTTCCGCGACATTTCGCGAAACCAACTTTAAACAGTCAGTTCCAGATCCACCGATCACAACCTCCCCTTTTTATAATCTACCCCCGAACTCAGAAAATATCTCAAAGGTCTTTCTTGTTCTTTTCATCCTTTCCTTTTGGATAAAAGAAAAGTCGACGGAGACTCTTGCTATCCGCATAATTGAGATCAAACGCAAAACAACCAAGTCAGTTCTCTCACCGCGTTACAGAACTGGCGACTCTGCTGGGGAAATACTTAAGAGTGGGGTTACCTTAGGGCTAGATCACATTTACTTGCCTTATTTGTTTGACTTGCATGCTTTACATTATGGTTTCTTGTTTGGGTTTACTTTAATCCTACGCCCGGATTTGGGGCACCTTTTTAGGTAAGTAGCAATAAACTGTGAGGGAACTGTGTGGGGTATACCGATATGGTTGAAATAGTAGCTACGTTGATGCGATACTTTGGTGTGTATCGTAGCCCTTGAGTAATCAAGGAGAATACGAGGCCGCTGCGTGGTATCATAAAGCGTCAACTGACCTTATCACCTTAATTGACCAACTTGGATTTTAGGACGTAGTGAGATAGCCGTCTTTGGTGTAAACCCAAAGTCGGTTGATACTCGATACTACACTCATTGAGGTTCGACCTTTGAATTTTGTTTGGTGGCAAGTTAATTATCTATCAGAACGATATTTGGGGGAAAGACCGATGATATTGAGATCCCTTAGAACCCAGTTAATATATTTAGGACAGGTTAAACCAACCCAACTTCAAGAGGGTATCACCTTAAAATCCATGCAAGCCTTAAACCTAAGGTTTTTTGTGTGACTTGTTTGTGCTTGATATATCTACTAGATCTGAGCATAATCATGACATCATAACATAGCATGTCATACTAACCATTTCAAGGATTCTTAGAGTTTATTTTTGTCTTGTTTTTTAGGACATGGCTCTCGCTCGTAGATTCACTATCCAAATCAGTCTGGTAAAAGTACCTCCTCAACTTAAGGATTTGGCATCAAGGGTTATCGAATGCTCTCCATTCACAGAAAGACATGGTAGGCTTCTCAACTTGGTCACCTCAAACCCTGATGAAGAAATGTTAAAAGTGCTCTTTCAATTTTTTGACCCTCTACATCAGTGCTTCACTTTTCCGGATTACCAGTTAGTGCCTACTATGGAGGAGTTTTCTCTGTTGTTGGGGGTGCCTTGGGGGTGCCTATCCTTAATGAGGTGCCTTTAAATGGTATTGAAATAGACCCTAAACCTGAAGAGATTGCTAAAGCTTTATCCTTACAACAGACTGACGTAGTAGCCAATTGGGAAACTAGGAGAGGTGTCAAGGGTTTTTTGGCTAAGTTCTTGTTCGAGAAAGCTCATCATTTCTGGGATACCTCGTGTGATCGGTGGATCTGGAACTAACTGTTTAACGCTGGTTCGCGAAATGTCGCGGTAAGCAAGAGTCGCCACCGTCTTTTATTTTCTCCAACATGGACAGGACAAAAGCACAACAAAATTCCTTATGAGATAGTTTCTCGGTTCGGGAGGTAGATTTATAGAAAGGGAAGGTGTTAGCACCCTTTCTATCCATGGTTATCCATGGGCTCTTAGGTACTTGCTCATTTGTGTTTTCAAAAGGTTTGCTTTTCAATTGTGAGTGAGTTTGAAAAAGTTTCGTTTAAAGATTTCAGTTCGACTCTTGTATCAGTCCTCAAGAGTGTTTGAAAAATTGTTTTGAAAGCTTTTTGAAAGTGTCGGTGTGAAAAGAGTTTTTATTGTTTTTGAATAGAGCAAGTATCTACGAGTCATCTACCTACCCTAAGGAATTAGGCTGTGTAAATTTCCTTAAGGTAGTGCCATCCCACCATTGAGAGGTAGGTAGCACCACCGTTGGATGTGTTCGGGTCAATTCGTTTGTTAGGGACAGTGTGGTCACCAGAGCAACAGTAGGACACCTTAGAAGCTACCCTTATGCCATTGATCCTTTTTAATTCCGAGGCAACCATTTCGAGGCAACTGGATCATGTCATGGACATAAGGACTTACTAAAACGTCCTATACTCGACGACCACGTTTCGAAGGCAAGGCAACAGTGAGGCGTACCCTAAGAGTGGTGTGTGAATTTGTGTGTTATTTTCATGTTAAGTTTATCTTTGATCATGTATCATGGTGATCTACGCATTGTTTTTAATTAGTCATTCATTCTTTCATGCAAGTTAGCATTTTAAAAGTGCGGAAATTAAAGTGCGGAAAGTAAAATCCTACGCTATTACAAGGCGCGGGTCTATACATCGCCAAATTAACAAAGACCCCTTTTAATAAAAGATGCGGAAAGTAAATAAATTCCTAATTACTATTACATGGCTTGAACAGTTACATAATATTCAAAAAGAAAAAAATAAGAATAAATGCGCGAAAGAATTAAAGTTGAACGTTCGAGGGCGTTGGACCCTTTTGAAATTAAATTGAAATTAAAAACTAATTATTATTTAATTAAGAAAAGAAATGTTTTTTTTAGGTTTTTTTGTATTTATGAAAATAAAGAAAATTGAAAATCAAGAGAAACCCTAATTCTAAGTTGCTTTTAATTATTAATGAAAAAAAATATTAAAGTTTAACCTAATCTATGCTAATTAATTTAATTGCATGTTTATTTACAAAATATTTAGTACTTAATAATAATAATAATAATGATGAGAAAATTATTTAAAAAGAAAAGGTAAAAAAAATATCAAAACCCTAATTCTACCTATTTTAATTTATTAAGAAAAACATTAAAGTTTTAAAACCTAAATTAACTAGTTAATTATTAAAGTTTATTTACAAAATAAATAATGGTGAAATTAATATTAACAACAATAAACATTTCTGATTTTTTTGTATTTTATTTTTATTATGAAAAATATTTTAGGAATTTAAAGAAAGCAATTAAAACAATTAATATAATTAAGAAAGAAAACAAATAGAAATTAAAAATTGATGCAAACCATGGGGGGTGTCTGGCCCTTTTAGGAGGTCTCTTGGAAGCAATTTGGCCCACTGAATACAAGCCCTTTTTGACTTTTTGTGCTTGCGTGTGGATCCATTGACTAGCGTGTACCATGGACTGCACGTTATGGCCATTGGATTGATCTTGAAGGACACTTGGCAAGCCTAAGCGTTGGGATGCATGGTGGAATATTTGAAGGAAACTGCATGGGAACGTGTTAATGCAAAAATCATGAATAATATGGGGGGACCTGGGAATCGAACCCAGGTCCCAATACCTGCCAGACAGCTCACCTACCAACTGAGCTAGTGCGCTTCTTTGTTAAGATAATGGAGCATGAATAATATAAAAGAAAACAAAAATTAGTGATATACAACAAGAAAAACGCACCATTATTCAAACGATCCAGTCATCATAAGCCACGTCCATCTTCTTCCTCATCTTTCCTGCAATTATGAAACAAATAGCGGGGGTTTTAAACCCCCACTAAACAAGACCTGTAAAAATAGCGAATAGCCCATGCTGTAATATAAAAAGGGCGCGAGGTGTTGGTTGGTCTTGTCTTGAGGTCACGAATCCAATGGCATAGGTTTGGTGGTTCAATTTTTCCATATGGGGAAAGCCCCAATTTGAAGCTCTGAAAAACCTAGCTTTTGACAATGGTGGATTCTGATACACGCATCGTTAGCTCAATCAAATATCACCAATAGCTTCAGAACAACATTGTTAGCAAGAATCAATAATTAAAACTCATGGATAATGCATGTAAATTAAAAAATGATTAGGGATATGTTCATGAAGAAGGCGATGGTGTTCTACCAATTCTTGGGGTATGGAGACCAGGTTTTGATTGTAATCGACTCCTGGATGCTTTGGCAATGTATTGGAATGCTTTTGGAGCTTTGAAATGCCTTGTAACTAGGTTTTCAGTTTTCAACTTTTAAGGAAATTTTGCAAATTGGTATGCAGCTTGTGTGCAGTTTTTCGTGTCCAATGCATTAGGTCTTAGTTGTGCATATGTAGATGAAGCAAATTAGGTTAAAAAACCAAGCCCAAAGTCCATGTATTAATGTTTTCAATCTTTGATTTTTTCACATCTTTTTCCAATCATTTTGCCATGGAAACTTGCCAAATAGGGATGATTTTGTCCCCTTGAGATAGTGCACGAAATCTCTTGCATATATGGAAGATATTAGCTGCATAAAAAAGATTTAAAAACATGATTTGGTATTTTTCTTATATTTAAATTTAATTAAATGAATTAATGATAATAAAAATTCAAATAATTAATCAAAAATAAGAAAATAACTCCCTTTGAGCTTAGTGGGTCGTGCATAGCCTTTGGGTGATGATTCATGGAAGAATTTGTGGCCCAATAGCAATTTTGAAGTCTTTTTGTGCAAAGTTGACTTTTCAAAATTCCCAAAAATTTCCCAACTTCTCCAAGGCATATCTTGCTCAATTTTGAAGCTATGAACATGTTCTTGGACATTTTGGAAAGGTATTGAAGTCCTCTAACCAATGTCTTTAGTCCCATGTCATTTTTATTTACCAATCTCAAGTTATGGTCTTTGACTTAAAGTGCCTTTTTGTTGACTTTTGAAAATGACCTATAATGTTGAAATTGATAACTTTTTGTGAGAGCATTTCTTGGACTTGAAGTGTGAATATGAGTTGCAGGAAATGTCATTCTATTCAAAATGAGCTTTGGATGGAATTTTTCTGATAAACTATGAAGAAGTTATGCCCTGGTCAATTTGCAGTTGACTTTTTCATCTGTCCAAAAATAGAAACTTTTGCATCTTGAGACTTTTTGAGCCATGCTTTGAGAATCATGATCAAGAATTGATCAAATGATGTTTGTGGCTTCAAAATAAGATGTTGACCAAAAAATTTGACTTTTGACTGTCAAATGACCATTTTGCCCCTGCAGTTGACTGTGAAGCATTTAGGGTTTTTGACTGTGCAATTTGATGCTGTGAGTCTTGAAACTTGACCTATGGATGCTTGACAATGTATATGGGCATGTGGGACTTGATTGGACCCTTGGAAACTTCAATTTCTTTGCCAGAACCAAAACCATAATTTTGACTGTGTTAGGAGGCAATTGGACTGTGCAACCTTTGAGAGTTTTTGGACCATCTGGAGATTGATCTTGGCAAATCTTGAAGAATATGGGAGGGCAAATTTTGGGGTACAACACCTCGGAATTACAAGCTTTTAAAGAGGTGTTAGCTCTTATCATCTATGGGTTGGTATTATTTCCTAATCCGGATCAACTCATAGACGTGAATGCGGTTAAGATTTTCCTGTCACGTAATCCAGTACCTACTCTGCTTGGAAATATCCTACATTCATTGCATACTCGTACTATAAAGAGGACAATAACCCTTCTGTGCTACACACCTCTTTTGGCTAGGTGGTTTATTTCACACCTACCCTGATCTGTCTTGAAGAATGAACAAGGTTTGAGATGGTCTCAAAGGTTAATGACTCTTACACATTCAGGCATTCATTGGTGTCCTAGATCCTCAGAGAATGTTACCATCATTGATCGTTGCGGAGAGTTACCTAATGCCCCTCTCTTAGGCATTAGGGGGGGATCACTTACAATCCTTGTTTGGCACTACGATAGTTTGGATATGCAAGAAGGGATGGTCCTCATGATGCACTTATTTAAGGAATCATCTTCGACTACGAGAATGATGCTCAGGATTATCACAAAAGGTTCATGCGAGCTTGGGGCATGGTACATAGAGTTGATAGCAAGACACTAGGGCACAAGAATTCCATCCCTCTTGAGCCTTATCTCAAATGGGTACGAGCTTGTGCTCAAAGTATTATGATGCCTTATCCCTCTATTCTCCCAGTTATTATAGAACCTGTTATGGAAGGAGATGTCCCGTACACTATCCTTCATCCTAACATGCCCACCTCTCTCAAAGACTTGCAAAGGGATTGGATACAGCTTAAGGGGGAGTGATACACTTTCGAGGCTCAATTCTACGCTAGCGAGAAGAAGGTTCTGGAACTCACCAAGCAGCTTCATGAGGAGCGGGGTCTGAACGCCTATATCGCACCAAAGAGGATGCGCTCAACTTTTTTGTCTTAGTTGTTTGTATTTTCATTTCTTTCACTATAATCCCAAAGAGGCATGTTATACTCAAACTTTGATTTATTAATATAACGTGTGTTCTTTTTTGGTCTAAATCAAATTTAAATCTTTAATTTCCTTGAAATAATTACATATGCATCTTCATTCATCTTAACATAAGCAGGTTTCTTACCACAGGTCTCCTTATCTTTCTACTATTTATTTCAGTAAGATGGATCTTGAGCAGACAATGGAAGACCTCCAGGCGTAGAACGCCCAGTTTCAACAAATGTTCTTGACTCTGGAAAATGGACAAGATGAGTTGAAAACCCTGCTGATCAAAGAAAAGAAGAAGAAAGCGAAGAAATCAATCGGTGTTTTGAATATGGAAAGAAGGTTCAAGGGACAAGCCAGATGGACTCTAGACTTCGCAATATCGTCTAGTGAAAAGACAATCAAGAAGGGAAAGGCAAGGAGGCAGCTGCCCATCCAGAATCTGAAGAGGAATAAGAAGAGGATTACTCTGAAGAACAGTATCCTCCGGCCGAGGACAAATACAAACATTTGGAAGAACGTCTAAATGCAATGGAGATTCAGAAAGTGCCCGGGCTGGACTTTGAAGAGTTGGGTTTGGTGTCTAGGATTGTTATTCCACCAAAATTCAAGGCACCAGTGTTTGCTAAGTACGAAGGGGTTTCGTGTCCCAAGATGCACCTCCGATCTTATGTGAGGAGGATACAACCTCACACTGCCGACAGAGATTTGTGGGTCTACTTCTTTCAGGATAGTCTATCCGAGACTCAGCTAGATTGGTTCTATCAACTAGAAAGGACCAATATCCATAATTGGTAAGACCTTGGTGCTGCTTTTTATAAACAATATCAGTACAACACAGACCTTTCTCCCACCCGTACTCAACTCCAAAGTATGCCTATGGTTTCAAGCGAAGGTTTCAAAGATTACGCTCAAAAATGGAGGGACATAGCAGGAAGAGTCCAGCCTCCCCTGTCTGAAAGAGAGCTAGTAGACATGTTTTGGGGTACCCTGTCCGGTCCTTTCTTCAATCATCTAATTGGAAGCTCCTCAGCATGCTTCACTAAATTAATCTTAACCTGAGAAAGAGTGGAAGCTGGGATTAAGAGTGGGAAGATCCAAAAAGACGCATCCTCCAGTGCCATGAAAAAACCATTTATTGGGAAGAAAGAGGTTGGTGTTGTGTACCCTCAAAGGAATCAGGACATAACTGAATTTCGTCCAACGGTAGGGGCCGTCATGATCCCTAAGCCTGCACCTACTCAACAAAGGAATAACCAGCCTAGAACAGAAAGACCAGTAAGATAATTTACCCAGATAAATATGACGATGTCTCAAGTCTTTCCATATTTTTTGAGATCTAACCTGGTAACCTTACGGGAAGCTCCGAAGAATCCCAACATTGTCTCTCCTCGTTACAACCCAAACGCCTGTTGTGCTTACCATTCAGACAGCCCAGATCATGATACAAACGACTGTTGGGTTTTGAAAAATAAGGTGCAAGACCTCCTCGAAGCTAAAGAAATTTAATTTGATGCTCCCGAGATCCCAAATGTTATCACCACTCCTATGCCCAAGCACGGATGTGGTGTTAATGCTGTTGAAGACGATGTGTTTGTTGCTATCGTTGATGAACTTGTTACTCCTCTCCTGACCGTCAAGAGGAACTTGTTGAAGGCTGATTTATTTCCGGGATATGATGAAGGCTGCCACCTCTGTTTATCTCTACCAACTGGTTGTCATTTATTGAAGGTAGGTGTCCAGTGTCAGATGGATGATAAAGAGATTTTGTTTGAAAAGACTCCTGTTCCAAACATTATTTACAAGGATGTTTCAATAGTAACCATTTCCGCAAATCCTTCCAGGGTCTCCACCAAAAGACCCATTAAGATTACATCAGTTCCTAAAGTGACTCCACTGATAATTACTATGCCTGGGCCGATCCCGTATTCATCAGATAAAATTGTCCCATGGAACTATGGGGGCGACGTCTACTATCACAGCGTCAAACAAGATTGGTTGGCTGATGAAGACTCGATTTTTGAGAAGGCTGACCCCGACATTGAAAACATTGCGAGAACTAGAAAGATAAACCGAAGTGGAAGAGTATTTTCCCCAAAGATTTCTCCTCCGAAGACTGTTACCGGTCCTGTAATCATCCCTGCTTCTGTTCCTATTGACACTACTACTACAATTCCTATGGTTATCCCTACTGACACCTCTACCACCGAGTCGACCGATACTCGGGGAAAAGGCATTTTGGTTGAGCCTGTCCGGATGAAGGCATAATCAATATCTATCCCAGAAGCCTCCCAAAAGGAGATGGAAGAAATTTTGAAAATTATAAAGAGAAACGACTACAACGTGGTCAAACAGCTAGGGTAGACTTCGTCAAAGATTTTCATGCTGGCTTTATTGTTGTGCTCTGAGGCTCATTCGAAGGCCTTGGTGAAATTTCTTAAAACTGCCCACGTGCCACAAGAAACCTCTGCAGATCAGTTCCAAGACTGTGTGGCTAGTTTGACCGTTGACAATGGTTTAGGCTTTTTTGATGCTGACTTGACACCTATAGGGAGGAAGCACAACGGGGCATTGCATGTCTCTGTCGAATGATGGGGCACAACTTTGGCCCATGTCTTGGTTGGTATCGGTTCGTCTTTGAATGTGCTTAAGAAGGCTCTTGATAGACTCGACTGTGAAGGTTTGACCTTAAAACCCAGCAACACAGTGGTAAAGGCCTTCGACAGTTCAAAGAGAATGGTGCATGAGGAGGTGGACATCCCCATAAAAGTTGGAGCTTTAACCTTTAATTCATTTTTTACATGATGGACATTCTCCTTTCCTATTCCTGCTTATTGGGACGACCATGGATTCACAACACTGGTGCCGTCACCTCTACATTACATCAGATGCTGAAATACCCAACCAAAGAGAAAATCATTATTATCTATGGAGAAGAGGAATATATGGTTAGTCACTTGAACTCCTTCAGATACGTGGAATTGGATGGTGAATTCATTGAAACTTCGTTTCAGCATTTCGAGGAAGTCCCATAAACCGTGGCAGTAACCAAGACTATTTCCCAAGTCCCGAAGATTACAAGACCTCCGCTAAGGATGTCTTCTTTGAAAGATGCCAAAGCAGTGGTCGAAGAAGGTAGGTGTACTATTTGGGGCCAACTCCCGGATATCCCTTACAAATTTGAAAAATTTGGTTTGGGTTTCACTTCAGGAGCCTAGAGAGATATTCTTCGTGCTCGTGTCGGGGGACCACCTTTGAAGATTAGAAACCACTGAGTCAGCATAGTGGAGGATGATGATGATGACAGTTGTGACCTAGAATATCGAATTTTCCCAACTGTTGTACCCCAAAGTTTTCCCTCTCATTTCACAAGGGATCACCCTGGATCCCAGGTTTGCTTCTATCAAGTTTCCAGGCCTTGAACTATCAATTTTTCTAAGAAAGTCATTCACAAGGGCAAAATGGTCATTAGCACACTGAGAAGGCTAACTTTGACTTTTGGATCAAAATCAAATATCAAAAATCATATTTCATCAAGACATGTTGGAATATGAAGTCTGTTTCATCAGGAAATTTAAAAGTCAAATTTTACTTTGAAGAAGTCAAGTTCTAAGTACTTAGAATTTTTTCTAAGTGTTTAAGAATTATGACAATTTCAGAACTTCTGACCAGATTATCACCATAACACTTAGCAGATTTTAGACACTCTCAAGACAGAGTTTGGTCAGAACTTCTGGGCAAGTTTTCATGAAAGTTTCAGTCAGAGTTTTCCAGGGTAATTCAAAGAAGGTTAAGAAGCATGATGCAAGCTTTTTAGAAAGTCTGAAAGCTCCTTCAGAACATGCTGGAGCTAGAAGATAAGAGGATCAGAAGATGAGATGCTACACTGAAGCAGAACTTCTAATCTAGAGTTAAGCAAGAATGCAGCGTTTCACATGGCAGGATTTCTGATTTGATAAATCTCATCATCATTTAATGCTCATAACCACTTGTGAGTTGTTATCCAAAGGATTTCCCCCACGTGTACCTCTACTGTCTTGGGAAGACAAACTGTTGTGCAAAAGTATGCTAGGCCCATGCGCTGTTTCTACTTTCCTTAATTCATGCTGAAAAATCCAGCTTAGGAGTTGTTAACCATCCTACTTGATGCATTGAACCACACTTGTTTAAGCTTACTTCAAGAGTAATTCAGCATCTAGCATATGATGTTGGTGCCACTTGACCCCTCCAAACTACAAAACCTTTGCCTATAAATAGAACACCTTTGGCCATTGAAAAGAGATCGAAAAATTTAAGAGAAAGGTGTGGAATTTGAGAAAGAAAAGCCTTGAACCCCTGCAAAAATTCCAAGAGTCCAAAAAGATTGCAAACACAAAAATACAAAACCTTAGCATTTGATTCTTGCATTAAAGCTCCATTTTTTCTCAAGTTGTTTCCTGACCAAAACCACCCATACAGTTCCTAGTATACATTCAAAAGCCATCCAAAATTTTGTAATCAAACAATAACATATTCTCCACCAATATCCACTTCAAAGGATTAGAACTTCATTCCTTGGTTGTTCCAGAATTTTCTAATCTTTTACAGCCCAGGTTGAAAGTTTCAGCCTGCTGAACACGTGAGGAAGCTGTTCAGAATACCACAAGTAGTCAGAACCAGGTTCCAACTCCCAGAGTATTTTCCAGCTGCAAGGTAAGTTTCTGCTCACTCTCACCATACTAATTAGGCATTGTCAGATTTTGCATATTTAACACAATGTAGATATTCTGATTCTGATGATGTACATATTCTGAGATTTCATGCATTTGCCTGCCTAAGTAGAAGGAATCCCAGTTCAGAGTTTCATAAACAAATTAGGACTCAGAATTAGGATTAGAAAATTCATGTTGCTTCTAATTTGTGTTTCTGATATTTCTTGAAACTTGTCATAATTGGCATGTATGCAACTTCTGTTCTGTTAAGAAATGACTAAGCTGAAGGTTGTTCTGACTAGCATGGAGAGAGGCAAAGTTATGACAGTTGCATCAGAACTTCTGAGAACTTCTGAATTCTCAGAAGATCCAGAACTTCTGAACTTCCATATTTCTACTAACATTGTTTCTGTTTGTGCAGTAAGTCAGAGTCAGAACTTCTGACTTCTTCTATTTTCAGCATTTGCGCTGATTCTGTTTTCTTTCTCTTTTATTATTATTTTTGCCATCATCTTTATTTTTCATTAATAAAAAATGCCAAAAAAATATTTCATATTCACATATTATATTTTCTTTTAAAAAAACAAAAAATATTTTCTTAAACAAAACTTATTTCTTTTCTTAAATAAATAAGCATTTCACATTTCCTGTACATTCTTATCCATTTCAATGTGGTTGTAATAGTAATTTAGGATTTAATTTGCAATTCCCATTCATAAATATGTACCCCCATCCCCAAAATGTTGTAATAGCGTAGGACTTTACATTTCCGCACTGTTATCGCTTTCATATATTGTTAGTAACTAGGGTGTGTATGGCAAGACTAAAACCAATGTTAGAAAACCCTAATTCAAGACCAAAATTATGCATGCAATCAAATACACTTGCACACTAGCACCCCTAGGGTGATTCCACTTGTTGCCTTACGAAAATGGCCATGTTATGCATGTGGGATGTATTAGCACAAACAAAATCAAAAATATAAGATCATAGTCTCTCGATGACGCTATCAAAGTTGCCTTTCAAAATGATCTTAGTCCCTAAAAGAAAAGTGCTAAGTCATCTCACAACATTGCTATCATGGTCATACGATGACCCAACGCTCGTCCCTTCACATCCAACGATGGGGCTTCTTACCAAAACAATGGTAAGATAGCAACGTCTAAAGGAGGAGGAAAAAGAATACTTAAGACCTTTTGAGTAGGTAGATTACTTTTAGTTGCTTGCTCAATTTAAAAACAAACATCATTGCTATTTTCAAAAACAATCACATACACTTTCAAAACACTTTCCAAACGTGAAATATTTTCAAAAGCTCAACACTTTTGTATGCATTCTTACAAACGAGGATCATTATAAAAGTTTGCCTAAATGATGGCGCCTTTTCAAAATACTTTCAAAAAACCACACAAAGCACATTTTTCAAACAAAAGCAAGTGATCTAGTAAGTAACTAAGAGCCCATGGAAAACCATGGATGAAAAGGGTGCTAATACCTTCCCTTTTCATAATCTACCCCCCCGAACTCAAAAACATCTCTAAAGGTCTTTCTTGTGCTTTTTCACCTTTCCTTATTGGATAAAAGAAAAGTCGATGGCGACTGTTGCTAAACCGCAACATTTGTGAACACAAAATCAAACACCCCCAAGTCAGTTCTTCCATCGTATCACAGAACTGGCGACTCTGCTGGGGAAAATTCTTAAAAGTGGGGTTACCTTCGGGTTAGATCACATTTACTTGCTTACATTTGTTTGATTTATTTGCTTTACATTTTGGTTCCTTGTTTGGGTTTGTTTTAAATCCTACACCCGGATTTGGGGACACCTTTTAGGTAAGTAGCAATAAACTGTGAGGGAAATATGTGGGGTATACCGACACGGTTGAAGCAGTAGCTACATTGATGTGGCACTTTGGTTTGTACCGGTAACCCTTGAGTCAATCAGGGAGAGTACGGGGCCGCCGCGTGGTGTCGAGAAGCATCAACTGACCTTAGAACCTTACTTGACCAACTTGGCCATTAGGACGTAGTGAGATGACCGGCTTTGGTGCAGTTCAAAGTTGGTCGATACTCGATACTACACTCATTGAGATTTGGCTCCCGAGCTTTGTTTGGTGGCAAGTCAGTTGTCAATCGAAACGAAGTTTGTGGGAAAGATCAGTGATATTGAGATCCCTTAGAACCCGATTACTATTAACTAGGACAGGTCGAGCCAACTAAACTTCAAGAGGGTCCTTACCTATGAGACTCCATGCAAGCCTAAACCTAAGGACTTGTTTGCTTTATATATATATATACTTGTACATAACATCATAAGCATCATAAACATCATACTCATACTCACTAACCATTTCAAGGATTTTTGGATTTATCTTTGTTCTGTTTTGTAGGACATGGATTCTCTTCGCAGGAAAACCATTCAAGTCAGTCTCGTGAGGATACCTCCCAACTCAAGGATTTAATATCAAGGGTCCCTGAAGATTCTCCATTCACCAAAATACATGGTCGACTCTTTAGTTTGGTTACCTCAAGTATTGAAAAAGATATGGTAAAGGTGCTTGTCCAATTCTTCGGGCCTTTGCATCATTGCTTCACTTTTCCCGATTACCAACTTGTGCCCACTTTGGAAGAATTTTCTTAACTCATGGGGATCCCTATTCTTGATCAGTTACCTTTCAACGGTATTGAAAAAGACCCTAAACCTGAGGAAATTGCTCGAGCTCTACATTTCCAACCATCTGACATAGTAGCAAACTGGGTAACAAGGAGTGGTGTCAAAGGGTTCCTAGCAAAGTTTTTGTTGGAGAAGGCTCAAGAGTGTTGAAATACTTTGGATCTACAAGCCTTTGAGGAAATTTTGGCTCTTCTCGTCTATGGGTTGGTATTATTTTCCAATCCTGACCAACTTATAGATATAAATGCGATCAAAGTTTTCATATCTCGTAATCTGGTGCCTACATTGCTTGGAGACATCTTGCATTCTCTTTACTCTTACACTTTGAAGAAAAGAGGGACTTTGATGTGTTGCACTCCCCTTTTGGCTAGGTGGTTTATTTCGCACCTACCTCGATCCGCGGTGAAGAATGAACAGGGTATGAGGTGGTCTAAAAGATTGATGTCACTTTCACATACTGATATCCGTTGGTATTATCGCTCTTTGGAAGACATTACCATCATTGATCGCTGTGGGGAATTCCCTAATGTCCCTCTACTTGGCATTAGGGGAGGCATTACTTACAACCCTTGTTTAGTTTTGCGACAATTTGGATACGCTAGGAAAGATGGCCCTCATGAGGCACTCATCCAAGGAATTGCGTTTGACTATGAAAGCGATACCCAAGGTTACCGTCAAATATTTATACGAGCTTGGGGTATGGCTAACAAAGTTGATAGCAAGACGTTGGGGCGTAAGAATTCCATTCTTTTGGAACCTTATCTTAAATGGGTGCGGGCTTGCGCTCAAAGTCTTAAGATTCCTTATGAAGCCGTCTTACCTGTTATCATGGAGCCAGTAGTTGAGGGAGACGTTCCACATACTATCCTCTATCCTGATATGCCTACTTCTCTTGAAGATTTGCAAAATGCTTGGATTCAGTTAAGAGGAGAGAGAGACACCTTTGAAGCTAATTTCTATAAGGGCGAGAAGAAGAAATTAGAGCTTACAAGGGAGCTTCATTAAGAAAGGAGTTTAAACACCTACATTGCGCCAAAGAGGATGCGCACAAATTTTCTGTCTTAGGAGTTTACTTTATGCTTATTTCTGTTGTTGTAAGCCCAAGAGGCGTGTTTGTATTCATACCAGAACTCTTTAATGCAAGTTAACGTTTGTTCACTCTTTGTCTATACAAATTTAAATTCTTTAAATCCTTGAAATCATTTGCATATACATATTCGTGCATCATATCATAAGCAAGCTTTTCACAACAGGTTTCCTCATCTTTCTACTGTTTATTTCAGTAAGAATGGATCTCGAACAAACAGTGAAGGACTTGCAAGCTCAGAACATTCAGTTCCAAGTCACCTTGATGACCTTGGCCAAAGGGCAGCAAGAGCTAATGACAGCATTGACAACCAAAAAGAAGAAAAAGAAGGCCCTCATCAACATGGGGAAGAGATTCAAAGAACCGATTCGCCAAATGCAATTAGTCGAAGACTCATATGAGGAGGATGAGAACCAACCAGAAGAGGTAAGAAGCACTCGTGTTGAGGGTGTGAATGATCAAGCTTCTGAAGATGAGGATCACTTTGATGAACAATACCCACCTGCTGGTGAGGAAAAGTACAAAGAATTGGAGGATAGGCTAAAGGCAATTGAAATACAAGATGTGCCTGGCTTGGACTTTAGTGATTTGGGCCTAGTTCATGGGGTCGTCATTCCTTATAAGTTCAAGGCACCAGTCTTCGCCAAGTATGATGGGGTCTCCTGTCCCAAACTATATCTAAGAGCTTATGTGCGCAAAGTACAACCACACATTACTGACAGAAAACTGTGGATTCACTTTTTCCAAGAGAGTCTAGTTGGAACTCAACTAGAGTGGTTTTATCAATTAGAAGGTTCTCGCGTCCATACGTGGGAGGATTTGGCCACTACCTTCTATCACCAGTATCAATACAACACCGACTTGGCACCAACGAGAGTTCAGCTTCAGAATATGACCATGGGAAGTGTTGTACCCAAAAATTTTCCCTCCCATATTTGGCAATACATTTCAAGTGAGGTCCTCAAATGGCTCAAGGAAGTCCAAGGGTTGACCAGACAAACTCTCTCCTAAGGCAGTCTACCTCAAATTAGGGTTTCAGTTTGCATCAAGATGTTTGAGTCCAAAGGATCTCAAATGCTAACCATTGTCCTAATATGTTCTCAAGATCATCCATGTCAAGTTTCAAGCCTTGTAGAGGAAGTTTGCTCAATCAATTGCTCAAAGGCCTGAAAATCGACTTTGCTAGGGCAAAAGTCAACTGTGGCCCACATACAGTCAAACTTCAAGATTTTTGGTCAAAATCCTCATTTTGAAGTATTACTCATAATTTAATCAAGGGTTGATCATGATTCCTCAAGGATTGCTCACAATTCATCAAAACCCAAAAGTTGCTAAATTAGGGTTTTGTAGGAAAAGTCAACTCAACTTTGACCAAGCATAACTTTCTCATACTTTATCAAAAATGACCCATCCAAAGCTCATTTTGAAGAGGATGCAATTCCCTACGATTCATATTCATCTCCCAAGTTCAAAATATGCACTCACAAGAAAATATGAATTTAGGCATTATGATCGGTGGATCTGGAACTGACTGTTTAACGCTGGTTCGCGAAATGTCGCGGAAGCAAGAGTCGCCACCGTCTTTTATTTTCTCCAAATGGAAAGGACAAAAGCACAGAAAAATTCCTTATAGAGATTGCTCTCGGTTCGGGAGGTAGGTTATAGAAAGGGAAGGTGTTAGCACCCTTTCTATCCATGGTTATCCATGGGCTCTTAGATACTTGCTCATTTGTGTTTTCAAAAATTGTTTGTTTGCTTTTCAACTGTGGGTTTTAAAAAGTTTCTTTGAAAATTCCAGTTTGACTCTTGTATCGGTCCTCAAGAGTGTTTGAAAAATTGCTTTCGAAAGCTTTTTGAAAAGGTGTCGATGTGAAAAGTATTTTTTTTTTGATTTGTTTTGAAATTAGAGCAAGTATCTAGAGTCGTCTACCTACCCTAAGGAATTCGTCTGTGTAAATGTCCTTTTAAAGTAGTGCCATCCCACCATTGAGAGGTAGGTAGCACCACCGTTGGAGGTGTTCGGGTCAATTCGAGGTTCGGGACATGGTGATCACCAGAGCAATGGGAAGACGCCTTAGAAGCTACCCTCATGCCAGGTTCCCGGATCATGAGGACTTACTAAGACATCCTCTACTCGACGATCACCTTTCGAAGGCAAGGCAACAGTGAGGCGTACCCTAGGGGTGGTGTGTGTGATTCGTGTGTCATTTTCATTTGTATTTGTCTTGTCAGGTTATGGGTGATCTATGCGTTTGTTTTTATTTTTGACATTCATTCTTGCATGCTTTGTTTAGCAGTTAAAAGTTGCGAGGAAAAGTAAATCTAAAGCTATTACAAATGGCGCGGGTCCACATCGCCAAAATTTCTCGAACCCGATTTGACAGGAAAATAAAGAATTAAAGAAAATAAAGTGCGGCATATTAATTTACAAGGCCTTGGGAGAGATACATAAATATAAAAATAAATATGCGAATTAAATAAGAATTACGAACGAGGGCGTTGGACCCTTTTGCAAAAAATTAAAATTACATGAATTAATTAATTAAGAAAAGAAATTGTTTTTGTTTTTTGGTATTTTTATGTATTTTAAGATTTAATAGAAAAAAGAAAGAATTAATTAAAATTAACTACTAACCCTAATTCTACTTTATTTTAATTTAAGAAAACATTAAAATTTAACCTAAATTAAACCTAAATTTTTTATGTACAATTTTAATTATGAAAATAAATGAAATAAGTAATATTATTATAGAAGGGAAAATTAAAAGAAATAAAAACAATAATTAAACCTATTTCTACATTTTTTAGATTTTTTATGAAAAGAATTAATATTGCAAACCCTAATTTAAACTAAATTTATTTACATGCATTTATTTATAAGAAAATATTAAAATAAAAATATTTATTATATTTTTTATCTTTTCTGATTTTTAGGCATTTTTTGTATTTTTGTAGAAATAATTAATTGATTTAAAAACAATAAAGAAAATAAAATAATAATTGAAAAAGATAAAATATAAGGAAAATTGCAAACCAGGGGGGTTTCAGACCCCAATATGGAGGTTGAATTTTGAGAGATCTGGCCCATTTATTTGGGTCCATTTGACTTTGGCCAGACACATGCAGGTGCGTTGACTAGGGCGTTCTGTGTTCCCCAATCCTGAGCCTTTGATCTGACTCCATGGGACGCGTGGCTGGCTTGATGAAGAGGTGCATCATGGTCTCCAACATAAGCGCTACACATGAACGTTAGAGGAAAAATAATATTGAGATTATTGAAGACCTGGGTTTTGAACCCAGGTCATGGATATTGCCAACGCGTGTTCCTTCCACTGAGCCATCCCAAACATATTTAATATATAATAGCAAATAAATAATATAAAAGGAAACAAAGGAGTTAGTGGGTCCGCGCGCGAAATTCAAACCAACGTATCACACACTGCCACGAGTTCATCTTCTTCACGTTCCTGAAAACATAAAAGAACAAGCAACGGTTTTTGGGACGTTCTCTTAGGCATGCTATTAGAAAATAGCGATTAGGCCTGTGTCATTCAGAAATTGGGCGCGATGGGTGGTTCAAGATCGTCTCCATGCGCTGAGTTGAATGGTGTAACTCATGTGTTCCAATTTTTCCTTGTCTTGAAATCCCCAATTTTGAGGTCCTGCAAACCCTAGAATACAAGCATGGCACAATCGTGTATACAGCATAATAATCAAATTAAGGCATATGGTTAGCTTCAAAACTTCACAAGGAACATGAATCTATAATCAAAATGCTATGAATGTACGTAAATATTGAAACACGATAATGGATTTTTCATGAGGTTTCTTGAATGCTGTATACCAATTCTTTGCGTTTTGATGGTGGTTTCTGATTGGAATACGTTCAGGGAACCTTGAGGAAGCTATTGAAACAAGAATTAGGTCTTGAATCGTCCTGGAATGATGTTTTCAGAATTGACTTTTTTGACAATTTTTTCAAGTTTGTGAAGAGCTTTCTTGCGCAGCTTTGTGTCCATTTGCATTAGGGTTATGATCAGGCATATGTAGTGAGTGCATTTGGTCAAAAAAACTCAATCAAATCCATTGCATTCATTGATTTTGAAATTTGATTTTCTAAGGATCTTTTTAAATCTTTTTCCATGTGTTCTTGGGCAAATCATGATCTAATCAGTCCAATTCTTTCCATATTTGCATATACACGAAATATTGAGTCTAAAACATGTATAAAAAGATTGGTTTGGTTAAGTTAAATATTTTTCATATATTTAATTGATTTAAATGAATCAATATAAATAAAAATTCAAATAAATAAATAAAAAATGAGAAAATACTTCCCTTTGGGCCAAGTGGTCGTGCACATGCCATGGATGATGATTTGTGGAAGAAAAATGGGCCCATTAGCAATTTTAGGTCATTTAGATCAAAGTTGACTTTTCAAAATATCCAAAAATTTCCCAACTTCTACAAGGCATAACTTGCTCAATTTTTAAGCTTTTCTCATATTCTTGGACATTTTAGAAAGGTCTTTGAGTCCTCTAACCAATGTCTTTGGTCCCATGTCATTTTGATTTACCAATCTCAAGTTATGGCCTTTGACTTAAAGTCCCTTTTTGTTGACTTTTGAAAATGACCTATAATGTTGAAATTGATAACTTTTTGTGAGAGCATTTCTTGGACTTGAAGTATGAATATGAGTTGTAGGAAATGTCTTTCTATTCAAAATGAGCTTTGGATGGAATTTTTCTGATAATCCATGTGAAAGTTATGCCCTGGTCAATTTCAGTTGACTTTTTCAGCTGTCCAAATAAGGAAACTTTTGCATCTTGATGATTTCTGAGCCAAATTTTGAGAATCATGATCAAGCATTGATCAAATGATGTTTGTGGCTTCAAAATGATATGTTGACCAAAAATTTGAACTTTTGACTGCCAAATGACCATTTTGCCCCTACAGTTGACTGTAGTGCAATTTAGGGTTTTGACTGTGCAATTTTGTGCTGAATGCCTTGAAACTTGATATGAGGATATTTGACCATATTTGTAGGCATATGAGACTTGATTGGGCCCTTGAAAACTTCCTTTTCTTGATCAGACTCAAAACCCTAGTTTTGACTGTATAGGAAACCTTTGCACTGTGCAACCCTTGGGGAGTTGTGTGACTTGGCTTGGCAATTTCTTGAAGAATATGGGAGGGCAAATTTTGGGGTACAACAGTTGCCCCTGTTCAATCTTCTTAGACCTGAGGATGCAGATTGGCTGACGTGCCTTTCGTAATCCGAGGGTAGAAGATGATTGGACACTAGAGTGCCCAGAAATTTGCGCTTACATAATAGCGGTGATGATGGGAATGGACTTACAGATGCCATTTAGAGATTGATGAATAGGATGATGGGCTTATAGATGCCATCTGGATGTTGATCGCGTAAGAGATTCCTTAGCGAGAACCTGCATACCTGCAAAAGAACAAATGAGTACCTGACACGTTGCAGGAGCTGGTTTTCAGATGCTTGGTATAGATGTGTCCTGACTGGTTACAGGAGCTGAGTCTGGGGCTTCAAACGGCGATGAATGAACCAGGGATGGTTACTGCTTTAGCATGAATGACAAGAGAATCTTGGACGATTACTACCCCAACAGGAACGCTGAGAGAATCTTGGGTGTCTTCTACTGGGATAAGAATCAGGGAGATCTTAGGGTCGATCTGACTGAACCAGAGAAGGCCTTTGACTGGATAAGCATCAGGAAAATCTTAGGGTCGATTTAACTGAACCGAACAAGGTCTTGGAATATCTTCAACTGGATAAGCATCAGGGAGATCTTAGGGTCGATCTGACTGAACCAGAGAAGGCCTTTGACTGGATAAGCATCAGGAAAATCTTAGGGTCGATTTAACTGAACCGGACAAGGTCTTGGAATATCTTCAACTGGATAAGCATCAGGGAGATCTTAGGGTCGATCTGACTGAACCAGAGAAGGCCTTTGACTGGATAAGCATCAGGAAAATCTTAGGGTCGATTTAACTGAACCGGACAAGGTCTTGGAATATCTTCAACTGGATAAGCATCAGGGAGATCTTAGGGTCGATCTGACTGAACCAGAGAAGGCCTTTGACTGGATAAGCATCAGGAAAATCTTAGGGTCGATTTAACTGAACCGGACAAGGTCTTGGAATATCTTCAACTGGATAAGCATCAGGGAGATCTTAGGGTCGATCTGACTGAACCAGAGAAGGCCTTTGACTGGATAAGCATCAGGAAAATCTTAGGGTCGATTTAACTGAACCGGACAAGGTCTTGGAATATCTTCAACTGGATAAGCATCAGGGAGATCTTAGGGTCGATCTGACTGAACCAGAGAAGGCCTTTGACTGGATAAGCATCAGGAAAATCTTAGGGTCGATTTAACTGAACCGGACAAGGTCTTGGAATATAGCTAAGAATTTAACTGAATCTTTCCTGAAAGGTAAAGGTCAGTCATATGCAATGCATGATATGGATCAAGCAATGATGTTCTCAATATAAATGAGACTTGTATGATATGATGTGTCTATGCATGTTATAATGATGTATGTGATGTTTTATGTATGTTTTTGTCTAGGAGGGTGAATCCTTGACGGGTGCCGGGAAGTCGTATCCTGGGCTGATGTTGAAGAATAGATTTTGCTTCCGCTGGGGATGATAACTGCAAGAATATCGGTAGGAGAAGATGACTCCGTTGCGGAATAAACTTGGCAAATGAAGGATTCTGCGGGGAGAAAAGATACTCTAGCGACCATGCTGGGAAGCAATACTCTGTGGGAAGAGGGATGCCTTGCCGAGTGTTGATAATAGTTTGCTGGGGATCGGAAGACTTTGTCGACGACGCTCTTTCCGTGGCTTTTGGCTGAGGATAACCCAGTTATATCCTGTTGGGGAAATAACTCTTTAAATAAAGTCGGGCGACGCGTTCGTGCTCTGCGAAGGATAAGCTTCCAGAATTTACTGGGGATAAGCTTACTGTTTGGGGATATGAATTCCAACTTTCCTGGGGAAACTGGATTGGACTCTTCTGGGGAGTTTTGAACTGCGGGGGAAGTGATTTCTTTGAATGTTTGATGTACCGCCGGGGAACAGTCTTTTAGGCCAAGACTGCCGGGGATGCTTGTTAAGAATACCTGCTGCCGGGGAATGTTTGAGATCGGCTGGAGAATACTCAACTTCCTTGAGATTTGATAATTTTGCTTGGAGAGGAATGTACTGTTTTGCTGAACCACTCTTTGGGGATTTAATATGTACTTGGTCGTGTTCTTTAGCTGAACCTACCTTGGTACCTTGGAGGATAGAACAATTAGACTGCTCAGACAACTCTTTTATTGCCCCTGTTTCTAGTGTCACCTGTAATTAATCCTTTGTTTCGTATGCAAATATTTATGAGTTAGCAAATTATTGTCAATGCATATATCACAAATTGAACCTTGGACGTTCTTCGCAAAACAAAACAGACAAAAAAGAAAAATACTTGGCACGTTTAACTGAAAATATATTTGTATTGATTTTGAATGGCTTAAAAATAGGCGTTTTGTGTACAAGAGGCTGACTTCCTAGTAAGAAGAACGTCGCCGAACAAGAGAGTTTATACAAATTTTGTACAAAATAAAACCGCTGTGTGAAGTGAATGATCCCACTGAGTTTCAACTCTGCTATTGCCTTTATAACTCCGAGCGTCTCATCACTTGATGACCTTGGTTGAAGGTGAAGCTGACTGATCGATGCCGTCTGAACTTGATGTAGATACCGGATTCTGGATGCAAAGTGATCAATGAGACATAGTATTACGCTTTATCCCTAATTTTTGCCTGGACCGCCCTTTCGGGTTTTCGGTCCACCGGGATACCCATTTTTGCCCAAGCCGCCTTTTCAGGTTTTCGACTTGCCGGGTGTACAGATTTTTCCATTTCATCCCTTCATTTTGCCCGAACCCTTTTGGTTCGACGGGAAGCCCTAATTTTTTCCTAGGCATGTCAGCCTAGCGGGTCTTTTTTATGCGTAGTATCTTTTTACTATGTCTGCATTGGCGGGGTGAGGAAGGTCGTCACCATCCATGTTGGTCAATATCATGGCTCCTCCTGAGAACACATGCTTAACCACAAATGGCCCTTCGTATGTAGGGGTCCATTTGCCCCTTGGATCACTCTGAGGAAGGATGATTCTCTTGATCACCAGATCCCCGACTTGATATTCCTGTGGTCTGACCTTTTTGTTAAATGCCCTGATCATCCGTTTCTGATACGTCTGACCATGGCAGATAGCAGCAAGTCTCTTTTCATCAATGAGGTTGAGCTGATCAAGTCGTGTCTGGATCCAATCATCTTCGTTCAGATTTGCATCCTTCATTATCCGGAGATAGGGTATCTGTACTTCGATCGGCAAGACTGCCTCCATACCATAAACCAGAGAGAAAGGAGTTGCCCCGGTTGACGTCCTAGCTGAGGTACGGTACCCATGCAGAGCGAATGGTAACATCTCATGCCAATCTTTATAGGTCACTTTCATCTTCTGCACGATTTTCTTGATGTTCTTATTTGCTGCTTCTACAGCCCCATTCATCTTCGGTCTGTAAGGAGAAGAATTGTGGTGCTGTATCTTGAACTGTTCGCAGAGCTCAGCGATCATCTTATTGTTTAGATTGGTACCGTTGTCTGTAATAATTCGCTCAGGGACGCCATATCGACAGATCAGGTTATGCCGAATGAACTGTGCCACGACAGTCTTGGTTACCGTAGCATAGGATGCTGCTTCAACCCATTTTGTAAAATAATCAATCGCCACTAGGATGAAGCGATGCCCATTGGATGCCGTGGGTTTAATCTCACCAATCATGTCTATACCCCACATTGCAAACGGCCAAGGCGCAGTCAGAACATTCAGGGGAACCGGAGGAACATGCACCTTGTCTGCATAAATCTGGCACTTGTGGCATGTCCTGGAATGTTGGTAACAATCAGCTTCCATTGTAGACCAGTAATATCCTGCCCGTAGGATTTTCTTTGCCATAGTGTGTCCACTGGAATGTGTTCCGAAGGTACCTTCATGTAGCTCTTCCATGATTCTTTCTGCTTCAGTCTTATCCACACAACGCAGTAAGGTTGAATCATGGTTTCGCTTATACAAGATGTCGTTGCTAAGGAAGAACTTGGCTGCAAACCTCCTCAGGAATTTCTTATCATTGACAGAGGCACCTTCAGGGTATTCCTGAGCTTCCAGATATCTCTTCACTTCGTGGTACCAAGGCTTCTCAGTCACCAATTCAGTTTCGAGGTCACAATAGTATGCCGGTTCGTCCAGTTTCCAGATGATGATCCGGGGAGCCTCATTATCCCATTTGACCTTGAACATTGAAGACATTGTAGCTAACGCGTCCGCTAGCTGATTCTCTTCTCTTGGAAAGTGCTCAAAGGTTATCTCTGTGAAGTGGGGGATCAGGGTCAACACACATTCTCTGTAAGGAATCAGGTTTGGATGTTTCGTATCCCACTCTCCTTTGATTTGATTGATCACAAGAGCGGAATCTCTGAAGACACTCAGAAACTTGATCCTTAGGTCGATCGCAGCTTGAAGACCCATGATACACGCCTCATACTCCGCCATGTTGTTGGTACAGTTGAAACACAGCCGGGCAGTGAGTGGAGTATGAGTACCTTGAGGAGATATGATGATGGCGCTGATACCATTACCCAAAGCATTGGAGGCTCCGTCAAAGTGCATAGACCATCGGGATCCTGGTTCAGGTCCTTCATCCGGTCCAGGTACTTCACAATCAGTTACTATCATGATGCTTTCATCCGGAAATTCGAAGTTCATTGACTGATAGTCATCTACAGCTTGATGAGCCAGGTGGTCTGCCAATACACTCCCCTTGATGGCTTTTTGGGTCGTGTACTGAATGTCGTATTCCGTCAAGATCATTTGCCATCTTGCAATTCTCCCAGACAGAGCAGGCTTTTCGAATACGTACTTTATCGAATCCATCTTTGAGATTAACAAGGTAGTGTGAGTCAGCATATACTGTCTCAGCCGGCGAGCAGCCCATACCAAAGCGCAGCAAGTTTTCTCAAGCAGTGAGTATCGGGTTTCACAGTCGGTAAACTTTTTGCTAAGGTAATAAATGGCATGCTCTTTTCGGCCAGACTCGTCATGCTGCCCCAGCACACACCCCATTGAGTTGTCCAGCACTGTCAGATATAGTATCAGAGGTCTCCCTTCCACCGGTGGCATAAGGATAGGTGGTTCTTGGAGATACTCTTTGATTTTGTCAAAAGCAGCCTGACATTCATCGTTCCAACGTACTACCTGATCTTTCTTCAGCAGCTTGAAGATTGGCTCACAGGTAGTGGTTAGGTGTGAGATGAACCGAGCAATGTAGTTCAGGCGTCCTAAAAAACCTCTGACTTCCTTCTCTGTCTTAGGAACTGGCATCTCTTGAATAGCTTTGACCTTAGCAGGGTCCACTTGAATACCTTTATCACTGACCACGAAGCCTAGTAATTTTCCAGATCTTACCCCGAAGGTGCACTTGTTCGGGTTCAATCTTAGCTTGTACAGTTTCAACCGGTCAAACAACTTCTGCAGATGATCTAGATGTTCTTCCTCAGTCTGGGACCTTGCGATCATGTCGTCCACATACACCTCTATCTCGTGATGGATCATGTCATGAAATAAGGCAACCATGGCACGTTGGTAGGTTGCCCCAGCGTTCTTCAACCCGAATGGCATGACCTTGTAACAGAAGGTGCCCCACTGAGTAACAAATGTAGTTTTTTCCATGTCTTCAGGTGCCATCTTAATCTGATTGTAACCTGAAAAGCCATCCATGAAAGAGAATACCTTGTGCTGAGCTGTGTTATCAACAAGGACATCAATGTGAGGTAAAGGGAAGTCATCCTTGGGGCTGGCCCTGTTCAGGTCCCTGTAATCGACACACATTCTGACCTTACCGTCCTTCTTAGGTACCGGCACCACATTAGCAACCCACTGAGGGTAAGAAGTCACTGCAAGGAACCCAGCATCAAACTGTTTCATGACCTCGGCTTTAATCTTCTCAGACATCTCTGGACGCATCCGACGAACCTTTTGCTTAACTGGAGGGCAGTCTTCCCTAGTTGGCAAGTGATGGACCACAATATCAGTATCCAACCCGGGCATGTCTTCGTAGGACCAAGCAAAGATCTCCATATAATCATGCAGCATCTTGGTTAACCGTTGCTTCACGCTGAGCTCTAGGTTGGCACCAATCTTTACCTCTTTCCTGTCTGCCTCAGTACCCAAGTTTATGGTTTCCACTGGCTCTTCATGGGGTTGAATTGCCCTCTCTTCCTGAAGCAGCAGTCTTGCAAGCTCGCCAGGCACTTCGCAATCATCTTCACCTTTGTCTTCGGCTAAGTTGATCGGATTTTCGAAGTCATAATTGGCAGTAGCAGAGTTGTTATCAGTGAGATCCAGAGTGGATTGAAACCTGTATGAGTGAGTGTGTGTGTAAATACAGCTGTTTTGAAATATATGTAAAGGAAAGAAAGACAGAAAAGGAACACAATATTTGTAATGCGAAAATACGTCCAAGATTTTCATTCATGATATATGAAATGACAGTTTGTATGCCCTCACAAATAGAACCACGGTGCCTCGGGTAAGACACCGGGCCATAGAGTTTATCATTGTTTATTACAAAATAACGGAACAAAGAAATTTATTACTGCGTCACAAAGGTAACAGGAGTATGGTCTTTAGCAATCCAGTTATTCAATCCGCCTTCGGTCGTCGGATAGATCCAGCTATTAAATTCAGCCTCATCCACTCCATTGTCTTCCCCAACCGCATTCACTCCTGAACTTGTAATGAATACAGGAGGTCTTCCGATCTTCGCTTTCCCCATAGCTTTCTGACCTTCTGTGGTAAATCCCAGCCCAAATTTATCAGTCTTCTGAGTAAAGTCTGGAAGTCTGCCCCAGTTGGCATTTTCACTCTTCTGAACCACAGCCCGGGCATCCTTTCGGGAGGCCATCTTCAAAGGACCAGTTTCTTCTGCTGTTTCTGACGCTGCTGTAATTGGAAGCACCTCCTCGAAATGCTGAAAGGGGGTTTCAATAAACTCCCCATCCGTCTCAATGTATCTGAAGGAGTTCAGGTGGCTCACCATATACTCCTCCTCTCCCTGCACAGTGACGATCTTCCCTCTGACGGGGTACTTCAGCTTCTGATGCAAGGTAGAGGTCACTGCCCCAGCCTTATGTATCCAAGGTCGACCCAATAGACAAGAGTAAGATGGACGGATATCCATCACATAAAAAGTGGAGTCGAACACCTGAGATCCCACACGAATCGGAATGTCAACCTCTCCATGAACCATCCTCTTTGAACCATCAAAGGCCCTGACGATGATATTGCTGGGTTTTAATTCCAGGCCTTCACAATCTAGACGGTCCAAAGCCTTCTTGGGTAGCACATTCAAAGACGAACCAGTATCTACTAACACATGTGCCAAGGTAGTGCCCCTGCATTCAATAGAGACATGAAGAGCATCATTATGGTCTCTTCCCTTTGCGGTCAAGTCAGCATCTGAGAAACCCAAGCCATTGTCTGCCGTCAGATTTGCTACGCAATCAGTGAACTGGACTGCAGATGTCTCATGTGGCACATGGGCCGTCTTGAGGAATGAGATTAAGGCCTTGGCATGGGCCTCGGAGCACAGCAATAAAGAGAGCATGGAGATTTTAGAGGGCGTATGCCCCAGCTGTTCCACAACATTGAAGTCACTCTTCTTTATAATTTTTAGAATCTCCTCCATCTCTTGTTGGGAGGCCTCAGCAGTTATGGGTACAGGTGCCTCTATCTGGGCAGGCTCAACCTCAACTCCTTTGCCCCGGGCATTGGATGACTCGGCAGCAGGAGAAACAATTGGATCAGCAGCAGGAACACGTATATTTGTAGGAGTTATCAGGAGCGGTCTTCGGGCAGCAGGCGGTGCAATGTCAGGCGAGAAGAGCCTGCCACTGCAGGTAACTTTGGTTGGGCCAGTGATGTCACAAATGCTGGCGCCAGCGTTGAACTCTTGTTTAATCCCATTCACATATACGTCTGCCCCATAGTGCCAAGGGACAGCTTTATCAGATACATAGGGCAGGGGCCACGGAACGGTGATAATAACAGGTGCAACGGTCATGATTTGAACGGGCCTCTTCGGGAGAGCCGGGATTGGATTATTGAAGATAGTCACCACAGAAACTTCTTCCATTGGAACCAACTGAACAGCAGACTTCTTAAACAGAATCTCCTTGCTATCCATTAGGCTTTGGATGCCTAATTTTAGCAAGGGACAACCAGATAGGGACACAGCACAGAACGGGCAACCCTCACTGCAACCCGGAAATAAACCGGCCAGCAGCAGGTTCTTTTTGACAGTCTTCAGAGGAGTGGCTAGATCATCCACAGAAATGGCATAAACATCTTCATCCACAGCATTTACCCCATGCTGAGGCATAGGAGCAGTAACTACATTCGGCTTCGCAGGCGCTTCGAACTGTATCTCCTTTGCATCGATAAGGTCTTGCACCTTATTCTTTAACGCCCAACAGTCATCAGTAGAATGCCCCGGGCTATCTGAATGGTAGGCACAACGAGCATTCGGGTTGTACTTGGGGGATGCAGTATTTGGAAACTTCGGCGCCTCCCTGACAGTCACTAAATTGGTTGAGAGCAACTGTGGCAGGATCTGCGACAAAGTCATGCTTAAGCGGGTGAATTCTCTCCGGGGTCTTTCAACCTTCTGAGGATTGTTTGGTCGGGGAGCGGAAGCAGGCTTAGCAATCATTACCGCACTGACAGATTGGCGGTGCTCATGTCTCTCTGATTTCCTGGAACCATATACGGCACTAGACTCCTTCTTGAAGGGTTTCTTCTCAGAACTAGATGATGCACCCTTCGGAATTTTTCCAGACTTTAACCCAGCTTCAATCCTCTCTCCAGTCAAGATCAAATCAGTGAACCCAGCAGAAGAATTCCCAATGAGATGGTTGAAAAACGGCCCAGATAGGGTCCCCAAGAACATGTCTACCAACTCCCGATCAGTCAATGGTGGTTGTACCCTGCCAGCCAGGTCTCTCCACTTCTGAGCGTACTCTTTAAAACCTTCGCTTGCACCTAGCGACATACCCTGGAGTTAGGTACGTGTGGGGGAAAGGTCGGCATTATATTGATACTGCTTGTAGAAAGCAGTAGCCAACTCCTCCCAGTTACGAACCTTGGTCCCATCCAGCTGATAGAACCATTCGAGATGAGTCCCTGAAAGACTCTCCTGGAAGAAGTGGATCCATAAATTCTTATCCGCAGAGTACGGCTGAATTTTCCGAACATAGGACCTCAGATGCAGCTTGGGACAAGATGCCCCGTCATACTTAGAGAAGGAGGGTGCTTTGAACTTGTGGGGGATAGTCACACCAGTTGACAAACCCAGATCTCCGAAATCCAGCCCAGGTACCTGTTGAACCTCCATAGCCTTCAATCTGTCCTCCAGTTGCTTATATCTGTCTTCTGCAGGAGGGTACTGCTCTTCATCAAAATCTGTCTCGTTGTCGGAGACTACCGGACTAGGAACCCTTGCTTCTGCCTGAGGAGAACTCTTGTCAACAGAAGAACCAGCCTCTTCCTGCTGCAGAGTATTGCCAAACCTTCGGCCCGAGTTGAACAGAACAGTTCTTCTCTTCTTCTTCTTCTCCTTCTTCAGGAGCATAGCCTTCAGTTCTTCTTGGCCTTGAGCCAAACCCTTGATTAGTTCCTGAAACTGCGCATTCTGCGCCTGAAGAGCCTTGATTGATGTCTCGGTTGATGCAGAGTCGGTATTCATGATGCTGAAATAAACAGCGAAGAACTGTAAGCGACCTGAAAAGGGGAAAAACCTGCTATGCACATGATGTATGAAATGCGTATGGATTATGTTTTCAAAGACAATCGGGAATCAACTTTGTAAACAAAAAAGGAACACACTTCATTAGATTTAACTTTGCAACTGAAATTATTCAACAAGTTGCCCTTAGGCGTTACATGAAAGGAAATACTGGAAAGGAAATAAAACTGTAAAAGCGCATCTGGAGCTCCTTATTGATCCCATGGTCTCCTCTTCTCAGTACGGATGTAGGCATTCAGAGCTCTCTCGTTCTCCAACTGCTTTGTCAGTTTCTGGATCTTTGATTCCTGCTCGTTGAACTTTTCCCGGTAAGAATCTCGCTCTTCTCGCAGTTGCGACCAAGATCTCTTCAGTGTCTCATAATCAGTAGGTATCTGAGGAGGGAGGACGGTTGGAGGAACACCATCTTTGTCAGAACACTCAAGAATGATGGGTCTGACAGCTTCATACGGCATACCTAACTTCTGAGCGCGGGTGCGAACCCATTTGTAGTAGGCTTCCATAGGTAAAGAAGTCTTTGGCCCTAACTCTTGTGGGTCAGCTTTATGAACTTTGTCCCAAGCCTTGATGAACCTACGATGCAGCTCGTCACTATCCACCTGAAACTCGAAACTGATGTGAGGCACCAACATCTCATGGGGGCCTGCTCTTCTTGCTCTTCCAAACTGACGGAGTGCTAGACATGGATTGTAAGAGATCCCTCCTTGAGTACCAATCAGAGGAACATTAGGGTATTCCTCGCATCGATCAATAATATCTGTCTCATCCAAACCTCTGCAAGTCCAAATGATGTCTTTATCGGTGAGAGACATTAACCTGTGAGCCCAACCTCTTCCTTCTTGATTCTTTAGTACGGACTTAGGGAGGTGCGAAATAAACCACTTCACCAACAAAGGGATACAACACCATAGGGTTCCTCGTCTTCGGGTAGTACGGGCATGAAGTTGTTGCAAGATGTCACCCAAGAGAGTGGGCACAGGATTCTGAGACATAAAGATCCTTATGGCAGTGACATTGATGAAGTTGTCAGGATTAGGAAACAGGACTAACCCATAGATTAGGAGAGCCAAGATGTCTTCATATGCCCTAAAGTCCAGGTCATTCCAGAAATTGTTAGCTTTACCAATCAGAAACTTGGCCAAGAAACCCTTAACTCCGCTTCTAGTTACCCAGTTGTCTGTTACCTCTTGATGGGTCAAAGGAAGAGCTGCAGCCACATCCTCAAGCCTGAGGGTCTTTTCCCAACCAGTAAAGGGAGTCTGATCCAAGATAGGGATACCAAGCAAATCAGAGAACTCTTCCAGGGTAGGGACCAGCTGGAAGTCTTGGAAGGTGAAGCACTGGTATAGAGGGTCATAGAACTGGGTCAGAACACTCATCAACTGTTGATCCCGCTTTGCAGTGACTAAACTGAGAAGGGAACCATGCCTCTGAATGAAGGAAGTGGTATTTGGGATTCTGCTAACCAACTCATCAAGCAACTCAGGTGAACGAACAAAGTTGAACCGGATAGTATTCCTTCGCACCGGCATCATAATGTCCTACAAAACAGAGCAAAGATGAAACCCTCTTGTCTTTGAAATGGTCAGTCCTTATGCAGGATGCATGCAATGCTCATGATGCTATGATGTTATGATAAAGCACACCATATATAGATACAAAGGCAAACATGGTAAGGCACACAAGTCACACAAGGCAAGCCCCTAAAGTTTAGGCCAGCATGAGGTCTAGGTACTACCCTCTTTCAGTTTGTTGGTTCATACCTGTCCTAATCAAAAGTAACCGGGTTCTTAGAGGATCCCAATATCATTGACTACCCTCAATCGGTCATAACTCCAGCATCGCAATCTTTTCTTGCGGCCAGAACCATCACGAGAGTTTAGCCTCAATGGGCGTAGCATACTGCTACTGTTCTAAAGGCCAAGTTGTGTCAATTAAGGTTCTAAGGTTGTTGGTTCTTAATGACTCCTTAGAAGACCCATATTCTCCTCGTTGCGACACAAGGGATATCAGTACAGACTAAGGTGCCACACCAACGTAACCACTGCTTCACCTGTGTCGGTCTACGCCGGACAGGTCCCTCACAGCTTATGCTACCTAAACAGGGTATCCCCAGATCCGGGTTAGGATCTATGTATCTCCGATGCAACCCACAATAGTAAAGCAAGCAAATCAATACAAGTGAAAACACAGTTATGAACTAGCACTAAGGTACACCTCACTTTAAGTTTGTTCCCCAGCAGAGTCGCCAGTTCTGTGATCGGTGGATCTGGAACTGACTGTTTAACGCTGGTTCGCGAAATGTTGCGAAAGCAAGAGTCGCCACCGTCTTTTATTTTCTCCAAATGGAAAGGACAAGAGCACAGAAAAATTCCTTATAGAGATTGCTCTCGGTTCGGGAGGTAGGTTATAGAAAGGGAAGGTGTTAGCACCCTTTCTATCCATGGTTATCCATGGGCTCTTAGATACTTGCTCATTTGTGTTTTCAAAAATTGTTTGTTTGCTTTTCAACTGTGGGTTTTAAAAAGTTTCTTTGAAAATTCCAGTTCGACTCTTGTATCGGTCCTCAAGAGTGTTTGAAAAATTGCTTTCGAAAGCTTTTTGAAAAGGTGTCGATGTGAAAAGTATTTTTTTTTATTTGTTTTGAAATTAGAGCAAGTATCTAGAGTCGTCTACCTACCCTAAGGAATTCGTCTGTATAAATGTCCTTTTAAAGTAGTGCCATCCCACCATTGAGAGGTAGGTAGCACCACCGTTGGAGGTGTTCGGGTCAATTCGAGGTTCGGGACATGGTGATCACCAGAGCAATGGGAAGACACCTTAGAAGCTACCCTCATGCCAGGTTCCCGGATCATGAGGACTTACTAAGACATCCTCTACTCGACGATCACCTTTCGAAGGCAAGGCAACAGTGAGGCGTACCCTAGGGGTGGTGTGTGCGATTCGTGTGTCATTTTCATTTGTATTTGTCTTGTCAGGTTATGGGTGATCTATGCGTTTGTTTTTATTTTTGACATTCATTCTTGCATGCTTTGTTTAGCAGTTAAAAGTTGCGAGGAAAAGTAAATCTAAAGCTATTACAAATGGCGCGGGTCCACATCGCCAAAATTTCTCGAACCCGATTTGACAGGAAAATAAAGAATTAAAGAAAATAAAGTGCGGCATATTAATTTACAAGGCCTTGGGAGAGATACATAAATATAAAAATAAATATGCGAATTAAATAAGAATTACGAACGAGGGCGTTGGACCCTTTTGCAAAAAATTAAAATTACATGAATTAATTAATTAAGAAAAGAAATTGTTTTTGTTTTTTGGTATTTTTATGTATTTTAAGATTTAATAGAAAAAAGAAAGAATTAATTAAAATTAACTACTAACCCTAATTCTACTTTATTTTAATTTAAGAAAACATTAAAATTTAACCTAAATTAAACCTAATTTTTTTATGTACAATTTTAATTATGAAAATAAATGAAATAAGTAATATTATTATAGAAGGGAAAATTAAAAGAAATAAAAACAATAATTAAACCTATTTCTACATTTTTTAGATTTTTTATGAAAAGAATTAATATTGCAAACCCTAATTTAAACTAAATTTATTTACATGCATTTATTTATAAGAAAATATTAAAATAAAAATATTTTTTATATTTTTTATCTTTTCTGATTTTTAGGCATTTTTTGTATTTTTGTAGAAATAATTAATTGATTTAAAAACAATAAAGAAAATAAAATAATAATTGAAAAAGATAAAATATAAGGAAAATTGCAAACCAGGGGGGTTTCAGACCCCAATATGGAGGTTGAATTTTGAGAGATCTGGCCCATTTATTTGGGTCCATTTGACTTTGGCCAGACACATGCAGGTGCGTTGACTAGGGCGTTCTGTGTTCCCCAATCCTGAGCCTTTGATCTGACTCCATGGGACGCGTGGCTGGCTTGATGAAGAGGTGCATCATGGTCTCCAACATAAGCGCTACACATGAACGTTAGAGGAAAAATAATATTGAGATTATTGAAGACCTGGGTTTCGAACCCAGGTCATGGATATTGCCAACGCGTGTTCCTTCCACTGAGCCATCCCAAACATATTTAATATATAATAGCAAATAAATAATATAAAAGGAAACAAAGGAGTTAGTGGGTCCGCGCGCGAAATTCAAACCAACGTATCACACACTGCCACGAGTTCATCTTCTTCACGTTCCTGAAAACATAAAAGAACAAGCAACGGTTTTTGGGACGTTCTCTTAGGCATGCTATTAGAAAATAGCGATTAGGCCTGTGTCATTCAGAAATTGGGCGCGATGGGTGGTTCAAGATCGTCTCCATGCGCTGAGTTGAATGGTGTAACTCATGTGTTCCAATTTTTCCTTGTCTTGAAATCCCCAATTTTGAGGTCCTGCAAACCCTAGAATACAAGCATGGCACAATCGTGTATACAGCATAATAATCAAATTAAGGCATATGGTTAGCTTCAAAACTTCACAAGGAACATGAATCTATAATCAAAATGCTATGAATGTACGTAAATATTGAAACACGATAATGGATTTTTCATGAGGTTTCTTGAATGCTGTATACCAATTCTTTGCGTTTTGATGGTGGTTTCTGATTGGAATACGTTCAGGGAACCTTGAGGAAGCTATTGAAACAAGAATTAGGTCTTGAATCGTCCTGGAATGATGTTTTCAGAATTGACTTTTTTGACAATTTTTTCAAGTTTGCGAAGAGCTTTCTTGCGCAGCTTTGTGTCCATTTGCATTAGGGTTATGATCAGGCATATGTAGTGAGTGCATTTGGTCAAAAAAACTCAATCAAATCCATTGCATTCATTGATTTTGAAATTTGATTTTCTAAGGATCTTTTTAAATCTTTTTCCATGTGTTCTTGGGCAAATCATGATCTAATCAGTCCAATTCTTTCCATATTTGCATATACACGAAATATTGAGTCTAAAACATGTATAAAAAGATTGGTTTGGTTAAGTTAAATATTTTTCATATATTTAATTGATTTAAATGAATTAATATAAATAAAAATTCAAATAAATAAATAAAAAATGAGAAAATACTTCCCTTTGGGCCAAGTGGTCGTGCACATGCCATGGATGATGATTTGTGGAAGAAAAATGGGCCCATTAGCAATTTTAGGTCATTTAGATCAAAGTTGACTTTTCAAAATATCCAAAAATTTCCCAACTTCTACAAGGCATAACTTGCTCAATTTTTAAGCTTTTCTCATATTCTTGGACATTTTGGAAAGGTCTTTGAGTCCTCTAACCAATGTCTTTGGTCCCATGTCATTTTGATTTAACAATCTCAAGTTATGGCCTTTGACTTAAAGTCCCTTTTTGTTGACTTTTGAAAATGACCTATAATGTTGAAATTGATAACTTTTTGTGAGAGAATTTCTTGGACTTGAAGTATGAAGATGAGTTGTAGGAAATGTCTTTCTCTTCAAAATGAGCTTTGGATGGAATTTTTCTGATAATCCATGTGAAAGTTATGCCCTGGTCAATTTCAGTTGACTTTTTCAACTGTCCAAATAAGGAAACTTTTGCATCTTGATGATTTCTGAGCCAAATTTTGAGAATCATGATCAAGCATTGATCAAATGATGTTTGTGGCTTCAAAATGATATGTTGACCAAAAATTTGAACTTTTGACTGCCAAATGACCATTTTGCCCCTACAGTTGACTGTAGTGCAATTTAGGGTTTTGACTGTGCAATTTTGTGCTGAATGCCTTGAAACTTGATATGAGGATATTTGACCATATTTGTAGGCATATGAGACTTGATTGGGCCCTTGAAAACTTCCTTTTCTTGATCAGACTTAAAACCCTAGTTTTGACTGTATAGGAAACCTTTGCACTGTGCAACCCTTGGGGAGTTTTGTGACTTGGCTTGGCAATTTCTTGAAGAATATGGGAGGGCAAATTTTGGGGTACAACAGGCATTATAGGTCATTTTGGAAAGTCAACAAAAACACCTTTTTTGTCAAAGCTTCATACATGAACATGGAAGACTCAATTGAGATGATACCAAAAGGGTTGCTTATAGAACATCTTAAGCTTTCTAAAAAGTCCAAGGACACATCTCTAGGGTCAAAATTGAAGGAGTTATGCATTGGCCAAGTTGACCCTTTTTGCAAAATTGCCAAAAGTCAAATATGCCCAAAATTACATTTTTTTGTCAAATGGGCCCAACTTTTTATGCTTGCACTGAGTTTGTAACATGACCCACGACCCATGATCCTTACCATTTGTCATTTATTTTGATTTTATTTCAATTAAAACAAATAAAATCAAAATAAAATCATGAAAATATCAAAACTAATCAAAGCTTGAGATTTTGTGCATGTTTAGGCCTATTATACAGCTGGAAAGAGAATCAAATCGTGCAAGCTTCATTTGGACACAAAAAGATTGGATTTGGCTTGATTTGGAAATATTTGCATAAGGATCAAATCTTGAATCAATGATCTTAATTGAGGAAGATTTTAAACAAGTTTGTAACCCTAATTTGTTCTAGGGTACATAAGGAACATGTACAGACCAAAAGCAGGGAAATTTGAGGCGTGAAAAGAAGAGAACAAATCTCAAAATTTCAAGGAAAAGTTGCAATCTGATTTCCTAGTTCCAGGCTTCCTCAAGCCATTCCAGGCACACCATTCGTTTGCTGGACATCCAAGGATCACATTGTAACCCTTAGCAAGATCCCTCAAGCCTTGAAACGCATTGTAAGTACCACGCAGTTTTCATATTTTCTTGATTTTGAATCCATCAATTCTGGAATCTTTAACATGATTCATATATATATTCTTAATCCATGAGGTGTTTGCAAGCTAATGGTAATATCCAATTGCATTTTTATTGGCTATACAACAAGTTGCCATGGCTAGGGTTTTAGTTTCGTTTTTAGGGATTTTGTGTACAGGTACAATTGACCATGGATATGGGTACCATGATGCTCGTGAGGTTGCCACAAGTTGATTGGTACCATTGTTGTGCATTTATCGTGCTTGCATAAGATTTTGTAGAAACACAGGGTTGTACCTACGCCCCTTTGTCCGTAGGTAAAAGTCCTAGGTCTAAAACGACGGAGATGATGAGGAAGATGATAACGTTGTGCCCCACGGATGGTCCGTTCAAATTTGCGCGCGTTTTGATAAATATTGTTTTGTTTTTTTATATAATGATTGTTTGTTGTTCTATGTACAATCAAGCAAGCTAGCTCAGATGGTCATCATGCATTGGGAAAACGCCTAAGGGCCTGGGTTCGATCCCCAGGTCCCCAACTTTGCTTTCTATATTTTTTCTATGCATAATTAGGTACACAGGTATACAACAAGTCCACCATGCGTACTCAATGTCCAACCAATCAGATCATCCACATGCTAGATCCAAGGATTCCCAATGAAGGTCTACCATGGACATCAGTCAAGCGTGTACACAGGATTTGGAAAGTCAAAACAGGCCAAGCGTTTGGACCCAGAATTTGCCAGCCACACCCCCTTGTTTGCTAGCATACCACCAGGCCCATTTTATATCTATTCTAATTTCCTTTATTTAATTTAATTAGTTTAATTTATTTTCTAACAAAATAATTTCTTTTTTCACAAAAGTCATAAAATCAATTTTCACAAATTTAGATTTAGGTTTTATTTTTATCAAATTTAATTTAATATTAGTTAAATTTAATTTTAGGGTAATTCTAACCTTTTCTCAATAAAACAAAATACAAAAATAGGTTAACATAATTATTTTTCTTAATTTAAATTAATTAGTAATTAGGTTTTTTTATTTTATTCAATTAAACCTCATTTTCTCAAATAATCAAAAACCACAAAAAATTGATTTTCCTTTTAATTAGGTTTAGACGGGGTCAAAACCCTAATTTCTCTCGTTCTCGATTAATCGCGCGCATTTATTGTTTTTGAGATATTAATGTAACTGCTTACAGTATGTAATAGTTTAATTAGGATTTCCTTTTATTTATAGTTTTACGGGTTTTTGGCTATGTAATTAATCCCTTATCCCGAAGCCTTGTAATAGCGTAGTTTTTATTTCTCGCACTTTAATTCTCACAAATATTAAGTGTTAGATGTATGTTAATAGGATTGTATGACAAGATTGCATGTTAATTTAAAATGGCAAGCAAACCCTAATGTGCAAAGATAATAACTTGAAATCAAATCACTCGCACATGCGCACTCCTAGGGTATACTCTCACTTCGGTTGCCTTCGGTAAACGATCATTAAGTATAGGGTGTTTTAGTGGTTACCCTCTTGTCTAACAAAGATCAAAAGTCCCATTCAAAAATGTTGCCTCGGAAAGGTCGCCTCGGAAATGTTGCCTCGAATATGATCTTAAGACATTAGGGTTATTACTAAGACGTCCTAACATTGCTTTAGTGATCGTACGTCCCTTTCGAATTGACCCTTACAACTCCAACGATGGTGCTACCTGTTTCTCAATAGTATGATAGCACTGTCTAAAGGAAACAAGAACAGAAACAATCCTTTTTCGAGTAGGTAGATGCTAGTAGGTACTTGCTCAAAACAATAAACTTTTTCACACTTACACCTTTTTCAAACAAAGTTTTCAAAAACACTTCGTAACACTCTTGAAGACAGAAGCAAGGGTTAAAACAAAGTAAAACAAAACTTTTCAAAACACACACAGGCAATATTAAATGATGAGCAAGTACCTAAGAGCCCGTGGAAAACCACGGATAGAAAGGGTTCTAATACCTTCCCTTTTCTATAATCTACCCCCCGTACTCAAAATCTCGAAAAAAGAATTTTTCTGTGCTTTTTTCCTTTCCAGTTGGATAAAACAAAAGTCGGTGGCGACTCTTACTTACCGCGACATTTTGCAAACACAAACACAAAACGCAAACCAGCATCTTCCAAAAACAGTCCGGTTTTGCCACCGTATCACAGAACTGGCAACTCTGCTGGGGAGTTAATAAGTGGGGTATACCTTAGGATTAGTTCATCATATTTGCTTCTCTTGTTTGTTTTGGTTGCTTTACTTTTAAGGGTTTTGTATTGGGAGTTACTATAGATCCTAACCCGGATCTAGGGACACCTTTTAGGTAAGTAGCAATAAACTTTGAGGGAACTGTACGGCATAGACCGATACGGTTCAAGCAGTAGCTACGTTGATGTGGCACATTGGTTGGTACCGGTATCCCTTGTGGAGAAACGAGGAGAATACGGGGCCACTATGTGTGTTGTTAAGCATCAACTGACCTTAGAACCCTTAATAGACCAACTTGGCCATTAGAAAGTAGTGAGATAGTCGGTCTCGGTGTAAAGCTGGGAACTGGTTGATACTCGATGCTACACTCATTGAGACCATACTCTCGAGATAGTTCCGGCCGCAAGAAAAGATTGTGTGAGCTGAAACCGTGACCGATGGAGGATGGTCAGTGATATTGAGAACCTCTAAAACCCGATTACTTTTGCTAGGATAGGTTGAAGCCAACTGAACTTCAAGAGGGTAGTACCTAGACCTCATGCAAGCCTTAAACTTAAGGGCTATTGTGTGACTTGTTTGCCTTTGCCATGCCTATTATCTGTTATACCTGTTGATTGTTTTCATCATGACATAATGCATCATAACATAGCATGCATACTTCATTATACTGACCATTTCAAAGACCGAGGGGATTTATCTTTGTTCTGTTTTGCAGATTATGGCTTCCATGCGCAGAAACACCATTCAAGTTAACTTTGTGCAAATACCTTCTCAACTCAAAGAGTTAGCCTCAAGAGTGTCTGAAACTTCTATGTTTATTAAGAGGCATGGTCAGCTTCTTAGCCTGGTTACCTCAAAGCTTAATGAGCAAATGATGAGTGTGCTTTTTCCAGTTCTTCGATCCTGTGCATCATTGTTTCACTTTTCCAGATTACTAGTTGGTTCCCACTTTGGAGGAGTTCTCTCACTTATTGGGTATATCCATCCTAGAGCAGGTGCCTTTCATAGGTATGGAAGAGACTCCTAGACCAGAAGACATTGCCTCAGCTCTACATCTAAAACGGGCTGATGTAGTATCCAATTGGGAGACACGAAGCGGGGTCAAAGGTTTCTTAGCCAAGTTTATGATGGATCAGGCTCAGCTGTTCTGGGATAATTTGGATTTTCAGGCTTTCGAAGACATCTTGGCTCTCCTTATCTACGGTTTGGTTCTCTTCCCGAATATGGATTCCTTCGTGGATGTGAATGCATTTAAGATTTTCCTTTCTCGTAATCTTATGCCTACTCTACTGGGTGATATCTTGCACACTCTCTACACTCGTAATGTGCGAAGAAGAGGGACTCTCATGTGCTGCATGCCATTGTTGTCGAGGTGGTTTATTTCACACCTCCCCGAGTCTGTGTTAAAGAATGAAGAAGGTTTGGGATGGTCGTACAGGTTAATGTCACTTGCCCATACAGACATTCTTTGGAGCTCCCAGTTAATGGAAGACACTGCTGTCATTGATCGTTGTGAGGGATACCCTAATGTCCCGTTACTTGGGATCAGAGGGGGTATAACCTACAACCCTTGTCTAGCTTTGCGACAATTTGGTCGTGCTCGGAGAGACGGTCCTCATGAGCTACTTCTTATAGATATTGCCTTTGACTACAAGGAGGACGTTGACGAGCACCGCCAGAGGTTTATACGAGCTTGGGGCATGGTGAACAGATCTGACCCCCAAGAGCTAGGACCAAGGACTTCTCTCCATATGCAGCCTTATCTCCAATGGGTCCGAGCTCGTGCACAGAAGCTTGGGATGCCTTATGAAGCTATGTTGCCAGTGATTGTGGAACCCACCTACGAAGAGGGTATTCCTTATACAGTCCTTTATCCCTACATTCCCACTAATCTTAGGGCGTTGCAGAGATCCTGGATTCAACTGAAAGAGGAGAGGGATACCTACCGGGAGAAGTACTATGAGCAAGAAAGGAAGATCTTGGAGCTCACCAGGAAATTCGAGAATGAAAGAACGATCAATGACTATGTCAGCATAAAGGGGAAGCGTCCATGGGATTTCTGATTTTGCTTTTTCTAGTTTAGATTGTTTTTTCCATTTATTTCTTTCTAACGTCTCAAAGGCATTGTTGAACTTTTTACGAGATAATCTAATAAAGTTTGTTTTATTTTTGATTTGCAAATTTAAATCTCCCAAAGTCTTTGAAATCATTACATGCGCATCCCATTATCATGCACACCATTACAGGTACCATCACAGGTTTCTCATCTTCTTCGCTGTTTATTTCAGCAGAAATGTCTTCTGATCAAGCCATCAAAGATCTCCAGGCACAAAACGCCCAATTCCAACAAATGTTCTTAAGCTTGGCTAAAGGGAAAGAGGATTTGAAGACTCTGATTCTGAAAGAGAAAAAGAAGAAGAAGAGGGTTGGTGTTCTGAACATGGGTAGAAGATTCAGAGAAAGGATAAGACAATCAGCTGATCTGACTTCCTCATCCAAGGACGGGGAGAACCAAGAAAGGACAAATGACCCTAGTCCGGCAGTTTTTGATAATGATAAGGATTACGATGAAGAGCAATATCCTCCTGCTGAGGATAGGTACAAACAACTAGAAGATCGTCTGAGTGCTATGGAGATTCAGAAAATCCCTGGTCTGGATTTTGGAGAGCTGGGACTGGTATCGGGAGTGGTGATCCCTCATAAGTTAAAAGCTCTGGTTTTTTCCAAGTACGATGGAGTGTCCTGTCCAAAACTCCATCTTTGTTCGTACGTCAGGAAAATCCAACCCCACACTGCTGATAAAAATTTGTGGGTACATTTCTTTCAGGATAGTCTGTCAGGGACTCAACTTGAATGGTTTTATCAATTGGAAGGAGCCAATGTCCGAAACTGGGAGGACCTTGTTGCTGCCTTTTACAGGAAATATCAGTATAACGCCGACCTTGCTCCCACTCGTACTCAGCTTCAGAGTATGTCTATGGGTGCAAGTGAAGGTTTTAAGGACTATGCTCAAAAGTGGAGATACTTAGCTGGAAGAGTCCAACCCCCTTTGTCTAATAGGGAGTTGGTTGACATGTTTCTAGGGACGCTATCTGGTCCATTTTTCAATCATTTGATCGGAAGTTCATTATCTGTGTTTACTGAGTTGATTTTGACTGGAGAGAGAGTAGAAGCTGGTATCTGAAGTGGTAAGATACAGAAGGATACTTCATCAAGTACAGTAAAGAAGCCTTTCACCAGTAAGAAAGAAGCTAGTGCAGTTTATGGCTCGAGGAGCCAAAGCAGACTTGAACACCATTAAGCAGTAAATCCGGTAGTGATATCAAGACCCACAGTTTCTCCACAACACAACAATCAACAAAGGGTGGAGAGACCACAGAACCAGTACACTCGGCTCAACATGACCTTGTCTCAAATTCTACCACAATTATTGAAGACCAATCTGGTAACTCTGAGGGAGGCCCCGAAGAACCCCAACACCACTTCTCCTCAATATAACCCGAATGCCCGTTGCGCCTATCATTCCGAAAGTCCAGGTCATGATACAAACAACTGTTGAGCTTTGAAGAATAAGGTGCAAGACTTGATCGAAGCCAAAGAGATTGAGTTTGACGCTCCGGAGAAGCCCAACGTCATAACTGCACCCATGCCCAAGCACGGCTTAGGAATCAATGCTATTGAGGTTGTCTCCACCACAGAAGATGCTGATGATGAGAACCCGGATGTTGATAGTTGGGTCTACCCTACAACCAATGATGGATTGAACAACTGGACGGCGAAAGACTTCATACCTGTTTCTTTTATTATACAGTAATTGACTTTTGTTTTAAGAGTTGTAACAGACAGTTTTAAAACTTTATGGCTCGATGCCTTGCCCGAGGCATCTTGGCTTTGCTTGTGAGGGATTATTATTTGTCATTTTCATATATCATCAGTAAAACATTGGACGTTTCTTGCATTACAAATTTTGCGCTCCTTGTTTTTCTTTTTTTGTCTCTCACTTTATCAAAAACAGCTATTCTCTTACACACACTCGCATATCATAATGCAGATCCATATCCACTTTGGATCCCATTGATAACAACTCTGCTACTGCCAGTTATGACTTCGAAAATCCGATCAACCAAGCCGAGGACGAAGGTGAGGATGATTGTGAGGTACCTGGAGAACTTGCTAGACTGTTACTACAGGAAGAATGGGCCATACAGCCTCATGAAGAGCCAGTCGAATTAGTGAATTTGGGTACAGAGGAAGACAGGAAAGAGGTCAAGATAGGTGCGAATCTGGAGCCTAGTGTTAAGCAACGGTTGATACAGATGCTACGCGACTATGTTGAGATCTTTGCTTGGTCTTATGAAGACATGCCCTATTTGGACACTGATATTGTGGTACACCGCCTACCAACCAAAGAAGACTGTCCTCCAGTAAAGTAGAAGGTTCATCGTATGCGCCCTGAGATGTCTGAGAAAATCAAAGCTGAGGTCATGAAACAGTTTGACGCCGGATTTTTAGCTGTCACTTCTTACTCGCAGTGGGTTGCCAATGTTGTTCCAGTACCTAAGAAAGATGGTAAGGTACAGATGTGTGTGGACTATAGAGATCTGAACAGGGCAAGCCCCAAGGACGACTTCGCACTTCCTCACATCGATGTTCTAGTCGACAACACCGTGCAGCATAAGATCTTCTCCTTCATGGATGGTTTTTCTGGTTACAATCAGATTAAGATGGCTCCCGAGGACATGGAGAAGACAACCTTTGTTACGCAGTGGGGCACCTTTTGCTACAAGGTCATGCTGTTCGGATTGAAGAATGCTGGGGCCACTTATCAACGCGCCGTGGTTGCTTTGTTTCATGACATGATTCACCATGAGATCGAGGTTTATTTTGATGACATGATTGCAAGGTCCCAGACCGAGGAAGAACACCTTGACCATCTCCAGAAACTGTTCGACAGGTTGAAGACGTACAAGCTGAGGTTAAACCCGAACAAGTGCACCTTCGGGGTAAGGTATGGTAAACTGCTGGGCTTTGTCGTCAGTGATAAAGGTATTCAGGTAGATCTTGCAAAGGTGAAAGCTATACAAGAGATGCCAGCTCCCCACATAGAAAAGGAAGTTAGAGGTTTTCTGGGACGTCTGAACTACATCGTCCGATTCATTTCACATATGACCGCTACTTGTGAGCTAATCTTCAAGCTGCTGAAAAAAGATCAAGTGGTAAAATGGAATGATGAATGTCAGACCGCTTTCGAAAGGATCAAGGAATACCTCCAAGAGCCACTAATTCTGATGCCTCCAGTTGAAGGAAGACCTTTGATCTTATACTTTACAGTACTGGATAATTCAATGGGGTGCGTGCTGGGGAAGCATGACGAGTCTGGCCGAAAAGAGCATGATATTTACTACCTTAGCAAAAAGTTTATCGACTGCGAGACCCGATACTCATTACTCGAGAAAACTTGTTGCGATTTGGCATGGGCTGCTCGCCGGCTGAGACAGTATATACTGACTCACACTACCTTATTGATATCAAAGATGGACCCAATCAAGTATATCTTCGAGAAGCCTGCCTTGTCCGAAAGAATAGCAAGATGGCAGATGATCTTAACCGAGTACGACATCCAATACACAACCCAAAAAGCAATCAAGGGGAGTGTATTAGCGAATATTTTGGCGCATCAAGCCGTGGATGACTACCAATCCATGAATTTCGAGTTTCTGGATGAGAACATCATGTTAGTAGCCGACTGTGAAGAACCGGAACCGGATGAAGGACCTGAGGAAGGATCCCGATGGTCTATGTATTTTGATGGAGCCTCTAACGCGTTGGGTAATGGCATTGGCGCTGTGATCATATCTCCTGAGGGCTGTCATACTCCGTTCACCGTCCGATTATGTTTTAACTGCACCAATAATATGGAAGAGTATGAAGCATGTATCCTGGGTCTTCAAGCTGCTAATGACTTGAGGATTAAGTTCTTGAGTGTATTCATAGATTCTGCTCTAGTGATCAGTCAGATCAAAGGCGAGTGGGATACGAAGCACCCAAATCTTATTCCTTACAAAGAGTATGTACTGACATTGCTTCCGCACTTTGAGGAGATAACCTTTGAACACTTCCCGAGAGAGGAGAATCAGTTAGTGGACGCGCTAGCTACCATGTCTTTTGTGTTCAAGGTCAGGTGGGACAATGAAGCTCCCCAGATTACCATTGAGAGGTTGGACAAACCCGCACATTGTTCTGATATCGAGACTGAAGAGGTAGCAGATAAACCCTGGTTCCATGAGGTAAAGAGGTATCTTGAGGCTCAAGAATACCTCGAGGGTGCATCTGTTAATGAAAAAAAGTTCTTGAGAAGGTTCGCTACGAAATTCTTCATCAGCAATGGTATCCTTTATAAACGTAACCATGATTCAACCTTACTGCGATGTGTGGACAAAAGCGAGGCAGAAAGGATCGTGGCGGAGTTACATGAAGGTACCTTCGGAACTCATTCCAGTGGACATACCATGGCAAAGAAAATCCTACGGGCTGGATATTATTGATCCACTATGGAAGCTGATTGTTATCAGCATTCTTGGACCTGTCACAAGTGCCAAGTCTATGCTGATAAGGTGCATGTACCTCTGGTTCTTCTGAATGTTTTGACAGCTTCTTGGCCTTTTGCAATGTGGGGCATCGACATGATCGGTGAGATCAGACCTACTACGTCCAACGGGCATTGTTTCATTCTGGTAGCTATTGATTATTTCACGAAGTGGGTTGAGGCAGCTTCCTTTGCTACAGTAACTAAGAACGTCGTGGCACGGTTTGTCCGACACAATCTGATATGTCGATATGGTGTACCAGAGAGGATCATTATGGACAATGGTACAAATATCAACAATATAATGATCACCGATCTCTGCAAACAGTTTAAGATTCAGCATTACAACTCTTCTCCCTACTGGCCGAAGATGAATGGGGTTGTTGAAGCAGCAAATAAAAACATCAAGAAGATTGTGCAGAAGATGACGATGACATACAAAGACTGGAACGAGATGTTACCATTCGCTCTTCAAGGGTATCGTACCTTAGCACGGACTTCGACAGGGGAAACACCCTATTCTTTGGTGTATGGCATGGTGGCAGTCTTACCCATTGAGGTCCAGATACCATCTCTCTGGATTATGAAGGATGCAGGTTTGAGCGAAGATGATTGGATCTAGACCCGACTCGATCAACTGAATCTAATTGACGAGAAGGGACTTACTGCTATTTGTCATGGTCAGACGTATCAGAAGCGAATGATCAGGGCTTTTAACAAGAAAGTCAAACGCTGAGAGTATCAAGTCGGGGATCTGGTGATCAAACGCATCATACTGCCGCAAGGTGATCCCAGGGGAAAATGGACCCCCACATACGAAGGACCATTTATGGTTAAGAACATTTTCTCGGGAGGAGTTATGATTCTAACCACCATGGATGATGACGACCTTCCTCACCCCGTCAATGCAGACATAGTGAAAAAATACTACGCATAATCAAAGACCCTCTAGGTCGACTGGCCTAGGAAAAAATAAGGGCTTCCCGGTGAACCAAAAGGGTTCGGGCAAAAGTAAGGGATGAAAATAAAAAAACTGTATACCCGGCAAGTCAAAAACCTGAAAAGGAGGCTTGGGAAAAAAAGGGTATCCCGGTGGACTGAAAACCCGAAAGGGAGGTCCAGGAAAAAATTAGGGATCAAAGCGTAACACTATGTCTCATTGGATCATCTTGCAACCGGACTTCGGTATCGACTATCAAGCTCGAACGGCGTTAATCAATCTGATATACCTTCTACCAAGTAGCAAAGTGATGAGACGCTCGAAGATATAAAGGCAATAGCAGAGTTGGAATCCAATGGGATTGTTTACATAGCTGTTTTTCTTTCTTTTACTCAAATTATATAAATTATGTTCTTTCGGAGGCGTTCTCTTACTAGGACGTCAGCCTCTTTGTACAAAACACCTATTACAGGCCAACTTCAAAATCAATACAATTCATTTTCACAAGAAATTTCAACTTGTTTTTTCTTTTCTGTTTTGTTTTGCAAGAACGTCCAATGATTCATTTTTTATGTATGCATTTGAAAATAATTGCTGCTCATAAATATTTACATGTGAAACAAAAGACAATTGCTCGTAATTCCAGGAACAGGGGCAAACAAGAAATTGAAGTGGTGAAAAACACAAGAAGGGGGGTTGAATTGTAAAACTGAAATCGAATGCAATGAACAAGATATTTTTATCATGGTTCGTTTGATCTCAAACTACTCCAGTCCACCCGTCAAGGTGATTTCGCCTCTCTCGAACGAGGTCTTAATCCACTATATTCAACTGAATATTACAGACTGCTTTAACAACTGCTAAAGCCTTCTTGATCCAAACCACAACCCGGTTTGTCAAGGTAACACTTTCTTACAAAGAGATAAAACTAAGTGTGTGAATGTTTTCTACAAAACTGTATCACAACTGTGATGTATACACAAATTGAAGCTTAGAAACTAGATTGCTAAACAATGATAGAATATCAGAATATGTGGTTTAGCAAAACTGAGAGAAAGAAGATTTTGATTAGCTTTTGTGCGTGTAGAGATTTGGAGAGCATTAGCCATTTCAATCTTCAAAGTCTTGTTTATATAGCACTGAGATGATGAACGTTGGATGCAATATTCTTGATTCAATGCTAATAACAAACTTTCCTTATCGAGCAGATCTTGTCTGGAATGAGGCCGTTGGAATTAATTTGCTTTCAATGCACAGTACCGTTGCTTACTTAATGCAAGTTCTGGCTTGGCTCATTCTGACTCTGCTTCGCTGCTGATGAACTGTTGTGTTTCTTTATCAGAGTGTTGAGCGCAGTCTTGTTCATCAGGCTTCAGCATGTACGTGAGTTGATCATCTGATTCTGACATTCTGATATGGCAACTTCTGATGCTGGTGTTAAGAACCAAATTCTGATGCTGATTAGATGTGATCTTGCTTATCAATCAGAGTATCTGCAAGTCAGAACATAATAATTTTAGGTAGCAGATAGTTCATATATGAATATCATAAATAATATATCTTTTCACTTTGTTATCATCAAAACTTAAATGTAGGGTAGTAGATTCAAACTTTGTTCTAACAATCTCCCCCTTTTTTATGATGACAAAAACTAGATATTTTTTAAATGAAAATAACGTGAAAAGGTATCTGAGATATGCATCAGAGTAAGAAGTAAAAGGATACGGAGTAAAGAGATATCAGAGTTAAGAGATATACTCCCCCTGAGTTTATTACTTCCCTTTGATTACAAGTGTTCTTCAGGATCAGATCTTTTTGCCTTTCTTTGAACGTTAGAGTATCAGAGTCTTTGACTATCAGAAGCTTTATGTCAGAGCAGAGCTTCAGAGCTTTTCTTGTCAGAGCTTTGCTTTGGATCAGAGTATCAGAGCGGATTAGAGCTTCATAGTGATCAGAGCTTCTAGTCTTCAGAGTGTCCAGGAGCTTCCTTGTACCTGTAGACTTTAAGCAAAACAGAAAAACATTTTCAAGTAATAGAGTTAGAATGTTTGAGAATTTCTGTCTAGTTAGCCGTTATTGTTTAAAATATCATTCTTGTTCTCCCCCTTTTTGTCAGCAATCAAAAAGTGTAACTGATGTGCTAAAACAATTAAGATCAGAAAAACTAGTTATATTAAAAGAGTTCAGAATCAAAACATGAAAATAGTACAAAACACATTCAAGTAGTACATCAGAAAATCAAGGAAAACATGAAAAAGGACATGAATGAAAAAAAAAGACTAAGGTTGAGGAGGCAAGCGTGTGAACAGGTTCTCCAGCATGGCTTGGATCTTTTCAGCAGTCTCATTCTGCTTGTGCACCATGCTGACAACAGTGTCAATCTTGCTATCCTGCACATCCATTCTTTCTTTCATCTTCTGGTCGCTTTTATCCATCCGCTGCTGCAGACGCATGTCATTCAACCTTAGTTCTTCCAGAGTCTGCCTGTCCAAGGCAGCTTGAGAAGCATCAGAAGCAGGAAGCTTCTGAGAGCTTTCAGCAACATCTTCTGCTTGACTTTCTTCAGCTTGAATGGTCTTGTCTTATTATAATTGCACCTTTGCAGCTTGCTGTTTCTCAGACCAAGGTTCACTATCCAGAGGGAGCACGTCTTCTTTCAGAAGCTGACTTCCAACTTCATTCAGAAGCTTGCTGAAATTTTGTTGTGCCTGCTCATAGTTGATATCCTGCAACTTGAGGGCTTCATCACGTACCCAAAGTCTGAATTGTGACCAGAGCTGATCAGAAGCAGCTGGGTCAATCATTCCAGGACAGACTTGCTTCAAAGAAGCAATCCATTGCAGCACACCTGTTTCAAAATTCATAATACCAGAGCCAACATCTGGTTGTTTTGGTTTTGGGATGGCAATTTTATGTTTCAGATCAGCAAGACGGTCAAGACTGGTTAAGTCTATGAAAGTCCTGCTGGGGTTTTCGGAGGTTTTCTGGGTAGCTGTTTGTTTTGGAGAGGGAGTTTCAGAATCAGAAATTATGATTGGACTGGGTGGTGTTTTGGGAGTATTTGGTGGTGTAGATTCTGATGAGGATGGCAATTGTGCTAAGGTGATAGTTGTTCCACCTGGCAGCTGGATTGCCAAAGGTGATGGTTGAGGTGAATGAGGTTCAGATGGTTGAGGAGAAGGAGTTTCAGAGTGATGAAACTCTGGTTGAGGTGATGGTGGATTAATTTCTGGTTGGGGAGAGGGAGACGGAATTGCTGGTTGAGGAGAAGTTGTTGGAATTTCTGATTGTTCAGGGATAAGGGGTTCTTCTGGAATTGGTGAAAGTGGTTGTTGTTGTTGTGGTTCTTCAGCAGATTGCTGTTGTTCTGGTTGTGGAGGAGGGACAATTTGTGGTTCAGAGATTGGTTGATCAGAAGTGTGTTGATCAATGTCAGACAGCACTTGATCAATTGCTGATGTTGTTGAGATTGTTGGTTGTTTGGGATGTTTGGTTCTGGGTCTTCTGAGTTTTAATGCCTCAGAAGGGTCCTCTTCTGGTACAGTTTCATCTATGGTAGGGATGGGGATTGAGATTCTATGAGAGGTTTGAGGAGGAATAGATGCTGGAATAGTAGAAGAATTTAAAACAGAAGCAGCAGATGAATTACCTCTTTTCCTGGGTGTCTGCTGGGATGATCCTTCTGATGGTGCCTTCCTCTTCTTCGTTTTCTTCAGAGTCACTTCTTGCTAAGGTTGATGCAGAGCTTTGATAATCAGATTTGGATCTGAACCATCTGCCTTGCACGCATCCAAGTATCTGAGAACCACCTCTGGTTTGGATTCTATTTCAGAAAATAACGGAAAGTCACTCAGAGGCACTCTTCTGCTGGTGATATCAGCAATAGGAGTAGCTCTGGGTTCCTTCTGAATATTCTCTATCAACTTCATCTTCTTCAAGTTCTTTGCATTCAGAGGTTTCCCAACTGTTGGTTCAATAGTGCTTAGCTCTTGAGCTTCTATCAGATGCTCTATCAGCCTATTCTCTGTCAGAATATCTGATATCAACCTTCCAAAGGGTATCCAATCCCTCTTGGTTCTTTCTTCTTCCCTGGTTTCCTTCACACTTGTTCTGAGGTGGTTGAACAGGAAGTGAGCCAGATTGATCTTTACCTTCTGATCAATAAAGTAGATCAGAAACTGTTGATCCACATTTATGTAATCAGGAGAACTGGTTGGTTTCCTGTGGTTGAAGCACCCCAAAATTATCTTAGCCCAAACTCTGTAATGATCCTTTAGATCTTTAATCTTGCTGCTGGGCACCCCATGAGTGAAAATCCTTGCAGCTATCACACCTACATCAGCACATCTTTCAGCCATGTCCACACAACGGACGCCACCGCCACTGTAACTGATTAGCCTTGCAATGTGATCCTCAGTGATCACAATCTTCTTCCCCATAACAAAGGAGGTGACTAGATGTGTTGAAGCCTTGGCGTGAATCCAGAATTCCTTGACTAGCATTGGGAATGTTGGTCCAACCAACCTGTCAAAATACCTTTCCCACTTCTGTGCCCTAACTTCTTCAGTTAGGTCAAAACTGTTCTCCTTCAAGCTTCCAAAATCAATGATTAATTCAGAAAGCACTTCAAGATTCTTCACAGGAGTGAGGAGAGTTCTGAATGGCACTTGATATTGCTCAGATGGTGCTTTCTTCTGAGGACCTGCAGAAGCACTGCTGGAGGTTGCCATGTTCACACTAAAAGGGTTTTGAGAATAAACTGAGGAAAAAAGGTTTTGCAAGAGATGAACACAGAAATATGCAGAAAATGCTTGAGTATTAGTGAGAAAACGTAAAGAATGAGAATGAGAGATTAATGTGTTTAAATAGAGTTTCAAAAAATATTTTGAAAAGATAAACGTTTTTTAAGAGAGAGAAAAATCATGGTTGCATTTTAAAAGCATGATTACTTTTCATTAAATGCTTGCTGATTTTGGGGGATTTGAGAAAGATACTTAAAAACGGTTACCAGACATGTGTCTCAATGCACCCAATCAGCGATTTGCCTTCTCAGAAGCGTGCACGCGTTCTGCTTCAAAGATATGCTGATGATTGGATGACACTTGTTTGATGTAGTGATCAGCACGTCTGTCTTTGAGCTTAGACTCTCAGATCTTTAGACTTGCATCTGATACAATCTGCATGTTCTATCTTTCTAAAAGAAGATTGATCAGAAGTTCACAGTAAAACAATTACATTCTGAAGGTAAATATATTGAATTAAAACATTTTCACTCTGGACAGATTTTCATGCTGAGATGTTTCAGAATGAAATTAAACCTATCTTCTGAAAGGGGTTTAGTAAAGATATCAGCCCATTGATGGTCTGTATCTATAAATTTTAAGTTCAAAATACCTTTCTGAATATAGTCCCTAATGAAGTGATGTTTTATTTCTATATGCTTAGCTCTAGAATGTAAAATGGGATTCTTACTTAAGCAAATAGCAGAAGTATTATCACAAAGTATAGGAATGTTACTCTCAAAAATCTGGAAGTCTTCAAGCTGACTTTTCATCCAGAGCATTTGTGTGCTACATCCTACTGCTGCTATGTACTCAGCTTCTGCTGTTGATAGTGCAATTGTTGATTGCCTTTTGCTGGACCAAGAGATCAGATTTTCTCCCAGAAACTGGCAGCTTCCAGAAGTACTTTTACGTTCCACTCTGTCTCCAGCAAAATCAGCATCGCAGTAGCCTACTAAGCTGTAATCACTAGATTTTCTATAAAACAAACCCAGATTAGTAGTACCTTTCAGATACTTTAAAATTCGCTTAACAGCTGTTAAGTGAGATTCTCTAGGATCTGATTGGAATCTAGCACAGATACAAACACTGAATAGTATGTCAGGTCTTGAAGCAGTCAGATAGAGGAGAGAACCAATCATACCTCTGTAGACTTTCTGTTCTACATTTTTGCTTACCTCTTCTCTTTCCAGAATGCACGTGGGATGCATTGGAATCTTTGATGGCTTACATTCTGAGAGGTCAAATTTCTTCAGAAGATCTCTGATGTATTTGCTCTGATGAATGTAAGTTCCCTCTGGAGTTTGATTGATCTGAATTCCTAGGAAGAATTTCAGTTCCCCCATGAGGCTCATCTCAAATTCTGCCTGCATACACTTAGCAAATTTTCTTCCAAGAGAAGGATTAGTAGAACCAAAAATAATATCATCAACATAAATTTGACAGACTAAGATGTCATCCTTAACTGATTTACAGAATAGAGTAGTGTCCACTTTCCCTCTGGTGAATTCATTTTCTAACAGAAAGTTACTTAGCCTTTCATACCAAGCTCTGGGAGCTTGTTTCAGACCATACAGTGACTTCTTTAGTTTGAAAACATGTTCTGGATGTTTTGTATTTTCAAAACCAGGGGGTTGGTGTACATAAACTTCTTCTTCTATATAACCATTTAAGAATGCACTTTTGACATCCATCTGATACAGAGTGATGCCTCTATTAACAACAAATGAAATTAAAAGTATGATAGATTCTAACCTGGCGACTAGGGCAAAGGTTTCTGTATAGTCTATCCCCTCTTGCTGACTATAACCTTGTGCAACTAGTCGTGCCTTGTTTCTGATGACTTCACCTTGTTCATTTAGCTTGTTTCTGAACACCCATCTTGTTCCAATGACGTTGAATCCTTTTGGTCTGGGAACGAGATCCCATACGTCGTTTCTGGTGAATTGATTCAGCTCTTCTTGCATTGCCAGAATCCAGTCATTATCCAGAAGTGCTTCATCAATAGAAGAAGGTTCAATCAGAGACACAAGTCCCATCAGTGTTTCTTCAGAATTTCTGAAGCTTGCTCTTGTTCTGATTGGATCTTCCTTTCTTCCTAGGATAGTCTCTTCTGGGTGATCCAAGCTGCTTCTGGGTAATCTCTTCTGAGGTTGATCAGCAGCTGTTGTAGGATTGCTAGCAGTGCTCCTTTCAGACGTTGAAGGAATGTCTGTGTTGAGAGCTTCTGATGACTTGTCTTCAGAACCTGCAAATTCAATTTCTATACCTGCAAAAACTTCATTCTGCTTTGACTTTTCAGAGTCAAGCTTATCATCAAAACGAACACTGATTGATTCTTCCACAATCTGTGTTTCTGTATTGTATACTCTGTACCCTCTTGAGCGTTCAGAGTATCCTAACATAATACACTTATGTGCTTTAGAGTCAAACTTGTTCAAATAATTCTTTGTATTTAATATAAAGCAAGTACATCCAAATGGATGAAAATATGAAATGTTGGGCTTTCTGTTCTTCCACAATTCATATGGAGTCTTTTCCAGAATAGGTCTTATTGAGATTCTATTCTGAATGTAGCACGTTGTGTTTATTGCCTCTGCCCAGAAGGTCTTAGCAACGTTTGTCTCATTGATCATGGTTCTGGCCATTTCTTGCAATGTTCTGTTCTTTCGTTCTACAACTCCATTTTGTTGGGGAGTTCTAGGACAAGAGAAATCATGCAGAATGCCTCTATCATTAAAGAATGACTCAAAATCTTTGTTTTCAAATTCTCCACCATGATCACTTCTGACTTTAACGATTCTAAGATCCTTTTCATTTTGAACTTGGTTATAGAAGGTAACAAACACAGTGTGACTCGTCCTTGTGTCTTAAGAACTTTACCCATGTCCATCTGCTATAGTCATCTACGATTACTAACCCATACTTCTTACCACTGACTGAAACAGTTTTAACTGGTCCAAATAAGTCAATGTGCAGAAGTTCTAATGGCTTAGAGGTAGAAACAACATTTTTGGATTTAAAAGAAGGTTTTGCAAATTTGCCTTTCTGACATGCTTCACACAGAGCATCTGAATTGAACTTCAAATTAGGAAGTCCTCTGACCAGATTGAGTTTGTTAATCTGAGATATTCTTCTCATACTAACATGCCCCAATCTTCTGTGCCAGATCCACTGCTCGTTGTTAACAGACTGAAGACATTTTACATTCTGACTCTTTAGTTCAGAAAGTTTGATTTTGTAAATGTTGTTTTTCCTCTTACCATTAAACAGGATAGTCCCATCTTTCTGACTAACAGCTTTACATGATTTTTGATTAAAGATTATATCATAATCGTTATCACTTAATTGACTTATGGATAACAGATTATGCATCAGTCCATCTACTAGCAGAACATTATTAATAGAGGGAAGATTTCCATTACCTACAGTTCCAGAGCCAATTATCTTTCCCCTCTGATTGCCTCCAAAGCCTACGTGGCCTCCAGGCTTAAGTTCCAGGCTTTGGAACATATGCCTTCTTCCCGTCATGTGTCGTGAGCAGCCAGAGTCCAGGTACCATGACTGGTGTTTCTGACTTGCTGCTAAAGATATCTGCAACATGTATTATTTTATCCTTAGGTACCCAGATTTTCTTGGGTCTTGATTTGTTAGTTTTACCAAAACTCTGGTTGAATTTTGGTTTCACAGAGTGCTTACTGCTAGTGTATTTGATATCATGTGTGTGACCATATACAAAATGTGAATTCAGAGGAGTGTGTTTAATGGTTAAGTCCATGACATTCTTTGGTGTAGGAACCTTACCTTGGTATCCTATTCCTTTCCTGCCGTTTCTGCTAACTCCATAGATCATTGAAGCCATTCTGCTTCTATCTATGCTTTTAGCTAGGAACTTCTGGAAACTGTGATCATACTCCTTGATGATCTCATCAGCGTTGCTGGGAGTTTCAGAAATTGGTTCCTTCTGAGAGTTTTGTAAAGTGTTTTCTAATTTTGAAATCTTATTTCTCAGCTCAGAATTTTCCAATTTGAGACTCTCAGTCTTATTAGAGTCAGATTCAAGATTCCTTTTCAGGTTTCTGAATTTAACTCTAATTTGCTGATATCGTTCCAGAATCTCATTAAGGCTTTCAGCAAGTTCAGCCTTTGTAAAGTTAACAGCAAAGTTAGGAAATACCTCTTCAGTGTCTGATTCTGAGTCTGATTCAGAAGCTTCACTATCTTTTGAGATGTTAGCCATGAGAGCTATGTTTGCCCTCTCATCATCTGATTCTGAGTCAGCTTCAGACGAGTCAGAGTCATCCCATGTAGCCATGAGACTTTTCTTCTTCTCTCTTCCAAACTTCTTTTTAGGCTTTTCCCTCTGAAGCTTTGGGCAGTCACTCTTATAGTGTCCTTGCTCATTGCACTCATAGCAGATGATGTCTTTGGTGTTTGGCTTTTTGCTACTGGAGGAGCCTTCAGATCTTCTGTATCCAGAGGAAGAATTTGTCCTTCTGTATCTGGAAGAAGACTCGTTCTGATCAGATCTTCTGGGATTCCTGAACTTCCTTTGTCTTTGCTTCCACAGTTGATTTACTCTTCTGGAGAGGAGAGAGAGTTTGTCTTCTTCTGATGAGGATCCATCAGATGTTTCTTCAACTACCTGCAAAACTTTAGACTCAAATTTTTTGTTAGATTTTAATGCTAAAGGCTTACCTTGCTTCTGAGGCTCATCAGCTTCTAGCTCTATCTCATGACTTCTGAGGGAGCTGATAAGTTCCTCCAGAGTGATTTTGTTGAGATCTTTAGCTAGCTTCAGAGCTGTAACCATAGGTCTCCACTGCTTGGGTAAACTTCTGATGATTTTCTTGACATGGTCAGCAGTAGAGTATCCTTTGTCCAGAACTTTGAGACCAGCTACCAGAATCTGGAATCTAGAGAACATGGTTTCAATGGATTCAGATTCTTCCATTTTGAACGCCTCATACTTCTGAATGAGCGCCAGAGCTTTTGTTTCTTTGACCTGAACGTTGCCCTCATGCGTCATTCTGAGTGAGTCAAAAATATTCTTTGCTGTGTCTCTGTTGGAGATCTTTTCATACTCAGTATAGGAGATGGCGCTGAGGAGGATGGTTCTGGCCTTGTGGTGATTCTTGAAGTCACGCTTTTGTTGATCAGACATTGTTTTTCTATCAATCTTCTGACCACTTGCATTCACAGGGTGCGTGTATCCATCTGTCACCATATCCCACAGATCAGCATCATGTGCCAGAAAGAAGCTTTCAATTCTTTCTTTCCAGTAATCAAAGTTTTCTCCATCAAAGACTGGAGGTTTGCCGCTGAATCTGTCTCTGTCCTCATTGTTGTCATTGCTGATGTGAGAATTGTTTCCTGCCATTGTGTTTTTCTGACGCTGGATCTTGTACTGACACGGTTAAGTGTTTTAGCTCAGAACCAGGCGCTCTGATGCCAATTGAAGTGGTGAAAAACACAAGAAGGGGGGATTGAATTGTAAAACTGAAATCGAATGCAATGAACAAGATATTTTTATCCTGGTTCGTTTGATCTCAAACTACTCCAGTCCACCCGTCAAGGTGATTTCGCCTCTCTCCAACGAGGTCTTAATCCATTATATTCAACTGAATATTACAGACTGCTTTAACAACTGCTAAAGCCTTCTTGATCCAAACCACAACCCGGTTTGTCAAGGTAACACTTTCTTACAAAGAGATAAAACTAAGTGTGTGAATGTTTTCTACAAAACTGTATCACAACTGTGATGTATACACAAATTGAAGCTTAGAAACTAGATTTCTAAACAATGATAGAATATCAGAATATGTGGTTTAGCAAAACTGAGAGAAAGAAGATTTTGATTAGCTTTTGTGCGTGTAGAGATTTGGAGAGCATTAGCCATTTCAATCTTCAAAGTCTTGTTTATATAGCACTGAGATGATGAACGTTGGATGCAATATTCTTGATTCATTGCTAATAACAAACTTTCCTTATCGAGCAGATCTTGTCTGGAATGAGGCCGTTGGAATTAATTTGCTTTCAATGCCCAGTACCGTTGCTTACTTAATGCAAGTTCTGGCTTGGCTCATTCTGACTCTGCTTCGCTGCTGATGAACTGTTGTGTTTCTTTATCAGAGTGTTGAGCGTAGTCTTGTTCATCAGGCTTCAGCATGTACGTGAGTTGATCATCTGATTCTGACATTCTGATATGGCAACTTCTGATGCTGGTGTCAAGAACCAAATTCTGATGCTGATTAGATGTGATCTTGCTTATCAATCAGAGTATCTGCAAGTCAGAACATAATAATTTTAGGTAGCAGATAGTTCATATATGAATATCATAAATAATATATCTTTTCACTTTGTTATCATCAAAACTTAAATGTAGGGTAGTAGATTCAAACTTTGTTCTAACAATCTCCCCCTTTTTGATGATGACAAAAACTAGATATTTTTTAAATGAAAATAACGTGAAAAGGTATCTGAGATATGCATCAGAGTAAGAAGTAAAAGGATACGGAGTAAAGAGATATCAGAGTTAAGAGATATACTCCCCCTGAGTTTATTACTTCCCTTTGATTACAAGTGTTCTTCAGGATCAGATCTTTTTGCCTTTCTTTGAACGTCAGAGTATCAGAGTCTTTGACTATCAGAAGCTTTATGTCAGAGCAGAGCTTCAGAGCTTTTCTTGTCAGAGCTTTGCTTTGGATCAGAGTATCAGAGCGGATTAGAGCTTCATAGTGATCAGAGCTTCTAGTCTTCAGAGTGTCCAGGAGCTTCCTTGTACCTGTAGACTTTAAGCAAAACAGAAAAACATTTTCAAGTAATAGAGTTAGAATGTTTGAGAATTTCTGTCTAGTTAGCCGTTATTGTTTAAAATATCATTCTTGTTCTCCCCCTTTTTGTCAGCAATCAAAAAGTGTAAGTGATGTGCTAAAACAATTAAGATCAGAAAAACTAGTTATATTAAAAGAGTTCAGAATCAAAACATGAAAATAGTACAAAACACATTCAAGTAGTACATCAGAAAATCAAGGAAGAACTCAACTCTTTGTACTCTCCAGCAGCAGTCCGGGATTCATTTCCCCCAGCTAGAGAATGTCACCAGAACATTGCATATCCATATATCATGGCATACGCACATGCATCATACAGCTCAATCTCATTTATTGAGAACATCATTACTCAATACATGTCATACATCATGACATTACATACGACTAACTCTTTACCTTTCAGAGAAAGATACAATTAAAATCTCACAAGTTTTCTTTGGTTCAGTTAAATCAATACTAAGATTTCTATTCCAATTCAAGCTATAAAGCCTGGAGATCGACCAGATAATAGTCAACCAATAATACACCATACTATGAAGCCCGGAGAACGACCGGATAACAGTACCAAAATACTACGAAGCCTGGAATCGACCAGATAGTGGTATATCCCAAATTCAAAGCTATGAAGCCCAGAAATCGACCAGAAAATAGTTGAATCCCCAGCGAGTTACTGTGAAGCCTGGAAATCGACCAGATAGTAGTACAAGACACCATGAAGCCTGGAATTGACCAGATAGTGGTATGTCTTAAGTACAAGCTTAAAGCCCGAAAATCGACCAGAAAACAGCTTAATCCTCAGCAAGTTATTATAAAGCCAGGAAATCGACCAGATAGCAATACAAGATACCATGAAGCCTGGACTCGACCAGATAATGGTATAAGACACCGTGTAGCCTGGATCACGACCAGATAGCGGCAAAGGATGCTGAAGCCTGGATCACGACCAGATAACAGTATAAGGTACTGCGAAGCTCGAAATTCGACCTAATAACAGTTTACCCGGCCAATTACTAAGAAGCCCGGAATCGACCAAATATTAGTATGCCTTAAATTTAAGTTAAAGCCCGAATACGACCAGATAACAACTTGATTCCTTCTGAAGCCTGGAGCACGACCAGATAAGAAGTGAGAAATTGCGAAGCATGGATAAGGACCAGATAGCAAGTTTAATCTCATCCCCCCAGTAAGTCGTTGTAAATCCTGGAGCACGACCAGATAGCAGTCGGTCTTATTTTCCTCAGCGAATTACTGTGAAGCCTGAAACACGACCAGATAGCAGTTCATTTTCACCTCCTCAACTAAGAGATGATTCCCCAGTAGAGTAACAGACAACTGAAGTTCATAAAGCTCTATTTCTCTCAAGACAGAGACCAGCATTCCCCAGCGTAGTCCTCCTCAACAACAGGTATACAGGCTCTCACAAAGGAATCTCTTATGCGATCGACGCCTCTTCTGATGGCATCTTTAAGCCCATCTCCCGACATCAACCTCCAAATGGCATCTATAAGCCCATTCCCGATATCACAAGACCAGTACCACTTCATGCGAGTGCAAATTTCTGGGCACTCTAGTGTTCAATCATCTTCCACCTTCGGATCACGAAAGGCAGACAAGCCAATCTACATCCTCAGATGTAAGAAGATTGAACAGGGGAAGCTGTTGTACACCAAAATTTTCCTTCCCATATTTGGAAATACATTTCAAGTGAGGTCCTCAAATGGCACAAGGAAGTCCAAGGGTTGACCAGACAAACTCTCTCCTAAGGCAGTCTACCTCAAATTAGGGTTTCAGTTTGCATCAAGATGCTTGAGTCCAAAGGATCCTAAATGCTCACCATTTTCCTAATATGTTCTCAAGATCAACCATGTCAAGTTTAAAGCCTTTCAGAGGAAGTTCGCTCAGTCAATTGCTCAAAGGCCTGAAAATCGATTGTGTTAGGGCAAAAGTCAACTGTGGCCCACATACAGTCAAACTTCAAGATTTTTGGTCAACATCCTCATTTTTAAGTATTACTCATCATTTTATCAAGGGTTGATCATGATTCCTCAATGATTTCTCACAATTTATCAAAACCCAAAAGTTGCTAAATTAGGGTTTTGTAGGAAAAGTCAACTCAACTTTGACCAAGCATAACTTTCTCATACTTTATCAAAAATGACCCATCCAAAGCTCATTTTGAAGAGGATGCAATTCCCTACAATTCATCTTCATCTACCAAGTTCAAAATATGCACTCACAAGAAAATATGAATTTGGGCATTATAGGTCATTTTGGAAAGTCAACAAAAACACCTTTTTTGTCAAAGCTTCATACATGAACATGGAAGACTCAATCGAGATTATACCAAAAGGGTTGCTTAGAGGATATATTAAGCTTTCTAAAAACTCCAAGAACACATCTCTAGAGTCAAAATTGAAGGAGTTATGCATTGGCCAAGTTGACCCTTTTTGCAAAATTGCCAAAAGTCAAATGTGCCCAAAATTGCAATTTTTGTCAAATGGGCCCAACTTTTTATGCTTGTACTGAGTTTGTAACATGATCCACGACCCATGATCCTTCCCATTTGTAATTCTTTTATTTTTGTCATTTATTTTGATTTTATTTCAATTAAATCAAAATAAAATCATGAAAATATCAAAACTAATCAAAACTTGAGATTTTGTGCATGTTTAGGCCTATTATACAGCTGGAAAGAGAATCAAATCGTGCAAGATTCATTTGGACACAAAAAGATTGGATTTGGCTTGATTTGGAAATGTTTGCATAAGGATTAAATCTTGAATCAATGATCTTAATTGAGGAAGATTTGAAACAAGTTTGTAACCCTAATTCGTTCTAGGGTACATAAGGAACATGTACAGACCAAAAGCATGGAAATTTGAGGCGTGAAAAGACGAGAACAAATCTCAAAATTTCAAGGAAAAGTTGCAATCTGATTTCCTAGTTCCAGGCTTCCTCAAGCTATTCCAGGCACACCATTCGTTTGCTGGACATCCAAGGATCACATTGCAACCCTTAGCAAGATCCCTCAAGCCTTGAAACGCAATGTAAGTACCATGTGGTTTTCATATTTTCTTAATTTTGAATCCATCAATTCTGGCATCTTTAACATGATTCATTGGTATATTCTTAATCCTTGAGGTGTTTGCAAGCTAATGGTAATATCCAATTGCATTTTTATTGGCTATACAGCAAGTTGCCATGGCTAGGGTTTTAGTTTCGTTTTTAGGGATTTTGTGTACAGGTACAATTGGCCATGGATATGGGTACCATGATGCTCGTGAGGTTGCCACAAGTTGATTGTTACCATTGTTGTGCATTTATCGTGCTTGCATAAGATTTTAGAGAAACACAAGGTTGTACCTACGCCCCTTTGTCCGTAGGTAAAAGTCCTGGGTCTAAAACGACGGAGATTACGAGGAAGATGATAACGTGGCACCCCATGGATGATCCGTTCAAATCTGCACGCGTTTTGATAAATATTGTTTTGTTTTTTTATATAATGATTGTTTGTTGTTCTATGTACAATCAAGCAAGCTAGCTCAGATGGCCATCATGCATTGGGAAAAAGCCTAAGGGCATGGGTTTGATCCCCAGGTCCCCAACTTTGCTTTCTATATTTTTTCTATGCATAATTAGGTACACAGGTATACAACAAGTCCACCATGCGTCCTAAATGTCCAACCAATCAGATCATCCACATGCTAGATCCAAGGATTCCCAATGAAGGTCTACCATGGACATCAGTCAAGCGTGTACACAGGATCTGGAAAGTCAAAACAGGCCAAGCTTTTGGGCCCAGAATTTGCCAGCCACACCCCCCTGTTTGCTAGCATACCACCAGGCCCATTCTATTTCTATTCTAATTTCCTTTATTTAATTTAATTAGTTTAATTTATTTTCTAACAAAATAATTTCTTTTTTCACAAAAGTCATAAAATCAATTTTCACAAATTTAGATTTAGGTTTTATTTTTATCAAATTTAATTTAATATTAGTTAAATTTAATTTTAGGGTAATTCTAACCTTTTTGTAAATAATTTAAAATCAATTAGAAAATTAGGGTTTGTTCTTGATTTAATTTTTATTTCTTTTCTCAATAAAACAAAATACAAAAATAGGTTAACGTGATTATTTTTCTTAATTTAAATTAATTAGTAATTAGGTTTTTTTATTTTATTCAATTAAACCTCATTTTCTCAAATAATCAAAAACCACAAAAAATTGATTTTCCTTTTAATTAGGTTTAGACGGGGTCAAACCCCTAATTTCTCTCGTTCTCGATTAATCACGCGCATTTATTATTTTTGCGATATTAATGTAACTGCTTACAGTATGTAATAGTTTAATTAGGATTTCCTTTTATTTATAGTTTTACGGGTTTTTGGCTATGTAATTAATCCCCTATCCTGAAGCCTTGTAATAGCGTAGTTTTTATTTCTCGCATTTTAATTCTCGCAAATATTAACTGTTAGATGTATGTTAATAGGATTGTATGACAAGATTTCATGTTAATTTAAAGTGGCTAGCAAACCCTAATGTGCAAAGATAATAACTTGAAATCAAATCACTCGCACATGCGCACTCCTAGGGTATACTCTCACTTCGGTTGCCTTCGGTAAACGATCATTAAGTATAGGGTGTTTTAGTGGTTACCCTCTTGTCTAACAAAGATCAGAATTCCCATTCGGAAATGTTGCCTTAGAAATGTTGCCTCGGAAAGATCGCCTCGGAAATGTTGCCTCGAATATGATCTTAAGACATTAGGGTTATTACTAAGACATCCTAACATTGCTTTAGTGATCGTACGTCCCTTTCGAATTGACCCTTACAACTCCAACGACGGTGCTACCTATTTCTCAATAGTAGGATAACACTGTCAAAAGGAAACAAGAACAGAAACAATCCTTTTTCGAGCAGGTAGATGCTAGTAGGTACTTGCTCAAAACAATACACTTTTTCACACTTACACCCTTTTCAAACAAAGTTTACAAAAACACTTCGTAACACTCTTGAAGACAGAAGCAAGGGTTAAAACAAAGTAAAACAAAACTTTTCAAAACACACACAAGCAATTTTAAATGATGAGCAAGTACCTAAGAGCCCGTGGAAAACCACAGATAGAAAGGGTGCTAATACCTTCCCTTTTCTATAATCTACCCCCCGTACTCAAAATCTCGAAAAAGGAAATTTTCTGTGCTTTTTTACTTTCCAGTTGGATAAAACAAAAGTCGGTGGCGACTCTTGCTTACCGCGACATTTTGCAAACACAAACGTAAAATGCAAACCAACATCTTCCAAAAATAGTCTGGTTCTGCCACCGTATCACAGGAAGTAACGAATGATTTAAAGTGTATGCCCAAAAGTGGAGGGACCTTTCCAGTAGGGTCCAGCCACCTTTGATCGAAAGAGAGCTAGTTGATATGTTTATGGGTACGTTTACTGGTCCATTCTTCAACCTGTTAATTGAAAGTTCTTCGTCCGAATTCTCCAAGTTTATTTTAACTGGTGAAAGGATTGAAAGCGGTATTAGAAGCAGAAAAATTCCTATGGCATCTGGTTCCACATCCAACTCCGTCAGAAGGCCCTTCACTGGAAAAAAGGAAATAAATGTTGTGTATGGGGCAAGAGCCCATACCAAGAAGGACCATCATTCATTTGTAAATGTTGTGTTAATTTCCAACCCTCAACCTACTCAAAGGAAACCCTCTAACAATCAGAGACCTGAAGTTCCCCGATGACAATTTACAAGAATAAGCATGTCATTATCACAAGCCTTACAACATCTGCTAAAGGCCAATTTGGCGACTCTGCGCAATCCACCATCCAACCCTGATGTTTCCTCACCTTATTATAAACAAAATGTGAAATGCGCATACCATTCCAACATCCCCGGCCATGAGACCGATCAGTGTTGGGCCTTGAAGAACAAAATTCAAGATTTGATAGATAACAATACAATTGAGTTTGATCCACCTGCTACTCCAAACGTGATAACTGCGCCAATGCCAAAACATGGCAAAGGGGTTAATACCATTGATGATGTTACTTTTATCGCCTCTGTCGAAAATTTAACAACTCCCTTGACCATTGTGAAAGCTAATTTGCTAAAAGTAGGTGTGTTTCCCGGATGTTCCAAAAATTGTGCCTGTTGTGATCAACGAGAAAATGGATGCGAGCTAATGAAGAAAGGTGTGCAACGCCTGATAAATAGCCGTGAGATTCTATTTGAAAAGATTCCCACCATCAAAAATTTAATCGACAAAGACGAAGATTTGGCTATCATAACAATTTCAAATAAACCTTTTAGGATCTCATCCAAAGGTCCTATCAGGATTTCGAACGAATCGATCATTGCTCCTCTCATAATCACTGCTGCTGGACCTGTTCTATACATCTCTGATAAAGCGATACCCTGGAATTATGGTGCCTAGGTTTATTACCATGGGGTAAAACAAGATTCTTGGATTGATGATAATGAAGCTGGTGTTACTAATATTACTGGTTCTAGTAAAGTCACAAGAACAGGAAGGGTCTTTTCCCCTGCTATCTCACCACCAACCACTACCACAGTTCCAGTCCGCATAACTGTTGTACCCCAAAATTTGCCCTCCCATATTCTTCAAAATTTGCCAAGTCAAAGCTTCAAAATCTCTCCAAGGGTTGCACAGTTCAAGGGCCTCCTAACAGTCAAAAATTAGGGTTTTGGTTTTGACAAAGAAAATGAAGTTTCCAAGGGCCCAATAAAGTCCCACATGCCTACAAACATGGTCAAGCATCCTCATGCCAAGTTTCAAGACTTGCAACATAAAATTGCACAGTCAAAAACCCTAATTGCACCACAGTCAACTGCAGGGGCAAAATGGTCATTTGACAGTCAAAAGTTCAAATTTTTGGTCAACATCTCATTTTGAAGCCACAAACATCATTTAATCAATGCTTGATCAAGATTCTCAAAGCTTGGCTCAAAAAGTCTCAAGATGCAAAAGTTTCCATATTTGGACAGTTGAAAAAGTCAACTGTAACTTGACCAAGGCATAACTTTCACATGGATTATCAGAAAAATTCCATCCAAAGCTCATTTTGAATAGAAAGACATTTCCTACAACTCCTCTTCACACTTCAAGTCCAAGAAATGCTCTCACAAAAAGTTATCAATTTCAACATTATAGGTCATTTTCAAAAGTCAACAAAAAGGGACTTTAAGTCAAAGGCCATAACTTGAGATTGGTAAATCAAAATGACATGGGACCAAAAACATTGGTTAGAGGACTCAAAGACCTTTCCAAAATGTCCAAGAACATGAGCAAAGCTTAAAAATTGAGCAAGTTATGCCTTGTGGAAGTTGGGAAATGTTTGGATATTTTGAAAAGTCAACATTGCTTCAAATGTCTTAAAAATGTTAATGGGCCTCTTTTTCTTCCAAGAATCATTATCCAAGGCATGTGCACGACCATTTGTCCCAAAGGGAAGTTTTTCATCATTTTTATTTATTTATTTGGATTTTTAATTATTAATAATTCATTTAATTAAAATAAATATGTGAAAAATACCAAAGCAAGTCAATCAAATCTTTTTATGCATGGGATAACTTCAATATTTCGTGCATGATCAGATTTGGAAAAAATCTTGGTAATTGGACATGATTTGAAGCAAATTTGCATGAAAAAGATTGGAAAATATATGCCATAAAAATCAAATATTCTCTTCATCAATTCATTGATTTTTTGATCCAAATTCTAACCCTAATCATTCCAGTACATATATACATGCAAACCCTACTCCTAAAAACCCCCCAGCTGCGCAAGAACATCATCACCACTTTTGCACTTTTAGTGAAAAATTCAGAAACTGAAAACTAGGTTACAGTGCGATTCAAGGCCAAATACTTATTCCATTGTGTTCCTGAAGCTTCAAGGAAGAAGTTTGAATCAAAACCATAAGCTCTAACACCAAGAAACATGAGAATAATCGTGTCCTGTACATAATTTTTTCACATTCTTGCATCATGATTCATGCGTCTTTAGTAACTTTTAATGTTTGATTTATGTTCCTTGATTAATTCTAAAGCTAACTGTGTGCTTTGATTGAGTTTTCACGCGTTATATGAAGAATCACCATTAAAGGATGCTAGGGTTCTTCGAACTTGAAATTGGGCGTTTCTGACTACTGTAAAATTGAGACACCATAATACCATGGTTGAGTTCAGAAAGCTTGGACGATTCTAAAGCAACACTCGCGCCTAATTTATATAACCATATGGCCTAATCGCTATTTTGAAAAATGGTATATTTTGGGGGGGTTTAAAACCCCCGTTAACCTTTTTATGTTTCAGAAAAAAAAATCAAACAATGAAGAAGAAGACCCTGTGGCAAGCTGCTATTGGTTGGTTTGAAATTTGCGCGCTAATCTGTCCACTAACTCTTGTTTTATTTCATATTATTTATTAGTTATATTATAAACAAAAAGCGCAGTTGGAGCAGTTGGCAAGGCATGTGTATGGTAATCCCTGGGACCTGGGTTCGAATCTCAGGTCCCCCACATTCTTTCAATATTTTTTCCTAACGTGATTCCATGCAGCGTTTTGTTTGAAGGCCTATCCTATAGCTTCATATCCAGCGTGCCGCATGGCCTATTACCTCAATCCAAGGGCATTGGTTGGAAGAACACCCTGGGCGTTAGTCAATGGAGTTACACGCTAGCACAAAAGTCAAACGAGGCCAGGAGCTTAATGGGCCTGAATTACTGAATAAAACCTCCTATTGGGGACAGACCCCCCATGGTTTGCCTTTCTCATTCTTTTCTCATATTTTTCTATTTTTGTTTTAATTAGTTTTTTCAATTTAATTCTTTAAACCAATTTATATTCATAAAAATATAAAAACAATAGAAAAATCAGAAAAGACAAAAAAATTAAATATATTTTATTTAATTAATATTTTTGTAAATAAGTCTCACTAATTAATTAGATTTAAATTTAGGGTTAATTTTAATATCTTTTCTTAATAAACTTAACAATTGGTAGAATTAGGGTTTCAAGCATTTTTCATCTTTTTTTTCCTTTTTTCACCATATTAATTATTAATTCTAAATTATTTATTTTTATGAACAAATTGCATTAATTAATTAGGTTTAATTGTAGATAATTTTCATATTTTCTTAATAAATAAAATTGTAGAATTAGGGTTAATTAATTAATTTCTTAATTTCATTTAATTCTCATTAAAATCATAAATACAAAAAATCTCAAAAATAATTTCTTTTTTCATTTTAACCTCATTAATTTAATAATATAATTTAATTTCATAATAAAGGGTCCAATGCCCTCGCTTGCGATTTTTTTATTCTCTTCGCGCATTTTATTTATTCCGTCTTTTAAATATTGATGTAATTCTCCCAAAGCCATGTAAATATTTATCTTTCGCACTTTACTTTATTTCTTTATTTTCTGTCAAATTGGGTCCTGGATTAAATTTGGCGATGTGGACCCGCGCCTTTGTAATAGTTTAGGAATTTTATCTTTCCGCACTTTTTTTAACTGTTAATAATGGCATGCAAGAATGAATGACTAAATAAAAACGAACGCGTAGATCATCCGACATGAACAAGATAAATATAAATGAACGTGACACACAAAATCACACACCACCCCTAGGGTACGCCTCACTGTTGCCTTGCCTCGAAAGGTGATCGTCGAGTAGAGGATGTCTTAGTAAGTCCTCATGATCCGGGAACCTGGCATGAGGGTAGCTTCTAAGGTGTCTTCCCATTGCTCTGGTGATCACCATGTCCCGAACCTCGAATTGACCCGAACACCTCCAACGGTGGTGCTACCTACCTCTCAATGGTGGGATGGCACTACTTTAAAGGACATTTACACAGACGAATTCCTTAGGGTAGGTAGACGACTCTAGATACTTGCTCTAAATTTCCAAACAAAATTCAAAAATACTTTTCACACCAACACATTTTCAAAAAGCTTTCGAAAGCAATTTTTCAAACACTCTTGAGGACCGATACAAGACTCGAACTGAAATTTTCAAAGAAACTTTTTAAAAACCCACAGTTGAAAAGCAAACAAACCATTTTGAAAACACAAGTGAGCAAGTATCTAAGAGCCCATGGATAACCATGGATAGAAAGGGTGCTAACACCTTCCCTTTCTATAATCTACCTCCCGAACCGAGAAATTATCTCTTTAAGGAATTTTTCTGTGCTTTTGTCCTTTCCATTTGGAGAAAATAAAAGACGGTGGCGACTCTTGCTTCCGCGACATTTCATGAACCAGCGTTAAACAGTCAGTTCCAGATCCACCGATCACAGAACTAGCGACTCTGCTGGGGACACTTAAAGTGAGGTGTACCTTAGGATAGCTCAGACTTATGTTTTCAATTGCTGTGTTTGTTTGCTTTATTATTGTGGGTTGCATCGGAGTTACATAGATCCTAACCCGAATCTGGGGATACCCTGTTTAGGTAGCATAAGCTGTGAGGGACCTGTCCGGCGTAGACCGACACGGGTGAAACAGTGGCTACGTTGGTGTGGCACCTTGGTCTGTACCGATATCCCTTGTGTCGCAACGAGGAGAATATGGGTCTTCTGAGGAGTCATTAAGCACCAACAACCTTAGAACCTTAAATGACACAACTTGGCCATTAGAACAGTAGCAGTATGCTACGCCCATTGAGGCTAAACTCTCGTGATGGTTCTGGCCGCAAGAAAAGATTGCGATGCTGGAGTTATGACCGATTGAGGGTAGTCAATGATATTGGGATCCTCTAAGAACCCGGTTACTTCTAATAGGACAAATTGAACCCACCAACTTCAAGAGGGTAATGCCCAGACCCCATGCTGGCCTGAACTCTAAGGGTTTCTCTTGTGTGACTTGTGTGCCTTCCAATTTGACTACTTGCATGCTTGTTATCTGACACTTGAGTTTCTTGCAGGTTTTGTTTACAGTCCTTAATTGGGACTCATAACAGGGTTTACCTACATTACCCCATGCATACCATAACATCATACCATTGCATACATCCTAACCCATTTCAAGGATCTCAAGGGTTTGTGACGCAGGTGAATCAACTATCCCAGCAAGGGGCAAAGAGGATTTATTTTCCTCCAGACAAAGCTGTCAGGGGCTATGACCCACTTGATATGGTAAGCTTTGACTCTTGAAGAAGGGTCCCCTAACCAAGGTTGTTTGGAAATCAAAAACCCGACATGATGACTAAAGTCAGGGGCTATGACCCACTCGATATGGTGAGCCTTTGACCCTTGAAGAAGGACTCTCAACAACATGCAGTTCCTTCAATCAAGCTATCGGATCCCAACTCTAACAATTTTCTTGTTTACCCCGCGAGATCCTTGAAAACATTGCATGCATACATACATATCATTGCATTACAGGTATCCCTCTTGCAGGTCACTTACCTTTGTCGCTGTTTATTTCAGCAATGGCTTCCCAACAAGATAACCAGGACCTTCTTGCTCAAGAGACTCGGTTCGGGGAAATCCTCCTGAATCTATCCAAGGGGCAGGAGGAGCTAAGGACACTTCTCATGGAGACTTTGGTCAGGAACAGTGCTGAAGACGAACGGCTGAAACATTTGCAAGCTGAAATGGATGCAATGAAAGCCCAAATGCTGGGGCAGGGGACTGCCATTCAAGGGTTAGCTCAGAGACAAGAAGAGCTCGGAGTTCTCGTCAACCAACTGCTTCGGGGTAACCAACTGGGGAAAACATCTAAGGTTGAAGGGCCAGTCATCATTCAACCATCTTTGAGACAAGGAGGTAAGGGGAAAGCTCCTCAAATGGCTCCAGTATCACAACTCCAGCAGCAACCTCACCAGCTTCAGCCAGACAAGCCCAGGAGGCAATTCACCCAGCTCAACATGTCACTGTTTCAAGCTTTACAACGTCTGTTGAGATTGAATCTGATCACATTAAGGGCTCATCCCCGGAACCCCAACACAGCATCTCCTATCTATGATCCCAATAAAAGGTGTGCCTACCACTCTGCCAGTCCAGGACATGATACAAATGAGTGTTGGGCTCTGAAGAACAAGATCCAGAACCTGATTGATGAAGGAGCATTGGAGTTCACACAAGATGGTCAGGCTGAATTTTTCTACCATCCCTCCAAGGCTCACCATTTGAAGTAACAAACCCTGAGATGGAAAAACTTTTGTTCATTCGAATGTTCAAGTTGTGTTGTTCTTTGATTGTTTAGACATTTATTCATGTTAAACATTGTTATTCCATGAATGCATCGCTTATGTCTATTTTGAATCAATATATTCGTATTCACTATATGCAAATTATTTTCATATTTTTTCTGATGATCAACTCTCAATAATTCTAAGCCTCTTGAGGGAGGATGACGAAAACGATACCGCAATCTTTACAGTATGCTTTTGAACAGACCCCGCTGATGAGGTACAGGCATTGTTTCAATCCCTAAACACTAGAGTTATAAGGAAGATAATCCCTCGTTAACCCCTCTGAGCCAAAGAAGTAGGAGTTTTTCTTTTCGAAAATTAAAACCCTTAATCATAACCTGGGGCAGGGTAGTCTCTCAGTTGATCCAAGTGCATAACGAATGGCACCAAAAAGGTCCTTACAAAACAAAGAAAGACAGTGATGGTTCCGAATAATCAATAAAGAAAGGCAGTCATTATCTCAAAAAATAAAAAACCCATTAAGTCAAAACCCATGAAGGAGACTTACAAAACTGGGGCATCCCGCTGGCTGTAATTCCAAAAAAGGGAAACAGTTCAGGCAAAAAAGAAAGGGATAACAAAAATCAAAAAAGAAAGAGGTCCTACAAACCCTCAGCAAAAAAGGAGATGACTGCCTATTCAAATAAGCGTTCAATATCCGAATCATCACTAGTATATCAAAGCAAAGACTCAAACAAGGTCTAACGTATGATCAACTGAGTTTAGGTTTGGAGAACATCACGAAGAGCGGGTGGGTACAAATATAATTTGAGCCTTTATCCTTTGTTTCTTAAACCGTGAACCAGGCCACGTTATAACCCTTAAAAGTCCTAGCTGAAGCACGGGTTAGTTCGAAAGCATACTGTTACGAAAGATATCCTGACTCCTTAAGGCCTACGGTAAATACGGAGTTGACATCACGTTTTACAAACAATCACTTGTTTTATGAAAAAGAATGCATCTTCAAAATCTTCAAGACAGATATAAGCTTTGCATTTTTAACATAACTTTGTTTGCATATGACTTTTTGTGTGAACAGCATAGAAATTCGCACGACGAATGCCTAATGAACAGAAGCACTTCCAATCGAGGGGCATGACATGATCATGGTCTATCATCCGGGGCAGTTAGGTCAAGATTCAGGGAATCTCTCAAAGGCCAAATAGACTGGGGCAAATCTCCGCCTGAGTCACTTGGGGCATTCCAACAACGAATCTTGCCTGATCAAACATCTTCTGGTGGCATGGCAAAACATTTCTAACAGGGGCAACTCCCTACATTCTGAAAGCATGGACATAGTCGAAAAGATACTACGCAAAATTAAAGACCCGCTAGGCTGACATGCCTAGGCAAAAATAAGGGCTTCCTGACGAACCAAAAGGGTTCGGGCAAAAATAAGGGATGAAAATAAAAAAATTTGTACACCCGGCAAGTCGAAAACCTGAAAAGGCGGCTTGGACAAAAATGGGCATCCCGGTGGACTGAAAACCCGAAAGGGCGGTCCAGGCAAAAGTTAGGGATTAAAGCGTACGACTATGTCCTGTCATCTCATCACTTGCCTACCAGAAGAAGGTTTGTCCATCAACAACTATCAGCACCTCACAGGTCTTCCTCTCCCACCCCCAGAAACAGGGGCAATAATGAGTCGTCCAGGCGATCCAGTTGCTCTGTCAACCAAGGTACCAAGGTAAGTTCGGCTGAAGAACATAACCAGATATCTTAATTCCCCAGAGAGTGAGCCAGCAAGTCAGTGCACTCTCCCCAAGCAAAGCTACTATCAACTTAAGGAAGTTGGGTATCCTCCCGCAGATCTCAACATTCCCCATCAATATATTTTTAACAAGCATCCCCGGCAGTCTTGACCTAAAGATTGTTCCCCAGCGGAATACCAAACATTCAGTGGAGTCACTTCCAAACTTCCCCAGGAAAGTCCAATCCAGTTTCCCCAGGAAAATTGGAATCCATCTTCCCCAAGAAGAAAGCTTATCCCCAGTAGATTCTGGAAGCTTATCCCCGCAGGGCACGAACGCGTCCCCCGGCTTTATCCAAAGAGTTATTTCCTTACCAGGATATAACTGGGTTATCCTCAGCCAAAAGCCACGGAAAGATCATCCTCGACGAAGTCTTCTTACCCCCAGCGAAGTCTATTAACACTTCCAACACAACAAGGGTATCCCCAGCAAGTTATTATCAACAACTCAACAAAGTACCTCTTTCCCCACAGAGTATTATCCCCCAGCAAGATCACCAGAATAACTTTCTCCCCGCAGAGTATTCCATTCGCCAAGTTTGTTCCCCAACGGAGTTATCTTCTCCTACCGGTATTCTTGCAACTATTATCCCCAGCGGAAGCAAAGATCTATTCTTCAACATCAGCCTAGGAGTGACTTCCCGGCACCCGTCAAGGATTTACTTTCCTAGACGAAAAAACATACATTCATAAACATCGCATTTCCATACATTATAGCATGCATATATGCATCATATCTTACAAATCTCATTTATGTTGAGAACATCATTGCTTGATCCATATCATGCATTGCATATGACTGACCCTTACCTTTCAGGAAAGATTCAGTTAAGTTCTCAGCTATATTTCAAGACCTTGACCGGTTCAGTTAAATCGACTCTAAGATTTTACTGTTTCTTATCCAGTCCAAGGCCTTCTTTGGTTCAGTCAGATCGACCCTAAGATCTCCTTGTTTCTTATCCAGTTGAAGACATTTCAAGATCTAGACCGGTTCAGTTAAATCGACCCTAAGATTTCTCTGTTTCTTATCCCGTCCAAGGCCTTCTCTGGTTCAGTCAGATCGACCCTAAGATCTCCCTGTTTCTTATCCAGTTGAAGATTTCAAGACCTAGACCGGTTCAGTTAACCGACCCTAAGATTTTCTGTTTCTTATCCAGTCAAAGGCCTTCTCTAGTCCAGCTAAATCGACCCCTAACAGATTTTTCTGATAAAGACTCAGTAGAAGATATCCAAGATTCTCTCAATGATACTGTTGAGGTTGTAGTCGCCTGTGGTTCTCTCCCCGTTACTGCGGAGGTAGTAATCGCCCCAAGATTCTCTCAATGATTACTGTTGAGGTTGAAGTCGCCCAAGATTCTCTCAATGATTATTGTTGAGGTTGAAGTCGCCCAAGATTCTCTCAATGATTACTGTTGAGGTTGAAGTCGCCCAAGATTCTCTCAATGATTACTGTTAAGGTTGAAGTCGCCCAAGATTCTCTCAATGATTACTGTTGAGGTTGAAGTCGCCCAAGATTCTCTCAATGATTACTGTTGAGGTTGAAGTCGCCCAAGATTCTCTCAATGATTACTGTTGAGGTTGAAGTTGCCCAAGATTCTCTCAATGATTACTGTTGAGGTTGAAGTCGCCCAAGATTCTCTCAGCGTTACTGTTGAGGTTGAAATTGCCTATGGTTCTCTCCCCGTTACTGTGGAGGTAGTAATCATCCCAGGTTCTCTCAGCGTTACTGTTGAGGTTGAAATCGTCCAAGGTTCTCTCACCGTTCCTGTTGAGATAGTAACCATCCCTGGTTCATTCGTCACCTTTTGAAGATCCAGATCCAGCTCCTGTAACCAGTCAGGACACATCTATACCAAAAATCTGAAGGCCAGTTCCTGCAACAGGTCAGGTAATCATTTTCTTTTGCAGGTACGCAAGTTCTCGCTAAGGAATCTCTTACGCGATCAACACCCAGATGGCATCTATAAGCCCATCCACCATCCATCATCTCTCAGCATGGCATCTATAAGCCCATCATCCTATCCATCAATCTCCAAATGGCATCTATAAGCCCATTCCCCCACCACACTACTATGTGAGCGCAAATTTCTGGGCACTCTAGTGTTCAATCATCTTTTACCTTCAGATTACGAAAGGCACGTCAGCCAATCTGCATCCTCAGGTCTAAGAAGATTGAACAGGGGCAACTGTTGTACCCCAAAATTTGCCCTCCCATATTCTTCAAAATTTGCCAAGTCAAAGCTTCAAAATCTCTCCAAGGGTTGCACAGTAAAAAATTAGGGTTTTGGTTTTGACAAAGAAAATGAAGTTTCCAAGGGCCCAATCAAGTCCCACATGCCTACAAACATGGTCAAGCATCCTCATGCCAAGTTTCAAGACTTACAGCACAAAATTGCACAGTCAAAAACCCTAATTGCACCACAGTCAACTGCAGGGGCAAAATGGTCATTTGACAGTCAAAAGTTCAAATTTTTGGTCAACATCTCATTTTTAAGCCACAAACATCATTTGATCAATGCTTGATCAGGATTCTCAAAGCTTGGCTCAAAAAGTCTCAAGATGCAAAAGTTTCCATATTTGGACAGTTGAAAAAGTCAACTGTAACTTGACCAAGGCATAACTTTCACATGGATTATCAGAAAAATTCCATCCAAAGCTAATTTTGAAGAGAAAGACATTTACTACAACTCCTTTTCACACTTCAAGTCCAAGAAATGCTCTCACAAAAAGTTATCAATTTCAACATTATAGGTCATTTTCAAAAGTCAACAAAAAGGGACTTTAAGTCAAAGGCCATAACTTGAGATTGGTAAATCAAAATGACATGGGACCAAAAACATTGGTTAGAGGACTCAAAGACCTTTCCAAAATGTCCAAGAACATGAGCAAAGCTTAAAAATTGAGCAAGTTATGCCTTGTGGAAGTTGGGAAATGTTTGGATATTTTGAAAAGTCAACATTGCTTCAAATGTCTTAAAAATGTTAATGGGCCTCTTTTTCTTCCAAGAATCATTATCCAAGGCATGTGCACGACCATTTGTCCCAAAGGGAAGTTTTTCATCATTTTTATTTATTTATTTGGATTTTTAATTATTAATAATTCATTTAATTAAAATAAATATGTGAAAAATACCAAAGCAAGTCAATCAAATCTTTTTATGCATGGGATAACTTCAATATTTCGTGCATGATCAGATTTGGAAAAAATCTTGGTAATTGGACATGATTTGAAGCAAATTTGCATGAAAAAGATTGGAAAATATATGCCATAAAAATCAAATATTCTCTTCATCAATTCATTGATTTTTTGATCCAATTTCTAACCCTAATCATTCCAGTACATATATACAAGCAAACCCTACTCCTAAAAACCCCCCAGCTACGCAAGAACATCATCACCACTTTTGCACTTTTAGTGAAAAATTCAGAAACTGAAAACTAGGTTACAGTACGATTCAAGGCCAAATACTTATTCCATTGTGTTCCTGAAGCTTCAAGGAAGGAGTTTGAATCAAAACCATAAGCTCTAACACCAAGAAACGTGAGAATAATCGTGTCCTGTACAGAATTTTTTCACATTCTTGCATCATGATTCATGCGTCTTTAGTAATTTTTAATGTTTGATTTATGTTCCTTGATTAATTCTAAAGCTAACGGTGTGCTTTGATTGAGTTTTCACGCGTTATATGAAGAATCACCATTAAAGGATGCTAGGGTTCTTCGAACTTGAAATTGGGCGTTTCTGACTACTGTAAAATTGAGACACCATAATACCATGGTTGAGTTCAGAAAGCTTGGACGATTCTAAAGCAACACTCGCGCCTAATTTATATAACCATATGGCCTAATCGCTATTTTGAAAAATGGTATATTTTGGGGGGGTTTAAAACCCCCGTTAACCTTTTTATGTTTTAGAAGAAAAAAATCAAACAATGAAGAAGAAGACCCTGTGGCAAGCTGCTATTGGTTGGTTTGAAATTCGCGCGCTAATCTGTCCACTAACTCTTGTTTTATTTCATATTATTTATTAGTTATATTATAAACAAAAAGCGCAGTTGGAGCAGTTGGCAAGGCATGTGTATGGTAATCCCTGGGACCTGGGTTCGAATCCCAGGTCCCCCACATTCTTTCAATATTTTTTCCTAACGTGATTCCATGCAGCGCTTTGTTTGAAGGCCTATCCTATAGCTTCATATCCAGCGTGCCACATGGCCTATTACCTCAATCCAAGGGCATTGGTTGGAAGAACACCCTAGGCGTTAGTCAATGGAGTTACACGCTAGCACAAAAGTCAAACGAGGCCAGGAGCTTAATGGGCCTGAATTACTGAATAAAACCTCCTATTGGGGACAGACCCCCCATGGTTTGCCTTTCTCATTCTTTTCTCATATTTTTCTATTTTTGTTTTAATTAGTTTTTTCAATTTAATTCTTTAAACCAATTTATTTTCATAAAAATATAAAAACAATAGAAAAATCAGAAAAGACAAAAAAATTAAATATATTTTATTTAATTAATATTTTTGTAAATAAGTCTCACTAATTAATTAGATTTAAATTTAGGGTTAATTTTAATATCTTTTCTTAATAAACTTAACAATTGGTAGAATTAGGGTTTCAAGCATTTTTCATCTTTTTTTTCCTTTTTTCACCATATTAATTATTAATTCTAAATTATTTATTTTTATGAACAAATTGCATTAATTAATTAGGTTTAATTGTAGATAATTTTCATATTTTCTTAATAAATAAAATTGTAGAATTAGGGTTAATTAATTAATTTCTTAATTTCATTTAATTCTCATTAAAATCATAAATACAAAAAATCTCAAAAATAATTTCTTTTTTCATTTTAACCTCATTAATTTAATAATATAATTTAATTTCATAATAAAGGGTCCAACGCCCTCGCTTGCGATTTTTTTATTCTCTTCGCGCATTTTATTTATTCCGTCTTTTAAATATTGATGTAATTCTCCCAAAGCCATGTAAATATTTATCTTTCGCACTTTACTTTATTTCTTTATTTTCTGTCAAATCGGGTCCTGGATTAAATTTGGCGATGTGGACCCGCGCCTTTGTAATAGTTTAGGAATTTTATCTTTCCGCACTTTTTTAACTGTTAATAATGGCATGCAAGAATGAATGACTAAATAAAAACGAACGCGTAGATCATCCAACATGAACAAGATAAATATAAATGAACGTGACACACAAAATCACACACCACCCCTAGGGTACGCCTCACTGTTGCCTTGCCTCGAAAGGTGATCGTCGAGTAGAGGATGTCTTAGTAAGTCCTCATGATCCTGGAACCTGGCATGAGGGTAGCTTCTAAGGTGTCTTCCCATTGCTCTGGTGATCACCATGTCCCGAACCTCGAATTGACCCGAACACCTCCAACGGTGGTGCTACCTACCTCTCAATGGTGGGATGGCACTACTTTAAAGGACATTTACATAGACGAATTCCTTAGGGTAGGTAGACGACTCTAGATACTTGCTCTAAATTTCCAAACAAAATTCAAAAATACTTTTCACACCAACACATTTTCAAAAAGCTTTCGAAAGCAATTTTTCAAACACTCTTGAGGACCGATACAAGAGTCGAACTGAAATTTTCAAAGAAACTTTTTAAAAACCCACAGTTGAAAAGCAAACAAACCATTTTGAAAACACAAGTGAGCAAGTATCTAAGAGCCCATGGATAACCATGGATAGAAAGGATGCTAACACCTTTCCTTTCTATAATCTACCTCCCGAACCGAGAAACTATCTCTTTAAGGAATTTTTCTGTGCTTTTGTCCTTTCCATTTGGAGAAAATAAAAGACGGTGGCGACTCTTGCTTCCGCGACATTTCGCGAACCAGCGTTAAACAGTCAGTTCCAGATCCACCGATCACAATAACCAATGACAATTCTGGTGCCAATACTAAAGGGAAAGGGAAAGAAGGTGAACCTTCTAGGGAAGAGGCACCTGCTAAAAAGTTTTTTATGGAAGAACCATCCACTCAAGAGATGGAGGAGATTATGAAGATCATCAAGAAAAGCGACTTTAAAATAGTAGAGTAGTTGGGGCAAACCCCTTCTAAAATATCAATGTTGTCCTTATTGCTATGTTCTGATGCCCATGCACAAGCTTTGATTAAGTTTTTGAAAAAGTCTCATGTGCCTCAAGAAACCACAGCCGACCAATTTGAGAACTGTGTAGCAAGTCTGACAGCTGACAATGGTCTGCGGTTCTCCGATGCAGATTTAACTCCCATGGGAAAGAATCACAATAAAGCCTTGCATGTTTCTGTTGAATGTAAGGGGACCACTCTGGCACATGTTTTGGTTGACACAGGCTCATCTCTAAATGTGTTACCTAAAGGCGCTTTAGATCGGCTAGACTGTGAATGTTTGGTTTTGAAGCCAAGTGATATTATCGTGAGGGCATTTGATGGGTCGAAAAGGATGGTTCATGGAGAGGTGGATCTCCCAATTAAGGTTGGTTCCCATATTTTCAAATCCACATTCTATATAATGGACATACGGCCTGCGTATTCTTGCTTGCTTGGGCGCCCATGGATCCATGGGGCAGGTGCGGTCACTTCTACTCTCCACCAGAAGTTAAAATATCCCGTTTAAGGGAAGGTTGTCACTGTTTGCGGCGAGGAAGAATTTATGGTAAGCCATCTCAATTATTTTAAGTACGTAGAAATGGATGGCGAATTCATAGAAACTCCTTGCCAAACGTTTGAAGTTATGGCTGCCACCAAAATCTCCTCCGGCACTCCAAGAGTTGATAAAGTTATCCCCAAGATGGTTTCTCTTAAGGATGCTCGTGCTATGGTAAAAGAAAGAAACAACGTGATGTGGGGTCAACTCCTTGATATCCCGTTCAAGGCAGACAAGTTTGGGTTAGGTTTCACCTCCCAAGCTTAGAAATAAGTTAGAAGGGCTCGTGCTGGAAAGCCCCCTCTCCACCTCAAAAATCATGAAGTGAATATTGTAGAAGACTTCGATGATGAGTGTGCTTTTGGAGACTGGATCTACCCAATAATCGAAGGGAAGCTCAACAATTGGCATGCAAAGGATTTCACTCATGTTTCTTTCATTGAGGAGTAATTACTGTTTACTTTTTCTGTCAATTCAAGAACTCTATGTCTGTAATATTATTTCCAAACAACGACTTTTAAGCCATGTGCCATGCCCGGGGCACTTTGGTCTATTTGTTAAGGGGGTAGGAAGATTGTGATATACCAGGAGAACTAGCCAGACTTCTATTACAAGAGGAAAAAGCTATTCAACCACATGAAGAGTCAGTAGAGGTTATCAACTTGGGTACTGAGTCAGATAGGAAGGAAATCGGGATCGGCGCTAATTTGGAAAGCAGTGTTAAGAACAAATTGGTTCAGATGTTGTGCAATTATGTGAAAGTATTTGCTTGGTCTTATGAAGATATGCCTAGTGTGGTCGGTGGAAATAGAACTGACTGTTTAAAGCTAGTTCGCATATGTCGCGGTAAGCAAGAGTCGCCACCGTCTTTTATTTTCTCCAACATGGAAAGGACAAAAGCACAACAAAATTCCTTATGAGAATGCTTCTCGGTTCGGGAGGTAGATTTATAGAAAGGGAAGGTGTTAGCACCCTTTCTATCCATGGTTATCCATGGGCTCTTAGGTACTTGCTCTTATGTTTTCAAAATGTTTGCTTTTCAAAATGTGAGTGGGTTTGAAAAAAGTTTCATTGAAAGATTTCTGAGTGACTCTTGTATCTGTCCTCAAGAGTGTTTGAAAAATTTGTTTTGAAAGCTTTTGAAAGTGTCAGTGTGAAAAGATTTTTGATTTGTTTTTTAAGAGAGCAAGTACCCATGAGTCATCTACCTACCCTAAGGAATTAGGCTGTGTAAAAGTCCTTAAGGTAGTGCCATCCCACCATTGAGAGGTAGGTAGCACTACCATTGGAGGTGTTCGGGTCAATTAGATTGTAGGGACAGTGTGGTCACCGAAGCAATAGTAGGACACCTTAGAAGTAACCCTGATGTCCTCGATCCTTTTTAATCTGAGGCAACCGTTTCGAGGCAACTGGATCTTGAACATAAGAGCGACCGCTAAAACATCCTATACTTGACGACCACGTTTCGAGGCAACGAGTGAGGCGTACCCTAGAAGTGGCAGGTGCATTGTGTGTTGTTTTCAGTTCATATTTATCTTGGATTAGGCAATCGTGAGCTACGAGTTGTTTTTAATTAACATACATTCTTTCATGCAATTTAGCAGTTAGGAGTGCGGAAAACAAAATACGGAAAGGTAAAAGCTACGCTATTACAAGGCGCGGGTCTATACATCGCCAAAAAACAAAGACCCGTTTTTGATAAAGATGCGGAAAGTAACAAAGTAGTAAACCTAATTACTATTACATCCTTGGAAGCAGTTACATAATAATCCAATAAGAAAATAATGCGCAAAATAGAAATTAAACTGGACGTCCGAGGGTGTTGGACCCTTTTGAGAAATTAAGAGTTTTTGTCCTTTGCTTGAAGTTAAATTAAAACCTAATTATTTAATTAATTATTTACAAGAAAGATGTTTTTTATGTTTTTGTATTTAATGAAATAAAGAAAATAAAAATGAAGAGAAAACCCTAATTCTAAGTCTATTTTAATTATTAAGAAAATATTAAGGTTAACCTAATTTAAGTTAATTAATTAATTTACATGTTATTTACAAAAATAATAATAATAATTAATAATGATAAAAATAATTAAAAGTCAAAACCTAATTCTATACAATTTTATTTATTAAGAAAAAGGATTAAAATTTAAACCTAAATTAAGCTAAGTTAATTGTTAATATTTATTAACAAAATTAGGTTAATGGTGAAATTTAATAAATAATTAAATATATATTTACAATTTTGATTTTCTGATTTTTATTGTGAAAAATTAGTTTATAGTGAATTAATAAAAATAATTAAAACAATTAAAAGAATTAGAAAAGAAAATAAAATAAAATTAAAACATGCAAACCAAGGGGGTTAGATGGCCCAAAGTGGAGGTTTATGTGAGAAATTCTGGCCCATTGAAGACCAAGCCTGGTTGACTTTCAGGGATGATGTGCACGCGCGTTAACTGGAACACACCATAGACTCCATCTCCTGGCCACTGGATGGATCTCATGGCCACTTGGCAGGCTTAGGCGTGAGAGTGCATGATGGACCTTTGAATGAACACTGCATGTGAACGCTTTGTGAAAAAATAGAAAGAATTATATGGGGGACCTGGGAATCGAACCCAGGTCCCAGCGCTTGCCAGCAATGTCTCCAACCACTACGCCATTCAAACGCGTTTGTAAACATAATGACCAATAAAAATATTATATGAAAAGCAATAACCATGTTGGAAAACGCTCGCAGATTTGAATTCACCAACCAGGAGATGCCACGCCCTTCGTCTTCTTCTTTCTTCTGCAAAATATAAAACAAGATAGTGGGGGTTTTAAACCCCCACTAACTATAACAGTGAAAAATAGCGAATAGAGTTAGGGGCAATATAAAAAAGGCGCGATGATTCCATCTTGATCGTCTCATCCAGACGGTTTCAGCCATGGGCATTATGGTCTCTAATTTTACTCATGCTGAAAAGCCCCGATCTAAAAGCTTGGAAACCCTAAATCTCTCCCATGGCAACTGGCGTTTCAAGGCGTATTAACGAAATTAAATCATACCAGAAGCTTCACCTGAATGCTATGAACACAAAACAATCAACCAAATGTATTAAAAATGCATGAATTGAAGTTTACAGTTTTGAAAAAAAATGATCAACCGTGACTTTGTTAGAGCGTTTTCTTGAGCTTTAAGGCTTGCTATCAATGGCCACAGCTTCCTGGAAGGTCCAGCAATATATTGGAAACAAGAAAAAGGCTCGAATTGGCCTGCAAGTGGGAATTCAGTTTCCAAAATTCTTGACCTTTTTTCAATTTGGCAATGGTGTTTTCAGCAGCAGTTTTTCGTGTCCTCCTTTAGGGTTTCCTTCAACACATATATGTGAATGAATTTAGGTTAGAATAAGGCCCAAAAGTCCATGAATTTAAGTTTTCAATCTTTGATTTTCAACCATGTAATTTCCAATATTTTTCAATGAAAACCTTGCCAAATATGGATGATCTTCCCTTTTTGATTGAGAAACGAGTTTGCCAGCTTGCCCTGATCTGATTTGCTTCACCAAAAGATCCAAAAACATATCTTTTTAATTTTCCTATAATTAAAATCAATTAAATGAATTAATAATAATAAAAATTCAATTAATTAATTAAAAATAAGAAAATAAATCATTTTAAGTTCAATGGGTCGTGCATAGGCTTTGGGTAAAGATTCAAGAAAGAATTTGAGGCCCATTAGCAAAAATGAAGTGTTTCAGGCAAAGTTGACTTTTGAAAGTTCCCAAAAATTTTCCAACTTCTCCAATGCATATCTTGCTCAATTTTGAAGCTATGAACATGTTCTTGGACATTTTGGAAAGGTCTTGAAGTCCTCTAACCAATTCCTTTGGTCCCATGTCATTTTGATTTACCAATCTCAAGTTATGGTCTTTGACTTAAAGTGCCTTTTTGTTGACTTTTGAAAATGACCTATAATATTGAAATTGATAACTTTTTGTGAGAGCATTTCTTGGACTTGGAGTGTGAATATGAATTGTAGGAAATGTCATCCCCTTAAAAATGAGAATTGGATGGGATTTTTCTGATGAACCATGAAAAAGTTATGCCTTGGTCAATTTGCAGTTGACTTTTCAGTTGTCCAAAAATAGAAACTTTTGCATCTTGAGACTTTTTGAGCCATGCTTGTGGAATCATGATCAAGAATTGATCAAATGATGGTTGTGGCTTCAAAATAAGATGTTGACCAAAAAATTTGACTCTTGACTGCCAAATGACCATTTTGCCCCTACAGTTGACTGTGAAACATTTAGGGTTTTTGACTGTGCAATTTTATGCTGTGAGTCTTGAAACTTGACATATGGATGCTTGACAATGTATATAGGCATATGGGACTTGATTGGACCCTTGAAAGCCTCAATTTCTTTGCAAGAACCAAAACCCTAATTTTGACTGTGTTAGGAGGCAATTGGACTGTGCAACCCTTGAGGGATTTTGAAGCTTGATCTTGCCAAATCTTGAAGAATATGGGAGGGCAAATTTTGGGGTACAACACCCGGGTTGGATACCGTATTGTGGTTCATCGTCTACGAACTAAAGAAGACTGCCCTCCTGTTAAACAAAAGGTTCGTCGCATGAGGCCTGATATGTCTGAAAATATCAAAGCCGAAGTAATGAAACAGTTTGATGCAGGGTTCCTAGCTGTAACGTCCTATCCTCAATGGGTGGTCAATATAGTGCCAGTGCCAAAGAAAGATGGGAAAGTTCGCATGTGCGTAGACTATAGGGATCTGAATAGGGCAAGCCCCAAGGATGACTTCCCTCTACCACACATTGACGTCTTAGTCGATAATACTGCCCAACATAAGGTCTTCTCATTCATGGATGGCTTCTCAGGCTATAACCAAATAAGGATGGCTCCCGAAGATATGGAAAATACTACTTTCGTTACGCAATGGGGCACCTTCTGCTACAAGGTCATGCCCTTTGGATTAAAGAATGCAGGGGCAACATATCAAAGGGCTATGGTTGCTTTATTTCATGACATGATTCATCATGAGATAGAGGTATATGTGGATGATATGATTGCCAAATCACAAACTGAAGAAGAACATCTTGATCAACTGCACAAACTATTCGAAAGACTGAAGAAATACAAGTTGAGGTTAAACCCTAACAAGTGCACATTCGGAGTACGCTCTGGAAAGCTTCTAGGTTTTATTATCAGCAATAAAGGAATTGAAGTTGATCCTACCAAGGTAAAGGCCATCCAAGAAATGCCAATCCCCTATTCTGAAAAAGAAGTCAGAGGATTCTTGGGTCGTCTCAATTACATTGCCCGTTTCATATCCCACTTAACTGCTACTTGTGAACCACTCTTCAAACTCTTGAAGAAAGATCAGGTAGTCAAATGGAACGATGAATGCCAGATTGCTTTCGACAAAATCAAAGAATATTTACAAGAACCTCCTATTCTCATGCCTCCAGTTGAAGGAAGACCCTTGATCATGTACTTTACAGTACTAGAGAATTTTATAGGGTGTGTTTTGGGCCAACATGACGAGTCTGGACGAAAAGAGCATGTTATTTATTACCTGAGCAAAAAGTTTACCGACTATGAAACCAGATATTCACTGCTCGAGAGAACTTGCTGCGCTCTGGCATGGGTTGCTCGCCGGCTGAGACAGTATATGGTGACTCATACCACTCTATTGATTTCTAAAATGGACCCAATCAAGTACATCTTCGAGAAACCTGCCCTTTCCAGACGGATAGCCAGATGGCAAATGATCTTGACTGAGTACGACATTTAATACACGACTCAAAAAGCCGATAAAGGAAGTGTACTAGCAGATCATTTGGCTCACCAAGCCGTGGATGATTATCAATCAATGAATTTCAACTTCCCTGATGAGAACATCATGCTGGTAACAGACTGTGCGAAATCTGGACCATATGACAGACCTGAACAAGGATCCCAATGAACTATGGTATTCGATGGGGCTTCCAACGCTTTAGGTAACGGAATTGGTGTTGTGATCATCTCTCCTGAAGTTTGCCATACTCCTTTCACTGCCAGATTATGTTTCGATTGCACAAACAATATGGCCGAATATGAAGCATGCATCTTAGTTTTGAAAGTGCTATTGACCTAAGGATCAAACATTTGGATGTGTTCGGGGATTCCGCCTTAGTGATCAACCAAGTAAAAGGAGATTGGGACACTAAAAACCCTAATGTTATCCCTTACAAGGAATTTGTGCTATCCCTGATTCCTCACTTTAAAGAGATCACTTTTGAGCACCTCCCTAGGGAAGAAAACCAGTTGGCTGACGCTTTGGCAACCATGTCTTCAATGTTCAAGGTCAGATGGGATAATGAAGCCCCTATGATTACAATTGAAAGATTCGATGAACCTGCGCATTGCTATGAGCTTGACACCGATGCGGAAAAACCATGGTACCATGAGGAGATGAGATACCTTGAAGCACAAGAGTATCCAGAGGGGGCATCTATCAATGACAGAAAGTTCTTACGAAGATTTGCAGCCAAATTCTTCCTAATAACGGGATATTGTACAAACGCAACCATGATTCAACTCTACTCCGATGTATGGACAATAAAGAGGTAGAGGAGATTATGGAAGACATGCACGAGGGTCTTTTCGGTACTCACTCGAGTGGACATATGATGGCTAAGAAAATCTTAAGAGAAGGTTACTATTGGTCAACGATAGAGACTAATTACCATCAACATTCAAGGACTTGTCATAAATGCCAAATCTACGCTGACAGGGTCCATGTGCCTCCTATCCCTCTGAATGTCATGACCGCTCCATGGCCATTTGCAATGTGGGGCATTGACATGATTGAAGAGATCAAGCCTATAGCTTCCAACGAACATCGCTTCATTCTTGTTGCTATTGACTATTTCACCAAATGGGTCGAAGCCGCCTCATTTTCCTCAGTCACCAAGAATGTGGTAGCTAGATTCATCAGACACAATCTCATCTGTCGTTATGGTATCCCCGAAAGAATCATCACCGACAATGGGACTAACCTCAATAATGCTATGATTACTGAGCTTTGCACTCAGTTTAAGATCAAGCATCACAATTCTTCTCCATATAGACCAAAAATGAATGGCGCGGTCGAAGCGGCCAACAAAAATATCAAGAAGATTGTGCAGAAGATGGTAGTAACCTATAAAGATTGGCATGAGATGCTTCCGTTTACTCTACATGGCTACTGTACTTCAGCTAGAACATCAATTGGGGAAACTCCCTTTTCTCTAGTCTATGGCATGGAAGTTGTTCTGCCAATGGAAGTTGAGATTCCCTCGCTGAGGATTATGATTGAGGCAGGCTTAGGCAAAGACGAGTGGATTCAAACAAGATTGGATCAGCTGAACTTAATTGACAAAAAACGATTAGTTGCTATTTTCCATGGTCAGGCGTATCAAAAACGGATGATTAAGGATTTCAACAAAAAGATCAAGCCCCGAGTATATCAAGTTGGTGACTTGGTGATAAAACACATCATTTTACCACAAGGTGACCCCAGAGGAAAGTGGACTCCCACCTATGAAGGGCCATTTGTTGTCAAGAGAGTTTTCTCTGGCGGTGCCATGATGTTGACTACCATGGACAGTGAGGATTTCCTGCATCCTATAAACACGAACATAGTTAAAAAATACTATGCATAAGAGACCTGTTAGGTTGACACACCTAAGCAAAAAAGGGGCATCCCGGCAAACCAAAAGGTTTGAGAAAAAATTAGGGATATATGCAAAAGGTTGTACACCCGACAAGTTGAAAACCCGAAAGGGCGACTTGGGAAAAAAAGGGTATCCTGGTGGACCGAAAACCCGAAAGGGCGATTCAGGCAAAAATTAAGGATTAAAATCGTACGACTATGTCCCGTGGAACTAACACAGTCAATTCTATCACCAAGGTCCAAATTCAATTGGCCCAGGATCAATCCAATCAACTTCGATCAACGGCAAAGGACGTTCGAAGACATTGGGGGTAATAGTAGAGATGGAATGCAATGAGATCATTTCACATGGCTATTTGTTTTTCATTCTCAATTTTGTTTTCCTTTTGACGATTTCCTCTTACTAGGATCTCCGTCTCTCTGTACCAAAAAATGCCTATTCATGGGCAAAATATCAATACAAATACACTTTGAAGTGCAAAATTTTCTGTCTTCGTTTTAAATGCAAATTTTTCCAATGACAAAAATTGAATGAATATATGCATATGAACATAATTAAAAATATTTGGCACATGTTTCCTGCTAAGCAGCAACATCAACAACAGAGCATCGGCACACAGCAGCATTAAGCATCTCTTTAATATATATGAAATAGCCCCACAGAGTTATCGCATCATCATTATCCCTACAAGGATGAAAGCAAGAAACCTTTCCCCAACGGAGCGGCCCACAAAGTCTTTTTGCATAGGAAAATCCCTGACCAAAGTCTCAACCTCTTGGCCGCTTTCTCCCCAGCTAAGTCAATTTTGAAAAGATTGAAGCCTAGGGAATTCTTTCCTAAAGGAAATTCACCTCCTCACAGGGTTTATTCCCCAACAGAGTTATTTCCCCAGCCGAGTTCAAAAGCCTCAACGTACAACAATCAAGACACCACAAATTTTCCCAGTTGAACCCATCATCCCCAGCTGAGCCCATCATCCCCAGCTGAGCCCATCATCCCCATTTGAGCCCATCATCCCCAGTTTGGTGTATCCTCCCCAAGCTGAGTCTACCTTACCTGACTGAGTCTATACTCTCCAGTTTGAATTTCCCTTTCAGATTATTGTAAATCTCAGGGCCACAACCCCTAATCTTCAGTAAAGCCGTCAGCTAAGCCTTTACTATTTCCAAGAGATGCTTTGAAGCCTGAATCCGACCAGATATTAACACAGTTTTCGAGTTATTACTGAAACCTAGATCCGACCAAATAACAGTTTGACTTCTTCAAGTACTGGAGCCTGGACCCGACCGAATAACAGTTGATCTTAAAGATGCTATGAAACCTGGACCCGATCAGATAGTAGCCTAGATCTTCAAACATATAGAAGAACCTGGACTCAATCTGACCAAGGTTTAACCTCTTTTCCCCAGTAGAGTTGCCTCCATATCCCCAACAAATGGCTGAGAAACCTGGACCCGGCCAAATATCAGTTTTCATTTCCATCCTTTCAAAAAAGCCATTGTAAAGCCTGGATCCGACCAGATAGTAATCACCCTCAGAGATTCATTGTGAAACCTGGAAACCGACCAGATAACAACTAAATCCCCAAGCAGTTTATTGTAAAACCTGGACCCGACCAGATAACAATTGACCTTATCAACCTCGGAAACCTGTAAAGCCTGGACCCGACCAGATAACAGTTTTCAAGCAGTTTATTGTGAAACCTGGACCCGACCAGATAACAGTTTTCAAGCAGTTTATTGTGAAACCTGGACCCGACCAGATAACAATTGACCGCATCGAGCTCAGAAATCTGTGAAGCCTGGACCCGACCAGATAATAGTACAGCTTTCCAAAAACCATAAAGCCTGGATCCGACCAGATAATAGTTACCATTCCAAGTTACTGCAAAGCCTCGACCCGACCAAATAACAGTTTTCCAGCAGTTTATTGTGAAACCTGGACCCGACCAGATAACAGTTAACTATGATCCCCAGAAAGAAACTATGAAGCCTGGACTCGACCAGATAATAGTACAGCTTTCCAAAAACCATGAAGCATGGATCCAACCAGATAGTAGTTGCCATTCCATGTTACTGCGAAGCCTGGATCCGACCAGATAACGGTTAACTTTTATATCCCCAACAAGTTATCATGAAGCCTGGACTCAACCAGATAACAGGCGACTACTTCATCCTCAGTGTGATCGGTGGAAATAGAACTGACTGTTTTGAAATGCTGGTTCACGTTTGCGTTTTACAAAATGTTGCGGTAAGCAAGAGTCGCCACCGTCTTTTATTTTCTCCAACAAGGAAAGGACAAAAGCACAACAAAATTCCTTTTTGAGATGTTTCTCGGGTTCGGGAGGTAGATTATAGAAAGGGAAGGTGTTAGCACCCTTTCTATTCGTGGTTATCCACGGGCTCTTAGGTACTTGCTCACTATGTTTTCAAAAATGTTTTGCTTTTCTTGTGTTTGTGGGTTTTGAAAAGAGTTTTGTTTGAAAACTTCGATTTAACTCTTGTTTATGTCCTCAAGAGTGTATGAAGTGTTGTTGAAAACTTTGTTTGAAAAGTGTAAGTGCGAAAAGTTGTTTTGTTTTGAAAGAGCAAGTACCTGAGAACCTCTACCTACTCAAAAGAAATTAAGCTGTGTAAATGTCCTTTAGACAGTACTATCCCACTATTGAGAAGTAGGTAGCACCGTCGTTGGAGTTTTTCGGGTCAATTCGATTATAGGGACATGTGGTCACCAAAGCAATAGTAGGACGCCTTAGCGGTAACCCTAATGTCTTAGATCATTTTTCATCCGAGGCAACCGTTTCGAGGCAACTTTGATCTTTAGACAGGAGGGCGACCTCTAAAACACCCTATACTCCATGACCACGTCGAGGCAACCAAGTGAGGCGTACCCTAAGAGTGGCATGTGCACGTGTGTCAGGTTTCAGTTAAGTTATCTTTGTACATGTTATGGTGAGTTACGATTGATTTTGATTTCAGAGATAAGTCTTGTCATGCATAGCCTAGTTAACATACATTTAACAGTTAATAGTTGCGGAAAATAAATCTACGCTATTACAAGGCGTCGGGTATTTACATCGCCAAAAAACAAACCCTTGAAAAAGTAAATTGCGGGAAATTAAAGGAAAGCGATAAAAAGTCCTAATTAAAGTTATTACATCCTCGGAGCAAATACATAAATATGGATCAAAAATTAATAAAACAAACATACGCGCGAGAAAAAATTGAATCGGAGAAGTTCTTAGGGTTTTGACCCTTTTTGAGAAAGAAAGAAGTTTTTGTTATTTTGCATTTAATTAAATTAAACCTAGATTAATTAATTAATTAAGAAAGAAATATTTTTGAGTTTTTTATGTTTTAAGGAAATAAATAAAAGATGGTCAAAATTGTCAAGAAACCCTAATTCTACATTGATTTTAAATTATTGAAAAAAATTAGAATTATCCTAATTAAACTAAATTAGTTAATTATATTTATTTACAAAAATAATAAATTAAGGGTGAAAATAATTTTAATAACTAATAAAAATAATATTATTTTTAGTTTTCTGATTTTATTATGAAAAAATTAATTTGGCTAATTAAATAATAATAATAATAATTAGTAATAAAAATAGTTAAATGGGAAATATAAAAACAGAAAAAAGAATAACCCAGGGGGTGTTGGCCCAAGTTAGGAGGTGTGTCTGGAATCCTCAAGGCCCATTTACATCCAGCCTGGTTTGACTTTTGAGATTATCCATGCGCACATCGACCAAGGAGTATGATAGTCTTTCAATCTAGGCCATGGGATTTGAGTTTGAGGCCACTTGGCGCGCTGGGATGTGAGGTATATGATAGACCTCACTTTGAAACCAGCATGTGAACATACAAAGAAAAAGGAAATAAATATTTTGGGGGACCTGGGATTCGAACCCAAGTCCCAGCACTCACATGCCAATGCCTTAACCACTCCACTACGCTGCTTCAATTGTTAGTAAAATAAGTGACGATTATTATATTGGGAGATTTATCCATATGCTGTAAAACAATAAAACGCGCGCTTGTTTTTAAACTGTCCAATGGCATGCCAACACCTCATCATCTTTTTCATTCGTTATGCATAAAAGAATATTATATAGCGGGGGTTTTTAACCCCCACAAACTAGCTGCACGAATAATAGCGATTAGCACCACAATATATATAAATATTTCGCAAAGTATTGGGCTTGTTCGTCTTGGCCTAACGATTCCAACCATGTGCCTTAGGAGTCCTAATTTTGCCTGGTTCAAAAAGCCCTAATTCAAAGCTTAAGAACCCTAGAAAATCGTTCATGGCATCTTGTGATTCAGGGAGTTATAGTTCAATTAATTCATACCATTAGCTTCATATGGTTCCTAGCAACACAAATCAATCAAGCAAACACGTTAAATATGCATGATTTAAGAGTTACGATTCTGGATAAAGAAGGCAAACCGTGGTTCTGTAATGAACGATTCCTTGAGCTTTGGTACTGGAATTTGATTGCAAAACACTCCTGGGAACTCCTGCAAGGTGTTTGAATCAACAAAAACCCTTGAATCGCCCTAGAATGCAAAAGTCAGTTTTCAATTTTCTTGGAATTTCTTGAAATTGTATATGGTTTTTTCTGCAGCTTTTTCACGTCCATTAGGTTAGGTTAGCTTGCATACATATAAAGCAATTGAATTAGGTCAAAAAATTGGATCCAACCCATGAGTATTGATGATTAAATCTTTGATTGAAAATCAAATATTTTTGATTTTTCATGATTGGAAAATGTTGCCAAATTTGGAGATTTTTGTATCTTTGACTTGTGCACGAATTTGCCAGCATATCTTGACCATATTTGCTTCACAAATTGATTGAAAAATCAAATCTTGCATTTTCCTACAATTTAAATTAATTAAATGAATTAATATTAATTAAAAATCCAATTAATTAATAAAAACAAGAAAATAAATTCCATTAAGCTTGATGGGTCGTGCATAGGTCATGGATGAAGTTTCAAGAAGAGATTTGAGGCCCATTAGAAAAAAGAAAGTGTTTTGGGCAAAGTTGACTTTTGCAAATTCATGAAAATTTCCCAACTTCTCCAATGCACAACTTGCTCTATTTTGATCATATGACCATGTTCTTGGACATTTTGGAAATCTCTTGAAGTCCTCTAACCAATGCCTTTGGTCCCATGTCATTTGGATTTACCAATCTCAAGTTATGGCCTTTGACTCAAAGTGCATTTTTGTTGACTTTTGAATTTGACCTATAATGTAAAAATTGGTAACTTCTTGTGAGAGCATTTCTTGAACTTGGAGTGTGAAGATGGATTGTAGGAAATTACATCCCCTTCAAAATGAGCATTGGATGGAATTTTTCTGACAAACCATGAAAAAGTTATGCCCTGGTCAAGATACAGTTGACTTTTCTACTGTCCAAAAATAGTAACTTTTTGCATCTTGATGATTTTTGAGCTATTCTTGTGGAATCATGATCAAGACTTGATCAAATGATGATTGTGAACTCAAAATAAGATGTTGACCAAAAATTCTGACTTTTGACTGCAAAATGACCATTTTGCCCTTGCAGTTGACTGTGGATCAAATGGAGCTTTTGACTGTGCAAATTGGCACTGTGAGTCTTGAAGCTTGGCATGTAGGTGCTTGAGAATGTATATAGTCCTATGAGACTTGATTGAACCATTGAAAACCCCAAATTCCTTGAAAGAACCAAAACCCTAATTTCAATTGTCTTAGGAGGTGGTTTGACTGTACAATCCTTGAGCTAATTTGAGTAATTTGAAGATTATTCTTATCAAATCTTAAGGGATATGGGAGAGCAAATTTTGGGGTACAACAGTTTCCCCTGTTCAATCTTCTTAAACCTGAGGATGTAGATTGGCTTGTGTGCCTTTCGTGATCCGAAGGTGGAAGATGATTGAACACTAAAGTGCCCAGAAATTTGCACTCGCGTGGTGTAGTATCAGCAATATGATGTCGGGAATGGGCTTATTGATGCCATTTGGAGATATGATGGGTAGAAGGATGGGCTTATAGATTCCATCTGGAGATGTGACAAAATCTTGTCGGAGGATGTGCTTATAGATGCCACCTGGGAATGTAATGGATAGTTGTGAAGATGGGCTTAAATATGCCATCTGGGAATGTGTGTTGAATTGTAACTTGGTAGGTTGAAAGAAGGAACCTGTGTAGGGTTGCCTGATGATGAGTCTGTGTAAAACTGCATCTTGGAAGAGAAGGAACCGGTGTCGGGTTGCTTCATGATGGTCAAGTGGATAGTTGTCCTGTCTGGTTTCAGGTATTAATCTCTGACCTGAGAAAGAAAGATATTTTTCCTGGCTTGCTACAGGTATTAATCTTCAATCTCTTCAATGTAGATAACTTTCCTGTCTGGTTTCAGGTATAGATCTACAATCAGTCGTCCACAGATATTTCCTGGCTTGCTACAGGTATTAATCTGAAACTTAAGAAGGCTGGCCGATGAGATAGTTTTCCTGTCTGGTTTCAGGTATAGATCTACAATCAGTCGTCCACAGATATTTCTTGGCTTGCTACAGGTATTAATCCGGAACTTAAGAAAGGGTGGTCGGGGAGATAGTTTTCCTGTCTGGTTTCAGGTATTAATCTCTGACCTGAGAAAGAAAGATAGTCTTCTTGGCTTGTTATAGGTATTGATCTTCAGTCTCTTCATGTAGGTGGTTTTCCTGTCTGGTTTCAGGTGTTAACCTATAATCAGTCGTCCACAGATATTTCCTGGCTAGTTACAGGTGTTGATCTGGAACTTAATAAAGGTTGGTCGAGAAGATAGTTTTCCTGTCTGGTTTCAGGTATTAATCTTTGACCTGAGAAAGATAGTCTTCTTGGCTTGTTACAGGTATTGATCTTCAATCTCTTCATGTAGATAACTTTCCTGGCTAGTTACAGGTATAGATCTACAATCAGTCGTTCACAGATATTTCCTGGCTAGTTACAGGTGTTGATCTGGAACTTGTGAAAGGTTGACGGTAATCATCTTTGGATTGACCTTTTCCTAAAAAGGCAAAACATTAGTTGCATGCAATGTTATGATGTATGAAATGCATGATGTTCTCAAAATGAGATCGTGTCGTATGCACTTTATCATGTATGTAACTAGGAGATATGAAATGTGATATGTTTATGAATGTATTTTCGTCTGGGAAAATAAATCCTTGACAAATGCCGGGGAGTTTGTTATATCCTGGGCTGGTATTGAAGAGTCGAGTTCTTCGTTTTCGCTGGGGATGATGAACGAAGATGATTACAGGAATAAATCGGTAGGAGAAGATGACTCTGTTGGGGGATAAACCTGGTGAAGAGATTACTCTGCGGGGAATTACTCTATGGGAAGAGATGCTTCGCTGAGATTTTAACGATAACTCCGCTGGGGATTCCGTTGATAAGCTCTACTGGGATTTTGATGATGAACTCCGCTGGGGATAGAAAGAACTTCGCTGAGGATGATCTTTCCGTTGCAACTTGCTGAGGATAACCCAGTTAGACTCTCGTGGGGATGACCTTCTGAACTTGGCTGAGGAGATGCATTTGTACTCTGCAGGGGACAAGCTTCCAGAATCTACTGGTGAAGATGATTCAACTCTGGCGGAGAAGCCTTTTGGACTGTGCTGGGAAATGACTCCACTGGGGGTATCTTGTATTCCGTCGGGGAACAATCTTATATTTCTGTCGAGGAATATTAAGACTGTCGGGGATGCTTGATGAGGAATATCTATATACTCCGCTGGGGAATATTAAGATCTACTGGGGATACCCAACTTCTTTAGGGTTGATGGTAGACCAACTTTGCTTGGGGAGAGTATTGCTGATTTGTTCACAGTTGCAAGGCTCAGTGGGGAGAGCTACCATTATTGTCTTACTCTTGGGGAGTGAAGGTATCTTGGTCATATTCTTCAGCTGAACTTACCTTGGTACCTCGGTGGACAGAGCAACTAGACCGCTTAGACCATTCTTATTGCCTCTACTTCCGATGTCACCCGTAATTAATCCTTTGTTTCGTATGCAAATATTTGTGATCAGCAATTAATGTCAAATGCATATATCAAAAATGAACATTGGACGTTCTTTGCAAAACAAAACAGATAAAGGAAATTTTTTTGCAATTTGTCTGAAAAATGAACTTGTATTGATTTTAAAGTTTGCCTGTAAATAGGCGTTTTTTGTACAAGAGGATGACGTCCTAGTAAGAGAACGCCGCCGAACAAAATAGAGTTTATACAATTTGTGAAAAGGAAATAAAACAGCTATGTGAAAAATCCCACTGGGTTCCAACTCTGCTATCGCCTTTATGTCTTCAAGCGTCTCATCACTTTGCTGCTTAGTTGAAGAAGAATCTAATTGATTGGTGCCGTCCAAGCCTGGTGGTTGATACCGAAGTTTGGATGCAGGGTGATCCAATGAGACATAGTATTACGCTTATCCCTAACTTTTTCCTGGACCGCCCTTTCGGGTTTTCAGTCCACCGGGATACCCATTTTTGCCCAAGCCGCCTTTTCAGGTTTTCGACTTGCCGGGTGTACAATTTTTTTTTATTTTCATCCCTTATTTTTGCCCGAACCCTTTTGGTTCGCTGGGAAGCCCTTATTTTTGCCTAGGCCAGTCAACCTAGCGGGTCTTTAATCATGCGTAGTATCTTTTTACTATGTCTGCATTGGCAGGGTGAGGAAGGTCGTCACCATCCATGGTGGTTAGAATCATCGCTCCTCATGAGAAGATGTTCTTAACCACAAATGGCCCTTCGTACGTAGGGGTCCATTTGCCCCTGGGATCACCTTGAGGTAGAATGATGCGCTTGATTACCAGATCCCCGACTTGATACTCCTGTCGTCTGACTTTCTTGTTAAATGCCTTGATCATCCGTTTTTGGTACGTCTGACCGTGACAAATAGCAGTGAGTCTTTTTTCGTCGATTAGGTTCAGTTGATCAAGCTGAGTCTGGATCCAGTCATCTTCGCTCAAACCTGCATCCTTCATGATCCGGAGAGAGGGTATCTGAACCTCAATGGGCAGGACATCCTTCATGCCATAGACCAAGGAAAAGGGTGTTGCCCCTGTTGACGTCCGTGCTGAGGTACGGTACCCATGAAGAGCAAACGGTAACATCTCGTGCCAATCTTTGTAGGTCACTGTCATCTTCTGCACAATCTTCTTAATGTTCTTATTAGTCGCCTCTACAACCCCATTCATCTTCGACCGGTAGGGAGAAGAGTTGTGGTGCTGTATCTTGAATTGTTTGCAGAGCTCAGTGATCATCTTGTTGTTAAGATTGGTACCATTGTCTGTAATGATCCTCTCTGGTACACTGTATCGACAGATCAGGTTGTGTCGAATGAACCGTGCCACGATGTTCTTGGTTATGGTGGCAAAGGAAGCTGCTTCAACCCACTTCGTAAAGTAATCAATTGCTACCAGGATGAAGCGATGCCCGTTGGATGCCGTAGGTCTGATCTCGCCGGTCATGTCAATGCCCCACATTGCAAAAGGCCAAGGTGCTGTCAAGACGTTCAAAGGAACTGGAGGAATGTGCACCTTATCAGCATAGATCTGGCATTTGTGACATGTCCGAGAATGCTGATAACAGTCGGCTTCCATTGTGGACCAGTAATATCCTGCCCGAAGGATTTTCTTTGCCATGGTATGTCCACTGGAATGCATTCCGAAGGTACCTTCATGCAACTCTGCCATGATCCTTTCTGCTTCAGTCTTATCCACACAACGCAGTAAGGTTGAATCATGGTTTTGTTTGTAAAGAATGTCATTGATGAGGAAGAACTTTGCCGCAAACCTTCTCAGAAACTTCTTGTCATTAACAGATGCGCCCTCGGGGTATTCTTGAGCTTCAAGGTACCTCTTTACTTCATGATACCAAGGTTTTTCTGTTACCTCTTCGGTCTCAAGATCACAGCAATGTGCAGGTTCATCCAATTTCCAAATAATGATCCGGGGAGCCTCGTTGTCCCATTTGACTTTGAACATAGAAGACATCGTAGCCAGCGCGTCCGCCAACTGATTCTCCTCTCTTGGGAAGTGTTCAAAGGTTATCTCCTCGAAATGGGGAATCAACGTCAATACATACTCCTTGTAAGGAATAAGATTTGGGTGTTTCGTATCCCACTCGCCCTTGATCTGACTGATCACGAGAGCGGAATCTCCGAAGACACTCAGAAACTTGATCCTTAGGTCAATTGCAGCTCGAAGACCCATGATGCATGCTTCATACTCCACCATGTTGTTGGTGCATTTGAAACATAGTCGGGCGGTAAGTGGAGTATGAGAGCCCTTAGGAGATATGATCACATCGCCAATACCATTACCCAAAGCATTTGAGGCTCCATCAAAGTGCATAGACCATCGGGATCCTTCCTCAGGTCCTTCATCCGGTCCAGGTATTTCACAATCAGTCACTACCATGATATTCTCGTCAGGAAATTCAAAGTTCATAGATTGGTAGTCATCCACTGCCTGATGTGCCAAATGGTCTGCCAACACACTTCCCTTGATTGCTTTTTGAGTCGTGTACTGGATGTCATATTCGGTCAAGATCATCTGCCATCTTGCTATTCTTCCGGACAAGGAAGGCTTTTCAAAGATATACTTGATTGGATCCATTTTTGAAATCAACATAGTAGTGTGAGTCAACATATACTGTCTTAGTCGGCGAGCAGCCCATACCAAAGCACAACAAGTTTTCTTGAGCAGTGAGTATCGGGTCTCACAGTCGGTAAACTTTTTGCTAAGGTAATAAATGGCGTGCTCTTTTCGGCCAGACTCGTCATGCTGCCCCAGCACACACCCCATTGAGTTGTCCAATACTGTCAAGTATAAGATTAGAGGTCTCCCTTCAACTGGTGGCATAAGAATGTGTGGCTCTTGGAGATACTCTTTGATTATTTCGAAAGCAGCCTGACATTCATCGTTCCAACGTACTACTTGATCTTTCTTCAGTAGCTTGAAGATTGGCTCACAAGTAGCAGTTAAGTGCGAGATGAATCAGGAAATGTAGTTCAGACGTCCTAGAAAGCCTCTGACCTCTTTCTCTGTCTTGGGAACTGGCATCTCTTGTATGGCTTTCACTTTGGCAGGGTCCACTTGAATACCTTTGTCGCTTACGACGAAACCCAATAGTTTTCCAGATCTCACCCCGAAGGTGCACTTGTTCGGGTTTAATCTCAGCTTGTACAACTTCAACCGGTCAAACATCTTATGTAGATGGTCAAGGTGTTCTTCCTCAGTTTGGGACCTTGCAATCATATCATCGACGTATACTTCAATCTCATGATGGATCATGTCATGAAACAGAGCAACCATGGCACGTTGGTATGTTGCCCCAGCATTTTTCAACCCAAAAGGCATGACCTTGTAACAGAAGGTGCCCCACTGAGTGACGAAAGTGGTCTTCTCCATGTCCTCATGAGCCATCTTGATTTGATTATAACCGGAGAAACCGTCCATGAAGGAAAATACCATATGCTGAGCAGTGTTGTCAACCATAACGTCGATGTGAGGCAAAGGGAAGTCATCCTTAGGGCTCTCCCTGTTCAAATCCCTGTAGTCAACACACATTCGGACCTTACCATCCTTCTTCGGCACTGGAACCACATTGGCGACCCATTGAGGGTAAGAAGTCACTGCTAGAAAACCAGCGTCAAATTGTTTCATAACCTCAGCTTTGATTTTCTCGGACATCTCTGGATGCATACGGCGGACCTTCTGTTTTACCGGAGGGCATTCTTCCTTGGTAGGCAGGTGATGAACCACAATGTTGGTATCCAACCCAGGCATGTCTTCGTAAGACCAGGCAAAGATTTCCACGTAGTCATGCAGCATCTGAATCAACCGTTGTTTCACACTGAGCTCCAGATTTGTACCGATCTTGACTTCCTTTTTGTCTGTCTCAGTACCCAGATTTACCGTTTCCACTAGCTTTTCATGTGGCTGAATGGCCATCTCTTCCTGGAGTAGCAATCTTGCAAGCTCACCAGGCACTTCGCAATCGTCTTCACCTTCGTCTTCGGCTAAGTTGATCGGATTTTCGAAGTCATAATTGGCAGTAGCAGAGTTGTTACCAGTGAGATCCAGAGTGGATTGGGACCTGTATATGTGAGTGTGTGTAAATAGCTGTTTTGCAATATATAATAAAGAAAGACAGGGAGCGCGAAATTTGAAATGCAAAAAACGTCCAATGCTTTTATTAATGATATATGAAAATGACACACAAAAGCCCTCACAAATGAAGCCACGGTGCCCCGGGTAAGACACCGGGCCATAAAGTTTCACAATATTGTCTGTTACAAATTCAAAACAAAGGAGTTCATTACTGAGTAACAAAAGTAATAGGGATGAAGTCTTTCGCTGTCCAGTTGTTTGGTCCACCGTTGGTCGTAGGGTAGATCCAGTTGTCGAATTCAGATTCCTCCATGTCATCTTCAATGGCATTTACTCCCGAGTTACTGATGAACACAGGAGGTCTTCCAATCCTTACCCTACGAACAGCCTTCTGAGCTTCTGCAGTGAAACCCAAACCAAACTTGTCAGTCTTCTGAGTGAAATCAGGAAGTCGGCCCCAATTTGCGCACTCACCCTTCTCAATAATAGCCCGGGCATCCTTTAAGGAAGCCATCTTCAACGGAGTATCTTCTTCAGTCATAGTCTCTGCTGATGCCAGTGTCTGAGGAACCTCTTCAAAGTGCTGGAATGGAGTCTCAATGAATTCCCCATCCATCTCTATGTACAGGAACGAGTTGAGATGACTGACCATATACTCTTCCTCCCCCTGAACTGTCACAATCTTCCCTCTGACTGGGTATTTCAGCTTCTGATGTAGTGTGGAGTTCACCGCTCCAGCTTTGTGGATCCATGGACGACCCAACAAACAAGAGTAGGATGGTCGAATGTCCATTACGTAGAATGTAGAATCGAATACCTGAGAACCAACTCTGATTGGAATATCAACCTCGCCGTGCACCATTCTTTTAGACCCGTCAAAGGCCCGGACAACAATGTTACTTAGCTTTAGTTCCAACCCCTTGCAATCTAACCTGTCTAGAGCTTTCTTGGGCAAGATGTTCAATGAGGACCCAGTGTCAACCAACACATGTGCAAGAGTAGTGCCCCTGCATTCAATGGAGACATGCAGGGCATCGTTATGGTTCTTCCCTTTAGCGGTCAGATCAGCATCGGAGAAACCCAAACCATTATCAGCAGTTAAGTTGGCCATGCAATCGGTAAATTGATCAGCTGATGTCTCTTGTGGCACGTGGGCAGTCTTCAGGAAGGTAATCAGAGCCTTGGCATGGGCCTCTAAACACAACAACAGTGATAGCATAGAAATTTTAGATGGGGTGTGCCCCAGCTGCTCAACTACATTAAAATCACTCTTCTTGATAATCTTAAGAATCTCTTCCATCTCCTTCTTGGAAGCTTCAACATTGACGGTCTTTGGTGCCTCCGTCTGGGCAGGCATATATGTGGTTATCCCTTTGCCCCGAGCGTCAGATGACTCAGCGGCAGGGGTAGAAATAGGAACTTGATCAGGAAGGGAAGTAGGCACACTTGCAGGTGTGATGACAATAGGTCTCTGGATAGTTGGTGGAGCAATATCAGGTGAGAAAAGCCTACCGCTGCGGGTGACTTTGGCAGGCCCGGTGATGTTGCTGACGCCGGTACTAGTATCAAACTCTTGTTTAACCCCAAGAACATAAACATCTGCCCCATAGTGCCACGGGACAGCTTTGTCAGATGTATAGGGGATGGGCCCCGGAACAGTGATGATTATGGGTGCAATCTTCTGAACAGGCGTAATTTTGACAGGCTTCCTCGGGGGAGCCTTGGGAGAATTGTTGAAAATGGTGACAATGGAAACTTCTTCAGTAGGGGTAGCAGGAACAGCAATCTTTTCAAACAGGATTTCTTTATTATCCACCAGGTTTTGGATACCTGACTTCAAAGATGGGCAACCAGTAGGTGAAATGGAACACAGATGGCAACCTTCACTACATCCCGGAAATAAACCGGCTAGCAACAGGTTCCTCTTGACAGTCAACAGCGGAGTAACAATGTCATCCACAGAGGCCACAAATAGGTCTTCCTCTACAGCATTCACTCCATGCTTGGGCATGGGAGCAGTCACAACATTGGGCCTTTCGGACGCTTCGAACTCAATCTCTTTAGCATCAATTAGGTCCTAAACCTTATTCTTCAGAGCCCAACAATCATCCGTAGTATTCCCCGGGCTGTTAGAGTGATAAGCGCAGCGGGCGTTAGGATTGTACTTTAGGGATGCTGTGTTTACAACCTTCGGAGCTTCTTTTATAGTCACCAGATTGGTTGTCAGTAACTGCGACAATATCTGGGACAAGGTCATGCTGAGGCGAGTGAACTGCCTTCGGGGTATCTCACTCCTTTGTTGGTTATGATGCTGAGGAGCAGTAGCAGGCTTTGAAATAACCACCGCGTTGACAGCTTGGTGGCGTTCCGGTCTATTCTGTCTCCTTGAACCGTAAACAGCACTGGATTCCTTCTTGAACGCCTTCTTTTCAGTGCTCGAGGAGGCACCTTTCTGTATCTTCCCAGACTTGATACCAGCTTCAATTCTCTCACCAGTCAAGATATGGTCTGTAAACCCTGCTGAAGAATTCCCGATCAAATGGTTGAAGAATGGACCAGACAGGGTCCCCAAGAACATATCCACAAGTTCACGGTCAGTTAAGGGTGGATGCACCCTTCCAGCAAGATCTCTCCACTTTTGAGCATATTCCTTAAATCCTTCACCCGTCCCTAGTGACATACCCTGGAGTTGGGTACGCGTGGGAGTGAGGTCGGAATTATACTGACACTGCTTATAGAACGCAGTAGCCAGATCCTCCCAGTTACGAATACTGGCTCCATCCAGCTGATAGAACCATTCGAGTTGAGTCCCTGAAAGACTATCCTGGAAGAAATGGATCCACAAATTCTTGTCAGCAGTGTAAGGTTGGATCTTCCTTACATACGACCGAAGGTGCAGCTTTGGGCAGGAGGCTCCGTCGTATTTGGCAAAAGCAGGTGCCTTAAACTTATGGGGAATCACCACCCCAGAGGATAAGCCTAGATCTCCAAAGTCTAACCCGAGCACATTCTGTATCTCCATAGCACTTAAGCGGTCCTCCAACTGTTTGTACCTATCCTCAGCAGAAGGATACTGTTCTTCATCATAATCTGTCTCGTTGTAGGAGACCACGGGACTAGGAACCCTTCTCTCTTATGGGCTGTCTTTGCCTACAGATGAGGTAGTCAACTCAACCTCATTCTGTAATCCATTCCCAAATCTGCGTCCAATGTTGAACAAGACGGTCATCTTCTTCTTCTTCAGAATCAGAGTCTTCAACTCTTGTTGACCCTTGGCTAGGCTCATAACCAACTCTTGGAACTGGGCATTCTGGGCCTGGAGGGCCTTGATAGCTTGTTCAGTGGAAGGTTCAGTAGACATGATGATTGCTGAAATAAACAGCGAAGAAGATAAGTGACCTGTAAAAAGGGGTACATGTTATGCATATGATGAATGATATATGCATGCAATGTTTTCAAGGATCTCGCAGGGTAAACAAAGAAACTTGTTAGAATTTGAATCTGGTAGCTTGATTGAAGGAACTTCATGTTGTTGAGAGTCCTTCTTCAAGAGTCAAAACTCACCATATCGAGTGGGTCATAGCCCCTGACTCAAGTTATCGTGTTTGGATCTCCAAACACCCTTGGCTAGAGGAAAATAAATCCCCTTTGCCCCTTGCTAGACATTTGGTTCATCATGACCTGCATCACAAACCGTTGAGATCCTTGAAATGGGTTAGTCCTTATGCAGGATGTATGCAATGTTATGATGTTATGATGTTATGATGTTATGAAAAAGACACACCACAAGTATTCACAAAAGGAAAACATGGTAAAGGCACACAAGTCACAAAAGAGCCCTTAGATTTCAGGCTGGCATGAAGTTTAGGTACTACCCTCTTGAGGTTAGTTGGCTCAAAACCTGTCCTATAAATAGTATCCGGGTTCTAAGGAGCTCAATATCATTGGATTGTTTTCTATGTTCATTGTTTTGATTTAGCCACTTAACTGGCGACCAAAATATTCCAAGAAAACAACCCTAAATGAGTGTAGTATCGAGTATCTACCAACTTCAGACTGCACCAAAGTCGGTCATCTCACTACCCCTAAAAAGGCCAAGATGGTCAAGTAAGGTTCTAAGGTCAGTTGATGCTTTGCGACACCACGCGGCGGCCCCGTACTCTCCTTGACTTGACTCAAGGGTTACCGGTACTCACCAAAGTGCCATATAAACATAGCTACTGCTTCAACCATGTCGGTATACCCCGCACAGTTCCCTCACAGTTTGTTGCTACTTCTAAAGGGTATCCCCATATCCGGGTTAGGTTCTATAAAACTCCGATACAAACCCACAAAATTAAAGCATACAAGGCATACAATTGAAAACATAGTTATCTAATCCTAAGGTACACCTCACTTATAAGTTCCCCAGCAGAGTCGCCAGTTCTGTGATCGGTGGAAATAGAACTGACTGTTTTGAAATGTTGGTTCGCGTTTGCGTTTTGCAAAATGTTGCGGTAAGCAAGAGTCGCCACCGTCTTTTATTTTCTCCAACAAGGAAAGGACAAAAGCACAGTAAAATTCCTTTTCGAGATGTTTCTCGGGTTCGGGAGGTAGATTATAGAAAGGGAAGGTGTTAGCACCCTTTCTATCCGTGGTTATCCACGGGCTCTTAGGTACTTGCTCACTATGTTTTCAAAAATGTTTTGCTTTTCTTGTGTTTGTGGGTTTTGAAAATAGTTTTGTTTGAAAACTTCGATTTAACTCTTGTTTCTGTCCTCAAGAGTGTATGAAGTGTTATTGAAAACTTTGTTTGAAAAGTGTAAGTGCGAAAAGTTGTTTTGTTTTGAAAGAGCAAGTACCTGAGAACCTCTACCTACTCAAAAGAAATTAAGCTGTGTAAATGTCCTTTAGACAGTACTATCCCACTATTGAGAAGTAGGTAGCACCGTCGTTGGAGTTTTTCGGGTCAATTCAATTATAGGGACATGTGGTCACCAAAGCAATAGTAGGACGCCTTAGCGGTAACCCTAATGTCTTAGATCATTTTTCATCCGAGGCAACCGTTTCGAGGCAACTTTGATCTTTAGACAGGAGGGCGACCTCTAAAACACCCTATACTCCATGACCACGTCGAGGCAACCAAGTGAGGCGTACCCTAAGAGTGGCATGTGCACGTGTGTCAGGTTTCAGTTAAGTTATCTTTGTACATGTTATGGTGAGCTACGATTGATTTTGATTTCAGAGATAAGTCTTGTCATGCATAGCCTAGTTAACATACATTTAACAGTTAATAGTTGCGGAAAATAAATCTACGCTATTACAAGGCGTCGGGTATTTACATCGCCAAAAAACAAACCCTTGAAAAAGTAAATTGCGGGAAATTAAAGGAAAGCGATAAAAAGTCCTAATTAAAGTTATTACATCCTCGGAGCAAATACATAAATATGGATCAAAAATTAATAAAACAAACATACGCGCGAGAAAAAATTGAATCGGAGAAGTTCTTAGGGTTTTGACCCTTTTTGAGAAAGAAAGAAGTTTTTGTTATTTTGCATTTAATTAAATTAAACCTAGATTAATTAATTAATTAAGAAATAAATATTTTTGAGTTTTTTATGTTTTAAGGAAATAAATAAAAGATGGTCAAAATTGTCAAGAAACCCTAATTCTACATTGATTTTAAATTATTGAAAAAAATTAGAATTATCCTAATTAAACTAAATTAGTTAATTATATTTATTTACAAAAATAATAAATTAAGGGTGAAAATAATTTTAATAACTAATAAAAATAATATTATTTTTAGTTTTCTGATTTTATTATGAAAAAATTAATTTGGCTAATTAAATAATAATAATAATAATTAGTAATAAAAATAGTTAAATGGGAAATATAAAAAGAGAAAAAAGAATAACCCAGGGGGTGTTGGCCCAAGTTAGGAGGTGTGTCTGGAATCCTCAAGGCCCATTTACATCCAGCCTGGTTTGACTTTTGAGATTGTCCATGCGCACATCGACCAAGGAGTATGATAGTCTTTCAATCTAGGCCATGGGATTTGAGTTTGAGGCCACTTGGCGCGCTGGGATGTGAGGTATATGATAGACCTCACTTTGAAACCAGCATGTGAACATACAAAGAAAAAGGAAATAAATATTTTGGGGGACCTGGTATTCGAACCCAAGTCCCAGCGCTCACATGCCAATGCCTTAACCACTCCACTACGCTGCTTCAATTGTTAGTAAAATAAGTGGCGATTATTATATTGGGAGATTTATCCATATGCTGTAAAGCAATAAAACGCGCGCTTGTTTTTAAACTGTCCAATGGCATGCCAACACCTCATCATCTTTTTCATTCGTTATGCATAAAAGAATATTATATAGCGGGGGTTTTTAACCCCCACAAACTAGCTGCACGAATAATAGCGATTAGCACCACAATATATATAAATATTTCGCGAAGTATTGGGCTTGTTCGTCTTGGCCTAACGATTCCAACCATGTGCCTTAGGAGTCCTAATTTTGCCTGGTTCAAAAAGCCCTAATTCAAAGCTTAAGAACCCTAGAAAATCGTTCATGGCATCTTGTGATTCAGGGAGTTATAGTTCAATTAATTCATACCATTAGCTTCATATGGTTCCTAGCAACACAAATCAATCAAGAAAACACGTTAAATATGCATGATTTAAGAGTTACGATTCTGGATAAAGAAGGCAAACCGTGGTTCTGTAATGAACGATTCCTTGAGCTTTGGTACTGGAATTTGATTGCAAAACACTCCTAGGAACTCCTGCAAGGTGTTTGAATCAACAAAAACCCTTGAATCGCCCTAGAATGCAAAAGTCAGTTTTCAATTTTCTTGGAATTTCTTGAAATTATATATGGTTTTTTCTGCAACTTTTTCACGTCCATTAGGTTAGGTTAGCTTGCATACATATAAAGCAATTGAATTAGGTCAACAAATTGGATCCAACCCATGAGTATTGATGATTAAATCTTTGATTGAAAATCAAATATTTTTGATTTTTCATGATTGGAAAATGTTGCCAAATTTGGAGATTTTTGTATCTTTGACTTGTGCACGAATTTGCCAGCATATCTTGACCATATTTGCTTCACAAATTGATTGAAAAATCAAATCTTGCATTTTCCTACAATTTAAATTAATTAAATGAATTAATATTAATTAAAAATCCAATTAATTAATAAAAATAAGAAAATAAATTCCATTAAGCTTGATGGGTCGTGCATAGGTCATGGATGAAGTTTCAAGAAGAGATTTGAGGCCCATTAGCAAAAAGAAAGTGTTTTGGGCAAAGTTGACTTTTGCAAATTCATGAAAATTTCCCAACTTCTCCAATGCACAACTTGCTCAATTTTGATGATATGACCATGTTCTTGGACATTTTGGAAAGCTCTTGAAGTCCTCTTATCAATGCCTTTGGTCCCATGTCATTTGGATTTACCAATCTCAAGTTATGGCCTTTGACTCAAAGTGCATTTTTGTTGACTTTTGAATTTGACCTATAATGTAAAAATTGGTAACTTCTTATGAGATCATTTCTTGAACTTGGAGTGTGAAGATGGATTGTAGTAAATTACATCCCCTTCAAAATGAGCATTGGATGGAATTTTTCTGCCAAACCATGAAAAAGTTATGCCCTGGTCAAGATACAATTGACTTTTCTACTGTCCAAAAATAGTAACTTTTTGCATCTTGATGATTTTTGAGCTATTCTTGTGGAATCATGATCAAGACTTGATCAAATGATGATTGTGAACTCAAAATAAGATGTTGACCAAAAATTCTGACTTTTGACTGTAAAATGACCATTTTGCCCTTGCAGTTGACTGTGGATCAAATGGAGCTTTTGACTGTGCAAATTGGCACTGTGAGTCTTAAAGCTTGGCATGTAGGTGCTTGAGAATGTATATAGGCCTATGAGACTTGATTGAACCATTGAAAACCCCAAATTCCTTGAAAGAACCAAAACCCTAATTTCAACTATCTTAGGAGGTGGTTTGACTGTACAATCCTTGAGCTAATTTGAGTAATTTGAAGATTATTCTTGTCAAATCTTGAGGGATATGGGAGGGCAAATTTTGGGGTAAAACACTCAGCAACTGTGAAGCCTGGATTCGACCAGATAACAGCTGACATTGGAGCGATCTTCCCTAGAAAAAGCATCCTTTCAACAAAATTTAAAGATATGCATATTCTTCATCTCCAACAGGCAATCCGGGATTCAATCTCCCAGAATTTCCTCGACAGTAGTCAGGGATTTATTTTCCCGAACAAAAACATACACTTCACATTCATACATCATAGCATGTACATACCATACGCATTTGGCATGATACCACATCTGGTGAACATCATGCAAACATTTGCATTTTACTAACCCTTTCCTCACAGGTAGAACATCAAGTTTTAGTATAAAATCAATAAGAGATTTGTGTTGATACTTCTTCCAGCGTTTACCAACACTCCTCCAAATGGCATCTATAAGCCCATTCACCATCCATCTTCGAGTGCAAATTTCTGGGCACTTTAGTGTTTAAATCATCTTTAACCTTCAAGTCACGAATGACAGATCCGCCAATCTAACTCTTCAGGTTCAAGAAGTTTGAATAGGGGCAGTTGTTGTACCCCAAAATTTGCCCTCTCATTTCACAAGGGATCACCCTGGATCCCAGGTTTGCTTCTATCAAGTTTCCAGGCCTTGAACTATCAATTTTTCTAAGCAAGTCATTCACAAGGGCAAAATGGTCATTTGCACACTGAGAAGGCTAACTTTGACTTTTGGATCAAAATCAAATCTCAAAAATCATATTTCATCAAGACATGTTGGAATATGAAGTCTGTTTCATCAGGAAATTTAAAAGTCAAATTTTACTTTGAAGAAGTCAAGTTCTAAGTACTTAGAAATTTTTCTAAGTTTTTAAGAATTATGAAAATTTCAGAACTTCTGACCAGATTATCACCATACCACTCAGCAGATTCTGGACACTCTCAAGACAGATTTTGGTCAAAACTTCTGGGCAAGTTTTCACGAAAGTTTCAGTCAGAGTTTGCCAGGGTAATTCAAAGAAGGTTAAGAAGCGTGTTGCAAGCTTTTTAGAAAGTCTGAAAGCTCCTTCAGAACATGTTGGAGCCAGAAGATAAGAGGATCAGAAGATGAGATGCTACGCTGAAGCAGAACATATAATCTAGAGTTAAGTAAGAATGCAGTGTTTCACATGGCAGGATTTCTGATTTGATAAATCTCATCATCATTTAATGCTCACAACCACTTGTGAGTTGTTATCCAAAGGATTTCCCCCATGTGTACCTCTACTATCTTGGGAAGACAAACTGTTGTGCAAAAGTATGCTAGGCCCATGCGCTGTTTCTACTTTTCCTTAATTCATGCTGACAAATCCAGCTTAGGCGCTATTAACCGTCCTACTTGATGCATTGAACCACACTTGTTTAAGCTTACTTCAAGTGTAAGTCAGCATCTAGCATATGATGTTGGTGCATCTTGACCCCTCCAAACTACAAAACCTTTGCCTATAAATAGAACACCTTTGGCCATTAAAAAGAGGTAAAAAAATTTAAGAGAAAGGTGTGTAATTTGAGAAAGAAAAGCCTTGAACCCCTGCAAAAATTCCAAGAGTCCAAAAAGATTTCAAACACAAAAATACAAAACCTTAGCATTTGATTCTTGCATTAAAGCTCCATTTTTTCTCAAGTTGTTTCCTGACCAAAACCACTCATACAATTCCTAGTATAAATTCAAAATCCATCCAAAATTCTATAATCAAACAGTAACATATTCTCCACCAATATCCACTTTAAAGGATCAGAACTTCATTCCTTGGTTGTTCCAAAATTTTCTAATCTTTTACAGCCCAAGTTGAAAGTTTCATCCTGCTGAACACGTGAGGAAGCTGTTCAGAATACCACAAGTAGTCAGAACCAGGTTCCAGCTCCCAGATTATTTTCCAGCTACAAGGTAAGTTTCTGCTGACTCTCACCATACTAATTAGGCATTGTCAGATTTTGCATATTTAACACAATGTAGATATTCTGATTCTGATGATGTACATATTCTGAGATTTTATGCATTTGCCTGCCTAAGTAGAAGGAATCCCAGTTTAGAGTTTCATAATGAAATTAGGACTCAGAATTAGGATTAGCAAATTCATGTTGCTTCTGATTTGTGTTTCTGATATTTCTTGAAACTTGTCATAATTGTCATGTATGCAACTTCTGTTCTGTTAAGAAATGACTAAGCTGCAGGTTGTTCTGACTAGCATGAAGAGAGGCAAAGTTCTGACAGTTGCATCAGAACTTCTGAGAACTTCTGAATTCTCAGAAGATCCAGAACTTCTGAACTTCCATATTTCTACTAACGCTGTTTCTGCTTGTGCAGTAAGTCAGAGTCTGAACTTCTGACTTCTTCTATTTTTAGCATTTGCGCCGATTCTGTTTTCTTTCTCTTTTATTATTTTTTTGCCATCATCTTTATTTTTCATTAATCAAAAATTCCAAAAAATATTTCATATTCACGTATTATATTTTCTTTTAAAAAAACAAAAAATATTTTCTTAAACAAAACTTATTTCTTTTCTTAAATAAATAAGCATTTCACATTTTCTGAACATTCTTATCCATTTCAATGTGGTTGTAATAGTAATTTAGGATTTAATTTGCAATCCCCATTCATAAATATGTACCCCCATCCCCAAAATGTTGTAATAGCGTGGGACTTTACATTTCTGCACTGTTATCGCTTTCATATATTGTTAGTAACTAGGGTGTGTATGGCAAGACTAAAACCAATGTTAGAAAACCCTAATTCAAGACCAAAATTATGCATGCAATCAAATACACTTGCACACTAGCACCCCTAGGGCGATTTCACTTGTTGCCTTACGAAAATGGCAATGTTATGCATGTGGGATGTCTTAGCACAAACAAAATTAAAAATATAAGATTATAGTCCCTCGATGACGCTATCAAAGTTGCCTTTCAAAATGATCTTAGTCCCTAAAAGAAAAGTGCTAAGTCATCTCACAACATTGCTATCATGGTCATACGATGACCCAACACTCGTCCCTTCACATCCAACGATGGGGCTTCTTACCAAAACAATGGTAAGATAGCAACGTCTAAAGAAGGAGGAAAAAGAACACCTAAGACCTTTTGAGTAGGTAGATTACTTTTAGTTGCTTGCTCAATTTCAAAACAAACATCCTTGCTATTTTAAAAAACAATCACATACACTTTCAAAACACTTTCCAAACGTGAAATATTTTCAAAAGCTCAACACTTTTGTATGCATTCTTACGAACGAGTATCATTACAAAAGTTTGCCTAAACGATGGCGCCTTTTCAAAATACTTTCAAAAAACCACATAAAGCATATTTTTCAAACAAAAGCAAGTGATCTAGAAAGTAACTAAGAGCCCATGGAAAACCATGGATGAAAAGGGTGCTAATACCTTCCCTTTTCATAATCTACCCCCCAACTCAAAAACATCTCTAAAGGTCTTTCCTGTGCTTTTTCACCTTTCCTTATTGGATAAAAGAAAAGTCGGTGGCAACTCTTGCTAAATCGTAACATTTGCGAACACAAACGCAAACACCCCAAGTCAGTTCTCCCACCGTATCACACCAACCATCAATGGAGGACTCAGCAACTGGGAAGCTAAAGATTTTGTCTCAATTACTTTCATCTAACAGTAATTGTCTTTAAATTTTTGTCAGACCTGTAATAATTAAATAATTCATACTTTTAAAACCTTGTGTCTTACCCGAGGCACAACGGTCCATTTGTAAGGGTTTGTTACCTCATTTTCATATGTCATCAATGAATCATGGACGTTTTTGCATACAAACTTTGTGCTCTCTGTCTTTCTTTTTCTACATTTTTATTTCTTTCAAAGATAGATATACTCTACCACACACTCACATTCAAAATGCAAATCTACATCCATTCGGGATCCCATGGGTAACAATTCTACTATGGCCTTTTGTGACTCTGAAAATCTAATCTACTAAGCCAAAGACAAAGGTGAGGAAGATTGTGAGGTGCCAGGGGAACTAACCAGGTTACTACAACAAGAAGAAAGGACCATACAGCTCCACGAAGAACCAGTAGATATAATTAACCTAGGTACTGAAGAGGATAAGAAAGAAGTCAAGATGGGTGCCAATCTAGAACCCAATGTCAAGAAGCGTCTAACTCAGTTGCTACATGATTATGTTGAAGTTTTTGCCTGATTGTACAAAGACATGTCAGGACTTGATGCTGATATCATGGTCCATCGTCTACCAACAAAAGAAGACTACCCTCCGATAAAACAAAAAGTTCGTCGCATGCGGCCAGACATGTCAGAGAAGATCAAGGCCGAAGTCATGAAACAATTCAACACTGAATTCTTAGTTGTTACCTTCTATCCACAATAGGTCGCCAATGTTGTTCCAGTGCCTAAATAGGACGACAAAGTACACATGTGTATGGATTACTGAGATTTGAATAGGGCAAGCCCTAAGGATGATTTCCCACTTCCCCATATCGATATTTTGGTTGACAACACCGCACAGCATAAAGTGTTTTCATTCATGGATAGTTTCTCAGGCTACAATCAAATCAAAATGGCACCTGATGACATGGAAAAAACGAATTTTGTCACACAGTGGGGCACATTCTGTTACAAGGTTATGCCATTCGGATTGAAGAATGCTGGGGCAACTTATCAACGTGCCATGGTAGCTCTATTTCACGACATGATCCATCATAAAATAGAGGTCTATGTGGCTGACATGATAGCCAGATCTCAAACTGAAGAGGAACGTCTTGACCATTTATAGATATTGTTTGAGAGACTAAAGAAATACAAGCTGAGGTTAAACCCAAATAAATGCACATTTGGGGTAGGGTCCGATAAACTCCTAGGCATTGTCGTCAGTGGTAAAGGTATCGAAGTGGATCCTGCCAAGGTGAAAGCAATACAAGAAATGCCTGCTCCTCGACCAAGAAGGAAGTTATAGGATTCTTGGGACGGTTAAACTACATTGCCAGATTAATTTCTCACTTGACCGCTACTTGTGAACCAATCTTTAAATTACTGAAGAAAGATCAAGTAGTCAAATGGAATGATGAGTGCCAAGCTACCTTCGACAAGATCAAAGAGTACCTTTAAGAGCCTCTTGTTTTGATGCCGCCATTCGAGGGAAGACCTCTGATCATGTATCTAACTATTTTGGAAAATTCAATGGGGTGTGTGATGGGGCAACATGACGAGTCTAGTCGAAAAGAGCATGATATTTATTACATGAGCAAAAAGTTTACCGACTGTGAAACAAGATATTCACTGCTCGAGAAAACTTGATGCGCTCTGGCATGGGCTGCTCGCCAGCTAAGACAGTATGCTGACCCATACTGCCTTATTGATATCCAAGATGGATCCAATAAAATACATATTCGAGAAGCCTTCCCTCTCTAGGAGAATAGCAAGATGGCAGATGATCCTGAATGAATACGACATTCAGTACACTACCCAAAAAACAATAAAGGGGAGTGTGATAGTCGGTCATTTTGCTCATCAGGCTGTGGATGAATACCAGTCCATGAAATTCGAATTCCCAGATGAAGATATCATGATAGTGAACAACTGTGAAGAACTCAGACCATATGACGGACCTGAACAAGGATCCCGATGGACCTTTGTTTTTGATGGAGCGTCTAACGCACCCGACAATGGCATAAGTGATGTAATCATATCCCCGGAAGAATGTCATACTCCCTTCACCGCAAGACTTTTCTTCAACTGTACAAATAACATGGCAGAATATAAAGCGTGTATTTTTGGTCTCAAAGCTGCCATAAATTTGGGAATTAAGTCTTTAAGTGTATTTGGATATTCAGCCTTAGTAATCAGTCAGACCAAAGGAGAATGGGACACAAAGCACCCTAATCTCATCCCCTACAAAGAACATGTGTTGACGTTAATCTCGCATTTTGAGGAGATTACCTTTGAACATTTCCCACGAGAGGAAAATCAACTAGCGGACGCGCTAGCCACCATGTCATCCATGTTTAAAATCAATTGGGATAACGAGGCTTCCCAGATCACCATTGAATAGATGGACGAACCAGCTTACTGTCACGAGATCGATACTGAAGAAGTAGTGGACCAGCCTTGGTTCCATGAAGTTAAGAGGTATCTTGAGACTCAAGAGTATCCGGAAGGAGCTTCAGTCAATGATAAGAAGTTCTTGAGAAAATTCTCTGCTAAGTTCTTCCTCAGTAATGGTATTCTTTATAAACGCAACCAGGACTCTGTTTTGCTTCGTTGCATAGACAAGGTTGAGGCTGAAAAGATCATGGCTGATCTACATGAGGGAACTTTTGGCACCCATTCCAGTGGGCATACGATGGCAAAGAAGATCCTGCGGGAAGGGTATTACTGGTCTACCATGGAGGCGGATTGCTATCAGCATTCGTGAACCTGCCACAAATGTCAGACTATGCTGACAAAGTGCATGTACCTCCAGTTCCTTTGAATATCCTGACTGCTCCTTGGCCAATCGCGATGTGGCGCATCGATATGATTGGAGAAATCAAACCTACAGTTTCTAATGGCTACCACTTCATCTTGGTAGCCATTGACTACTTCACAAAGTGGGTTAAGACAACTTCTTTCGCTTATGTTACCAAGAATGTTGTCGCCCGTTTCATCAAACAGAATCTCATCTGTCAGTATGGTATCCCAGAGAGAATCATCACAGACAATGGTACGAATCTCAGTAACACTATATCACCGCACTATGCGCACAATTCAAAATCTAGTACCATAATTCATCTCCTTACCGGCCGAAGATGAATGGTGTTGTCGAAGCCGCAAATAAGAACATAAAAAAGATCATACAAAAAATGACAGTAACCTACAAGGACAGGCATGAGATGCTATCATTCGCTCTCCACGGTTACCGTACCATGGCGCGCACATAAAAATGAGCAACTCCCTTCTCCTTGGTATACGGCATGGAAGATGTTCTACCAATCGAAGTACAAATACATTTTCTAAGAATCATAAAGGATGCAGGGTTGAGTGAAGACGATTGGATCCAAACTCGACTTGATCAACTGAACTTGATTGATGAGAAAAGGCTTATCGCTGTCTATGATGGTCAAATGTATCAAAAAACAGATGATCAAAGCTTTCAACAAAAAGGTCAGATGCCAAGTGTATCAGGTCGGGGATCTAGTGATCAAGCGCATCATACTGCCGCAAGGTGATCCCAGGGGCAAATGAACTCCTACATACGATTGACCGTTTGTGATCAAAAGCATATTCTCTGGTGGAGCAATTATCTTAACCATTATGGATGGAGATGACCTCCCACACCTTGTGAATGCAGACATAGTCAAAATATACTACGCATAAGAGACCCTCTAGGTTGACACACCTAGGCAAAATAGGGGCATCCCGACGAACCACAAAGGTTCAGGCAAAAATTAGGGATAAAATACAAAAATATTTGTACACTCGGTGTTGTACCCCAAAATTTGTCCTCTCATTTCTCAAAGGATCATCCTGGACTCTCAGGTTTGCTTCTATCAAGTTTCAAGTCTTGAATTACAAATTTTCAAGAAAATCATTCACAAGGGCAAAATGGTCAAAAGCACACTGAAAAGTCAAACTTTGACTTTTAGATCGAAAATCAAGTTTCAACAATTATATTTCATCAAGACATGAAATTGGTTCATCAAAACAATCAAAAGTCATAAATTACTTTGAAAAAATCAAATTTCTAAACATTTAGAAAATTTTCTAAGTGTTAAGAGAATATGATACTTCAGAACTTCTGAGTCAGCCTCTACGAGTGTGCAGTCAGAAGTTGCAAACATGGTTCAGAACATAATTCTTCAATCAGAACATGACTCTTCAGCGTATGCTTCGATCAGAGCATCACCCTTCGAGTTTTATTTTGGTCTTCTTCGATCAGAACATCACAAAGCCCCAAAACCGTGTTTGAACAGCCTACTGCACTGCTATAGCACAGTCCTGCAACCAGCTGCCACAACACTCCAAATTGCTGCTAATCTAGTCCACGCCTGCATTTTTCTAAAACCCTATATTTGCATCAAATTAGCATACAAAAATTGTGATTAAAAAGCAATGGAATAGTATACCAAAAAGGTTTGAATCCCATTTGTCCCCCCCCCCCCCCAAACCACAGCAAATCCATCTATAAATAATTTGCTCCATCACACGTTCAAGGGGCTGGCTTTTGGAGAGAGAGAATTGTCAAAAGGAGAGAAAAGAAAACTGTGAAACCTTCATAAAAATCCAGAATTCCCAAACAGAAAACCAAACCTTCGTTCTTCCCTTTGAGTCAAAGAACTTGGCATTTTCTCTTCTGTTGCTCTTGCTGACTCCAGAATATCTGAAGGCAGCAACTCAAGTTCCAAGCACACGCTTCAGATTCAAGGTAAGTCTTTCTAACTTTGCATATTTTCATTCAAAACATCATTAAATATGTAACTATCATAGTATTGATGTTGTCTATATCATTGCATAAGTAGAAAAACTGTGGATCAGAACTTCTTGATTAAGGCTAGGCTCAGAATTAGGATTAGAACTTCTATAAACTGTTGTGCTTTTATCCTTCTGATTTGTTGTTTGTTAAGAACTGAATAAATTGCTGATGTGGTGATTAATAAGAGGAAAGAGTTGAAATGTGGCACAAAACTTCTGATTTTCACTCACGGTTTTAGCATAACACAGAACTTCTGAGTTCTCCTCACTGTTTTAACATACAGAACTTCTACCATTTTCTCACTGTTTAAACACACTGAACTTCTGATGTTCACTTGCTGTTAACACACACTGAACTTTTGATGTTCACTCATTGTCTTAGCACATACTGAACTTCTGAGTTCTCTTCACTGTTTTAATACACAAAACTTCTAAGACTTTCTCATTGTTATAACACTCAGAAGTTCAGCACATAGTGTGATACGGTGGCAGAACCGACTGTTTTGAAAAATGCTGGTTTGCATTTTGCGTTTTTTTGTTCGCAAAATGTCGCGGTAAGCAAGAGTCGCCACCGACTTTTATTTTATCCAACTAGAAAGGAAAAAAAGCACAGAAAAATTCATTTTTCGAGATTTTGAGTACGGGGGTAGATTATAGAAAGGAAAGGTATTAGAACCCTTTCTATCCATGGTTTTCCATGGGATCTTAGGTACTTGGTCATCTTTTAAAAATTGCTTGCGTGTGTTTGTTTTGAAAATTTTTGTTTTACTTCGTTTTAACCCTTGTTTCTGTCCTCAAGAGTGTTACGAAGCGTTTTGAAAACTTTATTTGAAAGTGTATGGTGTAAAAAGTTTTGATTTGAGCAAGTACCTACTAGCATCTACCTACTCGATTAAAGGATTGTTTATATTCTCGTTTCCTTTAGACAGTTTTATCCTACTATTGAGAAATATGTAGCACAATCATTGGAGTTATACGGGTCAATTCGTAAGGGACGTACGATCACTAAAGCAATGTTAGGACGTCTTAGTAATAACCCTAGCGTCTTAAGATCATATTTGAGGAAACTATCCGAGGCAACATTTCCGAGGCAACATTTCTGAACGGGACATTTGATTTTTGTTTAACATGAGGGAAACCACTAAGACACCCTATGCTTAGTGATCGCTTACCGAAAGCAACCGAAGTGAGAGTATACCCTAGGAGTACGTATGTGCGAGTGATTTGATTTCAGTTATTGTCTTTGCACATTAGGGTTTTCTAGCCATTTTAAATTATCATGCAATTTTGTCATACAATCCTATTAACATACAACTAAACAGTTAATATTTGCGAGAATTAAAATGCGAGAAATAAAACCTACGCTATTACATGGCTTCGGGTAGGGATTAATTACATAGCCAAAACCCGTAAAATGATAAATAAAAGAAAGTCCTAGATTAAATTATTACATACTGTGAGCAGTTACATTAATATTGCAAAAATGATAAACGCGCGCGATGAATCGAAAAACGAGAGATTTAGGGTTTAGATTGTAATTTAAAAGAAAAATCATTTTTTGTTGTTTTTGATTGTTTGAGAAAATAAAGTTCAATTGATAAAAAAAGGAACCTAATTACTAATTAATTTAAATTTAAGAAAAATAATTAAATTACTTTATTTTTTTGTATTTTCTTATTTTGAGAAAAGAAATAAAAATTAAATCAAGAGTTAACCCTAATTTTTTTTCTAATTGATGTTAATCATATAAAAAAAGTTATAATTATCCTAATTTAGATTAAACTAATATTGAATTAAATTTGATAAAATAAAATTAAAAAAACTAATTCTAAATTTGTGAAATTTGATTTTATGATTTTTTTTTGTGAAAAAAAGAAATTGATTGTATTAGAAAATAATTAAACAAATTAATTTAATAAAAGAATATTAAAGAAAAGAAAGAACGGGTCTGGTGTTGTTTAGTAGAAAGGGGGTATGATTTGCAATTCTGGGCCCAACAACCTCCTGGCCCCTTTTGACTTTTTCAATCCTGTGCGCATGCTTGACTATTGCACATGGTTAACCTTCTTTGTGGGCGTATTAGATCTGGCCAAGAGTACATCATAGGGCTGATGTTGAGAGTACACAAAACACGCTTGAGGCTGGGAAGCACTGGATTGACCTGAAACTATTGAGAAAATAATAAAATGAACACGCCTGGGATCGAACCCAGGACGTGTGCATCAAACACCAATGGCTTTACCACCCTCACTGGCTTGTTTAGTTATAATAATAACAAAGCAAATAAAATATAATACAAATCATGTGCCACGCTTCCCAAAACGCACGCAGATTCAAATGATCCACTTATAGACTGCCACACCACTGTCTTCTTCGTTGCTTCCGTTGTTTTAGACAAAATACCTTTACCTACGGACACCAGGCGTAGGTACAACCCTTGTCCATTCCAAAATCCTGTACATGTATGATAAATCACAACCAATGGTACCAATCAACTTGTTGCAACCTCACGAGCATCATGGTACCATTATTAATGGCCAATTGTTCCTGTATGAAAAATCCCTAAAAACTGAGCATGAACCCTAGCCATGGAAACTTGATATACAATCAACAAAAATGCAATTAATCATAACCATTAGATTACAAACATCTCAAGGATGAAAAATATGTCTATTAATCATGCTAAATATGCCAGAATTAATGTATTCGAAATCAAGAAAATATGGAAACTGTATGAACCTTACAACGTGTTTCAAGGCGTGAGGAAGCTTGCTAGCGATTGAATCTTGATCCTAGGGAGTCCATCAATTGATTGGTGTGACTAGAATGCCTTGAGGTGGCCTGAAACCTGGAAATCAGTTTGCAGCTTTTCTTGAATTTTTTGAAACTAGTTCTTTCTCTTTTCACGCCTCTAGCCCCTTTTTTTGGGTCTGCACTTGTTCCTTATGTATAGTAGAATGCATTAGGGTTGCCATTCGTTTCAAATCTTCTCCAATTATGAATATTGATTCATGATTTGATCCTTGTACAAAATCTTTCCAAATTAAGCAAATCCAATCTTTTTCTATCCATTTTGCATCTTGCTAGATTTGATCTTATTTCCAGTTGTGTAATGAACCTAAACATGCATAAAATCTCAAGCTTTAATTAGTTTTTGATATTTTCATTATTTTATTTTGATTTTATTTGATTTAAATGACATAAAATCAAAATAAATGACAAAAATAAAATAATGACAAGTGGTAGGGCTCATGGGTCGTGGGTCACATTACAAACTCAGTACAAGCATAAAAAGTTGTGCCCATTTGACAAAAAGTGCAATTTTGGACACTTTTGACTTTTGGCAATTTTGCAAAAATGGTCAAATTGGCCGATGCATAACTCCCTCAATTTTGACCCTAGAGATGTGTTCTTGTACTTTTTAGAAATCTTGAGATGTCCTCTAAGCAACCCTTTTAGTCTCATCTCAATTGAGACATCCATGTTCATGTATGAAGCTTTGACCCAAATGGTGTTTTTGTTGACTTTTCAAAATGACATATAATGTCCAAATTCATATCTTCTTGTGAGTGCATATTTTGAACTTTGGATTTGAAGATGAATTATAGGGAATTACATCCTCTTCAAAATGAGATTTGGATGGGTCATTTTTTATAAAGTATGAGAAAGTTATGCTTGGTCAAAGTTGGGTTGACTTTTCCTGTAAAACCCTAATTTAGCAACTTTTGGGTTTTGATGAATTGTGAGCAATACTTGAGTAATCATGATCAACCCTTGATAAAATGATGAATAATACTTAAAAATGAGAATATTGACCAAAAATCTTGAAGTTTGACTGTATGTGGGTCACAGTTGACTTTTGCCCTAGTATAGTCAATTTTCAGGCCTTTTAGCAATTGTCTGAGCAAACTTCCTTTGCAAGGCTTGAAACTTGACATGAATGATCTTGAGAACATATTAGGGCAATGGTGATAATTTGGGCTCCTTTGGACTCAAACATCTTGATGCAAAATGAAACCCTAATTTGAGGTAGTCTGCCTTAGGAGAGATTTTGTCTGGTCAACCCTTGGACTTCCTTGAGCAATTTGAGGACTTCACTTGACATGTATTGAGAAATATGGGAGGGCAAATTTTGGGGTACAACAGCTGCCCCTGTTCAATCTTCTTAAACCTGAGGATGTAGATTGGCTGGTTTGCCTTTCGTGATCCAAAGGTGGAAGATGATTGAACACTAGAGTGCCCAGAAATTTGCACTCGCATGAAGTAGTACTTGTCTTGCGACATTGGGAACGGGCTTATAGATTCTATTTGGAAGTTAACAATGGAAGATGGGCTTAAATATGCCATCAGAAGAAGCGTTGGTCGCATAAGAGGTTCCTTTGCGAGAGCTCGTATATCAGTTGTTGGGGAGGATTACATTGGGGAATATTGTTCTCTGTCTTGGGAGAAATAGAATTTTAGGAGCTTCAGTTGTTCGTTATTCTACTGGGGAATCATCTCTTAGTCGAGGAGGTGAAAATGAACTACTATATTATCGTACTCCAGGCTTTACAGTGATTTGTTGAGGAAAATAAGTGACTGCTATGTGGTCGTGCTCCAGGCTTTACAGTGACTTATTGGGGAGATGAGATTAAACTTGCTATCTGGTCGTCCTCCAGGCTTTGCAATCTCTCAATTCTTATCTGGTCGTGCTCCAGGCTTCAGAAGGAATTAGGTGGTTATCTGGTCGCATCCGGGCTTCAACTTGAATTTAAGGCATACTAATATCCGGTCGATTTTCGGGCTTCATAGTAATTGGCTGAGTAAACTGTTATTTGGTCGAATTCCAAGCTTCACAGTACCTTATACTATTATATGGTCGTGTCCCAAGTTTCAGTATCCTTTGTCGTTATCTGGTCGATTTCCAGGCTTCACAGCATCTTATACCGTTATTTGGTTGTGCGCCAGGATTCACGGTGACTTATACCTATTATCTGGTTGATTCTAGGCTTCATGGTATCTTGTATTGCTATCTGGTCGATTTCCAGGCTTCACAATAACTTGCTGAGGGTTAAGCTATTTTCCGGTCGATTTTCGGGCTTCATAGCTTATATTTAAGACATACCACTATCTGGTCGATTCCAGGCTTCGTAGTATTTTAGGAGAAATCAAGATATTATCCGGTCGATTTTCGGGCTTCATAGCTTGAACTGGAATAGAAATCTTAGTATTGATTTGACTGAACCAGAGAAAACTTGTGAGAACTTGATTGTATCTTTCCCTGAAAGGTAAAGAGTTAGTCGTATGTAATGTCATGATGTATGAAATGTATTGAGTAATGATGTTCTCAAAATAAATGAGATTGTGTTGTATGATGCATATACGCATGCTACGATGTATGGATATGCAATGTTCTTGTGATATTCTCCGGCTGGGGAGAATAAATCCCGAACTGCTGTAGGAGAGTATAAAGAGTTGAGTTCTTCGTTCTCGCTGGGGATAGTGACCGAAGATGATTAGCTGGCGACTTGCGCTCGTTCTGCTCGAGAACAATCCGCCGGGAGAGACTCTGTTTGAGAATAATTTGGTGGGAGAATGACTCTATGGGGAAGAGAAGTACTCTATTGGATGATCTGCCGATTTGGAGAAATAAACTCAGCTGGGGATGAACTTTTGTTGCTGGTGATAGATAAATTTTGCTTGGGGAGAATTTTGCCGACTTATTCGCGATTATGAGCCTCGGCTGTGGAGAGCTAACACCACTGTCTTTGGATACTTCCTACTCTTCGGGGAGTGTTTGTACCTTTAGTTAGATTCTCAAGCTGACTCTATCCATGTACCTGGTGGGTAGAGAAACTGTAAGGTTTGGACACTTCATGTTTTCCCATGTTCCTGGAGTTACGAGTAATTGTTTTTTGTTTCACATGTAAATATTTATGAGCAACAATTATTTTCAAATGCATATATCAAAATAGAATCATTGGACGTTCTTGCGAAACAAAATAGAAAAAGAAAAACACTTTGGAATTTCTTGTGAAAATGAATTGTATTGATTTTGAAGTTGGCATGTAATAGGCGTTTTGTACAAAGAGGCTGACGTCCTAGTAAGAGAACGCCGCCGAAGGATAGAAATTATACAATTTGTGAAAAAGAAAAAAAAACAACTATGTGAAACAATCCCATTGGGTTCCAACTCTGCTATTGCCCTTATATCTTCAAGCGTCTCATCACTTTGCTACCTGGACCTTGCTTTCGGGTTTTTAGTCCACCGGGTTACCCTTTTTTGCCCAAGCCTCCTTTTCAGGTTTTAGACTTGTCGGGTGTACAGTTTTTTCATTTTCATCCCTTAATTTTGCCCGAACCCTTTTGGTTCGCCGGGAAGCCCTTATTTTTGCCTAGGCCAGTCGACCTAGTGGGTCTTTGATTATGCGTAGTATCTTTTCACTATGTCTGCATTGACGGGGTGAGGAAGGTCGTCACCATCCATGGTGGTTAGAATCATGGCTCCTCCTGAGAAAATGTTCTTAACCACAAATGACCCTTCGTACGTGGGGGTCCATTTGCCCCTGGGATCACCTTGCGGTAGTATGATGTGTTTGATTACCAGATCTCCGACTTGATATTCTTAGCGTCTGACTTTCTTATTAAATGCCTTAATCATTCGCTTTTGATACGTCTGACCATGACAAATAGCAGTAAGTCTCTTTTCATCGATTAAATTCAGCTGATCAAGTCGGGTTTGTATCCAGTCTTCTTCGTTTAAACCTGCATCCTTCATAATCCTGAGAGAGGGTATTTGGACTTTGATGGGTAGGACCGACTCCATGCCATACACCAAAGAGTAGGGTGTTGCCCCTGTCGACGTCCGTGCTGAGGTACGGTACCCATGAAGAGCGAATGGTAACATCTCATGCCAGTTTTTGTACGTCACCGTCATCTTCTTCACAATCCTCTTGATATTCTTATTATCTGCTTCAACAACCCCATTCATCTTCGGCTGGTAGGGATAAGAATTGTGATTCTGTATCTTGAATTATTTGCAGAGCTCGATGATCATCGTATTATTGAGATTTGTACCATTGTCCGTAACAATCCTTTCTGGTACACCGTATCGACATATCAGATTGTGTCGGATAAACCGCGCCACGACGTTCTTGGTTACTGTAGCAAAGGAAGTTGCCTCAACCCACTTCGTAAAGTAATCAATAGCCACCAAAATGAAACGATGCCCGTTGGACGCAGTAGGTTTGATCTTGCCGATCATGTCGATGCCCCATATTGAGAAAGGCCAAGGAGCTGTCAAAACATTCAGAGGAACCGGAGGTACATGCACCTTATCAGCATAGACTTGGCACTTATGACAGGTCTGAGAGTGCTGATAACAATCGGCTTCCATAGTAGACCAGTAATATCCTGCCCGTAGAATTTTCTTCGCCATGGTATGTCCACTGGAATGAGTTCTGAAGGTACCTTAATGTAACTCTGCCATGATCCTTTTTGCCTCGCTCTTGTCCATACATCGCAGTAAGGTTGAATCATGATTACGCTTATAAAGGATCCCATTACTGATAAAGAACTTCGCAGCAAACCTTCTCAAAAACTTCTTATCATTAACAGATGCCCCCTCGGGGTATTCTTGAGCCTCGAGATAACTCTTCACCTCGTGAAACCAGGGTTTATCAGCTACCTCTTCAGCCTCAATGTCACAGCAATGTGCGGGTTCGTCCAACCTCTCAATGGTAATCTGGGGAGCTTCATTGTCCCACCTGACCTTGAACATAGAAGACATGGTAGCTAACGCGTCCGCCAACTGGTTCTCTTCTCTCGGGAAGTGTTCAAAGGTTATCTCCTCAAAATGTGGGAGCAATGTCAATACATGCTCTTTGTAAGGAATAAGATTTGGATGCTTCGTATCCCACTCGCCTTTGATCTGACTGATCACTAAAGCGGAATCTCCGAATACACTCAAAAACTTAATCCTTAGGTCAGTAGTAGCTCGAAGACCCAGGATACATGCTTCATACTCTGCCATATTGTTGGTGCAGTTGAAACATAGTCGGGCGGTGAACCGAGTATGACAGCCCTCAGGAGATATAATTACAGCGCCAATGCCATTACCCAATGCGTTTGATGCTCCATCAAAATACATAGACCATCGAGATCCTTCCTCAGGTCCTTCATCCAGTCTAGGTTCTTCATAGTCGGTCACCAACATGATGTTCTCATCTGGGAACTCGAAATGCATGGACTGGTAGTCATCCACGGCCTGATGCGCCAAATGATCCGCTAATACACTCCCCTTAATTGCTTTTTGGGTTGTGTATTAGATGTCATACTCGGTTAGGATCATCTGGCATCTCGCTTTTCTTCCAAACAGGGCAGGCTTCTCGAAGATATACTTGATTGGATCCATTTTTGATATCAATAAGGTGGTGTGAGTCAGCATATACTATCTCAATCGGCGAGTAGCCCATGCCAAAGCGCAGCAAGTTTTCTCGAGCAATGAGTATCGGGTCTCACAGTCGGTAAACTTCTTGCTAAGGTAGTAAATAGCATGCTCTTTTCGGCCAAACTCGTCATGCTACCCCAGCACACACCCCATTGAACTATCCAGTACTGTCAAGTATAAGATCAAAGGTCTTCCTTCAACTGGAGGCATCAAAATTGGTGGCTCTTGGAGGTATTCCTTGATTCTTTTGAAAGCAGTTTGACATTCATCATTCCATTTTACCACTTGATCTTTCTTCAGCAGCTTGAAGATTGGCTCACAAGTAGCAGTCAGATGTGAGATGAACCTGGCGATGTAATTCAGACATCCCAAAAAGCCTCTAACTTCTTTTTCTGTGCGGGGAGCCGAAATCTCTTGTATGGCCTTCACCTTGGTAGGATCCACCTGAATGCCCTTATCACTGACAACGAAACCCAGCAGCTTACCAGACCTTACCTCAAAGGTGCACTTGTTCGGGTTCAACCTCAGCTTGTACGTCTTCAACCTGTCGAACAGTTTCTGGAGATGGTCAAGGTGCTCTTCCTCAGTCTGGGACCTTACTATCATGTCATCAACATAAACCTCAATCTCATGGTGAATCATGTCATGGAACAAAGCGACCATGGCGCGCTGATAAGTTGCCCCAGCATTCTTTAACCCGAATGGCATGACCTTGTAGCAAAAGGTTCCCCACTGTGTAATGAAGGTTGTCTTCTCCATGTCTTCAGGAGCCATCTTGATCTGATTGTAACCAGAAAAACCATCCATGAAGGAGAAGATCTTATGTTGTGCGGTGTTGTCGACCAGAACATTGATGTGAGGAAGTGGGAAATCATCCTTAGGGCTTGCCCTATTCAGATCTCTATAGTCTACACACATCCGTACCTTACCATCCTTTTTAGGCACCAGAACAACATTGGAAACCCACTGCGGATAAGAAGTGACATCTAAAAATCTGGTGTCAAACTGTTTCATGACTTCAACTTTAATTTTCTCAGACATCTCAGGGAGCATACGGCGAACCTTCTGTTTTACCGGAGGACAGTCTTCTTTAGTCGGCAGGCAGTGTACCATAATATCAGTGTCCAAAACCAGGCATATCTTCATAAGACCAAGCGAAGATCTCAACATAGTCGCATAGCATTTGTATCAACCGTTATTTGACACTAGGCTCCAGATTCGCACCTATCTTAACCTCTTTCTTGTCTTCCTCTATACCCAAATTCACTGATTCAACTGGCTCTTCATGAGTCTGTATGGCCCTTTCTTCCTGCTGTAATAGTCTAGCAAGTTCTCCAGGAACCTCACAATCATCCTCACCTTCGTCCTCAGCTTGGTTGATCGGATTTTCGAAGTCATAACCAGCAATAGCAGCGTTGTTATCAATGGGATCCAGAGTGGATATGGATCTGCATTATGATACATGAGTGTGTGTAAGATAATAGCTGTTTTGATAAAGTGAGAGACAGAAAAGAAAAACAAGGAGCACAAAATTTGTAATGCAAGAAACGTCCAATGTTTTATTAATGATATATGAAATGACAAGTAATAAGCCCTCTCAAGCAAAGCCAAGATGCCTCGGGCAAGGCATCGGGCCGTAAAGTTTTAAACTGTCTATTACAACTCTTAAAAACAAAAGTCAATTACTGTGGAATAAAAGAAACAAGTATGAAGTCCTTCGCCGTCCAGTTGTTCAATCCACCATTGTTTGTTGGGTAGATCCAGACGTCGATATCTGGATCTTCTTCACCATCTTCAATCGCATTAACTCCCTGATTGCTGATGTGCAGAGGAGGTCTTCCAATCCGCGTGCGCCTAACATCCCTTTGAGCCCCTGTAGTAAATCCCAAACCAAATTTGTCAGTTTTGTGCATGAAATCAGGGAGTTGGCCCCAATTTTCACACCCACCTTCTTCAATTACAGCCCTGGCATCCTTGAGAGAAGCCATCTTCATCGGAGGTTTGTCGGTGGTAACTTCAGTTGACGCTAAAGTCTAAGGGATCTCCTCAAAGTTTTGACAAGGGGTTTCGATGAACTCCCCGTCCATCTCCATGTAGCAGAAGGAATTGAGATGACTCACCATATACTCTTCTTCACCTTGTACTGTGAAAATCTTCCCCTTCACCGAATATTTCAACATTTGATGGAGCGTAGAAGTCACTGCCCCAGCCTTATGAATCCAAGGGCAACCCAGCAAGCAAGAATATGATGGCCCGATATCCATCACATAAAAGGTGGATGAAAAAGTATGAGAGCCAACTTTAACAGGGATGTCCACCTCCCCGTGCACCATTCTTTTTTATCCGTCGAAAGCCCTGACCACAATATTGCTCGGCTTCATAATCAAACCTTCATAGTCTAGACGGTCTAATGCTTTCTTTGGCAGAACATTCAATGAAGACCTGATATCCACCAGCACATGGGCCATAGTAGTGCCCCTGCACTCGATCGAGACGTGTAGAGCATCATTATGATTTCTTCCCTTAGCAGTCAGATCTGCATCTGAGAAAACCAACCCATTATCGGCAGTCAAGCTAGCTACGCAATCTTTGAATTGATCGTCTGAAGTTTCCTGCGGCACATGTGCAGTCTTGAGGAATGCAATCAGAGCCTTTGCATGGGCTTCAGAACACAACAATAAGGACAACATGGAGATTTTTGACGGGGTCTGCCCCAGCTGCTCAACTAAGTTATAGTCGCTCTTCTTGATAATCTTTAGTATTTCTTCTATCTCTTGTTTCGAGGTTTCTACGATGATCTTCTTAGGTGCCTCCGTCTGGGCAGGATCACTGATCAGTGCATTTGGATGCACATTCCTCTACGTTTGTACTTATACATTTCCATGGTTTGGTTTGTTTATTTCTCTATTTTATTATGTTTTTATATTTTAATTTATTTTTATACTTATTTGTTTTTCGTATTAATTTTCAGCTTTAACAGTCTGCACGGAAACGATCATATCTGGAGTTCCAGGAGTCCGATTGAGGCGTTCTAATAATCGCCGGAAAGCTAAGAGAAAGAGCTACAATTCTTATGTTGGAGTCAAAGTCAGAATCGGACTGTAGAAGGGCCAGAATATTCGTTGAAGTTGCAGCATTATTCTTAGTTAATTTCGGGTCAATTAGTTTTGGGCCTGGGTCGTATGTTTGACCCAGTTGGATTGTAAGACGGGTCGTTCTCTTCCCCCTTAGGGCAGCAGCCGCGACACTGTTCATGTAATCACTATTCACGAAAAAAATCGAAGTTTTTGACAATTTCTATGGAGAACTAACCAAATCCTGTCGAATTGCTGTATTCAGGTTCCGACCTTGAGGTTATTTTAATTTTAATCTATTATTTATTCCTTTCAATTTTGTTCTATGTTCTTGAATGCTTAATTCGAATTGCATAGAGTATTTTGATTCAATCCGATTGATTGTATGATTCTAACAAATAATCACGTTACCGTTTGCTTAATCCGTTACCGTGTATGATTTGTCACGTTTGCTTAATTCGTGAAGCTTAAACTCTGTTTGCTTAATTCAGATATTAGGATTATACATCATACAATACTCTTCGCGCTTGTCACTGAGTTTGTAGTCGAATAGGAATAGATTGTCCGCTTAGGAGATTAATATTACTTAATCGATGATAGACAGGAACCGAATCAGTAATTCGACTTTTCAGCTTATTTGATAATCACTTTTTCATAATCACTTATTTTGTCAAATCGAACCTTAAACCAAACCCCCCCCCCATTTCGATTTCAGTTTGTATTAGTTAAGAGTCCTTGAGAACGATATATCGAGTCAATTGTCGCTGTACTGCTTTTATATAAAACAACTCGTTTTGATCCGCGCGCGACAGCGGATCAAATTGGCGCCGTGGCCGGGGACTCTTTTTAATATTAACTGATATTAGAGTCTTAGGTATAGTGTTTGTGCGTTTTGGCCATAGGTTCCTCACGGTTTGGGCCATAACGCCTTTTGAGTCGGAAAAATCGGTTTTTGGGAAAACTTCACCGTTTCGAAAATCTGTCCCGACAGTTAGGTGTAGAAAAATTCTCTGATCAAAAGTCACATATTACGGAGTAATTACGTGACAAATTTTTCAAATCGCGAAAAAAGCCTTTTTACTATTTTTTATGATTTATTTTCTGTTTTCATAGAGTCGAAAAATTCCGAAAAAAATATCAAAATTTTCTTTTTACTTCATTAGATTATATTCGGTGTCAGTTTATTTTTTTGAATTGTTTTTAATCGATTTGCTTCATTGTGTTGTTTTAGGGACATAGTTGGCATTTTCACGATTGTTGCTGCATTGCTGTGCACTAGTCCTGGCTACTAGGTCTTCCTGTCCTGAACTTATTGCTTTTGATCCTGAGGTAGAGAGAACCTTGCACACACTTCGTAGAGCAGGCCAGGCTAGCAATAGTTCACCTTCACCGACCATAGCTGAGTCTGATTCTGAGTCTGACTATTTGCATAACTTGTTTGATTCTGATTCTGAATTTGCTGTTGAAATGGCTGAAAATAGAACTCTAAGGCAACTTGCAGCCCCTGATGTTAATTATAATGGCTTGTGTATTGAATATGATGCTGTTGCTGTTCCTTTTGAATTAAAATCGGGTTTAATACACTTGTTGCCAAAGTTTAATGGTCTTGCAGGTGAGGATCCGCACAAACATTTGAAGGAATTCCAGGTGGTGTGTTCTACACCATTGAAGCCTGAAGGGATCACTGAAGATCATATCAAACTTCGTGCTTTTCCTTTTTCTTTGCAGGGTGCAGCGAAGGACTGGATATATGATCTCGAGCCGAATTCAATCACAAGCTGGAATGCTCTGAAGAGAGTGTTCTTGGAGCGATATTTTCCTGCATCTAGAGCTGCTTCAATCCGAAAAGAGATTTGTGGTATTAGACAAGATAACGAGTCATTGGCTGAGTACTGGGATAGGTTCAAGAAGTTGGTTTCAAGCTGCCCTCAACATCAGATTACCGAACAACTTCTCATTCAGTACTTCTATGAGGGGTTGTTACCTATGGATAGAAACATTCTTGATGCTGCTAGTGGTGGAGCACTTGTTGACAAAACTCCAGCTGCTGCCAGGGCCCTCATTGAAAACATGTCCTTAAATTCCCAGCAGTTCACCACTCGAACCAATTCTGTCCAAACCAAGGGTGTACATCAAATTCAAGGTTCCTCAAACAGAGCTTTAGAAACCAGACTTGATGAGCTGACCGCTTTAGTGAAACAACTTGCAGTAGCGAAACCTCAAACAGCAACTGTATGTGGCATTTGTACCGCTCATGATCATCCCACTGATACTTGTCCTCTTCTAAAAGATGATACTGTTACCGAGCTGCCTCAAGCTTATGCAGCCAACCTTTACAACCAGAATAGGTACAACAACACCCCTGACTTGTCCACCAACAAATATCATCCCAATTGGAGGAATCATCCCAACCTTCGATATGGAAATCAGCAGCCTTCCCAACAACAGCTTACCGTTCCATTACCCCAGCCACATCACACTCCTCCAGCCACTACTTCCGGACCATCCCTTGAAGATCTTGTTAAGCAAATGGCCGTGAACAACCTTCAGTTTCAACAAAGAACCGACACTAGCATTCAGACCTTGACCACACAGATGGGACAGCTTGCTACTCAAATAAATAATATGCAAGCTCAAGGTTCGAACCAACTTCCAGCACAAACGGTTGTCAATCCAAATGGTAATGGTAATGCTAATGTGAGTGCTATTTCTTTGAGATCCAGAAAAGTTACAGAAACAGCCCCCGAAAAGAATAAAAACATCATCGAGGTAACTTCTGAACTTTCTTCTCCTGAACCTCCTCCAGCTGAACTTTCTTCTCCTTCTTCTGTTGTGGTCGAAACTGAAAAAAATAAAGAAAAGGAGTATGTACCACCAGTTCCCTTCCCACATAGAGTTCTGAAAAATAAAAGAGTTGAGGAAGGAGACAAAGAAAAAGAAATTTTGGATATGTTCAGGAAAGTAGCGGTAAACATTCCGCTTCTTGATGTGATTAAGCAAGTTCCAAGGTATGCAAAGTTTCTGAAGGATCTGTGTACAAACAAGAGAAAAGTAAAAGGAAGTGACAGAGTCAACTTGGGAAGAAGCATCTCTGCTTTCATTCAGCCCGAACAAAGTGTTTCGGCTATCTCTCAGGTCTTGCCACAAAAGTGCAAGGACCCGGGAACTTTTACTATTCCTTGTACCATCGGGGATAAGAAATTTGATAATTGTTTGCTTGATTTAGGAGCGGGCATTAATGTTATGCCTACTTCTATTTATAATAACCTTTGCCTTGGTCCCATGCAGCATACAGGTTTAATCGTTCAACTGGCGAATAGGAGCAATGCACGTCCCACCGGCATAGTGGAAGACGTCCTCGTTCAAGTTAACGATTTAATTTTTCCTGCAGATTTTTACATTCTGGACATGGAAGGAGAAACTAAGTCAAGCAGAGCTCCCATCATTTTAGGCAGACCGTTCATGAAAACGGCGAAGACAAAAGTTGATGTTGATGATGGAACCATGTCCATGGAATTTGGTGACATCGTCGCAAAATTTAATATCTTTGATGCCATGAAACACCCTGTGGAGGAGCATTCGGTTTTTAATATTGAGTTGATTTCTGAGCTAGTTGATGAGAGTTGTTCTGAATTATTTGCACTTGATTTTCCATCTCTCTCTGATTTTGATGATAATTATTCATGTCCTGACTGCACTGACACTAACGTTTGTGTCCTCTGTGCTGAGATTGATGCTTCCTTGCAGCCTGATACATTTCCTACAGGTGAAGTTGTTACCGATGAGGCTGTTTTTGCCGTCGATGCTCTTGACATCCCGGCTGCCCCAAGCCTTCCATCCATCATTCAGCCCCCGTCCTTAGAGCTAAAAGAGCTCCCTGGGAACCTGAAATATGCTTACTTGGAGCATAATGAAAAACTTCCTGTTATTATCTCTTCTAACCTTGATTTCAATCAAGAAGACAAACTTTTGCAGGTATTGAAGAGGCACAAGAAAGCAATCGGGTGGACATTAGCCGACCTTCCAGGTATTAGTCCTTCGATGTGCATGCACAGGATTTTACTTGAGGATGGAGCGAAAACAGTAAGGCAGCCCCAAAGGAGGCTTAATCCTTTGATTCTTGATGTTGTAAAGAAAGAGGTAACCAAACTCTTGCAAGCAGGTATCATTTATCCTATCTCTGACAGTAAGTGGGTAAGTCCAGTGCAGGTTGTACCTAAGAAATCTGGACTCACAGTGGTAAAAAATGAAAAGAATGAACTTGTTCCCACTAGAGTCCAGAACAGCTGGAGAGTTTGTATTGATTACAGGAGACTGAACCAGGCTACTAGAAAGGATCACTTTCCTTTGCCGTTCATTGATCAGATGCTTGAACGGCTAGCTGGTAAATCACATTATTGTTTTCTTGATGGTTTTTCAGGTTACTTTCAGATTCATATTGCACCTGAAGATCAAGAAAAGACCACTTTCACGTGCCCATTCGGTACATTTGCTTACAGGAAGATGCCTTTTGGCCTTTGCAATGCTCCTGGCACTTTCCAACGATGCATGATGAGTATTTTCTCTAATTTTATTGAAAATTGCATGGAAGTGTTTATGGATGACTTTACTGTTTATGGTTCTTCTTTTGATGCATGCTTGAACAGTTTAAACTTGATTTTAGAAAGATGCATCGAGACTAACCTTGTGTTGAATTATGAAAAATGTCATTTTATGGTTGAGCAGGGAATTGTTCTTGGTCACATTATTTCTGAAAAAGGAATTTCTGTTGACCCTGCTAAGATTGATGTGATTTCTACACTGCCTTACCCTTCTTGCATTCGCGAGATTCGTTCTTTTCTTGGTCATGCAGGTTTTTACAGGCGTTTCATCAAGGATTTCAGCAAGATAGCTCTTCCGCTGTCAAACTTGTTGAAGAATGATGTCACTTTCGATTTTGATGACAAATGCAAACAAGCGTTTGACTTCTTGAAGAAAGCATTGACCTCCGCTCCCATCATTCAGCCCCCTGACTGGACCCTCCCATTTGAGCTTATGTGTGATGCTTCTAATTATGCAGTTGGGGCTGTCCTTGCACAAAGAGTTGACAAGGCTGCCCATGTTATTTACTATGCTTCTAGGACTTTAGATTCTGCACAGTCTAATTACACTACTACTGAAAAAGAACTGCTAGCTATTGTTTTTGCTCTTGACAAATTCAGATCTTATTTGCTAGGTTCCAAGGTTGTTGTTTTTACTGACCATGCAGCTTTAAAGTACTTGCTGAAGAAGCCGGATGCAAAACCGAGATTGATTCGGTGGATGTTGTTGCTCCAAGAGTTTAATGTTGAGATTAAAGACAAAAGTGGAGCTGAGAACTTAGTGGCTGACCACTTGAGCAGGATAGAAAGAGATGAAGATCCTTTTCCTCTTAAGGATGACTTTCCTGATGAGCAGCTGTTTCTTTTGCATGGGATTACACCTTGGTTTGCTGACATTGTTAATTTTCTTGTTGCTGGTGTTTTTCCTACAGGTGCATCTAGATCACAGGTTCACAAGCTCAAGAGTGATGCCAAATATTATGTTTGGGATGATCCATATCTATGGAAGTTTGGTAGTGATCAGGTAATCAGGAGATGTGTCCCCGACAATGAGATTGAATCTATTTTAAAATTTTCTCATGCATCTCAAGTTGGCGGACATTTCGGTCCTCAAAGGACTGCGAGAAAAATCCTTGATTCAGGTTTCTATTGGCCAACTATTTTTAAGGATGCTTTTGAGACTTACCGCACTTGTAAAGAGTGCCAGATAGCAGGTACAAACATCACTCGTAAGAGTGAAATGCCTCAGCAGCCTATGCTTTTCTGTGAGGTATTTGATGTATGGGGGATCGATTTCATGGGTCCCTTTCCTGTATCATTTGGTTTCCTTTACATTTTGCTTGCTGTTGATTATGTTTCAAAGTGGGTGGAAGCTATCCCCACTAGGACTAATGATTCTCGAGTTGTTGCAGATTTTGTCAGGTCTAATATCTTTTGCAGGTTTGGAATACCGCGAGCTATCATAAGTGACCAAGGCACTCATTTCTGTAACCGTACCATGGAAGCTTTACTCCGAAAGTATGGAGTTGTGCACAGAGTCTCTACTGCATATCACCCACAGACTAATGGGCAAGCTGAGATCTCCAACAGGGAGATCAAACAGGTTTTAGAGAAAATGGTGCAGCCAAACAGGAAAGACTGGAGCCGTCGTCTAGAAGACGCACTTTGGGCTCAAAGGACAGCTTTCAAGACACCCATTGGGATGTCTCCTTATCGACTTGTTTTTGGTAAGGCATGTCATCTTCCTGTTGAGATAGAACACCGTGCTTTTTGGGCGGTGAAAAGTTGTAATTTGGAGATGCAACAAGTAGGTATTGAAAGAAAACTCCAATTGCAACAGTTGGAAGAGCTTAGATTAGAGGCTTATGAGAGCTCTAGGATTTATAAAGAAAAAACTAAGCACTTCCATGATAAAATGATTTCTAGGAAGGAATTTTCTGTGGGCCAACAGGTTTTACTGTTTAACTCCCGCCTTAAGCTTATGGCTGGGAAACTTCGATCCAAATGGATTGGCCCCTTTGTTGTTACTAATGTTTTCCCTCATGGTGCAGTGGAAATAAAAAGTGCAGGTACTGATAAAGTCTTCAAGGTTAACGGGCAGCGGCTGAAATTATTCCATGAAAGTCCGGTGCCTGAAGATGTCAGCATAGAGGAGCTTTCTTTGGAAGCACCTAACTACACTGCGACTTGATCAGGGAGTCCTTCTTTCCTTCTCTCTACTTTATTAGTAACGTCCTTTCATTGAGGGCAATGCTTAGTTTAAGTGTGGGGGAGGGAATCGTGTGTTTTATTTGTTTTTGCTTGTTAGTATTTTGTTTAATTTCAATAAAAAATGCATCTTCTTGAAAGTTTTGGGCTACAGACTGATTTGAGTCGAGTTTGCGGAGACTTGGGAAAAATTCACAAGATCGGTATCGTTCTAACACCGTAAGTCTCCTGCATACGGAAATTTATTTGAATTTGTTATTATGTTTTAGCCTTAATTTCTCATTCTTTGACAGCTCTTGAGTAGTTTATTTCAGCAGTCGGCACCATCTCTCACACACTTTACGCAGGAAGCCGATGAATATAAGTGAATGTTCCAAAAAGAAAAAAAAAAGAGAAAAGAAAAAGGTAATACACCTTCTAAGCTTGGTGATCCTCACCCGGTCACTTAACCCAACGGTTGTGTAATCTTCAAAAAAAAAAAAAAATTTCAAAACTCTTTGTTAGTTGGTTCAGCGGTTTCTGGTGCTGAACTTGGTAGGGAGGATTACGGTCCGATCCCCCGCAACTACATCTGAGTAAGCAAAGGGTTATGCCACGCAAGTACCGGAACCCCGTGAAAAAGGATCAGATTCACTAACCGGTTGGCCTGCTATAAGTGTGTGGAGATAACGGGCTTAATGTGATTGCGCCTGAATGAAAAAGAGCAAAAAGGATGAGTAAGTTAGGCTATGGTATAATAATATGATTTGAATTGGTTTGTGTATTTAGGAGCCTTTTGTCTGCATATTTGTAGTTAGTGTTCTTACGATGTCCTTAGTGTGCAAGATTAGTACCTGTCGATGCAAACTTACCCGAAGAAGATTTGTAGCCTAGGATGAGTAATTGTTGATGAATTTCTGCTTTCTTTTCATTTTGCTCGGAGTGCAAAAGTTCAAGTGTGGGGGAATTTGATCAGTGCATTTGGATGCACATTCCTCTACGTTTGTACTTATACATTTCCATGGTTTGGTTTGTTTATTTCTCTATTTTATTATGTTTTTATATTTTAATTTATTTTTATACTTATTTGTTTTTCGTATTAATTTTCAGCTTTAACAGTCTGCACGGAAACGATCATATCTGGAGTTCCAGGAGTCCGATTGAGGCGTTCTAATAATCGCCGGAAAGCTAAGAGAAAGAGCTACAATTCTTATGTTGGAGTCAAAGTCAGAATCGGACTGTAGAAGGGCCAGAATATTCGTTGAAGTTGCAGCATTATTCTTAGTTAATTTCGGGTCAATTAGTTTTGGGCCTGGGTCGTATGTTTGACCCAGTTGGATTGTAAGACGGGTCGTTCTCTTCCCCCTTAGGGCAGCAGCCGCGACACTGTTCATGTAATCACTATTCACGAAAAAAATCGAAGTTTTTGACAATTTCTATGGAGAACTAACCAAATCCTGTCGAATTGCTGTATTCAGGTTCCGACCTTGAGGTTATTTTAATTTTAATCTATTATTTATTCCTTTCAATTTTGTTCTATGTTCTTGAATGCTTAATTCGAATTGCATAGAGTATTTTGATTCAATCCGATTGATTGTATGATTCTAACAAATAATCACGTTACCGTTTGCTTAATCCGTTACCGTGTATGATTTGTCACGTTTGCTTAATTCGTGAAGCTTAAACTCTGTTTGCTTAATTCAGATATTAGGATTATACATCATACAATACTCTTCGCGCTTGTCACTGAGTTTGTAGTCGAATAGGAATAGATTGTCCGCTTAGGAGATTAATATTACTTAATCGATGATAGACAGGAACCGAATCAGTAATTCGACTTTTCAGCTTATTTGATAATCACTTTTTCATAATCACTTATTTTGTCAAATCGAACCTTAAACCAAACCCCCCCCATTTCGATTTCAGTTTGTATTAGTTAAGAGTCCTTGAGAACGATATATCGAGTCAATTGTCGCTGTACTGCTTTTATATAAAACAACTCGTTTTGATCCGCGCGCGACAGCGGATCAATCACCTATGATTTCTTTGCCCCGAGTTCTAGATGGCTCGGCAACAGGGGTGATGACTGGAATATGAACCGGGATAGTAGTTGGTGTACTAGCAGATGGAATGGCAACAGGTTTGTGAACAGTCGGAGGGGAGATCTGGGGGGAAAAGAGTCTTCCACTTCTGGTGACTTTGCTAGCCCCGACAATATTGCTGATATCAGCTTCCTCACTCTTTATGTTTTGTTTAACTCCATGGTAATACACATCAGCACCATAGTGCCAAGGGACAGCCTTATCCGAAGTGTATGGGATAGGACCAGGGACAGTAATTATTAATAGAGCAATTCTTTGGACGAGTGTAATCCTAACAGGCTTTCTCGAGGAAACCTTGGAAGGATTGGTGAAAATGGTTATGATGGCAATATCTTGAATTTGAACCAACGGAATCATAGTCTTTTCGAACAGGATTTCTTTATTATCCATCAGGCGCTGAACTCCTGATTTCAATAAGTGGCAACCAGTAGGCAGATTTGAACACATGAGGCAACCTTCACCACAGCCCGGAAATAAACCGGCCAACAACAAATTCTTCTTAACCGTCATCAAAAGAGTAGAAATTTCTTCCACGGAGGTCATAAATAAATCATCGCCTACAGCATTTACTCCATGACCATGTTTGAGCATGGGAGAAGTTATGACATTGGGCTTCTCCGGAGCGTCAAACTCAATCTCTTTGGCTTCGATCAAGTCTTGCACTTTATTTTTCAAGGCCCAACAGTTGTTTGTATCATGACCTGGACTTTCAGAGTGATAGGCGCAGCGGGCATTCGGGTTATAGTGGGGAGAAGTGGTGTTAGGGTTCTCCGGGGCTTCCCTCAGAGTTATCAGATTAGTCTTCAATAACTGTGGTGGAATTTGAGTCAGGGTCATATTGATCCTAGTGAACTGCCTCTGAGGTCTTTCCACCCTTTGTTGATTGTTGCATTGTGGAACAATTGTGGGTCTTGATATCACTACCGCATTTACTGCTTGACGGTGTTTAGGTCTGCTTTGGCCCCTCGGGCTGTAGACTGCACTAGCTTCCTTCTTACCGGTGAAAGTATTATTTACTGCACTTGATGAAGTATCCTTCTGTATCTTGCCACTTCGGATACCAGCTTCTACTCTCTCTCCAGTCAAGATCAACTCAGTAAACCCAGACGATGAACTGCCGATCAGATGATTGAAAAACGAACCAGATAGCGTCACTAGAAACATGTCAACCAGCTCTCTATCAGATAAAGGGGGTTGGACTCTTCCAGCCAAGTCTCTCCACTTTTGATCATAATCCTTAAAACCTTCACTTGCACCCATAGACATACCCTGAAGCTGAGTACGAGTGGGAGCAAGGTCGGTGTTATACTGATATTGCTTGTAAAAGGCAGCAGCAAGGTCTTCCCAATTTCGGACATTGGCTCCTTCCAACTGATAAAACCATTCAAGCTGAGTCCCTGACAGACTATCTTGAAAGAAGTGTACCCACAAATTTTTATCAGTAGTGTGGGGTTGGATTTTCCTGACATACGAGCGGAGATGGAACTTTGGACATGACACTCCATCGTACTTGGCAAAAACCAGAGCTTTGAACTTGTAAGGGATCACCACTCCCGATACCAATCCCAGCTCTCCAAAATCTAAACCAGGGATCTTCTGAATCTCCATAGCACTCAGATGGTCTTCTAGCTGCTTATACCTATCCTTGGCAGGAGGATACTATTCATCATCATAATCCGTATCGTTATCAGAAACTGCTGGACTAGGGTCCTTTGTCCTTTCTTGGTTCTCCCTGTCCTTGGATGAGGAGGTCAGATCAGCTGATTATATTATCCTTTCTCTGAATCTTCTACCCATGTTCAGAATACCAACCTTCTTATTTTTCTTCTTCTCTTTCAGAATCAGAGTCTTCAAATCCTCTTGTCCTTTAGCCAAGCTTAAGAACATCTGCTGGAATTGGGCATTTTGTGCCTGAAGATCTTTGATGGCTTGATCAGAAGACATGTAGTGCTGAAATAAACAACGAAGAAGATGAGAAACCTGTAATGGTACCTGTAATGGTGTGCGTTATAATGAGATGCATATGTAATGATCTCAAAGACTTTGGGAGATTTAAATTTGAAAACCAAAAATAAAACAAACTTTATTAGATTAACTTGTAAAAGGTTCAACAATGCCTTTAAGGCGTTACAAAGAAATAAATGGAAAACAAATCTAGAACTGGAAAAAAGCAAAATCAGAAATCCCATGGACACTTCCTCTTTGTGCTGACGTAGTCATTGATCACTCTTTCTTCCTCGAGATGCCTGGTGAGCTTCAAGATCTTCCTTTCTTGCTCATGGTACTTCTCTCGGTAAGTATCCCTCTCCTCTTTTAGTTGAATCCAGGATCTCTGTAATGCCCCAAGATCAGTGGGCATGTAAGGATAAATAACTGTGTAAGGAACATCCTCTTCATTGGTGGGCTCCACAATCACCGGCAATACAGCTTCATAAGGCATCCCAAGTTTCTGGGCACGAGCTCGGACCCACTGGAGGTAAGGCTGCATATGGAGAGAAGTCCTTGGTCCCAGTTCTTGGGGGTCAGATCTGTTCACCATGTCCCAAGCTCGTATAAACCTCAGGCGGTGCTCGTCAATGTCTTCCTTGTAATCAAATGCAATATCCTCAAGAAGTAGCTTATGAGGACCGTCTCTCCGAGCACGACCAAATTGTCACAAAGCTAGACAAGGATTGTAGGTTATGCCCCCTCTGATTCCAAGCAGCGGGACATTAGGGTATCCCCCACAACAATCAATGACAACAGTGTCTTCCATAGCCCGGGAGCTCTAAAGAATATCAGTATGGGCAAGTGACATTATTCTATAGGACCAACCCAAACCTTCTTCATTTTTCAGCACAAACTTAGGGAGGTGCGAAATAAACCACCTCGACAGCAACGACATGCAACACATGAGAGTCCCTCTTCTTCGCACAGTACGAGTGTAGAGGGCATGCAAGATATCACCCAGTAGAGTAGGCACGGGGTTGCGAGAGAGGAAAATCTTAACCGCATTCACATCCACAAAGGAATTCGGATTCAGGAAGAGAACCAAACCATAGATAAGGAGAGCTAAAATATCTTCGAAAGCCTGAAAATCCAAATTATCCCATAACGGCTGAGCCTGATCCATCAGAAATTTGGCTAAGAAACCTTTGACCCTGCTTCGTGTTTCCCAATGGGATACTACATCAGCCCGTTTTAGATGCAAAGCTGAGGCAATGTCTTTTGGTCTAGGAGTCTCTTCCATACCTGTGAAGGGCACCTGCTCAAGGATGGATATGCCCAATATGTGTGAGAACTCTTCCAAAGTGGGAACCAACTGATAATATAGGAAGGTGAAGCAATGATACACAGGATCGAAGAACTGGAAAAGTACACTCATCATCTGCTCATCAAGCTTTGAAGTAACCAGGCTAAGAAGATAACCATGCCTCTTAATGAACATAGGAGTCTCAGACACTCTTGAGGCTAACTCTTTAAGTTGAGCAGGTATTTGCACAAAGTTAACTCAGATGGTATTTCTGCACACGGAAGCCATAATCTACAAAACAGAGAAAAGATAAATTCCCTTGGTCTTTGAAATGGTTAGTACAATAAAGTATGAATGCCATGTTATGATGCATGATGTCATGATAAGAGAAACACAGGTATAGCAGATAATAGGCATGGCAAAGGCAAACAAGTCACATAAAAGCCCTTAAATTTAAGGCTTGCATGGGGTCTAGGTACTACTCTCTTGAAGTTCAGTTGGTTTCAACTTGTCCTAGCAAAAGTAACTGGGTTCTAAAGGTTCTCAATATCACTGACCATCCTTCATCGGTCATGGTTTCAGCTCACGCAATATTTTCTTACGGCCGAAACTATCTCGAGAGTATGGTCTCAATGAGTGTAGCATCGAGTATCAACCAGTTCTCAGCTTTATACTGAGACGGGCTATCTCACTACTTTCTAATGGCCAAGTTGGTCGATTAAGGGTTCTAAGGTCAGTTGATGCTTAACGACACACGTAGCGGCCCCGTATTCTCCTCGTTTCTCCACAAGGGATACCAGTACCAACCAATGTGCCACATCAACGTAGCTACTGCTTCAACCGTATCGGTCTATACCGTACACTTCCCTCACAGTTTATTTCTACCTACCTAAAAAGGCGTCCCCAGATCCGAGTTAGGATCTATAGTAACTCCCAAACAAAAACCCTTAAAAGTAAAGCAACCAAAACAAACAAGAGAAGCAAATATGATGAACTAATCCTAAGGTATACCCCACTTATTTTCCCCAGCAGAGTAGCCATTTCTGTGATACGGTGGCAGAACCAACTGTTTTGAAAAATGCTGGTTTGCGTTTTGCATTTTTTTGTTCGCAAAATGTCGCGGTAAGCAAGAGTCGCCACCGACTTTTATTTTATCCAACTGAAAAGGAAAAAAGCACAGAAAAATTCCTTTTTCGAGATTTTGAGTACGGGGGGTAGATTATAGAAAGAGAAGGTATTAGCATCCTTTCTATCCATGGTTTTCCATGGGCTCTTAGGTACTTGCTCATCTTTTAAAAATTGCTTGTGTGTGTTTGTTTTGAAAAGTTTTGTTTTACTTTATTTTAACCCTTGTTTCTGTCCTCAAGAGTGTTACGAAGCGTTTTGAAAACTTTAGTTTGAAAAGTTTGTTTGAAAGTGTATGGTTTAAAAAGTTTTGATTTGAGCAAGTACCTACTAGCATCTACCTACTCGAAAATAGATTGTTTCTATTCTCGTTTCCTTTAGACAGCGCTATCCTACTATTGAGAAATAGGTAGCACCGTCGTTGGAATTGTAAGGGTCAATTCGAAAGGGACGTACGATCACTAAAGCAATGTTAGGACGTCTTAGTAATAACCCTAGAGTCTTAAGATCATATTCGAGGCAACTATCCGAGGAAACATTTCCGAGGCAACATTTCCGAACAGGATATTTGATCTTTGTTTGACAGGAGGGCAACCACTAAGACACCCTATGCTTAGTGATCGCTTACCGAAGGCAACCGAAGTGAGAGTATACCCTAGGAGTGTGCATGTGTGAGTGATTTGATTTCAGTTATTGTCTTTGCACATTAGGGGTTTCTAGCCATTTTAAATTATCATGCAGTCTTGTCATACAATCCTATTAACATACATCTAAACAGTTAATATTTGCGAGAATTAAAATGCGAGAAATAAAACCTACGCTATTACAAGGCTTCGGGGTAGGGATTAATTACATATCCAAAACCCGTAAAACGATAAATAAAATAAAATCCTAGATTAAACTATTACATACTGTGAGCAGTTACATTAATATTGCAAAAATGATAAACGCGCGCGATGAATTGAAAAACGAGAGATTTAGGGTTTTGACCCCAACTACCTAATTGCAATTTAAAAGAAAAATCATTTTTGATTGTTTGAGAAAATAAAGTTCAATTGAATAAAAAAAGGAACCTAATTACTAATTAATTTAAATTTAAGAAAAATAATTAAATTACTTTATTTTTTGTATTTTCTTATTTTGAGAGAAGAAATAAAAATTAAATCAAGAGTTAACCCTAATTTTCTTCTAATTGATTTTAATTATATTAAAAAAGTTAGAATTATCCTAATTTAAATTAAACTAATATTGAATTAAATTTGATAAAATAAAATTAAAAAAAACTAATTCTAAATTTGTGAAATTTGATTTTATGATTTTTTTTGTGAAAAAAATAAATTGATTGTATTAGAAAATAATTAAACAAATTAATTTAATAAAAGAATATTAAAGAAAAGAAAGAATGGGTCTGGTGTTGTTTAGCAGAAAAGGGGTATGATTTGAAATTCTGGGCCCAACAACCTCCTGGCCCCTTTTGACTTTTTCAATCCTGTGCGCATGCTTGACTATGGCACATGGTGAACCTTCTTTGTGGGCGTATTAGATCTGGCCAGGAGTACATCATAGGGTTGATGTTGAGAGTACACGGAACATGCTTGAGGCTGGGAAGCACTGGATTGACCTGAAACTATTGAGAAAATAATAAAATGCACACGCGTGGGATCGAACCCAGGACGTGTGCATTAAAGACCAATGGCTTTACCACCTGCGCTGGCTTGTTTAGTTGTAATAATAACAAAGAAAATAAAATATAATACAAATCATGTGCCACGCTTCCCAAAATGCGCGCAGATTCAAACGATCCACTCATAGACTGCCACGCCACTGTCTTCTTCGTTGCTTCCGTCGTTTTAGACAAAAGACCTTTACCTACGGACATTAGGCGTAGGTACAACCCTTATCCATTCCAAAATCATGTACATGTATGATAAATCACAACCAATGGTACCAATCAAATCGTTGCAACCTCACGGGCATCATGGTACCATTATTAATGGCCAATTGTTCCTGTATGAAAAATCCCTAAAAATGGAGCATGAACCCTAGCCATGGCAACTTGATATACAGTCAACAAAAATGCAATTAATCATAACCATTAGCTTGCAAACATCTCAATGATGAAAAATATGTCTATTAATCATGCTAAATATGCAAGAATTAATGTATTCGAAATCAAGAAAATATGGAAACTGTGTGAACCTTACAACATGTTTCAAGGCGTGAGGAAGCTTGCTAGCGATTGAATCTTAATCCTGGGGAGTCCAGCAATTGATTGGTGTGACTAGAATGCCTTGAGGTAGCTTGAAACCTGGAAATCAGTTTGCAACTTTTCTTGAATTTTTTGAAACGGGTTCTTTCTCTTTTCACGCCTCTAGCCCCTTGTTTTTGGTCTGCACTTGTTCCTTATGTATAGTAAAATGCATTAGGGTTGCCATTTGTTTCAAATCTTCTCCAATTATGAATATTGATTCATGATTTGATCCTTGTACAAAATCTTTCCAAATCAAGCAAATCCAATCCTTTTCTGTCCATTTTGCATCTTGCACAATTTGATCTTATTTCCAACTGTGTAATGAACCTAAACATGCACAAAATCTCAAGCTTTAATTAGTTTTTGATATTTTCATTATTTTATTTGATTTAAATGAAATAAAATCAAAATAAATGACAAAAAATAAAAGAATGACAAGTGGTAGGGCTCATGGGTCGTGGGTCACATTACAAACTCAGTACAAGCATAAAAAGTTGGGCCCATTTGACAAAAAAATGCAATTTTGGACACTTTTGACTTTTGGCAATTTTGCAAAAAGGGTCAACTTGGCCAATGCATAACTCCCTCAATTTTGACCCTAGAGATGTGTTCTTGGACTTTTTAGAAAGCTTGAGATGTCCTCTAAGCAACCCTATTAGTCTTATCTCAATTGAGTCTTCCATGTTCATGTATGAAGCTTTGACCCAAAATGTGTTTTTGTTGACTTTTCAAAATGACCTATAATGTCCAAATTCATATCTTTTTGTGAGTGCATATTTTGAACTTGGGAGATGAAGATGAATTGTAGGGAATTACATCCTCTTAAAAATGAGCTTAGGATGGGTCATTTTTGTTAAAGTGTGAGAAAGTTATGCTTGGTCAAAGTTGGGTTGACTTTTCCTACAAAACCCTAATTTAGCAACTTTTGGGTTTTGATGAATTGTGAGCAATCCTTGAGGAATCATGATCAACCCTTGATCAAATTATGAATAATACTTCAAAATTATAATTTTGACAAAAAATCTTAAAGTTTGACTGTATGTCTTGACTTTTGCCCTAGCACAGTCGATTTTCAGGCCTTTGAGCAATTGACTGAGCAAACTTCCTCTGCAAGGCTTGAAATTTGACATGGATGATATTGAGAACATATTAGGGCAATGGTGAGCATTTGGGATCCTTTGGAATCAAACATCTTGATGCAAAATGAAACCCTAATTTGAGGTAGACTGTCTTAGGAGAGAGTTTGTTTGGTCAACCCTTGGACTTCCTTGAGCAATTTGAGGACTTCACTTTACATGTATTGAGTAATATGGGAGGGAAAATTTTGGGTTACAACACATAGTATAGTGCATTCGTTTTATTAATGTTTATGATATATGGATGTAATGTATGCGTATGTGAGCTAGTTTGCTGCACTGCTGTTGGATTGGGGCAAATAAATCCTTGACTGCTGCTGAGGACATAGAGTATAAGTCTTCATGTTGTGAAGTCTAAATGTTGATGAATTTCCGCTTGGAGAAATAAACTTTGTTGCAAGGGAAATGTCGTATACTGCTTGTAAAATTCCATTGGGGAATCCTGAGAAATTTGACGACTTCTACTGGGGAGTGATAATTGGGAGTTTTGTTCCGCTGGGGATTAAACGACGTACTGTGGGGATTTCTTAGGTAATAGCCTAGAGGTATTTACCTATCCATTCAACCCATCAGTAATTGCCTTCTTTCATTTTGTTTATTTGTAAACAGTAATTATATTCAAATGCATATTTTCAACAATGAATCATTGGACGTTTTTGTAGACAAAACACAAGCGTAAAGCAAAACAGATAGTTTTTGCACTTTCAAAGAGATATCTTTGTATTGACTTTGAGTAAGTATTTTTGTACAAGGAGGCAAACATTCTAGTAAGAGAATGATGTCGTAAGAAAAAAATTTAATACAAATAAAAAATAGCTATGTGTAAAAAATCCATGGGGTTTCCATTCTGTTATAGCCTGTGTATCTCTGAGCGTCTTGTCTATCGGTTGCCTCGTCCGGAGATAATTGAATTGATCAGAAATTTTGAGTTTGTCAGTGGAAGCCAAAGATTGTCCGTAAAGTGATCCAACGGGACATAGTCATACGCTTTAATTCCCTAACTTTTGTCTGGACCGCCCTTTCGGGTTGTCAGTCCACCGGGAAACCCTTTTTTGCCCAAGTCTCCCTTTTGGGTTTTCAACTTGCCAGGTGTATATATTTTTTTTGCTTTATCCCTAATTTTTGCCCGAACCTTTTTGGTTCGTCGGGATGCCCTTGTTTTGCCTAGGTATGTCAACCTATCGGGTCTCTTATGCGTAATATCTTTTGATTATGTCCGCGTTTGCAGGATGCGGAAGGTCGTCACCATCCATGGTGGTTAAGATCATTGCTCCACCAGAGAAAATGTTTTTGATTACAAATGGTCCTTCATAGGTAGGAGTCTGCTTGCCCCTAGGATCACCTTGTGGCATTATGATGCGTTTGATCACCAAATCTCCAACTTGATACACTTGGCATCTGACATTTTTGTTGAAAGCCTTGATCATCCGTTTTTGATACATTTGACCATGGCAAACATCAGTAAGTCTCTTCTTATCAATAAAGTTCAGTTGATCAAGTCGAGTCTGGATCCAATCGTCTTCATTCAGCCTTGCATCCTTCATAATCCTCAAAGAGGGGATCTGGACCTCGATAGGCAAGACAACTTCCATGCCTTAAACCAGAGAAAAGGGTGTTGCCCCGGTTGATGTGCGAGTCGTGGTACGATACCCGTGGAGAGCGAATGGTAACATCTCATGCCAGTCCTTGTATGTGACCGTCATTTTCTGTATGATCTTTTTAATGTTTTTATTTGCAGCTTCGACAACACCATTCATCTTTGGCCGGTAGGGAGAAGAACTGTGATGTTGAATCTTGAATTGCTCGCACAACACGGTGATTATAGTGTTGTTGAGATTTGTACCATTGTCGGTGATGATCCTTTCCGGGATACCATATCGGCAAATGAGATTTTTCTTGATAAAACGGGCAATAACATTCTTAGTAACGGAAGCGAAGGAAGTTGCCTCCACCCATTTTGTAAAATAGTCAATGGCCACTAGGATGAAGCGGTGTCCATTGGAGGTTGTCGGTTTGATTTCCCCAATCATATCAATCCCCCACATAGAAAAGGGCCAAGGAGTCGTCAAGACATTCAGAGGAACCGGAGGTACATGCACCTTGTCAGCATAAATCTGACACTTATGGTAGGTCCGAGAGTGTTGATAGCAATCTGCTTCCATGGTAGACCAGTAATAGCCTGCCCGTAGGATTTTCTTTGCCATCGTATACCCACTAGAATGGGTGCCAAAAGTGCCTTCATGTAATTCAGCCATGATCCTTTCAGCTTCAACCTTATCTACGCACCGAAGTAACACAGATTCATAATTGTGTTTGTACAAAATGCCATTACTAAGAAAGAATTTAGCAGAGAATCTCCTTAAGAACTTCTTATCATTGATTTAAACTCCTTCTGGATATTCTTGAGCCTCGAGATACTTCTCGACTTCGTGAAACCAAGGCTGGTCCATTACTTGTTCAATATTAACCTCGTGACAGTGCGCTGGTTCCTCCATTCGTTCGATGGTGATCTGAGGAGCCTCGTTATCCCAATTAAGTTTAAACATAGATGACATTATTTTTAGAGCGTCTGCCAGCTGATTTTCATCTCGCGAGAAATGCTCGAAGGTAATCTTCTCAAAATGTGGCAGTAATGTCAAAACATGTTCTTTTTAAGGGATAAGGTTAGGGTGTTTGGTGTCTCATTCCCCTTTGATCTGACTGATAATCAAAGCTGAGTCTCTTAATACCTCCAAGGATTTGATCCCCAAGTCTATGGCAGCTTTGAGACCGAAGATGCACGCTTCGTATTCCGCCATGTTGTTTGTACAATTGAAGCAAAGTCTGGTAGTAAAGGGAGTGTGACACCCTTTTGGAGATATGAGTACATCACCAATACCATTTCCGAGTGCATTGGATGCTCCATCAAAGAACAGGGTCCATCGGGATCCTTGTTCAGGTCCGTCATATGGCCTGAATTCATCACAGTTGTCTAATGTCATGATGTCTTCATCCGAAAATTCGAATTTCATGGATTGGTAGTCTTCTACAGCTTGGCGAGTGAGGTGATCAACTAGTATACTACCCTTTATAGCTTTTTGGGTAGTATATTGTATGTCATATTCTGTCAGGATCATCTGCCATCTCGCTATTCTCCCAGAAAGAGCAGGCTTCTCGAAGATGTATTTTATCAGATCCATTTTAGATATCAACAAGGTAGTATGAGTCAGCATATACTGTCTTAGCCGGTGAGCAGCCCATGCCAGAGCGCAGCAAGTTTTCTTAAGCAGTGAATATCTGGTTTCACAGTCGGTAAACTTTTTGCTCAGGTAGTAAATAGCATGCTCTTTTCGGCCAGACTCGTCATGCTGCCCCAATACACACCCCATTGAGTTTTCTAAAACATTCAGATACATGATCAACGGTCTTCCCTCGACTGGTGGCATCAACACATGAAGCTCTTGTAAGTATTCTTTGATTTTGTCAAAAGCAATTTGACTACTTGATCTTTCTTCAATAGTTTGAAGATTGGTTCACAAGTAGCTGTCAGGTGAGAGATGAATCTGGCAATGTAGTTCAAACGCCTCAAGAATCCTCTGACTTCCTTCTCAGTACGAGGAGCATGCATCTCTTGTATTGCTTTAACTTTGGCAGGATCGACCTCGATACCTTTGTTGCTGACGATAAAGCCTATGAGTTTACCAGACCGTACCCCAAATGTGCATTTGTTTGGATTCAACCTCAGCTTGTACTTCTTCAATCTCTCAAACAATTTTTGTAAGTGGTCATGATGCTCTTCTTCCGTTTAAGATCTGGCTATCATATCGTCCATGTAGACTTCTATTTCGTGATGTATCATGTCGTGAAATAGAGCTACCATGGCATGCTGATAGGTTGCCCCATCGTTCTTTAGTCCGAATGGTATTACCTTGTAGCAGAATGTGCCCTATTGTGTGACAAATATTGTTTTCTCCATGTCCTCAGGCGCCATTTTGATTTGGTTGTAACCTGAGAATCCATCCTTGAAGGAAAACACTTTGTGTTGTGCCGTATTGTCAACTAGGATATCAATATGGGGGAGTGGAAAGTCATCCTTAGGGCTCGCCATATTCAAATCTTTGTAGTCCACACACATTCGCACTTTGCTGTCTTTTTTGGGTACGGGAACAACATTGGCAACCATTGAGGATAGGAGGTGACGGCCAAGAATCCAGCATTGAATTGCTTCATGACCTCTGTTTTAATCTTTTCTGACATATCAAGTCTCATACGGCGAACCTTTTGCTTTACTGGCGGGCAATCTTCTCTTGTAGGCAAACGATGTACCACAATATCTGTATCAAGCCCCAGCACGTCTTCATCTGACCAGGCAAAGACTTCAACATAATCATGTGTTGTACCCCAAAATTTTCCCTCCCATATTTCTCAAAACATTTCAAGAAAGATCCTCAAGTTGCTCAAGGAAGTTCAAGGGTTGACCAGACAAGCTCTCTCCTAAGGCAGTCTACCTCAAATTAGGGTTTCATGTTGCACCAAGATACTTGAGTCCAAGGGATCCCAAATGCTCACTATTGTCCTAATATGTTCTCAAGATCATCCATGTCAAGTTTCAAGCCCTACAAAGAAATTTTGCTCAGTCAATTGCTCAAAGGCCTAAAAATCGACTGTGCTACGGCAAAAGTCAACTGTGGCCCACATACAGTCAAACTTCAATATTTTTGGTCAATATTCTCATTTGGAAGTATCATTCATCATTTTATCAAGGTTTGATCATGATTCATAAAGGATTGCTCATAATTCATCAAGAACCAAAAGTTGCTAAATTAGGGTTTTGTAGGAAAAGTCAACTCAACTTTGACCAAGCATAACTTTCTCATACTTTATGAGAAATGACCAATCCAAAGCTCATTTTTAATAGGATGAAATTCTATACAATCCATCTTTAGCTCCCAAGTTCAAAATATGCACTCACAAGAAGTTATGAATTTGGACATTATAGGTCATTTTGAAAAGTCAACAAAAACACCTTTTTTGTCAAAGCTTCATACATGAACATGGAGTACCAAATTGATATGAGACCAAAAGGGTTGCTTATAGAACATCTCAAGCTTTCTAAAAAGTCCAATAACACCTTCAAAGAGTCAAAATTAAGGAAGTTATGCATTGGTGAAGTTGACCCTTTTTTTGCAAAATTGTCAAAAGTCAACTATGCCTCAAATTGCAATTTTTGCCAAATGGGCCCAACTTTTTGCATTTGTCTTGAGTTGGTAGCATGGTCCACGAGTCCTAGCTCTTTCCACTTGTCATTATCTTATTTTTATTATTTATTTTGATTTTTATTTGAATTAAGTCAATTTAAATCAAAACAAATCATAAAAAAATCCAAAACATTGAAATCTCAACATATTGTGCATGTTTCAGGTTCTATATCCAGCTAGCAAAAGATTGAATTCGTGCAAGGGCTTTGTGTGCACAAAAAGATTGGTTTTGACCTATTTTTAGAAAGATTTTCAAGTGAATCAAATCCAAATCAAAATCAATAATTGGCAAAGATTGAGATCATGTTTGCAACCCTAATCCAATCCTCAGTATATAGGGAACATTTGCAGACAAAAATCACAAGGTTTTGGAGGCGTGAGAGGTCAGATAAAACTTGAAAAAAATCACAAAAAGTGCTGAGTTGACTTCATAGTTCCAGGCGATTACAAGGTCCCCTAGCCATCTCATTCGATTCCTGGGATTGCAAGGAACCTGTACCAATCAAGAACAAGCACTTTCAGGCGCTAGAACTCACTGTAAGTCAGCCATGACTTTGGTTTATTTTTGAAATCAAATTGTATGATCTTGGCATCTATAGCATGAAATAATTATACATTCTTTCTCCTTGAAACATTTCCAAACTATCCATAACATTTAATTGCGTTTTAATGGACTGTATCAGAATTTGCCATTGTTAGGATTTTTTGCTTCGATTTGGGATCTCTTCATATAGGTAAAATTGGGCCATAAAAGGAGTACCATCGTGCCCAACAGGCCAAGACGAACTGATTCATGGCCTTATATTTTATTTATCTTGCTTGTGCTTGATTTTGAGAATTACAAGGTTTATAGTGACGGACGTTGTCCGTAGGTAAAGGTATTCAAACCTTTTAGCAACGGAACAAGGTCAGGGATAAAGGCGTGGCAAGCAATCATTCGCCCATTTAAAATTTCGCGCGTTTGGACTTAGTGTTTTGTTGTTCTCTCATATTATGATTATTGTTTATTCTATGTACAACAAAAGCATGCAGCTCATTAGGTAGTGGAGTAGTTGGAAAAGGCTTCAGGACTTGGGTTCGAATCCCAGGTCCCCCCATATTTCATGTTATTTTGCTTTAATTGATCATGCATGCACACAAAGCCAAGAGACCACCATGTGACCTCAGGATCCAACCATTGGATCTCCTGGAAGCCAGATCTGAAGGCTAGCATATGAAGGACCATCATAGGCCTTGGTCAATACAACGCATGAGATTCAGGAAGTCAATATGGATCACTTTAGTTCTGGGCCAGAATTACTATGCACACCTCACCAATTGCTTTCTCAGGCCCATATCTCTTTCTATTTTCTTTTTATATTTTTCTTAATTAATTTATTTAATTATTTCACTAACACAAATTAATTTTTCTTTTTATCAAAAAATCACAAAATTAATATTTTCATCCAATTAGATTTAGGTTTATTTTTTACCAAAAATTAATTAATTTAATTAGGTTATTTAACTTTAGGTAACTTTAGTTATTTTGTAAATAAATTAAAAACAATTAGAAAATTAGGGTTTTAGTTTAATTTAATTCTTATTTTCTTTTTCTTAAAAAATAACCAAAAACACAAAAATAGGTTAAATTTAATTATTTTCTTTAATTAATTTAATTAACTAATTAATTTTGTATTTAATTTAAAAACCTTGTTATTTTTCTTAAAAATATTCAAAAACAACAAAAAATAATTTTTTCTTTTAATTAGGTTAGAAAGGGTCAAAACCCTAGTTCTCTCTCGTTCATAATTTCATCGCGGGCGCTTTATTATTTTATTTTACCATATTAATGTAATTGCTCACAAGTTGTAATAGATTAATTATGACTTTTACTTTCGTTTATCGTTTTTTGACGGGTTTGTTTTTGGCTATGTAAATACCTGAAGCCTTGTAATAACGTAGCTTTACTTTCCGCACTTTAAATTCCGCAAAATATTAAACTGTTAGATGTATGATATTAGGGATGCATGACAAGAATGTATGATTAACTTTAAAACGGTTAGCAAACCCTAAATGTGCAAAGATAATAAACTTGAAATTGAATCACTCGCACATGCGCACTCCTAGGGTATACTTTCACTTCGGATGCCTTCGGTAAACGGTCATTAAGTATATGATGCTTTAGTGGTCGCTCTCTTGTCTAAACAAAAGATCAAAGTCCCGTTCGGAAAAGTTGCCTCGGAATTGTTGCCTCGAATAATTGATCTAAGACATTAGGGTTATTACTAAGACGTCCCAACATTGCTTTAGTGATCGTACGTCCCTTTCGAATTGACCCTCAAAACTCTGACGATAGTGCTACCTACTCACTAATAGTGGGATAGCACTGTCTAAAGGAAACAAACATAGAACAATTCTCTTTTTCAAGTAGGTAGAATCTTAAGTACTTGCTCAATCCAAACAAAATTTTCCACACTTACACCCTTTTTAAACAAAGCTTTCAAAAAACACTTCGTAACACTCTTGAAGACAGAAGCAAGGGTTAAATCGAAGTCAAAAACTTTTTTCAAATCAAACACACACAAGCAAATTTGAAAATGATGAGCAAGTACCTAAGAGCCCGTGGAAAACCACAAATAGAAAGGGTGCTAATACCTTCCCTTTCTATAATCTACCCCCCGTACTCAAAATCTCGAAAAAGAGAATTTTTCTGTGCTTTTTTCCTTTCCAGTTGGATAAAATAAAAGTCAGTGGCGACTCTTGCTTACCGCGACATTTTGTGAACACAAACGCAAAACGCAAACCAGCATTCCTAAAATAGTCCGGTTTTGGCCACCGTATCACAGAACTGGTGACTCTGCTGGGGTATAATAAGTGGGGTATGCCTTAGGATTAGTTCATCATATTTGCTTCTATTGTTTGATTTGATTGCTTTATCTTTGAGGGATTTGTATTGGAGTTACTATAGATTCTAACCCGGATCTGGGGGACACCTTTTAGGTAAGTAGCAATAAATTGTGAGGGAACTGTACGGCATAGACCGATACAGTTGAAGCAGTAGCTACATTGATGTGGCACATTAGTTGGTACCGGTATCCCTTGTGGAGAAACAAAGAGAATACGGGGCTGCTATATGGGTCGTTAAGCATCAACTGACCTTAGAACCTATAATTGACCAACTTGGCCATAGGAAGTAGTGAGATAACCGGCCTCGGCATAGAGCTGGAAACTGGTTGATACTCAATGCTACACTCATTGAGACCATACTCTCGAGATAGTTCCGGCCGCAAGAAAAGATTGCGTGAGCTGAAACCATGACCGATGGAGGATGGTCAGTGATATTGGGAACCTCTAGAACCCGGTTACTATTATTAGGACAGGTTGAACCAACTAAACTTCAAGAGGGTAGTACCTAGACTCCATGCAAGCCTGAAACTTAAGGGTTATTGTGTGACTTGTTTGCCTTTACCATGTTTGTTACCTGTTATACCTGTTGTGTGTTTTATCATGACATCATGCATCATAATATAGCAGGCATATTTCATTAGACTAACCATTTCAAAGATCGAGGGGATTTATCTTTGTTCTGTTTTGCAGATCATGACTTTCATGCGCAGAAATACCATTCGAGTCAACTTTATGCAAATCCCTGCTCAACTCAGAGAGTTAGTCTCAAAAGTTCTTGATACTTCTTCATTTGTTAGAAGACATGGTCATCTCCTTAGTTTGGTCACTTTAAAGTTGGATGAGCAGATGATGAGCATCCTTTTCCAGTTCTTCGATCTGGTGCATCATTGTTTCACCTTCCCGGATTATCAGCTAGTCCCCACTTTGGAGGAGTTTTCTGATTTATTAGGCATATCTATCCTCGAGCAGACACCCTTCACAGGTTTGGAGGAGGTTCCTAGGCCAGAGGACATTGCTTCAGCCTTACATCTAAAAAGGGATGATGTAGTATCCAACTGGGAGACACGGAGCAGGGTTAAAGGTTTCTTGGCTAAGTTCCCGATCGATCAAGCTCAACAGTTCTGGGATAACCTGGATTTTCAAGCTTTCAAAGACATCTTAGCTCTCATCATCTACGGTTTGGTTCTTTTCCCGAATCCAGATTTCTTCATAGATGTGAACGCAGTTAAGATCTTCTTGTCTCGCAATCCTGTGCCTACCCTCTTGGGTGATATTCTGCATGCTCTTTATACTCGTACGGCACGTAGAAAGGGAACCCTCATGTGTTGCATGCCGCTATTGGCGAGGTGGTTTATTTTGTACCTCCCAAAGTCTGTATTGAAGAATGAGGAAGGTGTAGGTTGGGCTTACAGAATCACGTCCCTTGCTCATACGGACATTCTTTGGAGTTCTAAGGATATGGAAAGAGTAGCTATCATTGATCGATGTGGGGAATACCCTAATGTTCCGTTGCTTGGAATTAGAGGGGGAATAACCTACAGTCCTTTCTTGGCTTTGAGACAGTTTGGTCGCGCTTAGAGAGACGGTCCTCATGAGCTACTTCTTACAGACATTGTCTTTGACTATAAGGAGGACGCTAAAGAGTATCACCGAAGGTTTATACGAGCCTGGGGCATGGTGAACAGGTCTTACCCTCGAGAGCTAGGATTAAAGACTTATCTCCCTATGCAACCTTATCTCCAGTCGATTCGAGCCCGCGCTCAAAAGCTGGGGATGCCTTATGAAGCTATTTTGCCGGTGATTGTAGAGCATACTAATGAAGAAGGTGTTCCTTATACGGTTCTCCATCCCTACATGCCTACTGATCTTGGGGCATTGAAGAGATCCTGGATTCAGTTGAAGGAGGAAAGAGATACCTACTGAGATAAGTATCATGAGCAGGAAAGGAAGATCCTGAAGCTCACAAGGCAACTGGAGAATGAAAGGACGATCAACGACTATGTCAGTATGAATGGAAAGCGACCATGGGATTTCTGATTTCTGCTTGTTTCTAGTTTAGATTTATTTCCAGTCTATTTCTTTTGTAACACCTTAAAGGCATTGTTAAACATTTTTACAAGTTTGAATCTAATAAAGTTTGTTTATTTCTTGGTTTGCAAATTTAAATCTCCCAAAGTTTTGAAATCATTTCATACGCGTTCCATTATCATGCACCTCATTACAGGTATCATTACAGGTATCGTTACAGGTTTCTCATCTTCTTCGCTGTTTATTTCAACACAATAATGTCTTCTGAAATACCTACCGATCAAGCCATCAAGGCTCTTCAAGCACAGAATGCTCAATTCAAAGAAATGTTCCTGAACTTGGCTAAAGGGCAGGAAGATTTGAAGATTCTCATCATGAAGGAGAAGAAAAAGAAGAAGAAGAAGGTGGTCCTCCTGAATATGGGTAACAGATTTGGGAATAGGTTGCGACAGAAAGCTGATTTGTCTCATTCATCTAAAGGAGGAGAGAATCAAGAAGAAGAGAAGGGTACTAGTCCTGTGGTCTCTGATAATGACACTGATTTTGATGAAGAACAATATCCTCCTGCTGAGGATAAGTATAAGCAACTTGAAGACCGGCTGATTGCAATGGAGATTCAAAAGATACCTAGGTTGGACTTAGGAGATCTGGGATTAGCATCCGGGGTGGTGATCCCTCACAAGTTCAAAGCTCATGTGTTTGCTAAGTACGATGGAGTATCTTGTCCAAAGCTACACCTCCGCTCGTACGTCAGAAAAATTGAACCCTACACTGCTGATAGAAACATGTGGGTTCATTTCTTTCAAGATAGTCTGTTAGGGACTCAGCTTGAATGGTTCTATCAATTGGAAGGAGCTAATGTCCGCAACTGGGAGGACCTTGCTGCTGCTTTTTACAAGTAATACCATTATAACACCGACCTTGCTCCCACGCGTACTCAACTTAAGGGTATGTCTATGGGTGCAAGAAAAGGCTTTAAGGACTATGCTCAGAAGTGGAGAGATCTGGCTGGGAGAGTCCAACCCCCTCTGTCTGATACGGAGTTGGTGGATATGTTTCTTGGGACTTTGTCTGGTCCATTTTTCAATCATTTGATCAGAAGTTCGTCGTCTGGATTTACTGAATTGATTTTGACTGGGGAGAGGGTAGAAGCTGGTATCAAGAGTGGCAAGATACAGAAAGGCGCTTCATCAAGTACAGAAAAGAAGCCTTTCAGAAAAGAAGCTAGTGCAGTTTACAGCTCGAGGAGCCAAAACCGACCTGAACGATGCCAAGCGGTTAATGCGGTAGTAATATCAAGACCCACTGTTGCCCCACAACGCAACAATCAGCAAAGAGTAGAAAGGCTGCAAAGACAATATACTCGGCTCAGTATGACTTTGTCTCAAATTTTACCGCAATTGTTGAAGACTAACCTGATAACTCTAAGGGAAGCCCCGAAGAATCCCAGCACCACATCTCCGCTGTATAATCCGAACGCCCGCTGCGCCTATCACTCTGATAGCCCAGGGCATGATACAAACAATTGTTGGGCCTTGAGGAATAAGGTGCAATATTTGATTGAAGCTAAAGAAATTGAGTTTGACGCTCCGGAAAAGCCCAACGTCATAACTGCTCCCATGCCCAAGCATGACCAGGGAGTGAATGCAATTGAGGATGATGAAGAAGAGTCAGATATTGACAGCTAGATTTACCCGACTACCGAGGTGGATTGAACAATTGGACAGCAAAGGACTTCGTGCCCGTTTCTTTTATCACACAGTAATAAACTTTTGTTTTTGAGATTTGTAACAGACAATTTGAAACTTTACAGCCCAGTGCCTTGCCCGAGACACCGTGGCCTTGTTTGTGAGGGCTTATTATGTGTCATTTCCATATATCATCAATAAAGCATTGGACGTTTTCTTGCATTACAAATTTTGTGCTCCTTGTTTTTCTTTTCTATCTTACACTTTATTAAAACAGCTATTGTCTTACACACACTCACATATCATAATGCAGATCCACATCCACTCTGGATCCCATTGATAACAACTCTGCTACTGCCAGTTATGACTTCGAAAGTCCGATCAACCAAGCCGAGGACGAAGGTGAGGATGATTGTGAAGTGCCTGAGGAGCTTGCTAGACTGTTACTACAGGAAGAGAGGGCCATACAGCCCCATGAAGAGCCAGTGGAATCAGTGAATTTGGGTACAAAAGAGGACAAGAAAGAGGTCAAGATCGGTGCGAATCTGGAGTTTGGCATCAAGCATCGGTTGATACAGATGCTATGCAACTATGTTGAGATCTTCGCTTGGTCTTATGAAGATATGCCTGGGTTAGATACTGATATTGTGGTACACCGCTTGCCAACTAAAGAAGATTGTCCTCCGGTAAAGCAGAAAGTTCGCCGCATGCGCCCAGAGATGTCTGAGAAAATCAAAGCTGAGGTCATGAAACAGTTTGATACCAGTTTTCTAGCAGTTACTTCTTACCCGCAGTGGGTTGCCAACGTGGTTCCGGTGCCGAAGAAATATGGTAAAGTACGAATGTGTGTGGACTATAGGGATCGGTACAGGGCGAGCCCCAAGGATGATTTCCCACTCCCTCACATCGATGTTCTGGTCGACAATACCGTGCAGCATAAGATCTTCTCCTTTATGGATGGTTTCTCTGGTTATAATCAGATTAAGATGGCTCCCGAAGACATGGAGAAGACGACGTTCGTTACACAGTGGGGTACCTTTTGCTACAAAGTCATGTCGTTCGGATTAAAGAATGTTGGGGCAATGTATCAGCGTGCCATGGTCGCTTTGTTCCACGATATGATTCATCATGAGATTGAGGTATACGTTGACGACATGATTGCAAGGTCCCAAACTGAAGAAGAACACCTTGACCATCTCTAGAAACTATTCGACAGGTTGAAGATGTATAAGCTGAGGTTAAACCCGAACAAATGTACCTTCGGGGTAAGGTCTGGTAAGCTGTTGGGTTTCGTCGTTAGTGATAAAGGTATTCAAGTGGATCCTGCAAAGGTGAAGGCTATACAGGAGATGCCAGCTCCCCGAACGAAAAAAGAAGTCAGAGGCTTTTTGGGACGTCTGAATTACATTGCCCGATTCATTTCACATCTGACTGCTACTTGTGAGCCAATCTTTAAGCTACTGAAGAAAGATCAAGTGGTAAGATGGAATGATGAATGTCAGACCGCTTTCGAAAGGATCAAGGAATATCTCCAAGAGCCCCCTATTCTGTTTCCTCTAGTTGAAGGAAGACCTTTGATCTTATACTTGACAGTACTCGACAATTCAATGGGGTGAGTGCTGGGGCAGCATGACGAGTCTGGCCGAAAAGAGCATGCTATTTACTACCTTAGCAAAAAGTTTACCGACTGTGAGACCCAATACTCACTGCTTGAGAAAACTTGCTGCACTTTGGCATGGGCTGCTCGCCGGCTGAGACAATATATGCTGACTCATACTACCCTATTGATATCAAAGATGGATCCAATCAAGTATATCTTCGAAAAGCCTGCCTTATCCGAAAGAATAGCAAGATGGCAAATGATCTTAACTGAGTACGACATCCAGTATACAACCCAAAAGGCAATCAAGGGAAGTGTGTTGGCAGATCATTTGGCGCATCAGGCCGTGGATGATTACCAGTCTATGAATTTCGAGTTCCCGGATGAGAACATTATATTGGTGACCGACTGTGAAAAACCTGGATCAGATGAAGGACCTGAGGAGGGATCCTGATGGTCTATGTATTTTAACGGAGCTTCAAACGCATTGGGTAATGGCATTGGCACCGTGATCATATCTCCTGAAGGCTGTCATACTCCATTCACCGCCCGATTAGGTTTTAACTGCACCAACATCATGGCGGAGTATGAAGCGTGCATTATGGGACTTCGAGCAGCTATTGACCTAAGGATTAAGTTCTTAAGTGTATTTGGAGATTCCGCTCTAGTGATCAGTCAAATCAAAGGCGAGTGGGATACGAAGCACCCAAATCTTATTCCTTACAAAGAGTATGTATTGACTTTGCTTCCGCATTTTGAGGAGATAACCTTTGAACACTTCTCGAGAGAGGAGAATCAGTTAGCGGACGCGCTAGCTACCATGTCTTCTATGTTCAAGGTCAGGTGGGACAGTGAGGCTCCCCAGATTACCATTGATAGGTTGGACGAACCCGCACATTGCTGTGACATTGAGACTGAAGAGGTAGCAGATAAACCCTGGTTTCACGAGGTAAAGAGGTATCTTGAGGCTCAAGAGTACCCCGAGGGTGCATCTGTTAACGATAAGAAGTTTTTGAGGAGGTTTGCTGCGAAGTTCTTCATCATCAATGGTGTTCTTTACAAGTGTAACCATGATTCAACCTTACTGCGATGTGTGGATAAGAACAAGGCAGAAAGGATTATGGTAGAGTTACATGAAGGTACTTTCGGAACTCATTCCAGTGGACATACTATGGCGAAAAAGATCCTACGGGCAGGATATGATTGGTCTACCATGGAAGCCGATTGTTATCAGCATTCTCGAACCTGTCATAAGTGCCAAGTCTATGCTGATAAGGTGCATATACCTCCAGTTCCTTTGAATGTCTTGACAACTCCTTAGCCTTTTGCAATGTGGGGTATCGACATGATTGGAGAGATCAGACCTACCGCATCCAACGGGCATCATTTCATCCCGGTAGCAATTGATTACTTTACTAAGTGGGTTGAGGCAGCTTCCTTTTCTACAGTAACCAAGAACGTCGTGGCATGGTTTATTCGGCACAATTTGATCTGTCAATATGGTGTACCCGAAAGGATCATTACGGACAATGGTATAAATCTCAACAATACGATGATCATTGAGCTCTGCAAGCAGTTTAAGATACAGCATCACAACTCTTCTCCTTACCGGCCAAAGATGAATGGGGCTGTTGAAGAGACTAATAAGAATATCAAGAAGATTGTGCAGAAGATGACGGTGACATACAAAGATTGGCACGAGATGTTACCATTTTCTCTTCATGGGTACTGAACCTCAGCGCGGACTTCAACAGGGGCAACACCCTACTCTTTGGTATATGGCATGGAGGCAGTCTTACCCATTAAAGTCTAGATACCCTCTCTTCAGATTATGAAGGATGCAAGTTTGAGCGAGGATGATTGGATCCAGACCCGGCTTGATCAGTTAAACTTAATTGATGAAAAAAGACTTACTGCTATTTGTCATGGTCAAACGTATCAAAAGCGAATGATCAAGGCATTCAACAAGAAAGTTAGACGACAAGAGTATTAAGTTGGGGATCTGGTGATCAAACGCATCATACTGCCGCAAGGTGATCCCAGGGGCAAATGGACCCCTACGTACGAAGGGCCATTTGTGGTTAAGAACATTTTCTCAGGAGGAGCAATGATTCTAACCACCATGGATGGTGACGACCTTCCTCACCCCGTCAATGCAGACATAGTGAAAAAATACTACACCTATTCAAAGACCCGCTAGGTCGACTGGCCTGGGCAAAAATAAGGGCTTCCCGGTGAACCAAAAGGGTTCGGGCAAAAGTAAGGGATGAAAATGAAAAAAAGCTGCACACCCGACAAGTCGAAAACCTGAAAAGGCGGCTTGGGCAAAAAAGGGTATCCCGGTGGACTGAAAACCCGAAAGGGCGGTCCAGGCAAAAATTAGGGATTAAAGCGTAACACTATGTCTCATTGGATCATCTTACAACCAGACTTCAGTATCAATTATCAAGCTCGGACGACACTAATCAATCTGATCTACCTTCAACCAAGTAGCAAAGTGATGAGATGCTCGAAAATATAAAGGCAATAGCAGAGTTGGAACCCAGTGGGATTGTTCACATATCTGTTTTTCTTTGTTTTTCATAAACTGTATAATTTCTATCATTCGGCGGCATTCTCTTACTAGGACGTCAGCCTCTTGTACAAAAATGCCTATTTACAAGCCAACTGCAAAATCAATACAATTCATTTTCACAAAGAAATTTCAAATTGTTTTCTTTTTCTGTTTTGTTTTGCAAGAACGTCAAATGTTCATTTTTGATATATGCATTTGACAATAATTGTTGCTCATAAATATTTACATGCGAAACAAGAGACGATTACTCGTAATATCAGGAACAGGGCTAAACAAGAAATGTCCAAACCTTACTGTTGCTCTGTCTACCAGGTATAGGGATAGATCTAGCTGGAGAGTACGAATAAAGGTACATTCACTCCCCGCAGAGTGAAAAGGTATCTAGAAAACATTGTTTCTCCCCAAGCAAAGTTTCTCTATCACCAGCACTAGAAGATTATCCCTAGTGGAGTTTATTTCGTCTACAAGCAGAAACTCAATCCCCAACAGGTTTCATTATCGCCAACAGCGGTAATTCATCCCCAGCCGAGATTATTCCTCTAAATCAGCAGATCTTCTAGCAGAGTATCTCTTCCCCACAAAGACATTCTCTCACCAGTTTATTCTCCAGCAGGATTATTCTCACAATCATCTTCGGTCGTTATTCCCAGCGAGAACGAAGAATTCAACTATTTTGCTCCAGCAGCAGTTCGGGATTTATTTTCCCCAGCTAGAGAACATCACAAAAACATTTGCATATCCATACATCATGACATATGCATACGCATCATATAACATAATCTCATTTATTTTGAGAACATCATTGCTTGATACATATCATGCATTACATACAACTAACCTTTACATTTCAAGAAAGATACAACCAGATTCTCACAAAGTTCAAGCTATGAAGCCCGGATCCGACCGGATAGTATCTTGATTTCTACAACATATTGTGAAGCCCGGAGAACGACCGAATAACAGTATCAAACACCGCGAAGCCTGGATTCGACCAGATAGTGGTTTATTTTTAATCTATGAAACCCAGATTCGACCGGATAATAGTTTAATCCCCAGCAAGCCGTGAAGCCCGGGTTACGATCGGATAGCAGCTCAATAAGTATTGTGAAGCCTGGATTACGACTAGATAGCAATACAAGTACCATGAAGCCTGGATTACGACCAGATAGTGGTATATCATAAACACAAGCCATGAAGCCCGGATTACGATCGGATAACAGCTTAGCAAGTATTGTGAAGCCTAGATTACAACCAGATAGCAATACAAGTACCATGAAACCTGGATTACGACCAGATAGTGGTATATCATAAACACAAGCCGTGAAGCCCGAATTACGACCGGATAACAACTCAGCAAGTTATTGTGAAGCCTGGATTACGACCAGATAGCAATACAAGACCATGAAGCCTGGATTACGACCAGATAATGGTAGAAGACGTTGCGAAGCCTGGATTACGACCAGATAGCAGCCAAAGACACCGCGAAGCCTGTATTTCGACCAGATAGTGGTATATCTTTAATGCAAGTTATGAAGCCCGGATTCGACCGAGTAGTATCTTGATTTCTCTGAATACCATGAAGCCTGGATTACGACCAGATAGTGGTATGAGATATCATGAAGCCTGGATTACGACCAGATAACGATAAAAGGACTGAAGCCTGGATTACGACCAGATAATAGTACAAGACACTACGAAGCTTGGATTTCGACCAAATAGCAGTTTACCTGGACAGTTACTAAGAAGCCCGGAGGCGACCGGATATTAGTGTGCCCTAAATTTAAGTTGAAGCCCGGATGCAACCGGATAACAACTCATTTCCTTCTGAAGCCTGGATTACGACCAGATAAGAATCGAGAAATTATGAAGCCTGGATTACGACCGGATAGCAAGTTTAATCTCATCTCCCCAGTAAGTCATTGTAAAGCCTGGATTACGACCAGATAGTAGTCGGTCTTATCACTATGAAGCCTGGATCACGACCAGATAGTAGTTCTTTTTCACCTCTTCGACCAATAGACGATTTCCCAGTAGAATAACGGACAACCGAAGCTCCTAAAATTCTATTTTCTCTCAAGACAGAGATCAACATCCCTCAGCATAGTCTTCCTCAACAACAGGTATGCAGACTCTTGCTAAGGAATCTCTTAGATGATCGACGTTCCTTCAGATCGCATCTCTAAGCCCATCTTCCATCATCAATGTCCAAATGGCATCTATAAGCCCATTCCCGATATTGCAAGACAATTACCACTTCATGCGAGTGCAAATTTCTGGGCACTCTAGTGTTCAATCATCTTCCACCCTCGGATCACGAAAGGCAGAAAAGCCAATCTACATCCTCAAGTTTAAGAAGATTGAACAGGGGAAGCTGTTGTACCCCAAAATTTTCCCTCCCATATTTCTCAAAACATTTCAAGAAAGATCCTCAAGTTGCTCAAGGAAGTCCAAGGGTTGACCAAACAAGCTCTCTCCTAAGGCAGTCTACCTCAAATTAGGGTTTCATGTTGCACCAAGATACTTGAGTCGAAGGGATCCCAAATTCTCACTATTGTCCTAATATTTTCTCAAGATCATCCATGTCAAGTTTCAAGCCCTACAGAGAAAGTTTGCTCAGTCAATTGCTCAAAGGCCTGAAAATCGATTGTGCTAGGGCAAAAGTCAACTGTGGCCCACATACAGTCAAACTTCAAGATTTTTGGTTAATATTCTCATTTGGAAGTATCATTCATCATTTTATCAAGTGTTGATCATGATTCATCAAGGATTGCTCATAATTCATCAAGAACCAAAAGTTGCTAAATTAGGGTTTTGCATGAAAAGTCAACTCAACTTTCACCAAGCATAACTTTCTCATACTTTATGAGAAATGACCCATACAAAGCTCATTTTGAAGAGGATTCAATGCTCTACAATCCATCTTAATCTCCAAAGTTCAAAATATGCACTCACAAGAAGTTATGAATTTGGACATTATAGGTCATTTTGAAAAGTCAACAAAAACACCTTTTTTGTCAAAGCTTCATACATGAACATGGAGTACCAAATTGAGATGAGACAAAAATGGTTGCTTATAGGACACCTTAAGCTTTCTAAAAAGTCCAATAACAACTTCAAAGAGTCAAAATTGAGGAAGTTATGCATTGGTGAAGTTGACCTTTTTTGCAAAATTGTCAAAAGTCAACTATGCCTCAAATTGCAATTTTTGCCAAATGGGCCCAACTTTTTGCATTTGTCTTGAGTTGGTAGCATGGTCCATGAGTCCTATCTCTTTCCACTTGTCATTATCTTATTGTGCATGTTTCAGGTTCTATATCCAGCTAGCAAAAGATTGAATTCGTGCAAGGCCTTAGTGTCCACAAAAAGATTGGTTTTGACCTATTTTTAGAAAGATTTTCAAGTGAATCAAATCCAAATCAAAATTAATAATTGGCAAAGATTGAGATCATGTTTGCAACCCTAATCCAATCCTCAGTATATAGGGAACATTTGCAGACAAAAATCACAAGGTTTTGGAGGCGTGAAAGGTCAGATCAAACTTGAAAAAAATCACAAAAAGTGCTGAGTTGACTTCATAGTTCCAGGCGATTACAAGGTCCCCTAGCCATCTCATTCGATTCCTGGGATTGCAAGGAACCTGTACCAATCAAGAACAAGCACTTTCAGGCGCTAGAACTCACTATAAGTCAGCCACGAATTTGGTTTATTTTTTAAATTGAATTGTATGATCCCGGCTGTGATACGGTGGGAGAACTGACTATGGTTTTGCGTTTGTTTTTGCAAATGTTTCGGTTGAGCAAGAGTCGCCACCGACTTTTTATTTTATCCTAAGGAAAGGTTTAAAAAGCACAGCAAAAACCTATGAGATTTTTCTTGGGTTCGGGGAGTAGATTATAGAAAGGGAAGGTATTAGCACCCTTTCTATCCATGGTTATCCATGGGCTCTTAGGTACTTGCTTAGATCAACTTGCCTTGGTTTTCAATTGTTTGAAATGGTGCTCGGTGTGTGGTTTTGAAAATGTTTTGAAAAGATGCCTTGTATAGGCTACCCTTGTAACAATTCTTTACTCGAATGTTTTACAAAAGGTGTTTTGTCTTTTGAAAAGATGTTTCAAGGTTTTTTTTTGAAAGCTTGTTTTGAAAGTGTTTGTGAAGTGTGGTTTAAAAATAGGCAAGTGTTTTCTTTTACCAATTGACAAGTACCTAAGAGTTATCTACCCTAAAGTTCTCAAAGATTTTTGTTGTGTTTTAAACCTTTTGACAATTTTGTTCCACCATTGCATTTGGTGGACAAACTTGTATTAGGAGGTGAAAGGGACGGGCGCGGGTCATCGTTTAGACCATGATTGCAATAGTGTTAAATGTCTTTGGGCAATTTCTTTTTGAAAGGGACGATCATTTTAGGCAACTTTTCGAAAGCGTCATCGAGGGACTTATGATCATTTGATTGTTTGTTTTTACCCAAGGAAACCTAACATGCAATATGGCCCAATTATTTGAAGGCAACAAAGTGGAATACCCTAGGGGTGCAAGTGTGATATGTGTTGTCCATATTTCATGCTTATTTATCTTGAAATTAGGTCAAGCTATTTTGTTCTTTTTATTTGCATACAAACCCTAATTCTAGCATGGTATATTTAGAAAGCATTTAAAGTGCGAAAAGTAAAATTCCTACACTATTACAACACAATATGGGAAGGGGGTACAAATGTTCAAATGGGGGGTATTTAGACAAAGAAATTAAACCTAGCTATTACATCATTTTTGGAATATTTACAAATAATTGATTGCATAAATTAAATGGAAAATAATAAAGATGCAAAAATGCAAAAAGGGTTTTTATATGTATGAAAAAAGGTATTATTTGTGTTAAATAATAAAAATAAAAAAAGTATTATTTTTGGAGTTTTTTTGTATTTTAAGGGTAAAACCCTAATTTCATTAAATAATATATATATTATTAAATTTACACAAATATTTATTTATTATGTACAAAAACAAAATAAAATGCAATATATTTATAAAAAGTGTTTTTCATGTCAAATATTAATAAAAAATAAAAAAAGTATGTATTTTGTATTTTAACCTAAATATACTAACAAGTGTATATATATATGTATTAATTTTTAAATATGTATCATATATATAAAAATAATAATATTTAATATTATATAAAAAAAATATATTTTACATAAAATATTTTCAAAAGGAAAATGAAATAAAAATCAGAAATGAACTATATTTACATTATTTTTCTAGTTCTTTTCTAAATAATAATGGATATATATATATATATATATATATATATATATATATATATATATATATATATATATATATATATATATATATATATATATATATATATATATATATATATATATATATATATATATATATATATATATATATATATATATATATATATATATATATATATATATATATATATATATATATATATATATATATATATGATTCCTATAAGCAAATAAATGCTAAAAAAATAGAAAAATGGTATAAAAATATTTTTTTATATTTTTTATATTATAAGCAAAAATAAATAAATCAGAATGAAAAAAGAAAAGTAAAAAAAATAATGAAATAAACCAAATGGGCCCAGGGGGTGCTAAAGTGAAATGAGTGTGTGAAGAGAAAATGCAAAAACAAGCCCAGCCCAGATCACTTCTTCTTCAACCTCTGAACAAAAACGCGCGCCTGTTCTTCCAATTCAAACACCTGGATTCTTTGATCTTTTGCACAAACTTCCAACATAAGAAATGTTAAGCATTGAATCACGATTCCAAATATATAAAAAACTCATCCTAACTCTCAGAAATGAGAGAGAATTTTGACATTCCCAAATCCTAACCTAAGTTTTCTTCCATTTTCAAACCTTAAATTCTCACAGCTCAGGCAAAATAAATGAAAAGTAAAAGCATGTACAGGTTCAGGGGCATGAGTAGAACATTCCTTATTCACAAACCTAGAGCTAATGATGCCTATACTAAGAGTTAGAAGTTCACAAAAATACCTGTTCAGTTGAAGTTCTATCTGGCAATGGGGAAGCTTTCAGAGCAAGATGATGGTCTGTACAGCTTGCCTGAAGTGTGGTGATGCTATTCCAATGCTTGCTTTGCCTTGAGACACCTTGAATCGAGCTATGGACCTTCAACTGCAAAATGAGAAAGTGAAAATGGTGGAACTTGTTAGAGGAATTACAGGTCGTGTTTTAGGCCTTGGTTAGCTTGCATTGATGCTAGGGAATGTGTTTGATGAGCTTTGGGCAAGAAATCATGCAAGGGATGAGAGATGGTGTTCAATCTGCAGGCCTTGCCCTGTTTATGCAGTTTGAGAGTGATTCTGGGAATGGGAGTGTTTGGGAGGCCAAGGGGTCGTGTTCTAGCTTGGGTTGGATGATTAGAAGGTGTCTACAATGTTTGCTTTTGTGTTCTAATGCTGAGATAAAAGTTGTTGTATGTTATGATACTTTTCTTCACACTTAAGCAAGCAAAGCCAACTTGATGCTTTAGGCAAGTAGGGGACCCTTAAACATGATGCTAACCTTGTCTTGATCAGAGTGTTTTGCTCATAATCTTGTGCCACTTAGATTTCATCTGTACTTGTTGGATTTTCAATTGGACATAAAGCTTGCTTTTGCAAAAATGGCCATTTTGCTTTTTCCATAAATGGATTAAACTTGTATGTAATGCTTGAACTCAAAGAACAACACTTTAACACAATGAACATGCATTAAATTATTGAGTGTTGGATGGTTTAAGGACCTGTAATGTAGCACAAACTATGCTGACTTGAAAATGGCCTAAGTTATGAACATGTACATGACCAATTCAAAAGTGAGTTTTTGCCATATTATGAAATTCGATTCTCTCAAGTTATGAGGTTGTTTTATGAGTTCTTGGACATTTTGGAAAGCTTGGAATGTGTACTACAATCCATCTTTGAAATGCAAATTGAAATTCCAAGTGGAAGTGTATGGAAAATGGCCTTGAAGTTGGGTAGAAAACCTTGTCAAAATAGGTTGAAATTTCACTAAGTTAAGAATGGTTTAGTACCCTTATTCCAAAAATTGTAACTTGAGATACAAGCCTCATTTGGGAAAACTTTGTGAATCAAAGTTGTAGATTATGCAACAAGCTACAACTTTCATGTTTTTACTTTTGTTTGAATCCAAATGAATCTTGGTGAGAAAGTGGGGCAAAGTTGGGAAAAAATTAGGGTTTTTCATAACTTAGAAAAATTCTAAGATGAAAAATTCTCATTTCTAACCCTAATTTGCATTTTTTGATTTCTTGGTGAACAAGTTTCATGATTTGGTATGTTTTGATGAAAAATGAATCTTGACTCTTGACTTTGACCAAAAAGTCAAAGTTTGACTTTTCAGTATACAGTCAAAATTGATCAATTGACTGGGAAATTCAACTGTCAATCTTGTGCACTTGGGATCTTTTGAACTTGTTGAGTATGTCAAGATAATTCCATGGGGTCCTTGAGTCCATATGTGAGCTTGGTTTTCCCTTGGTTGGGTCAAACAGTCAAAAATTGCCTTTGTGCAGTCAAAACCCTAAAAATGACCATTTTGCCCTTTTGGTGATCTGATCAAATTTCTTATGGAATTGTGATCCAAACTTGATCAAATGGTTCATAGGAGTTCATAATGTTGATGTGGGTCAATTTTCATGAGATTTGACTGTCAATTGGTCACAATTGACTTTTTCCCCAATACAGTTGATTTATAGGTCAACTGTCCAATTGACTGGGCAAAAATTTGATTTAAGGCTTGAAACTTGGTATGGACAAACTTATGAGTCCAATATAAATTGAGAAGGTCATCTTAGGCATTTTAGGTCAAAACATCTTTGTGCAAACACAAACCCTAATTTGGGTCAACAGTGCAAGGAGGAGTCTTGAGGAGATGAAACCCTAACTGGATCTTGATCTTCAAGAGCCTTGTGATGAGAAATGTTGAGATAATGGGAGGGAAAATTTTGGGGTACAACAGTTGCCCCTGTTCAATCTTCTTGAATCCGTAGAGTTAGATTGGCAAGTTTGCCTTTCGTGACTCGAGGGTAAAAGGAGATTGGACACTATAGTGCCCTTAAATTTGCACTCGTCAAAGTAACGGATGCGGGAATGGGCTTAGAGATGCCATTTGGAGATGAGCTTAGAGATGCCATCTGGAGGGGTGACAGGAGCTTGTCGGGGATGGGCTTAAAGATGCCATCTGGAATGAGTATCAGGAAGGTGTCCATGCTTTGGACCATCTTCGAACTGGGGGTCTGAATAAGCAATAGATTGACATCCGTTGTTGGGAGGAATCCGTAAACTGTTTTCAAAGGTTGCATCTGAACAAGCGATAGATTAACATCCGTTGTTGGGAAGAATCCATAGACTGTTTTCAGAAGTCTTGAAGTTGAATAAGCAACAGAGCAGCATCCGTTGTTGGGAAGCGTCCGTAAACTGTTTTCAGAAGTTGCATCTGAACAAGTGATAGATTAACATCCGTTGTTGGGAAGAATCCATAGACTGTTTTCAGAAGTCTGGAGAAGAATCTGAACAAGCGATAGGTTAACATCCGTTACTTGGAGAACCCGTAAACTGTTTTCAGGAATCTTGAAATTGAATAAGCAATAGAGCAGCATCCGTTGTTGGGAAGCGTCCGTAAACTGTTTTCAAAAGTTGCATCTGAACAAGTGATAGATTAACATCCGTTGTTAGGAAGAATCCATAGACTGTTTTCAGAAGTCTGGAGAAGAATATGAACAAGCGATAGGTTAACATCCGTTACTTGGAGAACCCGTAAACTGTTTTCAGGAATCTTGAAATTTGAGGAGGAACCGGTGTAGGGTTGCCTGATGATGAGTCCGTGTAAAATTGCATCTGAAACTGTTAATAATAGCCTTTTATTCTTATCCTGAAAAGGACAAAATGTTAGCTAAACACAAAATTATGTTGCATGAAATGTATGAAGCAATATATGTTATATCAATGTTTATGATATGAATGTAATGAATGCGCATGTAAGCTGGTGAGTTGTCTTGCTGGGGATAGATGAATCCTGGATGGCCGAAGATAAAAGCATCTTGACTGCTGCCGGGAAGAATAATTCCTTGGTTGTTGCTGGGGAATAAGGAGCTTGGGTTGTATACCAAACCTCTATGGAATTCCTGATTACTTCTACTGGGGAGTACCAATCTAGTAGACTCATGTTGGGGATGCAAGACTGAGAATCTTCCGTTTGGCGAGAAGCATCTCTGGCGACTTCACTGGGGAACTCAAGATTTGCTCTCCTAAAACTCTGTAGGGAGAAGGTTCATTAGCCTGGCTTCGCTGGGGATTCTGAAACTTAAACTCTGAGGGGAATTAAATTCCCGAGGATCCTCTGGCTGGGGGATTGTAAAGATAAGTTACTGCTGGGGAATTTTGATGAACTCCACTGGGGATAGGAAGAATTTTGGCGAGTGCGATCTTCCGTGGTTGTTAGCTGAGGATAACCCAGTTATAAGGCCTTGTGAGGAATAACTTTGAATAAAACTCAGGAGATACGTCCGTACTCTGCGGGGGATAAGCTTCCAGAATCTACTGGGGATGAGCTTCAAGACTTGCTGGAGGATATGGATTCCAAATCTCCTGGGGGTTTCCTTTGAAAGGGTATCAAGATATCCAACCGCACCTTTGACCTATCAGTAATCCTCTTTCTTGATTCGTAAGGAAATGATTATGTTCAAATGCATATGCCTATTTAACAAAACATTGGACGTTTCTCAAAATAAAACAAACAGTGCAAGAGAAAAGAAAAGGAAATGACACAAATTTCTGGGAAAAGTATTTGTATTGATTTTCTATGAGTATATTTGTACAAAGGAGACAATCATCCTAGTAAGAGGATGTTGTCGTAAATATTTGAAAGATTTATACAAAATAAGGATGGCTATGTGAAATAATTCCATGGGATTCCATTCCGCTATAGCTTTCACAACTCTGAATATTTGTCCATTCAATGCTTCGTTTGACGATGACTGGATTGATCAGAAGCCTGGGTCCGGTTGATGAAGAGATTGTCCTTGAAGCGATCCGACGAGACATAGTCATACGCTTTAATTCCCTAACTTTTTCCTGAATCGCCCTTTCGGGTTTTCGATCCACCGGGAAACCCCTTTTTGCCCAAGCCGCCCTTTCGGGTTTTCAACTTGCCGGGTGTACAGATTTTTTTTGTTTTTATCCCTAATTTTTGCCTGAACCGCCCTTTCGGGTTTTCGATCCACCGGGATGCCCATTTTTGCCCAAGCCGCCCTTTCGGGTTTTCGACTTGTCGGGTTATTTTATGCGTAGTATCTTTTGACTATGTCTGCGTTCGCAGGGTGCGGCAAATTGTCGCCGTCCATGGTGGTCAGAATCATTGCACCACCAGAAAATATGCTCTTGATCACAAATGGTCCTTCATATGTAGGAGTCCATTTGCCCCTGGGATCACTTTGCGGCAAGATAATCCGCTTGATTACGAGATCTCCGACTTGATACACTTGACGTCTGACTTTCTTATTGAAGGCCTTGATCATCCGCTTTTGATACGTCTGACCATGGCATATAGCAGCAAGTCGCTTTTCGTCGATCAGATTGAGTTGATCAAGTCGGGTCTGCATCCAATCATCTTCATTCAGACCTGCATCCTTCATAATCCTTAGAGAAGGGATCTAGACTTCCATAGGCAAAACAGCTTCCATGCCATAAACCAAAGAAAATGGGGTTGCCCCAGTTGAAGTACGTGTCGTCATACGGTATCCATGTAGAGCAAACGGTAACATCTCATGCCAGTCTTTCTAAGTGACTGTCATTTTCTGAATGATCTTCTTAATGTTTTTGTTCGCAGCTTCAACAGCACCGTTCATCTTCGGCCGATAGGGAGATGAATTGTGATGATAAATCTTGAACTGTTCGCACAATGCAGTGATCATTGTGTTATTCAGATTCGTACCGTTGTCTGTGATGATCCTGTCTGGAACACCATACCGACATATGAGATTTTGCTTGATAAAGCGGGCAACCACATTTTTAGTAACAGAGGCGAAGGAAGCTGCTTCGACCCATTTGGTGAAATAGTCAATGGCAACCAGGATGAAGCGATGTCCATTGGAAGCCGTGGGCTTGATCTCTCCAATCTTATCAATGCCCCACATTGCAAAGGGCCACGGAGCAGTCAGAACATTGAGAGGGACCAGAGGGATATGAACTTTGTCAGCGTAGACCTGACATTTGTGGCAAGTACGGGAATGTTGATGGCAGTCAGCTTCCATGTTAGACCAGTAATAGCCTGCCCTTAGGATCTTCTTAGCCATTGTATGCCCGCTCAAGTGAGTGCCAAATGTGCCGCTGTGTATATCAGTCATGATCAACTCTGCTTCAGCTTTGTCTACGCATCGGAGTAACACACAATCATGGCTTCGTTTGTAAAGGATGCCGTTGCTCAGGAAGAATTTAGCGGCGAATTTCCTTAAGAACTTCTTGTCATTTACGGAAGCTCCTTCAGGATAATCTCTAGTCTCGAGATACCTTTTGATTTCATGGAACCAGGGTTGTTCCACTACTTCTTCGGTATTAATCTCGTGGCAATGCGCAGGTTCATCCATTCGCTCGATGGTGATTTGGGGAGCCTCGTTATCCCAGTTGAGTTTAAACATGGAGGATATTGTGGCTAGAGCATCTGCTAGCTGATTCTCTTCTCGCGGGAAATGCTCGAAGGTAATTTGCTCGAAATGAGGCAACAATGTCAGAACATGTTCCTTGTATGGGATAAGATTAGGATGCTTGGTATCCCACTCTCCTTTGATTTGACTGATAACCAAAGTCGAGTCCCCAAATACGATCAAAGATTTGATCCCCAGGTCTATAGCAGCCTTGAGACCAAAGATGCAAGCTTCATACTCAGCCATGTTGTTTGTGCAGCTGAAGCAAAGTCGGGCCGTGAAAGGAGTGTGACAACCTTGCGGAGAAATGAGTACTGCGCCGATACCATTTCCAAGTGCATTTGAAGCACCATCAAAGTACAGGGTCCATCGGGATCCCTTTTCGGGTCTGTCATACGGTCCGTTACTTTCAATGTTGTCCAAATTCATGATGTCCTCGTCTGGGAAGTCAAATTTCATGGGTTGATAATCTTCGATAGCTTGATGAGCCAGATGGTCAGCTAGTACACTCCCTTTGATAGCTTTTTGGGTGGTGTACTGGATGTCATACTCTGTTAGGATCATTTGCCATCTAGCTATCCTTCCAGATAAAGTGGGCTTTTCAAAGATATACTTGATAGGATCCATTTTGGAAATCAACAAGGTAGTATGAGTCAACATATACTGTCTTAGTCGGCGAGCAGCCCATACCAAAGCGGAGCAAGTTTTCTCGAGCAGTGAGTAACGAGTCTCACAGTCGGTAAAATTTTTGCTAAGGTAATAAATAGCATGCTCTTTTCGACCAGACTCGTCATGCTGGCCCAAAACACACCCCATTGAGTTATCCAAGACGGTCAGATACATGATCAATGGTCTTCCTTCGACGAGTGGCATCAGAATAGGAGGTTCTAGCAAATACTCCTTGATTTTATCAAAAGCAGCTTGGCAATCGTCGTTCCATTCGACTACCTGATCTTTTTTCAAGAGTTTGAAAATTGGCTCACAGGTAGAAGTCAGATGTGAGATGAATCTGGCAATATAGTTCAAGCGCCCCAAGAATCCTCTAACCTCCTTTTTAGTACGGGGAGCAGGCATCTCTTGTATTGCTTTTACTTTTGCCGGATCGACTTCAATGCCTTTGTTGCTTACAATGAATCCCAGGAGTTTACCAGACCTAACTCCAAAAGTGCATTTACTTGGATTCAGCCTGAGCTTGTATTCTTTCAACCTGGCAAACCGTTTTTCTAGATGTTCAAGGTGCTCTTCCTCTGTTTGTGACCGAGCTATCATATCGTCTACGTAAACTTCAATCTCATGATGTATCATATCATGAAATAAAGCTACCATGGCGCGTTGATAAGTTGCCCCTGCGTTCTTCAGCCCGAACGGCATCATCTTGTAACAGAAAGTGCCCCATTGTGTGACGAAAGTAGTTTTCTCCATGTCCTCGGGGGCCATTTTGATTTGATTGTAGCCTGAGAATCCATCCATGAAGGAAAACACTTTGTGCTGAGCTGTATTATCGATCAAGATGTCAATATGAGGTAGCGGGAAATCATCTTTGGGGTTGGCCCTATTCAAATCCCGGTAGTCCACACACATACTGACTTTGCCATCTTTCTTAGGTACCGGCACGATGTTAGCGACCCATTGAGGATAGGACGTAACAACCAGAAAGCCAGCGTCAAATTGCTTCATTACTTCTGCTTTGATCTTTTCAGACATGTCAGGCCTCATTCGGCGAACTTTTTGCTTGATCGGTGGACAGTCTTCTCTTGTAGGGAGACGGTGAACCACGATGTCTGTGTCTAAACCCGGCATGTCTTCATAAGACCAAGCGAAGATTTCAACATAATCATTCAACAACTGTACCAGGCGCTCCTTGACTCTTGGTTCCAGATTGGCACCCACTTGTACCTCCTTCCGGTCCTCCTCGGTTCCTAAGTTGACAGTTTCCAACGCCTCTTCATGAGGTAAGATGGCCCTTTCCTCTTGCTGTAGAAGTCTGGCTAGTTCCCCGGGTACTTCACAACCTTCGTCATCTTCATACTCGGCTTGATTGACCAGATCTTCAGAGTTATTGAAAGATACAGCAGAATAGTCACCCATGGAATCCGGAGTGGATGGGTACCTGCATTGGTGAGTGTGGGTGTGTGTAAGGGATAGCCATCCTTAAACAAAAATGCAAAAGGAAAGAAAATGAACACAAGCAGTTTATCAAATGAAAAACGTCCAATGAATCATTAAACATGGCATATGGATATGAAAAATAATCAAAACCCTTACAAATGGACCTACATGCCCCGGGCAAGGCATGAGGTGAAAAGATAGTGTACGGATTATTTGAAAGTAAATATTACAGACCAAATAGGAAATGTTTAACAGATAAATTACTGATGAATAAAAGTGATGGGGACAAAGTCTTTTGCCTCCCAGTTGCTCAATCCTCCTTTGATAGTTGGGTAAATCCACTCTTCGATGTTGCTCTCTTTGTCTTCATCCTCCAAGGCGTTGATTCCGTAGGGAGAAATTTTGACTGGCGCCCTTTCAATCTTCGAACGGCGCATAGCTTTCTGGCCAGCGGCTGTGAACCCTAATCCAAATTTGTATGTCTTATGCGGAATGTCAGGTAACTGCCCCCATGCTGAATTTTTCCCTTCCTTTATTGCGGCCCTTGCGTCCTCCAGAGATGCCATCCTGGCCATCTGCCTCGGTATCTCAGCTGCCAACTTTGCTACTGCTATTTCAGGAAGGACTTCTTCGAAATGTTGAAAAGGCGTCTCAATGAATTCCCCTTCAACCTCCACATATCGGAAAGAGTTTAAGTGGCTAATCATGTACTCTTCTTCGCCATGGACAATAATGATCTTTCCCTTGACAGGATACTTCAACATCTGATGTAAGGAGGAGGTGACTGCCCCAGCACGGTGTATCCAAGGTCTACCCAGCAAGCAAGAGTATGATGGACGGATGTCCATCACATAGAAAGTGGATTTAAACACCTCAGTGCCTATCTTGATGAGAATTTCGACCTCTCCATGGACCATTCTCTTCGAACCATCGAAAGCTCTGACAACAATATCACTCGGCTTCAATTCCAACCCTTCACAATCTAGTCGGTCCAAGGCCTTCTTAGGCAATACATTCAGTGACGAACCAGTGTCAACCAAGACGTGTGCGAGGGTGGTTCCTCGGCACTCGACTGAAATGTGCAAAGCATCATTGTGGTTTCTACCTTTAGGAGTTAAGTCGGCATCATAGAACCCTAATCCATTGTCCGCAGTAAGGCTAGCCACGCAATTCTGAAACTGATCTGCAGAGGTTTCCTGGGGCACATGGGCTGCCTTCAGGAATTTTATCAGGGCTTTAGCGTGCGCTTCCGAGCAAAGTAGTAGTGCTAGCATGGAGATCTTGGAGGGGGTTTGCCCCAGCTGTTCTACCACATCGTAATCGCTTCTCTTGATTATCCTCAAAATCTCATCCATTTCTTTCTTGGAGGTTTCCGGGATTACCAAGGGTTGAGCCCTCGTCCTGATGGGCTCATCTTGGATTCCCTTACCTTTGTCAGCAGTGGTAGGAGGGACAGTACTAGGAACAACAACATCTTTAATTAAAGGGGTTATGGCAGAGAGTTTTATTGGTGCAGGGATGACCTTGTCAGCTGATGAGGGTCCAAAGACTGCTCTTGGAGGGGCAATCTCTGGAGAAAATATTCTCCCGCTCCTGGTGATTTTGCTAGTGCCTGCAATGTTACTAATGCTGGCTTCTTCATCATCCGAACTTTCTTCAATTATTTCGATTTGTTTGATACCATGGTAGTAGACGTCACCGCCATAGTTCCATGGTATGGACTTCTCAGAAACATAGGGGATAGGCCCTGGCATTGTTATCTTCAAAGGAACAGATTTCGCAGCTGGTGTAATCTTAACAGGCTTTTTGACGGCCTTGGAAAGATTAGCGTGAACGGTTATGATTGAGACATCTTCAGTATGAACTGGAACAGCAGAAACTTTTTCAAACAAAATTTGTCGACTATCCATAAGGCCTTGGATGCCTTCCTTCAGTAACGGACAATCAAACGGCAGAGAGTAACAACAATAGCAGTCTTCTTTACATCCCGGGAAGATCCCGGCCCTTAACAAATTCAACTTAATGGTTAGCAATGGAGTAGTCAGACCATTGACATCAGCAACATACAAATCTTCTTCAATGGCATTGACATTTCGGCCGTGCTTCGGCATGGGTGCAGATATCACATTAGGCTTCTCCGGAGCGTCGAACTCCACCTCCTTCGCCTCTATCAGGTCTTGGATCTTATGCTTGAGTGCCCAACAATCATTGGTGTCGTGCCCAACACTGTCTGAATGGTAGGCGCATTTAGCATTAGCATGATAATGTGGAGAGGACGTATTCACATTCTTTGGTGCCTCTTTGATGGTGGCGAGATTCAACTTCAGTAGATGGGGAAGCACTTACGCTGGAGTCATATTAATACGGGTGAACTGCCGTTGTGGCCGTTCCACTCGTTGTTGATTTGGTCTGGACTGGTTATAGCGAGGCTGCTCACTTGGAGTGTTTTGAATCATTACGGCCCCCACAGTTGGTCGATGCTCCGTCTTCCCTGCTCTTCTCTGAGAATGTACCACAGCTGTTTCCTTCTTAAAAGGCTTCTTCTCAACACTTGCAGCAACACTCTTCTGAATCTTTCCTGACTTGATGCCAGCTTCTATTCTTTCGCCTGTTAAGATCAAATCGGTAAACCCCGCGGAAGAGTTACCAATTAGATGATTGAAAAATGGCCCAGATAGGGTCCCTAGAAACATATCAACAAGTTCGCGGTCGGTTAAAGGAGGCTGCACCCTGCCAGCCAAATCCCTCCATTTTTGTGCATATTCCTTGAATCCTTCGCCGGTTCCTAACGACATACCCTGAAGTTGGGTACGAGTAGGATCAAGGTCAGAATTATACTGGTATTGTTTGTAGAAAGCGGTGGCCAAATCTTCCCAATTTCGGACGCTGGTTCCTTCTAGCTGATAAAACCACTCCAACTGAGCTCCAGAAAGGTTGTCTTGAAAGAAGTGAATCCAAATGTTTTTATCTGCCGTATAGGGTTGAATCTTTCTCACGTAGGACCTGAGATGCATTTTGGGACAGGACAGCCCATCATACCTCACAAACACTGGCACTTTGAATTTTGGGGGGATCACAATCCCGGCGACCAAACCCAAGTCTTCAAAATCCAAACCCGGTACCCTTTGTAATTCCATGGCGGCCAACCTGTCTTCTAGCCCTTTGTATTTATCATCAGCTGGAGGGTATTGCTGATCAGAATAATCTTCATCCTCTTCGACCTCCTCTTCTTCCACATCGGACTCGGAAGGTACCGCAGCCCCACCTCCTTTGTTGGTTCCTTCATCAGAGATGGGAGGAAATTCAAGCACTCTCCGAGCTTCTCCGTCAAATCTTCTCCCCAAAATAGCCACCCCGAGTCTCTTTTTCTTCTTCTTCACTGGGTCTTTGTTCCCCAATTGAGTTTTGATATCCTCCTGACCCTTAGCCAAGGTCATCAGGAGTTGTTGGAACTGTGCATTCTGAGCTTGCAGGTCTTTGACTGTTTGCTCGAGATCCATCCTACTGAAATAAACAGCAGACAGATAAGGAAACCTGGAGTGAGACCTGCTTATGCACATGATTAATGATATGCTTATGTATGCAATGCATTCAAGGATTTAGGACATTCAAAATTGTTTCAGACAAAGAAGAACGCACGTCATATTAATAAGAAGAAATTTGTTAGTACATAAATGCCCCCTGGGCCAAATATTACAAAATAACTTCTCAAGGCAAAAAGACATTGCGCATCCTCTTTGGTGCGATGTAGGTGTTGAGGGCCTATTGCTCATGGAGTCGGCGGGTAAGCTCTAGAACCTTCTTCTCACTGGCGTAGAAGCTAGCTTCAAAAGTATTCCATTCCTCCTTGAGCTGAATCCAACTTTTCTGCATTTCCTCCCACGATGTAGGCATGTCTGGATGTAGGATGGTGTAGGGAACCTCTCCTTCATTGACGGGCTCTTTAATCACTGGGATTACATGAGGATAAGGCATCATTAGACTTTGGGCTCGGGCTCGTACCCACTTGAGATAGGGCTCAAGAGGGATGGAGTTCTTGTGTCCCAGAGTCTTGCTATCAACCTTGTTGGGCCTCCCCCAAGCTCTGATGAATCTTTGGCGAAGTCCTTGCGCATCGTTGTCGAAATCAAAAACTAGGTCAGGAATCAACATGTCATGAGGGCCATCCCTCCGTGCATATCCAAATTGCCTCAAAGCTAGGCAAGGGTTGTAGGTGATACCTCCCCTGATTCCAAGTAAAGGAACATTAGGAAATTCTCCGCAACGATCGACAATGATGACATTTTCTCTGGACCGAGAACACCAATGCACATCATAATGAGTAAGAGTCATCAACCGTTGGGACCACCTTGAACCTTGGTCATTCTTCAAGACAGATTGTGGAAGGTGCGAAATAAACCACCTTGCAAGGAGAGGAGTACAGCACATGAGAACACCCCTCTTTCTCATTGTTCATGTGTAAAATGAGTGAAGGATGTCCCCAAGCAATGTTGGTATTGGATTTCTGGACAAGAAGATTTTGACGGTGTTGACATCTACCAATTGGTCAGGATTTGGGAACAAGACCAACCCATAGATAAGGAGTGCCACAATCTCTTCAAAGGCTTGTAGGTCCAATGAATTCCAACATTCTTGTGCCTTCTCAAACAAGAATTTTGCTAAGAATCCTTTGACGCCGCTTCTGGTTTCCCAATGCCCCTTGATGTCGGATGGTTGTAGATGTAATGCTCGGGCAACATCTTCCGGCTTTGGTTCCTTTTCTGTACCGTTGAAGGGTAGTTGATTAAGGATAGGGATTCTTAGGAGTTGAGAAAACTCCTCCAAAGTGGGCACCAACTGATAATCAGGGAAAGTGAAACAGTGGTGAAGAGGGTCAAAGAACTGGAATAGCACTTTCATCATGTCTTCTTCAATGTTGGTGTTGACTAGGCTGAGCAATCTACCATGTCTTTCACTGAAGGATGAGTTTTCCGGAATTCTTGAGGTGAGATCCTTGAGTTGAGGTGAGATTCTCACAAGGTTGACTTGAATGGTGTTTCTGCGAGGAATTTCCATGTCCTACAAAACAAGAACAAAGATGAAGATCCAAAACCCTTGAAATGGTTAGTGAATGCATATGATGTTTTATGATGTTTATGATGTATGCACAAAACATATGTACAAGCAAATCACACCAAACCCTAGTTTCAGGCTTGCATGGGGTTTCATAGGTAAGTACCCTCTTGAGTGTAGTTGGCTTAAAAACCTGTCCTATAAATAGTAACCGGGTTCTAAGGAGCTCAATATCACGGGATTGTTTTCATTGTTCATTGTTTTGGTTTAGCCACTTAACTAGCGACCAAAATATTCCAAGAAAACAACCCTCAATGAGTGTAGTATCGAGTATCTACCAACTTCGGACTGCACCAAAGCCGGTCATCTCACTACCCCTAATAAAAGGCCAAGATGGTCAAGTAAAGTTCTAGGTCATTAGTGCTTAGTGACATCACTCAGCGGCCCCGTACTCTCCTTGATTGAACTCAAGGGTTACCGGTACTCACAAATATGTCGCACTAATATAGCTATTGCTTCGACCGTGTCGGTATACCCCGCACAGTTTCCACAACGTATTGCTATCTATGAATGTTTCCCAAAATCCGGGTGTAGGATTGCAAACCCAAACAATAGAGCCAAGATATAAAGCAAACAAATCAAACAATTAGTCATGCAAGAGGGTGATCTAAGCCCTAAGGTTACTCCACTTTTAAAATTTTCCCCAGCAGAGTCGCCAGTTCTGTGATACGGTGGGAGAACTGACTATGGTTTTGCGTTTGTTTTCGCAAATGTTTCGGTTGAGCAAGAGTCGCCACCGACTTTTTATTTTATCCTAAGGAAAGGTTTAAAAAGCACAGCAAAAACCTATGAGATTTTTCTTGGGTTCGGGGAGTAGATTATAGAAAGGGAAGGTATTAGCACCCTTTCTATCCATGGTTATCCATGGGCTCTTAGGTACTTGCTTAGATCAACTTGCCTTGGTTTTCAATTGTTTGAAATGGTGCTCGGTGTGTGGTTTTGAAAATGTTTTGAAAAGATGCCTTGTATAGGCTACCCTTGTAACAATTCTTTACTCGAATGTTTTACAAAAGGTGTTTTGTCTTTTGAAAAGATGTTTCAAGGTTTTTTTTTTTGAAAGCTTGTTTTGAAAGTGTTTGTGAAGTGTGGTTTAAAAATAGGCAAGTGTTTTCTTTTACCAATTGACAAGTACCTAAGAGTTATCTACCCTAAAGTTCTCAAAGATTTTTGTTGTGTTTTAAACCTTTTGACAATTTTGTTCCACCATTGTATTTGGTGGACAAACTTGTATTAGGAGGTGAAAGGGACGGGCGCGGGTCATCGTTTAGACCATGATTGCAATAGTGTTAAATGTCTTTGGGCAATTTCTTTTTGAAAGGGACTTGATCATTTTAGGCAACTTTTCGAAAGCGTCATCGAGGGACTTATGATCATTTGATTGTTTGTTTTTACCCAAGGAAACTTAACATGCAATATGGCCCAATTATTTGAAGGCAACAAAGTGGAATACCCTAGGGGTGCAAGTGTGATATGTGTTGTCCATATTTCATGCTTATTTATCTTGAAATTAGGTCAAGCTATTTTGTTCTTTTTATTTGCATACAAACCCTAATTCTAGCATGGTATATTTAGAAAGCATTTAAAGTGCGAAAAGTAAAATTCCTACACTATTACAACACAATATGGGAAGGGGGATACAAATGTTCAAATGGGGGGTATTTAGACAAAGAAATTAAACCTAGCTATTACATCATTTTTGGAATATTTACAAATAATTGATTGCATAAATTAAATGGAAAATAATAAAGATGCAAAAATACAAAAAGGGTTTTTATATGTATGAAAAAAGGTATTATTTGTGTTAAATAATAAAAATAAAAAAAGTATTATTTTTGGAGTTTTTTTGTATTTTAAGGGTAAAACCCTAATTTCATTAAATAATATATATATTATTAAATTTACACAAATATTTATTTATTATGTACAAAAACAAAATAAAATGCAATATATTTATAAAAAGTGTTTTTCATGTCAAATATTAATAAAAAATAAAAAAAAGTATGTATTTTGTATTTTAACCTAAATATACTAACAAGTGTATATATATATATGTATTAATTTTTAAATATGTATCATATATATAAAAATAATAATATTTAATATTATATAAAAAAATATATTTTACATAAAATATTTTCAAAAGGAAAATGAAATAAAAATCAGAAATGAACTATATTTACATTATTTTTCTAGTTATTTTCTAAATAATAATGGTTATATATATATATATATATATATATATATATATATATATATATATATATATATATATATATATATATATATATATATATATATATATATATATATATATATATATATATATATATATATATATATATATATATATATATATATATATATATATATATATATATATATATATATATATATATATATATATATATATATATATATATATATATATATATATATATATATATATATATATATTTATGTATAAATGATTCCTATAAGCAAATAAATGCTAAAAAAAATAGAAAAATGGTATAAAAATATTTTTTTATATTTTTTATATTATAAGCAAAAATAAATAAATCAGAATGAAATAAGAAAAGTAAAAAAAATAATGAAATAAACCAAATGGGTCCAGGGGGTGCTAAAGTGAAATGAGTGTGTGAAGAGAAAATGCAAAAACAAGCCCAGCCCAGATCACTTCTTCTTCAACCTCTGAACAAAAACGCGCGCCTGTTCTTCCAATTCAAACACCTGGATTCTTTGATCTTTTGCACAAACTTCCAACATAAGAAATGTTAAGCATTGAATCACAATTCTAAATATATAAAAAACTCATCCTAACTCTCAGAAATGAGAGAGAATTTTGATATTCCCAAATCCTGACCTAAGTTTTCTTCCATTTTCAAACCTTAAATTCTCACAGCTCAGGCAAAATAAATGAAAAGTAAAAGCATGTACAGGTTCAGGGGCATGAGTAGAACATTCCTTACTCACAAACCTAGAGCTAATGATGCCTATACTAAGAGTTAGAAGTTCACAAAAATACCTGTTCAGTTGAAGTTCTATCTGGCAATGGGGAAGCTTTCAGAGCAAGATGATGGTCTGTACAGCTTGCCTGAAGTGTGGTGATGCTATTCCAATGCTTGCTTTGCCTTGAGACACCTTGAATCGAGCTATGGACCTTCAACTGCAAAATGAGAAAGTGAAAATGGTGGAACTTGTTAGAGGAATTACAGGTCGTGTTTTAGGCCTTGGTTAGCTTGCATTGATGTTAGGGAATATGTTTGATGAGCTTTGGGCAAGAAATCATGCAAGGGATGAGAGATGGTGTTCAATCTGCAGGCCTTGCCCTGTTTATGCAGTTTGAGAGTGATTTTGGGAATGGGAGTGTTTGGGAGGCCAAGGGGTCGTGTTCTAGCTTGGGTTGGATGATTAGAAGGTGTCTACAATGTTTGCTTCTGTGTTCTAATGCTGAGATAAAAGTTGTTGTATGTTATGATACTTTTCTTCACACTTAAGCAAGCAAAGCCAACTTGATGCTTTAGGCAAGTAGGGGACCCTTAAACATGCTACTAACCTTGTCTTGATCAGAGTGTTTTGCTCATAATCTTGTGCCACTTAGATTTCATCTGTACTTGTTGGATTTTCAATTGGACATAAAGCTTGCTTTTGCAAAAATGGCCATTTTGCTTTTTCCATAAATGGATTAAACTTGTATGTAATGCTTGAACTCAAAGAACAACACTTTAACACAATGAACATGCATTAAATTATTGAGTGTTGGATGGTTTAAGGACCTGTAATGTAGCACAAACTATGCTGACTTGAAAATGGCCTAAGTTATGAACATGTACATGACCAATTCAAAAGTGAGTTTTTGCCATATTGTGAAATTCGATTCTCTCAAGTTATGAGGTTGTTTGATGAGTTCTTGGACATTTTGGAAATCTTGGAATGTGTACTACAATCCATCTTTGAAATGCAAATTGAAATTCCAAGTGGAAGTGTATGGAAAATGGCCTTGAAGTTGGGTAGAAAACCTTGTCAAAATAGGTTGAAATTTCACTAAGTTAAGAATGGTTTAGTACCCTTATTCCAAAAATTGTAACTTGAGATACAAGCCTCATTTGGGAAAACTTTGTGAATAAAAGTTGTAGATTATGCAACAAGCTACAACTTTCATGTTTTTACTTTTGTTTGAATCCAAATGAATCTTGGTGAGAAAGTGGGGCAAAGTTGAGAAAAAACTAGGGTTTTTCATAACTTAGAAAAATTCTAAGTTATGAAAAATTCTCATTTCTAACCCTAATTTGCATTTTTTGATTTCTTGGTGAACAATTTTCATGATTTGGCATGTTTTGATGAAAAATGAATCTTGACTCTTGATTTTGACCAAAAAGTCAAAGTTTGACTTTTCAGTATACAGTCAAAATTGATCAATTGACTGGGAAATTCAATTGTCAATCTTGTGCACTTGGGATCTTTTGAACTTGTTGAGCATGTCAAGATAATTCCATGGGGTCCTTGAGTCCATATGTGAGCTTGGTTTGCCCTTGGTTGGGTCAAACAGTCAAAAATTGCCTTTGTGCAGTCAAAACCCTAAAAATGACCATTTTGCCCTTTTGGTGATCTGATCAAATTTCTTGTGGAATTGTGATCCAAACTTGATCAAATGGTTCATAGGAGTTCATAATGTTGATGTTGGTCAATTTTCATGAGATTTGACTGTCAATTGGTCACAGTTGACTTTTTCCCCAATACAGCTGATTTCTAGGTCAACTGTCCAATTGACTGGGCAAAAATTTGATTCAAGGCTTGAAACTTGGTATGGACAAACTTATGAGTCCAATATAAATTGAGAAGGTCATCTTAGGCATTTTAGGTCAAAACATCTTTGTGCAAACACAAACCCTAATTTGGGTCAACAGTGCAAGGAGGAGTCTTGAGCAAATGAAACCCTAACTGGATCTTGATCTTCAAGAGCCTTGTGATGAGAAATGTTGAGAGAATGGGAGGGAAAATTTTGGGGTACAACACCGACATATATAGCATGAAATAATTATACGTTCTTGCTACTTGAAACATTTCCAAACTATCCATAACATTTAATTGCATTTTCATGGACTGTATCAAAATTTGCCATTTTAGGGTTTTTTGCTTCGATTTGGGATCTCTTCATATAGGTAAAATTGGGCCATAAAAGGAGTACCATTGTGCCCAGCAGGCCAAAAAGAACTGTTTCATGGCCTTATATTTTATTTATCTTGCTTGTGCTTGATTTTGAGAATTACAGGGTTTATAGTGACGGACGTTGTCCGTAGGTAAAGGTCTTCAAACCTTTTAGCAACGGAACAAGGTCAGGAATGAAGGCGTGGCAAGCAATCATTCTCCCGTTTAAAATTTCGTGTGTTTGGACTTAGTGTTTTGTTGTTTTCTCATATTATGATTATTGTTTATTCCATGTACAACAAAAGCATGCAACGCAATTGGTAGTTGAGTAGTTAGAAAAGGCTTCAGGACCTGGGTTCGAATCCCAGGTCCCCCAGTATTTCATGTTATTTTGTTTTAATTGATCAGGCGTGCACACAAAGCCAAGAAAACACCATGTGACCTCAGGATACAACCATTGGATCTCTTGGAAGCCAGATCTGAAGGCTAGCATATGAAGGACCATCATAGGCCTTGGTTAATGCAACGCATGAGATTCAGGAAGTCAATATGGATCACTTTGGTTCTGGGCCAGAATTACTATCCACACCTCACCAATTGCTTTCTCAGGCCCATATCTCTTTCTATTTTCTTTTTATATTTTTCTTAATTAATTTATTTAATTATTTCACTAACACAAATTAATTTTTCTTTTTATAAAAAAAATCACAAAAATAAAATTTTCATCCAATTAGATTTAGGTTTATTTTTTACCAAAAATTAATTAATTTAATTAGGTTATTTAACTTTAGGTAACTTTAATTATTTTGTAAATAAATTAAAAACAATTAGAAAATTAGGGTTTTAGTTTAATTTAATTCTTATTTTCTTTTTCTTAAAAAATAACCAAAAACACAAAAATAGGTTAAATTTAATTATTTTCTTTAATTAATTTTGTATTTAATTTAAAAACCTTGTTCTTTTTCTTAAAAATATTCAAAAACAACAAAAAACAATTTTTTCTTTCAATTAGGTTAGAAAGGGTCAAAACCCTAGTTCTCTCTCGTTCGTAATTTCATCGCGCGCGCTTTATTATTTTATTTTACCATATTAATGTAATTGCTCACAAGTTGTAATAGATTAATTAGGACGTTTACTTTCGTTTATCATTTTTTGACGGGTTTGTTTTTGGCTATGTAAATACCCGAAGCCTTGTAATAGCGTAGCTTTACTTTCCGCACTTTAAATTCCACAATATATTAAACTGTTAGATGTATGATATTAGGGATGCATGACAAGAATGTATGATTAACTTTAAAATGGTTAGCAAACCCTAAATGTGCAAAGATAATAAACTTGAAATTGAATCACTCGCACATGCGCACTCCTAAGGTATACTCTCACTTTGGTTGCCTTCGGTAAACGGTCATTAAGTATAGGATGCTTTAGTGGTCGCTCTCTTGTCTAAACAAAAGATCAAAGTCCCGTTCGGAAAAGTTGCCTCGGAATGGTTGCCTCGGAATTGTTGCCTCAAATAATTGATCTAAGACATTAGGGTTATTACTAAGACGTCCCAACATTGCTTTAGTGATCGTACGTCCCTTTCGAATTGACCCTCAAAACTCCGATGACGGTGCTACCTACTCACTAATAGTGGGATAGCACTGTCTAAAGGAAACAAACATAGAACAATTCTCTTTTTCAAGTAGGTAGAATCTTAAGTACTTGCTCAATCCAAACAAATTTTTCCACACTTACACCCTTTTTAAACAAAGCTTTCAAAAAACACTTCATAACACTCTTGAAGACAGAAGCAAGGGTTAAATCGAAGTCAAAAACTTTTTTCAAATCAAACACACACAAGCAAATTTGAAAATGATGAGCAAGTACCTAAGAGCCCGTGGAAAACCACGGATAGAAAGGGTGCTAATACCTTCCCTTTCTATAATCTACCCCCCGTACTCAAAATCTCGAAAAAGGGAATTTTTCTGTGCTTTTTTCCTTTCCAGTTGGATAAAATAAAAGTCAGTGGCGACTCTTGCTTACCACGATATTTTGCAAACACAAATGCAAAATGCAAACCAGCATTCCTAAAACAGTCCGGTTCTGGCCACCGTATCACATCGTGTAATAACTGAATCAGACGCTCCTTGATGTTGGGTTCCAGATTGACACCCACCTTGACCTCTTTTTTGTCTTTTTCAGTACCTAGGTTGATTGTATCCACGGGTTCCTCGTGAGGCTGAATGGTTCTCTCTTCTTGTTGTAGTAGTCTGGCAAGTTCCCCTGGTACTTCACAATCTTCCTCACCTTCGTCTTCGGCTTGGTAGATTAGATTCTCAAAGTCACAAAAGGCCATAGCAGTATTGTTACCCATGGGATCCCGAATGGATGTATACCTACATTGTGAGTGTGGGTGTGTGTAAGGGTATAACTATCTTTGAAAGAAAGTAAAATGTAAAAGAAAAACAATGAGCATGTTGTACCCCAAAATTTTGCCCTCCCATTTCTCATTGATTTCTCATCACAAAGCCCTTTAAGCTCAAGATCCAGTTAGGGTTTCATCTACTCAAGACTTCTCCTTGCACTATGGACCCAAATTAGGGTTTGTGTTTGCACAAAGATGTTTTGACCTAAAATTCCTAAGATGACTTTCATGCTTCATATTGGACTCCCAAGTTTATCCATATCAAGTTTCAAGTCTTGATTCCATGTTTTGCCCAGTCAATTGGACAGTTGACCTAGAAATCAGCTGTATTGGGGAAAAAGTCAACTGTGGCCAATTGACAGTCAAACCTCATGAATATTGACCCACATCAACATTATGAACTCCTATGAACCATTTGATCAAGTTTGGATCACAATTCCATAAGAAATTTGATCAGATCCCCAAAAGGGCAAAATGGTCATTTTTAAGGTTTTGACTGCACAAAGGCAATTTTTGACTGTTTGACCTAGCCAATGGCAAACCAAGCTCACATATGGACTCAAGGACCCCATGGAATTATCTTGACATGCTCAACAAACTCAAAAGATCCCAAGTACACAAGATTGACAGTTGAATTCCCCAGTCAATTGATCAATTTTGACTGTACACTGAAAAGTCAAACTTTGACTTTTTGGTCAAAATCAAGAGTCAAGATTCATTTTTCATCAAAACATGCCAAATCATGAAACTTGTTCACCAAGAAATCACAAAATGCAAATTAGGGTTAGAAATTAGAATTTTTCATAACTTAGAATTTTTCTAAGTTATAAAAAACCCTAATTTTTTCCCCAACTTTGCCCCACTTTTTCACCAAGATCCATTTGGATTCAAACCAAAGTCAAAACATGAAAGTTGTAGCTTGTTGCATAATATACAACTTTGATTCACAAAGTTTTCCCATTTGAGGCTTGTATCTCAAGTTACAAATTTTTGAATAAGGGCACTAAACCATTCTTAACTTAGTGAAATTTTAACCTATTTTGACAAGGTTTTCTATCCTACTTCAAGGCCATTTTCCATACACTTCCACTTGGAATTTCAATTTGCATTTCAAAAATAGATTGTAGTACACATTACAAGCTTTCCAAAATGTCCAAGAACTTCTCAAACAACTTCATAACTTGAGAGAATCGAATTTCACAATATGGCAAAAACTCACTTTTGGATTGATCATGAACATGTTCATAACTTAAGCCATTTTCAAGTCAGCATAGTTTGTGCTAAATTACAGGTCCTAAAACCCTTTGACACTCAATAATTCAATGCAAAACCTTTGTTCCAATGCCTTGTTTCATGAGTTCAAGCATTGCCTAAAGGATTAATCCATAAATAGATAAAGCATTTCTTCCATTTTTGCAAAAGTTAACTTTATGTCCAATTGAAAATCCAAGCAGTACAAATGAGATCTAATTGGCACAAGATTATGAGCAAAACACTCTGATCATTAGGGGGCCTCTACTAACCTAGAACACAACTTGGGCATTTGTTGCTTAAAGTGTAAGTAACTTGGCATATTGTAACATAACTCTCATATCAGCTTGAAAACACTTAAGTGAACTTGTGAAACACACTCAAGAGACCCCAACCAAGCTAGTGCACGACCCAAACATCTCTCATACACTCCCAATCTCATAATCACACTCAAACTGCAAAAACAGGGCCAGGCCTGCAGTTTGAGTGCCATCTTCCATTTCCCTCAAGCTCTCTTGCCCAAACCAGTTCACACACATTCCCTAGCATCTATGCAAGCTAACCATGACTTGAAACACGACCTGTAATCCCTCTAATCAGTTCCACCATTTTCAGTTTCTTGTTTTGCAGGTGAAGTGCTCTAGCACGATTCAAAATCTTTCAAGACAAAGTAAACATTGGAATAGCATCCCTGGACCTCAAGGAAGTTTTTCCAATCATCACCTTGCACTGAAAGCTTCCTCATTTCCAGATAGAACTTCAACTGAACAAGTATCTTGGTGAACTTCTATCTCTCTTATTAAGCATCATTAGCTCTAAGTTTGTAAATAAACAATGTTCTACTCATGCCACTGAACATGTACATGTTTTTACTTTTCATTTCTTTTGCTTGAGCTGTGAGAATTTAAGGTTTGAAAATGGCAGAAAATCTAGGTTAGGATTTGGGGGAGAAGAAATTCTCCCTCATCTTAGAGAGTTAGATCAAGTTCTGCATATGGTTGGATTCGTCTCTTGATGCTGAACATTTTTTATGTTATGAGTTTTCATTAATAAGCCAGGAATCAGGAGTTAGAAGATTGAGAAGAAGGGCGCGCGTTTTTGAACTGGTTTTGTCTGAAGGTTGAAGACAATGTCTTCTTGGGCTGGGCCTGAGTGATTTTCTTGTTCACACCACCTTTTTGGTTTTACACCCCCTGAGCCCATTTGCTTTATTTTTAATGTTTTTTTACTTTTTCTTTTTTCAATTGACTCATTTATTTTTTCTCAGCATATTAAAAATATAAAAATATTTTTTCTCATCATTTTTTAATTTATTAGGTATTTATTTGATTGTTTCTTTTAGTTTGTACATAAATAAATAAATATATACTTTTTGTTTAAAATACTAAAATAGCACAAATATATTTTATACACTTTTATCTTATTTTTACTTCCTGAAAATATTTTATAGAAAAAATACCTTTTTATTTTAATATTAAATATTATTAATTAATATATACAATACATATCTTGTAAATAGTATAAATATACATATATATATATATATATATATATATATATATATATATATATATAATATATATATATATATATATATATATATATATATATATATATATATATATATATATATATATATATATATATATATATATATATATATATATATATATATATATATATATATATATATATATATATATATATATATATTATATATATATATATATATATATATATATATATATATATATATATATATATATATATATATATATATATATATATATATATATATAATATATATATATATATATATATATATATATATATATATATATATATATATATATATATATATATATATATATATATATATATATATATATTATATATATATATATATATAGTATATATATATATATATATATATATATATATATATATATATATATATATATATATATATATATATATATATATATATATATATATATATATATATATATATATATATTAATACATTTAGGGTAAAAATATCAAAAATATACATATTTTTATTTTTATTAATATTAAACACTAAAAAAGATATTTTATAAATATACTATATTTTATTTTATTTTTGTATGTAAATAGTAAATATTATATGAATTAATTGATTAATATCCCTTTTTGATTAAAAATTAGGGCTTTGCCCTAAATTTGAAAATACTCCAAAAATAATACCTTTTTATTTCTTTTTTTATTTTCACATAAATAATATTCTTTTTATACACATAAAAATTCTTTTTACATTTTGCATTTTTATTTCAATTTCCATTTAATTATACAATTATTTGTCTTATAAATATTCAAAGAAAATGATGTAATAGTTAGGTTTAAATTCTTGTCTAAATATACCCCATTTGAAACATTGTACCCCCCTCCCCATATTATTGTGTTGTAATAGTGTAGGAATTTAAATTTCGCACTTTAACGCTTTCTAAACATACCATGCTAGAATTAGGGTTTGAATGCGAATAAAACGAACAAAATAGTTGGACCTAACTTCAAGATAAATAAGCATGAAAATGGACAACACATTTCACACTTGCACCCCTAGGGTATTCCACCTTGTTGCCTTCAAATAATTGGGCCATATTGCATGTTGAATTTCTTTGGGTAAAACAAACAATCAAATGATCATAGTCCCTCAAATTGTTGCCTAAATGAATGATCAAGGCCCTTTTAAAGAAAAAATTGCCCAAAGAAATTTAACATTATTGCAATTATGGTCTAAACGATAACCCGCGCCCGTCCCTTTCACCTCCTAACACAAGATTGTCCATCAAATGCAATGGTGGAACAAAATTGTTAAAAGGGTTAAAACATAGCAAAAATCTTTGAGAACTTTAGGGTAGATAGCTCTTAAGTGCTTGTCAACTTGCAAAATAAAAACGCTTGCCTATTTTTCAAACCACACTTCACAAACACTTTCAAAACAAACTTTCAAAAAACCTTGAAACATCTTTTCAAAAAGACAAACACCTTTTGTAAAACATTCGAGTAAAGAATTGTTACAAGGGTAGCCTAGACAAAGCATCATTTTTAAAACCACACATCAAGCACCATTTCAAACAATTGAAAACCAAGGCAAGTTGATCTAAGCAAGTACCTAAGAGCCCATGGATAACCATGGATAGAAAGGGTGCTAATACCTTCCCTTTCTATAATCTACTCCCCGAACCCAAGAAAAAAATCTCAAAGGTTTTTTCTGTGCTTTTTAAACCTTTCCTTAGGATAAAATAAAAAGTCGGTGGCGACTCTTGCTCAACCGAAACATTTGCGAAAACAAACGCAAAACCCTAGTCAGTTCTCCCACCGTATCACAGAACTGGCGACTCTGCTGGGGACAATTTTAAAAGTGGAGTAACCTTGGACCATTGTGCCTCGGGTAAGACACAAGGTTTTAAGAGTGTGAATTGTTTCAATATTACAGATCCAATAAAATGTAAAGATAAATTACTGTGGGATAAAGGTGATTTGGACAAAGTCTCTAGCCTCTCAATTCCTGAGCCCTCCATTGACAGTAGGGAAGATCCAATCCTCTAGGTTGCAGCCATCTTCACCATCTTCTATTGCGTTGACTTCACGGTTGTTGATCTTCAGGGGCGGTCCTCCAGCATGAGCATGGCGTACAACCTTTTGAGCACTTAAAGTGAAACCTAGGCCAAACTTGTCAGACTTATAAGGGATATTTGGGAGCTGTCCCCAAATAGTGCACCCTCCTTCTTCTACCACTACTTTGGCCCCCTTCAGAGATGACATCCGGAGTGGAGGCCTTGTAATCTTGGGAACCTGAGACACAACCTTGGTTATTGCCACCTCTTGGGGGACCTCTTCAAAGTGTTGAAATGGAGTTTCAATGAATTCACCATCTAATTCCACATATCTGAAGGAATTGAGATGGCTGATCATGTATTCTTCCTCTCCATGAATAATGATAATCTTCCCTTGAACTGGATACTTCAGCATTTGGTGCAACGTAGAAGTAACAGCGCCAGCATTGTGGATCCATGGTCGACCTAGCAAGCAGAAGTATGAAGGGCGGATATCCATTACATAAAAAGTTGAATTGAAATTTTGGGTTCCAACTTTTATGGGGATATCCACTTCCCCGTGCACCATCCTCTTCGAGCCATCAAAAGCCTTTACCACTATGTTTTTTGGCTTCAAAGTCAACCCTTCGCAGTCAAGTCTATCAAGAGCTTTTTTGGGTAATACATTCAGAGATGAGCCAGTGTCCACTAAAACATGAGCCAAAGTTGTGCCCCTATATTCCACTGAGACATGCAATGCCTCATTATGCTTCCTTCCCCTCGGCGTCAGGTCAGCATCTGAAAAACCTAAACCATTATCCGTAGTTAGGCTGGCTACGCAGTCTTGAAATTGATTGTCAGATGTCTCTTGAGGTACATGGGCGGTTTTTAAGAACTTCACCAAGGCTTTTGCATGTGCCTCAAAACATGGTAGTAATGCCAGCATGGAGATTTTAAAGGGAGTTTTCCCCAGTTGTTCAACTACATCGTAGTCGCTTCTCTTTAATTTTTAAGATCTCCTCCATTTCTTTCATGGAGGTCTCAGGGATAGTCAATGACTGTGTCTTCGTCCGAACAGACTCAATCAGAACACCTTTTCCTCGAGTCTCGGTTAACTCAGCAGCAGGAGTGTCAGTAGGAATGATTACAGGGGTTGTAATGGCTTTGTCAATTAGAGTATTATTGGAGATAAATGTAGGATCGGGAACAACTTTTAGGGGAGCAACAACAGGAATGATTACGGGTCCAAAAATTTCTTTTGGGGGAGCAATTTCTGGAGAAAAGATCCTACCACTTCGGGTAATTTTGCTAGTTCCTACAATATTACTGATGTCAGAGTTGACCTTCTCGGAGCTTGAATCTTCGGTGGCTGGCCAGTCCTGCTTGATACCATGGTAATAGACATCCCCTCCATAATTCCATGGCATGGTTTTGTCTAACGCATATGGGACTGGTCCAGGCATTGTGATTATTAAAGGAGTTGCTTTCGGAACTGGTGTAATTCTAACGGGTCTTTTGGTGGAGACCCTGGAAGAATTGGCGAAAATGGTAATGATAGAAACATCTTCAAAAGGGATAGGTGGAACAAGAGTCTTTTCGAACAAAATCTCTTTGTTATCTATTAGGCACTGGACGCCTATTTTCAACAAAGGACAGCCGGTTGGGGAGGAAACCAAAGATGGCAAACTTCACCACAGCCCGGGAACACACCGGCATTCAACAAATTCATTTTAATAGTCAAAAGTGGGGTCATGAGTTCATCAATTGAAGTAACAAACAATCCTTATTCAATGGCATTGGTATTGTGGCCATGTCTAGGCATAGGGGCAGAAATGACATTCGGCTTTTCAGGCGCATTAAACTCAATTTCTTTTGCTTCAATGAGGTCTTGTATTTTGTTCTTTAGAGCCCAACAGTTATTAGTATCGTGACCAGGACTTTCAGAGTGATATGCACAACGGGCATTGGGATGATAATGAGGAGATGTTGTATTGGGGTTTTTCGGAGCTTTTTTCAAGGTCACCAAATTGGATCTTAGTATATGCGGTAATACTTGAGACAGGGTCATGTTGATTCTGATGAACTTCCTGACTGGCCTTTCCATCCTTGGTTGATTATTTCTTTGCTGATCAGATGTAGGTTTAGGAATCATAACAGCCCCACCATTGGTCGGTGTTCGGCCCTATCTTGGTTTATTTGCGGCTATACAGAAGCCACCTCTTTCTTCCTAATGAAAGGCTTCCTTACAACTGTAGAAGAAGATGTATCTTTCTGAATCTTTCCATTCTTTATACCGGCTTCTATCCTCTCTCCAGTCAATATTAGTTTAGTAAAGCCTGCAGATGAACTTCCGATTAAATGATTGAAGAAGGGACCAAATAAGGTGCCTAAGAACATGTCTACCAATTCTCTCTCTGACAGAGGGGGTTGAACTCTTCCAGCCAAATCTCTCCATTTTTACGCATAGTCCTTGAAACCCTCATTGGAAGCCATGGCCATACTCTGGAGTTAAGTACGGGTAGGCGCCAAATCAGCATTGTACCGATATTGTTTGTAGAAAGCTGCAGCAAGATCTTCCTAATTGTGAATGTTGGCTCTTTCTAGTTGGTAAAACTAGTCAAGTTGAGTTCCAGACAGGCTGTCTTGGAAGAAATGTACCCATAAGTCTTTATCAGCGGTATGGGGTTGGATTTTCCTCACATATGATCAGAGATGCATTTTAGGGCATGAAACTCCGTCAAATTTGGCAAATACGGGTGCTCTGAATTTTTGAGGGATCACAATCCCCGACACTAAACCCAATTCCTCAAAATCCAGGCCAGGCACCTTTTGGATTTCCATCGCGCTCAATCGCTCTTCGAGATGTTTATACTTGTCATTCGCTGGAGGGTATTGTTCTTCAGAGTAGTCCTCTTCTTCCTCTTCCTCCTCTAATTCTGATAGGACAACTGTTTCCTTGCCCTTACCATTTGGTTGTCTCTTTCACCGGATGTTGCTGCAAAGTCCAAAGTCCTTCTTGTCTGCCCATGAAATCTTCTTCCCATGTTTAAGACTCCGGTCACCTTCTTTGTTTTCTTTTCTCTCTCTTCAGACAACAAAGTCTTTAATTCTTCTTGTCCCTTAGCTAGGGTCAAAAGCAACTGTTGAAACTGTGTATTCTGAGCTTGGAGATCCTTCATTGTTTGCTCAAGATCCATCTTACTAAAACAAACAATAGAGAGATTAGGAGACTTGTTGCAAAAGACCTGCTTATGTTATGATGAATGGTATATGCATATGCAATGTTTTCAAGGATTTCAAAGATTCAAATTTGTTTTAGACAAAAAGGAAACACACGTTATATTAATAAGATAAAGTTTTAGTACATCAATGCCCATTGGGCAAAATAATACAAAAACTTTAAGATAGAAAAGTAGTACGCATCCTCTTTGGCATTGAGAGTCTGTTACTCATGAAGTAGCCTAGTGAGCTCCGAAACCTTCTTCTCGCTTGCGTAGAATTGGGCTTCGAAAGTATCTCGCTCTCCTTTGAGTTGTATCTAATCCCTTTGTAGGTCTTCAAGAGACGTGGGCATGTCAGGATGTAGGATAGTGTATGGAATATCTCCCTCCATGACAGGCTCAATGATTATCAAGAGAATGGAGGGATAAGGCATCATAAGACTCTGAGCGCGATTTTGTACCCATTTGAGGTAAGGCTCAAGAGGGATGGAATTCTTGTGCCCCAAAGTCTTGCTATCCACTTTGTTCAACATCCTCCAAGCTCGGATAAATCTCTAGCAAAGACCTTGATCATCATTATCGTAGTCAAACACCAAACCTTGAATCAGCATCTCATGTGGGCCATCCTTTCGGGCATAACCAAACTGTCTTAAGGCCAAACAAGGGTTGTAGGTGATACCTCCCCTAATTCCAAGTAAAGGGACATTAGGAAATTCTCCATAACGGTCGACAATGATAACATTCTCTTTGGATTGGGAGCACCAATAAATGTCTGAATGTTTGAGCGTCATCAACCTTTGTGACCACCTTGAACCTTGCTCATTTTTTAATGCAGATTGGGGAAGATGAGAAATAAACCATCTTGCCAAGAGAGGAGTGCAACACATAAGAACACCTCTTTTCCTTATTGTGCGAGTGTGAAAAGAGTGTAGGATATCTCCTAGCAATGTAGGCACTGGGTTGCAGGATATGAAGATTTTGACGGTGTTGATATCTATGAGTTGGTCAGGATTTGGAAACAAAACCATCCCATAGATAAGGAGAGCCACAATTTCCTTAAAGGCTTGCAAGTCCAAGGAATTCCAACAGCTTTGGGCTTTCTCAAACATGAACTTTGCTAGGAAACCTTTGACACCACTCCTTATTTCCCAATGAGTTATGACATCAGATGAGTGCAACTGTAGAGCTTGAGCAATCTCTTATGGCTTTGGATCTCTTTATGTACCGTTGAAAGGTAGTTGATTGAGAATGGGAATCCTCAAGAGTTGGGAGAATTCTTCCAAAGTAGGCACAAGTTGATAGTCGGGAAATGTGAAGCAATAGTGTAAAGGATCAAAGAACTGAAAGAGCGCCTTCATCATGTCCTCATTTGTGTTAGAGGTGACCAAGTTGAGTAGGCGACCATGTCTCTCGATAAATGGAGATTTTTCAGGAATCCTTGAAACTAGCTCCTTAAGTTGTGGAGGGATTCTCACAAGGTTGACTTGAATCGTTTTCCTGCTAAGTGAATCCATACCCTACAAAATAAGAACAAAGATGAATCCCAAAATCCTTGAAATGGTTAGTGGATGTATATGATGTTCATGATGTTATGTACAAGTATGCATATACAAACAAAGCAAACAAGTCCTTATGTTTAGGCTTGTATGGAGTTTTATAGGTAAGTACCCTCTTGAAGTTTAGTTGGCTCAAACCTGTCCTAGTAATAGTAACCGGGTTCTAAAGAGCTCAATATCACTAGTTTGTTTCCTTGGTCATTGTTTCAGCTCAAGCCTCTTTAATGGAGACTGAAATATCCCAAGAAACCAAACCTCAATGAGTGTAGTATCGAGTATCTATCGACTTCGGACTGCACCAAAGCCGGTCATCTCACTACATCCTAAAGGCCAAGTTGGTCAAATAAAGGTTCTAGAAGTTCATTAGTGCTTCATGACATCACTCAGCAGCCCCGTATTCTCTTTGATTAACTCAAAGGCTACCGGTACCCACAAATATGTCACACTAATGTAGCTATTGCTTAGACCATGTCGGTATACCCTGCACAGTTTCCACAACGTATTGCTACTTACCTATAACATATCCCAAATTTGGGTAGAGGATTGAAACCCAAACAAAGAACCATAATGTAAAACATACAAGTCAAATAATGTAAGCAAATAAATGTGATCTATCCCTAAGGTAACCCCACTTTTAAAAATATCCCCAGCAGAGTCGCCAGTTCTGTGATGCGGTGGGGGAACTGACTTGAGGGTTTTGCATTTGATCGCAAATGTTGCGGTTAGCAAGAGCCGCCACCGACTTTTCTTTTATCCGAAAGGAAAGGTGAAAATCACAGAAAAGACCTTTGAGATTGTTTCTTAAGTTCGGGGAGTAGATTATGAAAAGGTAAGGTATTAGCACCCTTTTCATCCATGGTTATCCATGGGCTCTTAGTTACTTGCTAGATCACCTGCTTTTGTTTGAAATTGTGCTTAGTGTGGTTTTTTGAAAGTATTTTGTAAAGAGGTCATTGTTTAGGCAATCTTTGTAATGATTCTCGTTCGTAAGAATGTATACAAAGATGTTTGATCTTTTGAAAATATTTTCAAGTTTTGTAAGATGTTTGAAGGTGTATGTGATTATTTCGAAAATAGCAAGGATGTTTGTTTTGAAATGGAGAAAGTAATTTGGAGCAATCTACCTACTCAAATGTCTTTCTTGTTCATTTCCTTTTCCTTTGACATTGTTGTCTTACCATTGATTTGGTAAGCAACCCTATCTTTGGATGTAAACGGGACGGGCGTGGGTCATCGTATAGCCATGATTAGCAATGTTGCAAGGTATCTTAGCATTCCTTTTAAGGGACTAAGATCATTTTGTAAGGCAACTTTGAATAGCGTCATCGAGGGACTATGATCTTGTATTTGCTTGTTTTTGCTAAGATACCTTACATGCGTAATATGGCCATTTTTGTAAGGCAAACAAGTGGGATAACCCTAGGGGTGCTTGTGTGCAAGTGTGTTATTTTCATGCTTGTTTTTTTGTCTTGAATTAGTGTTTTCTATTTGGTTGATTTTATCTTTCCATTCAAATCCTAATTACTAGCATATTATGTAAAAGCGATAAATTGCGAAATTTAAAGTTACTACGCTATTACAACATTAGCGGGAGGTGGGTATACAATTTATGAATGGGAATTGCAATAATATAAACCTAATTAATCTATTACAACCAAATTGAATTTATACACGAATTGGAATAAATAATATACAAGATGAATTAAATATGCAAGAATTAAAAATGCAAAGAAAAAAAAGATTTTTTGTTTGGTTTCTTAATATGAAGGAGGTTTTGACCTAAACCCAGTTAGAGAAGAAAAAGAATAATTAAATTAAATTAACTTAAGTTAGTTAAGAAATAATTTAAGAAAAGATTTTAATTAAGAAAAGATTTTTTTGGATGAAACCCTAAATCTATTTTAGTTGATTAAAAGAAAATAAGTTTAAAGAAAAAGTATTTTTATATTTTATATTTTTGTCTTAAAAATAGATTGTGGTATTATGAAATATTTTTGGTCTTCTCTACATTAAAATAAATATATTTAGATAAATAATAACCTAACTTTATTTTAATATTTACAAGGAAATTAATAAAAGTAAATAAAGTATGGTGAATAAAATATTTTTTTTATGTGGAAAAATATTTAAACTATGTCAAAATATAATTCTATTATTTTTATACTTTTTATGATTTTTTTGGTATTTTAGAAAATATATTTAAAAGAAAAAGAAATAAAGAAATAAATAAAAATAAAATGGGCCAAGGGGTGTCACAAGCAATCAGGGAAGTATGCTAGTAAAAACAAAAAAAAATGCCAGGCCCAAAGGGCCCAACGCCTACAAAAAAGATGTTAGAAAAATTTTAAAAAATGGAAAAATGCAAAAGGGGGATTCACATTGGTTTGAACCCTCGCCCTTTAGGTAACATATGCCTTAGTACGCGCGCGCTTGCCACTTGGGTGGATGTTTCATCCGGTCATACAATCAAAGCATAAATATATATTAGAAACTGCTTTCTGAAGGCAACTTCATCTTCAACCTTGAGCCATAGCCGGACCACCCGTATCTTCCTCATTTCTCTACAAAATGGAAACTTCAAACATGAAAGTTATGGTGTTTCTTCCCACGAATTCAACCATATAACTTATGCAAACTAAAAGTCAAAGATACAATCTAATTTTACTGGCCCTAAATTGAAACCTAATTTTCTCAGAAATTTCAAATCCAAAATTCTCTATACACAGTCAATATAAATGGAAACTATGGACATGGTTAGCTTTAGAGCAAGGATATCTACATTTTGTTTTCAAAAATCAGGATCAAGTGATGCTTGTAGGAAGAGATAGAAGTTTAAGGTTTTACCTCTTGCAGCTGGAATCGTGAATGGAGTTTGAGCAACTTTTGAGATGGCCTGAGGATCTGTTTAGCTTGCCTAGACCTCCTTGAGTGTATTCCAACTCTTACTTTGCCTTGAAAGTCCCTGAATCTCTCTACTCAAGTCAACCTGCAAGCTTGATATTTGAAAATGGTGGATGGTGATGGAGGAGCTACAGTCTTGAAACAGGGGCCTGAATCACTTTGATATGAAGTATATTAAGTGTTTGGGTGGTTAAAACTTAATACGCACGAGTGGATTTGGAGATGGCTATGTGAGGTTCAAAACTGTCAAGTTATGGAAGATTCTGAGTTGTAGAGTGCTTGGGAGTGTTTTGGAGTCTTGTCATTTTTTGTGTAAACTTGCAAATAGTGTGTCTACTTATAAGCAATAGGTTTCAAGACTTGTAACAACTCAGATTTCAAAACTCACATGTTTTGCTTGGTTACTTGTTTTTGAAGCAAAGCTAGCAAGTATGGTTTCAATGTGAATTACAAAGCTTGTAGGGGGGTGAGACCTTTAAACACACTTGTTATGATTGTATAGAGTGTGTTTGTGCAGAAAGAACAAATGCAAGGCTCAATGCAAGCTGACTTTGCATATAGTTTGCTTTTCTAAAATGGAAATGTTGTCTTTCTTCCTAAAATGGAATTAAATTTGTACAATGCATTTAATGCTTGGGTTAAAGCTTCCAACAGCTGTGAAAACATTTAATTATGGATTAAAAGTCAAGTTAGAAGCCTGCAAAGTGGGATTTGTACAACATGCTTGAGGATTGGATCCAATGTTCTTCACAAAATGGCTTGTAATCCAAGTGACAAAACACCAACTTCATCTATTCGATTCTCCCTACTCAAGAATGATCTCAAGGAGTTATTGGACATTTTTGAAAGCTTGAAATGTGCTCTATAACTCATATTTGAATTTATTTTGAAGATTCCCCTTGGAACTATGTGAAAAATTGCCATGAAGTTAGGTCAAAAATCTGCTTAACAAGGGCAAAATTCCACTAAGTCATTTTTAGTTCATGAGCATGTATTCACAAAATTATAACTTGAGATCCAAGCATTTTTAGGAGAAGTTATGTGAAGAAAAGTTGTAGATTTCATGGAGATCTACAACTTTCATTTTGGAAGTTTCCTTTTAATCATCTTGCATCATGGTGAAAATTTCGCTCAAAGTTGTGAAAAAATAAGAAATTTTCTATACTTAGAAAAATGTCTAAGTTAAGAAATTTCATCTTTTTCAAAATAAAAATCTTGAATTCTTGATTTCTTGATGAACAAGTTTCATATTTTGACATGTTTTGATGGATTATGACCTTTGGCACTTGAATTTGACCAAAAAGTCAAAGTTTGAACTTTCAGTATACAATTGACTTTTGATTAGTTGATTGAAAAATTCATCTGTCAATCCAATGGACTTGTAGTGTTTTGAATCATGTCATTAGGTCAAAGTGATGCAATTCGACTCTTGAGATAATTCCTTAACCCAATTTATTATTTGCTAGGTGAAAAACCAGAAATTGCCCTTTCTCAGTCAAAACCCTAATTTTGACCATTTTGCCCTTTTGATGATTTGATCAAATTTCTTGAGGAATTGTGGTCCAAACTTGATCAAATGATACATATGAGTTCAAAATGTTAGTGTGGATAAAAAAATATGAAGTTTGACTGTAAATTGTCCATGGTTGACTTTTTCCCCAATACAACTGATTTTTAGGTCAACTGTTCAATTGACTGATCAAAAGTGTGATCCAAGGCTTGAAACTTAACATGAGTAATCTTGGGGGTCCATAATGATCCATTAAAGTCATATGGGGCATTATAAGTTCAAAAATCCTTGTGCAATCTCAAACCCTAATTTTCAGTCATCAGTGCTTGAGGAGGTGCGTTGAGCTGATCAACCCAAATGCAGTCTTGATCCAAAGGAGATCTTGTGAGAAAATTCATGATAAGTAATAGGGAAAATTTTGGGGTACAACACTCTCACTATCTATTTTTCAAACACCTTGTGCAAATAGATAAACCTAGCATGAGCATCGCGGGTCTTGTCCAACTCCTTCATAACACTCTCTAGGGTAACTCTTAAGTATTTTACCATCAACTCAAGTCTCTCTTCTTTGTCACACTTCTAATAATCTAAAAATCCCCCCCTAACTGGAAGATGCAACCGTCATGCGATATTGTCAAGTGTGATAGTCATCTCACCATGTGGTAGATGGAAGGATGACGTCTCTGTATGCCATCTATCTACAAAAGCATTAATCATACGATGATTAATTGTAGTATAACCAGTCTGACTCAAATCTTTCAACCCTGATAGCTACAACACATCCTGAAACCACCGCTCATTGGGCTCTTTTAGTCGATTGATCTTCCGTATATGATTGGTGTTTTTTAGTGGATCACGTTCCTGCATACATGGTTTAACAAGAATGATTCAAAAAACATAAACACATTTTTAAATGAATAATTCCAACCAATTTTTACCTCTCTGTCCCAGATATGTATGACAACATGGTCTAGGTAAAGAGGCAGCAGTGATAAGTCAGGCGACTCTCCTTCAAAACTCTGAGGTGCAGCAGGTGCGACCTTATATGCCTGAGCTTGAGGCTAGGATGCCTCTCTTGTCTCAAGTGTCTCCTGGGACACAAACTGAGGTACCTCATGTGTGGCTTGGGATTGTGATGTCTTTCCTTCCTCAGGTACCTGCAAAGGCAAGCTCGTGCGTCTACATGAAGATGGAGGCGGAGATGCGCGAGTAGGAGAACCTCTCCTGCTGCGGGAGGATGAAGAAGAAGGCGGAGAAACATGAATCTTGAAACCTAATTCCACCTTCGCAACAACCAGTCTAGAGGTAGAAGAAGTTGAGATGCTTGACTATTTTCCCTCCAAACCGAAGCATGTTGTGCAACTCTGTTGTGTCTCAACTTGGATTGTCTATCAACCACAACTCTTGTAAAAGGACAAAATAAACATTACACAATGACTCATGTTCAAACATAGGAAAAAATGCAGGCAGACTTATTCGGGAGATGCATCTCCGGTTGTCATGTAAACATTGAAAATTTCGGAGATGCATCTCCAGAAATTCCTGCAACCTCATTCACCGTCAATGGCGGATTGCAGGGTCTAAGGACCTCAAGAAAATGTCATTGATCATCAAAACAACCTAACTTAAACGTTCTACCATAGTTCTAAGCTAACAAACACTTAAAATCTTTCAATTCTCTAACCTAAAACTCAAGTTCTAAACTATTTTACATTAACTTTTTTTTATAAAAAAGCTTACAAATTCTCTCAAAAACTTGATTCTTGATGCTTGATGAAGTTTGAATATTGATGTTTGATGAAGCTTGATTGTTGTATGATGAAGACTGATGAAGTTTCACACAATGAGGTTTGGGAGTGTTTGAAGAAAATGAGTATTTGAAAGTGAGGAAGGCGAAGGGACGATGTCACGTATTTGAGACAATATCGTCCAGAGATACATTTACGTAAGGATGTCAGAGATGTATCTCCGAAATAATTTTGTGTGACATTTGGTCTTATATCAACACATGCACTAAAGTTAGGGTGCTTCTAGAGATGTAACTACATAAGCTTTATGTAAATGCATCTTCAGATCATTCTTCCACTGATTTACGATCTTGTTTAGTAATGTGTATACTTTTGGTGCGTCTGAAGATGCATCTCCGAAACCTAAAGGCATAATTGTATTGTAGCACGGTGTGCATTAATAAATTCCCAAAATAAATTGATTATAATTAATCATGTACTACAACCCTACTCTTATACTCCATTTGTTCTTTTATAATTGTCACTTTTAAATTTTTTCCACATACCAAGAAAGATAATCATTGTTGTTACTTTTTAAACAATAAGTTTTATTTTACCGATAATATCCTTAATTATTTATCACATACATTTGACTTTTTCTCTCTCAACAATAAATGATCAGGGGTAATTTTGACAAAAGTGCAATTAATATTACCTTGAACTTTGTAAGCGAAAATTAAAAAAGAATAAAAAATTATTCCAAAAGTGACATTTAAAAAGGAACAAAGGGAATAGTAAGTATTAGAGTTGTTCCTATCTGGAACAAATATCTGACCAACTCCCCTAGAGGTTGCTAGGGAGAGCCTACCAGAGTGAGTTTATGAGATGATTGGGGGATTTGAGTGCTACCATAGTGATAAACATTGACCCAATAGATGGTATATTGCTTATCCCTCATGCGGGAGCCCCTAGGTATGATGTATTGTATCTGTCTCTAGATGTTGTACAGAGAGACTCGTAATGAGAGAGAGAGAGAGGTGGGAGAGATCCTTTTTCCTTTGGCCTCTAGGCCTATACATAGCATGGACTTTGATCCTTATTGAATAGTCATGATTAATGACCATAATAACGTAACCGTCCATTAATACTTGTAATGCTTGTAACCGCTCTTTAACGACTTTGTAACACTCGTAACCGCCTGTTTTATCATTAGGTTACAATTACACCTCTTGTCCTCCTCGGGACCGACTTCCTGTACATAGACGGTACTGTGCCGAGCTCATACCCAGCTGGGCCTAACTAAGTAGTTGACACCGGTCTCTTTCAGGGATGACCTCGCACATCATCATTTATCCGAGTTCATACCTCGATCTTGATATAAATATTCTGGGATATACATAAGCCCCAAAAGCACGAGGCCAATAAGGGCAAGGGAAAAGTGTTTTTAAATATATCCCGACCTATGTAAACTTTTCACATTAGATAATTTCTTTCTATCGCACTGTGCTTATGCTTATTTGAGTTTAGTACCTTGTAGGTATGCATTTATGCTCATGTCGAAGATATAGCTCACCGACTTTAGTATAAGTAAAGGGTTCGATTACCCCGTTTTACACTTATGCTTACCGAGGTCTATATCCAATATTTTCGCAAGATGTTTCATACTTTTGGGCTGTTTAGTCAGTCACCGATTAGACTATCTTTGGCAGTATGACAAAGTAGTGAATTTAACGTTTGTTTATCACGACTTTTGAGTCGATTGGACAGGGGTCTTTGTTTTTAACCCGAGAGGATTTTTAATAGGCGTATAGATCCCCTTAGTGTTTAATCGAGTTCATATCCCGATCTAGACAAGATATTCCGAGTGTATACATTAAGCCCTTCGGGCACGAAGTTCGCAGGATTATACGTGGAGTCTTCCAGGCATATAGTTCACTGAAGTGAAGTATTTTGTCCGGGTTGTAACGTAACCAAGAGAGTTCATCTGCTAATTTATTTGTTTTCACTTTTTTGTCATTTATAAGTGCCTGAACACTTGCGACGTGATCTTTTTCCAAGCAGGGTCTTCCGGATACGAAGTATATGAGAGTAAGTGTCTGGATATAAGGTACCCGACTTTGCATTACCTTTGGCTGATTTTATGAAATCAACGATGGTATTTATTATAAGAGCCCCAAGCCTGTATGAGGCGGGGTGATTATTTACTTATCTTGTTTACCGGCTAATGGTCCCCTAGCCAAAATTGTCGAGTCTGGCTAAGATCCATGTCAAGGCTATGCATGTCATCTGGGCATCTTTCTATAGGATGTAGGTGTACCCGTTGACATAGCCCAAGTAGCAAGTGAACAGACCTTCATACTCTTTTGGCCAGAGTAACGTGAAAGTTACTTTTGTGAAGTTGTCGTGTAGACTGGGAATAATTTCACCGAGGCCCCACGATGGGCGCCAATGTTCCTGTCTGGAACAAATATTCGACCGATTTTCTTGGAGGTTGCTAGGGAGAGCCTACTGGAGTGAGTTTATGGGATGATTGAGGGATTTGGGTGCTATCACAGTGATAAACATTGACCCAAGAGATAGTATCTTGCTTATCCTTCATACGGGAATCTCTAGATATGATGTATTGTGTCTGTATCTAGATGTTGTAGAGAGAGACTCGTAATGAGAGAGAGGTGGGAGAAATCCTTTTTCCTTTAGCCTATAGACTTATATATAGCACGAGCTTTGATTCTTATTGAATAGCCATGATTAATTACCATAGTAACATAACCGTCTATTACTACTTATAACTATCCTTTAATGACTTTATAATCGCCTATTTTATCATTAGACTACTATTACATCTCTTATACTCCTCGGGACCGACATTAAATTAACAAAAATGACTCAAATAAAAACTGATATCACCACACATTAATTCTAAAATTCCACGACATTAAATTTTGTGAACTACCTTTTTAATTTATCTAACCTAAAATTTAATAGTTAATAATTTGTCCAATATTAATAATTCTTTTAAATAGGGTGCTAATTATTTATAATTAATTAACTATTCGAGAAACAAAGTAGTTAGTGCCGTAAAATAAAGTATACAAGACGTGAATTAAGAGACGAAATTTGAGTCTTCTCTTTACTATATATACCGCCAGTCTCGCAAGTATAGTCCGCAGCCGAGACCATGAACCCTGCTGCCCAGAACGCGGCGGCGGACAAAAACTCCGGCTCCCGCTCACGGAAGAGGAAAAACCGTGACTTGAAAAATGGGAAACCTAATGGAAGTTCAAAAAAAAGGTTTCAAACTACCAACAATGAGGTCGTAGAAGAAGTAAATTTGAACAAAGGCGGTGATGTTAACGGTGGTTCTGGAAGTATTGTCGTAACTGATTCTTATTTAAGTGATTCCAGGTTAAGTGATTCTAGTTTTTTGCCTTAAATTATGCTTTTATATGGCATTCTATTGTGTTGTGTTCTTGCTTTGTAAATTATAGGTTAACTGGTATTTTGTATTATGCTTAATGAATGTATATTGGTATTGTATTCTGTTTGTTTGATTATTGAGATATGATGATGCAGATTCGATAAATGTTCGGTTTCGCCCTTGTCATTAAAAGGAATCAAGGATGCTGGATATGAGAAAATGACTCTTGTTCAAGAGGCAACACTTCCAGCTATTCTAGAAGGTTTGTTCTTTGTTTTGAACAATTTTTTTAGTAGTTCTAGATACTAGCTAGTGTCATTTTTTGTGGTTGTCACATGTAGATTATGTGGTAAGGAAAGTAGCTCATATGAATAGGAGTCAAACAGGTAGAGGTAGAAGAATATCTAGAAAAATTATAAGAGAAGTTATTCAAAAAGATCTCGAGATTAATGATTTGGATAGAACTTAGAAACATGGTCCTGGATAGAATGTTATGACAAAAGTTGATACATGTTGCCGACTCCACTTAATGGGTTGAGGCTTGGTTGTTGTTGTTGTATAGTTTTTGTTGCTATCGTTTAACTATTTAACTATGTCATTAATGTGTTTTCAAAACATGGAGCTATTCTAATTGATAATATTAATTAAGCAAGGAAGTATCCTCTTTCTGATTTGATTGAACATTATTCTTGTATATCTTGAGTTAATCTATGATGGTGCCCTTACCCCAATTAACTTTTCTAGGTAAGGATGTCTTGGCTAAAGCTAAAACAGGCACGGGAAAAACAGTAGCCTTTTTGGTAATTCTCTTAATTTGTGTTTTTGTTTTAGTGTGTTCGTAAATAATGGTCGATCTGTCAATTATCATTGCCACTTTTCTTCGTATTTTTTACAAATTCTTTTGTAAGCGTCAATTCAGTTAAGTTATGTAGAGTGGACACGTAATCGTCTAAGCTACCTTTGAAATAAGCAATCCACTGATTTGGATTTCTCTACGTAATTCATTGGTTTTTATTATTTGATATTTTATTATGATATAGCGAATCTGTTGTTACTAACAACACCAATCTGTGATGTAGAAACTAATTGATTGTTCTATTGCTTTTGTGGTAAGCAATGATAGTTTGTACTCATTTTTGAAGTATTTATATAATTCAGCTTCCATCGATTGAACTTGTTGTGAAGTCTCCACCAATTGATCGTGGTCAAAAGCGGACACCGATTCTTATTCTTGTCATCTGCCCAACTCGAGAGCTTGCTTGTCAAGCTGCTGCAGAAGCAACTAAACTGCTTAAGTATCATCCCACCATTGGTGCTCAAGTTGTGATTGGAGGAACAAATCTTAGTTCAGAACAGAAACATATGCAATCAAATCCTTGCCAGGTGAGTTCTTTCTTTGCCACCAAAAAAATTATTTTGCATTTACATAAGACAAATAATCAAACAAATGAAAAGATTCTGAATTATTTACACTTTACTAAACTTCCTGACATAAAGATGCAGAATATTGTGATTATTGTTATTCGTGCTTATATGTTGTAGCCGTCACTGCTGGATGGATTTAGTTTTTTTCAATAAATAAAAATATCTAAAACTTATTTTCATAATCAGTTAGAGCTCAGGTTTTTTTAAACTAATTTTGCATACGTCAAGAAAGAAAAGAAGTAGATTTGTTTGTTTTTTGTACAGATCCTTGTTGCTACACCTGGAAGGCTTAGAGATCACATTGATAATACTGCCGGTTTTGCATCTAGGCTAATGGGGGTGAAGGCCTTGGTGCTCGATGAAGCTGATCATTTACTAGACATGGGATTTCGCAAAGATATTGAGAAAATAATTGCTGCAGTCCCTAAACAACGACAAACACTTATGTTTTCTGCAACTGTTCCGGAGTCGGTTTGTATTTCTTTCTTTTTTGTCCTTTTCATTTTTAGTTACGATGCTTAATGCTTTATAAAAATATGGATATTTTGCTTATTAACATACTATTGTTGTGAAGGTGCATCAAGTCTGTAACATTGCATTGAGAAAGGATTTTGAATTTATTTCTACAGTTCAGGAGGGTACTGAGGAGACACATTCAAAGGTAATTGGTTGAGCGAAATTACTCTCAGCCCTATTGTTTATAACCAAATCATTACAATCAAATCCCTTTATTATAGGGATAAGAGCCAGCTAACCTAATCTATATAGATATTTACATAACAGAATACAATTCAAACCATATATGCATATCTTAGCACTCCCCTCAAGCAGGTGCATATATATCATACGCGTCAAGCTTTCTAAAAGACTTGGTAAAAATATCAAGCATAGCCTACTGATCATTAAAGTTGACAAATGATGTAACTATTTGTCCAAAAATAATTTTCTTTTGACTAAAGTGACAAACAATTTCTGTGTGTTTAGTCTGCTCATGGAAGACAAGATCAGATGTTATATTTACATTTGTGATAAAAAATGAGACTCATTGGGTCAAACTTACAAACTTTAACTCATCAATGAGTTGTTTAAACAAAATAAGTTCATAAGCAGTGTGGATCATAGCCCGCTACTCAGCCTTTTTGCACTAGATCTAGCAACAACACTTCGCTTCTTGCTTTTCCAAGAAATTAGATTCCTTCCAATAAGGACACATTAACTAGAAGTTAAATGTCGAACACTAGAACATCCAACCTATTTTGAATTTGTATATGCAGCAATATTAGCGTGGCCTCTTTCTCGTAAATTATTCCTCTTCTCGGGTACCCCTTTATATATCTCAAGATCCTATCTATTTTATCTCAATGACTATCACATGGGAGAATTAAGGAATTAATTTCAAAACACTGATAGGTAAAGATGTGTCAGGTCTAGACATAGTAAGGTAGTTCAGCTTCCCAATCAACCTTCATTATCTACCCAAGTCTGAAAACGACTCCCCATGGTTTGGAAAAAGCTTGGTATTTGGATCTATAGGCGTGTTAATGGGATTGCAATCTAACATTATCAAAAGCCTACTTCTTCTAGGAGATGCCAACCCCCAACTTTGACTGAGCTATTTCAATTCTTAGAAAATGTTTCAGTTGACCTAAGGCCTTGGATCGGAAGTGCTAAATCAAATGCCGCTATCCACATAGACAACAAGATAAATGCATTGCTTATAAGTTGGGTTTATCCTCTAATAACAATGCATTTTTAATCATCGAATGCAAAGATTTATCCTTAGTATGTGTTCCATGTGGCCATGCGTTTATCATGTGAGCATTGAGGATGACCATTCCCAGCTCCATGACTGTTAATAATGTAAGAAAGGAGAGAGATGAAGAAATTCTGTTGTCGTATTTCATCACATTTATTAGCGGTACAAAGGATCCCTATATATAAGGGAGAGATGAGGCTAGGTTATAACAAACCCTATGCCAGCTGTACAAAGTAATTACTAGGAAAATAAGCCCTATAACAAGCTATATATATGTATCTCTAATAGTCCCCCTTAGAAGCGGAGGGTGCTTCCAGTAACTGTCTTTTGTTGACAACTCTGAGTTTGTTTCTCAGAGGAAGAAACTTCACAGCAGAAAGAGGTTTTGTCAGTGCATCTGCCCACTGATCCTGGGCAGGCACATGAGCCACAGTTAAGCTTTTATTTAGAACCTTCTCTCACAAAAAAGATGTCTAATTCCATGTGCTTAGTTTTGTTATGAAGCACAAGATTTTGAGCTAAAGTTACTGTGCTTAGGTTGTCACAGAAAATTCTAGGAATCTGAAATCTGCATTGAAGTTCATGAAGAAGAGATTGAATCCACAACAATTCTGCAGCCAGTTGAGCCATGCTTCTATACTCTGCCTCAGCACTGGACCTTGCTACCAACTGCTGCTTCTTAGACCACCAGGAAATTAGGTTAGGACCTAGGAAAACACAAGCACCTGATGTGGATCTTCTATCATCTGGGTCTGCTGCCCAGTCAGCATCACAGAAACCCAGTAGGGATAAAGGCTGATGTTTGGGAGCAGGCTGAAGTAACAAACCATGATTTAGTGTGCCACTGAGATACCTGAGTATTCTCTTAACTGCTTTCCAATGCTCCTCCAAAGGATTTGACAGGAACTGGCACACTTTGTTAACAAAATAGGACAGCTCGGTCCTAGTTAAAGTAGCATACTGCAGGGCACCAACAATAGATCTGTACTGTGTAGGATCAGCGACAGTAACAAAACCAAATTTAGACAATTTGCTGCTAGGCACCATAGGCGTAGGCATGCCATTAGCAGTAGCCATGTTAACCTTTGCAAGTAAATCAGTAATATACTTGGTTTGTGAGAGAATAAGAGATCCATTTGGCATATGAGTGACCTCAATCCCAAAAAACTAGTGTAGTTGCCCTAGGTCCTTGAGAGCAAACTGACTATTGAGACTCTTGACTAGGCTGGCAATAAAGGATGGTGAATTTCCAGTGATGATTATATCATCCACATAAACCAGAGTCAGAATGGTAAAACTGTCACTGTGGAAGAAGAATAGACTGGGATCGCATTACTTGCCTTGAACCCTGCTGCACCAGAGAACTCTTAAGTCTGTCAAACCAGGCCCTGGGGGCCTGTTTTAGCCCATACAGTGCTTTATTCAACTTGCAAACCAATGACCTATCAGCTGCTTCAAACCCAGGAGGCTGAATCATGTATACCTCTTCCTCAAGCACACCATTGAGAAAAGCATTATTAACATCAATCTGCTTAATTGACCATTGATTAGTAACTGCAAGTGTGAGCACTGTTCTAACTGTTACAGGTTTGACAACTGGAGAAAAAGTCTCAGTAAAGTCACTACCAGCCTGTTGATGGAATCCTTTGGCAACCAGTCTTGCCTTGTATCTATTAATGGATCCATCAGGGTTCTCCTTGACCCTAAAGACCCATTTGCATCCAATGGGCCTTTTAGAATCAGATGGAGACACCAATGTCCATGTGTGATTCTTCAAAAGGGCATGATACTCATCCTGCATAGCTTGAAACCAGTGTGGGATAGTCAAGGCTTGTTTAACAGATGTGGGTTCCATATGAGTGAGAATGAGCCTAGGTTTGACAATACCACTCTTAGCTCTAGTTTGCATAGAGTGAACATTTTGAGGATAGAGAAGAGGAGGGATAGAAGCAGGACTAGCAGTAGAATCATATTGAGGTAAGGAAGAGGGAGAGAGAGTGCTTGCTTCTGCTAGATCAGAAAAGATAGAATTAGGTAAGGGTGAACTAGGCTGAGATGAGGATACAGGAGGGGAAACACTAGAAGTAGCAGTAGTAGTAGCTGGAGAGTTAGCAGATGCATTCAGAGACTGTTCATCAGAGGAAGAGCCAGCAGAATTAATGGGTGAGGATGGATTGTTTGGAGGAGTAATAGCAGGACTGACATGATTTAAGGGAGGGATATGATGGACAGTAGGGGAGGGAAACCGGGACGTGGAGTCGAAGGAGATCCAAAGGATGGATGGAAAGAGGGACGTGGAGCCATTGTGTAGGGATTGAAGGGAGCTCGTAGAGCTGAGTATGAAGGTGCTCCAGAGTAAGTGTCACGATGATAGCACACAGAGGCATCGTGTCCAGGTTTGTGGCAAATCTGACACGGAAGCTTGCCAAAATGGCCACCACCGCCACTGCCATATCTGCCTCCACGAGAGCTAGTGCTATGATTTTCAGCATTAGCAGTCACATGACTGGTACCAGTGGGAAATTCAGAGTTGGAATCAGAACCTGAGTGCTCAGTCGAGTGCGACACTGAAGACGGTGGAGCTTGAGCCGTATTAACAGATACCGGTTCAGTAATCACAGCTTTGCGATTCTTCTCAAGTCGCGATTCATGCGCAAGGAGACTAGACTCAAGTTCATCAAGAGAGCACAGCTCGTCTTTACTGTTAATCGCAGCAACAATAGGATCGTAATCCTCAGGAAGAGCATCGAGAACTACCTCAATGAGATTACGGAGAGGAACTGGATCTCCGATTGACACCAACGCTTCGCTGATGTCACGAACGTGAACCACGAACTCAGCAATGGAACACGAACCTTTCTTCAGGTTGTGAAGATCAGATCGCAACTGTCGCGCCTTGGTGGTGAGCAGAGTATTGAAGTAACGGTGAATTTCTGACCATACTTGCCACGAATACGTACAGTCGACAAGTTTCGGAAGAAGAGAATCGGAAATCGTGGAGAGTGGCCAGGTGCAGATAAGTGCATCCTGCTGTTCCCAATCAAGGTAATCTGGATTTGCACCGCCGGTGACTGAATCGGCGCCGGGAAGAAGACGCGGTGGAACACACGGTACAGTAACGAACCGTTGAAGACGATGACCACAAATAATGCCTTCGATTTGCTGTTCCACTGTTTGAAATTCTTCTCATCTAATTTGACAGAGATGAGATGTGAGAGTTTCACATGAGATGAAGGAAAAGCACCTTCAGTGCTGAAAGGCGATGCCATGGAAGCACTTAGATCGAGAAAATAGCTCAAGATACCATGTTAATAATGCAAGAAAGGAGAGAGATGAAGAAATTCTGTTATCGTATTTCATCACATTTATTAACAGTACAAATGATCCCTATATATAAGGGAGAGATGAGGCTAGGTTATAACAAACCCTATGCCAGCTGTACAAAGTAATTACTAGGAAAATAAGCCCTATAACAAGCTATATATATCTCTAATAATAACTACCTCTTCCATTACCTGGCCCCGACCTCCGCGTCTATTACAAAGGCGAAGATTCTAAACCTGGTTGAGATTCTACTCCTGACACAACCTCTGAATGAGGGACTCACATCAGGCAGGCGAATAACAACTTCTGTAGTGGCAACAATATGATTCATCAGAATTTGGTTTAACACATATTCAAAATTTCTGTGATGGCCACGAAGGAGTAACACCATGCACTTGTTATCAAGTTGCTGATTGTCTTGGTAAGATCAATACTGGTCAAACGCAAAATGATCTCATCAATGACAAATTGTGCTTTGTTCAGGTATGATGGGAGATGTTGATCTATCATCTGAACAGTAAATTAGTTATGAGATTAGTTATGAAAAGTAAATTAGATGGAGGTGTAGAGAGATGTTGAACATCATTCAAATATACATCTCAAGCTTTCTTCCAAATATCGCAACACAATTTGTAGGGATGAAAATCATCAACTTTGATTCAATGGACTGATACCAACTTGATTGAATTTGTTTGAATTGCTTGAGAGAAATTACTCCCAGTCTTGTTATTTATAACCAAGTAATTACAATCAAATCCCTTGATTATAGGGATAAAAAGCAGCAAACTAATCTATAAATCTATAACGATATTTCCAGGAACATATGCACTAGACAAAATATAATTCAAATTATATACATATCTTAATTATCACGTGTATATGCAGGTCCAAGGTAATGCATGCACATATGCACTAGACAGCATACAAAATCTTTTTAAGATCTTTATTTATGGGGCTTTGAATTATTTCAGGTTAACCAGATGTATTTAGTTGCCCCATTAGACAAGCATTTCTCTTTACTCTATGCTATTCTGAAGGAGCACATTGCTGCTGATGTTGACTATAAGGTTTGCTTTCTAATCTGCAAACAACTGTATTTTAGGCTCTTTGTTCTTTCACTATTAGACACAACATGGTTACAAAACTAAAAATAATTATATTTTGGATCAGTTCTTTGCTTGCTTAGTTTATAAACTGTGATTTGACCACCCATTTTTACTTTAACCATCATGTTTCACATGTTTATGGAGGAGGGTATCTAATGTAGCAATTGGTTTATCAGGTTCTTGTTTTCTGCACAACTGCCATGGTCACAAGACTTGTTTCTGATCTTCTTGGGAGGTTGAACTTGAATGTCAGAGAAATCCATTCAAGAAAGCCTCAGAGTTATAGAACCAGAATTTCTGATGAATTCCGCAGGTCAAAGGGTATCATCCTTGTTACTTCAGATGTATCCGCACGTGGAGTTGATTATCCGGATGTTACTCTTGTTGTACAGGTAATATATGTGGAACTCCTCCCTGCTTCACTTCTACTACAATATTATCAGCCTGATCGCGCCAGTCTCATATGGATTTATGTTTTGTTCACTGCATGTTTAAAAGGAAACTCATTACGCTCATTTGCTAAAAGTGCAATCCTTCAGTTATGATTTGATCACATATTAATTATATAATACTTTTAATTTTAATTTTCATGTTTCCTTTATTTGTCGAATGCTCAGGTTGGCCTACCGACCGATAAACAACAATATATACATCGACTAGGTAGAACGGGTCGAAAAGGAAAAGAAGGACAGGGCATACTGCTACTAGCTCCTTGGGAAGAGTTCTTTTTAGATTCCACAAAAGATTTGCCAATTGGGAAAGCTCGGGTACCTTCAGTCGATCCTGACACTAAGAAAAAGGTATTTGTCAAGTTTTTAGACAAACAAACCAATCCGTAGAGCAATACATGATTGTGATTTTGTCAAACATGTTGTGATTCGAAACATGCACTAACATACATTCTGAACTGTTGACAGGTGGAAAGGGCTATGTCCAATGTGGAGATGGAGAATAAAGAAAAAGCATATCAAGCATGGCTTGGTTACTACAATTCTAATAAGAAAGTGGGGAAAGATAAGAAAAAGTTAGTGGAGCTTGCAAATGAATTCAGTAAATGCATGGGGCTTGATACCCCTCCAGCTATCTCTAAACAAATCCTTCGCAAGATGGGTCTTGGAAATGTCCCTGGTTTACGTTCCAAATAGATTATTTATTCATTCTATTCAGTATCTGACAACATAGTCTTGTGTTAGAGAAATATTCTTGAGTGAAAAACGGTCCCTTATGATTTGATTTTAAGACTGGAAACTTCTAAATTTTATTTCAATTATCATAATGTCAATTGTAGCTTTTCTAGTTCTAGATAAATTATTATCATTTAACAAGTACTGCAGAAATGTCAGTGACAGATGAATTTGTAATGAGTCACTGATTTGTCTCTAAACTTGCTCCCTCTTATGTGTTTTATTAGTTAGTAGTTTCCAATGAGACTACTACATAACATTTTTTATCATATTTTACTTGTTAGATTTTGATTAGTCTTCAACTTTTTATAAATAGTTTCTAATGCTTTGTCCTATCTATCCTACTAGTGAAATATTATTTTGATATGTTATATAAGATTTAGGATGCTGTAGATATAATCAAAAGTGAGTTTTATATTATTAAAATATTTATTTTATGTATTTGAAAGTGTCTAAGTCAAAGAGAAAAATGATATTTGTGACTTAAGCGACTTTTAGATATATATTTTTTTGGATTGTAAAAAAATATGAATATCATGCTGGTGTAAATTTAGAAATTAAAACAAGAAGAAAGCCAAGGCCTCAAGCTCATGTTTTTCTAATGAATTTGTTTAAAGTTAAGAATGAGTATTGATAAATTCTTTTTAACAATTTAAAAAAATATATAAATAACCATGTTTATAGGTGCTATGTGTATTCACATAGTCATTTACGTAATTTTTTCAGAAATATAATTATATATATATTTTTAAAACATGAGTTATTATTAAAAAAAATTGAAGATTAATCCAAACTCATTCATAGTCAAAGAAACAAACATCCAACCCTTACTTGCATAAATTGAAACTGCCAAAACATTTTTGAATTTCATGAAATTCAAACTGGACATCTAAATAGTGAGCCAAACACTTTTAGGTGGTTCACACTTGATTTTATTTCACTCCATGCTTTCTCAAGCACTCTCATTTTTCGTTTTTTAGTGGACACTTATTTAGAATATAGTTGTGTTGATTGCCTCTCTTCAAAGCTTATAAGGCATGTTTTTCTATTTTAGCATGCTTCTGACAATATCGATCATGGTTCTATTTCTTCTTTCTTCTTTCTGTCAAACCATTGTATAGAGGAGTATAATGTGAAGTGACTTCATGAGCTAAGTGCCTTGATTGGTACGAAATAGCTAAAATTCTTTCAATGTATACTCTCCTCTACCATAAATTATCAAGATCTTTATTTCTTTTGCATTTTCTTTCTCAATCAATATTTTGAATCTTTTGAATACTTCAAGAGTCCCACTCTTGAATTTGATGGTATATAACCACATTATTCTGGTCACTACAAAAAATATTATCATTTGTGACGTAAATATCACGTTACAACAGTTAATATCACATCACAAATATTTTTTGCGACGTGACTAAATATGTCGTAGGAGAGCGTGTGTCAATTTATTAGTGATGTGATTTTCATGTCACAAAATTGTGACTTGAAAATCACGTCGCAACACTTTGCACAGATATCCATAGCATTTCAGTGCGAGCAGACAGAGCAGATGTTAAGTCAGAAATTGCAGGATATTAGCGACGTGATTTTCATGACAAATTTTTAATATGAAAATCACGTCACTAATAATAATCTGATATCAATAGTTTGCGATGTGATTTTCATGTCCTAAATTTGTAATATGAAAATCACGTCACTAAATCTATTTTTTTTAAAATAAATTCTTAAACTATTAAATATATTAATTTATACTAAATAAATTTAAATTAAATAAACTAATAAACCATTAATACTAAATAAATTAAATAAACTAATAAACCATTAATACTAAATAAATTAAATAAACTAAATATTAAATATAATTTTTTTAAATTAAAATAAATCATTAAACTAAATACTAAATAATATACTAAAAAATTTTAATTAGTACCTTGCGCAAATTAAAACTTAAAGACAAAATTAAATAAATTCTATGGATCAAGGTTAAAATCGTCTTTATTATTCTTCTCATCCATATGTTTTTGACCATCATTTCTTCATTTTCACCAAATAATTGATTACCCCTACTTTAGAATTGCATAAATTGCCACAATTGTGACTCTATTTTAGCTTGCCACTTCGCCACCGCCTCCATTTTCAATCCATTTGGCCCTTCATTTTCTGTCTCACATTACGCTAACTCGACCTTAATTGCCGCCTCACGTTACGCTGACTCGGCCTTCATTGTCGCCTCACCTTGCGCTGACTCGCGTCTCGCCTCAGTTATCGCAATTGTCTTATTGTTTCTTATATTTCCAGCGTCAATTGTGGTGGACGCGACGATCCTTCCCCGTCTTTAACTCTTTGAAATAAAGTTCTATCACCTCTTTTATAGGTGTTCGTTAATTTTCCACCACAAAAAAAAACACTCGTTAGGTTCCTTTCCGCCATTGACTTTACTCCAAATATAAAAATCTACATCTGGATGAAGTGACTCTAAACCTCTTGGAGTATATTCAGGATTATAAACCAAAAATTCTGTGAGCAATGTCTGATAATCCTCCTACACATACGATAAAAAATTTAAGTTAAATTAAATTAAATTAAATAATGAATGAAATATAACCACGTAATTTTCACGCCACAACAGCTCAGTTGCCACATGATTTTCACGTCACCACATCTCACTTGCCACGTGAAAATCACGCGGCGAAGTTGCCATTAAGTAAAAAAATAAAAACAACTTCAATTAAATAATTTACCATAACTTTTTGTGTACGGTCGTCAATAAAACTCCTCAATTTTTTTGTCCGGATTTTTTTAACCAGCTCAATCATTAGTGAAAGTCTCCCCAAACTCTTAGCTTAAATAATAAATTTAAATTTAGTTAAAAATATATATTATAAATCAAAATATAATTTAAAAATATAGTAATAATTACCATGCGTCGAGCATGCTCAGCAATACTTATACTTTCAACCGCATTAAGGCTACCCCATTTTTTATATCCTCTCACTTTCTTTGCATTTTTAGATTTAGCCTTAAATCCTGGTGTATCCCAATAGATAAGAAGTTCCTCAAAGACTTCTTTACCTATCCAATTGAGACGGATACCCAAAAGCTTCCAACGCTTTCTAGCACGCCGTAGCATTTCAGAAAGTCGTCTTGATGTTCGCCATAATATATTTTTTTAACGTCCCTCTTGTTCATTTCTTTCCACACACATTTTTCTTGCAATGTTGTATGACATGATAATAAATAGTTAGAAATTATAATAAAAAAGATTTAAATAACAATAACTTAAAAAATAAATAAATTATACATGAAATAACTTGAACCAAGCTTCTTTATCTAGAACTTCTTTAAAACTCTTCCAAGATTGCATATACTTTTGCTGAATTACATAACTTACAATCTTGGCAGCAGTCCGAATCGGTCCGAAACTAAACAAGAATAATTTGAATTAGCATTAAATATAAAATTATATTAAAACGAAAATGTATACTTAAATAAAAAGTTATAAATAAAAAACTTACAAACTTCCTTTAGACCAAATAAAATATCTTCCATCAATGATATGAATCTGACTCGGATCATTATCACTCTGAAGATCGCCCCCCTCCAACTCAATATCGTCATCATCCAGCTCCGTATGATCATCCTCACTTGCAGGTATATATGTGGCAGGTGAGGTGTGGAATCTCTCAATCTGCATGGATGGTGAAGGCACTCGTGTGGGATGTGGAGTGTGGGATCCCCCAATCTGCAGGGGAGGTGGAAAGCTAGATCCCCTAGTCTGTTGGAAGGATGAGGGAACCTGTGGGGAAGGTGGAAAGCTAAATCCCACAGTCTGCTGAAATGGAAAACGAGGTCCCCAAGTCTGCTGGAAGGATGGCGACATTTGTCGGGGAGGTGGAAATTTAGATCCCCCAATCTACTGGTATGATGGATAGATAGGTCCTCCAGTCTACTGGAAGCGTGAGGGAACCTGCAGGCTAATAAAAGATGCACTCCCAAATGAGAACATAGGGAAGTGAGGGGATATTAATGGCAAAAGCGGTTGAGTATTGGCCATGGACATATCATGTACCTGACTTTATGGGGGGGGGGGGGGGGGACACAAGGTCGATGAAGGTGATTGACATACTACTATCCTCGGGCGTCCAATCTTCTTACCACTACCACTACCTTTAATCTTATCAAATTAGGGTGGCATTTTACCTATTTATAAAGGGAGGATCATAAGAGGTTACAATAATTGTCCAACAAGAATACACGCTTCCCGACGCTTGGACATATGGAGCAAAACCATCAGAGAATAATCCAAGCCTAGCATTTTTAGGTTCTGCGACAAAATTAGGATGTGTTCGATCAACGTGCTTTCATGCCTCGCCATCAGATGGATGTCGCATAGTGCCTGGAATTGTTTGGTTTGTATGATGCCATATCATTTGACTTGCATTGTGCATTGAAGCAAACATTCTTTTTAATCTTGGTATTATAGGAAGATAAAACATGGACTTACTGTTACACGTTTTTGCTTACGGTTAATGTCTTTACTGCGAACTTGATATCTTGGACTCTTACAGAACTTACATTCCTCCAAAAATCCATCTTGAGTACCAAACTCATTGTCATAAAACAACATGCAACTACTAATGCCACAATCAATATTTCTTACTTCTAAACCCAACTTTGACACCAACTTTTTTGCATCATAATAACTTATAGGCAAGTTGTCTTTCGTTGCAATTGAGTCCAACATCATTTTTGTGAAGAATTCCAAAAATTGACCAGGAACATTCCAATTTGACTTGGCAGCCAATAATCTCACACACATTGATAACTTTGAGTCTGGCGACTCCTCAAACAATGGCGTATTCATCTCATTCAACAATTGATAAAATCTTAGCGCTTTCTCATTCGGAAACTCTTCCCCATCAAAATCTTCAGGTTGATCATAGGTCATGTTCACACATCAAAAGCATCGTCAACCATCTCACCAATCAAATTAAAGTTTTCCTCATATTCCACAGTTGATCGACTACTTAAAGCGTGCATATTTCTAGTTTCTGGTACGTTACTCGGAAATTCTTCACCATTATATGTACAAACCCAATAATTTTCAATGAACCCCTCCTATTCAAATGATGTTCTACTTCCTCTTGATCCTACTGATTCCTTGAGCGATAAGCTGTCTAGAGATTTGAGAAGAATTCCACCTTGTCTGTAGTCTTCCACATAGTCACTACTAAGGCAATCTGAAGAAGGTAATATGGAGAGAAGAACATCCTTCTTTTCACTGGAATTTATCAGCACCAATGACAAAAACCTCAATATTGCAAGCTACCTTAAAGTCTCAACCAAATCTTTAAGAACGATTAGGTTTAAGACATCATCTCCCTCAATCAATTACAAATATCTCATTATCAAGATCAAAAATCAAAGTAGAGGTTGAAGATGCAATAATTTATTTGCAAGGGTTTTGAACTTTTCAAAAGTGAGAGGAAGTTGATTTTCACAAAATCACAATGCAAAAGTTGTAAAGTTGTGTAAGGTTGTAATTTTAAAATGATGAAAAAATATTGTATATATGCTTGAGATTAAGCACAAAAATGGATGGAAAGTGTTAGTTAGATTTGAATCAAGAACATTTCATGACTTTAGTCAAATGAGCAAGTGAAGTGGAATAAGAAAGAAAAAAATATTTTGAACTATCTCTCAACTAATTTGAATCAAGTGTATAGTCTAATTTGAATCAGATAGCCCTGATTCGAATCAAGTGTAAATTCTGATTCGAATCAGTTCAAAAAAACAAAAGAGAAATGTGGAAAAATTGTCTGATTTGAATGAGGTGTAAAGTATGATTTGAATAAAATCAAGCAGAGGTGACCCAAAATTGCTTGATTCAAATCAAGTGTAAATTTTGTTTAGAATCAAAGTGTTTGAAAAACTTTGATTTGCCTCTGTTCAATTTGATTCGAGTCATAATATGTGCTTGATTCGAATCATGCACACAAAATCTCAATTTTTCATAATTTTCAAAATACTTTGAGATTTTTCTTTCCACCTATAACACCCCGATTTAATCAGAATTATTTTTAATTAAATAATTAGAGGATGCAGTATATTCTTATGAACTAGTGGATTTTATGATGTGGGGTGACTCCCTCGTTGGGAACTAGATGCCTTATAATTATTGAAGTTGAGATTATAAGGGTGCATGACTAAAAGTGTAGAATCATGGGGTGTATGGTATAATATAGTTTACTAGTATTATTATATTATAATATTAGAATTATTACTATTTTATAATAATTATTAAATAATTAATTAATTAAGGTTATATTTTTATTGGGATATATTAGAGTAAGAATAAGGGAAAATAGTTAGATTGTAGAAACAGAGAAAGAGAAGCGTAGAAGTGAAAAAAGGAGAAAACACTAGGAAACTAGGGTAGAAAGATTCACCGTAGGAATCAAGAATCGCGATAATTTAAGGTAAGGAGGAATTTTAACACTATAATGGATTGTATAATAATGGGGTATGGTAGAGTTTAGGTCCCATGGTTGTATGTTTTGATTTCTTCCTAATTGGTGTTTTTAGGGTTTTCCTCCATTGTTGAGTTTTGATGCTTTTTTTGTATGACTGATTGTGAAATTGATGATGTGTTTTGGTTGGAATCGATAGGTATGTGTTGGTAAATAATTAGCATGATTGAAAGATAATTTTTGCTGGAAAAAAATGAGAGTTTTGGTGTTGAAACATTGAAAATCGCATTTGGAAAAGTTGCAGATTTTTTAGTTCTGCAACAGTGGTAACCGGTTACTGGTCTGATGGTAACCGGCTATCACGTGAAAAATTGAGGAAAATAGACTACTGTGTTATGCAGTAACTGGTTACCGTAATGCACTAAGCGGTTACCGCTGGCAGATTTTGAAAAATAGAGCTACTGGCTTGTGCAGTAATTGTTTACTGGTATTGAGTAACCGATCACCACTGTGTTAGACAGAATTTTGTAAAATTGAAAACTCCATAACTTTCGTCTCGGGTGTCCGTTTGACGCGTCGTTTGGACTATTTTGAAGCTAAAATTATTTTCTATTCTATAAAAATAAATGGGAATACAGTAGCTAATTATTTATCCAACATTGATGCCTATCTGTGTGAATATTCATGAGTAACATGCTATGATTGGTATTGTGATTGAGTAAGATGATGTTGCATGAATGTTTTGATTGTGTGACATGATATGCATGATAATGATGATGATGATGATGATGGCCTGTATTGGCGTGATATTGATAGGTAAGAATAATCAATGTGAAATTATGTTGTTGCATGTCAGTGTCGCATGCATTCATTAAACATGGCCTATATTGGCAAAATGGTCTGCATTGGCGAAAGAGGGCCTGTATTGATGAAATATGGTATGTATTGGTGTTGTAGCTCCAAGTTGACATTTATTAAGTTGAGAATTTTTCCCTACTGGTACCACATGCATTGAGTCAGTGTTAGTTTCACCGTATTGCATGATTGTTAGTAATTGATCATTCGAGCGTTGGATGAATTTCTACTTTCGTTATAATGGATGTTTTGGGTTGTTTATGCACATAATTATATTGATGGGTTTCGTAGTATGATGAACAAGAAAAGGTGTGAGGTAAAGATGTATAATGATGTGTACTTGAATTTCTACCTGCTCATTATTATGCTTCCTCTTATATTATTTTGATATCTCGCCCTTTTTGTTTGAATGTCACCTCTACGTGGATAACGTGCAGATGATCCGAAGTAGCTTGAGGTCGAGATTAGCTGAAGAGTACCTCAGTTCGCGTAGATTGAGTCAGGATCAACTCTGATACGTAACACTTGAGGGTTTTAGCGCTTGTATTGTTTATGTTGGGAGTAAACTATTGTAGAACTCCACTTGTTGAATCTAATCGATGCTTATGTTGAATTTTGAATCATTATAATTATAACTCATGTTAAAGAGTTAAGAATAATTATTGTTGATGTTTTCTGCTATGAATAAATGAAAAGAAGTTCAAATTGGATGAACATGTGATTTATGTGTTGCGTATCTTTCTTTATGAGCATGTGTGATGGATGAAGATGTGATTTGATGTTGTATTTTAGAAGTTAATTTACTCTGATTTTTACTTAATTTACCAATGGAGAAATAGGGTGTTACACCACCTAACTTGAATCAATAACACACATGATTCTTATTATACTGACTCATGTAATTGACTAAAAGCATCATGATCAAACTTAAATATAACTATTGATTTATACATGCTATCTAAAACGAATCGATTCAAATATGATTCATAGATGCACAATCATAAAAGAGACTCAATAAACAATAATAAAAGAAAACGAAAAGACAAGCAACACAAAAATTATATTTAGGATACTCCCCTATAATGTATTAGAGACATACAACTTTAGTCTCTCCTTAAAAATATACAACTTCACTATGATGTTGTCATCTTTGATATTTTTTCAAAATGATAAGAATCCACATAACAAAATCTTACAATTTTTTTTTTAATCTTTGAACGTTATACACTTTGTATTTGTGTAGAATTTTCTCCTAAATCTTCATTGTCATCTTGAACCATTTACAAAACTTCTGGAGCATCAAAAAGTGACTTCTTCAAGACTTCATTGTTCTCAATTGCTTCCATTAAGAACAAAGATGTTTGATGGAAAATCACCATTTATATATGTAATTGTTGAGCAAGAACAATAAAAATCACACGTTATGTGTTTTCCAATTATTTATCCCCTCACTTGTTGCTCGTGTATCCTGTTCATGTATTTTTTTTTTAAAAACGTATTCAATTCTCTATTTATCATTACATATTACTTTCTTTCAATTTTTTGTTACTAAATTATTTAAGATTTATTATTTATATAATTTTTTTAATATTAACTATTATAAACATATATTATTTAACTATTTCATATAATGAATAAATTTAACTATTTTAATACATTTAACAATATATAAATAAAATATTTTACAATATTTTTTTCATTCGAATCATTTATGTTTAACACATATCCTATTTTCTTTCTAAATAGCTCAATTAAATAATTACTGATTTTTAATTTTTCTATTCAACCATTTTTTCCCCTTCAATTTTTATCTTTATAGCAATATAACTTATTTGCCACAATTTCTATTTTTATATTTATTTTTATTTTTAAATAAAAATTTCAAAATATTTATAACAATTTTGCACACCACACAAATACCTAACGTACATATATTATATTAGTTCCTATGTATCATACTAGTTCATTAATAAAGATAAAGGATAAATAAAATATATTTTATTTTAAAATTAAATTTTTTTTAAATTTAATCTCTGTTTAAATTTATTATTTAGTTAATCTCTAATGTTTTCTCGGTTTGTAAAAATTGTTGGAAATTCACCAAAATCTATGATGAATTTCTACCACAATGACAATTTAATTATGAGACAAACAAAGAAAGAAGACAAGACAAATGATTTTTGCAAAGTTTCTTTCTGTTCACAAACTGTGAAAACTTTCTTATTCACTTTACAACTGCAAAATACTGTGAGTATTTGCTTGACTTGCTTACAAAACATAGGGGTTACTTCCTCTATTTATAACTGAGCTTACACCCTAAGCCTAAAGTCCAAAATATCTTTTTGTTACTTAATCAAATCTAATCTATTCTAGACTTATATCAAATCTATTTAAATCTAAACAAATCTAATCTTTTCGACACTATGAATTGCAATTTAACACACCACCTAATTAAATAGGGGTTACTTCCTCTATTTATAACCGAGCTTACACCCTAAGTCTAAAGTTCAAAATATCTTTTTGTTACTTAATCAAATCTAATCTATTTTAGACTTATATCAAATCTATTTAAATCTAAACAAATCTAATCTTTTTGACACTATGAATTGCAATTTAACACACCACCTAATTCATTGTGTCTAAACTATCTATATTCATCATGACTCTTAGCCTTCTGAATACTCCGACTTGCACTCCCTTCGTCATGATGTCTGCAATTTGTTTTTCAGTTCTGCAGTGTTCCAAATTCATCTTCCCATCTGCTACCTGCTCTCGAAGATAATGGAACCTCATTTCGATGTGCTTACTTCGACCATGTGCTATTGGATTCTTTGCCAGATTGATAGCTGACATGCTGTCGATCTTCATGGTAATTGCTCCATAATCTTTCCCTGTTATCTCTTCGACTAAGTTCACCATCTAAGTTGCTTGACATGCACAAAGAGAAGCAACTATGTATTCTGCTTCGCATGATGATAATGCCACTACTGGTTCCTTTCTTGAATTCCAAGCAACTGGTGCACCGCCTAGCATAAACACATATCCTGTTGTTGACTTTCGATCTTCAGCATCACTACACCAACTTGAATCAGTGTATCCCATTAACTTACATTCTTTTCCTTTATCAACTGCAGGAAACAAAATGCTATAATCGAAAGTTCCTTTGAGATACCTTAGTATCCTCTTCACTGCTGCTAGATATGATACCTTTGGCTTCTGCATGAATCTACTTACCATACCTACACTATATGCTAAGTCAGGCCTTGTATGACAAAAGTATCTCAATGATCCAATAAGTCTTCTGTATTGGGTTGGATCAACATCATCTTCATATGCATCTTTCGACAGTTGCAGTCTTGGTTCTGCAGGTGTCGAAGTTGAGTTGCATTCTTCCATCTCAAACCTCTTCAGAATTTCTCTTGCATATCTTCTTTGATGCATCATCAAACCTCTACTGCTCTTATAGAATTTGATACCAAGTAAATATGAAAGCTCACCCAAATCAGACATTTCGAATTCCTTGCTGAGATCACCTTTGAAGTCTTCGATCTCACTTTTATGGCTACCTGTTATCAACAAATCATCTATATAGAGACATAATATAAGCAATTCACTCTTGCTTCTTCTTACATATACTCCATGTTCAGTTGTGCATTTTACAAATTCCTTCTTCCTTATGAAATTATCAATTTTCTTATTCCAAGCCCTTGGAGCTTGTTTCAGTCCATACAGGGCTTTATGCAGCCTGTACACCTTTCTTTCTTCGTCATGTTTCACAAACCCAACTGGTTGTTTAACATAGACTTCTTCGTCTAAGAGTCCATTTATGAATGCACACTTCATGTCCATCTGACATATGTGCCAACTGTTTATTTATGTTATACCAATAACCAACCTGATTATTTCGATCCTAACAGTAGGTGCAAAAACTTCATCGAAGTCTATTCCTTCTTTATGTAGAAATCCTTTCGCCACAAGCCTTGCTTTGTGTCGAGTTACTTCCCCTTTCGAATTCGTTTTCACTTTGTATACCAACTTGACATCAATTGCCTTCTTGCCTTGAGACAATTCGACAAGTGACCAAGTGTTGTAATCTTCGATAGACTTCACTTCTTCGTTCATTGCTTTCACCCACTTTGAATCCTTCAATGCTTCAGCTACATTAACAGGTTTGACATCTGCATAGAAAGCATAATGTACCAGCTCACCTTCATCATATATCACATCTGTGATACGGTGGGAGAACTGACTTGAGGTTTTGCGTTTGTGTTTACAAATGTTTCGGTTTAGCAAGAGTCGCCACCGACTTTTTATTTTATCCAAAGGAAATGTCAAAAAGCACAGGAAAGACCTTTGAGATGTTTTCTTGGGTTCGGGGGGTAGATTATGAAAAGGGAACGTGCTAGCACCCTTTTCATCCATGGTTACCCATAGGCTCTTAGTTACTTGTTTAGATCACTTGCTTTTGCTTTTCAATTGTTTGAAATGGTGCTTTGTGTGGTTTTGAAAGTATTTTGAAAAGAGGCCTTTGTTTAGGAGACCTTTGTAATAATTCTTTGTTTGAATGTATACAAAGGTGTTTGTCTTTTGAAAAATGTTTCAATGTTTGAAAGTTTGTTTTGGGAAATGTTTTGAAATTGTGTGTGTGTTTTTGATATTAGCAAGGATGTTTGCAAATTGATCAAGTAACTAGGAGTTGTCTACCCTACTCAAATATCTTTCCTACACATTTTTAACCCTTTGACAAGGTTGTTTTTCTGTGATACGGTGGGAGAACTGACTTGAGGTTTTGTGTTTGTGTTTGCAAATGTTTCGGTTTAGCAAGAGTCACCACCGACTTTTTATTTTATCCAAAGGAAAGGTCAAAAAGCACAGGAAAGACCTTTGAGATGCTTTCTTGGGTTCGGGGGGTAGATTATGAAAAGGGAAGGTGCTAGCACCCTTTTCATCCATGGTTTTCCATGGGCTCTTAGTTACTTGTTTAGATCACTTGCTTTTGCTTTTCAATTGTTTGAAATGGTGCTTTTGTGTATGGTTTTGAAAATATTTTGAAAATAGGCCTTTGTTTAGGCAACCTTTGTAATAATTCTTGTTTGAATGTATACAAAGGTGTTTGTCTTTTGAAAAATGTTTCAATGTTTGAAAGTTTGTTTGGAAATTGTTTTGAAATTGTGTGTGTGTTTTTGAAAATAGCAAGGATGTTTTGCAAATTGATCAAGTAACTAGGAGTTGTCTACCCTACTCAAAGATCTTTCCTACACATTTTTAACCCTTTTGACATTGTTGTTTTACCATTGTATTTGGTAAACAATCTTGTATTTGGATGTTAAACGGGACAGTCGTGGGTCATCATATGACCATGATAGCAATGGTGCCAAGTATCTTTAGCAAGTTTTTGAGGGACTAGATCATTTTTGTTTAGGCAACCAAGATAGCGTCATCGAGGAACTATGATCTTTTTGTTTTGTTTTGTTTTGCCAAGATACTTAGCATGCATACCATGGCCATTTTAAGGCAACAAAGTGGATGAAACCCTATGGGTGCTTGTGTGTATTGTGTTGTCATTTTACATGCATTTTTGTCTTGTGTTTAGTCATGCTATTTGTTTTGATTTTTTGGTCTTTTGTATACAAAACCCTAGTTTTACTATCATGGTATATGAAAGCGATAAAATGCGTAAAAGTAAATCTAAGACTATTACAACATTATTATGGGAAAGGGGATACAAGTTTGAATAGGGGGATATTGCTAAAAAATAAAGTCCTAAAACTATTACAACCATCTTGAATTTATACAATAAATAAATGAATAAGCAAATATTTAAATGTACAATAAAATATAAATATGCACAAATGTTTTTGTATTTATTTTATGTATGTAAAATAAATTTATTTAAGTCCTAAAAAATAAGAAAATAAAATGATTGTTTTTTGAAAGGGTGAAAACCCTAATTTTTGGTTTTAAAAGAAAATATATTATATTATTTACTTATTCATTTTTTGTTTAAGAAAAATAATAATAATATATACAAAAATGTTGAAAAATTAAATATTGTATGAAAATATTAATTTAAGTGTATAAATACTAAAAATAAAAAAATATAATATTTTTATATTATTTACAAATTTATTTAGGAAAATAAAGTATATATTATTTTAAAAAACTATTTTTATGCCAAAAAAAAATATTAAAAAATCAAATAAAATGTGAAAAATTAAAAGAATATTTTTTGTTATTTTTCATGTTTAAAAAAATAAATAAAAGTCAGAAATGTGGAATATTCAAGAAAATATAAATAAAATAAAAGAAATGGGCCAACGGGGTGTAGGAAGTAAACAAGGGGTGTCAATAGTTAGACAAAGCCAGACCCAACCCAAGCTGCACTTCGTCCCTGACCTTGAGACAAAAAACGCGTGTTCTGCATCTTCAACCTGTTCTCTCTTGTTCTTGCATGAAATCAAAAACTTACAACATAAAAGTTATAGCATTTTCAATCACGATTCCAACCATGTAAAAAACTTGATCTAACTCTAAGAAACCAGGGAGAATTTCAGTGCCCCTAATTTATGACCTAAATTTTTTAGCAACTTCAACATCCAAATTCTCCTACCTCAGTTAATATAAATACAAGATATGCATATGTACAACTCAAGGACATTAAGGACTACATTTTTGCTTCACAAACTTAAGCCTAATGATGCCTAGATAAGGAGATAGAAGTTTGAGAAATACCGGTTTCAGTCAAGTTCGAATATGGTAATGTAGGAATTGTGAGTGAGGCCTGAAGTTCTTTTGAGCTTGCTTGATGTTCCCTTGACCTTTCCCAATGCTTAGCTTGCTTTGAAATGGCTTGAATCTCCCTATAGAACTCAACCTGCAAACTTAGAAATTGAAAATGGTGAAGCTTGAAAATGAAGTTACAGTTGCTAGACAGGTGCTTGGATAGCTTGGATGGGATGTATGCAATGTGTTTGAAGTGGTTTCAAGCAAAACGCACGAGTGGAATTTGTTTTGGCCAAGGTTCTGCAGTGGTTGCCCTGTTTGGGCAGAAAATGGGGTTTTTGGTGTATAAGGGTGTTTGAGAGGCTTGGAAATCGTGTTTCAGGCTTGGTGTGATATGCTGAGGTTGTTTGAAATGAACACAAGACTTGCTCTTATCAGATTTTCAAGTTTTTGACTTTTTGCACAATTGCTTCCTTTTGAAGAAAAGGTTGAAATGACAAAGGCCAAGGTTGTACAAGCTAGCTCAAGGTCTGCACATAGTTGGTATACTTTTCCTGATATTTGTGGAGTTTGTTTGCTGCAAGATATTGGGTCCAATGCTCAAGATAAACAAAATTGCATAAAGTGTGCTTTATGGAAATGACATTGTTACCTTTATGCCATATTTGGATTAAACCCTTGTATAATGCTCTAAAGCTCAGAATCAAACCTTTGTCCAATGTATTTGAATTAAATTAAGGAGTGTGGAAATGTTTAAGACCTGTAAAACAAGTACAAGCATGCTTAGGACAGATTTGCAAGTTGTAACATGGTGCAAAATGCCTTGGTCAAAAGTGAGAAATGACCATTTTCATTCCTTCGATTCTCTCTAACCATAAATGATCTTGGAGAGTTCTTGGACATTTTGGAAAGATTGTAACATGATATACAATCCATATTTGAAATGTATTTTGATATTCCACTTGGAACTAGGTGAAAAGTTTCCATGAAGATAGGTCAAAATCCGGCTTAAACTAGGGCAAAATTTCACTAAGTTAAAAGTTTCGTGGACCCTTGTTCACAAAATCATAACTTGAGATCCAAGAATATTTTGGGAAAACTTTGTGAATCAAAGTTGTATATTTTGTGGAGTACTACAACTTTCATGTTGGAAGTTTTGTTTGAATCTAATTTCATCATGGTGAAAAAGTTGGGCAAAATTGGGAAAAAATAAGAAATTTTCATAACTTAGAAAATTTCTAAGTTATGAAAATTTTCCATTTTAAACCCTAATTTTCAAAATTAGATTTCTTGGTGAACAAGTTTCATGTTTTGACACATCTTGATGAAAAATGACCCTTGGCACTTGATTTTGACCAAAAAGTCAAAGTTTGACTTTTCAGTGTACAGTTGATTTTTGATCAGTTGACTGGAAAATTCATTTGTCAATCCAATGCTTTTGAGATCTTTTGAACTATGTGATTAGGTCAGGATGATGCTGTTGAGTCCTTGAAACCATGCTTGAACCCAATTTGCCATTGGCTAGGTGAAAAATCAGAAATTGCCCTTCTACAGTCAAAACCCTAAAAATGACCATTTTGCCCTTTTAATGATCTGATCAAATTTCTTGAGGAGTTGTGGTCCAAACTTGATCAAATGGTTCATATGAGTCTATAATGTTTACGTGGATAAAAAATTATGAGGTTTGACTGTAAATTGGCCACAGTTGACTTTTTTCCCAATACAGTTGATTTTTAGGTCAACTGTCCAATTGATTGGGCAAAAATTTGATTCAAGGCTTGAAACTTGGTATGAGCAATCTTAAGAGTCCAACATGAAGTATGAAAGTCACATGAGGCATTGGAAGTCCAAAAATCCCTGTGCAAACTCAAACCCTAATTTCAGGTCAATAGTGCAATGAGATATCTTGTGAGGAGAATCTTGATAAAATGAGAGGGAAAATTTTGGGGTACAACAACTGCCCCTGTTCAATCTTCTTGAACCTGAAGAGTTAGATTGGCGAGTTTTGTCGTTCGTGACTCGAAGGTAAAAGATGATTGGACACTAGAGTGCCCGTAAATTTGCACTCGTCAAAGTGTAGTTGAGGAAATGGGCTTAAAGATGCCATTTGGAGATGTGATAGAATCTTGTTGGAGATGGGATTAAAGATGCCATCCAAGACTGTTTGTTGAATTGTATGTTGTAAGTCAGAAGAATGAGTATTAGAATAGTTTCCGTGTCTGGAACGTATCTGAACGGTATCTGGAGACTGAATATGTATGAGCAAGGGAATAACATTTGTGTCTGGAGCATATCCGAGCTGTAACTGTATTTGAATCTGAATGAATAACAGAATGACTTCCATGTCTGGAGTGTATCTGTATTGTATTTGAATCTGAAATCTGAATAGGCGACAGAATATCATCCGTGTCTGGAGCATCTCTGAGTTGGAGAAAAAGTCAGAATAAGTGATAACATGGCTACCGTGTCTGGAGCGTATCTGGACTGTATCTGAATCTGAAATCTGGATAGGTGACAGAATAGCATCCGTGTCTGGAGCATCTCTGAGCTGGGGAAAAAGTCAGAATAAGTGACAACATGGCTACCGTGTCTGGAGAGTATCTGGACTGTATCTTGAATAGGTGACAGAAATGACTTCCATATTTGAAGTGTATCTGAGCTAGGGAACATCAGCATGGCTACCGTGTCTGGAGTGTATCTGGACTGTATCTGAACATTGAAAACTTGAATGAGTATCAAAAATGACTTCCGTGTCTGGAGTGTATCCGTACTGTATTTGAAATCTTTGAATATTTGTTAAAGATAGCTTTTAATCTTATCTTGAAAAGGGTAAAATGTTAGCTGAAACACAAAGTTATGTTGCATGAAATATATGATGCAATAAAATGTGTTTTATCAATGTTTATGATATATGAATGTAATGTATGTGTATGTAAGCTGATTAGCTGTATCACTGAGGAAAATAAATCCTTGATGGCTGGAGATAATAAAAATCCTTGACTGCTGCCGGGGAAAATAAATCTATGACCACTGCTGGAGATTCAAAATCTTTGATTGCTGAGGATGAGAAATCCTTGCTGACTGCTTAGGGATTAAAGATCCTTGACAACATCTGTGGGGATGTGAGAATCCTTCACGAATTTCCTGGAGGACGACAAACATTCTGTTGTGAGAATAATGCCAAGTGTTGTTTGAGAAACCTGCTTGGGGAAACCTGAGAATTTTGATGACCATGGCTGGGGATTACACAATGGGAATCCTTACTCGGCTGGGGAATAGGGAAAACTCTGGCGATCTCTACCGGGGATCAAAAAAAGGAAAACCTTGATCTGCTGGAGAATAAGGAAGGCTCTGATGGCTTCTGCGGGGAACTGAGAATGAGAATCTTCATTCTGCTAGGGGAATTTGAATCCTTGGGGAATTCATAGTAGGAAGTCAAGAATGAGAATCTTCGATCTACAGGGGATTAAAAATTCTGACAAATTCATGATGGGGAGTAAAGAAGGCTTTGGCAACTTCACTGGGGAATCAAGAATGAGAATCTTCATTCTGTTGGGGAGTAAAAACTCTGTGGAGAGTAGTTATACTGCTGGGGAGTAAGTTCAGGACTCTGGGGAAAAAAGCTTATTCTTGTTTGGAAAAAGTTCAGGAGTTTGGGTTGTATGCCAATCTACTGGGGAATTATCCTAGTTTGGGGATAAGACAAAAGTTAACTGTTATCTGGTTGATTCTCAGACTTTAAGATAACTTGCTGGGGAATCTGGGGAAAATTGAATGGTTTCCGCTGTAGATTGATAGTTGGAAATTTGAATTCGTTGGGGAAGAAGGTTTCATCTTTGCTGAGGGTTTGTAGTTCAAAGTTTTGCTCCGCTGGGGATTGGGAATTTGAAAACTTAACTCTGGTGGGAATTAAGGATTTGAAATTTAGCTCCACTGGGGATATGTATTTCAAGGTTTTAGCTCCACTAGGGGATCTAGATGATATACTGCAGGGGATTTCTCCTGGAATAGCCTAAAGACATTTTCCTATACTTTCAACCTGTCAGTAATTATTCTTTCCCATTTCGTTCATTTATAAACATGTGATTATATTCAAATGCATATGCTCATTTAATAAATCATTGGACGTTTTCAAATAAAACACAAGTGTAAAAAAGAAGAAAAGGCAAATAGTTTTCTGCACTTTGAAGTATCTTTGTATTAACTTTGTGTAAGTATTTTGTACAAAGGAGATAGACATCCTAGTAAGAGAACGTTGTCATAAAAAATGAGAAAAATTTATACAAAGAAAAGATGGCTATGTGTAAAGATTCCATGGGGTTCCCATTCTGCTATAGCCTTCGTAACTCTGAATATCTTGTCCATTCGTTGCTTCGTCCGAAGATGATTGGATTGATCAGAAGCCAGGAGCTTGTCTGTGAAGAGATTGTCCTTAAAGTGATCCGACGAGACATAATCATACGCTTTAATTCCCTAACTTTTGCCTGGACCTCCCTTTCTGGTTTTCGATCCACCGAGAAACCCTTTTTTGCCCAAGTCGCCCTTTCGGGTTTTCAACTTGCCGGGTGTACAAATTTTTTTTTATTTATCCCTAACTTTTTCCTGAACCGCCCTTTCGGGTTTTCGATTCACCAGGATACCCTTTTTTTCCTAGGTGTGTCAACCTAGCGGGTCATTTATGCGTAGTATCTTTTGACTATATCTGCGTTCGCAGGGTGCGACAAGTCGTCGCCGTCCATGGTGGTTAATATCATTGCCCCACCAGAAAAGATGTTTTTGATCACAAATGGTCCTTTGTACGTAGGAGTCCATTTTCCCCTGGGATCACTTTGCGGCAAGATGATCCGCTTGATTACAAGGTCCCCGACTTGATATATCTGGCGCCTGACTTTCTTGTTAAATGCCTTAATCATCCGCTTTTGATATGTCTGACCGTGGAAAACAACAGTAAGTCGCTTTTCATCAATCAAGTTAAGTTGATCAAGCCGGGTCTGAATCCAATCATCTTCACTCAAACCAGCATCTTTCATGATTCTCAAGGAGGGAATCTGAACCTCAATAGGAAAAACAGCTTCCATGCCGTATACCAAAGAATAAGGTGTTGCCCCAGTTGATGTACGCGCCATGGTACGGTACCCATGGAGAGAAAACGGTAACATCTCATGCCAGTCCTTGTAGGTGACTATCATCTTTTGAATGATCTTCTTGATATTTTTGTTCGCAGCTTCGACAACACCGTTCATCTTTGGCCGATAGGGAGATGAATTGTGATGTTGAATCTGGAACTGCTCACACAAGGCGGTAATTATAGTGTTGTTAAGGTTTGTACCGTTGTCAGTGATGGTCCTATCAGGAATGCCGTACCGAAAAATGACGTTCTGCTTGATGAAGCGGGCAACAACATTCTTTGTAACGGATGCGAAGGAAGCTGCTTCGACCCATTTGGTAAAGTAATCAATGGCCACCAGGATGAAGCAGTGTCCATTGGATGTTGTAGGCTTGATCTCTCCAATCATGTCGATTCCCCACATAGCGAATGGCCAAGGAGCTGTTAAGACATTGAGAGGAACTAGAGGTATATGTACCTTGTCCGCATAGATTTGACATTTGTGACAAGTACGAGAATGTTGATGGCAGTCAGCTTCCATGGTAGACCAGTAGTAGCCTGCCCGTAGAATCTTCTTAGCCATCGTATGTCCGCTAGAGTGAGTGCCAAAAGTACCATTATGCAGTTCAGCCATAATCTGCTCAGCTTCAACCTTGTCCATACAACATAGCATAATGCAATCATGATTGCGCTTGTATAGGACACCATTGCTTAAGAAGAACTTAGCTGAAAACCTCCTTAAGAACTTTTTGTCGTTGACTGAAGCTCCTTCAGGGTATTCTTGAGCCTCGAGATACCTTTTGACTTCGTGAAACCACAGTCGGTCCACTACTTCTTCGGTATTAATCTCGTGACAATGTGCAGGTTCGTCCATCCGTTCAATGGTGATCTGGGGAGCCTCATTATCCTAGTTAAGTTTAAACATTGATGACATTGTAGCTAGAGCATCTGCTAGCTGATTTTCTTCTTGCGGGAAGTGCTCGAAGGTAATCTGCTCGAAATGTGGTAACAATGTCAGGACATGTTCTTTGTAAGGGATGAGGTTGGGATGTCTAGTGTCCCACTCTCCTTTGATCTGACTGATGACCAAAGCTGAGTCTCCAAACACAACCAAAGATTTGATTCCCAGGTCTATTGCAGCCTTGAGACCAAAAATACAAGCTTCATACTCGGCCATGTTGTTGGTGCAGTTAAAGCAAAGTCTGGCTGTGAAAGGTGTATGACAACCTTCTAGAGAGATGAGTACCGCACTGATACCATTGCCAAGTGCGTTGGAGGCACCATCAAGGTACAGGGTCCATCGAGATCCTTGTTCAGGTCCGTCATATGGTCTGAAGTCTTCAATGTTATCCAATGTCATAATGTCTTCGTCGGGGAAGTCAAACTTCATAGATTGGTAATCTTCGACAGCTTGATGAGCCAGATGGTCAGCTAGCACACTCCTTTTTATGGCTTATTGGGTCGTGTACTATATATCGTATTCGGTGAGGATCATTTTCCATCTAGCTATCCTTCCAGATAAAGCAGGCTTTTCAAAGATGTACTTGATCAGATCCATCTTAGATATCAGCAGAGTGGTATGAGTCAACATATATTGCCTTAGCCGGCGAGCAGCCCATACCAAAGCGCAACAAGTTTTCTCGAGCAGTGAGTATCGGGTCTCACAGTCGGTAAACTTTTTGCTAAGGTAATAAATGGCATGCTCTTTTCAGCCAGACTCGTCATGTTGGCCCAGTACGCACCCCATTGAGTTATCCAAAACAGTCAGATACATGATTAGCCGTCTTCCTTCGACGGGTGGCATCAAGATAAGAGGTTCTAGAAAATACTCCTTGATTTTATCAAAAGCAGTTTGACAGTCATCATTCCATTTAATCACCTGATCTTTCTTCAACAACTTAAAGATTGGTTCGCAGGTAGATGTTAGGTGAGAAATGAACCTAGCAATGTAGTTTAGGCGTCCCAAGAAACCTCTGACCTCCTTCTCAGTGCGAGGGGCAGGCATTTCTTGTATAGCTTTGACTTTGGCAGGATCAACCTTGATGCCTTTGTTGCTGACAATGAAACCCAAGAGTTTACCGGACCGGACTCCGAAAGTGCACTTGTTAGGGTTCAGTCTGAGCTTGTACTCCTTCAACCTGACAAACAGCTTTTGCAAGTGGTCTAGGTGTTCTTCTTCTATCTGTGATTGGGCTATCATGTCATCTACGTAGACCTTTATCTCATGATGTATCATATCATGAAACAAAGCTACCATGGCGTGTTGATAGGTTGCCCCGGCATTCTTCAGTCTGAATGGCATCACTTTGTAGCAGAACGTACCCCACTGTGTAACAAAAGTAGTTTTCTCCATGTCTTCAGGTGCCATTTTGATCTGGTTATAGCCTGAGAATCCATCCATGAAAGAAAATACCTTGTGCTGAGTTGTACTGTCAACCAAGATGTCAATGTGCGGTAGTGGAAAGTCATCTTTAGGGCTAGCCTTGTTTAAGTCTCTGTAATCCACGCACATTCTCACTTTGCCGTCCTTCTTAGGCACAGGCACAATGTTAGCAACCCATTGTGGATAGGAAGTAACAGCAAGAAATCCAACATTGAACTGCTTCATAACTTCTGCTTTGATCTTTTCAGACATGTCGGGCCTCATGCGGCGGACTTTCTGTTTAACTGGTGGACAATCTTCTCTTGTAGGGAGACGGTGAACCACAATATCTGTATCAAGTCCCGGCATGTCTTCGTATGACCAGGCGAAGATCTCAACATATTCATTCAACAGCTGAACTAAGCGCTCCTTGACACTTGGCTCTAGGTTGGCACCTACTCTGACTTCTTTTTTGTCTTCATCAGTACCTAAGTTGATTGTCTCTAACAACTCCTCATGAGGTAGAATAACCCTTTCTTCCTGTTGTAGCAGTCTAGCCAATTCTCCTGGCACCTCACAATCTTCCTCACCTTCATAATCGGAATGGTAAACCAGATCTTCAGAGTCACTGAAGGCCATAGCAGAATTGTTACCCATGGAATCCGGAATGGAAGGGTATCTGCATTTGTGAGTGTGAGTGTGTGTAAGGGATATCCACCTTTAAACAAATAAAATATAAAAATAAAGACAATGAACACAAAAGTTTATATGTGAAAACATCCATGATTCATTAAAATGGCATATGAAGATGAAAAAATCAAACCCTTACAAATGGACCTATGTGCCTCGGGTAAGGCACGAGGTTAAAAGTGTACGAATTGTTTGAGAATTATTACAAACCAACATAAATGTTTGAAAGATAAATTACTGATTTATGAAAGTAATGGGAACAAAGTCCTTTGCCTCCCAGTTGCATAGTCCTCCGTCAACAGTAGGGAAAATCCAGTCTTCCAAGTTGCTCTCCTCTTCACTATCCTCCAAAGCATTGACTCCATGATGGGTGATCTTCACTGGTGGCCCCCCAGCCCGGGCGCGGCGTACATCCTTTTGAGCAGAAGTAGTGAAACCCAAGCCGAAATTATCTGATTTGAAAGGAAAGTCTGGAAGTTGCCCTTAGATTGTGCTTCCTCCTTCTTCAATCACAACCTTTGCATATTTGAGGGATGACATCCGAGGCACAGGTTTGGTAATCATGGGTACAGAAGACACTGTTTTGGTTGCCGCAATCTCCTCAGAAACTTCCTCGAAGTGTTGGAAAGGGGTCTCGATGAATTCACCATCCAATTCTACATAGCGGAAAGAATTTAGATGGCTTATCATGTATTCCTCTTTGCCGTGAACAGTTATGATTTTCCCCTGGACATGGTACTTAAGCATTTGATGCAGAGAGGAAGTGACGGCTCCAGCATTGTGAATCCAGGGTCTTCCCAACAAGCAAGAATAGGAAGGACGGATGTCCATCACATAGAATTTGGAGTTGAAGGTTTCAGTTCCCACTTTAATCGGGATGTCCACCTCCCTGTGGACCATCCTTTTAGAACCATCAAAGGCTCTGACAATGATATTGCTGGGCTTCAGGGTTAGGCCTTCACAGTCTAATCTATCCAAGGCTTTCTTCGGCAAGACATTTAAATACGACCCAGTATCAACCAGAACGTGTGCCAGAGTAGTCCCTCTGCATTCCACCGAGACATGCAAAGCGTCATTATGTTTTCTCCCTTTAGATGTTAAATCAGCATCGAAGAATCCTAGACCATTGTCAGCTGTTAGGCTAGCTACACATTCCTGGAACTGATCCGCGGAGGTTTCTTGTGGCACGTGGGTCGTCTTCAAAAATCTGATCAGAGCTTTAGCATGAGCTTCGGAACAAAGCAGTATGGCAAGCATAAAGATCTTTGAGGGGGTTTGCCCCAGTTGTTCCACAACATCATAATCGCTTTTCTTGATTATTTTTAAAATCTCTTCCATTTCTTTTTGAGAGGTCTCAGGGATGACCAAATGTTGAGCCCTCGTCCTGACGGGCGCTTCTTCGATCCCTTTCCCTCTATCATCATCAGCAGCAGAGGGGACAACCACATGAGTTACAATTTCTTCAATAACTGGAGTTCTCGCAGATATGTTGACCGGTACAGGAGTAACTTTAGGAGCAGCTGAGGGTCCGAAGATTGCCTTTGGAGGGGCAATCTCCAGAGAGAAAATTCTTCCACTGCGGGTGATTTTACTTGTTCCAGCAATGTTTCCAATTTCGAAAGTCTCTTCATCATAACTCTCTTCAGTTGATTCAATTTGTTTAATACCGTGGTAGAAGATCTCTCCACCATAGTTCCACAGTATTGATTTGTTGGACTTGTACGGGACGGGCCCCGACATGGTTATCTTCAAAGGTGCAATCTTCGGATTAGATGTAATCTTAACAGGTCTTTTGGAGACCTTGGAAAGATTGGCGGATATGGTAATTATCAAAACATCATTGACAGGAGTCGGTGTAACGAGAGTCTTTTCAAAAAAGGATTTCTTGGTTATCCATTAGGCGTTGGATGCCTAACTTCAACAATGGACAGTCGGTCGGTAAGGATGAACAAAGGCAACAATCTTCTTCACAACCTGGGAAAATCCCAGCCTTCAGAAAATTCAACTTGATTATCGGTAACGGAGTCATCAAATCATCAACAGTAGCAACAAAAAGGTCCTCTTCAACAGCATGGGCATTGTGGCCATGCTTTGGCATTGGAGCAGAGATCACATTCGGCTTTTCAGGGGCGTCGAATTCAACTTCTTTAGCGTCTATCAAATCCTGAATCTTATTCTTGAGGGCCCAACAACTGTTGGTGTCGTGCCCCAGGCTGTCTGAATGATAAGCACACTTGGCATTCGCATAGTAGAACGGAGAAGTAGTATTCGGATTCTTCGGGCCTCTTTCAAACTTGCAAGGTTTAACTTCAAGATATGGGGTAGAACCCGAGTAGGAGTCATGTTTATCCGGGTGTATTGCCGTGCAAGCCTTTCCACCCTTGCTTGGTTGGTTATGGGTTGATTGTTTCTGGGCTGATCAGCTGCAGACTTCTGAATCATTACGGCCCCCACCGCTGGCCGGTGCTCAACTCTTCCTTGACTTCTTTGGGAGTAAATAGTTGATACTTCCTTCTTTGCTGGAAAAGTCTTTTTGATGGTAGCGGAAGCAGATGCATCTTTTTGAATTTTCCCGCTTTTTATGCCGGCTTCAACTCTTTCACCAGTTAGAATCAACTTGGTGAACCCCGCAGACGAACTTCCAATCAGGTGATTAAAAAAGGGGCCTGACAGTGTACCCAAGAACATATCTACAAGCTCTCTCTCAGATAGAGGTGGTTGTACTCGTCCCGCCAAGTCTCTCCATTTCTGGGCATACTCCTTAAAGCCTTCATTAGAGACCATGCCCATACTCTGTAGTTGAGTACGTGTTGGTGTTAAGTCTGCATTGTATTGATACTGCTTGTAGAAGGCAGCAGCCAAATCCTCCCAATTGTGCACATCAGACCTCTCTAGTAGGTAGAACCAATCTAATTGTGTCCCTGACAAACTATCTTGGAAGAAGTGGACCCACAAGTCTTTGTCAGAAGAATGTGGTTGATTTTTTCTGACGTAAGATCGTAGGTGCATCTTTGGGCAAGACACTCCATCGTACTTAGCAAAAAGAGGCACTTTAAACTTTGGGGGGGGGGGGGATAACTATTCCAGACACCAACCCTAACTCTTCAAAGTCCAGCCCAGGCACTCTCTGCACTTCCATGGCTGCCAGACGTTCTTCCAGATTTTTGTACTTTTTATCTGCAGGAGGGTACTGTTGTTCAGAATAGTTTTCATCTTCCTCTTCTTTAGCCTCAGAATCAAAAGGTAATGCCACTCCTTTACCCTTTCCTTCACCCTCTTCAGATGTTGATGGGAAATCTAGGACCCTTCTGGTTTGACCTTCAAATCTTCTGCCCAAGGTAGCCACACCAACTCTCTTCTTTTTCTTTTTCTCTTTTTCCTTCTCTAACAGTGTTTTGAGCTCCTCCTGACCCTTATCCAAGGTCATGAGTAGCTGTTGGAATTGTGAATTCTGCGCTTGCAAGTCTTTAACCGTCTGTTTTATATCCATCTTGCTGAAATAAATAACAGAGAGATGAGGAAACTTGGTGTGAAGACCTGTTTATGCATATGATGAATGATATGTATTCATGTAATACATTCAAGGATTCAGAAATTCAAATTTGTTTTAAACAAAAAAGAAACACACGTCATATTAATAAGATAGAATTTGTTAGTACATAAATGCCCCATGGGAAAAATAATACAAAATTCTAATGTAAAAAGACGTTGCGCATCCTTTTTGGGGCAATGTAGGTGTTGAGAGTCTGCTCTTCGTGAAGTTGACGAGTAAGTTCCAAAACCTTCTTCTCACTTGCGTAGAATTGGGCTTCGAAAGTGTCGCGCTCTCCCTTGAGCTGTATCCAACTCCTTTATAAATATTCTAGTGATGTTGGCATGTCAGGATGTAGGAGAGTGTATGGAACCTCTCCTTCCATAACAGGGTCTTTGATCACAGGGAGAATGTAGGGGTAAGGCATCATAAGACTTTGGGCGCGGGTTCGTACCCACTTGAGGTATGGCTTAAGGGGGGTGGAATTCTTGTGTCCCAAGGTCTTACTGTCTACCTTATTTGGCATCCTCCAAGCTTGGATGAACCTTTGTCGAAGTCCTTGATCGTCGTTGTCGAAGTCAAAAACCAAGTCTGGAATCAGCATGTCATGTGGGCCATCCCTTCGGGCATACCCAAATTGTCTCAGAGCCAAGCAGGGGTTGTAGGTAATGCCTCCCCTAATGCCTAGTAGTGGGACATTAGGGAATTCCCCACAATGGTCGATGATGATAACATTTTCTCTGAATCGAGAACACCAATGAACATCTGAATGTGTAAGAGTCATCAATCGTTGTGACCACCTCAATCCTTGCTCATTCCTCAAGACTGATTAGGGAAGATGAGAAATAAACCATCTTTCCAGTAGAGGAGTACAACACATGAGAACACCTCTTTTCCTCATTGTTTGAGTGTGAAATGAGTGGAGGATATCCCCAAGCAATGTAGGAACCGGGTTGCGAGCCATGAAGATTTTGACAACATTGACATCTATAAGCTGGACAGAGTTTGGGAACAAGACCAAACCATAGATGAAAAGAGCCACAATCTCCTCAAAAGCTTACAGGCCTAGAGAATTCCAACAGTCTTGGGCCTTCTCAAACAGAGACTTTGCCAAGAAACCCTTGATACCACTTCTAGTTTCCCAATGGCCTATGACATCAGATGGTTGCAAGTGTAGGGCTTGAGCAACATCTTTAGGCTTTGGATCTCTTTCCGTACCGTTGAAAGGTAGTTGATGGAGAATAGGAATCCTCAGGAGTTGAGAAAATTCCTCCAAAGTAGGCACTAACTGATAGTCAGGAAATGTGAAGCAGTGGTGTAGGGGGTCAAAGAACTGGAAGAGAACTTTCACCATGTCTTCCTCTGTGTTGGAGTTGACCAAGTTGAGAAGTCTACCATGTCTTTCAGTGAATGGAGAATACTTTGGAATTTTGGAAGCAAGCTCCTTGAGTTGAGGAGGGATTCTCACAAGATTGACTTGGATAGTTTTCCTGCGGAGTGAATCCATAACCTACAAAACAGGAACAAAGATGAAGATCCAAATCCTTGAAATGGTTAGTGTATGCATATGATGCTTCATGATGCTCATGATGTTATGCACAAGTATTATGTACAAACAAATCACACAAGTTCCTAGTTTCAGGCTTGCATGGGGTTTCATAGGTAAGTACCCTCTTGAAGTTTAGTTGGCTCAACCTGTCCTATAAATAGTAACCGGGTTCTAAGGAGCTCAATATCACTGGATTATTTTCTGTGTTCATTGTTTCAGTTTAGCCACTTTACTGGCGACCGAAATATTCCAAGAAAACAACCCTCAATGAGTGTAGTATCAAGTATCTACCAACTTCAGACTGCACCAAAGCCGGTCATCTCACTACCCCTAAAAAGGCCAAGATGGTCAAGTAAAGGTTTTAAAAGTCCATTAGTGCTTCATGACATCACTCAGCGGCCCCGTATTCTCTTTGATTAACTCAAAGGCTACTGGTACCCACAAATATGTCGCGTTAATATAGTTATTGCTTCAACCATGTCGGTATACCCCGCACAGTTTCCATAATGTATTGCTATTTACCTATGAATGTTTCCCAAATCCGGGTAGAGGATTTCAAACCCAAACAATAGAATCAAAGTGTAAAGCATACAAGTCAAGCAAGATAAGCATGTAAAGGTGATCTAAACCCTAAGGTAACCCCACTTTTATAAAATTTCCCCAGCAGAGTCGCCAGTTCTGTGATACGGTGGGAGAACTGACTTGAGGTTTTGCGTTTGTGTTTGCAAATGTTTCGATTTAGCAAGAGTCGCCACCGACTTTTTATTTTATCCAAAGGAAAGGTCAAAAAGCACAAGAAAGACCTTTGAGATGTTTTCTTGGGTTCGGAGGGTAGATTATGAAAAGGAAAGGTGCTAGCACCCTTTTCATCCATGGTTTTCCATGGGCTCTTAGTTACTTGTTTAGATCACTTGCTTTTGCTTTTCAATTGTTTGAAATGGTGCTTTTGTGTATGGTTTTGAAAATATTTTGAAAAGAGGCCTTTGTTTAGGCAACCTTTGTAATAATTCTTGTTTGAATGTATACAAAGGTGTTTGTGTTTTGAAAAATGTTTCAATGTTTGAAAGTTTGTTTGGAAATTGTTTTAAAATTGTGTGTGTGTTTTTGAAAATAGCAAGGATGTTTTGCAAATTGATCAAGTAACTAGGAGTTGTCTACCCTACTCAAAGATCTTTCCTACACATTTTAAACCCTTTTGACATTGTTGTTTTACCATTGTATTTGGTAAACAACCTTGTATTTGGATGTTAAATAGGACAGGTGTAGGTCATTGTATGACCATAATAGCAATGGTGCCAAATATCTTTAGCAAGTTTTTGAGGGACTAGATCATTTTTGTTAAGGCAACCAAGATAGCGTCATCGAGGGACTATGATCTTTTTGTTTTGTTTTGTTTTACCAAGATACTTAGCATGCATACCATGGATATTTTAAGACAACAAAGTGGATGAAACCCTAGGGGTGCTTGTGTGCATTATGTTGTCATTTTACATGCATTTTTGTCTTGTGTTTAGTCATGCTATTTGTTTTGATTTTTTGGTCTTTTGCATACAAAACCCTAGTTTTACTATCATGGTATATGAAAGCGATAAAATGCGTAAAAGTAAATTTAAGACTATTACAACATTATTATGGGAAGGGGGATACAAGTTTGAATAGGGGGATATTGCTCAAAAATAAAGCCCTAAAACTATTACAACCATCTTGAATTTATACAATAAATAAATGAATAAGCAAATATTCAAATGTACAATAAAATATAAATATGCACAAATGTTTTTGTATTTATTTTATGTATGTAAAATAAATTTATTTAAGTCCTAAAAAATAAGAAAATAAAATGATTGTTTTTTGAAAGGGTGAAAACCCTAATTTTTGGTTTTAAAAGAAAATATATTATATTATTTATTTATTCATTTTTTGTTTAAGAAAAATAATAATAATATATACAAAAATGTTGAAAAATTAAATATTGTATGAAAATATTAATTTAAGTGTATAAATAATAAAAATATACAATATTTTTATATTATTTACAAATTTATTTAGGAAAGTAAAGTATATATTATTTAACAAACTATTTTTATGCCAAAAAAAATAAAAAAAAATATAAAAAAATGTGAAAAATTAAAAGAATATTTTTTGTGATTTTTAATGTTTAGAAAAATAAATAAAAGTCAAAAATGTGGAATATTCAAGAAAATATAAAAAAAATAAAAGAAATGGGCCAAGGGGGTGTAGGAAGTAAACAGGGGGTGTCAATACTCATACAAAGCCAGGCCCAACCCAAACTGCACTTCGTCCCTGACCTTGAGACAAAAAACGCGCGTTCTGCATCTTTAACCTGTTCTCTCTTGTTCTTGCATGAAATCAAAAACTTACAACATAAAAGTTATAGCATTTTCAATCACGATTCCAACCATGTAAAAAAATTGATTTAACTCTAAGAAACCAGGGAGAATTTCAGTGCCCCTAATTTATGACCTAAATTTTTTAGCAACTTCAACATCCAAATTCTCCTAGCTCAATTAATATAAATACAAGTTATGCATATGTACAGCTCAAGGACATTAAGGACTACATTTTTGCTTCACAAACCTAAGCCTAATGATTCCTAGATAAGGAGATAGAAGTTTGAGAAATACTTGTTTCCGTCAAGTTCGAATATGGCAATGTAGGAGTTGTGAGTGAGGCCTGAAGTTCTTTTGAGCTTGCTTGATGTTCCCTTGACCTTTCCCAATGCTTAGCTTGCTTTGAAATGGCTTGAATCTCCCTATAGAACTCAACCTGCAAACTTAGAAATTAAAAATGGTGAAGCTTGAAAATGAAGTTACAGTTGTTGGACAGGTGCTTGGATAGCTTGGATGGGATGTATGTAATGTGTTTGAAGTGGTTTCAAGCAAAACGCACGAGTGGAATTTGTTTTGGCCAAGGTTCTGCAGTGGTTGCCCTGTTTGGGCAGAAAATGGGTTTTTGGTGTATAAGGGTGTTTGAGAGGCTTGGAAATCGTGTTTCAGGCTTGGTGTGATATGCTGAGGTTGTTTGAAATGAACACAAGACTTGCTCTTATCAGATTTTCAAGTTTTTGACTTTTTGCATAATTGTTTGCTTTTGAAGAAAGGGTTGAAATGACAAAGGCCAGGGTTGTACAAGTTAGCTCAAGGTCTGCACATAGTTGGTATACTTTTCCTGATATTTGTGGAGTTTTTTTGCTGCAAGAGATTGGGTCCAATGCTCAAGATAAATAAAATTGCATAAAGTGTGCTTTATGGAAATGACATTGTTACCTTTATGCCATTTTTGGATTAAACCCTTGTATAATGCTCTAAAGCTCATAATCAAACCTTTGTCTAATGTATTTGCATTAAATTAAGGAGTATGGAAAGGTTTAAGACCTGTAAAACAAGTACAAGCATGCTTAGGGCAGATTTTCAAGTTGTAACATGGTGCAAAATGCCTTGGTCAAAAGTGAGAAATGGCCATTTTCATTCCTTCGATTATCCCTAACCATAAATGATCTTGGAGAGTTCTTGGACATTTTGGAAAGCTTGTAACATTCTCTACAATCCATCTTTGAAATTAATTTTGATATTCCACTTGGAACTAGGTGAAAAGTTTCCATAAAGATAGGTCAAAATCCTGCCTAAACTAGGGCAAAATTTCACTAAGTTAAAAGTTTCATGGACCCTTGTTCACAAAATCATAACTTGAGATCCAAGCATCTTTTTGGAAAACTTTGTGAATCAAAGTTGTATATTTTGTTAAGAACTACAACTTTCATGTTGGAAGTTTTGTTTGAATCCAATTTCATCATGGTGAAAAAGTTGGGCAAAGTTGGGAATAAATAAGAAATTTTCATAACTTAGAAAATTTCTAAGTTATGAAAATTTTCCATTTTAAACCCTAATTTTCAAAATTAGGTTTCTTGGTGAACAAGTTTCACGTTTTGACACATCTTGATGAAAAATGACCCTTGGCACTTGATTTTGACCAAAAAGTCAAAGTTTGACTTTTCAGTATACAGTTGATTTTTGATCAGTTGACTGGAAAATTCATTTGTCAATCCAATGCTTTTGAGATCTTTTGAACTATGTGATTAGGTCAAGATGATTCCATTGAGTCCTTGAAACCATGCTTGAACCCAATTTGCCATTGGTTAGGTGAAAAATCAGAAATTTCCCTTCTACAGTCAAAACCCTAAAAATGACCATTTTGCCCTTTTAATGATCTGATCAAATTTTTGAGGAGTTGTGGTCCAAACTTGATCAAATGGTTCATATTAGTCTATAATTTTAATGTGGATAAACAATTATGAGGTTTGACTGTAAATTGGCCACAATTGACTTTTTCCCCAATACAGCTGATTTTTAGGTCAACTGTCCAATTGATTGGGCAAAAATTTGATTCAAGGCTTGAAACTTGGTATGAGAAATCTTAGGAGTCCAACATGAAGTATGAAAGTCACATGAGGCATTGGAAGTCCAAAAATCCCTGTGCAAACTCAAACCCTAATTTCATATCAATAGTGCAAGGAGATATCTTGTGAGGAGAATCTTGATAAAATGAGAGGGCAAATTTTGGGGTACAACAACATCATCTGATGTAATCACACAATCTTGCAATCTTGCAGGCATGCGTCTTGTTCTTTGAGGTCTGCTTGTACTTGGTATATCTGTCGGTTCCTCTTGTCGAACTTCTCTTTCGACTTGAGTTTCTGGTTCTTCGAATAGGAGTTCCACTGAATCTTTATTGACATTTTCATTCCAACCCAATTCTTTAAACTCATCTATGATCACGTCCCAGCTGATCACAATTTGCTTTTTCACTGGATCGAACAACTTGTAGCCTCCTTCCGAATGATATCCAACTAGAATCATTTGACTTGAGTTGTCATCAAGTTTTCTTCTCAACTGATCTGGCACATGTCTATGTGCAATAGATCTAAATACCTTCAGATGACTCAAGCTAGGCTTCACACCAAACCAACATTCTTCTGGAGTAATTCCTTCTAGCTTCTTTGTAGGACATCTGTTTAAAATGTATGTTGCAGTCGAAACAGCTTCACCCGAAAACTCTTTAGGTAAATTCTTGCATTTAAACATACTTCTCACCATATTCATGATGGTTCTATTCTTCCTTTCTGCAATTCCATTTTGTTGTGGAGTATAGGGTGGAACCACCTCATGCACAATCCTTTCCTTTTCACATATCCTGTCGAAGTCTTTCGACACATATTCTCCACCACCATCAGTTCTCAAAACTTTGAGCTTTCGACCACTTTGTCTTTCGACCATACACTTAAACTTGGCAAATACTTCGATCACTTCACTTTTCTTCTTAATCAGATAAGTCCACAGCTTTCGACTGAAATCATCTATGAATGTAACAAAGTATTTTTTTACCTCCCATCGAATCCACTTGGATTGGTCCACATAATCAGAGTATATGACTTCAAGACTAGCCTTCGACATGCTTCATGCATCCTTGCTGAAGTTATTCTTGTGTTGCTTCGCCTGCACACATTCCTCACATACCTTGTTTGGAATGTCGATTTCTAGCAATCCTGAAACTATTTTTCTTCTCTTCAAACTCTGATGTCTCTGAAGTTGAGATGACCTAGTCTATAATGCCATATCTATTCATCTCTGCTAGCTGCAGTCGAAAGACACTTGTGCTCCATCACATTTAGTTCGATCTTGAAGGTTAGATTCTGAGACACAGGAGCCTTCAAGATTAATCTTCCATTTGCAACAACGACTCTCATCATTTTATCTTCGATTGACACTTTATAATTCTTTTCGACCAACTGCCCTATACTGAGCAAATTGCTCTTCATGCCTGGTATGTACAACACATTGGAGATTACTGACCTTTTTCCATCTTTCCTCATAATCATAACATCACCAATACCTTCAGCTGCTAGGGTATTGTCATTTGCAAATTTTACCATATTTTTCGTTGAGGGCTTTATGTTGACAAACCTGTCTTTCCTTCCAGACATATGTGATGAGCATCCTAAATCCAAGTACCATTGGTCCTTGAATCTATCTTCATCTTTTGTTGTGACCGTCAGCATCATCTCTTCTTCTTCATGTTTTGTAAGCTTCGCATCACTTTCTTGATTCTTTCGTTTTTCTAGACAATCACTCGAATAATGACCATACTTCTGACAATTGTAACATTGAATGTGCCTCTTATCAGGTTTTCGACCACCACCTCTTCCTCTATTTGCAACACCACCTCTTTGGTTGCCTTGGTATGGTCTTCTTTGATTCGACACATTTCCTTCGATCTGGTTTCCTCTACCATTCGATTTGTTGTAGCCACCTCTACTTCTGTCGAAACACTTTCCTTTGCCTTTGGTTTCTTTTGATGAATCTGCCTGCAAGGCCACATCACTCTTCGATTTTCCTGCAGCTCTTTCATTCATTCTTTGTTCATGAGATTCAAGCGTCCCTTGAAGCTCTTCCTTTGTCAATTTCAACAAGTCTTTCTCCTTTTCTATCGCCACCACTATGTGGTCGAACTTAGGAGCTAAAGATCTCAAGATCTTCGAAACAACAGCTCTTGTTGTTAATGTTTCTCCACATGCCTTGATTTGATTCACTAGTTTTGTAACTCTAGTGAAGAAATTAGATATGCTCTCATTATCTTCCATCTGAAGAAATTCATAGGTTCTCTTGTGAGTTTGTAACCTCACTTCTTTTACCTTTTCTGCACCTCCAAAGGACTTCTCAAGAACGTCCCAAGCTTCTTTTGCAGATTTTGAATCATTCACTTTTTCAAAGTTTTTTGGACTCGGGCATTGATGAATTATAAAGAGCGCTTTGTAACTCAACTTCTCAATTTCTATGTGTTTCTTCTTTTCTTCTTCTGAAGTGTTTTCTTCAAGCACTTCGACTCCATCTTTTACAAGGTCCTAAAGACCTTGACACCTGAATATGACTTTCATTTGTTTATACTAATACTCATAGTTGTCTACTTTCAGAAGTAGTAGAGTTGTTGGATAATTTGCATTCCCATAATTTGTCATCGTGAATTCTTCAATCGTATTTGATTGACACTTCCCTCGAATCGAAACAAAGCTCTTGATACCAGATGTTGGAAACTCACCAAAGTCTATGATGAATTTCTACCACAATGACAATTTAATTATTAGACAAACAAAGAAAGAAGACAAGACAAATAATTTCTGCAGAGTTTCTCTCTGCTCACAAACTGTGAAAACTTTCTTATTCACTTTGCAACTGCAAAATACTATGAATGACTTGCTTGACTTGCTTACAAAAAATAGGAGTTACTCCCTCTATTTATAATTGAACTTGCATCCTAAGCCCAAAGTCCAAAATATCTTTTTGTTACTAAATCAAATCAAATATATTCTAGACTTAAATCAAATCTATTTAAATCTAAACAAATCTAATATTTTCGACACTATAAATTACAATTTAACAAGAATAATGTGTGGAGGGTTTTAATCTTCTAAAGGAGTTAGACTCCATTGTTAGAAGTATGAGACTTTGGTGAAAACCAAATAAGTGTAGATGATGATGTAAATATAAAGGTGAAAAGAAAGAAAAAGAATGATATAAATATGTGTGTGTTTATATGTGAGATAAGTAAGTAAATACAGTAATTGTCTGTTTGATATTGATGATAATTATGAAAGTAATTATTCACTACAATAATGTAAATAAGTATTTATTTTTATTCCTTCTGTTCTAAAATGAATATCTTGTAAAAAATTTGTACATAAATTAAAAAATTTAATAATATTATCTTAAGACATTACGTTTTTATAAAATTAATTTTATTAATATATTAAAAGTAATTTTTAAAATTTAAAATTTAAAATAAAATTAAAAAAATGATAATTATTATTATATTAGAAAGTGAAAATAATAATCATTTTAAAATAAATTTTATTTATTAAAACGATATTCACTTTAAAATAGAGAAGCTAGATGATGGGTTCGAGGAAGAGAGGAGAATGAATAGGCTATTAATGTTAATGAAAGTATACTATTTATGAAGTAACTTGTGAATGAAGGAAATAACCAAGGATAAAAACCACATCAAATAAATTATCTTTTTAAGAAACACACAACAAAGAAAAGAATGGTAAATTTGGTAGGAGACTATTTGGCAAGGATTGTGCAGAAATTATTGTGTCACCAAATGTTCTTGAAAGTATTTTAATTTAAGATGATTACATCTGGATAATGCATCCGATTCCAAGTGTGATATATATCATAATTCAAAACATAAGACTTGAACAAAAAAATATTAAGTTTATTGTTATACTACTTCGATTTTTATTTATAAATTTAAAAAAATTACATATATTTTTAGTCTTTTTAATTTGATATTTTTTAATTTTTAATTTCTATTTTAAAAAGGCAAAATATTTATTTTGCTCTCTTAACTATAGGTCATGATTCAGTTTGGTCTTTTAATTTTTTTTCGTGCTAAATTGATCCCTTAAGTTTTAAAACGTAACCACGTTAGTCCTTCCGTTAGTGAAACGTTAGTCAAATTTAAAAAATAGATTTCAGGTGGCATTTGTCTTGCTGAAGTGGCTTCTTGGAGGCAAGGTGGCAAATAATAAGGAAAGACAATCTCCAAAAGCAAACGAAAGGATATGCATATTCATTTTATCCAAGTCCAAAACCAAAACCAAAAGAAAGGTGAAGAACGAGAATTTGCAGAAGTGATTTTGAAGGGGTTTGCGAAGGTGATTGCGTTTCAAGTAACTACTCTCATACTCGTTGGTAATTGGTATTTAGGGATTTAGGTATTTCATCCATTGTTTGTTCTGTGATCTAGGGATCTAGGTATCTTATTCTTGTTTGTTCTATGTGTCTTCATAACTGAATGTTTGTTTTGCGATTTCGGTTTAATGGATGAATTTATGAAACTCGTAACTCACCACAGTGGTGAATTCGTTGATCCAGAGGTTAGTGTCTATGAAGGAGGCTTGGTATCTGAATTGTCAGTAGATGTTGATAGGTGGAGTTACTTCGAGTTAGTTGGTGTATTGAAAGACTTAGGTTATACAGACAATGTAGAGAAAATGTATTACAAAGACCCACAATTTGGGATGAATGAATTAGTTGATGACAAAGGTGCTCTAGAAATTGCAGACCTATTCAGAGTGCACCATAGTGTTCATGTTTACATTCAACACAATTTGTCTCAATCTGAGTATTATGATGGTCCTGTTGAGGAGCTTGATAACATTGTAGATGAGATGGAGGAGTTGCTTAGCAAGCTGCATGATGATATTGAAGAAAAGTTACATGAGTTTGTTGTTGGTGTGAATGATGTAAATGTTGTTGTGGAACAAAGTAATGTTGGACTGAATGATGCAAATGTTGGGGTGGAAGCAACAAGTGTTAAAGTGGAGTCAAATAATTTTGAGGTGGATCCAAATACTGATGGTTAGGTGCATGATGAATCCAATTCTGATGACAGTGATGATGAGAGTTACAAGTATGGTAGTACCCTAGAAGTAGCCTTTGACGATGAACCTGATGGTTATGAGGACATTGATGAAAATGAAATTGCAGACCTAACTGTGTATGACAGTAACGAAAAATCAAAGGGAAAAGGAAAAGGAAAGTGTAGCAAAGATACAGTGGAATATAAAGGGAGTGACAATGACAGTGATGATCTTCAAAGTGGTTGTGACAGTGATGACAGTAGTGGGGTTAAAAGGAAGAAATACCCAATTTTTAAAGAGATAGAGGATATGTCCAATTACAAATGGGAATTAGGAAAGTATTTTACCTCAAAGGATGACATTAAGGAAACAATGGCCTTGTATGTTGTTCAAAATGGAAGAGTCCTCAAGACCATAAAAAATGATAAGAAAAGGGTGAGGGTGAGATGTAAGTAAGGTTGTGAGTGGGAGGTTTATTTTGCCAAGTTATTAAATGAGGAAACCTGTAAAATAAGGAAAGTAATTGACAATCATAACTGCAGTAAGGAGTATAATGTGAGGATGTTAAGCACAAATTGGTTGAGCAAGAGTATAAGTGTGATGTTGTGCTCAACAATATGTCAGAGGCCTTTAACAATGTTATTGTTGAAGCTAGAGCTAAACCATTAGTAACAATGCCTGGGGAGATCAGAACTTACATGATGGAGAGATGGGCAAAAAACAAAATGAGGTTCCAAGATGTATCTGGTAATAATACTTTGCCCAACATTATAAATAAGATGGACATAATAAGTGCCTTTACAAACTTATGGCTTGTCGGGTATGGTATGTTATTGTTAATGTTAATTGTAGAATGTTAATTGTTAATGTTAATTATAGAATGTTAATTATTATTGTTAATGTTAACTGCAGAATATCAGATGAGCATATGTTCGAAGTAAGGCATGTGGAAAACCCAACTAAAACATTCATCGTGAACTTGAAGGATTACTTATGCTCCTGTAGAAGGTGGGAACTCACATGACTTCCATGTGTCCATGTCATGTCAACCATGAAGAGTAGGAATTTTAAAGTTGATGATTACATTCCAGATTATTATATGGTATCTAAGTACAAGGCATTATATAGGTATGTGCTTTATCATGTGGATAAATCCAATTTGTGGGCCAAAACTCCATATCCAGATGTGCAGCCACCTAAGTTTAGGAAGATGCCTGGTAAACCAAAGAAAAGGAGAAACCTTGAGCAAGGGGAGATTGATGGAAATGACAGAAAATTGAGAAGAACTGACTTTATTGTAAAGTGCTCTAGGTGCAAGAAAATTGGACATAGCAAGAAGACCTGCAAGGTCACACCAACTGAAACACAAGGCACTGCAACACAAGACACTGCAACTCAAGGCAATGCAAATCAAGGCAATACAACTCAAGGCAATGAAACTCAAGGCATTGCAACTCAAGGCAATGCAACTCAAGGTAATGCAACTCAAGACACTGCAACTCAAGGCACTACAACTCAAGGCAATGTAACTCAATGCAATACAACTCAAGACACTGCAACTCAAAGCAATGCAACTCAAGGCAATGCAATAAAATGAATGCAACTCCAGGCAATGCAAGTCAGGTTGGTACTAATGCAAGTCAGATTGGGACAAGACAATTTTTTGCATATCAAACCACTGCAAGTCAGGTTGCAGCAACACAAGCATTATCTAAACAGGGATACATGAATGCAACTCAGTCTTCACAAGTAAAGGCAGTACCAGCGCAAGGCACAAACGAGAAAGCAAGAGGAACTGGAAAGCTACAAAAACTTGGTGTGAGAATACCATTTGTACCCCCAGGACCAACAACAAGACTCTCAACAGCCAAGAATGCAACCGGTTCTACCACCAGGTGATCTACTCCAACCAAAAGAAGCACATCAAAGAGGACCATCTAGTTATAATTTTAGGCTTTATGTATTTTGGAACATGTCTATGTAACATGTTATTCTGTCAACCTTTTGGAACATGTCTATGTAATATGTCATTTTATCAACCTTTTGGAACATGTCTATGTAACATGTCATTCTGTCAACCTTTTAGAACATGTCTATGTAACAAGTCTATCTATTTTGGAACATATCTATGTAACATGTCAACTTCATATTTTCAATTCAAGTAATCTGATGTGTTCATTTATTAGTAATGCTCAAAATTATGTTGCTACAATTAATGATATGCTAAATAAAATAAGTCATATTAAACTGATAAAATGTGTTAAAATTACACATAAGGTTGCACATAGTCTTCATAAACTGATAAATTATGTTAGAATTACACATAAACTGTGTCAAAATTACACACAAAGTTGCTACATACTCCTAATACAACTTAATGAAGAATACATATAATATTACAAAACACATAATCTTTAATGTTTTTTTCCACTTCAACATCTTGTTCAGTTGAATTTGAAGTTCTAACACAGCATCCCCTAATTCTTCATTTCTAACCCTCAATTTTTCGTACTGATTCTTGGTTTCATCTAAATCTTTTACTATGCTTTCCAATCTATTAATCAATACTTGGTTTATTTCTTCTGCCAATTCATCATGAAACCAATCGAAGAAACCACATCCTCTTTGCAAGGATACCTGTAAATTTCAAAAATTGATCAAACCCATTTTACCATCTTTTAATATACCCAAACAAAAATTAGGACTTACCTTGTAATTGTGACAATCCAAAATTTCTTTCCATAATTCTTCTTAGTGGTTGCCCTACGAAGAACAGTGTTTTCTCTACAATGGCAAAGTGGTGTAATTCCCGAGCTACTGTATATACATGACCCAACTTTCAGATTTCATCAGGTTCGTTTACCAAGAAGAATGCTTTGTATTCATGGAGAATGGAGCGAAACGACTTGACCAATATGAAGACGGAGATGAAAACGCATCTGGAGGAGAGGAGATTTTATGCAAGTGAAGGTTCAGCATCTGGAGTAAACAAACCTGATGATGAAGAACTCATATAAAGAAGATGAAGATAACTTGTCAGCTTACCATTCATGTAGGTCAAGTTAACAGACGTTGAGTCCAACTGACGAAAGGGACTTCTTTGTTACGTTTTGAAACTTAAGGGACCAATTTGGTACGAAAAAAAGTTAAGGGACCAAACCGAACCATGATCTATAGTTAAGGGACCAAAATGAGTATTTTGCCTTTTAAAAATTAATTTTTTGATGTTTAAATTTTATTTTCTTTAAATTTTTTATAGTTTTTCTCTAATTTTGCAAACGCGACAGTGATAATTAGGATAAAAAAACATGGCATTGATGATTAAGTTTATTTATTAATTCTTATTTTTTAAATCTTTTTACTGAATAAATTATTAGGTTTTTTTAAAATTAAAATTAAAATTCTAGACCATAGTCCATTAAGCTCTAGCATGGCTAAGCACTAATGATGGCAAAAAATTATGCATATAAAAGTTATATAAACACTTGTCATATTTTATATAAAAAAATGATGTGAGACTTGTTTAGAATCACTGTCAAGTAATCACATTCTAACATTGATCTCATTTTTGTTCATAAATCTTTAGATGCTTTACAATATTTTGCAGCTTACTTTTAACCAGATGAGTAGGATGAGATCTGAGTAAAATAAGGATGGGTGATTTTTGTTGTAACACTTGCTTGTAAATTGTATCTAATGCTCTCTCTTTATCTATATTTTATGTTATATATCAAACTTGGTTTTTTAAGTATCCTTGGTCGTCTTTCCATATTATGATTTGACATACTTTCTTCTTTGCACATCACTCGTTTTTATTTTAACAAATTAAACATTTATAGGTGAAATCCAATCAAATTTTGTTGGAGAAATCCGGGAGTCGACACGAGGAGTATTTTTATACTTTGGACACTTTTTTTTGAACAACATAACATATTTGTGAGAGACATACCACATACTCACTCAAAATATTAAGGTGATAGGTGTGTGGATTTCCCCACTTATAAATGATCAAATCTTCACATTCTTAACTAATGTGGGACTTTCTCACACTACTCAAACTTGTAATTATTTTTAAACACTCCTCTCAATTGTGAGTCTATTCACAATGATCCCCCTCAATTGAAAGCTCTTTTATTCATATACACTTGTACTGCCGTTGAAATTTTTCAAAAGGACACCTCCTACAACAATTTTGATACAAGTACGTTGGTCCTTTCACTCGAAACCAGACTCTGATACCACTTGTTGAATCAAAGTATTCTCTTATTCATCATTAAGTATAATGGTCCTTATATACAACATATGCATGAGCTTTCATCATTACTTGAGCAACAAGCAATTTGCAACTAACTTTAACACAAACTATATAAAACGACTTATAATCAATCATAACAAACTATACACTACAAAGAGTGCAAAAAGGCTCCTCGTGTTGACCTCCTGAATTGCCTCAACAATGGTATCATCACCCTGATTGTGATCCTTTCTAACTGAAAACTGCAATATTTCAGTTACAACCACCTTCTTCCTTTCTTCGTCATCACTCCTTTTTCTTTTTCAAGAACCACCTCTATTGTGTTTCTTCTTCACCTTCTTTTCGTGCACCTTTTATGTTCCTCCCTTCAAACATGAATGAACCTACACCAGATAGATTCATTCAACCAACCATTCCAAGATTTGACGGCTTCTACGATCATAGGTCCATGTTAATGGAGAATTTTCTTCGATCAAAAGAGTTTTGAGGATTGATCTAAAATGGAATCATGGTGGTGAAGGAAAATTGCGAACAAAACGCAGCGGAATATAAAAATTTTCCTTTAGCGATCCTTACGAATGAGCATGGTCAGTGATAGAAATATTTACCTCTTGTGGCGATTCAGAACTTTGATGTTGTGATCACGAGCGTTGATGAAGAATAACGCCTCTACTCAGTCCACACGAACAGATTGCTTCCGGTCACAGTGCTAGCTGATCACGAACGGAAACCTTGAGTGAGAGAGAGAGTCAAAAACGAAAATGCATCAAGTGAAATTGCTTCATCACAAGGGATCTATTTATAGAATCACTCGTGTGGGCTACAAGCTAAAAGCCCAATTAAGGCTATAAGCTAAAAGCCCAATTAAGCTTATGGACATCATACCTTATGATGTACCATATATCACTTATCCACGTGGCACCTTACCATTTTCCGTATTACACTTAAGTGCACCGTACCTTACGGTGTTCCTTATTTATTCTATCTCTCATCAACCTGTCCTTATGTGTGTGACCCTATAGATTTTCGCGACGTTGACAATTATATTAAATCACACATTTAATATAATAAATAGTGAGCAGTATCTAGCAACACATCACTGTTACCCAAGTCACGAAAATGTCATGTGATCTGACCAAACCTTTTCCGTGATAATATTTGTGTTGTACAATTACCCTTTTGCCCTCATGTCTATATTGAACACAAGGCATACACTGTGTCACCCTTGTCCAGTTCAATATTGGGCCCTTAGACATTTATCCTGTTATGCAGGATGAGCAAATTCCATCTAGGTCACTCATGTCCCTTAGCATGCTTTGTGAAGTACCCATCAACCATCTTTATAGTCATCCAGTTATGGATGACGTTTGATCAGCAATAAAGTATTTGACTCTACATCTAGGGTCCATAGTGGTTTCAGGTCGAAGGGTGGTATACACCATTATCATCATGAGAATAACTTATGACACTTTGCATAACATTCTATGTAGTATTCTCATAACGGGTCAATCCAGTATAAATATTACTCCTAATATTCATACCTATGTCAAGACTTGATAACTCCTTATCTATGATCCATGAGATGTGATCATCAATCTATCTTCATAATAATCTTAATGCTTTAATGTTATCCCACTTCACATTAAAGCTTGACTACGAATACTTTAAGAATAGTTTCTTATGTTTAATGGGATCTCATGATTAAGTCACACTTAACATTTCATTAAACCAATAAACCATTCTAGGGACTTTATTATTTTGGAAAACAAACATAAAAAAGAAATGCCTTTTATTATTAATAAATAATTCGATAGAAGTACCAAAAGTATTGGCCTCTAGGGCTTACACCAACAGGTGGCACCTGCAAATGGTAATCAAGAATAGTTGAAAGTTATGGAAGAAAGCAAATTGAAAGATTTAAAGGGAAAAAATTATCTGTTTCAATCCATATATAGATAAATGTTGGAAACCATTCTTGTTCGTGACACATCCAAAGATATTTGGAATGAAATGCACAGAAAGTATCATGGATCGTCAAAGGTTAAGAGAGCTCATTTGCAGTCTCTACACAGAGATTTTGAAGTTCTCACTATGGGAGAATATGAATCTGCTGATGAGTGCTTTGCAAGAACACTTGCCATTGCCAATTGTATGACTACACAAGGAGAGAAAATGGAGCATGTAATGGCAGTTAATAAAGTCTTGAGATCAATGTCAACAAAGTTCAATTATGTTGTGTGCTTAATTAAAGAATCTAATAATGTGACAACTCTTTCAATTGATGAATTGCAAAGAAGCTTGATTGTACATGGACAAAGAATGAAGGGTCAAAAGGAATTTATTGAAGAACAAGCACTGGAAGTATCAAATGCGGGAAGAGGTAGTTAGAGTGGTAGAGGAAGATCTTCAGGAAGAGGTTGTGGTAGAGGAAGAAAAAGTAAATATTTTGAGAAGTGCGACAAATGCCACAAGCTAGGTCACTATAAAAGCGAGTGTCCTAGTTGGAAAGAGAGTGCAAACTATACATATTTTGATGAAGAAAAGGAGATGATCTTGATGGCCAGGAGTGAATCAAGAAGCTGGAAAAAGGAAGAGATTCGGTACCTGGATTATGGGCGCAACAATCATATGGTTGGGGTAAAATCACTTGGTGGAAAAAGGTACTTTATCACCTTCACATATGATTTAAGTAGAAAGACTTAGGTATATTTTATAAAAGAAAAATCTAGTGCATTTTGTGTATTTAGAAGATTCTAAGCATTAGTGGAAAAGGAATTTGGATTTTTGATTCAATGCCTCTGAACTGATAGAGGAGGGGAATTCACATCTAATTCTTTTAATGAATTTTATAGGAGTGTTCCTAAACGTTTACGGCCTGATGCAACCAGATGAACCACGTATGTCATGAATAGAAGCCCCGCAATTGCAGTTAAGAAAATGACACCTGAAAATGTTGGAGTGGATTAAAGCCATTAGTTCATCGTTTCAGAGTATTTAGGTTTGAATGTTCTTAATGCATAAAGGAAGAAATTGGATGGCAAAGGTACCTAATGTATAAATCTTCGTGTGAGTAAAGAGTCCAAGGCCTACAAATTGTATGAACCAAGTGCATGAAAAGTCATCATTAGCAAAGATGTTGTGTTTGAGGAGGTAAAGAGCTAGAATTGGAGTAAGAAGAATCAAGCATGCATAAAAGAGTCACATGATCATATAGAGGAAGAAAGTGAAGTTGATATGCAAAATATGAAGGTATAACTACTAAAAGTGTAAGAGAAGAGGCACTTGAAATGATCAAGGTAATGAAGAGAATAATTGAGAAAACATAAGCAATTGTAGATTCAGTGCCAAGTCACGGAGTTAGGAGACATCCAAAGCATCTTAATGACTATGTAACTGACTTGGAAAATGAAGACGGGAATCAACTACACAACCTTGCAGTTTTTAGCTCAAATGAAGATCCTACTAGTTATGAGTAAGCTGTTAAGTTTGAAGTATGGAGAAAAGTTATGGATCTTGATTTAGAATCCATAGAGAAGAATGACACTTGGGAATTGACCACACTTCCCAAAGGTTCAAAAACTATAGGAGTGAAGTGGAATTACAAAACCAAGTATAATCAAATGGGTGAGGTAGATAAGCACAAGGCTAAATTAGTAGCAAAAGGATACTCTTAAAGGCATGGTGGTAGCTTTAATGAAGTCTTTGCACCTGTGGCCAGATGGTAGGAAGCCTATTATTCTTGATCACTTCTTTATTGTTCACCTATTGCAAATTAAAAAATGTGGAGTAGTACAAAAGAATGTTTCAGTATTCACCTATTATTCAATTGGCTGTCGGAAACAAAGAATATTTCTCAAACTGAAAAGTGACGTTGTTGTGCTAATGTTGTTGTGCTTGACATGGCCAATGAGCAGCATTAAGATAAGATATTGAATAGATCCAATGAATAACACGCAGGTGTTACTCTTAAGCAAGTCTCACATCGATTCTTTTCGATAATTTTTATGTTTAAATTCATCTAATATTACATTAAAATGAAATTTAAAAGTTATTAATAATTTAAAAAATAAAAAACAATTAATTTTAATTAAAAACGACATAAGTGGTGTTAATGTAGTAATGTCATGTCATTAATAAGGGTGCCACGTCGACAAAATTGAATGGGTACCATGAAAATTCTAAAGGAAGTAAAGTTTAAGGACCAAAAAATTAATTTTTAAAATGGAAGAGTAAAAATTTAAAAAATGTCAAACTAGGGAGATTAAAAGTGTATTTAATCTAAAAAAACAATTTTCATGTTTATTAAGAATAACATTTATATATCCAAGAACACTTGGATGAGATATATGCTCAAATGCATCAAAAGTATGTTCATCCAATTAACCTCTTTTAATCCAATGTCATTTATAAAAAAGATGATATTTAATCCAATGTTCATCCAATTAACCTCTTTTAATCCAATGTCATTTTAATATTTGGCCGAAAAGAAAACAAATTGATTTTTTTAAATTTTGGTGTTCAAAAACCTTGTCTGAGGCACTTGAAAGGGATAGGATTAAGAGAAATGGTTTGTTCGACTGATGGACGTGTGGATGGTAAAATCACCATTTCTGGGTAAAATTACCGCCATAATCTAAAATTTTGACCATAATCTAAAATTTCGGCCAAACCATAATTTGGATTGTCCCATGTTGGAGAGATAAGCAAAAGTGAAGGTGTTTGAGGTTAATGGGATTATTTCTTTATTAGTATTACGAGCAACCCGTAATATGCAAGAATGACAAACGGGTATGTTTGCTTAAAGGCTCGCTCTGCAAAAGTTTGCAAAAAAATAAGGAGGGACGAACATAGTTAAGGTGGACCTAAAACTTTTGTTTGTCTCAAAAAAATGAGAGCAATGCAGTGCGGACCCACAAACATTGCGGGTCCGCGAACATTGCGCTTTTTAGGCTAAAATTACAAATATTTATGTTAATGTTCGCGCTTGCAAAAATCTGTGCAAGGTTAATGTAACACCCTCATTTTGCTTATTTAATTATTTTAATCGAGTTAGAATTCATTATTTTATTTGATTTTGTTAGATATTACTGAGATTTATTATAGTTTTAATAAATTAAATCATTATAAAATATAGAAATTAGAGAGTTGAGGTAGAAATAGAAATCATGAGGAATAAATGGGGCCGAGTTAAACCACCTAGGCTAGGGCTTTAGGCCTCAAAAGTTTAGGCTTAAAAAAGGCCTCAAAATATTTTTATTTAGTTATAATAATATATAATGACACATTAGTCACATAAATTATCATAGTTGAGTTGGTAAAACTTGGGTCTCTTTTTCTTTAGGTCTTGAGTTTAACTCTTAACAACCACAAAATTATTATTTTAAAATATATTTTAAAGGCTTCATTTTAAAATTTTCTTTAGGCCTCCAAATTGGTTGGGTCGGCTCTGGAAATAAAGGGTAGTGAAGTGAAAATAGAAATAATTTGGACCAATGTACGTGAAAAATCAAGAGAAGTGAAAAGAGACAGCTCTTGGATTGATAAGAAACCACCATTGTTAGAGCATGCTTTTGCTAGAAAACTCGTGTAAGGGGGATAATTACTCTATTATGGGTGCGTATTGAATGAAGAGTAGAGATGAATCTTCACCCTCCTCTAAGTTTTCCTCAGATTTCACCATTGTTGATGCTTGAAGTGTTTTACAAAAATTATACGTTAAATACAATCTACATGTTGTGATATATGTGATTTCGTGCATTGATTTTAATGCCAAAATCGGTATGTCTTTGTATGCATACATTGATTGAGTTGTTATTCATGTATAGAATTTTGGAGTTATGAACATAATCATGATTTTGTGATAATTGGATGAATTAAGCGTGTAATCGGTGGTGTTTTCGATTTTATAAGCATGATATAATTATGTGGTTTAATTTCTATGTGAACTGGGTGAATCGGGGTCGAAATCGGAGCTTCGAGGGAGATTCAATGGTGAAAATTCACATTCTGATTTTTGTTGGTTCGTGTGTTTTTGCCTGACAAGACTAGAGGCTCGCCTAACGAGTTGTGCAGAGAGAAGAAGGGTTGTGTTTTTGTGAGCTCGCCCGGCGAGGAGGGACTTCGCTTGGTGAGAGCTCACCCAGCGAGTTGTGTTTCATGACGAGGCCGACAATGCAGAGTCGATTTGTTTTGACTCGATTTCTTTGACAGAGTTTGTTGTTGTGGTTGTTATGTTCTATTGAGTAACGATTATTATTGTTGGATACTGTATGATGTTGATTGATGAGTTGTTAATTATTTTATGGTGATTTTAATAAATAATGTTGATTTTCATGGAGAAGTGTACATGGAAATGTGGGTTGTTGAAGTGGGTTGTGTATGATTCAAAGTGAAACAAACGGTGATTATTACACATGAATATTGTTGTTGCATTATCATTGCATCATATGTGTCTGTTGTGACGTGACGAGTTGTTGATTCAGAAGAGGGGAACATTGATGAGTTTCAGATTCGAAGAGGAACTATCGTTGAGTGGACGAGATCATTGACAAACATCTAATGTCCGGAATTGGTACCACATGCATAGGATCGAAGTGTGAGTCACATTGCATACATAAATGATATGTGAGTTGATTGCTGAGTTGTGATAGAAATAGAATGTGTGATTGATGATTGTTGTGTGAATAAATTATCTATTGATAATTTTTGGTGTTGTTTATGCTACTACCTTTTTTATCTTTTGCACCGCTAAAATATTTGAACATACTCTCGCCCCTTTGTTGATTTGTTTGTGTGTTAAGGTACATTGTGTACATAAGGAAGAGAAGTAGTGGTTACTTTGAGTTTGAAAAAGGCATATAAGACTTACTTCATTTGTTTTTTATTTCTTTACTTTGATATGTAACATTGAAATACGGATGGATCATTATTATTTTGTTGAGTTGATATTTTTTTAAATGATGCAGCATTTCAAACATATTATTTTGCTGAACTATTTTGAAGTATGTTTTATTAGATGATTCGGCTGCTTGTTTTTTAAATAAATAGAAATAAGTATTTTTGAAGTATATTTTACTAGATGATTCAGCTGTTTTGAAGTATGTTTTACTAGATAATTCACCTGCTTATTTATAGAAATGAATTGTTGTGTCAAGCATGTGTAACACCTTATGTGTGATAGTATTCACTTACTATGTGTGATAATTATTCATTTATCTCTTTAAAATTAAGAGTCGGGATGTTACAACTAGAATGTCTGTGGCGATTTTGTCGTCCCTAATCATATGACATGTCACAAAACTACAACAATAATTAGTATTATGGACACCCTATAATATATTGTTTGTTTCAATATTACAATCGTAATTAGTATAACAGATTGTCTATAATACTATAACGAGTTTGATGGATTTTGATCCTTCAAGTGTTAGGGTGTTCTTATGCGTAAATACCATTAATGATTGGATTTCCATTGCATTTATCTTGAAATTTAACATTTAAAAACTTATATTCAATTCGATAAAAAAAAAATCTAAAATATATATTGCCAACATAACCAATAGACGAAGTACATACAGATGAATTGATAAATGCAAGTAGACAGATCTCAAATCAATGACAGATGAATTCATTTGTGTAAATGGGTTGAATCCAAATCCTTAAAACAAATGTGGAAATGAAAAGACAAACGCAAATTACACCTAACGTTATTTTATGACAATTTCATTAATAAGCTGTGTAACAATGTTAAAAAGTTGATCAACAAAAATATCCTGCATGTTCTAAAACAAGTACCTAGTACTGTAAAACTCAACCTCACAAATCTGTGACATGGTAAAATCTCTAAATTCTGAACCTAAGCCAGTGTAATGTCTACTTTGAATTATGATAAAAGTAGGTACACATCTTCATCACCGTCTCTTTCAACAGTTAATCCTCCTTGCCACTTATCTCACATTAGAATCAGGGCCCCTGTTAAAAACCACAAAATCAACACATTCAAAACACGTCCTACAAATCGGGAACAATTGAAACGAGAGAAAAAAAACTACCTTGAGACATGGGGTGAAGAGGGTTGATCTGGTGAAGATCGTTGAGCAGGGCCGCCATGAAACCTTTGCTCTTCAAGTATTCCACCACCAGAGCGAGTTCCCTCATTCGGCTGCGATAGTTCATTCGCGCTGGAGAAGCCCATTGGTCCCAAAGACCCAAACTCTAGCTGCTCTGCTGGCGAAGTGTAGCCAGAATTATGATCATAAGGATACAACATAACAACAGATGGCATTGTTGGTCCGTTGGATGATACACCACTAGGATTCATGCCAGGTATAGAGTACATTCCATATGCTACATTCGTGTGACTGTTCTGCGAGGAATTTCCACGGACTGGACCATTCTGGTGAGGAATAAATGAGTCGTGTCTGTGTGCACTCCATGGCCTCTCGGTGCGGCTCTCACTAGTCGCCAACCGCTCTGATTTTGAGATTGGCTTCTCTCCTTGGTTGCGATTATGGCCACGTCCGGTTGATCGCAACTTTGAATTCGTATTCCAGTTTCCTTCTCTATCACCATGATGGTCACTTCTATCATACCTTCTGGTATTTGTCGAATGGCGATCTCGAACAGAAACCTTCTGAAAGAGAGTTTAAAAAATGAACATAGATCTAGAAAATAACAGTTCGGATACACACAAGATGTAGGAATGAGAAAGATAAATGTAAATTTATCATACCGGATTCGGCAGGTAGGTTCCAGTACCACTTCGATACCGAGGAATATCTTCTACAAAACGTTGGTAAACATTTGCAGGTCTACTAGAAACCGATTGGAGAGGAGGAACGGGAACAAGACGTGGCCCATAGTTAACGACCTGAGAGACAAGATTCATGTTAGCTGAAGGAGGTCTCCCAGGACCATCCCAAGGATATCGCCCCTGCAAATAAGCAGGAGGCACCATAATAGGCGAAGGATGCATCATTGAAGGAGGTTGAAACGGGCTTTGACAAAATCGCCCGAATTGCAAATTTTGCCAATGGCTAGCGAAGTCACTATTGAGAATGTCAGGCCTGTGGTCAGATGACTCTACACCCGCCCTTGTTATTGAGTTTGAAGGGCTCGACACTTCAGAGTGGTCATATACCTCGGATGAATCAAAATTTAGACTAGAATCGTTGTTCTCTGCCCTTTCTTCCCCATTGAAGCTGCTCGTTGATGTCTCAGAAGACTCGGTTGGAAAATTAAAAAAGGGAAGCATTGTAACAAAGGGTACAGGGGGGCCTGTGGGATAGAATGCAAATGGAACAACTCCGGAATTATCAATAGCTCTTTGGCGAGAACCAGGACCTAAAATCACAGGAGCCATGGGTAATTGAGAATCTGATCCACTTGTTTGAGCAGCTTCAAAACCAGATATTTGATGTCTCTGAACTTGCAAAGACAGACCAGTTGCAGGCTCGGTGCTTCTGTCTGTCATATCAGATGTCATAGTTAACAAAGGAGTCCACTCTCTGTTTTCGTCATCTGCTCGATTAGATGAAGTTTCTGAGACATTTTTACCCTTACCGTGAGCAGTTGCGGGTACTGAGGAAGTACTTTTCTTCCCTCTTTTTTCCCTTGTCGACTTTGAGGATTTGGCTGACGATCCATCCCATGAGCTTTCAGAAGGGCTCTTACTCCTGAAGGAGCTTGAAGGTGGGGCACTTGGTAACTCAGAATTTGATATTCTATCGTCAAAATGAACCTCATTTCTACGGCCATCTTGATAGTGAAAATTATCAATATGCTCTTCTCTTGTTGACCCACGATTTTCTCTACTAAACTTCTGTTGATTTCTGGCAGAACTACTAGAGCTTCCTGCTCGAGAAGACGTGGCATAGTTATAACTACCTGAAGTTGATTGTTGTTTATCATCTGGAATCATTTCGAAATTTCCATTATCTGATTCAACACCACTAGCAGAACTTCTCTCCTGCTCATGCCAGTAATCATTATCAGCTTCTGTTACATTCACTTCAACGGTACTGAAATTCTCGTTGCCAGGTTCAGCTAAATCTTGAGTATTTGAGGTCAACCCATATCCAGGGAAATATGGATGCAATGGCGACGGGACTAAACCTTGAGGAAATTGCATATTTGAACCCCAAGGAGCCTCAATAAAAGGAAAGTTAGCCATGTTCCGTTGACCATATCCCATTGATGCAAGAACGGAAGGTGGAAATGGGAATGGTAGGTGACCTGGAGGTAAATTCATTGGAACATGCTGGCCATTGAAACCTTGAGCAGCAGGAGACGCCATCATATTCAAAAGGTCTTGCTCCTCCTGATTCATCATCTGCATTCCACCTGCTCCGGCAACAGATGCAAACTCTTCACCCAGGACACCTGAGCTTGGTTCATCATGATTATTGATCGGTTCAGCAGCACTGCCAACAACTTGACGAGATGAATGCCTACCGGATGAGTCATCGACTCTTGCAGCTACAACTGGCTCAAAATTCTTCCTACGACCATTCTCCAATTTTACAAAGGAATTCTGGCCTTTAATATTTTCAGTTCTTGTACGCCTCCCTTGGGAAGAAACTTCGCCGTACGAGTCAGTCAGCTCAGGGCTAGAACGTGTCCTGGCAAATAGATACTTTCCACGAAGATCACTAACCGGATTATCAGTTTTCATATTTTTCTGAATTTTATCAACATAAGCACCTTGAGTAGAAGTAGTTTCCCTTCGAGCTTGACTCAAGTTCCTTGAATTATTTTGGTTTACATGACTCTTTTGACTCTGAGTATGGGAAAATGTAGATACATCACTATTTTTAGACGAGTTTTCAGACGATAAATTACTATGCTGAGATACACCACTGTGTGAAATTTGTTCCCTTTCAACATGAACCTCGCGATTGGAGGTATTATCAATCTTATGACTATTGTTCCGGAGATTCTCAGAACCCAGTGATTGGTCATGATTAGATAACCTCAAACGCCATAGGTCATTGCTTGGAACATCAGGTCGTTGCCCACTTCCATGCCGGTCCCAAGTGTTCAAAAAGAACTGATTGATTTCAAGAAACAACTCATCCTTTGGACAATCAAGTAATCTAGCCAACTTTTTAGCCCCAAATGCAAAGGCACTGCGTATCCTGAAGAAATTACCTGGTTCGCAAGTATAATAAATGCAGAATTAGCCTAATCACAAAAAAAGTAATTAAGAGTAACTTATAACCCATTAATATAGTACAAGCTTAGCTGTAGCAGGGTGCATAAAATATGCCATACTCTCACCATTTGTTTGATTATATGAACATATTGAAGGTTTCTTTATTTTCAATTTTCCAAAACATATAGTTAAGAGTACATTACAATAGTCATGACATAGCTGGTATTCGTGAAAATGATGAAACACAATTTATGTCGGCTAATGAGTTCTATTAATTATATTCATTATACATTCATTGTTTGCGAGAGGAAAAAACAAGGAAAGAGACTACATGATATCAGAAAAAGAAATCCATGTATATAAAAAGATGATAACCATCAGCCCATGTATCACAATTCTTCAAGGTTTACAAAGTTCATTCATATTGAAGTCTGAACAACTGCTATAATGTCACAATAAAAGATGAGAGGCAAGGACAGGTCCATATAAAATGAGTTATGTCAAAATTATTAATCCAACAATGATACATATGTATAAAATAAAACAATTTTTTGAGATCAACATACCTTTGCTTACACTGCGGCCAAGGTTATTGTTCACACGCAAAGGATCAATGACATTGAAATACTTGGAAACAAAGGTTTGCCCCTGATTTTCTGGACCACCCGGCAAAACAGCATAAACTGAGCTACATGCATCAAGAAATGATTTACTGAGCAGTAATTCTCCAGCATCTTTTCGAGGAGGCTCGGCTGTATGAATTGAAAATTGTTAGGCAGTGAAGACAATCAATACATATGACGGGACTCAAATCTATATGGAATAGGAATCTTTCATTACAATGTAGCTAACTACCTGTCACATCTGGTAGTGAAATAATTGGTACTGGGCCCCATAAACTTACGCAGAAATTATCCCAGTCAAACTTACTAAAGAATTCCAAGAATCGATACAAAACCTACATAAGCGATGACAATTCCACACTGAATCAATAGTCAAAAACACTAAATTAAAGGAAGTGGTGTCATGTCTTTTACCTCAAGTGGTCCAGCAAAGGAATTGTTGAAAACATGAAATATGTAAAGAACCAAAGTCTCCAATGCATAAGTAGAGATAAGTCCATGGTGGGCACCGAGTATTCGGCTCTCGTAGTAACACCATGCTTTTATCAGTATAATGCTACGCTTGAATAAATGGTTTTGGTTGATCAGACTATCAACCTACAGCAGCAAATTCAAATTCTTGTAAATTGAAGTAAAAATTAGTATCATGGTATACTTCAAAGAAAATGATATAGGAGGCTTCAGGGATACGCCAAACTACCTCCTCAAGAAAACAAAGGGTACACAACCCTCCAAGCTGATTAAATGAAATGTCTACTACGATATTCTCAACAAGACATTTAATAATCTTCACCTGCAAATATGAAAGGAAGAAATATAAATATCAATTATACAGGTGAAATAGCAAGAATTATAACTGTGGAAACAAATAGCTAGTACATCAAGTTTTCAACACCGAGAATTTTATGTATTTTAAATGCAGTCATATTTAACAATTAACTTCAAAAATAAAATATGAAATCAACAATTAATTGAAGAAAATGTGTTTTTCAAGCTAGCAATTGTTTTAACTAGTATTAGATCTTTCACCACAGCAATACAACCTAAAATTGTGTTACTGCTTCATTGTGATCAGGAACACTATCCTCAAGCTTCTAGAACAAACTGAAATATTACCTTAGAAAGTAATACGACAAAAAATATAATCAACATTCCCTCCCCATATACGACAAAAAATATAATTAACATTCACTCCCCCATATACGACAAAAAATATAAATAACATTCACTCTCCCATATACGACAAAAAATATAATTAACATTCACTTCCCCATATACGACAAAAAATATAATTAACATTCACTCCCCATATTAACAATAAATGAATTATTCACAAGAGACGTAATTTAAATCTTGTATTTATGGATACCACAGCATCAGTTCATGTGCATAATATATCATTTTTTTAATATAAAAAACTGGGACTATTGTTCCATGACATTAAGCTTTTGTAACAAATAACAATCTCGAACAACCGCCTAAATGTAGTCCTTTTCATCCTCAAATAAAGCAGTGCTCTAGTGATGAAAGGAAGCATGTGCTTGTTCAGACTCAAACCAACATAACGAAAGAAAGCACAACAATAAATCCATCATGTACTCCATGAGTTAATTAGCTAAAGATAACCCACCAATTCTACTCCTTAGTTATTAGCATACTATTATGTTTTCATTTTTGTGATGAATGGGAAAGGTGGATTTTTTATAACATTTTCTTCTTTGGTTTCCCTCCGACGTTGGAGGATTTGGAGGGAAGAGAATATCAGTAAAAACTACTGTTACTTGTTTTAAAATATTTACCATCATAAGGGTATAGTAATAGTAATTAGTAAACTAGTTTTGTTTTCCCCCGTCTCCTTGCAAACCAAAGAAAGAGAGGGTTATTTACCCTCCCCTTCACTATATGAAACTTTCATTCTCACTGAATGTGACAATGCCTAGCATAAACTCGAGAAGATTCCAAACTTAAGCATGGTAGTGACAGCACTGTGAGAAAGTAACTAATATAATGAATTCATCGATTAGTCAACACTAAAGAACAGAAACATAGTTCAAAAATTACAAGTATCGTGTCTTATTAGAAAACATACTTCTGCTTGGATGTACTGAACCTCCTTGACATGAAAATCTGCATTCTCATTCTTCTCCTCATTCTGCAGCATGTCACGAACCTGGTGTGCCCAACTATCCTTCAAAGCTTGATTCTTACAGAATGCAGTTAAGTCAATATCTCCATCAGGCAAATACGTTTTTAGGGGAACAGACCCAAAGGTGAACACCTGTAACTGAAAAGAAAAAGTCCATTCACACAATAATGAAGAATTAGAAATGAAAAACAACACCATCAATTGATGAGTCAAAATGGCACGTACAAAATTACTTCACTATCAAAACCAAATTGGAACACTCAACAACAAACATCAATAACTGCAGTATCATAATTCATAGCACAGTTATACTTATAAGCTAAAATAACGCACAACCAAACCTAATTAATCAAAAGTTCTCAAGCAAGAAACAATTCACAACCACCATATAACACTCACCTGACAAGGGAAGCACTTTGTGATCAGCTTTTGGACATACTCAGCAACTGCATTTCGGCGTTGCTCGGAGGGCGAATTAGGCTGAATGCAAGCAATTAGCTCTGCAGTTCTTTGTTCAGCCTTCAACCACCGCTCCGAGTCAAGCACCTGTATCACAGAAGCAGCTTCATTTGGTAGCAAACCATTTGGCAGTAACCCACTTTGTGGCTGTGCCCACTCTTCTTGTTCTCCCATGCAAAAGCCTTTATCTTTCAACCCACCCAAGTAAACCTACCAACCCTACCCAATCCAATAAACCACCACAACTTCCTCTTGATAACACAAACCCCAATAACCAATGTTGAAATTGAAATCAACTAAAACATCAAACAAAAAAGCTTCCAACAGTGGAACTTCCCCTCAAACTCTTGAAGGGGAAAACAATTACAGCGCATAAAATACAACAACAAAAATCAGGATACAGATTATTATTCAACTTGCCCAATTCTAGATTATACCTAAAATCAACAACAACAAATAAACCTAGAACACAACAATTTCAGAACCTCAGCAACTACCAAAAACGAATCCCAAAAATTAAAAATCAGATTGTGGAACAAAAATCCCCATGAATGAAAACAACAAACCAAAATAAAAATAAAGTTGCTTAGTTAAAAGAAGAAAAGACTTCAAATTATCAAAACCCTAACGAAAAAGGTTGAATCCCAACACAGTTGGAGAGTGAAAGGGGAAAATCAACAACGAAGTGAGGAGATATATAAATGCGAAAAGGAGATTGTGGGCATTCAATATTGAGGACGAGGAAAGTTGGGTTCCGATCAAAAACGAAACTTGGTGAAAAAGGGTTCTTCAAAAGGGGTGTGGTTATGTGAAAAATGAATATTAGGGATTGAAGAAACGGGGGTTCGGCGTTTTGAGAGAAGAGTGTTGTTTTTTCGTTAATGTTGTTTGCATTTAAGAGGGTTTTTGTATTTAGAACTTTTGGTTTTTTTAATCAATAAAATTATTAGTTTGTATAAACTTAGGGTAGATGAGGGTGTATGTGTGATAAGATAATAATAGTAGAATCTCGTGAAATAGATAGATAGATTGACAAGGAAAATATGAACCATCTTAGAGAAATCAACATGAAAAAATAAATGAAATTTAATTAATTCTAAACTCTTCTTAAACATGTTTATTTAACTTTATTTTAAGGGTATTATAGACTAATCATGTTTTTGCTTAAATTATAGAATTTTGGTATTAAATGTTGTTGATGTGTTCATCTTAGAATGTATTTCACATATTTGACAATTGAACCACTCTTTAAAAATTAGAAAGATACTTAACATTTTCAATGTACCTCTTGAACTTAAAAGTTACAGAGGGAAGATGAAAAACTATCGATATATTGATTTTCTATTTTCCTCGTATTCTCTCTCTTTCTGATCCTTCCCCCATTCTCTTTGAACTTTTTTATTCTTCCTCGTTCCTTTTCTTTTACGCTTGGAAACCATAATGACTTTCCTAATTAAAGGTAGTGTCCTGTGAGTTGTGCAAAGTTCATATGGATTTGCTTTCGTTATCGTCTTCGTCCCCATATTAGGGTTATTTGAATCTCAATTTCCTCAAACCAACATTGAACCTCATTAAAACGACCATCAGTTACTGCGTTTTTAAATCCTACATTTCTCTCTATTCAACTATACAAACTAATGTCAGAACTCTTTAATAATTTTGCCTTATCAGTTTCGCGTGAAATCAGACAGACTTCGATAGTGACTGCGATTATTCATGGCTTTTTCTTCGGTAATTGTAACGTCCAATATTTAATTAATTATTTAATTAAATATTTTCGAATAATTTTTCGATTAAATTTTTGAAGTTGTGAAATGTTGATTTAAGTTGTGTCGTTCTTAGTTGAATTAATTAGTTGATTAAGTTGTAGGATTAATATTGAATAATACTATTATTATTTATGTGGACCTATTTTAATGTTATAAGTAGTAGAAAGAGATGTGTAGAAATTTAAGCCTAACAAGGCAGAATAAGAATAATAGTATAGTAGTTATATTATTATATTAGTTACTTTAGAAATAATAGAAGTATCAGTAGAAAGAGAGAAGAATAGGTTTTGACAAAAGAAGAAAATAAGGGTTTTGGAAGAGATACGTAGAAGTGCAAAGAGGGGGCAAAGCTAGGTACAATCGAAGAGTTAGAGCAGCCTTTCAATCTAAGGTAAGGGTGGGGTTCTGACTCTATAATAGGATATGCGATGAATGATATGTGGGTTCTCATATGGTTATTGGGATTGTATGATAATATATGATGGCTAGAAACATGTTTAGGTTGAAATTCTTAATTTCTATGGTTTTAAAATTGTTAGATTTTGATGAGCAATCCTTAAATATGACGAATTATGTGTTTTAGAAAAAATTGATGTGTTGTTAATTTTGTTGTTATAATTTTCGTGTGATTTAATTCGTATAACCGGTATCTGTATGATCACTTTTCATTCATATAGATACAGGGCTTCGATAATAAAGAGACGTAGATGTAGTAACTACTTTGTTTACTCATGTATATATTGCTTGCGTCAATTTGTTCTCAGTTATTGTAGCGGCATGTGTTTTAAAAATAATGAAATCATGATAATTTGATAGTTCATTCTCATGTTACTACATCCTTATGTTTACAAATATATAATATGTTATTGTATTGCTATCTTTACAATATAAAATATTTTATAATAATAATAATAATAATAATAATAATAATAATAATAATAATAATAATAATAATAATAATAATAATAGTAATAATAATAATAATAATAATAATAATAATAATAATAATAATAATAATTTAGCATTATTAATATAATGATTTTTAGGAGTTTTGAATTAGAGATAAGTATTTGGATAAATAGTTAACTTGGGTTAATTTCTATTCTAATAGAGTTGTTACAACTATCAATAGAGTTGTCAATAGGGTTGTTAGAGTTGTCAATAGTGTTGTTAAAGTTATCAATAGAGTTGTTTCGTATCACTAAAAGTCACTTTTATTTATTTTGTATAATTCTGACATGTTTAAAGTTTTCAGTAGGGTAAGTTAGAGTTTCAAATAATAATACAACTTTGATAAACCATGATTTATCATCAGTATGGAAATTTGTTTAATCAATTGTAGTAGTATGTCACTAGAATAAATTAAGATGAGTAACAGAAATTAGTGGTAGGCTTATTAATAAAGTGATAGTGTGATATATGATTAGTACATATATGTTAGGTATACTTTAGTGAAAGAAAACAATGCATATATGCTTGGATACTGTAGCAGAGTGTCATTAGGTGAAATTGAGATAGCATTTCAAGTTTACTAGTATACACCTATTTAATTAATAATAGAGCTTACACCTTTTAGCATTACTTTGTGAAAGTATAAAGTGTAATGTTATCTTTGAAAAACAAATTGGCATATATAGTTAAATGTAGCGTCAAATACAAACTAAGACAATATATCATGTTCATATGCCAATTAAATTATGGTACTATGACTTATATGAGTTAAATTGAGAATAAGATTTTGGTGGTATATCATGAGCGTAAATTATAGATCAATTGAAAAACCAGTTTCAGTATTACAAATTACTAATATATGTGTATATACATTTCATTGGTATAATAACTATAATAATAGTAATAATAGTAATAATGAGTTAATATTATTAATAAAATAATTTTAAGAGTTTTGTAATTAGAAATAAGAGTTTAGATAATTAATTAACTGGAAATAGTCGTAATAGTCCAAATAATTACGCGGTTTATTTGTAGTAAACTTTGGTTGACTCGTTGTATTGTGTTCTATATTGAAAAGTGTGAATTAGCAGGTGATGTTATTGTCTCTACTTATGGGTAAAATATTAAGTTGTGGGCTTATGGTCAATGTTGGTTTGTTGTTGCGTTGTTATACAATTTTATTGTTGCTATCCTGACATTCATATTGGGTCGCATACATAGCATATCAAGTTAGAGTTGATGCTCGATAAGTTGACCTAGATTGGAAAATTAAGTTGAAGGCTTATGCCTTGTTGATGCCTGTTGTACCCCAAAATTTTCCCTCGCATTTTTCCATAAGAAATCACAACTTCAGGCGTTTCCTGATTTTTCAGATTGGCTCAAGAATCGGTCAAACGGACTTTTCTCGTCAGTCAGACACAATTAGGGTTTTACTGGTTTTCATGGCTCTAGAACAGTTCACACAGTTGGCTTAGGGTTTTGGTTGACTTTGACTCAATTTTGATCAGGCGAACGTTCTTTGGCATTTAATCAGGAATTAAGGTTTTTGTGGGCATATTCTCAGAAGGATTTAAATTCCACAGCACTTTGCAAGTTATTCCGAGATTCGGGTTGAATTCGCATTGTTTTGATTTAATCAGTAAAAAAGACTACAGTTGGTTTGAATTCACGTTCGTTTGATTGAACCAGTCAAAAGATATATGCAGTTTGGATTTACAGTGTTTGGTAAGAATCGGTGAAAAGGGGGAACGCGTCTGATCAATTGTTGTAATTAACTGTTATTTTGCCTTGAACATTGGAAGCGTCAAGTTTATTAATTGATCAGTACTGAAATATTGTTTAGTTAATTATTTATTATTCTAAAGATTAAATAAGTTGGAATTTATTTTCAATTTATTTTAATTTAAAGAACTATAAATAATAAATGAACAATTGAAGAAGAGAAGAATTAATTAAATAAAAGGATTTTTATTTATCTTTAAGTCATTTGTATAATTGTTTTTGTTTACAAAATGTTGACAAAAATAATATTACATTTATTTAAAGCTAAATAAAAACTATCCTAATTATTTTTCTAATCTTCAAATCTTCATCCGCTATCCCTCGCTCCAGTGCTCCATTTTTTTTCACCTGCAAAAGAAAAGAGAAAAGTCAAATAACAGTTAATTTGAATTGAAAAGACAGATAAAAATACAGTCATCATTAAGGGCCACTGATGGGGATCAGTTAACCCTCTCTGCAAATCACAGGATTTCTCCCGGTTCACAAAGAGGGACGAGTTTTATTTGCTAAAATATGAATGCACAAAAGTCAAATTGCACAATTCAAAGTGTCAAACTGCATAGTTCAGAAGCAAGTTCAAATCAAACTAAAAAATCCAAAAGTACAACTTTCTGCCAAAAATATAAAGCATACTGTCACAAAGATATCAAGCTGGCCAAAGAAGATATGCAGAGAAAATGGGATATGCAAGCAACTACACTTTCATCATTTCCCCATGTGGCCCTTTCAGAAAGTACAAAAGCATAAACAATATTTAATGCAAGACTGTACTGGAGAGAGAGGAAGAGGAGAGATAGAAGAGCAGGCTTAGGCTTTAGGCTTGAGAGATAGAAAGAAAACATATAAAACAAAAGATGAGCACAATGGATAAAGAGAGGGAAGTATTAAAAGCCTGCTAAACCTGTCAAGCATAACCTGATATCCTGTCAACAGAAGAGCCATACCATGATGCAAAAAGAAAGCAGAACTAGCACCAAGGTAAAGAAAATATACAAGCTACTGAAGCATAAGCCTTAAGACTTCACAAAACCTGCATTGGCTCAAACCGGCCTCAACATACAAACCTGAAGCTCAATCCAAGTCCATAATCAATAATAACCTGCCTTAAACCTGCTAGGCCTCAAAGCCTGAAACCATACAAACCAGCTGAAGCAAGTCAAAAGCCTAACCTGCATATGCAAAACCTAAGCCAAAAAGCCATACCAGGATATATACCAAACAAACCTGTTAAAACATTAAACCTGCCTAATCCCAAACTCAAACCAAGCAAAACCCATGTCAAACATTAAACCTGCCTGAAGCAAGCCATCAATACCCATTACCATAACCAAAACACCTTGGCCTAAACCTCATTAACCATTGAACCAATGTCCAGTATCGAAGGCCTCAGATGCCTCATCATTGGCCATTAAGAAAAAAGGCATATAGCAGCAAGGAGAAGAAAGAAACAGTTCAGCATCAACAATAACATTTCAAGCCTACATGCGAGGCCCTCAGAACTCTGAGTTCATCATTGGGCAATAAATAAATCATATTCAAGGCAACTCAGGGAGGGGACAAAAGAAGCATATCCAAGGCAATGGAAGGCAGCTTAAAGAACCACAGGCCCTCAGAACCCTAGGCTCTTCATTGGGCAAGCAACAAGCATTCCAAAGGCAAATCATTAAGCAAGCATACAGAAGAGGCAAGCTCAAGGCAACAAGTCAGAAGAAGAGAGAAAATCACAGGCAAACACCCAAAGGCAACCAGCGTTTCAAAGGCAATAAAGCATACAACAAAATCATAGCAAGAGAGGAAGAGAGAAAGTACTCAGAGGCAACCAAAGAAGCATTCAAGGCAATTCAAAGGCAAAGAAGAAGAAGAAAGAGGCGAATTCAGAAGGAGGGTTTTCAGTTCAGTTCATCATAAAACCTTAAAAATGGCGACAAGATAAAGAGTACCCGGAAGTCTACAAGTCCGTCATCATCTCACTCCGTCCTTGGCCGCCTGGGCGCCTCCGCCTTCATCTCTCCCCCCACCTCCTCAGAAAGGTATAAATTCTTTCCTTCCTCACGAACCTCAAACCAAAGAGACATGTAAATCTGAGTTAACATACGAAAACTAAGCACGCAAAAATACAAAACCCCTAATGCGTTGAAAGAATTAAAATACCTCTTTTTTACTGCCGTTGAAATGAGTGTAAGGAGGAGGAAGAATAGTGGCGCCGGTGGCCTTGAACGAAGGGAAATACAGAGGCATGCATGAGGAGGACGAAGAAGAACATGAAAGCGAACGAACGGCGCGATTCACAAACCCTAAGCGTTGTCCAACTGAACACAAAACTTCAAACCCTAAAAATGTTTGTCACAAATGGGCCTAACATGTTTCAATCCCACCTAAGCCCAAGTTAATTCCAGTTAACACCCCCCCACGCGTACGTTCTGTTTGGGCCAGTAAACCCTTGGCCCATTCATTCAGCATCCCTTTGTTTTCTTTTTGTCATTTTAAACCCTTTTTAATTTGACCATTTCTTTTTTACTTTTTTTCCCTTTTCTAAATCAAATAAATTTTGTTTCTAAATAAATATTAAGACATAAAAATAATACTAATACATTAATACTAAAACATATAAAAACACTTTTTTATCTAAAATATCTAATTTAAATTTTATCTGTACATAATAGATAAATACATTTTTGCATAATTTAAATTCTTGAACATTTAATTGAAATACATTTTTTCTAATTTAATCCTTGTTTGTTATTTAAAACATACTTTTGTACATAAATAACAAAAATACATTTTTTTTACATCATATAATTAAAATTGAAAACACTTTTTCTTTTAATTCAAATATTCTTACTAATAAATAAAGATACCCTCTTTTTTAATTAGAGTTTAAAACATTTTCTTTTCATTAAAACTTTCTTTTTGTACATATTAAGAGAATACAAGATTATTAATTAAATTAAATAGACATTTAATTTTTCTTTAAGTATACTATACTTAATACACATTAAATTTCACATTGTCGCACCTGTAAATAATTACATACTTACACAATACATCTCACACTTACACAATACAAATACATTCACATTGCCCCTATACACATTTGTTTATCTTATGCATTGATATTCGTCATTTACATTTGATCGCAAATTTGATTTGGTTGTAACTTATTGGATACTATAAGTCTCATCCCCATTTGTGAATATTGTACCCCCACTCCCGGATACTATTTTGTAATAGCGTAGACTTTACATTTTCGCAATTTACCGCTTTCAATTATACCATAGTTAGACCTAGGGTTTGCATGTACATAAAATCAAACGCTAGATAACCTAATACAAGACAAATACATGAAATCAATACACAATCACACTTGCACCCTCTAGGGTAATCCCACATGTTGCCTTCCAAAATGGGCCATGCTTGCACGTCGAGTATCTTTGGCAAAACAAATTCAAATGATCATAAGTCCCTCGATGACGCTTTCGAATGTTGCCTAAACGGAATGATCATAGTCCCTTCAAAGCAAATTGCCAAAGACACTTGGCACCATTGCATTCATGGTCCATACGATGACCCGCGCCCATCCCGTTAAAACTTCCTAAACGCAAGATTGTCCACCAAATTCAATGGTGGAACAAAATTGTTAAAAGGGGTTAAAACATAACAAAAACCGTTGAGTACAATAGGGTAGACAAAACTCTTAATTACTTGAGATCAACTTGCAAAAACACTTGCCTTCTTTTCAAAAACCACAATCCACAACACTTTCAAAACAAACTCTCAAAAACATTTGAAACATCTTTTCGAAAAGATACACGCCTTTGTAAAATATTCGAGTAAAGAATTGTTACAAGGTTAGCCTAAGACAAGGCATCTTCTTCCAAAACATTTTCAAAAACACTCACACATACACCATTTTCAAGCAATCAAAAATCAAGGCAAGTGATCTAAAAAACCAAGTAACTAAGAGCCCATGGATAACCATGGATGAAAAGGGTGCTAATACCTTCCCTTTTCATAATCTACCCCCCGGACCCATGAAATATCTCAAAAGGTTTTTGCTGTGCTTTTTTAACCTTTCCTTTAGGATAAAATAAAAAGTCGGTGGTGACTCTTGCTCAACCGCACAAGTGCGAATACGAACGCAAAACCACAGTCAGTTCTCCCACCGTATCACAGAACTGGCGACTCTGCTGGGGAGTGAAAGAAAAGTGGGGTTACCTTAGGGTTTAGATCACCTTTAATTTCTTGCTTTGATTGACTTGATTGCTTTATCTTTTGGGTTCTTGTTTGGGTTTATTGTAAATCCTCCACCCGGATTTGGGGCACCTTCTTAGGTAAATAGCAAAAAACTGCGAGGGAACTGTGCGGGGTATACCGACATGGTTGAAGCAGTAAGCTATGTTAGTGTGACATATTTGTGAGTACCGGTAACCCTTGAGTAGTCAAGGAGAGTACGGGGCCGCTGTGTGATGTCATGAAGCACTAACGAACTCTTAGAACCTTAATTGACCATCTTAGCCTTTTTAGGGGTGGTGAGATGACCGACTTTGGTGCAGTCCGAAGTTGGTAGATCCTCGATACTACACTCATTTGAGGATTGTTTTCTTGGAATATTTTGGTCGCCAGTAAGTGGCTAAACCGAAACAATGAACACAGAAAACAATCCAATGATATTGAGCTCCTTAGAACCCGATTACTTTTGATAGGACAGGTTTTAACCAACAAACTGAAAGAGGGTAGTACCTGAACCTCATGCAAGCCTAAACCTAAGGACTTGTCTGCTTTTTGTGAATATGTTTGTCTGTATATACACTCACTTGCTTTTCGCATACATGTACATGACATCATAACATCATACCATAGCATTTTCAATAACCATTTCAAGGATATCGAGGGTTCTTTTGATGCAGGGTTACGTTGAACCAGACATCTATCAAGGGGCAAGGGGTTTCTCCTCTAACCAATGCAATCAAAGATCAAGTGCAACAACTTGAATTAGTGGTTATGACCCACTTGACATGGTGAGCTTGATTCTCGTGGAAAGACATCCACCGATACAAAGCTCTCCAAACAAAGATCAAGTACAACAACTTGAATCAGTGGCTATGACCCACTCGACATGGTGAGCTTGATTCTCGTGGAAAGACGTCCACCGATACAAAGCTCTCCAAACAAAGATCAAGTACAACAACTTGAATCAGTGGCTTTGACCCACTCGACATGGTGAGCTTGATTCTCGTGGAAGGACGTCCACCGGTGCAAAGTTCTCCAATCCAAGAGCAGAGTTCAACCTCTAACATTTTCTTGTGTTTACCCCAAGAGATCCTTGAAAGCATGCATCCACATATCATGCATTGCATTTTGACAATCTTTCTTTTTTCAGGTTTCCTTACTCTCCTGCTGTTTATTTCAGCAAGAGATGGCCCTAGAAAGGTCTGTCAAAGACATTCAGGACCAGACTGCTCAACTACAGGAGATGTTCCTGAACTTGTCTCTGGGGCAGGAAGAGATGAAAGCTCTCCTCACAAAAAGCTTGGAGAATTCCAACAATGCCAGGAGTGATCAGCTTGCGGAACTGCAGTTTGATCTGACAACCTTAAGAACCCAAATGATGGGACAGTTGGTGGGCCAGATGGCTCTCATCCAAGACCTATCTCAAAGACAAGAGGAACTCAGAGTTCTTGTCCGCCAACTGCTTCCAAACAACCAACTGGGGCAAACATATGAGATTGAAGAGCAAGTCACCGCTCAACCTCCATCCACTCAAGAAGACAAAGGGAAAGCTCCTTTGCTTGCTTCAGGGTCACAAGCCCATCAACAATCTCGCCAGCGTCAACGGGGTAATCGGCGTAAGCAAGAAACGTCGGGAAGACAGTTTACGGAGACTGAAATACCATCATTTTTCATACTGAAGCACCTGATGGAGGTCAACTTGCTTACCTTAAAGGATCCTCCTCAGAAGCCCAATATCTCCTCTCCTCACTATCATCCCGACGCATTTTGTGTTTACCACTCCTACAGCCCGGGACACGACACCAACGACTGTTGGGCCTTGAAGAACAAGATTCAAGATCTGATCGACATTGGGGTGCTGGAATTCATGCCAGACGGCGAGATGAAAATCTTCCGTTAAAGGGTTCTCCACTTGAAGTGACGAAGCTCAAGCTGAAAGACTTTTGCTTCTTTTTGAATTTTCAAAGTTGTAATTTCTTTTGCTGTCAAACAATTATCTGTTGATGTTAAACTCTGTTTTCATTAATGCATTGCATATGTTTGTCTTGAATTCATCCATTCGTTTCACTACTCTTATGCTTTTCTTTATGATATTTGACTCTTGATAAAAAGCTGTAAGCCTTTAGAGGGAGGATGACGAAATAATACCATGATCTTATACAGTATGCTTTTGAACAAACCTTGCTGATGATGTACAGGCATTTCTTTTAAATTTCCAAACACTGGAGTTATAAGGAAGTTAATCCCTAGTCAACCCCTTCGAGCCAAAGAAGTAGGAGTTTTCTGTTCTAAACAATCAAAACCTTTGATATAAACCTGGGGCAGGGTAGTATCTCAGTTAATTCAAGAGAAAACGCGCATTGAGGTCGCAAATTCTCAGTTCGTAACACAACGAACAACGTCGAAAAAAAAAGGAAGCATTCCTTTGGAATCAAAAGACGAGGGTGGTTCCCTATCACATAGACAGTCAATCTCTCAAAAAGAAAAAGCCCGCTGAGCCAAAACCTATAAAGGAGACTTAAGAAAGCTGGGGCATCCCGCTGACAGTAATCCCGGAAAATGGGAACAGTCAGGCAAAAGTTAGGGATAACAAATCAAAATCAAAATAGTGAGGTCATTACAAAATCCTCAACAACATGAAAAAATGTTGAAAAAGAAAAAGGAGATGATGACTGTCTCCCCAAATTCAAACTGGTGAACCATCGCCCCAAAAGTCATTCCAAACTCAAAACAGAGTGTGACGCACAATTAACTGAGCTTAGGTCAGAGAACATCATGAAGAGCGGGTGGGTACAAATATATTTTGAGCCTTTATCCTTTGTTTCTTAAACCGTGAACCAGGCCATGTTACAACCCTTTAAAAGTCCTAATTGAAGCATGGGTTAGTTCGAAAGCGTACTGTTACAAAAGGTATCCTGACTTCTGTAAGGCTTTGCTCTAAATCTTGTGTTGATCTGTCTTATAAAAAAGTTTTCTGCTAAAAAACGCATTTTGCAAAACTTCGAGACAAACATAAACTTTGCATTGTTTGAATATCACTGTCTACACTTGGTTTTTGTTTGACAGCGAAGAAATTCATACAGCGAATGTTCGGAGGAACGAAAACCCTCTCAGTGAGCAAAATCACTTCAAAGGGACGACACTTCCTTTACAAATCTCCTATCCGCAAGGGGCATGACATGTCACAATTCAATTAACCTGGGGCAGTCCAGTTAAGGTCCAACAAATCTTTCAAAGTTTAGTTAACCTGGGGTAGTCCAGTCAAGATTTCAAGAAATCTCTCAAAATGTAGAGTAATATAATTCAAGACTCCTTCATCACCACTTGGGGCATTCGAATGTCAAAAGTGTTCAACAAATCAACTACAACATTTCCAGACTCGATTCCTGTATCTAGCCAGGGCACGTCTGAAGAGTTTGAGGATTCGATTCCTGTATCCAGCCAGGGCATATCTGTTGACGACTATTTCCAGACTCGACTCCTGTATCCAGCCAGGGCACGTCTGAAGAATTCCAGATCAACACCTGTAACAAGTCAGGAAAACATCTGTGAACGACCGATTGTAAACCAACACCTGTAACAAACCAGGACCTTATCTACATCACCACTTGGGGCATTCGAATATCAAAAGTGTTCAAAAATCGATGCAGTTTTACACGAGCTCATCATCAGGAAGCCCTACACCGGTTCCTCCTCAAGACTTCTGAAAACAGTTTATGGATTCTTCCCAACAACGGATGTTAATCTATCAACTTGTTCAGATGCAACCTTTGAAAACAGTTTACGGACGCTTCCCAACAACGGATGCTGCTCTATTGCTTATTCAACTCCAAGATTTCTGAAAATAGTTCACGGGTTCTCCAAGTAACGGATGTTAACCTATCACTTGTTCAGATTCTTCTCAAGACTTCTGAAAACAGTTTATGGATTCTTCCCAACAACGGATGTTAATTTATCAGCTTGTTCAGATGCAACCTTTGAAAACAGTTTACGGACGCTTCCCAACAACGGATGCTGCTCTATTGCTAATTCAATCTCAAGACGTTCTGAAAACAGTTCACGGGTTCTCCAAGTAATGGATATTAACCTATCACTTGTTCAGACTCTTCTCAACGTTCTGAAAACAGTTTACGGATTCTCCAGTAACGGATGTCAATCTATAGCTTGTTCATATTCCAAGCCTTCACCTGCAACAATCAGAGGACTCTCGCAATCCCCAGCCAGAGAACCTTCCAGAAGCTAACTCCACTCAGAGTCAAGCTTCATTATCCCCAGCGAAGCTAAAACTTCAAATTATCAATCCCTAGCGGAGCCAGACTAATGAACCTTCCCCCCACAGAGTTTTGGGAGGGCAAATCTTGAGTTCCCCAGTGAAGTCGCCAGAGTTACTTCCCACCGAATTGAAGATTCTCAGTCTTACCTCCCCAGCATGGGTCAATTAGATTGGAACTCCCCAGTAGAGGTCATCAGGAATTCTCTTCCCCAGCAGCAGCCAAGGATTTATTTTCCCGGCAGCGGTCAAGATTCTTTTATCTTCAGCCGTCCAAGATTCATTTATCCTCAGCAAGATAGCTCATCAGCCTACATGCGCATTCATCACATTCATGTCATAAACATTGATGTCACATACATTGAATCATGCATCATAACATTGCATACAACTAACCCTTTACTTTTTTCAGGTAGGATCAGTCGACAGACAAAGATCACCTCCCGAGATTCATCCAGAAATAGTTCAGATGTGACCCGGACACGGCGACATTCTGATACTTATTTCAGATCCATTCAAACGCATCATCAGGAAACCCTACACCGGTTCCTCTTCAACTTCAAGATTCTTGAAAACAGTTTACAGATTCTTCCCTACAACGGATGTCAATCTACCAACTTGTTCAGACTCTTCTCAACTTTTGAAAACAGTTTACGGACGCTTCCCAACAACGGACGTTGCTCTATTGCTTATTCAATCTCAACTCCTGAAAATGATTTACGGATTCTCCAGACATGGATGACAACCTATTGCTTATTCAGACCTCCCGATTCAGAGATATTCCAAAACATGGACGCCTTCCTGATACTCATTCCAGATGGCATCTATAAGCCCATCCTCCTACCAGCAGTCACCAGATGGCATCTTTAAGCCCATCACCAAATGGCATCTTTAAGCCCATTCTCAGATGGCATCTCTAAGCCCATCCCCTGACAAGACTCTATCGTACCAGGTGGCATCTTTAAGCCCATCGCCAAATGGCATCTGTAAGCCCATTCACCTCTACCATCACATCGCCGAGTGCAAATTTTCTGGGCACTTTAGTGTCCAATCTTCTTTTACCTTCAAGTCGCGAAAGGCAAACTTGCCAATCTAACTCTTCAGGTCCAAGAAGATTGAACAGGGGCAACTGTTGTACCCCAAAATTTGCCCTCGCATTTTTCCATAAGAAATCACAGCTTCAGGCGTTTCCTGGTTTTTCAGATTGGCTCAAGAATCGGTCAAACGGACTTTTCTCGTCAGTCAGACACAATTAGGGTTTTACTGGTTTTCATGGCTCTAGAACAGTTTACACAGTTGGCTTAGGGTTTTGGTTGACTTTGACTCAATTTTGATCAGGCGAACATTCTTTGGCATTTAATCAGGAATTAAGGTTTTTGTGGGCATATTCTCAGAAGGATTTAAATTCCACAGCACTTTGCAAGTTATTCCGAGATTCGGGTTGAATTCGCATTGTTTTGATTTAATCAGTAAAAAAGACTACAGTTGGTTTGAATTCACGTTCGTTTGATTGAACCAGTCAAAAGATATATGCAGTTTGGATTTACAGTGTTTGGTAAGAATCGGTGAAAAGGGGGAACACGTCTGATCAATTGTTCTAATTAACTGTTATTTTGCCTTGAACATTGGAAGCGTCAGGTTTATTAATTGATCAGTACTGAAATATTGTTTAGTTAATTATTTATTATTCTAAAGATTAAATAAGTTGAAATTTATTTTCAATTTATTTTAATTTAAAGAACTATAAATAATAAATGAACAATTTAAGAAGAGAAGAATTAATTAAATAAAAGGATTTTTATTTATCTTTAAGTCATTTGTATAATTGTTTTTGTTTACAAAATATTGACAAAAATAATATTACATTTATTTAAAGCTAAATAAAAACTATCCTAATTATTTTTCTAATCTTCAAATCTTCATCCGCTATCCCTCGCTCCAGTGCTCCATTTTTTTTCACCTGCAAAAGAAAAGAGAAAAGTCAAATAATAGTTAATTTGAATTGAAAAGACAGATAAAAATACAGTCATCATTAAGGGCCACTGATGGGGATCAGTTAACCCTCTCTGCAAATCACGGGATTTCTCCCGGTTCACAAAGAGGGACGAGTTTTATTTGCTAAAATATGAATGCACAAAAGTCAAATTGCACAATTCAAAGTGTCAAACTGCATAGTTCAGAAGCAAGTTCAAATCAAACTAAAAAATCCAAAAGTACAACTTTCTGCCAAAAATATAAAGCATACTGTCACAAAGATATCAAGCTGGCCAAAGAAGATATGCAGAGAAAATGGGATATGCAAGCAACTACACTTTCATCATTTCCCCATGTGGCCCTTTCAGAAAGTACAAAAGCATAAACAATATTTAATGCAAGACTGTACTGGAGAGAGAGGAAGAGGAGAGATAGAAGAGCAGGCTTAGGCTTTAGGCTTGAGAGATAGAAAGAAAAAATATAAAACAAAAGATGAGCACAATGGATAAAGAGAGGGAAGTATCAAAAGCCTGCTAAACCTGTCAAGCATAACCTGATATCCTGTCAACAGAAGAGCCATACCATGATGCAAAAAGAAAGCAGAACTAGCACCAAGGTAAAGAAAATATACAAGCTACTGAAGCATAAGCCTTAAGACTTCACAAAACCTGCATTGGCTCAAACCGGCCTCAACATACAAACCTGAAGCTCAATCCAAGTTCATAATCAATAATAACCTGCCTTAAACCTGCTAGGCCTCAAAGCCTGAAACCATACAAACCAGCTGAAGCAAGTCAAAAGCCTAACCTGCATATGCAAAACCTAAGCCAAAAAGCCATACCAGCATATACCATACAAACCTGTTAAAACATTAAACCTGCCTAATCCCAAACTCAAACCAAGCAAAACCCATGTGAAACATTAAACCTGCCTGAAGCAAGCCATCAATACCCATTACCATAACCAAAACACCTTAGCCTAAACCTCATTAACCATTGAACCAATGTCCAGTATCGAAGGCCTCAGATGCCTCATCATTGGCCATTAAGAAAAAAGGCATATAGCAGCAAGGAGAAGAAAGAAACAGTCCAGCATCAACAATAACATTTCAAGCCTACATGCGAGGCCCTCAGAACTCTGAGTTCATCATTGGGCAATAAATAAATCATATTCAAGGCAACTCAAGGAGGGGACAAAAGAAGCATATCCAAGGCAATGGAAGGCAGCTTAAAGAACCAAAGACCCTCAGAACCCTAGGCTCTTCATTGGGCAAGCAACAAGCATTCCAAAGGCAAATCATTAAGCAAGCATACAGAAGAGGCAAGCTCAAGGCAACAAGTCAGAAGAAGAGAGAAAATCATAGGCAAACACCCAAAGGCAACCAGTGTTTCAAAGGCAATAAAGCATACAACAAAATCATAGCAAGAGAGGAAGAGAGAAAGTACTCAGAGGCAACCAAAGAAGCATTCAAGGCAATTCAAAGGCAAAGAAGAAGAAGAAAGAGGCGAATTCAGAAAGAGGGTTTTCAGTTCAGTTCATCATAAAACCTTAAAAGTGGCGACAAGATAAAGAGTACCCGGAAGTCTACAAGTCCGTCATCATCTCACTCCGTCCTTGGTCGATTGGGCGCCTCCGCCTTCATCCCTCCCCCCACCTCCTCAGAAAGGTATAAATTCTTTCCTTCCTCATGAACCTCAAACCAAAGAGACATGTAAATCTGAGTTAACATACGAAAACTAAGCACGCAAAAATACAAAACCCCTAATGCGTTGAAAGAATTAAAATACCTCTTTTTTACTGCCGTTGAAATGAGTGTAAGGAGTGTTAGAACAAAGTTTGAATCTACTACCCTACATTTAAGTTTTGATGATAACAAAGTGAAAAGATATATCATTTATGTGATTCATGTATGAACTATCTGCTGCCTAAATTATTATGTTCTAATTTGCAGATACTCTGATTGATATAAGCAAGAACACACCTATTCAGCATCAGAATTTGGTTCCTGACATCAGCATCAGAAGTTGCCATATCAGAATGTCAAAATCAGATGATCAACTCACGTACATGCTAAAGCCTGATGAACAAGACTACGCTCAACACTCTGATAAAGAAACACAACAGTTCATCAGCAGCTAAGCAGAGTCAGAATGAGCCAAGCCAGAACTTGCATTAAGTAAGCAACGGTACTGTGCATTGAAAGCAAATTAATACCAACGGCCTCATTCCAGACAAGATCTGCTCGATAAGGAAAGTTTGTTATTAGCATTGAATCAAGAATATTGCATCCAACGTTCAACATCTCAGTGCTATATAAACAAGACTTTGAAGATTGAAATGGCTAATGCTCTCCAAATCTTTACACGCATAAAAGCTGATCAAAATCTTCTTTCTCTCAGTTTTGCTAAACACTACACATTCTGATATTCTATCATTGTTTAGCAATCTAGTTTCTAAGCTTTAATTTGTGTATACATCACAGTTGTGATACAGTTTTGTAGAAAACATTCACACACTTATATTTGATTTCTTTGTAAGAAAGTGTTTCCTTGACAAACCAGGTTGTGGTTTGCATCAAGAAGGCTTTAGCAGTTGTTAAAGCAGTCTGTAATATTCAGTTGAATATAGTGGATTAAGACCTTGTTGGAGAGAGGCGAAATCACCTTGACGGGTGGACTGGAGTAGTTTGAGATCAAACGAACCAGGATAAAAATATCTTGTTCATTGCATTAGATTTCAGTTTTACAATTCAACCCCCCCTTCTTGTGTTTTTCACTAATTCAATTGGCATCAGAGCGCCTGGTTCTGAGCTAAAACACTTAACCGTGTCAGTACAAGATCCAGCGTCAGAAAAACACAATGGCAGGAAACAACTCTCACATCAGCAATGACAACAATGAGGACAAAGACAGATTCAGCGGCAAACCTCCAGTCTTTGATGGAGAAAACTTTGATTACTGGAAAGACAGAATTGAAAGCTTCTTTCTGGCACATGATGCTGATCTGTGGGATATGGTGACAGATGGATACACGCACCCTGTGAATGCAAGCGGTCAGAAGATTGATAGAAAAACAATGTCTAACCAACAAAAGCGTGACTTCAAGAATCACCACAAGGCCAGAACCATCCTCCTCAACGCCATCTCCTATACTGAATATGAAAAGATCTCCAACAGAGACACAGCAAAGAATATTTTTGACTCACTCAGAATGACGCATGAGGGAAACGTTCAGGTCAAAGAAACTAAAGCTCTGGCGCTTATTCAGAAGTATGAGGCGTTCAAAATGGAAGAATCTGAATCCATTGAAACAATGTTCTCAAGATTCCAGATTCTGGTAGCTGGTCTCAAGGTTCTGGACAAAGGATACTCTACTGCTGACCATGTCAAGAAAATCATCAGAAGTTTACCCAAGCAGTGGAGACCTACGGTTACAGCTCTGAAGCTAGCTAAAGATCTCAACAAAATCACTCTGGAGGAACTTATCAGCTCCCTCAGAAGTCATGAGATAGAGCTAGAAGCTGACGAGCCTCAGAAGCAAGGTAAGCCTTTAGCATTAAAATCTAACAAAAAATTTGAGTCTAAAGTTTTGCAGGCAGTTGAAGAAACATCTGATGGATCCTCATCAGAAGAAGACGAACTCTCTCTCCTCTCCAGAAGAGTAAATCAACTGTGGAAGCAAAGACAAAGGAAGTTCAGGAATCCCAGAAGTTCTGATCAGAACGAGTCTTCTTCCAGATACAGAAGGACAGATTCTTCCTCTGGATACAGAAGATCTGAAGGCTCCTCCAGTAGCAAAAAGCCAAACACCAAGGACATCATCTGCTATGAGTGCAATGAGCAAGGACACTATAAGAGTGACTGCCCAAAGCTTCAGAGGGAAAATCCCAAAAAGAAGTTTGGAAGAGAGAAGAAGAAAAGTCTCATGGCTACATGGGATGACTCTGACTCGTCTGAAGCTGACTCAGAATCAGATGATGAGAGGGCAAACATAGCTCTCATGGCTAACATCTCAGAAGATAGTGAAGCTTCTGAATCAGACTCAGAATCAGATACTGAAGAGGTATTTCCTAACTTTGCTGTTAACTTTACCAAGACTGAACTTGTTGAAAGCCTCAATGAGATTCTGGAACGGTATTAGCAAATTAGAGTTAAATTCAGAGACCTGAAAAGGAATATTGAATCTGACTCTAATAAGACTGAGAGTCTCAAATTGGAAAATTCTGAGCTGAGAAATAAGATTTCAAAATTAGAAAACACTTTACAAAACTCTCAGAAGGAACCAATTTCTGAAACTCCCAGCAACGCTGATGAGATCATCAAGGAGTATGATCACAGTTTCCAGAAGTTCCTAGCTAAAAGCATAGATAGAAGCAAAATGGCTTCAATGATCTATGGAGTTAGCAGAAACGGCAGGAAAGGAATAGGATACCAAGGTAAGGTTCCTAAACCAAAGAATGTCATGGACTTAACCATTAAACACACTCCTCTGAATTCACATTTTGTGTATGGTCACACACATGATATTAAATACACTAGCAGTAAGCACTATGTGAAACCAAAATTCAACCAGAGTTTTGGTAAAACTAACAAATCAGGACCCAAGAAAATCTGGGTACCTAAGGATAAAATAATACATGTTGCAGATATCTTTAGCAGCAAGTCAGAAACACCAGTCATGGTACCTGGACTCTGGCTGCTCACGACACATGACGGGAAGAAGGCATATGTTCCAAAGCCTGGAACTTAAGCCTGGAGGCCACGTTGGCTTTGGAGGCAATCAGAGGGGAAAGATAATTGGCTCTGGAACTGTAGGTAATGGAAATCTTCCCTCTATTAATAATGTTCTGCTAGTAGATGGATTGATGCATAATTTGTTATCCATAAGTCAATTAAGTGATAACGGTTATGATATAATCTTTAATCAAAAATCATGTAAAGCTGTTAGTCAGAAAGATGGGACTATCCTGTTTAATGGTAAGAGGAAAAACAACATTTACAAAATCAAACTTTCTGAACTAAAGAGTCAGAATGTAAAATGTCTTTTGTCTGTTAACAACGAGCAGTGGATCTGGCACAGAAGATTGGGGCATGTTAGTATGAGAAGAATATCTCAGATTAACAAACTCAATCTGGTCAGAGGACTTCCTAATTTGAAGTTCAATTCAGATGCTCTGTGTGAAGCATGTCAGAAAGGCAAGTTTGCAAAACCTTCTTTTAAATCCAAAAATGTTGTTTCTACCTCTAAGCCATTAGAACTTCTGCACATTGACTTATTTGGACCAGTTAAAACTGCTTCAGTCAGTGGCAAGAAGTATGGGTTAGTAATCGTAGATGACTATAGCAGATGGACATGGGTAAAGTTCTTAAGACACAAGGACGAGTCACACTTTGTGTTTGTTACCTTCTGTAACCAAGTTCAGAATGAAAAGGATCTTAGAATCGTTAAAGTCAGAAGTGATCATGGTGGAGAATTTGAAAACAAAGATTTTGAGTCATTCTTTAATGACAGAGGCATTCTGCATGATTTCTCTTGTCCTAGAACTCCCCAACAAAATGGAGTTGTAGAACGAAAGAACAGAACATTGCAAGAAATGGCCAGAACCATGATCAATGAGACAAACGTTGCTAAGACCTTCTGGGCAGAGGCAATAAACACAGCGTGCTACATTCAGAATAGAATCTCAATAAGACCTATTCTGGAAAAGACTCCATATGAATTGTGGAAGAACAGAAAGCCCAACATTTCATATTTTCATCCATTTGGATGTACTTGCTTTATATTAAATACAAAGAATTATTTGAACAAGTTTGACTCTAAAGCACAAAAGTGTATTATGTTAGGATACTCTGAACGCTCAAGAGGGTACAGAGTATACAATACAGAAACACAGATTGTGGAAGAATCAATCAGTGTTCGTTTTGATGATAAGCTTGACTCTGAAAAGTCAAAGCAGAATGAAGTTTTTGCAGGTATGGAAATTGAATTTACAGGTTCTGAAGACAAGTCATCAGAAGCTCTCAACACAGACACTCCTTCAACGTCTGAAAGGAGCACTGCTAGCAATCCTATAGCAGCTGCTGATCAACCTCAGAAGAGATTACCCAGAAGCAGCTTGGATCACCCAGAAGAGACTATCTTAGGAAGAAAGGAAGATCCAATCAGAACAAGAGCAAGCTTCAGAAACTCTGAAGAAACTCTTATGGGACTTGTGTCTCTGATTGAACCTTCTTCTATTGATGAAGCACTTCTGGATAATGACTGGATTCTGGAAATGTAAGAAGAGCTGAATCAATTCACCAGAAACGACGTATGGGATCTCGTTCCCAGACCAAAAGGATTCAACGTCATTGGAACAAGATGGGTGTTCAGAAACAAGCTAAATGAACAAGGTGAAGTCATCAGAAACAAGGCACGACTGGTTGCACAAGGTTATAGTCAGCAAGAGGGGATAGACTACACAGAAACCTTTGCCCCAGTCGCCAGGTTAGAATCTATCAGACTTTTAATTTCATTTGCTGTTAATAGAGGCATCACTCTGTATCAGATGGATGTCAAGAGTGCATTCTTAAATGGTTATATAGAAGAAGAAGTCTATGTACACCAACCCCCTGGTTTTGAAAATACAAAACATCCAGAACATGTTTTCAAACTAAAGAAGTCACTATATGGTCTGAAACAAGCTCTCAGAGCTTGGTATGAAAGGCTAAGTAACTTTATATTAGAAAATGAATTCACCAGAGGGAAAGTGGACACTACTCTATTCTGTAAATCAGTTAAGAATGACATCTTAGTCTGTCAAATTTATGTGGATGATATTATTTTTGGTTCTACTAATCCTTCTCTTGGAAGAAAATTTGCTAAGTGTATGCAGGCAGAATTTGAGATGAGCCTCATGGGGGAACTGAAATTCTTTCTAGGAATTCAGATCAATCAAACTCCAGAGGGAACTTACATTCATCAGAGCAAATACATCAGAGATCTTCTGAAGAAATTTGACCTCTCAGAATGTAAGCCATCAAAAATTCCAATGCATCCCACGTGCATTCTGGAAAGAGAAGAGGTAAGCAAAAATGTAGAACAGAAAGTCTACAGAGGTATGATTGGTTCTCTCCTCTATCTGACTGCTTCAAGACCTGACATATTATTCAGTGTTTGTATCTGTGCTAGATTCCAATCAGATCCTAGAGAATCTCACTTAACAGCTGTTAAGCGAATTTTCAAGTATCTGAAAGGTACTACTAATCTGGGTTTGTTTTATAGAAAATCTAGTGATTACAGCTTAGTAGGCTACTGCGATGCTGATTTTGCTGGAGATAGAGTGGAACGTAAAAGTACTTCTGGAAGCTGCCAGTTTCTGGGAGAAAATCTGATTTCTTGGTCCAGCAAAAGGCAATCAACAATTGCGCTATCAACAGCAGAAGCTGAGTACATAGCAGCAGCAGGATGTAACACACAAATGCTCTGGATGAAAAGTCAGCTTGAAGACTTCCAGATTTTTGAGAGTAACATTCCTATACTATGTGATAATACTTCTGCTATTTTCTTAAGTAAGAATCCCATTTTACATTCTAGAGATAAGCATATAGAAATAAAACATCACTTCATTAGGGACTATATTCAGAAAGGTATTTTGAACTTAAAATTTATAGATACAGACCATCAATGGGCTGATATCTTTACTAAACCCCTTTCAGAAGATAGGTTTAATTTCATTTTGAAACATCTCAGCATGAAAATCTGTCCAGAGTGAAAATGTTTTAATTCCATATATTTACTTTCAGAATGTAATTGTTTTACTGTGAACTTCTGATCAATCTTCTTTCAGAAAGATAGAACATGCAGATTGTATCAGATGCAAGTCTAAAGATCTGAGAGTCTAAGCTCAGAGACAGACGTGTTGATCACTACATCAAACAAGTGTCATCCAATCATCAGCAAATCTCTGAAGTAGAACGCGTGCATGCTTCTGAGAAGGCAAAGCGCTGATTGGGTGCATTGAGACACATGTCTGGTAACCGTTTTTAAGTATCTTTCTCAAATCCCCCAAAATCAGCAAGCATTTAATAAAAAGTAATCATGCTTTTAAAATTCAATCATGATTTTTCTCTTTCTTAAAAACGTTTATCTTTTCAAAATATTTTGAAACTCTATTTAAACACATTAACCTCTCATTCTAATTCTTTACAGTTTCTCACTAATACTCAAGCATTCTCTGCACTTTTTCTGTGTTCATCTCTTGCAAAACCCTTTTTTTCTCAGTTTCTTCTCAAAACCTTTTTAGTGTGAACATGGCAACCTCCAGCAGTGCTTCTGCAGGTCCTCAGAAGAAAGCATCATTTGAGTAGTATCAAGTGCCATTCAGAACACTCCTCACTCCTGTGAAGAATATTGAAGTGTTATCTGAATTGATCATTGATTTTGGAAGCCATGCTGGAGAACCTGTTCACACGCTTACCTCCCCAACCTTAGTCTTTTTTTTCATTCATGTCTTTTTCATGTTTTCCTTGATTTTCTGATGTACTATTTGAATATGTTTTGTACTATTTTCATGTTTTGATTCTGAACCTTTCAATATGACAAGTCTTTCTGATCTTAATTGTTTTAGCACTCACCTACACTTTTTGATTGCTGACAAAAAGGGGGAGAACAAGAATGATATTTTAAACAATAACGGTTAACTAAGACAGAAATTCTCAAACATTCTAACTCTATTACTTGAAAATGTTTCTTTGTTTTGCTTAAAGTCTACAGGTACAAGGAAGCTCCTGGACACTCTGAAGACTAAAAGCTATGAAGCTCTGATCACTATGAAGCTCTGATCCGCTCTGATACTCTGATCCAAAGCAAAGCTCTGACAAGAAAAGCTCTGATACGCTGATCTGAAGCTCTGCTCTGATATGCTGATCTAAAGCTTCTGATAGTCAAAGACTCTGATACTCTGATGTTCAAAGAAAGGCAAAAAGATCTGATCCTGAAGAACACGTGTAATCAAAGGGAAGTAATAAACTCAGGGGGAGTATCTCTCAACTCTGATATCTTTCTTACCCCTTATCTTTGATAACTTCTTACTCTGATGCATCTCTCTGATACCTTTTCACGTTATCTTCATTTAAAAATATCTAGTTTTTGTCATCATCAAAAAGGGGGAGATTGTTAGAACAAAGTTTGAATCTACTACCCTACATTTAAGTTTTGATGATAACAAAGTGAAAAGATATATCATTTATGTGATTCATGTATGAACTATCTGCTGCCTAAATTATTATGTTCTAATTTGCAGATACTCTGATTGATATAAGCAAGAACACACCTATTCAGCATCAGAATTTGGTTCCTGACATCAGCATCAGAAGTTGCCATATCAGAATGTCAGAATCAGATGATCAACTCACGTACATGCTGAAGCCTGATGAACAAGACTGCGCTCAACACTCTGATAAAGAAACACAACAGTTCATCAGCAGCTAAGCAGAGTCAGAATGAGCCAAGCCAGAACTTGCATTAAGTAAGCAACGGTACTGTGCATTGAAAGCAAATTAATACCAATGGCCTCATTCCAGACAAGATCTGCTCGATAAGGAAAGTTTGTTATTAGCATTGAATCAAGAATATTGCATCCAACGTTCAACATCTCAGTGCTATATAAACAAGACTTTGAAGATTGAAATGGCTAATGCTCTCCAAATCTTTACACGCATAAAAGCTGATCAAAATCTTCTTTCTCTCAGTTTTGCTAAACACTACACATTCTGATATTCTATCATTGTTTAGCAATCTAGTTTCTAAGCTTTAATTTGTGTACACATCACAGTTGTGATACAGTTTTGTAGAAAACATTCACACACTTAGATTTGATTTCTTTGTAAGAAAGTGTTTCCTTGACAAACCGGGTTGTGGTTTGCATCAAGAAGGCTTTAGCAGTTGTTAAAGCAGTCTGTAATATTCAGTTGAATATAGTGGATTAAGACCTCGTTGGAGAGAGGCGAAATCACCTTGACGGGTGGACTGGAGTAGTTTGAGATCAAACGAACCAGGATAAAAATATCTTGTTCATTGCATTAGATTTCAGTTTTACAATTCAACCCCCCCTTCTTGTGTTTTTCACTACTTCAAGGAGGAGGAGGAATAGTGGCGCCGGTGGCCTTGAACGAAGGGAAATACAGAGGCATGCATGAGGAGGACGAAGAAGAACATGAAAGCGAACGAACGGCGTGATTCACAAACCCTAAGCGTTGTCCAACTGAACACAAAACTTTAAACCCTAAAAATGTTTGTCACAAATGGGCCTAACGCGTTTCAATCCCACCTAAGCCCAAGCTAATTCCAGTTAACACCCCCCCCCCCCCACGCGTACGTTCTGTTTGGGCCAGTAAACCCTTGGCCCATTCATTCAGCATCCCTTTGTTTTCTTTTTGTCATTTTAAACCCTTTTTAATTTGACCATTTCTTTTTTCCTTTTTTTTCCCTTTTCTAAATCAAATAAATTTTGTTTCTAAATAAATATTAAGACATAAAAATAATACTAATACATTAATACTAAAACATATAAAAACACTTTTTTTATCTAAAATATCTAATTTAAATTTTATTTGTACATAATAGATAAATACATTTTTGCATAATTTAAATTCTTGAACATTTAATTGAAATACATTTTTTCTAATTTAATCCTTGTTTGTTATTTAAAACATACTTTTGTACATAAATAACAAAAATACATTTTTTTTACATCATATAATTAAAATTGAAAACACTTTTTCTTTTAATTCAAATATTCTTACTAATAAATAAAGATACCCTTTTTTTTTAATTAAAGTTTAAAACATTTTCTTTTCATTAAAACTTTCTTTTTGTACATATTAAGAGAATACAAGATTATTAATTAAATTAAATAGACATTTAATTTTTCTTTAAGTCAACTATACTTAATACACATTAAATTTCACATTGTCGCACTTGTAAATAATTACATACTTACACAATACATCTCACACTTACACAATACAAATACATTCACATTGCCCCTATACACATTTGTTTATCTTATGCATTGATATTCGTCATTTACATTTGATCGCAAATTCGATTTGGTTGTAAATTATTGGATACTATAAGTCTCATCCCCATTTGTGAATATTGTACCCCCACTCCCGGATACTATTTTGTAATAGCGTAGACTTTACATTTTCGCAATTTACCGCTTTCAATTATACCATGGTTAGACCTAGGGTTTGCATGTACATAAAATCAAACGCTAGATAACCTAATACAAGACAAATACATGAAATCAATACACAATCACACTTGCACCCTCTAGGGTAATCCCACATGTTGCCTTCCAAAATGGGCCATGCTTGCACGTCGAGTATCTTTGGCAAAACAAATTCAAATGATCATAAGTCCCTCGATGACGCTTTCGAATGTTGCCTAAACAGAATGATCATAGTCCCTTCAAAGCAAATTGCCAAAGACACTTGGCACCATTGCATTCATGGTCCATACGATGACCCGCGCCCGTCCCGTTAAAACTTCCTAAACGCAAGATTGTCCACCAAATTCAATGGTGGAACAAAATTGTTAAAAGGGGTTAAAAAATAACAAAAACCATTGAGTACAATAGGGTAGACAAAACTCTTAATTACTTGAGATCAACTTGCAAAAACACTTGCCTTCTTTTCAAAAACCACAATCCACAACACTTTCAAAACAAACTCTCAAAAACATTTGAAACATCTTTTCGAAAAGATACACGCCTTTGTAAAATATTCGAGTAAAGAATTGTTACAAGGTTAGCCTAAGACAAGGCATCTTCTTCCAAAACATTTTCAAAAACACTCACACATACACCATTTTCAAGCAATCGAAAATCAAGGCAAGTGATCTAAAAAACCAAGTAACTAAGAGCCCATGGATAACCATGGATGAAAAGGGTTCTAATACCTTCCCTTTTCATAATCTACCCCCCGGACCCACGAAATATCTCAAAAGGTTTTTGCTGTGCTTTTTTAACCTTTCCTTTAGGATAAAATAAAAAGTCGGTGGCGACTCTTGCTCAACCGCACAAGTGCGAATACGAACGCAAAACCACAGTCAGTTCTCCCACCGTATCACAATGCCTATATTAATTGGTAGATTTCTAAGTTGGGAGTTTTTCTCCATTGGTACCACATGCATATGCATTGTAACGAGTCACATTCCATGTTGCATATTTAATGTGTTATGTTGTTGACTTTATGATTGATGTTGGTTGAAAATTATGAAGTGGTGATTTTTTATAATTTGATCTAATAAATTTTTTATCACTCAATTATATGGTTCGACATCTCACCTCTTCTGTTTGGATGTTGCCCTCTGTTGGTAATGTGCAGGTAATCAAGAAGGATAGTTGTTACCTACGTTAATTCAAGTTGGTCTTGTCGCTCTGATACGTAGCACTCGGGGGGATGAATGCATGTTTTCTTTATTGTTGGTTTTCATTATGTTGCTGAATTTTTAAGTTGTTTTCATTAAAGACTTGTTGTCTTAAAGTCATTTTGAGTTGAACAAGATGTTAGGGTGTTTTCAGTTGAATTTGTGAATCCGTTGTGTAACAATGAAAGTTGTTTTATTTTTAAAGACTAAACATGTTGTTATCGGTTCATCTGAATTTTATGTGTTATGTATCTGAACTATAGGTGATTGAATGTCGTTGTTTCCAAGTTGAATGTGTAGCATTCCATTTCTTTGTTGAAAATTTTGTAACTCTGATTTTATACAATTCGTTGGATAGAAATGGGGTGTTACATTAGTGGTATCAGAGCAGGTTGGTCCATCCGACCAAGTTTTCTAATGTTGTTTGTTCCTTGGTACGCGACAAGTGTGTGAAACACTGTCAGTGCTTACTTGATTTTCGAATCACTTGTTTGCAAGAGTGGAATTGAAACAAGTGTGGGAGAAGCTTGTGCTTCTCTGAGATGGTTCAAGCGTGAATAGTCGGTTTTGTATGTTGTGAAGTGCATGGGTGCAGACGTTAGTATTATTGTGTTACTTTTCCAATTTTGAAGGAAGCACGGATTTAGTATTTAAGTCTAACAGTCAGTAGAAATGTTCTCAAGGGGGAATGATCAGGTACTCGTGTTGTTCACATCTCTAGAAGTGGAGGGTAATCTTATGACTAATGATGTACCAGTTGTGTGTTGGTCCTAATGTTTTTTTGGGGATGATTGTGACTTGTCGTTAAAGCAAGATGTTGGATTGACTTAATGTTATCCTTGAAGTGGACTGTCTGAAGTGAAACCAAGTGATTACGAATTACTTTGATGAGTCGATGCATATTCTTATGCCAGAGGATGTTTGTTAAGCAAAGTAGGATGACTTTTAGAAGGTGAAGCTCAGACGGTTGCAATGTTTCAGCAACGTCAGTTGGTTGTGAAGTTGTCAGTATTAAGTTATCATTGTGTATGATGTTGACATTTTGAATTGTGATATAGTGATGATGTATTGTAAATGTTATTGTTGGAGTCAGGTAAGTAATTGTCGGTGTTGTTGATGCTTTTGGGTGATTGTGAATTGCGAGTCAGAGTCGGAGCTCAAAGATACTAGTAGTCTTGTGAGAAGAATCGGAGTTTTAATATTTTGAAAATTGAGGGTTTGGCAACGTACTATGTCTTTTGAGTTATAAGAAGAATGGCGTTTTGGGATAGTTTTGTGGAAAGAATTGGAATTTTGATATTTTAGAAACTGAATTTTGAAGAAAGTAATGTGTCTCTCGAGTTATGAGAGGAATGGGGTTTCAGATATATGTTGAAATGGATTTTGTACACAGAAAATGACAAAAAAATGCTTTTGTTCCGCCGGTACCCCGGTTACCATATATGGGTACACGAGTACCCTGCAATGAAAATCAGCAAAACTTCAAAAATTCATAACTTGATTTTTAGATGTCCGATTTGAGTTCCGTTTGAAGCGCTAGAAAGATAATATGATGAACTTTATTTTATAAATGGTTCCAGCACCTGGAAGTGATTTATTTTTCATGTGATAATATTGGATGAGAGGCGAAATTTGATGTTGATTTCATGCTTGGTACCAGACTTGTTCCTATGGCACCATACATGATGTCAGTTCAAAGTTGGGAGAACTGGATAAGTTATTAGAATATGTACGGAGAAATAGATTTGTAAAACCGAATGTATCATTTTAGGGACTTTGAAGTCATTATTTAAGGAAAAGGGAAGTAGTATGAAATTGTATGTGGATTACCGATAACTGATTAAAATGATGGTTAAAGAGTTAGAATTAATTGAACAGTTCAGAGATATGAGCTTAGTTTGTGAAGTGACACCGCAGAGTGTTATGTTGGGAATGATGAAAATTAACAATGAATTTCAGGACAGTATCAAAGAAGCTCAGAAGTTAGATGTGAAACTGGTAGACTCAATGGTTGGAATCGATCAGTCCGAGAATAAAGATTTTAAGTTAGATATGCAAGGTGTGTTGAGATTCTGTAATCGAATTTGTATTCCTGATGATGCAGAGATGAAGAAAGTGATTCTCGAGGAAAGTCATAGAAGCAAGTTGAGCATTCATCCGGTAGCTTAAAAAATGTATCAAGGTTTGAAGAATTTTTTTTGTGGCCTGGAAGGAAGATTGATGTGGCTTGGTATGTGTATGCAAGTTTAACTTGTCAGAAGTCGAAGGTTGAACATCAGAAGCCTGCAGGGTTGATGTAATTGTTAGAAGTTCCAGAATGGAAATCAGATAACATTTTGATGGACTTTGTGATGAGGTTACCTAATACTTTAAGAGTGCATGATACAATTTGGGTCATTGTTGATAGGCTTACGAAGTCTGCTCATTTTATTCCTATTAACATCAGTTTTCCAGTATCAAAGTTGGCGGAGATTTACACTAGTGTAATTGTGAAACTGCATGGTATTCCTTTGTGTATTGTTTCGGATAGGGATCTGAGGTTTACTTCAGATTTTTGGAAGAGTTTGCAAGAGGCGTTAGGGTTCTAAGTTGAGGTTGAGTTCGGCGTATCACCCTCAGACGGATGGTCAGACGAAGAGGATTATTCAGTCGTTGGAAGATTTATTGAGAGCATATGTTCTTGAGCAGGGAGGTTTGTGGGATACTTATCTTCCATTAATATAGTTCACTTATAATAATAGTTACCATTCTAGTATTGGAATGACACATTTTGAAGCATTGTATGGTCGAAGATGTAGAACTCCTTTATGTTGGCATGAATCTGGGGAAACTGTAATACTTGGACTTGAACTTGTTCGAGAAACTACCGAGAAGGTGAAGTTAATTCGAGAAAATATGAAAGCTTCCCAAAGTAGACATAAGAGTTATCATGACAAGCAAAGGAAAGAGTTATAATTTCAAGTAGGTGACCATGTGTTTTTTAGAGTTACACATGTGACTGGTGTTGGGCGTGAATTGAATTCTAAGAAGCCCACTCCTTGTTTTATTAGTCCATATCAGATTTTGGATAGCGTTGACAAGGTTACATATAGAGTGACTTTACCGCCTAATCTTTCAAATTTGCATGATGTGTTCCATGTGTCGCAACTCCGGAAGTATATTACAGATCAATCTCATGAGATTTGTATGGATGATGTGCGAGTACAAGATAATCTTACTATGGAGACGATGCATGTACGAATCGCAGATCGTGAAATGAAGACTCTAAGAGGCAAGGAGATTGCTTTGGTTAAAGTAGTCTGGTTGGGAGCTGCCAGAGAAAGCATGGCGTGGGAGTTGGAAAGCAAGATGCGGAACTCCTATCCGAGTTGTTCGGACAAGGTAAATTTTTGATGACAAAATATTCTAAGTGGGGGAGAGTTGTAACACCTGATATTTAATTAATTATTTAATTAAATATTTTCAAATATTTTTCCGATTAAATTTTCAAAGTTGTGAAATGTTGATTTAAGTTGTGTCATTCTTAGTTGAATTAATTAGTTAATTAAGTTGTAGGACTAATATTGAATAATACTATTATTATTTATGTGGACCTATTTTAATGTTATAAGTAGTAAAAAGGGAGGTGTAGAAATTTAAGCTCAACAAGGAAAAATAAGAATAGTAGTATAATAGTTATATTATTATATTAGTTACTTTAGAAATAATAGATGTATCAGCAGAAAGAAAGAAGAATAGGTTTTGGCAAAAGAAGGAAATAAGGGTTTTTGAAGAGATACGTAGAAGTGCAAAGAGGAGGCAAAGTTAGGTGCAATCAGAGAGTTAGAGCAACCTTCAATCTAAGATATGAGTGGGGTTCTGACTCTATAATAGGGTATGTGATGAATGGTATGTGAGTTCTCATATGGTTATTGGAATTGTATGATAATATATGATGGCTAGAAACATGTTTAGGTTGAAATTCTTAATTTCTATGGTTTTAAAATTGTTATATTTTGATGAACAATCCTTAAATATGACGAATTATGTGTTTTAGGAAAAATTGATGTGTTGTTAATTTTGTTGTTATTATTTTCGTGTGATTTAATTCGTATAATTTGTGTACCGGTATCCGTATGATCACTTTTCATTCATATAGATACATGACTTCGATAATAGAGAGATGTAGATGCAGTAACTACTTTGTTTACTCATGTATATATTGCTTGCGTCAATTCGTTCCCAGTTATTGTAGCGGCATGTGTTTTAAAAACAACGAAACCATGATAATTTGATAGTTCATTCACATATTACTACATCCCTATGTTTACAAATATATAACATGTTATTGTATTGCTATCTTTACAATATAAAATATTTCATAATAATAATAATAATAATAATAATAATAATAATAATAATAATAATAATAATAATAATAATAATAATAATAATAATTTAGCATTATTAATATGATGATTTTTAGGAGTTTTGAATTAGAGATAAGTATTTGGATAAATAGTTAACTTGGGTTCATTTCTATTCTAATAGAGTTGTTAGAACTATCAATAGAGTTGTCAATTGAGTTGTCAATAGGGTTGTTAGAGTTGTCAATAGTATTGTTAAAGTTATCAATATAGTTGTTTCATATCATTAAAAGTCACTTTTGTTTGTTTTGCATAATTTCTACATGTTTAGAGTTGTCAGTAGGGTAAGTTGGAGTTTCCAAATGATAATACATCTTTGCTAAATTATGATTTATTATTAGTATGGAAATTTGTTTAATCAATTGTAGTAGTATGCCACTAGAATAAATTAAGATAAATAGTAGGAATTGGTGGTAGGCTTATTAATAAAGTGATAGTGTGTGCGTTCACACGGGTACCGGTCTGACACTCTCATTGAGCTAAGCGGATTTCATTTAGAAAGAAGAAATAATCAAATGCTATGATATTATGTATGATAAAAAATAATATAAATAAAAGAACAATTTAATTTGTAAAAATTAGATTTTGAATTATTAGTTTGTGCAATGATTATAAATCAATAAAATGGAATAGTTTGAGTTAAAAAAATAATGTTAAATTAAAATAGTAACAAAAACATATAATTTTTATTTATATCATTGATACTATTTCATTTAAGTTTAACGTGCAAACACATATAATATTTAACTGCCATAAGCCTTATATGTTAATTGTAAGTTTGCAACAATACATGTTACCTCAGATAGAATTGTATTTTAGATACCAAAATATAGCATAATATGATAACACATAACAACATATGTTACTTCAATTGCAATTACCTCATAACTATTTACATTGTACTACCATACTTTATCGCTGTTGTACAACAATGCAATAAAATGAAAGCAGGGGTTGCTGTAAAGATATTATTGTGATCTTGTTGTAGATTTATTTTCCCAAATGCAACCAACACATGCTCATGGTGCTATCAAAATTTGCAATCTTACACTATCAACAGTTACACCCAGCAAACATTGGTAATTATAAAACATTTCAGTCACAACGACATAAATTTGAAGAAGAGGTCATGAATTAAGGGAAATAACTTCAATTGTATTCCACAATTGTTCAACAGTTATATAATTGTCCCTTGTACGATGTTATAATCAAATTGTCACATAATGATAATAACAAAAGTATATGAAACAAACATACTTAATTATCTAATAAGACACTAATATTAAACATTCATAAGTTTCATGTTATACAAAATAAGTTGTTCACCTAACAACATTGGTGGGGTAACTTAAAATCATTGTAACGTTGCTAAAGACACTCATAAGAAAACAAAAGACCATAAGTATTGACATAAACATGTGTCCTTTCTATTTAAATAAAAAATCTTAACATTATCCTACCACGACCGCCAATCCTCAGTTGCATTTCCTTGCTCCACTGATAAAAATATCTCGTCCACCGGTGGGTAGCGACTGCCAAAGTGTAATGTATCACCGACCTTCAATTCAAAGTACTTGTAGCAGGTGTCCTTCTTAAATATTTTACTCCAAATGGATTATCTTTACTCAATTGGCAAGAACCGACTTGAGAATCAGAGGCAGGGTATTCGGGAGGACAGTAGTTGTAACCGTCATCGCATCAGATTGCAGACTCAGGAGGACAGCATCCCCATGCAAAGCAATAGTTTCCATACTCAAACAGGCAACAACATGTGGTTCCAGTTTAGAAAGAATAATATTCATCATAGACAGTTGAAGGCTTTACAGGAGATGGAGGAGTAGGATCGGGTTTGGAGGGTTTAGACCCTTCTTGGTAGGATAGGATGCCATCATTGCAATTCCATACTTGCCAGTATTGTTGGCTGTCAAAACATTCCTCTCCAACTTAATGTAACCATTCTCACCCCATGATGGTCCCCACGAGTTCCTCATAATCCAGTAATCGGTACCATTTTCGGTCTGTATCCGACCAACATAACACCTTGATCAAGTTATGTTCCACAAATGCCAGTAAAAACACCATGCATCAATCAAAAGCCAAATTTATGAGAACATTCATTCAAACACTTTTCAAAGAAACAAATAATAAACCCGTAGTTTAATCTATAATATAAGAAGATGATGAAGATGATTGAGAAGATGATGAAGATGAAGTATCTTCCAGGCTTCTTATTGCTCATTAATTGATGCTCACAATTGTAATAATGTGTCACACCTGATTTGCTATTGAAAACTTACTTATATGTGTAACAGAAAATAGTTAGAGATAAGAATTCGCATTATGAGTCGATACATGTTAGCATGAGTCGACTCATGTTAGTTATACAACACAAAATGAGTCGATGCAAGTTGTTATGAGTCGATGCAAACTGATAATACAACATATTACAGAGTCAACCATTTTACATGAGTCGATACATAACACGTATGTGTCGACACATACTGAATTGAATTTTGATTTTTGAAGATAAAACATGTTATGTGTCGATGCATGGAGTTATGTATCGATGCATAAAAGTTGAAACTTGTTTTCCAGGGACATCAACATATTATGTGTCGATGCATGAAGTTATATATCGATGCATAAAGGTTGAAAATTGTATTCCAGGAGTATCAACATGTTATGAGTCAATGTATGGCATGGATGTATCAACTCATACTGAAGCAGGATCGTTTTTATGATTTTTTGCTTAAGTATGTGTCGATGCAAAACTCTTTGTGTTGATTCATAATAGTGTTTTATGTGTAAAACACATTCTTAACTCTTTTTAAACATGTTATATTGTTTTTTTACAATGCACACATATAGGTAAAGCATTTTCAACATTCATTGATTATTTCACACATATTTGCTATTATTCAAAACTAATTAAATGAAGGGGTTGCTCACATATGTTATTGTGCTTCTATAACATACTTGTGTGCCATTGGTGCTTTGTTCCATATAATTAGCTTTGTTTGTCTTAGAAGGTCTCCGACATCATCGTTGTATTCAATGTTGCAAGTAGAATTATCAAGCGTCGGTACAAGTATCTTAAACTTGGAATGTGCAGTTCTACCCCCTGGCAATAACAAAGAAGCTATATTATTGGTGGCAACGGTTAAACATATCTCATGTTTGGACCTCAAAGATGCCGCCAGTGCTCTCCACATATAGCTCTTACCAGTATCGCCGTAGACATGAAGGAAGAAGACACCACCATTATGTGACTGGACAACACCCATTATTTTTTCATATATGCCTTTTTGTTCATCTAAAAAATGTTGAAAAGGAACAGGTAAAATAAATAGTCAGGAAGACAATGGCAATGTTGTTCATAAGAAAACTTTCCTAACTGCTGTAGTAGATAGGTGTTTGGATATGGAATAGGACTAAAATTTAATATAATTGATATATCAGTAACAATTATTTTAATTCTTCTTATTACTTTTAAACATTAAACATATTCTCAATTTTTCAAACGATATCAATTGAAATAATTTCATACAATCAAAACAAATCTTTCTTTTATATCATCACTTCTAAAATTTATTACTTATAAAATTCAACTTATTCTCAAATATTTGATTATAAAATCATATATAATAATGACTTAAATAAAATAATTTAAAAGAATATTCTACAAAAAAAAATCAATAATATTTTAGAAACAAAGAGGAAAATAATGACTTAAATGTATACCTGCGCACGACTTAAATTTTTTTGAAGTAAAATAAATATTTTAAAACTATTTATAATTTACAAATAAAATTATAGTAACATTATAATTTACAGATAAGAGAGCTGACATGATCAAGCTAACAACTATTATTACAGTTAGAACTACAAAGGATGATCCAAGGCTTATATGAAGAATAATGTGTGTGAGACTTATTCTTTCAGCAAATACAAATCAAATTAACTTATAGCTATTTGGCTTCAGTGACTAAGTACAACTTTTACACCATCAATGAATTAGACACACCATTTTTCACTACGACATAAGTATCTTATATAGTAGTGGATCTTAGTTTGAGCATTATCTTGAACTTGCCTGTGATTGGTTCTTCAGTCACAGTTCTGGATAAGTAAAAAAGATAAGAGGTAATAACTATGAGATAAAGGGAATAGAAATAATAATATAATTTTAATATCTTTTGAACTTATTATGTGATTTGGCTTTTAGATTTTCAAAATATGAAGTTTAAACTTGATTATTCTGTTAAAGTATTATACTATTTATTCACGCCTCAGTTATGTATTATAGGATTCATTTTGCATACTTTCTGGCGCAGGATTTGCTTAATCAGAAAATCACTCCAAATATATGTGTTGAACAGTCTCATGAATGTTAATGCCCATGATTTTAGCTACTCCTTAAATCTATATCAGAATATGCAAGTGACTCTTGTTGTTCACAAATATTATTATGACTTACATATGTACATATATACAAATGAGAAGCGTGAACAGAGATGTGCATAGACGAAACTCATAAGGAGCAACGAAATACTGAACATTTTCCTGCTACATGTGAGTGTGTATGTAACCTACAAATTCTATTCTTTTATTCAACAAAATATTAATACTTCATCATCCTTAACACCTCCTCAATTTATAACATCACCATTCTAGTTTAATAAAAAATTTAACTCATGACCTAAAATCTACTTATGAGATGAATACATAACATGCAAAGGAAAAGAAAATAGGTGTGCGGCATACTTTCGTAACGCATAAGTATTATAACTATGAATGAAAAGTAAAATCATAAAGGATGTAGAGTTAGTTAACCGTAATAGAAACAAAAATGAATTAGAACTTAAAATTAGAAATGCATACAACTATAAACGCACCACCTTGCGAGAGTTCTCTTTAAACTGTATCATTCTGTTAATGCAGATCCACAATGAAGTAAAGAGTATATCATACATATCCTACAAAAATTCAAATCAATGTTAATTCTCAAAAATAAAAAATCCATGCAAATTAGAGAACAATGACGAAAGTATGCTTAATCAGCATTTTATGCAGACTCAGAAGGTGGCTTAAATCGAGTATGCAATCTTAATATGATAATAAACTGCAAATAGTATCTCTCATCACTAGAGTTCTTCACTTATCAATATTGACTTGTACAGGAAAATGTGCATATGAGATAACAAGCGAAATAAACTACATGTCATTAAATAGATATGAGCATAAGTTACTTTCATTTTTCTTTATCTTCTCGGAAATGAGCTCCTGCATATCTCTGCTATGCAAATAAATTCATTACGAAAATATAATAGGAATAAAAATATATTTTGAAATTCAGTTTCCAAGTTCAATCATTTGGGCCATTTCTAATTTAAGTTGTTTCAACTCATTAAAAGAATCAATATCATGGCAAGTGGCAGGGGTTGCCCTAAACAAAAACAAACTCATTAATTGCTTTAACTTCTTTGTCGGTATAAATTTCAGGAGACTTCCAAATGGCTACACAATTTTGTGAGACATTCTTGAAGAATTGATGGCCTTTTAACGAAAAGATCATTATCACTTGAAATTATATAACAAAAAAATATATAAGCCATAACTTGAGATATCAATTCAAATTGAACTTATTCTATAAATGAAAAATTGTTGGGGGTGTTTATATTCTCCAACTTCATCAATTGTGAGACATTAGTGATTTGAGTTAGCATGTTGCCTTTGATTACTTGAGAGGTATGCCTAACATTAGATAAATACATTTCTAAATAGTGAAATGTCTACTCAGTCTTAGTAAAATGAATAACTTTTTCCCATCATTGAGTATTGAATCTGAATTTGTAGTAGAGATACATATTTGCTTCATACCCTATTGAAGCAAACTCTACATGAATATTTGCAACATAAAAACAAACAATTATCAAACTCATTTAAATAAAGTAACTTCAAATTTAAAATTGAAAATGTATATAGTATTATGAAGTTTGTTGTACCCCAAAATTTGCCCTCCCTTTTTCACAAGAAATCACAACCCTAGGGTTTTTCTCTGATTTTTAAGATTGGGTCAGGAATCGATCAAACAAACTTTTCTTTGGCAGTAAATCAAGAATCAGGGTTTCTCTCGCATTTCTCAGAAGAAATTGAATCCTTAGAAATTCAGTTAATTGTTACATTGTCTTCACGCTTGTTCAAGTTTACTGGTTGTTTCTCAAGGCCCGATTATCTGGGATAAGAGCTGAGACTCTTATTTGGAATATTAAGGCATCTGTTTGTTAATGGAACGAAACATCTATTTGTTAATGGAATACTTGCTTGCTTATTGGAATACACAACGCGTATGTTGATTGGAATACTGATGCAAAGTTATGAGATTGCAGAGTTTTTAGGGATTGCTTAGATTTTAAGTTATCTGTATTGGAAATGGTGGAATGCAATTTCAGTCATTTTTAATCAGGAATCTTAAATAAAAAGTGAAGAGGCAAAGGAAAAAATTGAAAGATATTTGACAGTAGAAATATTTATTTTAGATAAAGACTCTTTTTATTCATTCTCAAATATTGTTACAAAAAGATAATTTATTATTTTTTGAATATTGTAAGTTTTTACAACTTATAGTATTTTAAAAAGAAATAAATGTTTACAATAAATGAAAAAAAGTCTATCTAATCTAAGCCTAAATCTCCTAAGCTCCAGTGCTCCCATGCTCAAGGTCTCCGGCTTCTACTGCTTCCTCTATCATCCAATTGGTACTCACCTGCAAAAGACAAAGGAAAAGAAAATTAGTACAAGAATTTTCAAATAGAAAAAGAAAGAAAATCATCACTAAAGTTTGCCGACCGGAATCAGAATGCTATTTGTTCATCATGTTTTTATTTTTCTCTTTGTAAATCAAAAGAAGATTGCTCTTCTTGGTTCACAAAGAGAAAAGTAAAAAATAAAATGCAAGCATACAATTAGTTCAAATGCAAAAACATGGTTCAAATACAAAGTAAGGTACAAGGCTGCATACAAAGCAAACTTGCAGCAAAACTATGCCAAACTGAATACCAACTGCAGTAACCAAACCAAATGCAACAAGGTGCCGAAACTATCAAATTAAGCATGGCAAACCCAAACCAGATGCAAACTGTCAAGGTAAAGTACACAGTACAGAAAATGCAGCAGGTAATGCAGAGATAAACCAATTGATAAGCCAAGAGTTTGTCATAGCTGTCATCATGTTCCAGGCCTAGATAAACTTTTCAGAAAAACATAATAAACAAAGCAAAAGTGCTTATTGGAGAGAGAGAGAAAGAGATGACCTGTGTGAAAAGTTTGCAGTTTGGCTAAGGCAGGCTGGCAGAAGTTTAAAAAAAACAAAAAGATATAAAAGAAAGGACTGCATAGCAGTCTAAAAAGAGGAGATATACTTGGCCAAAAACCCAAACAAACCCTCAAGCATGCAGTTCAAACTGCAAAATCACAAGCAACCTGCAAACATAGCCAAAACCTGTAGAACAACCAAGCCTACAGCAAGTCACAAAAACTGTGACAAACCAAGCAAGCCTGCCCAGTTTGCTCAAACCTGCAACAAACCTGCAACAAACCATAAACAAACAAAACAAGCCCAGCTTGCTCAAAACACAACAAAACCTGCAAGCCAAAACCTGCACTACTTGAAAACTTGCCCAAACTGCTTGGTCAAACAACAATCCAACCTGCAGTTCCAAACTGCAAAACCATAAACTATAAACAAGCCAAGAACAAACAGTTTCAGAATCAAAATCATCAAGCCTGCTACCAAATAAACCATCAACAAACATAGTTTCAGAAGCTTGTAACAAGCTTCATCATCAACCATCACAAATAAGCAACCACAAAAACCTGTTTCAGAGGCTTTTCTCATCATCATCATTAACATTCCAAGAGAAGAGGAAGAGCAGTTCAGAAGCAAAAGGCAAAAGTTTCAGAACCATGTCATCATAAACAATACTCAGGAAAGAGAAAGGAAGAGTTTCAGAAGCATCAACAAAATTAGTTTCAGAATCAAGTTCATCAACAACAACATTCAGATAGAGCAAACCAACAAATCATCAAGTTTGTCAAACAAACCAACAAATCATCAAGTTTGTCAAACAAACCAACAAATCATCAAGTTTGCCAAACAAACCAACAAATCATCAAGCTAGCCAAACAAGCTAACAAATCATTAACCTTCAAAGTCAAAAAAAGAGGAAGAGATTCAGAAGTAAAAACACATAGTTTCAGAATCGTGTCTGTCATCATCAACAAAGAGAAAGGAAGAGTTTCAGAAGCGAAGCCAATATTGTTTCAGAATCAAGTTCATCATCAACAATCAAAAAACAGTTTTCAGAAGCATATTCATCATCAACAACAAAAATCAACAGTTCTCAGAATAGCCATCATCATCAAACATTCAAAATCTTAAAGAACCAAAGAGAAATACCATAAGCGAAGCTAGTCATCATCTTCCTCGTATCCCCGGCCACCAGGAACACCGCCACCAACTCCATCTCACCTTTCCTCTCCATCTTTCCCAAGGTACGTTTTTCAAACCTTTACTGCATCTCAAAACATGTAAAGACCACATAGGTTAATCAAACTAGGACATAAACAAAGCTTAAGCAAACAAACTGTAAAAACCAAGTGAATCAAACCACGAAATTGTAAAAACCCTAAAAAGACAAGAAATTAATCATACCGTTCGAGCAAAGGCCTTGGATTGTCGTGAAGAGGTGAGAGAGTTAGGGTGGCGCTCTGGAAACCTGGGGGCTTAAGGGAGAATCAAGCATCGTTGGTTTGAGGAAGATGAAGAAGAGAGAGTGATAGAACGACGCCGTTGTACCAAGCAATAACACTAACCCTAATTCTGAAACCCCAAAACAAATTGTAAAAAAACTGGACTCTGGGCCTTCGCCCCAAACAAATGCAATAGCCCACAACGTTTTGCTAAGCATGCACCCCCCCTTTCATTCTGACTTGCTATTTGTTCTTCTTCATTTGTTCATTTTGGGCCTAAAACACAAAAATCCCAAAGCCCATCATCTCTTTTTCTAAACCTCTTTAAACTAATACTTTTTTTAATTAATGTCATTTTAACTAATTTATTTTCTTTCTTTTAGTTAATAAAAAACACTAAATAAATTTTGTTTTACTTTCTTTTAAGTTAATTTTTCTTCTTCTTATTAATCTTGTTTAAATGAAAATACAAAAAAAAAAGAATATTTAGTTTGATTTAGATAATTTTGGTTTTCTTTAACCCCTTTTATTGATTAATAAAATATAAGAATAATAGAAACATTAATTTAAGTAATTTTTTTTCTTTCTTTAAAAACTTTTCTTTTCATAATTCATAAAACAAAAGAAATAATAATATAATACTTAATCTTTCTTTTTTTTAGAATAGATTTTTTTTAAGTTAACAAATACATGCATTTCATAATTTTTGATTCTCTTTATTTTTATGTTTTGTTATAGCTTTATATTTGAATTGTGACGATTCGATTTGGTTGTAACCCATAATGTTTGGGATATTATTATTCTTGTGAGACTCTTCCCCATTTGTAAATAATTGTACCCCCATCCTCGGATACTTTTTTTGTAATAACTTAGACTTTAAATTCCCGCAATTTATTGCTTTCAATATACTGTATAGTAATTAGGCGTGTATGGTAAGATTCAAAATCAATCGCTAGATAACCTAATACAAGACAAAAAGCAATGCATGAAATTGACAAACACAATGCACACTTGCACCTCTAGGGTAACCTCGCTTGTTGCTTCGAAAAATACAATTATGTCCCTCGAGTATGAGACACTCTAGCAAATGCCCCTCCGATAAACAAAGATCGTAGTCCCTCGATGACCCTCGATGTTGTCCTCGATAAAACGATCCCGTCCCTTATAAAATTGCTAGAGCGTCTCACAAGTTGCTTTCATTGATTGTATACGATGACCCGCGCCTGTCCCGTTTAACATCCTAACACAAGGTTGTTCACCAAATGCAATGGTGAAATAACACTGTCAAAAGGGTTAAAAACATAAGAAAGATCTTTGAGTAAAATAGGGTAGACAAATCTTAGTTACTTGATCAAAAGCTTATAAAACATCCTTGCTACTTTCAAACACACATCACAACACAACTTCAAAACAAACTTTCAAAACATTGAAATATCTTTTCAAAAAGACAAACACCTTTGTATATATTCAAACAAGAATCATTACAAAGGTTGCCTAGACAAGGCCTCTTTTTCAAAGCATTTTCAAAAACCACACACAAAGCACCATTTTAAACAATTGAAAAGCAAAGGCAAGTGATATAAAACAAGTAACTAAGAGCCCATGGAAAACCATGGATGAAAAGGGTGCTTGCACCTTCCCTTTTCATAATCTACCCCCCGAGCCCAAGAAAACATCTCAAAGGTCTTTCCTGTGCTTTTTGACCTTTCCTTTGGATAAAATAAAAAGTCGGTGGCAACTCTTGCTAAACCGAAACATTTGCGAACACAAACGCAAAACCTCAAGTCAGTTCTCCCATTGTATCACAGAACTGGAGACTCTACTGGGGATATTATTCTAAAGGTGGGGTTACCTTAGGGTTTTAGATCACCTTTGCATGCCTATCTTGTTTGCCTTTATTGATTTACTTTTGGGTTCTTTGTTTGGGTTTGTTTTAAATCCTACACCCGAATTTGGGGGCACCTTTTAGGTAAGTAGCAATAAACTGTGAGGAACTGTATGGGGTATACCGACATGGTTGAAGCAGTGGCTATGTTAGTGCGACATATTTGTGGGTACCGGTCGCATTTGAGTCAATCAAAGAGAATACAGGGCCGCTGAGTGATGTCATAAAGCACTAACAAACTCTTAAAATCTTACTTGACCATCTTGGCCTTATTAGGGGTAGTGAGATGACCGGCTTTGGTGCAGTCCAAAGTTGGTAGATACTAGATACTACACTCATTGAGGATTGTTTTCTTGGAATATTCCGGTCGCCAGTAAAGTGGCTAAACTGAAACAATGAACACAGAAAATAATCCAGTGATATTGAGCTCCTTAGAACCCGGTTACTATTTATATGACAGGTTGAGCCAACTAACTTCAAGAGGGTACTTACCTATGAACTCCGTGCAAGCCTAAACCTAAGAACTTGTCTGCTTTGTGTGAATGTGATTATATGTATATACACTTGCTTACTTTTGCATACCTGTACATAACATCATAACATCATACCATAGCATTTTCTATAACCATTTCAAGGATCTCAAGGGTCTTTGATGCAGGGTCACGTTGAACCAAATGCCTACCAAAGGGCAAGAGGATTCATTTTCCTCTAAACAAACACCGTCAAAGATCAAGTACAACAACTTGAATCAAGGGCTATGACCCACTTGACATGGTGAGCTTGATTCTCGTGGAAAGACATCCACCAATACAAAGTTCTCCAATCAAAGATGTTGATCAAAGTTCAATCTCTAACATTTTCTTGTGTTTACCCCGCGAGATTCTTGAAAACATGCATCCACATATCATGTATTGTATCATGACAGGTTTTCCCTTTCAGATCTCCTTATTCTCTTACTGTTTATTTCAGTAGAGATGGCTCTAGAGAGGACTGTCGAAGATATCCAGGCTCAAAACTCTCAACTTCAAGAAATGATCTTGAACCTGTCCCAGGGGTAAGAAGAAGTGAAAGCTCTCCTCACAAGGGGCATGGTCCTAGGGAATCCAGGCAGCATCAGGAATGATCAATTGGAAGGGCTACAAATTGAGTTGGCAACAATGAAGATCCAGATGATGGGACAACTGGTGGGCCAGATGGCTCTCATTCAAAACTTGGCTCAAGGACAAGAGGAGCTAAGGGTCCTCATCACAAACTGCTTCAAGATAACCAAGTGGGGCAAACAACTAGGGTTGAAGATCAAGTCATCATTCAGCCTCCTTTGAGACAAGAAGACAAGGGAAAGTCTCCCCAACTTGCTTCAGGGTCACAAGCCCAACAACAACCTCGCCAGCGTCAACGGGGTAATCAGCGTAAGCAAAATACATCTAGAAGACATTTCACTGAGATTGACATACCATTATATCTAGTACTGGAATGCTTGTTGGAGGTCAATCTGACTGTTTTAAAGGATCCTCTTCGGAATCCCAATACCTCTGCTCCTGGCTATCACCCCGCGCATTTTGTGTATACCACTTCTATAGTCCTGGACATGACACCGACGACTGTTGGGCTTTGAAAAACAAGACCCAAGATTTGATTGACAGAGGAGTGCTGAAATTCACACCGGGTGGCCAGATGAAAATCTTCTGCTGAGGGTTCTCCATCTGAAATGACAAGTTCGAACTAAGAGACTTTTGTTTCATTTTAATTTTCAAGTTGTAATTTCTTTTGTTATTCAAATAATTATCTGTTGATGTCAAACTCTGTTTCATTAATGCATTACATATGTTTGTCTTGAATTCATCCATTCGTTTTCACTATTCTTGAACTATGTTTCCTACTTTCTTTATGATATTTAACTCTTGCTAAAAGTTACAAGTCTTTAGAGGGAGGATGACGAAAAATGCCATAATATCATACAATATGCTTTTGGATAGACCTTGTTGACGATGTACAGGCGTTTCTTTCAAATCCTAAACACTGGAGTTATAAGGAAGATAATCCCTAGTCAACCCCTTTAAGCTAAAGAAGTAGAAGTTTTCTGTTTTAAACACAAATTGAAACCTTTAATCAAACCTGGGGCAGAGTAGTCTCTCAGTTAATTTAAATTGCGTGTTTACTCGCAAACTCTCAGTTCGTAATACAACGAATGACATCAAAATTCCCTTTGGAAACCAAAGAATAGTGATGGTTCCTTATCTCGTAGGCAGTCATTATCTCTCAAAGAAAAAGCCCATTGAGTCAAAACCTATAAAGGAGACTTAAGAAAGTTGGGGCATCCCGCTGACTGTAATCTTAAAAACAGGAACAGTCAGGCAAAAATTAGGGATAACAAAAAAAAGAGAGAAAGAGGTCATTACAAATCCTCAAAAACATGAAAAATGTTGCAAAAAAAATGACTGCCTTCCAACAAATTCCACTTGTGTGAACCATCACCAAAACGTTGTTCCCGACTCATTTGGAGTTCAAGTGCGCCATTAACTGAGTTTAGGATTGAAGAACATCACGAAGAGCGTGTGGGTACAAATATACTTTGAGCCTTTATCCTTTGTTTCTTAAACCGTAAACCAAGCCACGTTACAACCCTTCAAAAGTCCTAATTGAAGTATGGGTTAGTTCGAAAGCATACTGTTACCAAAAGGTATCCTGACTCCTTTAAGGCTTTGCTCTAAATCTTGTGTTGAATTTGTCTTATAAAAGTTTTCTGCTAAAAAACTCATTTTTTAAAAAAAAAACTTCAAGACAAGCATGAACTTTGTATTATTTGAATATCGTTGTTTACACATGGTTATTTGTTTGACATCGAAGAAATTCACACAGTGAATGTTTGGATGAACGAAAGCTCTCTCAGTGAACAAAATCACTTCAAGTGGGATGACACTCCCGTTGCAAAAATCTCCTATCAACAAAAGGGGACTTGACTTGGTATTGTCCAGTAAACCTGGGGTAGTCCAATCAAGATTTCAACAAATCTCTCAAAGTCCAGTAAACCTGGGGCAGTCCAGTCAAGATTTCAACAAATCTTTCAAAGTCCAGTAAACTTGGGGCAGTCCAGTCAAGATTTCAAGAAATCTCTCAACTGCAGATTAACCTGGGGCAAGTATCCTCCACCATCACTTGGGGCATTAAAACGTAAATCTCATCAAAGGGTTATGTACAGTCCAAGTTTCCTGGAAGTGCCACCAACATTTGATACTAGGGGCAGTGACAAATCTCTCCAAAATCTTTCTGAAAAGAAATTCAAGAATCCTCGAGAAATTCATCACCTCTCTAACAGACCAGCGGTCATGGGTTTATTTCCCCAACACTCGTCAAGGATTTATTCTCCAAAACGAAATTACATTTCAACAACAGTCATAACATACACAGATTGATCGGCAGGTAAAGATTCCTTCATCACCTGTTGGAGTTACAGTTGTCGAAGATTCCTTCATCACCTGTTGGAGTTACGGTCGTCAAAGATTCCTTCATCACCTGTTGGAGTTACGGTCGTCAAAGATTTCTCCATCATCCAGTTGAGTCAAAGTTAATCTAAGACCCTCTCTGTTTTGGTCAGATCGACACTAAGATCTCCCTGATTCTTGTTCTAGTCGAAGATGCTCCGGGTTTTGCTATTTCAGATAAGTCTCCCAACGATTTATTCTGATCCACTTCCAGATTTTTCACTATCAGAGAGGAAGAATCCAACTACTTTCTCCTTCATCAGCTTGGGATTTATTTTCCCCAGCGGAAGGTTGTCTTAAAAAACATTACACCTCCGTGCATCAGGACGTCATGCAACGCAATTTCATTTATTTTGAGAACATCATTATTTGATATATGCCACTAACCTTTTCCTTTCAGGAAAGGTACAATCAAATTCAAGCGACAAAGCTTTTCTTCAGTTGAATTACGGACAAGTTCCTAAATCTCGACAAAGCTTTTACTTCAGTTGAATTACGGACAAGTTCCTAAATCTCAGCGGAAACAACCCACCAGCAGAATAACGGACAAATGAAGCTCCTGAAATTTTGTTTCTCTCAAGAATGAAGATTCTCATCCTTGAAACCTCAGAAGGTTGGTATACTCCCAAGCTCCTGATACCGTTAACAGAATGCAGATTCTCATCCTTGAAACCTCAGAAGATTGGTATACTCCCAAGCTCCTAATATCGTTAACAGAATGAAGATTCTCATCCTTGAAACCTCAGAAGATTGGTATACTCCCAAGCTCCTGATACCGTTAACAGAATGAAGATTCTCATCCTTGAAACCTCAGAAGATTGGTATACTCCCAAGCTTCTGATACCGTTAACAGAATGAAGATTCTCATCCTTGAAACCTCAGAAGATTGGTATACTCCCAACCTCCTGACCCTAACGCCTGAATGAAGATTCTCATTCTTGCTTCTCCAGTAGATTGGCATACACTCAACCTTCTGACCCAAACGCCTGAATGAAGATTCTCATTCTTGCTTCCTCAGAAGATTGGTATACTCCCAAGCTCCTGATACCGTTAACAGAATGAAGATTCTCATTCTTGAAACCTCAGAAGATTGGTATACTCCCAAGCTCCTGATACCGTTAATAGAATGAAGATTCTCATCCTTGAAACCTCAGAAAATTGGTATACTCCCAAGCTCCTGATACCGTTAACAGAATGAAGATTCTCATCCTTGAAACCTCAGAAGATTGGTATACTCCCAACCTCCTGACCCTAATGCCTGAATGAAGATTCTCATTCTTGCTTCCCCAGTAGATTGGCATACACCCAACCTTCTGACCAAAACGCCTGAATGAAGATTCTCATTCTTGCTTCCCCAGTAGATTAGCATACTCCCAAGCTCCTGATACCGTTAACAGAATGAAGATTCTCATCCTTGAAACCTCAGAAGATTGGTATACTCCCAAGCTCCTGATACCGTTAACAGAATGAAGATTCTCATCCTTGAAACCTCAGAAGATTGGTATACTCCCAAGCTCCTGATACCGTTAATAGAATGAAGATTCTCATCCTTGAAACCTCAGAAGATTGGTATACTCCCAACCTCCTGACCCAAACGCCTGAATGAAGATTCTCATTCTTGCTTCCCCAGTAGATTGGCATACACCCAACCTTCTGACCCAAACGCCTGAATGAAGATTCTCATTCTTGCTTCCCCAGTAGATTGGCATACACCCAACCTCCTGATATTCCCGACAGAATGAAGATTCTCATTCTCAAAGTGGTATATAACCTGAATTCCTGATATTCCCGATGAAATGAAGATTCTCTTTCTCAAAGTGGAATAAGCTTTTTCCAGAGTCCTGAGTTTTACTCTCCAACAGGATAGCTACTCTTCAGCAGTACAGCTACTCCCCACAGAGTTTTTACTCCCCGACAAAATCAAGGTTCTTATCCTTGATTCTCCAGTGAAGTTGCCAGAACCTTCTTTACTCTCAGCATAATTTGTCAGAGTTTTTTAATCCCCTGCAGATCGAAGATTCTCGTTCTTGACTCCTCAACACAAATTCCTCTAGCAGAATGAAGTTTCTCATCCTCAATTCCTCTAGCAGAATGAAGATTCTCATTCTCAGTTCCCCAACGGAGTTCTCCTCAAACAACAGAACGGGGATCCTCAATAGATTGGCATACAACCCAAAATTCCTGATTTTCCCAGCAGGATAAAGATTCTCCCCACAGAGTTATTTCCCAATAGAACAAAGATTCTTGTTCTCACTTTTTCAAGTTGAAGCCTCCCAGGATTTTCAATCCCCAACAGTGGTCCCAGGACTTCTCATTCTCAATGATCAAAGGATTTTCAATCCCCAGCAGTAGTCAAGGATTTATTTTCCCCGACAACGGTCAAAGATTTTATTATCTCCAACTATCTAGGATTTATCTTCCTCAACAAGACAACTTATCAACTTACATGCACATACGTTGCATTCATATATCATAAACATTGATATAACACATACATTGCATCATACATTTCATGCAATATAACTTTGTGTTTCAGCTAACATTTTACCCTTTTCAGGATAAGATTAGCAAGCGTCGAATTCAGAATCATGAAAACAGTTTACGGATACTTCTCAACATGGATGTCAATCTATCACTTGTTGAGATTCAACTTTTGAAAACAGTTTACGGGTGCTTCCAAACAGGTATGTCCATCTATTGCTTATTCAACCTCAACTTCTGAAAACAGTTTATGGATACTTCCCAACATGGATGTCAATCTATCACTTGTTCAGATTCAACTTTTGAAAACAGTTTACGGGTGCTTCCAAACAGGGATGTCCATCTATCGCTTGTTCAGATTCAGCTCGCTGAAAACAGTTTACAGAAGCTCCAAACACGGATGCTAATCTATTACTTGTTCAGGCCCCCAGCTCGGAGACGTTCCAGATCTGGATACCTTTCTAATACTCATTCTTTCACCTACAACATACAGTTCAACAAATATTCTTGGATGGCATCTTTAAGCCCATCTCCGACAAGGTTCTGTCACAACTCCAAATGGCATATTTAAGCCCATTCCCTCAACTATGCTTTGACGAGTGCAAATTTAGGGGCACTCTAGTGTCCAATCATCTTTTACCTTCGAGTCGCGAATGACGAACTCGCCAATCTGACTCTTCAGGTTCAAGAAGATTGAACAGGGGCAACTGTTGTACCCCAGAATTTGCCCTCCCATTTTCACAAGAAATCACAACCCTAGGGTTTTTCTCTGATTTTTAAGATCGGCTCAGGAATCGATTAAACAAACTTTTCTTTGGCAGTAAATCAAGAATCAGGGTTTCTCTCACATTTCTCAGAAGAAATTGAATCCTCAAAAATTCAGTTAATTGTTACATTGTCTTCACGCTTGTTCAAGTTTACTGGTTGTTTCTTAAGGCCCGATTATATGGGATAAGAGTTGAGACTCTTATTTGGAATATTAAGGCATCTGTTTGTTAATAGAACACTTGCTTGCTTATTGGAATACAATCCGCGTATGTTGATTGGAATACTGATGCAAAGTTATGAGATTGCAGAGTTTTTAGGGATTGCTTGGATTTTAAGTTATCTGTATTGGAAATGGTGGAATGCAATTTCAGTCATTTTTAATCAGGAATCTTAAATAAAAAGTGAAGAGGCAAAGGAACAAATTGAAAGATATTTGACAGTAGAAATATTTCTTTTAGATAAAAACTCTTTTTATTCATTCTCAAATATTGTTACAAAAAGATAATTTATTATTTTTTGAATATTGTAAGTTTTTACAACTTATAATATTTTAAAAAGAAATAAATGTTTACAATAAATGAAAAAAAGTCTATCTAATCTAAGCCTAAATCTCCTAAGCTCCAGTGCTCCCATGCTCAAGGTCTCCGACTTCTACTGCTTCCTCTATCATCCAATTGGTACTCACCTGCAAAAGACAAAGGAAAAGAAAATTAGTACAAGAATTTTCAAATAGAAAAAGAAAGAAAATCATCACTAAAGTTTGCCGACCGGAATCAGAATGCTATTTGTTCATCATGTTTTTATTTTTCTCTTTGCAAATCACAAGAAGATTGCTCTTCTTGGTTCACAAAGAGAAAAGTAAAAAATAAAATGCAAGCATACAATTAGTTCAAATGCAAAAACATGGTTCAAATACAAAGTAAGGTACAAGGCTGCATACAAAGCAAACTTGCAGCAAAACCATGCCAAACTGAATACCAACTGCAGTAACCAAACCAAATGCAACAAGGTGCCAAAACTATCAAACTAAGCATGGCAAACCCAAACCAGATGCAAACTGTCAAGGCAAAGTACACAGTACAGAAAATGCAGCAGGTAATGCAGAGATAAACCAATTGACAAGCCAAGAGTTTGTCATAGTTGTCATCATGTTCCAGGCCTAGACAAACTTTTCAGAAAAATATAACAAACAAAGCAAAAGTGATTATTGGAGAGAAAGAGAAAGAGAGGACCTGTGTGAAAAGTTTGCAGTTTGGTTAAGGCAGGCTGGAAGAAGTTAAAAAAAACAAAAAGATATAAAAGAAAGGACTGCATAACAGTCTAAAAAGAGGAGATATACTTGGTCAAAAACCCAAACAAACCCTCAAGCCTGCAATTCAAACTGCAAAATCACAAGCAACCTGCAAACATAGCCAAAACCTGTAGAACAACCAAGCCTACAGCAAGTCACAAAAACTGTGACAAACCAAGCAAGCCTGCCCAGCTTGCTCAAATCTGCAACAAACCATAAACAAACAAAACAAGCCCAGCTTGCTCAAAACACAACAAAACCTGCAAGCAAAAACCTGCACTACTTGAAAACTTACCCAAACTGCTTGGCCAAACAACAATCCAACCTGCAGTTCCAAACTGCAAAACCATAAACTACAAACAAGCCAAGAACAAACAGTTTCAGAATCAAAATCATCAAGCCTGCTACCAAATAAACCATCAACAAACAGAGTTTCAGAAGCTTGTAACAAGCTTCATCATCAACCATCACAAATAAGCAACCACAAAAACCTGTTTCAGAGGCTTTTCTCATCATCATCATTAACATTCCAAGAGAAGAGGAAGAGCAGTTCAAAAGCAAAAGACAAAAGTTTCCGAACCATGTCATCATAAACAATACTTAGGAAAGAGAAAGGAAGAGTTTCAGAAGCATCAACAAAATTAGTTTCAGAATCAAGTTCATCAACAACAACATTCAGATAGAGCAAACCAACAAATCATCAAGTTTGTCAAACAAACCAACAAATTATCAAGTTTGTCAAACAAACCAACAAATCATCAAGTTTGCCAAACAAACCAACAAATCATCAAGCTAGCCAAATAAGCTAACAAATCATTAACCTTCAAAGTCAAAAAAAGAGGAAGAGATTCAGAAGTAAAAACACATAGTTTCATAATCATGTCTGTCATCATCAACAAAGAGAAAGGAAGAGTTTCAGAAGCGAAGCCAACATTGTTTCATAATCAAGTTCATCATCAACAATCAAAAAACAATTTTCAGAAGCATATTCATCATCAACAACAAAAATCAACAGTTCTCATAATAACCATCATCATCAAACATTCAAAATCTTAAAGAACCAAAGAGAAATACCAGAAGCGAAGCTAGTCATCATCTTCCTCGTATCCCCGGCCACCTGGAACGCCGCCACCAACTCCATCTCACCTTTCCTCTCCATCTTTCCCAAGGTACGTTTTTCAAACCTTTACTGCATCTCAAAACATGTAAAGACCACATAGGTTAATCAAACTAGGACATAAACAAAGCTTAAGCAAACAAACTGTAAAAACCAAGCGAATTAAACCACGAAACTGTAAAAACCCTAAAAAGACAAGAAATGAATCATACCGTTCGAGCAAAGGCCTTGGATTATCGTGAAGAGGTGAGAGAGTTAGGGTGGCGCTCCGGCAACCTGGGGGCTTAAGGGAGAATCAAGCATCGTTGGTTTGAGGAAGATGAAGAGGAGAGAGTGATAGAACGGAGCCGCTGTACCAAACAACAACACTAACCCTAATTCTGAAACCCCAAAACAAATTGTAAAAAAACTGGACTCTGGGCCTTCGCCCCAAACAAATGCAATAGCCCACAACATTTTGCTAAGCACGCACCCCCCCTTTCATTCTGACTTGCTATTTGTTCTTCTTCATTTATTCATTATGGGCCTAAAACACATAAATCCCAAAGCCCATCATCTGTTTTTCTAAACCTCTTTAAACTAATACTTTTTTTAATTAATGTCATTTTAACTAATTTGTTTTCTTTCTTTTAGTTAATAAAAAACACTAAATAAATTTTGTTTTACTTTCTTTTAAGTTAATTTTTCTTCTTCTTATTAATCTTGTTTAAATGAAAATACAAAAAAAAAAAGAATATTTAGTTTGATTTAGATAATTTTGGTTTTCTTTAACCCCTTTTAATGATTAATAAAATATAAGAATAATAGAAACATTAATTTAAGTAATTTTTTTTTCTTTATTTAAAAACTTTTCTTTTCATAATTCATAAAACACAAGAAATAATAATATAATACTTAATCTTTCTTTTTTTTAGAATAGATTTTTTTTTAAGTTAACAAATACATGCATTTCATAATTTTTGATTCTCTTTATTTTTATGTTTTGTTATAGCTTTATATTTGAATTGCGACGATTCGATTTGGTTGTAACCCATAATGTTTGGGACATTATTATTCTTGTGAGACTCATCCCCATATGTAAATAATTGTACCCCCATCCCTGGATACTTTTTTTGTAATAACTTAGACTTTAAATTCCCGCAATTTATTGCTTTCAATATACTGTATAGTAATTAGGCGTGTATGGCAAGATTCAAAATCAATCGCTACATAACCTAATACAAGACAAAAAGCAATGCATGAAATTGACAAACACAATGCACACTTGCACCTCTAGGGTAACCTCGCTTGTTGCTTCGAAAAATGCAATCATGTCCCTTGAGTATGAGACACTCTAGCAAATGCCCCTTCAATAAACAAAGATCGTAGTCCCACGATGACCCTCGATGTTGCCTTCAATAAAACGATCTCGTCCCTTACAAAATTGCTAGAGCGTCTCACAAGTTGCTTTCATTGATTGTATACGATGAGTTGCGCCTGTCCCGTTTAACATCCTAACATAAGGTTGTTCACCAAATGCAATGGTGAAATAACACTGTCCAAAGGGTTAAAAACATAAGAAATATCTTTGAGTAAAATAGGGTAGACAAATCTTAGTTACTTGATCAAAAGCTTGTAAGACATCCTTGCTACTTTCAAACACACATCACAACATAATTTCAAAACAAACTTTCAAAACATTGAAATATCTTTTCAAAAAGACAAACACCTTTGTATATATTCAAACAAGAATCATTACAAAGGTTGCCTAGACAAGGCCTCTTTTTCAAAGTATTTTCAAAAACCACACACAAAGCATCATTTCAAACAATTGAAAAGCAAAGGCAAGTGATCTAAAACAAGTAACTAAGAGCCCATGGAAAACCATGGATGAAAAGGGTGCTTGCACCTTCCCTTTTCATAATCTACCCCCCGAACCCAAGAAAACATCTCAAAGGTCTTTCCTGTGCTTTTTGACCTTTCCTTTGGATAAAATAAAAAGTCGGTGGCGACTCTTGCTAAACTGAAATATTTGCGAACACAAACGCAAAACCTCAAGTCAGTTCTCCCACCGTATCACAAATGTGAATAATTTACAGCAACATACCTAATATTGATTGCAGTTTCCAATTCCGAACTTGAACTTCCCTAAGATTCAACCTCATTTTCAAAGATTTAGTTGTAAATCTTGAAATGGTATATCCAAAATTTATCTGTTTAGAGACACCGTGGTAGCCTCTGCAAGGAAAACATATTAACAATGACAATCACATTTAGCTTTCACAAAAATAAGTTATTTCGTTCGCTCTATGTTAGTAGATAACTCAAATAATTCAATCCAATCAGCCCTTAATCTCAAACCCAAATGATCTTTTAGATGTCACTTCAATAGTATAGCAGAAAAGTAACAATATCATACATCAATAATAATATTCAATAGAAAATCAAATATCAATTGTTAATTCTACATAGTGAATTTCTAAAAAAAAAACTAACACAACCGAAGCAACCCGGACCATTAGGCAAAAAATAAATGGATTAGGGTTTTCATAAGAATCATAGATGGTTGTAAAGGCACTCACATCTATGCTCCTAACTCCTCCGCCGCTGCCGATTCTCTGAACACCGTTGGCGGTGGAGAAACCCTCAGAGATAAAAAAACTCTTTCATCTTTTATTAGACCGGTCCAAGCATAATTTTCATGCTGAAGCAAAGGAAACGATGTTAGTAAAAACATGTTATAGATTGGAATTGAAATAGAAATACAGAGAAGCACTTACAATTCTTATGCTCAGTTCAACAACAATGAGAACCCTAAAATAATCTGCCTTACATAAAAAATCATAGGCAAACACAATCAAATATAACCACAAACATAAACAATTAGAATAAAAAAATCAATTAGGTTTAAATATAAAAAAGGGGATTACCGTCATCGTTCAATGTTTAGACACAAGGGTAATCAAATCTTCTATACGCTCTTATATTCCATTCAGATTTGAAGAAACTCAAACATATACACGATCAGATGAAGGAGAGAGGATGATAGAAGAAGTTGGGAGCCAGAAGAAGAAGAGAGGATGAGAGAAGAAGTTGAGAGGCAGAATCATTTGGAAAACGGAGAAAATTAATTGCTACAGATTCAAGGTTGAAATGTGAAACGACAAAGGAAAGGAACAATTGTTTTCTTGGTGAATAGGAAAGGAAGCCCACGTTTTCTCCATCATGGAAGTGTTTAAAAGAATTTGAAAATGTGAAATAGAGACCAATGGAGATAGCCACGTAGAGTGTTTTTGGAATAAAAGGATAAAATTTTCAAAATGGGTAGAATATATTTTCTTATATTATAGATAATAGAGCTTACACCTTTTAGCATTACTTTATAAAAGTATAAACTGTATTGTTATCTTTGAAAAATAAATTGGCATATATAGTTAAATGTAGCGTCAAATCCAAACTAAGACAACATATCATGTTCCTATGTCAATTAAATTATAGTACTATGACTTATTTGAGTTAAATTGAGAATAAGATTTTGATGGTATATCATGTAGCGTAAATTATAGATCAATTGAAAAACCAGTTTCAGTATTACAAATTACTAATATATGTGTATATACATTTCATTAGTATAATAATTATAATAATAGTAACGATGAGTTAATATTATTAATAAAATAATTTTAAGAGTTTTATAATTAGAAATAAGCATTTAAATAATTAATTAACCTCGTAATAGTCTAAATAATTACGCGGTTTATTTGTAGTAAATTTTCATTTACTCGTTATATTATGTTCTTTGTTGAAACGTATGAATAACACGTGATGTTATTGCCTCTATTTATGGGCAAAATATTAAGTTGTGGGCTTATGGCCAATGTTGGTTTGTTGTTGTGCTGCTATGGAATTTTGTTGTTGTTATCCTGACATTCACATTGGGTCACATACATAGCATATCAAGTTGGAGATGATACTCGGTAAGTTGGCCTAGATTGACAAATTAAGTTGAAGGCTTATGCCTTGTTGATGCCTCTATTAATTGGCAGATTTCTAAGTTAGAAGTTGTGCTCCATTGATACCACATGCATGTGCATTGTAACGAGTCGCATTTTATATTGCATATTTAACGTGTTGTGTTGTTGACTTGTGATGATTGTTGTTGGTTGAAAATTGTGAAGTGGTGATTTTATATAATCTGATCTAATAAATTATTTATCATATACTAAATTATATGGTTCAATATCTCACCCCTTTTATTTGAATGTTACCCTCTATTGGTAACATGTAGGTAATCAAGAAGGATAGTTATTACCTTCGTTAGTTTAAGTCGGTGTTGTCACTCTCATACGTAGCTTTAATATGGTGAGAGAACTGACTTGGGTGTTTTGTGTTTTATTGAAAATGTTACAGATAACAAGAGTCGCCACCGACTTTTCTTTTATCCAATAAAGGAAAGGGTGAAAAGAACATGAAAGACCTTTTGAGAATTTTCTTGAGTTCAGTAGGTAGGTTATGAAAAGGGAAGATGTTAGCACCCTCTTCATCCATAGTCATCTACAGGCTCTTAATTTCTAGCTCACTTTGAAAATGCTTTGTGTTTGTGTAAGTTTGAAAATATTTTGAAAATGCCTTCGTACGACAAACTTTGCAATGATTCTCGTATCGTTGAGAATGTATACAAAGTGTTTGTTTTGAAAATATTTATTGAAAGTGAGTGTTTGGAAATATGTTTTAGAAATGCCAATGTAAGTCCATTTTGTAATGGTTCTCGTATCATTGAGAATATATACAAAATGCTTATTTTGAAAAGGGTTTTGAAAGTATGAAGTATGGAAATGGTTTTGTTTGTGAGCAAGCAATTATGAGCAATCTACCTACTCAAAAAGTCTTTGTTCTTTTCCTCCTCCTTTAGATAATGCTAGTTTACTATTGGTTGATAAAGAGCCATATCATTGGATGTGAGGGACGAACGTGGGTCATCGTACAGTCATAGAAGGCAACTTGTAAGATGTTTTAGCAATTTGTCATAAGGGACTAAGATTGTTTACCGAAGGCAACGTCGAAGGGTCATCGAGGGACTACGATGTTTTAATCGAGGGTCTTTGCTAAAACATTCCACGTTCGAGAGACATGACTATTTATATTTGAGGCAACAAGTGTGGGTTATCCTAGAGGTGCATGTGTGTAAGGTGTATTGATTTTAAGTATTTTATCTTGAATTAGGGTTTTGCTAGGTTTGATTTTAAGTCTTATCATGCAAACCCTAATTACTAACAATAATAAGGAAAACGGTAAATTGCGGAATTTAAATGTCCTACGCTATTACAATGCTTTGGGAATGAAGGGTAAAAGTTTGTGAATAGGGGGAAGAAAGCAATGAACCTAATTATCTATTACAAACCATGTACATAAATGATAATAAAATGCTCAAAATGTAAAGAGGAAGAAAAGGAAGGAAATTGTTTTTAGGGTTTTTTTATGGGGAAAAGGTTTTAATAATTAACCTAATTAAGCTAATTAAATTTAACTACAAGAGAAGTTAATTAATTTATTTTAAACAAAACTTAAAATCTAAGTTAACTAAAATAAAACCTATGTCTAATTTAATTTGTTTAGAAAATAATTTGAAGGTTAATGTTAATTTAGAAAAATATTTTAAAGTGTGGAAAATAAACAAAGTCTAGTTCTAAATATTAACAAAAATAAAATAAGTGTTTAAATTAAAATATTTTTTAATTTATTTAATAATATATATATATATATATATATATATATATATATATATATATATATATATATATATATATATATATATATATATATATATATATATCTGTGTGTGTGTGTGTGTGTGTGTGTGTGTGTGTGTGTGTGTGTGTGTGTGTGTGTGTGTGTGTGTGTGTGTGTGTGTGTGTGTGTGTGTGTGTGTGTGTGTGTGTGTGTGTGTGTGTGTGTGTGTGTGTGTGTGTGTGTGTGTGTGTGTGTGTGTGTGTGTGTGTGTGTGTGTGTGTGTATTTTTGATTAAATAAATAAATATATAAATAGAAATAATGAAAATATAAAAAGAAATAAAAATAAATGGGTTGAGTGTTAAAAAGTAAAATGGAGGTTAAAGAATTAGCAAAAAGGGCCAAGCATATTTTTTGTTTGAAATCAGAAAATAAAATAAAAATAAAAAAAGGATAAACGGGCATGCGTTGTTCTTAGTAAAAGGGTGGTGAGAATTAGCAAAAAAGATCAAGGCCCAAAAACAAAAGTCCAGCGCCTGTTTTGATCCCATGTGGCTGACTTTTGAAGGTGCATCATGGTCTTGCTTTGTAGAGTGTTGGATCTGGTTGCGTGATGATCATGTGGTGTGGATGAGAGGAACAATGTATGCGCCTTGTACATGATTGCATTGGATCTGAAACAAATAAATGTGAAACAAATAAAAGGGTACCACTGGGGCTCGAACCCAGGCCCCTATACACTAATGCCTTATGCACGCTTCCTCTGCCACTGGGGTGGATGTTTCATCCAGTCATAATACATGTTGCAATAAACTTAAAATAAAGTTGTTTTTGAATGAAACTTCATCCCTAACCTCGCGCCATAAGCCATTGTCAACATTTTCAAATTTATGAACTTGCTCATTTCTCAACCATTCTCAAAAGTGTAAACATGAAAGTTATTCCATTTTTCAACACGAATTCAACCATGTAAATAACTAAAGCTATAGATCAAAGATGGACACGAATTTTGTTTGGTACCAAATAAAACCTAATTTTTTCAAAATGTTCAACTTCAAAATTTGCATCACTCAGGCAACATAAATGAAAACTAAATGCATGGTTAACTTTAGGGCAATGGTGTCTACATTTTTCATTCACAAAGTAACCATTAATGATGCTTGTAGAGAGAGTTCAAAGTTGAGAAAACTTACCTCAAAACTGGAAATCGTGTATGGAGTTTAAGCATTCCTAGAGGTGTTGTGATGGTCTGGATAGTTTCACTGAACTCCTAGGAAGCTAATGCAACTCTTACTTTATGCTGAAAGTGCCTGAATCTTCCTGGAGAAGTGAAGTTGCCGGTGACTGTTTTTGAGTTTGGAAGATGAGGAAAATGGAGTTATAGTTATGAAACAAGGGTGGGTATGAGTTGTAAATGAGGTATGGAAGCTTTGTAATTTATTAGAAGTGAAAACGCGTAATTAGATTTTGAATTTGATGTTCAAGGTCAGAATATGCAACAATGGAGGTTTAAAATACAATAGGGAGTTTGTGAGTGTTTTATGGCTTGTAAAATCATGTGTTGGCTTGAAAATGACTCCTCTATTTATAGAGGAAAGGTTTTGAAGGCTCTAGTGATCAGAAATCAAAGATCACATGTTATGGTTATGTGACTTGATTTTGAAGCAATCTTGAAAATCATGGTTTCAATGCATAGTACAAAGGCTTGTAGGGTGGCTAACAAGTTATAGATGAGTTTCTTCTGGCTTTGAGATTGTGTGTGTTCAGAAGGAACAAGTGCAAAGCTCAAGGATAATGGACTTTGTGATTAAAGCCACTCTTCCAAAATGGCAATGTTACCTTTATGCCAAAAATGGATTAATCACTTGGACAATGGCTCAAGCACTTGGATCATAACTCAATCAATTATGTAAACAATTAATTATGGAGTGATTTGAAATTTAGAAGCCTGCAAAGCAGGATTTATACAGCATGGCTTGATATTTGATCAAGTGTTCTTCATGGAAATGCCTTGTAATTTAAGAATGGATGCTCAACTTCTTCTCATCGATTCTCCTAGCTCAAGCACGACCTCTTCAAGTTCTTTGACATTTTGGAAAGCTTGAAACATTTTCTACATCCTTCATGTTGACCACTTTGGCTAAATCAACTTGGAACTTTATGAAAATTGGCCAAGAAGTTAGGACAAAAATCTGCCTAAACTTACTAAAATTTTCACTAGTGTTTTGTAAAAATGTCATGACTTCATGAGCTTATATCTTCAAATCTAAGCATTTTTTGGACATGAACCCTAAGGTAAAAAGTTGTAGAATTCATCAAGATCTAGAACTTTCATGTTGGAAGTTTTCCTTGAATCATCTTACATCTTGGTGAAACATTGTCATGAAATAGTGAAATTATCAAGGTTAAAAAACACTTAGAATTTTTCTAAGTCTTGGAAATATTGACTTTTTTATTCTTGATGTTCAAGTTTTATATTTTTGAAGCTCTTGATGAATCTTGATCTTTGAAATTCAATGTTGACCAAAAAGTCAAAGTTTGACTTTTTGTGTATCAGTTGACTTTTCATCAATTGATCAAATTTCAACTATCAATCCATTGATCTTGAGAAATTATTTGAGCCATGAAATTAGGTCAAGATATTGTGTTTAAGCCCTTGAGATCATGCTTCAAGCCATTAGGTCATGTACTAGGTCAAAAGTCATTGATCAGTCATTCTCAATCAAAAGCCTAATTTTGACAATTTTGCCCCTTTGATGATTTGAATGCTTTTCTTGAGGAATTATGATCAAACATTCATCAATTGATGAATATGACTTCAAAATGTTGACGTTGGCCAAAAATCATGAACTTTGACTGTATGTTGACCACAATTGACTTTTTACCCAATACAACTGATTTTCAGTCATTTGAGCAATTGGCTGAGCAAATCTGTGGTGCAAGACTTGAAACTTGGTATGAGCATTCTTGAAGACCTATAATGAACCATGAAAGTCATTTGAGGCATCAAAAGTCCAATTTTCCATGAGAAAACCAAAACCCTAATTTGTGGATTCAGTGCTTAGGAGGTGAGCTTGTCTGATCAACACTTGAGAATCCTTGAGCATTTGAGATCTTTGGTGAGAAATGTATTGAGAAAAGAGAGGGAAAATTTTGGGGTATAACAACTGCCCATGTTTAATCTTCTTAAACCTGAAGAGTTAGATTGGCTTGTCCACCATTTGTGACTTGAAGGTAGAAGAGGATTGAACACTTAAGTGTCAAGAAATTTGCACTCGTTTGTGCATGAAGTAAAACTGTTTGTTGATTATATTAGGAATGGGCTTAGAGATGCCATTTGGAGAGGTGACAGAGAGTTGTCGGAGATGGGCTTATAGATGCCATCCAAAGTAACTGTTGATATTTAAATTTGACTAAGTCTACGCTCGACTTTAATACGAGCCAGAAAATATCTACTGGAAGAAGTATCATAATAAATCTTTGGTCGATTTAATATGAGCTAGAAGATGTCTGCGTCCGTCTTTAACTAGAGGAAGTATCAAAATAAATCTTTGGTCGATTTAATCTGAGCCAGGAAAGGTCTACTGAGAGAAGTATCAGAATAAATCTTTGGTCGATTTAATCTGAGCCAGAAAAGGTCCACTGAGAGAAGTATCAGAATAAATCTTTGGTCGATTTAATCTGAGCCAACGGATGTCTTTAAATCTTTAACCGAGAGAAGTATCAGAATAAATCTTTGGTCGATTTAATCTGAGCCAGAAAAAGTCTACTGAGAGAAGTATCAGAATAAATCTTTGGTTGATTTAATCTGAGCCAACAAAGGTCTTTAAATATTTAACTGGGAGAAGTATTAGAATAAATATTCAGTCGATTTAATCTGAGCCAGAAAAGGTCTACTGAAAGAAGTATCAAAATAAATCTTTGGTCGATTTAATCTGAGCCAGAAAAGGTCTACTGAGAGATGTATCAAAATAAATCGTTGGTCGATTTAATTTGAGCTAACAAATGTCTTTAAATCTTTAACTCAGAGAAGTATCAAAATAAATCTTTGGTTGATTTAATCTGAGCAAGAAAAAGTCTACTGAGAGAAGTATCAAAATAAATCTTTGGCCGATTTAATATGAGCCAGCAGAGGTCTTTAATCTTTAACTAGGAGAAGTATCAGAATAAATCTTTGGTCGATTTAATCTGAGTCAGAAAAGGTCTACTGAGAGAAGTATCGAATAAATCTTTGGACGATTTAATATGATCCAACAGAGGTCTTTAAATATTTAACTAGAAGAAGTATCAGAATAAATCTTTGGTCGATTTAATCTGAGCCAGAAAAAGTCTACTGAGAGAAGTATCAGAATAAATCTTTGGTTGATTTAATCTGAGCCAGAAAAGGTCTACTGAAAGAAGTATCAAAATAAATCTTTGGTCGATTTAATCTGAGCCAGAAAAGGTCTACTGAGAGATGTATCAAAATAAATCGTTGGTCGATTTAATTTGAGCTAACAAATGTCTTTAAATCTTTAACTCAGAAGTATCAAAATAAATCTTTGGTTGATTTAATCTGAGCAAGAAAAAGTCTACTGAGAGAAGTATCAAAATAAATCTTTGGCCGATTTAATATGAGCCAGCAGAGGTCTTTAAATCTTTAACTGGGAGAAGTATCAGAATAAATCTTTGGTCGATTTAATCTGAGTCAGAAAAGGTCTACTGAGAGAAGTATCGAATAAATCTTTGGACGATTTAATATGATCCAACAGAGGTCTTTAAATATTTAACTAGAAGAAGTATCAGAATAAATCTTTGGTCGATTTAATCTGAGCCAGAAAAAGTCTACTGAGAGAAGTATCAGAATAAATCTTTGGTTGATTTAATCTGAGCCAATAGAGGTCTTTAAATCTTTAACTGAGAGAAGTATCAGAATAAATCTTTGGTCGATTTAATCTGAGTCAGAAAAGGTCTGCTGAGAGAAGTATCAGAATAAATGTTTGGTCAATTTAATTTGAGCCAGCGGAGGTCTTTAAATCTTTAACTGGGAGAAGTATCAAAATAAATCTTTGGTTGGTATAATCTGAGGCAGAAAAGGTCTACTGAGAGAAGTATCAGAATGAATCTTTGGTCGATTTAATATGAGCCAGCAAATGTTTGAAGGGAGTATCTGTTGTACCCCAAAATTTTCCCTCCCATATTTCTCAATACATTTCAAATGAGGTCCTCAAATTGCTCAGGGCAATCCAAGGGTTGACCAGATAAACTCTCTCCTAAGGCAGTCTACCTCAAATTATGGTTTCAGTTTGCATCAAGATATTTGAGTCGAAAGGATCCCAAATTCTCACCATTGTCCTAATATGTTCTCAAGATCATCCATGTCAAGTTTCAAGCCTTGCAGAGGAAGTTTGCTCAGTCAATTGCTCAAAGGCCTAAAAATCGACTATGCTAGGGCAAAAGTCAACTGTGGCCCACATACAGTCAAACTTCAACATTTTTACTCAACATCCTCATTTTTAATTATTATTCATCATTTGATCAAGGGTTGATCATGATTCCTCAAGGATTGCTCACAATTCATCAAAACCCAAAAGTTGCTAAATTAGGGTTTTGCAAGAAAAGTCAACTCAACTTTGACCAAGCATAATTTTCTCATAATTTATCAAAAATGACCCATCCAAATCTAATTTTGAATAGGATGCAATTCCCTATAATCCATCTTCATCTCCCAAGTTCAAAATATGCACTCACAAGAAGATATGAATTTGGACATTATAGGTCATTTTGAAAAGTCAACAAAAACACCTTTTTTGTCAAAGCTTCATACATGAACATGGAAGACTCAACTGAGATGAAACCAAAAGGGTTGCTTAGAGGACATCTTAAGATTTCTAAAAAGTCCAAGAACACATCTCTAGGGTCAAAATTGAGAGAGTTATGCATTGGTAAAGTTGACCCTTTTTGCAAAATTGCCAAAACTCAAATGTGCCCAAAATTGCAATTTTTGTCAAATGGGCCCAACTTTTTATGCTTGCATTGAGTTTGTAACATGACCCACGGCCCATGATCTCTTCCGCTTGTCTTTATTTTATTTTTGTTATTTATTTTGATTTTATTTCAATTAAATCAAATAAAATCAAAATAAAATCAGGAAAATATCAAAAACTAATCAAAGCTTGAGATTGTGTGCATGTTTAGGTCTATTATACAACTGGAGATGGAATCAAATCGTGCAAGGATCATTTGCACACAAAAACATTGTATTTGGCTCAATTTGGAAAGATTTGCACAAAGAATCAAATCATGAATCAATGATCTTAATTGAAAAAGATTTGAAGCAAATTTGTAACCTAATTCCTTCTAGGGTACATAAGGAACATGTTCAGATCAAAAAACAAGGGATGAGAGGAGTGTAAAACACAAAGCAAGTTTTAAAAAAAATCAAGAAAAGTGGCAAATTGATTTCCACGTTCCAGGCCAATTCAGAGTCTTCTAGCCATCCCAAACGTTTGCTGGACATCCTAGGAACATGTTTCCACCATCAGCATGCATTCTCGTGCTCAGAAACGCACTATAAGTGTCCCATGATTTCCATACTTTCTTGAAATCGAATATCACAATTCTGGCACTTTTAGCATGACTTATTTGCATATTCTTAATCCTTGAGTCATTTGCAAGCTAACAGTTGTATTTAATTGCATTTCTATTGACTGCATACCAAGATGCCATGATTAGGGTTCGAGCTTTGTTTTTAGGGATTTTGCACACAGGAACAATTGGCCATGGAGAGTGGTACCATGATGCTCGTGAGATTGCAACGAGTTGATTAGTACCACTGGTATTGATTTATCATGTAGGGATAAGATTTTGGAATGGACAAGGGTTATACCTACACCCATTTGTCCGTAGGTAAAAGATATTGAGCTAAAACGACGGAGACGATGAGGAAGATAATAACGTGACCTTCCCTGACTGGCCAATTCAAAATTTGTGCATTTTATAATATATTATTTTGTTTTCTCCATATAATATTTGTTTGTTGTTCATTGTACAATTAACAAAGCCAACTCAGTTGGCAAGCACGCAGGGTAAAATGCCAAAGGGCCTGGGTTCGATCCCCAGGTCCCCATATTATTCCATATTATTTTGCATTGTATGATTAGGTACACAGGCGTCCCACAAGACCACCATGCGCTATCAACCTTCAACCACCAGATCCCCAGCATGCCAGATCTAAGGCCTCTCACATGGAAGTCCACAATACACCCTAGTCAAGTGCATGCATGAGATCAAGAAAAGTCAACAGGGCCAAGCGCTTTTGGGCCCAGAATTACAAGTCTCACCCCCCTGTTTGCTAGCATACCACCAGGCCCATTCTATTTTTTTCTTCTAATTTCCTTTATTTAATTTAATTAGTTTAATTATTTTCTAACCACAAAATTAATTTCTTTTTCATAAAAAAATCATAAAATTAATTTTCACAAATTTAGAATTAGGTTTTATTTTTATTCTATCAAATTTTATTTAATATTAGTTAAATTTAATTTTAGGGTAATTCTAACTTTTTGTAAATAATTAAAATCAAATTAGAAAAATTATGGTTGCTTTTAATTCAATTTTATTTCTTTTCTCAACAAAACAACAAAATACAAAAATAGGTTGATTTAATTATTTTTCTTAAATTTAAATTAATTAGTAATTAGGTTTGTATTTATTCAATTAAACCCTTATTTTCTCAAAATAATAAAAAACAACACAAAAAATGATTTTTCTTCTTAAGTTTCAATTAGGTTTAGATGGGGTCAAAACCCTAATTCCTTTTCATTCGATTCATCGCACACGCTTTATTATTTTTGCAAATATTAATGTAACTGCTTACAGTATGTAATAGTTTAATTAGGATTTTCTTTATTTATCGTTTTTACGGGTCTTTGGCTATGTAATTAATCCCTTACCCCGATGCCTTGTAATAACGTAGTTTTTATTTCTCGCATTTTAATTCTCGCAAAATATTAATTGTTAGATGTATGATAATAGGATTGTATGACAAGACTGTATGTTAATTTAAAATAGCTAGCAAACCCTAATGTGCAAAGATAATAACTGAAATCAAAACACTCGCACATGCGCACTCCTAGGGTATACTCTCACTTCGGTTGCCTTCGGTAAACGGTCATTAAGTATAGGGTGTCTTAGTGGTCGCCCTTCTGTCTAAACAAAGATCAAAAGTCCCGTTCAGAACTATTGCCTCGGAAATGTTGCCTCGGAAATATTGCCTCGAATATGATCTTAAGACATTAGGGTATTACTAGGACGTCCTAGCATTACTTTAGTGATCGTACGTCCCTTTCGAATTGACCCTTTCAAACTCCAACGACGGTGCTACCTAATTCTAAATAGTAGGATAACATTGTCTAAAGGAAACGAGAACAGAAACAATCCTTTTTCGAGTAGGTAGATTCTAGTAGGTACTTGCTCAAATCAAACTCTTTCACACCAAACACTTTTCAAACTAAGTTTTCAAAACACTTCGTAACACTCTTGAAGACAGAAGCAAGGGTTAAAACGAAGTAAAACAAAAATTTTCAAAACAAACACACACAAGCAATTTTAAAAGATGAGTAAGTACCTAAGAGCCCGTGGAAAACCACAGATAGAAAGGGTGCTAATACCTTCCCTTTCTATAATCTACCCCCGTACTCAAAATCTCGAAAAAGGAATTTTTCTGTGCTTTCATCCTTTCCAGTTGGATAAAATAAAAGTCGGTGACGACTCTTGCTTACCGCGACATTTTGCAAACACAAACGCAAAACACAAACTGACATTTTTTCAAAACAGTCGGTTCTGCCACCGTATCACAGAACTGGCGACTCTGCTGGGGAGTTAAATAAGTGGGGTATACCTTAGGATCTAGGTCATCATAATTGCTTCTCTTGATTTCTTTGTTTGCTTTACTTTTAAGGGTTTTGTTTGGGGTTACTATAGATCCTAACCCGAATCTGGGGATACCTTTTAGGTAAGTAGCAATAGACTGTGAGGGAACTGTACATCGTAGACCGATACGGTTGAAGCAGTAGCTACATTGATGTGGCACATTGGTTGGTACCGGTATCCCTTGTGGAGAAACGAGGAGAATACGGTGCCGCTATGCGTGTCGTTAAGCATCAACTGACCTTAGAACCCTTAATCGACCAACTTGGCCATTAGAAAGTAGTGAGATAGTCGGCCTTAGTGTAAAGCTGAGAATTGGTTGATACTCGATGCTACACTCATTGAGACCATACTCTCGAGATAGTTCTGGCTGCAAGAAAAGATTGCGTAAGCTGAAACCATGACCGATGAAGGATGGTCGGTGATATTGAGATCCTCTAAAACCCGGTTACTTTTCTAGGACAGGTTGAACCAACTAAACTTCAAGAGGGTACTACCTTAAAACCCATGCAAGCCTAAACCTAAGGCTGTTTGTGTGACTTGTGTGCTTTCAACTTGAACTACTTGCACATTTTTATTATCTGACAACATGAGTTCCTTGTAGGTTTTCTTTACAGTCCTTATCCAATAACTTGGATTTCTTGTCGAGTTTACTTGCTTACATTACCTCGCACTTTTGCTTAAACGCATAGCATACACATCATAACATCATACCATAGCATTTCCTTAACCATTTCAAGGATATGAAGGGCATGTGGTGCAGGTTATGATGAACCAAACGTCTAACAAGGGGCAAGGGGATTTAATTTCCTCTATCCAATGCCTTATAGAGATCAAAACACGATAACTTGAGTTAGGGGCTATGACCCACTCGATATGGTGAGCTTGACTCTTGAAGAAGGACTCTCAACGACACGAAGTTTCTTCAATCAAGCTGCAATCAAATTCTAACAGTTTCTTATTTACCCCGCGAGATACTTGAAAACATTGCATACATATCATACATATCATTGCATAAGCAGGTTTCAAAGCAGGACTCTCATGTTCTCGCTGTTTATTTCAGCAATGGCTCTCCAACAAGACAACAAAGATCTCCAAGCTCAAGATGCCCAGTTCAAGGAATTTCTCCGGAATCTATCCAAGGGGCAAGAAGACCTGAAAACAATCTTTGTCGGGAATCTGACCAAGGAACGTCCTGACAACAACAAGGATGAACAATTGGAACAACTGCAAGCTGAGGTAGAAACAATGAGAATCTAGATGCTGGGGCAGATGGCTCTTATCCAAAACTTAGCTCGAGGACAAGAAGGGCTAAGAGCCTTCCTCAACAAGCTTCACCAAGATGGATGCAGATCCATGAAACAAACAATTAAAATTGTGGATCAAAGCATTAATCAGCCCCCAATGAGAGAAGAGGTTGGGAACAGACCTTTCCAGATTACTACTACATCACAAGCCCAACCACAACCTCTCCAACGACAACAGGGAAATCGACATAAGAAGAATACATCTGAAAGACGCTTCACCGAAATTAACATGTCATTGGCTCAAGCATTGCAACACATGTTGAAGGCCAAGTTGGTTATGTTAAGGGACCCTCCTCAGAATCCCAACATAGCCCCCCCAAGGTACAATCCAAATGCAAGATGTGCGTACCACTCCAATAGTCCTGGACATGACACCAACAATTGTTGGGCGTTGAGAAATAAAATTCAAGACCTGATTGATGAAAGAGCGCTAGAATTCGCACAAGACGGTCAGGCGGAGTTCTTCTGCCATCCCTCCAAGGCATACCATTTGAAGTGACAAGTTCTCACAAGAAGGCTTTTCGTTCATTAGAATTTTCAATGTGTAATTTTCTTTTGATTTGTTTGAACATTTATTCATATCAAACCTCGTTATTTCATTAATGCATTGCACATGTTTGTCTTGAATCAATTCATTCGTATTCACTATTTCAAAAATGTGTTCTTATTTCCTTTTGTGATATTCAACTCTCGAACAAAAGCTATGAGCCTTTAGAGGGAGGATGACGAAAATGATATCAAAATCTCTACAATATGCTTTTGAACAGACCCCGCTGACGATGTACATGCGTTGTTTCAAATCCTAAATAGTGGAGTTATAAGGAAGATAATCCCTCGTCAACCCCTTCGAGCCAAAGAAGTAGGAGTTTTTATTTTCACACAAATTAAAAGCCTTAATCATAACTTGTGGCAGCGTAGTTTTCTCAGTTAATTCAGAGACGTATTCAGTCATAATCTACCACTTCGTACACAATGAATGGCATCGAAGATGTCCTTCCAAAACAAAAGACGGTGATGGTTCCGTATAATCGTCAAGACATGCAGTCATTATCTCTCGAAATAAAAGCCCGTTAAGTCAAAACCTATGAAGGAGACTTAAGAGAGAAATTGGGGCATCCCGCTGACTGTAATCACAAAAGAAACAGTTCAGGCAAAAGAAGGGATAACGAAAACAAAAAAAAAGGTTAATACAAATCCTCAACAAAAAAAAAAGATTACAAAAATGACTGCCTTTTCAAAATAAATGTTCAATTTATGAATCATAACCAAGTATCAGAGCAAAGATTCCAAACTCAATCGGGATCTAATCGCGTAATTAACTGAGCATAAGACTGAAGAACATCACGAAGAGCGGGTTGAGTACATATAAAATTTGAGCCTTTAACCTTTGTTTCTTGAACCGTGAACCAGGCCACGTTATAACCCTTAAAAGTCCTAGCTGAAGCATGGGTTAGTTTGAGAGCATACTGTTACAAAGGTATCCTGAATCCTGTAGGATTTGTTATAAATCCTGAGTTGATATCACATTCTTGCAAATTTCATTTTACTACATAAAACACATTTTCAAAAAAGTTTCAAGACAGGCATGAGTTTTGCATTCTTTCAATGACATTGTTTGCATATGACTAATTATTTGACAGCAGAGAAATCCGCACAATGGATATTCAATGAACAAACATCCTCTTAATGGACAGAATCACCTCAGCGAGAAAGGAACTTCCAATAACAGGTCTTCTATAAGCAAGGGGCATGACATGATGTCTAAATACACCTGGGGCAGTCTCTCCAAAAGTGCCAAATAACTAGGGGAAGATATCCATTTGAATTGCTTGGGGAATTACGCACGCATTCCAGCAACGAATCAAGTGCCATCAAGAAAACATTTTTGACAGTACTACAACATAACAGACAGTGACAACTCTCTACACCCTGAAGGCGTGGACATAGTCAGAAAATACTACGCATAACAAAGACCCGCTAGGTTGACATACCTAGGCAAAAATAAGGGCATCCCAACGAACCAAACGGGTTCGGGAAAAAATTAGGGATAAAAAATGAAAAAAATCTGTACACCCGACAAGTCGAAAACCCGAAAGGGAGGCTTGGGCAAAAAAGGGTATCCTGGTGGACTGAAAACCCGAAAGGGCGTCAGGCAAAAGTTAGGGATTTAAAACGTACGATTATGTCCCATCACCTGTCTATCAGTGGAAGACTTATACCTTGATCAACATTCATCAAGAGCAACAGAATTCAGATACAGTTCAGATACAGTTCATACGCTCCAGATATGGATGCCATTCTGATACTCATTCAGATTCATCTTGCAGATACAATTCAGATACGCTCCAGATACATATGCCATTTTGATACTCATTCAGACTCAGCTTTCAGATATAGTTCAGATACACTCCAGATACGGATGCCATTCTGATACTCATTCAGACTCAGCTTTCAGATACAGTTCAGATACGCTCCAGATACAGATGCCATTCTGATACTCATTCAGACTCAGCTTTCAGATACAATTCAGATACGCTCCAGATACAAATGCCATTCTCATACTCATTCAAACTCAGCTTTCAGATATAGTTCAGATACGCTCCAGATACGGATGCCATTATGATACTCATTCAGACTCAGCTTTCAGATACAGTTCAGATACGCTCCAGATACGGATGCCATTCTGATACTCATTCAGATTTAGCTTTCAGATACAGTTCATATACGCTCCAGATACGGATACCATTCTGATACTCATTCAGATTCAACTTTTAGATACTAATCAGATATGCTCCACATATGGATGCCATTCTGATACTCATTCAGACTCAGCTTTCAGATACACTCCAGATACAGATGCCATTCTGATACTCATTCAGATTCAGCTTTCAGATATAGTTAGATACGCTCCAGATACGGATGTCATTCTGATACTCATTCAGATTCAGCTTTCAGATACGCTCCAGATACGGATGCCATTCTGATACTCATTCAGACTCAGCATTCAGATACAATTCAGATACGCTCCAAATACGGATGCCATTCTAACACTCATTTGACACATGTTTCAAAGTATAGTTCAAATACGATCCAGAGACGGATGTCATTTTGACACTCATTCAACACATGTTTCAAGTACAGTTCAGATATGACCCAAAGACGAATGTCATACTGACACTCATTAAATACATGTTCAAGTACAATCACGACATAGATCCATCCACAAAATCTCCGCATGTACTTTTTCCAACATGGTACAAGGGGAAGAGACAGTTGGAATCGAAGTCACTATCACATACAAGCCAGTGATACCTATATTCCCCACAGAGTAAGGACAAATAAGGTCCGACCTACGTATCCCCAAGCAGGAATTCCTTCCCCAGCAGGTTCCTTCAAAAAGTTGATATCTGCACTCCCCATTCGAGTTTTATAACCATGAGCAGTTTATAAAGCCATCTCCCGAGCAAAGTTTATTTCTCTGACAGCGAAAGCTCAATCTCCAACAGAGATCTTCTCTCCAGCAATGGAAGTTCACCACCAGCCGAGTTTATTTCTCCAAATCAGCAGATCGTCCAATAGAGTATCTCTCTCCCCCAGAGTCATTCTCCCACATGATTATTCTCAAACAGAGTCTCTCCCGGCGGAATGTTCTCGAGCAGAACGGATGCAAGTCTCCAGCTAATCATCTTCGGTCACTATCCCCAGCGAGAACGAAGAACTCAACTCCTTATACTCCCCAACAGCAGTCCGGGATTTATTCTCCCCAGCCGAAAAATATCACAAGAACATTGCATATCCATACATCGTGGCATACGCATACGCATCATGCAGCACAATCTCATTTATTTTGAGAACATCATTAATCAATAAATTTCATACATCATGACATTACATACGACTAACTCTTTACCTTTCAGGAAAAGATGCAATCAAGTTCTCGCAAGTTTTCTCTGGTTCAGTCAAATCGATACTAAGATTTCTATTCCAGTTCAAGCTATGAAGCTCGGAAATCGACTGAATAATATCTTGATTTCTCTAAAATACTACGAAGCCTGGAATTGACATGATAGTGGTATATCTTAAATACAAGCTATGAAGCCCGAAAATCGACAAGAAAATAGCTTAATCCCCATCAAGTTACTGTGAAGCCTGGAAATCGACTGGATAGCAGTACAAGATACCAGGAAGCCTGGACTCGACCAAATAATGGTATAAGACACCGTGAAGCCTAGATCACGACCGGATAACGACAAAGGATATTGAAGCCTGGGACACGACCAGATAACAGTATAAGGTATTGCGAAGCTTGGAATTCGACCAAATAGCAGTTTACCCAGCCAATTAATAAGAAGCCCGGAATCGACCGGATATTAGTATTGCCTTAAATTCAAGTAGAAGCCCGGATGCGACCGGATAACAACATGATTCCTTCTGAAGCCCGGAGCATGACCAGATAAGAAGTGAGAAATTGTGAAGCCTGGAGAACGACCAAATAGCAAGTTTAAGCTCATCCCCCAGTAAGTCGATGTGAAGCCTGGAGCACGACCAGATAGCAGTCGGTCTTATTTTTCTCAGCAAATCACTGTGAAGCCTAAAGCACGACCAAATAACAGTTCATTTGCACCTCCTCGACTAAGAGATGATTCCCCAGTAGAATAACGGACGATTGAAGCTCCTAAAATTATACTTTTACCAAGACAGAGACTAGCACTCCCCAGCATAGTCTGCCTCGACAACAAGTATACGGGCTCTCGCAAAGGAATCTCTTATATGATCGACACTTCTTCGGATGGCCTCTTTAAGCCCATCTTCCAACGTCAACTTCCAAATGGCATCTATAAGCCCATTCCCGATATCTCAAGATGAGTACCACTTCATGCGAGTGCAAATTTCTGGGCACTCTAGTGTTCAATCATCTTCCACCTTCAGATTACGAAAGGCAGACAAGCCAATCTACATCCTCAGGTTTAAGAAGATTGAACAGGGGCAGATGTTGTACCCCTAAATTTTCCCTCCCATATTTCTCAATACATTTCAAATGAGGTCCTCAAATTGCTCAGGGCAATCCAAGGGTTGACCAGACAAACTCTCTCCTAAGGCAGTCTACCTCAAATTAGGGTTTCAGTTTGCATCAAGATGTTTGATTCTGAAGGATCCCAAATTCTCACCATTGTCCTAATATGTTCTCAAGATCATCCATGTCAATTTGCAAGCCTTGCAGAGGAAGTTTGCTCAGTCAATTGCTCAAAGGCCTGAAAATCGTCTGTGCTAGGGCAAAAGTCAACTGTGGCCCACATACAGTCAAACTTCAAGATTTTTGGTCAACATCATCATTTTGAAGTATTATTCATAATTGGATCAAGGGTTGATCATGATTCCGCAAGGATTTCTCACAATTCATCAAAACCCAAAAGTTGCTAAATTAGGGTTTTGCAGGAAAAGTCAACTCAACTTTGACCAAGCATAATTTTCTCATACTTTATAAAAAATGACCCTCCAAAGCTAATTTTTAATAGGATGCAATTCCCTACAATCCATCTTCATCTCCCAAGTTCAAAATATGCACTCACAAGAAGATATGAATTTGGACATTATAGGTCATTTTGAAAAGTCAACAAAAACACCTTTTTTGTCAAAGCTTCATACATGAACATGGAATACTCAATTGAGATGAAAAAAAAGTGTTGCTTAGAGGACATCTTAAGCTTTCTAAAAAGTCCAAGAACACATCTCTAGGGTCAAAATTGAGAGAGTTATGCATTGGTAAAGTTGACCTTTTTGCAAAATTGCCAAAAGTCAAATGTGCCCAAAATTGCAATTTTTGTCAAATAGGCCCAACTTTTTATGCTTGCATTGAGTTTGTAACATGACCCACGACCCATTATCTCTTACACTTGTCTTTATTTTATTTTTGTTATTTATTTTGATTTTATTTCAATTAAATCAAATAAAATCAAAATAAAATCATGAAAATATCAAAAACTAATCAAAGCTTGAGATTTTGTGCATGTTTAGGTCTACTATACAGCTGGAGATGGAATAAAATCGTGCAAGGATCATTTGGACACAAAAAGATTGTATTTGGCTCAATTTGGAAAGATTTGCACAAAGAATCAAATCATGAATCAATGATCTTAATTGAAAAAGATTTGAAGCAAATTCGTAACCTAATTCCTTCTAGGGTACATAAGGAACATGTTCAGATCAAAAAACAAGGGATGAGAGGCGTGTAAAACACAAAGCAAGTCTAAAAAAAAATCAAGAAAAGTGGAAAATTGATTTCCACATTCCAGACCAATTCAGAGTCTTCTAGCCATCCCAAACGTTTGCTGGACATCCCAGGAACGTGTTTCTACCATCAACAAGCATTCTCGTGCCCAGAAACGCACTGTAAGTGTCCCACGATTTCCATACTTTCTTGAAATCGAATATCACAATTCTGGCACTTTTAGCATGATTTATTTGCATATTCTTAATCCTTGAGTCATTTGCAAGCTAACGGTTGTATTTAATTGCATTTCTATTGACTGCATACCAAGATGCCATGATTAGGGTTCGAGCTTTATTTTTAGGGATTTTGCACACATGAACAATTGGCCATGGAGATTGGTACCATGATGGTCGTGAGATTGCAACGAGTTGATTAGTACCACTGGTATTGATTTATCATGCAGGGATAAGATTTTGGAATGGACAAGGGTTATACCTATACCCATTTGTCCGTAGGTAAAAGATCTTGAGCTAAAACGACGGAGACGATGAGGAAGATGATAACGTGGCCTTCCCTGACTGGCCAATTCAAAATTCGCGCGTTTTATAATATATTATTTTGTTTTTTCCATATAATATTTGTTTGTTATTCATTGTACAATTAACAAAGCCAGCTCAACTGGCAAGCACGCAGGGTAAAATGCCAAAGGGCCTGGGTTTGATCCCCAGGTCCCCATATTATTCCATATTATTTTGCATTGTATGATTAGGTAGACATGCGTCCCACAAGACCACCATGCACCATCAGCCTTCAACCACCAGATCCCCAACATGCTAGATCTAAGGCCTCTCACATGGAAGTCCACAATACACCCCAGTCAAGTGCATGCATGAGATCAGAAAAAGTCAACAGGGCCAGGCGCTTTTGGGCCCAGAATTGCAAGTCTCACCCCCCTGTTTGCTAGCATACCACCAAGCTCATTCTATTTCTTTTCTAATTTCCTTTATTTAATTTAATTAGTTTAATTATTTTCTAACCAAAAAATTAATTTCTTTTTCATAAAAAAATCATAAAATTAATTTTTCACAAATTTAGAATTAGGTTTTATTTTTATTTTATCAAATTTAATTTAATATTAGTTAAATTTAATTTTAGGGTAATTCTAACTTTTTGTAAATAATTAAAATCAAATTAGAAAAATTAGGGTTGCTTTTGATTCAATTTTATTTCTTTTCTCAATAAAACAACAAAATACAAAAATAGGTTGATTTAATTATTTTTCTTAAATTTAAATTAATTAGTAATTAGGTTTGTATTTATTAAATTAAAACCTTATTTTCTCATAATAATCAAAAACAACACAAAAAATGATTTTTCTTCTTAAGTTTCAATTAGGTTTAGATAGGGTCAAAACCCTAATTCCTTTTCATTCGATTCATCGCGCGCGCTTTATTATTTTTGCAAATATTAATGTAACTGCTCACAGTATGTAATAGTTTAATTAGGATTTTCTTTATTTATCATTTTTGTGGGTCTTTGGCTATGTAATTAATCCCCTACCCCGAAGCCTTGTAATAGCGTAGTTTTTATTTCTCGCATTTTAATTCTCGCAAAATATTAATTGTTAGATGTATGATAATAGGATTGTATGACAAGACTGTATGTTAATTTAAAATGGCTAGCAAACCCTAATATGCAAAGATAATAACTAAAATTAAAACACTCGCACATGCGTACTGTTGCACCCCAAAATTTGCCCTCTCATGTTTTCCAAAGTCTTCCCCCTGCATGGTTGATCACAAACCCTTGCCTAAGGAAAAAGAAATTTTTTTAGTGGTGCTTTAAGTATCTTTCGATTGGCATTCTGCAAGACCTTTCGATTGGTATTCTGAAGGAGCACTTCGATTGGCATTCTGAAAGACCCTTCGATTGGCATTTTGAAGGAGCATTTCGATTGGCATTCTGAAGGAGCACTTCGATTGGCATTCTGAAAGGCCCTTCGATTGGTATTCTGAAGGAGCACTTCGATTAGCATGAAACAACACCTTTCGATTGGCCTGTTAACAAAGCCTTTCGATTGGAATTTTAATTAGTACCCTTCGATTGATCTTTGGACAAGGGCCATTCGAAGGAGGTCATCAAGAGGGCACTCAAATCAAAAGTGTCCAGGTTCATTCAAGAGACATGAATATTTCAAAAAAAGGAAAACTTTTAATGTGTCTGTTTCTTGTCTCATGGCATTTAATAGTCTGTTTAATGGCTGTCTCTTGCCATTACTGCACCCTCACACCCCTATAAATACAGAGGCCAGCATACATATCCAACACACAAAAACTATGCCGGAAAACAGAACACACGGAAAAAATACACAACAGGTGAATAAAAAACATTGGAGAGGCGCTGCCCATACAATCCTTCAAAGTTTGTCAGAATTTTCCAAGCCAAAGCAGTCCTTCAGATCAAAGGTGCCCACGCCAAGAAGTCCTTCAGATCAAAGGTGCCCACGCCCAGAAGCCCTCAGATAATAAGTGCCTACATCCAGGAAGTGTCCAGATCGAAGGTGCCTACATCAAGGAAACGCCCAAATTAAAAGTCCAATCTGCTGGTAAGAAAGGGTAAACTATCCAACCTCATATTTGCATAATACATCCGTACTGGTTGTTACCTTCGATTTTCTATCCTAGACAGGATCAAGAGGCCTGGGTTTAGCACCCAGGCCATGTCCATCGTTTGCTAATATTTGCTGCAGACATAGCCTGAAGAGACCCAGCAAGCGCAGGATCGAAGGGCCTGGGGTTCAATACCCAGGCTCTGAGTTTTATTTTGCTAACATACTCTTGCAGGTATAGCATCCCAGATCGAAGGAGACACCTTCTCTGGATCGAAGCTTCCCATAGTCTTCCTGGATCGAAGAAGGCATTTTTCCCAGGATCGAAGGGAAATCCCCTTCCCTGGATCGAAGGCTGTTCACGCCCACTTCCTGGCCCAATCGAAAGAACCATGACCCTGTTTGGATCGAAGCTGCCATTCCCTCCCTGGGTCGAAACTCCTTTTTTCCCTGGATGGAAAGATCCCCCCTTGTATTTTATTTTTGTTTTCATTGACATCTTTTTGTCTTTTTTTAATTAACATTAAAATCAAAAAACCATAAAAAACATTAGGCTAGTTTTTTTTCTATTAAAATTAACTTTGTTAATTAATCTCTTAATTATCTTAACATTTTCTCAAAAAAACTAAAATTAAATAGATTTAGATCATTTTCCCAAAATAAAATAAAACAACAAAAAGATTTTATTCTTAGGATTTTTTAGAGTTTATTTTCAGATTCGCGCGCGTTTATTTTATTATAATTGCCTACTGGTTTGTAATAACTAAACTAAGACTTTTACACTTTACTGCTTTTATTCCCCCAATTTTTGGACATGTAAATAATCCCCCTCCCCGAAGCCTTGTAATAGCGTAGGATTTACAATTTCCGCACTTTAAATTCCTGTACATATATTAACTGCTTAGATGTATGCTAACTAGGATTGTATGACAAGATTAACTCTTAAACTTAAAATCAACAGTAGCTCACCATGACATGCAAAGATAATATAACTGAAAAATAATACACTTGCACATGCCACTCCTAAGGTACGCCTCACTTGGTTGCCTCAAACGTGGTCATTGAGTATAGGAAGTCTTAGAGGTTGCCCTCCTGTCTAAAGATCAAAGTTGCCTCGAAACGGTTGCCTCGATAAAAATGATCTAAGACATTAGGGTTACCGCTAAAGCGTCCTAACATTGCTTTAGTGACTACACGTCCCATAAATCGAATTGACCCGAAAACTCCAACGACGGTGCTACCTACTCCTCAATAGTGGGATAGCACTGTCTAAAGGACGTTTGCACAATTTAATTCCTTTTCGAGTAGGTAGAGGTTCTTAAGTACTTGCTCATTTTAAAAACAAAACAAAACTTTTCGCACTTACACTCTCTTTAAAAACAAAACTCTTTTCAAAACCCACAAACATAAAGAAAAGCAAACTTTTGAAAACATAGTGAGCAAGTACCTAAGAGCCCGTGGATAACCACAGATAGAAAGGGTGCTAACACCTTCCCTTTCTATAATCTACCTCCCGAACCCGAGAAACAATCTCGAAAAGGAATTTTTCTGTGCTTTTGTCCTTTCCTTGTTGGATAAAATAAAAGACGATGGCGACTCTTGCTTACCGCGACATTTTGCAAAAACAAACGCAAACGCGAACCAGCATTCCAAAACAGTCAGTTCTCATTCCCACCGATCACAGAATTGGCGACTCTGCTGGGGAGTGATAAGTGAGGTGTACCTTAGGACTAGATCACTTGTGTTTTCAATTGTATTGCTTTGTATGCTTTTAATTTTGTGGGCTTGTATCGGAGTTATATAAATCCTCCACCCAGATTTGGGAAACATTCATAGATAGCAATACATTGTGGAAACTGTGCGGGGTATACCGACACGGTTGAAGAAATAGCTATATTAGTGCGACATATTTGTGAGTACCGGTAACCCTTGAGTTAAGTCAAGGAGAGTACGAGGCCTCTGAGTGATGTCACTAAGCACTAATGACCTAGAACCTTACTTGACCATCTTGGCCTTTTTTAGGGGTAGTGAGATGACCGACTTTGGTGCAGTCCAAAGTTGGTAGATACTCGATACTACACTCATTGAGGATTGTTTTCTTGGAATATTTTGGTCGCTAGTTCAGTGGCTAAACCAAAACAATGAACATAGAACACAATCCAATGATATTGAGCTCCTTAGAACCTGATTACTATTTATAGGACAGGTTCTGAGCCAACTAAACTTAAGAGGGTACTTACCTATGAAACCTCATGCAAGCCTGAAATCTAAGGGCTCTTTTGTGTGACTTGTGTGCTTTCAAACTTGAACTACTTGCACATTTTTGTTATCTGACAACATGAGTTCCTTGCAGGTTTTGTTTACAATCCTTATCCAACAATTTGGATTTGTTGCAGGGCTTACTTACATCACCTCACACTTTTGCTTAAACGCATAACATACACATCATAACATCATGCCTTAACATTTCTTTAACCATTTCAAGGATCTCAAGGGTCTGTGATGCAGGTTATGGTAAATCAAATGGCTAACAAGGGGCAAAGAGGATTTATTTTCCTCTAGCCAAGGGTGTCTAGAAATCCAAGAATGATAACTTGAGTCAGGGGCTATGACCCACTCGATATGGTGAGCTTGACTCTTTAAGAAGGACTCTCAGCAACATGAAGTTCCTTCAATCAAGCTACCAGATTCAGATTCTAACAGTTTCTTGTTTACCCCGCGAGATCCTTGAAAACATTGCATACATATATCATACATATCATTGCATAACAGGTCTCCTAATACAGGTCTCTCATATTCTCGCTGTTTATTTCAACAATGGATTTCCAACAAGACAACCAGGATCTTCATACTCAAGAGACTCAGTTCAGGGAAATCTTCCTAAACCTATCCAAGGGGCAGGAAGAGTTGAGAACAGTCCTCATGGGGAACTTGGTCAAGAAAAGTCCTGAAGACAATAAGGACGAACGGCTGAAACATCTGCAAGCTGAGGTAGATGCAATGAGAACCCAAATGCTGGGGCAGATGGCTCTTATCCAAGGCTTAGCTCGGGAACAAGAAGAGTTGAGAACCATGATCAACCAGCTTCATCAAGACAGATACAACAGTCAGAAGCAAACGGTCAAGGCTGGGGATCAAATCATTAATCAACCTCTGAGAAGTCAAGGGTTTGGTTTGGTAAAGAATGGACCTCTCCAAGTTGCTACTACCTCAAGGGTCCAACAACAACCTCACCAGAAACAACAGGTTGATCAGAGTAAGCCAAACACGCCCAGGAGGCAATTTACCACGCTCAACATGCCGCTGTCTCAAGCTTTATAACACCTGTTAAGATTGAATCTGGTGACGTTAAGGGACCCTCCTAAGAATCCAAGCACAACCTCCCCAAAGTACAATCCTGATGCAAGGTGTGCATATCACTCCAACAACCCGGGGCATGATACTAACATCTGTTGGGCGTTGAGAAACAAAATTCAAGACCTGATTGATGAAGGAGCATTGGAATTCACACAAGATGGTCAGGATGAGTTCTTATACCATCCCTCCAAAGTTCACCATTTGAAGTGACAAGTACTGAGACGAAAAAACTTTTGTTCATTTGAATTTTCAAGTTGTAATCTCTTTGTTATTCAAACAATTATCTATTAATGTCAAACTCTGTTTCATTAATGCATTGCATATGTTTGTCTTGATTTGATCCAATCATTTTAATTACATTTAAACTATGTTTTTTTTATGACATTCAACTCTTGCTAAAAGTTACAAGCCTTTAGAGGGAGGATGACGAAACAATGCCATAATCTCATACATTATGCTTTTGGACAGACCTTGCTGACGATGTACAGGCGTTTCTTTTAAATCCTAAACACTGGAGTTATAAGGAAGATAATCCCCAGTCAACCCCTTCGAGCCAAAGAAGTAGGAGTTTTATGTTTTAAACACAAACTGAAACCTTTAATTTAAACCTGGGGCAGGGTAGTCTCTCAGTTAATTCAAAAGATGCGCATTGAAGTCGCAAAACTCTCAGTTCATAATACAACGAACGACATCAAAAGCATTCCTCTGGAATCAAAAGACAGTGGTGGTTCCTTATCTCACAGGCAGTCAATCTCTCAAAAGAAAAAATCCCACTGAGCCAAAACCTATAAAGGAGGCTTAAGAAAGTTGGGGCATCTCGCTGACTGTAATCTCGAAAACAGGAACAGTCAGGCAAAAATTAGGGGTAATAAATCAAAAGAACGAGGTCATTACAAATCCTTGACAACATGAAAAATGTTGCAAAAAATGATGTCTGCCTTCAAATTCAACTTGTGTGAGCCATCACCAAAACGTCGTTCCAAATTCGAATAGAGTTCGACGCACAATTAACTGAGTTTAGGATTGAAGAACATCACGAAGAGCAGGTGGGTACAAATATACTTTGAGCCTTTATCCTTTGTTGCTTAAACCGTGAACCAAGCCACGTTACAACCCTTCAAAAGTCCTAACTGAAGCATGGGTTAGTTCGAAAGCATACTGTTACAAAAGGTATCCTGACTCCTGTAAGGCTTTTCCCTAAATCTTGTGTTGAATTTGTCTTATAAAAAGTTTTCTGCTAAAAAACGCATTTTTCAAAACTTCGAGACAAGCATAAACTTTGCATTATTTGAATATCACTGTTTGCATTTGGCTATTTGTTTGACAACGAAGAAATTCACACCACGAATATCCGATGAACGAAAGCCCTCTCAGTGAACAAAATCACTTCAAAAAGGATGACACTTCCATTGACAAATCTCCTTCCAATCAAGGGGCATGGCATGATCATTGTCCATCACCTGGGGCAGTCCAATCAAGATTTCAAGAAATCTCTGAAGAAGTGCAGAGTAACCAGGGGCAAGTCTCCATCTTCGTCACTTGGGGAATTGAACATCAATCTCAGTGAAGGGTTACGTACAATTAAACATTTTCTGGCAATATCACAGACACTTGCTACTAGGGGCAATGACAGATCTCCCCAAAATCCTTCTCATAGGATAACTCCCAGCAAAGGTTTAATCTCTGAAAACCTTTCCCCAACTGAATCAACCTCAAGAATCCTCGAGGACTTTCCCCAACGAAGATATCACCTTTCTAGCGGACTGACGATAGGGTTTATTTCCCCAACAACACCAGGATTCCCCAGCTTGGGTTGCCTCTCCGACTACTACAAATCAAAGGACCACAACTCCTCTTCCCCAGTAGACTCTGGAAGCTTGTCCCCTGCGAAGCACAAATAAGTCTCCTCATCCAAATTCAGAGGTTTATCCTCACAAAAGTCTAACTGAGTTATCCTCAGCAAGTTGCAACTGAAATATCATCCCCAACGAAGTTCTTTCTATCCCCAACAGGGTTCACTGTCACCAGCAACAGTAATTCATCCCCAGCTGAGTTTTATTTCTTCAAATCAGCAGATCTTCTAGCAGAGTATATACTCCCCACAGAGTCATTTCCTCGTCAGTCCATTCCCCAATGGAGTTATTCTCTCCTGCAGGATTATTCTCCCAAATCATCTTCAGTCGTTATCTCCAGCGAGTGAAACTCTTTATTCTCCAACAACAGTCAGGGATTTATTTTCCCAAACTCGGACGTACCACAATAGCATTTCATGTTCATACATCATGACGTGCGCATACATATTGCATACAGCATAATCTCATATTATTTTGAGAACATCATCATACAATGCATGTCATGCATCATATACGATTAATCATGTACCTTTTTAGGAAAGATGGTTATCATCAACAACTTCCAGCAAGTCCAAGATTAACTCCGGAAACTAAACAGAGTAATTATCCGCACGATCAAATTCAGCTTTACATGGGTTTCTCCTAAATACAGCTTCACACGGGTTTATCCTAAAAAAAAAAAATCCTACACGGGTCCTTTATCATATATTTCTGAATGAAGTTTTACACAAACTTATCTCAAAGTAACCTTACCCAGGTTCCTCCAGAAGTTTCACACGGACTCATCATGAAGCAACCCTACATCGGTTCCTTCTCAATTCCAGATGTAGTTTTACACGTACTCATCATCAGGCAACCCTACACCGGTTCCCTCTCTTTCCAAGATGCAGTTTTACACGGACTCATCATCAGGAAACTCTACACCGGTTCCCTCTCTTTCCAAGATGAAGTTTTACACTGACTCATCATCAGGCAACCCTACACATGTTCCTTCTCAGGAAATTTCAGATGCAGTTTTACACGGACTCGTCATCAGGCAACCCTACACCGGTTCCCTCTCTTTCCAAGATAAAGTTTTACACGGACTCATCGTCAGGCAACCCTACACAGGTTCCTTCTCAGGAAATTTCAGATGCAGTTTTACACGGACTCGTCATCAGGCAACCCTACACTGGTTCCCTCTCTTTCCAAGATAAAGTTTTACACGGACTCATCGTCAGGCAACCCTACACAGGTTCCTTCTCAGGAAATTTCAAATGTAGTTTTACATGGACTCGTCATCAGGAAACCCTACACCGGTTCCCTCTCTTTCCAAGATAAAGTTTTACACGGACTCATCGTCAGGCAACCCTACACAGGTTCCTTCTCAGGAAATTTCAGATGCAATTTTACACGGACTCATCATCAGGCAACCCTACACTGGTTCCCTCTCTTTCCAAGATGAAGTTTTACACGGACTCATCATCAGGCAACCCTACACAGGTTCCTTCTCAGGAAATTTCAGATGCAGTTTTACATGGACTCATCATCAGGCAACCCTACACAGGTTCCTCCTTTCCAGATGAAGTTTTACATGGACTCATCATGAAGTAACCTTACCCAGGTTCCTTCTCAGTCCAGATATGCAGTTCACCTCCAGAGTTAATTCCCCAGTAGAGTAACGGACAACTGAAGCTCCTAAAATTCTATTTCTCTCAAGACAGCTACCAACAATCTCCAAATGGCATCTATAAGCCCATCCTCCTACCAACAATCTCCAAATGGCATTTGTAAGCCCATTCCCGACATCACAATGCTGATACTACACCATGCAAGTGCAAATTTCTGGGCACTCTAGTGTTCAATTATCTTCCACCTTCGGATCACGAAAGGCTCGAAAGCCAATCTATATCCTCATGTTTAAGAAAATTGAACAGGGGCAACTGTTGCACCCCAAAATTTACCCTCTCATGTTTTCCAAAGTCTTCCCCCTGCATGGTTGATCACAAACCCTTGCCTAAGGAAAAAGAAAATTTTTGAGTGGTGCTTTAAGTATCTTTCGATTGGTATTCTGCAAGACCTTTCGATTGGTATTCTGAAGGAGCACTTCAATTGGCATTCTGAAAGACCCTTCGATTGGCATTCTGAAGGAGCATTTCGATTGGCATTCTGAAGGAGCACTTCGATTGGCATTCTGAAAGGCCCTTCGATTGGTATTCTGAAGGAGCACTTTGATTAGCATGAAACAACACCTTTCGATTGGCCTGTTAACAAAGCCTTTCGATTGGAATTTTAATTAGTACCCTTCGATTGATCTTTGGACAAGGGCCATTCGAAGGAGGTCATCAAGAGGGCACTTAAATCAAAAGTGTCCAGGTTCATTCAAGAGACATGAATATTTCAAAAAAAGGAAAACTTTTAATGTGTCAGTTTCTTGTCTCATGGCATTTAATGGCCTGTTTAATGGCTGTCTCTTGCCATTACTGCACCCTCACACCCCTATAAATACAGAGGCCAGCATACATATCCAACACACAAAAACTCTGCAGGAAAATAGAACACACGGAAAAAATACACAACAGGAGAACAAAAAACATTGGAGAGGCGCTGTTTACCATGGGAATTGGTAAACAACCGCTGATCTTCCAAATGGTTACTTATTTGGTTACTCGCAGGATCGATCAAATTGATCCTAAGACATGGCTGATTTTGGGGTTTTGATTAAGTTTGACAATGGTTAAATGACAAGAAAATAAAGAAGCTTTATGTAAATTGCATGAAGAAGAGAACTTGATAAAATAAAGGAAGGCTTGAAATAAAGGTTTTCGACAGGAAAAGTAAAGGAGAAAGCAAGTAAAGTTTCTGGAAAATAAATGACTTTGATTAATAAAAGTGGTGTTTCATACATACATTCTCAACAATTCTTTCTCACACGCTGGGTACTCGAATCTATATGAGTGACTTGTATATAATTGTGAACACACGCGAAAAACTGCGTGAACTACTAATATTTATACTAAACATCCTAAGTAACCGTCGGGCAGTTACACTGCTTCGAGATGACTCCACTTGGCACGTTCTCAGCGTCCGACGCTCCAGATCTTTGCACGTTGCACATGGTAACCGCTGGGAACCGTTTTCCCTCCAAACGTTTGAATTTCAAACCGTCCCACTCTGAGCAATCGAACACCTTCGTCGAGAGGCATCTTCGACGAGCCACACCTTCGACGTCGAAGGCCACCAAATTCTCCCTTGGACGAAACTCCCTAAGTACATTGCCATCTTCTGATGGGCATTTCGACAGACCCAGCTGGTCGAAAACATCCTTCAGCTTTGATGGCTGATATTAATAAAAACAAGGGTGTCGAATTTAGGAGCTAACAAATTGCCCCCCAAGAATGCCTTATTTCGACTCTGAAAAGAAAAAGACATTCTTTGAAATTCCATTCGACATCTATCTTTTCACTCTTAGTCACAAATTAAATTGTGCACTTTTTTGTCTTCTACCAACCACTGACAATCCCAAGAAAAAGCCATCATTTCATCCGTACCTAAGACGTCACCTCAGTACGGCGTGCAGCGTACCAAATGTCTTTTCACAAATTGTCATCATGACAATTCCCAAAAACGAGGGCGCACGCTGCACCCTTTCATTTCTGCAGAACGGCTGTGTCAACAGGGGGACGCCACGTGTCCCACTACCTTCTGCAACATTAAATGGCATTAAATGACCTCGAATTTGGGGATTTCCCAACTACTATAAATAGCGCTAAGTACCCATTTCGGGACTTTTTCACGCTATCTTGCCCTCAGACTTCCTTGTTGAATACAAACTCTCTGCAAACTTTGCAAACCACCTGTTCTTCACTTCATCTTCAACCTTAACATCAACAATGGCGTCCGGTTCTTCCACCGCTCCTAGTTCTAACATCCCCTCCGGAAATGCTAAACCCAAGATTTTCTCCACTGCTCCTGTAGTTACTCCTACAGGTCAACGAAGGGTTCCTGAGCCCTTAGACATTGCTGAACGTGATGCTTATTCACGCCAACTCATGATCCCGGTTAGATACTCCAACCAAATCTTCGCCATGTCTGGCCCGCTATACCCAAGCATCGCTGAAGCCATGAAGATCAAAAGCTACTTTCCAGTGCTTGAAAAACTCAAACCTGTTGGATGCTCTAAGAAAGATGCAGAGGATAACAAAGATCCCGCTAAGGAGAAAATCGATCTTCGCTTCTTCAATAGGGGTGTTAGGGCTTTCAGGTCTAGCCCTAGCCTCACTCCTGATTACAACGCTTGGCTGGAAAAAATGGAGAAAAGCCAGGCTTCGATCTGGAAAGACCTGGGGATATTCGACCTAGTTATGTTGTCGAAGACGGGTCTCAACTATTCCCCAGAAATGTTGATAGCTTCCTTACTCTTCTGGGATTACACTCATTTCACCTTCCACCTTCCCTGTGGAATGCTGACACCCACGCTGTTCGACGTGGCTGCCATCACTGGCCTTCGACCCACTGGGGACTATTTCGACCCAGAGGAAATGTCGGAGGATCAGATTGGATTCTCTGCCACAAAACCAACCTACACCACCTACATCAACCATTACCACGATAAGTCGACGGCCACTGTGTCAGATGTAGAGCATATCGCGTTTCTAGCCTTATGGCTGTCACGCTTTGTGTTTTGCACAAAGTCTTTACAGGTGACAAAGAAGATGGTCACCCTCGCCACTCAACTCCACCATGGCCAAAATATTTGTTTGGCAGAATTGATCTTGGCGAATCTGTACGAGTCGATTAGCAGCGGAGCGACTCTTTTGAAGATCATCGAGAACAGAGCCAGTCTGCTGCTTGCAGGACCTTTTTGGCTACTTCAGCTGTGGCTCAATGCCACCTTCGAGTCTTTCTTACCTCAGAAGACTCAAATAAATGAGCAAGCTCCGGAGATAGCAAATAGGTGCATCGAAGGCACCAGATTGGCTCTGCTGACCCCAACTGAAGATGGGCTGGAGCTTCAACAAACTTTTACAAACTTCGTCTTGATGTTTGCAAAAAGGAAAGAATTTGTTTCGACCATGGCTCCCTTTGCTCGACGAAAGGTTGGTCCAGAGTGGTTCACGAGGCCCCATCCTAAGTCGTCAAGTGGCCCTCAGGTCGAAGAACATACAACAATGTGGGAAGCATTTCTCACACCAAGAATAATGCCTCTGCGATTCAAGAGCTCCAAGACTCACTTGAGCCTGATCGCGTATCAACCAAACTTGGTCTCTCGCCAGTTTGGTATCATTCAAACACTTCCTTCTCCTATTTTTCCCAGGGAGAAGTCTATGTTATACTTTTGCAACGACTACACTGAAGACGCTGCCACTAAGCATATCGGCAGGTATGCTGGTCGAATAGTTCTTTCGTTGTTCGACTATCATCTTAACTTTCTCTGCTCACCATCCTTTGAAGAGTGGTGGAAAAGTTACTACGCTGAAGAGTTCTTCGACGAGAAGGACTTCGTGGACGAACTTCAGAAGTCTTTTGTTCTTGTCTTGGACAAAATAAATAAATGTAAGTTCATCCTTCCAAATTATTTCGTCCTTCCCTTTCGACTGGTAGCCTGTTAATTATTTTATCTTCTTTCAGTTGTTCGAAAGCCTGCAGCCAAGAAAGCTGCAGAAAGCCATCAGGGAGGAGGTCCCTTGACAAAACCTCCACCACCGGTGAAGACTATAGCACCGGCAAAGACTACAACAGGCCATCAGGGGGAAGGTCCTTCGAAAAAGCCTTCTGCACCGGTAACCATACTTTTATTATTTTCTTCTGGCTTTAACATTCTGACTTTCGATGTAGCTTCTAAATCGAACTCCAATTGGTTTTTAGGCACCTTCACCCAAGAAACGACCAGTACTGACGGTCGAATCTTGGAGTGACGAAGAAGACGATTCTCCCCATGCTCCTCTTAAAAGGCGAAAGCTGAAGAAGGACGTTCCTTCTCCTGAGACTCGAACAATCAGAATAAAGGTTGCTGGGAGAAAGCCCAGGCCACCTCCAGTAATTATTGAAGAGCCAACGGAGGAGGAACTAAATGTTCTTCTCAATAAACCTGTCGAAAGCGATAATTCCAGCCCTGGGGCTGAAGTTCCTCTGCAGGTAATTTCTTTGACCCTTTTTTAACTCAGGTGTCAATACCCATGTTTGATTATGTCCCTTCCTAACTTAGAAGATTCTTCTTCTGCTTTTCCCAGGAAACCACTGAAAGCTCAGCGCCAAAGACTTCTGAAACGTTAGATTCTGCTGAACTCAGTAGGCCGCAAGAAAAAGACTTGGCGAACGATGAAGCCAATGCTGAAACAGATGAAGCCAATGCTGAGACAGAAGAACAACAAACAGAAGATCCACAAACAGAAGAGCAACAACCAAAAGAGATTCAAGTGGTTGATCTGTCGGAGGGACAACATGACGAAGGAGGTCATGTCGATGTTGGTACTGCTGATCTTCAAGTCGAAGAAAGTCAAGTCGAGGCAAATGCTACTCAACAGCCTCAACCCCAAGGCAATGCTGCTGCGAAGGTTACCACCTCAACAAAGCATAGATCGAAAGAAGACTTGGCACTCTTGAAGAAAACTGATCCCGTTGGCTATCTGAATGCCATTATTGAGAGAAAGGGAAGTTCGTCTGATATTAGTCAGGAGGCTTCTACTCAGTCGGGGAAGTCCACTGAAACTTCTCCTCTCGATGAGGCTTTGACGAAGGTCAAGGATCAGTTCTTCAAGAAAGATTTGATGAAAGCTTTGGAGGGGGACCCTACTGCTCCATCATATTTGGGGGCTGTTTTGAATGCCGTAGACTTGCTAGCTGTGACTCCGGAGGTTTCAGGCTTTATCATGGAGTTACACTCCATTATTGATCAAGTCTCAGCAGACTATCAGCGACAAAGGGGCTTCAACAGCCAACTTGAAGTGTTATATGGCAAAAGCTCTTCTGCATGGACTGCTGTAGCAGAGACGACTTCTCGAATTGCAGAGTTGTCGAAGCAAAAGGCATCCAAGCAGGAAGAAATTGATGCCATCGATCGAGAGAATGCTTCCATAAAGGCGCAAATCGAAGAGCTAGAGGCCAAGATGAATGCCAATACTAAGCGCAAGGAGGAACTTCTCTCGACTGTTCCAGACACCAAAAGTCAAGCTCAAATCACACAAGGCCTATAATTTGGTGAGAAAGCTCAAGCCTTCGACGATCAAATTTCCAAGCTTGCCCAGGCGAATGCCTTGTGCAACAAAAGATTGGAGTTGCAGCAAGCTAAATACCTTCGACTCAAGGATTCCATCCCCTTCTGATTGACTCAGCTCTTTAACCATGTATTGTAATGTGTATTTGACAATATTGCCATTTTGGCTAATTTATAAAATTTTCCATTTTGGCTTATTTATGGTTAATTTAGTCGTTACTTGTTATTTATTTTTATCTCTTGGAGCATAGGTTTATACTTTTTCAAATATTTGCCATTTACTCTCAAGAGCCTTTTATCGTCACCTAACTCTTCGACTTCATAAGCTCCACCAGAAAAGTCTGGATAATTCTGAATGGTCCCTCCCATTTGGGTGACCATTTTCCCATGCTTCGATCCCTTCGATCCATGGGAAGAATCACCTTCCAAACTAATTCTCCAGGCGAGAATGCCTTAGGTTTCACTTTTTTATTGTAAGAGTCTTCCACTCTTTTCTTCCGAAGCCTTAGTAGGTCGAGAGCGCGCAATCTTTCTTCGTCTAAATCTACTAGTTCGTCTAACATCATATCCCAATAAACTTCAGATGGAATATCATGGTGTCTCTGAACCCTTGCAGATTGAAGACAAATTTCTGCTGGCAACACTGCGTCATGACCAAAGGTTAGCCTATATGGTGTTGTACCTATGGCTTCTTTTGGGGACGTTCGACAGGCCCACAAAATCTGGTCTAACGTCTTATGCCAATTTTTTGGCTTCTTCCCAACATGCTTTTTTATCAAGCCAATCACTACTTTGTTCGCTGCTTCGACTTGACCGTTTGCCTGTGCATAATAAGGCGTTGATGTTAGGAGTTTAAAGCCTGTTTCCTGAGCGAATTCCTTCATCTTTCGACCAGTGAAAACTGATCCTTGATCAGTAGTTATAGTCTCAGGGATTCCATATCTAAAGATAATGTTCTTTTGAATAAATTTAATGACATTTTCTTGGTCTACATTGACTAAAGGAATAGCTTCGATCCACTTAGTAAAATAATCAATGCCTACCAATATATACTTCTGGCTCTTTGATGATGCTGGTCGAATCTCTCCAATAAGGTCCAACGCCCATCCTCTAAAGGGCCAAGGTTTCACTATCGAGTGAAGTTCGCTTGCTGGTACATGTTGGATGCCTGTATGGACTTGACATTCTTGACAACCCTTGGCGAACTCGACACAATCTTTCAACATGGTGGGCCAGTATAGTCCTTGTCGAAACAACAACCATTTCATCTTATGGCCTACTTGGTGAGCCCCACATGCTCCAGCGTGCATAGTCGAAAGGGCTATGTATGCTTCAGTTTCACTTAAGCATTTTAGCAATACCCCTTCAGGCGTCTTTTTAAATAACTCATTACCCATGAGTACGTAACTCAACGCCCTATACTTTGTTTTTCGTTCTGTCGAAGCTACTGGATTTTGAAGATAATCCACAATGGGTTTCCTCCAATCTTGCTCTGACAAATTGTCTATGAACGAAATTTCGAAGTTAGTTTGATCAGCATACCCTAGTCATGTCGATTCCAAGTCTGTTGGTGACAAACAGGTTGCTTTTATCTTTTCTCGAACTTCGATTTCTCTTTGTAATCTCGTTTTTGAAATTTTGTACCCAGATGCAATTTGTGCCAAATCGTTGGCTATTTGATTTTCCAATCTAGGTATGTGTCGAATATTGACCATTTCAAATTTTTTCAACAAACGATTTGCTATCACAAAGTACATAATGAGATTTTCTCTTATGCATTTATATTCTTTTGTGACCTGCTTAATGACTAACTCTGAGTCTCCCATTATTTCGACTCGAGTTGCCCCCAATTCCAACAATATCTCAAGGCCAGTAATTAGAGCTTCATACTCAGCCTCATTGTTCGAATAAGAACCTGATATCTTGTACTTGAATGTTGTTGGAATTTTTTCTGGAGAAATAATCAAGACTCCTACTCCTGTTCCATCTTTATGGCTGGAACCATCGAAGTAGAACTTCGAAGGTTCTATCTCCACATAATTAATACTCTCAACTTGAATTGAGTGGTCGACTATAAAGTCTGCAACCACTTGTCCTTTTACTGCCTTAAGAGGCATAAAGGTCAAGGAGTATTCAGTTAATGCTAGTGCCCACTTGCCAATTCGACCGTGCAAGATGGGTTTCGACAACATGTACTTGAAAACATCAAAATGAGACGAAACATACACATCAACTGGTTTTATATATTGCTTGAGCTTTGTACAAGAGAAATACAGACATAGACACATTTTTTCAACTTCGCTATATCTAGTTTCTGCATCGTTCAAAACTCTACTAAGATAGTAAATGGGTCTTTTGACTCCACTTTCATCTTCTTGGGCTAACATGCTTCCCAAAGTTTTGTCGGACGCAACTATGTACAATCTTATACTCCTGTTGCTACAAGGAGGCACCAAAATAGGTGGCTTTGTGAGGTACCCTTTGATTTTCTCGAAGGCTTCTTGTTGCTCTTGCCCCCATTCGAATCCCTCTTTGTTCAGTCGAAGTAAGGGTGAAAAGGCTTGAGCTTTCCCACTTAGGTTAGATATGAATCTCCTTAAGAAATTTATCTTGCCTAACAGAGATTGCAGTTCCTTTTTATTCGATGGCGCTTTCGCTTCCAGAATTGCCTTCGTCTTGTTCTGGTTGATTTCGATTCCTTTCTTGTGGACAATGAAGCCCAAGAAATCTCCAGCTTTCACACATAATGCACACTTCAAAGGGTTCATCTTGAGACCATGTTCTCTCATTCTTTCGAATGATTGTCGAAGGTGGTCTATATGGTTCTTCCTGGAAACAGATTTTATAACAATGTCATCAATATATACTTGCATAAAAGTGTTAATAAAATCATGGAAGATAGAATTCATTGCTCGCTGGTATGTTGCCCCAGCGTTCTTTAGGCCAAAAGGCATCACTACCCATTCGTAAGTGCCTAAAGCTCCAGGGCATCGAAAAGCTGTTTTCGACACATCCTCTTCAGCAATGAATATTTGATTATATCCTGAATAACCATCGAGCATACTCAGATACTCGTAGCCAGCGGCAGAATCGACTAGCATTTCCGCCACAGGCATAGGATATTCATCTTTGGGTGTAGCAGCATTCAAATCTCTGAAATCTATGCACACCCTCAATGTACCATTTTTCTTAATTACTGGCACAATGTTTGCAATCCATTCGACGTACCTCGTAACGCATATGAATTTGCACTTCAGCAGTCTTTCGACTTCCGTTTTGATCTTCGACAGTATTTCTGGAGCGAAGCGTCTTGGACTTTGCTTGATTGGCTTCTTCCCAGGTTTGATTGGCAACTGAAGTTCCACCAATCCTCTGTCGAGACCAGGCATTTCATCGTAATCCCATGCAAAACAGTCCTTGAACTCTTTCAACAAATGGATTACTTCCAACCTGAGTTCTGGGTCAATTTTTGCGCTGATGTAAGTTAGCTTTTTCTCTGACCCTTCGCCCAAGTTGATTTCTTCTAAAGGATCCTGCGCTAACATTTTGATGTTGTTCGCCAAGGGGTCCTTTTCGAAGCCCAAAGGCTCATCGTCATAGATGGCGTCAAGCCTCTGTTCCTGCATCCCTTCTGGCATGATATCAGGAGGTTCTGGATCAAAGTCCTTTCCAGGACCTGTAGAAGATAACTGTTGATCATTGGCCTGTGTGGCCATGTATTTTACTTTGGCTTCGAGAGCCGTTATCATCTTTGTTTCGGCTACGTAAGCCGAAATTCGCTTCAATGATTGTGACGCAGTCATTATCACTGAATTCACTTCCCCAACCAGTTGGTTGGATGTCAGTTAACCCACTGAAGTCTATGTGGGACAAGTCTTCTCTGTCCCATTGAAAACCATGCTCAGGGTGCAGGTATAGGGAACAAAAAGTATTTGGCGCTGGCGCCAAGTCGAAGTCAGGTGTTGGGCATGGCCCAATGTGAGCCAAGTTCTTGTCGAAGTCTGCCAGTCCTAGGTGATTCACTTCGCCCAGGTAATAGCTTTGGTCTGCTTCTATGTTTTCGACCATCCCATCAGGATGCCATAGCAGCAACCTCTGGTGCATTGATGATGGTACAGCTCCAACACCATGAATCCATTCACGGCCCAACAAAAGATTATAGTTAGGTTTGGCCGATATGACGATAAACATAGTTGGTCGAAGGATAGATCCCACCTTGATATCCAGTTGGATCACACCCATTGTGGTCCCTATGCCGCCTTCATAATTCGACAGGACCATGTTGTGAGGCTTGATATTCTCATCACTTTTGCCTATTTTTCTTAGCATAAAGTGAGGAATAATGTTGATGGTTGCCCCACAATCCACCAAGATTTTATTTACTGTGGTTTCTTCGAGTTTAGCCCTTATAAATAAAGGCTTGAGGTGATTCTTCATCGCCTCTGTAGGTGGTTCGAAGAACCCATTCTGCTCCTCAGTAGTGCCATTATCCATGACGAAATAGCACACTGGCCTATGTTTGGCCATTTCTTGCTCCACTTCCCAATCACTTGTTTCGACCTCCACCTGGCGGTTGAACTCTCTGGGCAGAACTGAGACTATGTTCACCATGATGTCCAAAGTGTCATCAGACTCAGAACCATCTTCGTTATCGACTTCACCTTGGTTAGGCCAAACTAGCCTATTGGTTACTGGTTCTCTTTCCAGAGGTTTCCTTTGCTTTCTTTGAGGAACATTTGTACTGGTTTCTGCCTTTTGTTCATTAGCAGCCTCCCTCTCAGCTTTTCGTCGCCTCTGGTATCTCCTCCATTGAGATCGAGACATGGGATTTTTCCCTTTGTAGTTGCTTGACACCTGTGTCACTTTAGGGGCAGCAACCTGAGGCTCTATCTTATGTGTTAAAGATGAACCTCTTGGCACATCGAAGGAGTGCCATCTTTCCTCGCTTGGCCTCTTTCGACCAGATGTTTTGTACCATGTATCTACTGGCACATTAGTTGGAGGCCTGAAAGTCAGTGGCCTCTTTTCTTGGTTTAAACCTCTTTGGGAGGCTCTTCTGGGATCATGTCGAAGATCAACACTTTCCCTTTTTTTATTTGCTGCTCTTACACCTTGAATATGTTCGGCAGCTTTTTTGTCGAAGATCGAACTGCATCTGGGACACAACATCACTTCTGACATCTTTTTCTGGCACCTTTGCAGAAAATCTTCCAGATTTTCATTTTCCCGAGGGAAAGCAGTTTTGTTAGCTTGTTCTTGCCTCATGGCCTCCTCTGATGCTTTTGGTTCAGAGACTTCGACCATGTTGACATTCATGGTATCTTTGTTGGCAAGAGTCAACTGCTTCATTTGAATCTCCAAGCCCTCTGTCTGGCCTTGAACTGCGGCCAAGTGAGAACTGGGTTTTGTTCCAGATTTTTGGGCTCCAACTGTCTCCAGCTTTGGGCTTTCGACCGCTTTCTGAACCGCTTCAATTGTCTTTCTGGATAGATTCCCAGAAAAACTGCCAAAGATTGGCATGTTGACATGGTCCTTTGAGACTTCGACCATTGTGATTCCCGGCCTCTTCGACTGGCTTCTGGATGCCTCGATCACGTTCACCTCTGAAGGTTCAGCATAATGGGCTTCAGCCTGCAACGGGTTAGATTCCACAGTCACGGGGGTCTTGTCAGCAAACTTCAACCTCCCTTCTTCGATAGCGTCTTGCACAAGATTCCTGAAAAGAAAACATTGAGACGTTTTATGGCCCAGAAAATTATGATATTTACAAAAGCCTCTCTTCTTTCTTTGATCAAGAGGAGGCACTTTTACCCCTGGGGGTATTATCATTTGGCCATCTTTTACAAGCAAGTCAAAGATTTCATCACATTTTGTAATATCAAAACTATAAGTCTTTTTGGGGAACCTATCGTTGGTCCTTTCTGGACCAGTGGGATTTTTTCCACTTGAGGGGGCTAACAGTTTGCAAGAATATGATGGTCCTTGTTTTAGTTCCACTAAATCGACTTCGCCTTCTTCGACAGTTATAGTTTCATCGAAGGTTTCTGGATCTTCATCATCCATCTCAACATACGCTATCCTCTCTCTTTTGTGAGTTTTCGTTGCCTTGGCTTTCTCAGCTTTAAGGCGTTCGACCTGTCGAACTCTATCGGCCAGTTGGGCCATGTCTCTCAGGTATTGAGTGTCTAACTTCTTCCTAATGGAATAATCTAAGCCGCCTGCGGCTATTTCGACTAACTCATGTTCTGGCACTTGTGTAAAGCATCTTGCTTTGAGCAACCTAAACCTATTTATATATTCGTCTATAGGTTCAGTGAAACGTCTCTTTACACTGGCCAATTCCTTCAGGCTTATCTTGGTTTGTCCCATGTAGAATTGCTCATGGAACAATCTCTCCAACTGGGTCCAATGATGGATCGAATTGGGGGGAAGAGTTGTAAACCAAGTAAAAGCGTTCTTTGTTAAAGAACTTAGGAAGTACTTAATCCTCAGGTTTTCGTTGTTTGAAATATCTCCTGCTTCGATCAAGTATCTCGCCACATGTTCGACAGTAGATTCTGTCGTGTCCCCAGAGAATTTAGTGAACTTAGGGACTTTACATCTAGGAGGTAGGTCTGTTTGTAACACGTATTCTGACAGTGGGGATGTGAAGTTGGGCCTACGAAAGCCCATGTTCATCCCATTTTGCGTCATGATTCTTTCGATCATGGCTGCCAGATTATTTTCCAAACCCATATTTTGGTATTGGATATGCTGAACTACTTCGTCAGCATTTTGGTTTCTGTTAACTAACCTTACCTCTGGGGTTATTACCCTAGGTTCTTCGACAGTCTGCTCCAATCGTGCCCTAAGGTTTTCTTTGACAGGCTGCTGGCCTTGGTTGATAGTGGTTTCTTCCCCTAAGAGTATACCTTGGTCTCCCCTTATTGGCGCCCTTTAGGGCTGTCGAATAGGTTGGGGTACTCCAAAGAAATCAGCCAAACGCGTCATTTTTGCTGTCATCTGCTGATTCGATTGGGTGGTGTTTTGTATTAGAGGATTCAGCATTGTACTTAAAGTTTGCACCAACATTTGAACCATATCATGGTTGCTTTCGTCCATTTGTTGCCTCAAGACTGTTGTCGAGGCATTTGTAAGGCCATGTGCTACTTGGGACGTTCCTCCTAAGAGTTGGGTCCTATTTCTGTTCGCCATACCTACTCCAGAACCTTGGAGTGGCGAAGAGGCACTCACTAAAGGGTCTGAAAAAGTGGACGCTGCATTCGTTAGGCTAGCCAAATCAGACGTTGGCATGCCATAGAGTGGTTCTCGATTATGACCGCCTGTCATAAATCCCGGGGGAACATAAGGTCTTGTGCCCAGATTTCCCCTTGGTGGGGGAGTTCCCAAAGGCACTCTGGGGCCAGTGAACGGAGGTAATGGCCCCGTCGTTGTGACCGTTACTGCTGGTGTTGAACCAGCGGTTATCGCTTCACTTACAGTCGGGATAACCGTTGTTCCCATATTCGTTTGTGGGATTTCGTTATTGTTTGGCGGATTCGCCATCTCTTCTCTTCTTCTGGAGGTATTGGTATTGTTAGTGTATATTCTACCACTTCTCAATAACATACAACACTCCTCGAAAAAGATGATATTTTGTGTAAAACAGATTAAACTTCAAAAATCAACACACTTGTCCCACTGGGTGTGCCAATTTGTTTACCGTGGGAATTGGTAAGCAACCGCTGATCTTCCAAATGGTTACTTATTTGGTTACTCGCAGGATCGATCAGATTGATCCTAAGACATGGTTGATTTTGGGGTTTTGATTAAGTTTGACAATGGTTAAATGACAAGAAAATAAAGAAGCTTTATGTAAATTTCATGAAGAAGAGAACTTGATAAAATAAAGGAAGGCTTGAAATAAAGGTTTTCGACAGGAAAAGTAAAGGAGAAAGCAAGTAAAGTTTCTGGAAAATAAATGACTTTGATTAATAAAAGTGGTGTTTCACACATACATTCTCAACAATTCTTTCTCACACGCTGGGTACTCGAATCTATATGAGTGACTTGTATATAATTGTGAACACACGCGAAAAACTGCATGAACTACTAATATTTATACTAAACATCCTAAGTAACCGTCGGGCAGTTACACTGCTTCGAGATGACTCCACTTGGCACGTTCTCAGCGTCCGACGCTCCAGATCTTTGCACGTTGCACATGGTAACCGCTGGGAACCGTTTTCCCTCCAAACGTTTGAATTTCAAACCGTCCCACTCTGAGCAATCGAACACCTTCGTCGAGAGGCATCTTCGACGAGCCACACCTTCGACGTCGAAGGCCACCAAATTCTCCCTTGGACGAAACTCCCTAAGTACATTGCCATCTTCCGATGGGCATTTCGACAGACCAAGCTGGTCGAAAACATCCTTCGGCTTTGATGGCTGATATTAATAAAAACAAGGGTGTCGAATTTAGGAGCTAACAGGCGCTGCCCATACAATCCTTCAAAGTTTGTCAGAATTTTCCAAGCCAAAGCAGTCCTTCAGATCAAATGTGCCCACGCCCAGAAGTCCTTCATATCAAAGGTGCCCACGCCCAGAAGCCCTTAGATCAAAAGTGCCTACATCCAGGAAGTGTCCAGATCGAAGGTGCCTACATCCAGGAAACGCCCAAATTAAAAGTCCAATCTGCTGGTAAGAAAGGGTAAACTATCCAACCTCATATTTGCATAATACATCCGTACAGGTTGTTACCTTCGATTTTCTATCCTAGACAGGATCAAGAGGCCAGGGTTTGGCACCCAGGCCATGTCCATCGTTTGCTAATATTTGCTGCAGACATAGCTTGAAGAGACCCAGCAAACGCAGGATCGAAGGGCCTGAGGTTCAATACCCAGGCCCTGACTTTTATTTTGCTAACATACTCTTGCAGGTATAGCATCCCAGATCGAAGGAGACACCTTCTCTGGATCGAAGCTTCCCATAGTCCTCCTGGATCGAAGAAGGCATTTTTCCCAGGATCGAAGGGAAATCCCCTTCCCTGGATCGAAGGCTGTTCACACCCACTTCCTGGCCCAATCGAAAGAACCATGACCCTATTTGGATCGAAGCTGCCATTCCCTCCCTGGGTCGAAACTCCTTTTTTCCCTGGATCGAAAGATCCCCCCTTGTATTTTATTTTTGTTTTCATTGACATCTTTTTGTCTTTTTTTAATTAACATTAAAATCAAAAAACCATAAAAAACATTAGGCTAGTTTTTTTTTCTATTAAAATTAACTTTGTTAATTAATCTCTTAATTATCTTAACATTTTCTCAAAAAAACTAAAATTAAATAGATTTAGATCATTTTCCCAAAATAAAATAAAATAACAAAAAGATTTTATTCTTAGGATTTTTTAGAGTTTATTTTCAGATTCGCGCGCGTTTATTTTATTATAATTGCCTATTGGTTTGTAATAACTAAACTAAGACTTTTACACTTTACTGCTTTTATTCCCCCAATTTTTGGACATGTAAATAATCCCCCTCCCCGAAGCCTTGTAATAGCGTAGGATTTACAATTTCCGCACTTTAAATTCCTGTACATATATTAACTGCTTAGATGTATGCTAACTAGGATTGTATGACAAGATTAACTCTTAAACTTAAAATCAACAGTAGCTCACCATGACATGCAAAGATAATATAACTGAAAAATAATACACTTGCACATGCCACTCCTAAGGTACGCCTCACTTGGTTGCCTCAAACGTGGTCATTAAGTATAGGAAGTCTTAGAGGTCGCCCTCCTGTCCAAAGATCAAAGTTGCCTCGATAAAAATGATCTAAGACATTAGGGTTACCACTAAAGCATCCTAACATTGCTTTAGTGACTACACGTCCCATAAATCGAATTGACCCAAAAACTCCAACGACGGTGCTACCTACTCCTCAATAGTGGGATAGCACTGTCTAAAGGACGTTTGCACAATTTAATTCCTTTTCGAGTAGGTAGAGATTCTTAAGTACTTGCTCATTTTAAAAACAAAACAAAACTTTTCGCACTTACACTCTCTTCAAAAACAAAACTCTTTTCAAAACCCACAAACACAAAGAAAATCAAACTTTTGAAAACATAGTGATCAAGTACCTAAGAGCCCGTGGATAACCACGGATAGAAAGGGTGCTAACACCTTCCCTTTCTATAATCTACCTCCTGAACCCGAGAAACAATCTCGAAAAGGAATTTTTCTGTGCTTTTGTCCTTTCCTTGTTGGATAAAATAAAAGACGGTGGCGACTCTTGCTTACCGCGACATTTTGCAAAAACAAACGCAAACGCGAACCAGCATTACAAAACAGTCAGTTCTCATTTCCACCGATCACACGTACTCCTAAGGTATACTCTCACTTCGGTTGCCTTCGGTAAACGGTCATTAAGTATAGGGTGTCTTAGTGGTCTCCCTCCTGTCTAAACAAAGATCAAAAGTCCTGTTCGGAAATGTTGCCTCGGAAATATTGCCTCGAATATAATCTTAAGACATTAGGGTTATTACTAGGATGTCCTAGCATTGCTTTAGTGATCGTACGTCCCTTTCGAATTGACCCTTACAAACTCCAACGACGGTGCTACCTACTTCTCAATAGTAGGATATCATTGTCTAAAGGAAACGAGAACATAAACAATCATTTTCGAGTAGGTAGATGCTAGTAGGTACTTGCTCAAATCAAACTCTTTCACACCAAACACTTTTCAAACTAAGTTTTCAAAACACTTCGTAACACTCTTGAAGACAGAAGCAAGTGTTAAAACTAAGTAAAACAAAACTTTTCAAAACAAAAACACACAAGCAATTTTAAAATATGAGCAAGTACCTAAGAGCCCATGGAAAACCACAGATAGAAAGGGTGCTAATACCTTCTCTTTCTATAATCTACCCCCCATACTCAAAATCTCGAAAAAGGAAATTTTCTGTGCTTTTGTCCTTTCCAGTTGGATAAAATAAAATTCGGTGGCGACTCTTGCTTACCGCGACATTTTGCAAACACAAACGTAAAACGCAAATCAGCATTTTTTCAAAACAGTCGGTTCTGCCACCGTATCACAATATCCATCATGTAGATATTTGCCCTGTCTTATTACAGGGAATGTCCTACAATCTATTTTGAGGATTTGTTGATGATATCGGTCTATTGATTGACCTTTCTTGAAAAGGTAAAAAGTTAGTTGTATGAAATGTCATGATGTATGCATTGCGTAATAATGTTCTCAAAATAAATGAGACTGTGCTATATGCGTTTCATATGTATATGTTATAACGTATGAATGTGAAATGTTGTTGAAGTGTATATTTGTCTGGGAAAATAAATCCATGACTATTGTTGGGGATGAAGAGTATGTGTATCTTCAATTTTGTCTAGAATGCTTCCGTTGGGGATTCCTGCTTACTTGTTTGAAGAGACTCTTAAGGGATGTATTGATCTCTGTCTGGGGGAGTAGAGTCTAGGAACATCGGTCGTCCGTTGCTCTACTGGGGAGTTTAATTCTCATATACCCTGATTAGGGATAAAAGAGATGGATAACCTTCTGACTCGTCTGGGGAAGATAAGGCTAACTGATATTTGGTCCGTTTCCAGGTTTTGCAGCAAGTCTCTGGGGATAATGGCAACTTTACTGGGAGAAGAATTTTTTCAGTGATTTGTAGTAGTCTAAGGAATAGACTCAAGCTGGGGAATTTGTAGTCTGTTAGGGAAATAAACCATATTGCCGGAGAAGTGCTTTGTTGAGGAAACTAACACTCTTGGGGAAATTGAATTTGCTAAAGAGAAGAACTTTGCAAGGTTTCTTTTTCAGTTTTGGAGGACCAAACTCAGCTGGGGAAGAGAATTTCCAAGAAGTGTACTGATTGGAAACTCCGTAGGTTGGTGATATTGTTGGGAAAAGAGATTATACTCCTTTATTTGCTAGTGATTTGTCGGGGAGATTATGGGGAATGTACCCTTATTTGTGAAGACTACTTTGTGGGGGTAATCTCATGCCCTGTTGGGATTTATGGACAACTTGAGTGTCATCTCAGCTCCTAGAATCTTGAGTGAATGCTTATTCCTGTTCTTATGCATATATTTGTTAACTGTTAATCATTCTCATATGCATATGTTCATTCAATTTTAGTCATTGGACGTTCTTATAAACAAAACAGAAAAAACAAAAAGTTTGAACTTTAAGATATATATTTTTTGATAATTTACCTATAAACAGACGATTTTGTACAAAGAGATAGAAATCCTAGTAAGAGGAAGTCGTCGCAAAATGAAAAGAGTACAAAGTGAAAAAAATGTATAGCCATGTGGAAGTGATCTCATTGGGTTCCAAACTCTGCTATTTCCCACATGTCTTCAAATATCTTGTCCCTTGACATCAGAAGAAGTTGATTGAACTGATCTTGTACCATTTGATCTTTTGACTTTGGTAATTGTAACACGGTAGGAGAAGTGACTTGGGTGTTTTGTGTTTTATCGCAAATGTTGCGGATAGCAAGAGTCGCCACCAACTTTTCTTTTATCCAATAAGGAAAGGCTTAAAAGAATAAGAAAGATCTTTCGAGATATTTTCTTGAGTTCGGGGGGGGGGGGGGGGGGGGGGTAGATTATGAAAAGGGAAGGTATTAGCACCCTTTTCATCCGTAGTTATCTACGGGCTCTTAATTGCTTGCTAGATCACTTGCTTTTGTTTGAAAGTGTGCTTGTGGTGTGGGTTTTGAAAGTATTTTGAAAATGTGACTTTGTAATGGCTCTCGTTTCTATAAGAACGAGTACAAAGTGTTGTTTTGAAAATAGTTTAAAAAGGTGTTTGTGGAATGTGTTTTTGAAAGTGACTTTGAAAAGGTGTCTTTGTAATGACTCTCATTTCTATAAGAACGCGTACAAAGTGTTATCTTTTGAAAATGTTTCAAAATTAAATTGTGGGTGTATAAAATGTTTTTGTTGTGAGAAAGCGAGGAACTAGGAGAAATCTACATACTCAAAAGGTCTTAGATGTTCTTTTCCTCCTCCTTTAGATGTTGCTATCTTACCACTGATTCAGTAAGAAGCCCCCGTCATTGGATGTGAAGGGACAGGTGTGGAACGTTTGTATAGTCATAGAAGGCAACCTATGTGACGTTTTAGCAATGTCGTTTTAGGGACTAGATTATTTACCGAAGGTAACATCGAGGGTCATCAAGGGACTACGATCTTTTATCGAGGGTCTTTTCTAAAACGCCCATGTTCGAGGGACATGACTATTTTTCCGAGGCAACAAGTGAGATTACCCTAAGGGTGCATGTGTGCAAAGTATGTTTGATTGCATTCATTTTGTCTTGAGTTTTAGGTTGTCTACTTGTTGGTTTTATCTTGCCATACACACCTAATTATTAGCATTTGTAAAAAAGTAATAAAAAGTGCAAAAAATAAATCCTACACTATTACAACCATATTGAAGTGTATAAAAATATAAAGGCAAAAATAAAATAAGAAGAATCAAAATGAGCTCTTTCAATTGGGGGGAGAAGTATCCTTCGATTCTGCTCCTGTTGGCCTCCTTCGATTGGGGCTGGCATCAGCAAGGTTATATCCTTCGATTGGGAGTTGGCGCCAGTGAGGTTATGTCCTTCGATTCTGGCTTTTTGGGGCTTGGAAGTCAGCATGTTGTATCCTTCGACTGGGGCCTGGAAGCAGCAGGTTGTGCTTTTCGAATGGGCCTGGAATCAGCGTAGGCATGCTTTTTGTTTGGGCCTGTAGGCCAGTGTATTCGAAGCAAGTGTGCCTCTGGATGGGCCTTTCTGCCTTGTTTCCTTCTTCGATTGGGCCAGTGAAATCAGTGTGAGCGTGCCTCTGGCTGGGCCTAGAAATCAGAATAGAAGCCAAAGGCTTCGTTTCATACCTCTTTCCTCTTGTTTCTTTCGTTTGAACTTTTGAACAGCAACATGGCCTAAGGCCATGCTAGTATTTCCTTACAATCATTTTAATAATTAATGCATATTTAGGTAAACAAGAAGCAAACAAAAGGGGTTAGGTCTGAAAACATATTAAGGAGGTGTAAACAAAAAGAACCAAAGTGTTATGTACATGTTTTGAAACGAAAGGGAAAATTATTTACATACTATGCCATGAAACGAAAGGTTCAAGGGTAAGAGTGACTTACTGTGATCGGTGGAAATAGAACTGACTGTTTTGGAATGCTGGTTCGCGAAATGTCGCGGTAAGCAAGAGTCGCCACCGTCTTTTATTTTCTCCAACAAGGAAAGGACAAAAGCACAACAAAATTCCTTTTCGAGATGTTTCTCGGTTCGGGAGGTAGATTATAGAAAGGGAAGGTGTTAGCACCCTTTCTATCCGTGGTTATCCACGGTGTGATACGGTGGGAGAACTAACTTGAGTTTTGCGTTTGTTTTCGCAAATGTTTCGGTTTAGCAAGAGTCGCCACTAACTTTTTATTTTATCCTAAGGAAAGGTTAAAAAGCACAGCAAAAACCTTTGAGATGTTTTCTTGGGTTCGGGGAGTAGATTATAGAAAGGGAAGGTATTAGCACCCTTTCTATCCATGGTTATCCATGGGCTCTTAGTTACTTGCTTAGATCACTTGCCTTGCATTTTCAATTGTTTGAAATGGTGCTTTCAATTGTTTGAAATGGTGTTTTGTGTGTGGGTTTGAAAAATGTTTTGAAAAGAGGCCATTGTGGTGGCAACCTTTGTAATGATCCATGTTTGAATGTATACAAAGGTGTATTTGTCTTTTGAAAAGTTTTCAATGTTTTTGAAAGTTGTTTTGAAAGTGTGTTGTGATGTGTGTTTTGAAAAATAGCAAGGATTTTTTTGCAAGTTGGTCAAGTAACCAAGAGCTATCTACCCTAAATTTCTCAAAGATCTTTCCTATGTTTTAACCCTTTTAACAGTATTGTTCCACCATTGTATTTGGTGGACAATCTTGTGTTAGGATGTTAACGGGACGGGCGCGGGTCATCGTTTAGACCATGATTGCAATGGTGCCAAGTGTCTTTGGCAATTTTTCCTTTAAGGGACTTGATCATTTTTAGGCAACTTTCGAAAGCGTCATCGAGGGACTATGATCATTTGAATTGTTTTATTTTGCCAAAGACACCCAACATGCAACATGGCCCATTATTGAAGGCAACAAGTGGAGTAACCCTAGGGGTGCAAGTGTGATTGGTGTTGTCCATTTTCATGTTTTTTTGTCTTTGAGTTAGGTCAAGCTATTTGTTATTTTTGATTTGCATACAAACCCTAAGTCTATCATGATATAATTAGAAAGCTTTAAAATGCGGAATTTAAAGTCCTAAATTATTACAACATAATTATGGGGATGGGGGTACAAATGTTCAAATGGGGATATTTAGCAAGAAATTTAAATCTAAACTATTACAATCCAAATTGAATATACAAGTTATTTAATTGTACAATAATTAAATAAATACAATAAATATGCAAAATGCATAAAAATGGTTTTATATGTATGTAAAAGTATTTTTCATGTGAAACAAAAATAATAAAAAAAAAGAAGTTAATTTTTGGATATTTTCATGGTTTAGGGCAAAACCCTAATTTTGTAAATAAATAGTATTTATTATTTATATTATATACAATATTTATTAATTATATACAAAAAAGGGAAGTATATTGTAAAAAGTAATTTTTGAGGTCAAATATTAATAAAAAATAAAATGTATTATTTTTATATTTTTATCTTAAATATTCTAACAAATATATAAGTATTTATATTATGTATTGAATATACTAAATATATATAAAAATAAAATATTTATTATTTATCAAAGAAAAGTATATCTTTTAGAAAATGTTTTCAAAAAGGTAAAATAAAATAATAACAGAAAATAAATGTGTTTTGTATTATTTTTTTAGTATTTTAAATAAAAGGTATTATGTTTATTTATAATGTATAAGTTTAAATAAAGCAAATAAAATCCAAATAAAATGCAAAAATGGATGGAAAAATGTTTTTAATATTTTTTATATTTTGACAAAAAATAATAAGTCAGAGGAAAAAATAAAAAGTCAAAAATGATTAAAAAAACACACAATGGGCCAAGGGGGTGTAAGTGGAAAATGAGGGTGCAAATAGAAAAAACAGGTCAGGCCCAACCCAAGGCAAGCTTCTTCAACCTCCAGCCACTTCTGTCTCAAAAACGCGCGCCTTTCATGCTTTGTTCAAACATCCTGATTCTTTGATTTTTAACAGAAACTTATAACATCAAAAATGTAAAGCATCAAATCACGAATTCATACATATCAAGAACTTGATCTAACTCTCAGAAATGAGAGAGAATTTCTCCTCCCCCAATTCCTGACCTAACTTTTGCTCAATGTTCAGGTTCAAAATTCTCTCAGCACACACAACATAAATGAAAAGTGAGGATATGGGTAGCTTCAGGACCATGAGTAGGACATAATTTCTTCACAAACCTAAGCCTAGATATGCTTGGATAGAGAGATAGAAGTTCAAACTTTTACCTGTTCAGCTTGAATCGTGTACAACAATGGAGGTACTTTCAATGAAGTTTGAGGACTTGTACAACTTGCTTGAGGTCCAAGGATGCTCTTCCAACCTCTAGCTTGCTTTGAAACTAACTGAATCGAGCTATGTAACTCAACCTGCACAACTGAAAAAATGAAAATGGAAAACTTGGTTAGGGGTGTTACAATCTGTATCCAAGGCTTGGGATAGTTTGTATGGATGTTATAGAATGTGTTTGAGGTGGTTTTAGCCAAGGCGCACGAATGGATTGAGCTGGCCAAATCAAAATGCAGCAGGTACCCTGTTTTGCTACAAAACTGTGTTTTTGATGAATGAGAAGGTTTGGATTCTGGTTGATTCGTGTTTTAGGTTAGTTGGATCAAGTGAAAAGTGTTTGCAAAGTTTGCTTGAGTTAGTTCTTGCAGGAATGTGAGTTGTCGTTCAAAATGCAAGTTTTCTTCTCCTTTAAGCAAAAGTTGTCAAGTTGAGTTATAGGCTCATACAGGCCCCTCAAGCATGATGCATTCTTCCTTCTTGATCAGTGGGATATGTCCATAATCTTGTGCCCAAAAGATCTGGGCTGTACCTCTTTGATTTTCTTTTTGACATAAAGTGTATCTTTACGAGAATGGCTAAAATGCTTTTTCCAAATATGGCTTAATCTTGCAAGTAATGGTTAAACACACAAAATAAGGCTTGAACACAAAGTATTGGCATTAAATTATTAAGTGTGGATGAGATAAAAGGCCTGTAACCTAGCTTGTGCAAGCTGACTTGAAAATGCAAAGTGTTATGAACATGTATTTGGCCATGAACAAAGTGACTTTTGCCCATCTTTACAAATTCGATTCTCCCTAACCACAAGGGTGTTCGAGAAGTTCTTAGACAATTTGGAAAGCTTGGAATGTGTACTACAATCCATATTTGTAATGCAAGTTGAAATTCCAAGTGGAAGCATGTGAAAAGTGGCCATGAAGTTGGGCAAAAATCCTGCCTAAAATAGGTCAAAAAAATTTCTAAGTTAAGAATGTTTTGCACCCTTATTCCAAAAATCATAACTTGAGCTAAAAGCTTCTTTTGAGGAAACTTTGTGAATCAAAGTTGTAGATTTTGCAATGGACTATAACTTTCATGTTTTGAGTTTTGTTTGAATCCAAATATATCTTGATGAAAAAATGGGACAAAGTTAGGAAAAGTTTTGGAAATTTCATCTTAAAAAATTTCTAAGTTATGAAATTTCTTCATTTCAAACCCTAATTTGTAATTTTTGGTTTCTTGATGAACAAGTTTCATAAATTGACATGTCTTGATGAAAAATAAATCTTGACACTTGATTTTGATCAAAAAGTCAAAGTTTGACTTTTCAGTATACAGTCAAATTTGGATCAGTTGACTGGAAAATTCATCTATCAATCTTGTGCATTTGGGATCTTTTGAACTTGTTGAATGTGTCAAGACCATGCCATTGAATCCTTGAGTCCAAATGTGAGCTTGGTTTGCCATTGGCCAGGTCAAACAGTCAAAAATTGCCTTTGTGCAGTCAAAACCCTAAAAATGACCATTTTGCCCTTTTGGTGATCTGATCAAATTTCTTGTGGAATTGTGATCCAAACTTGACCAAATGGTTCATATGAGTTCATAATATTGATGTGGGTCAAAAATCATGAGGTTTGACTGTCAATTGGCCATAGTTGACTTTTTCCCCAATACAGCTGATTTCTAGGTCAACTGTCCAATTGACTGGGCAAAGATTGGAATCAAGGCTTGAAACTTGGTATGGATAAACTTGTGAGTCCAACATGAAGCATTAAAGTCATTTTTGGCATTTTAGGTCAAAACATCTTTATGCAAACTCAAACCCTAATTTGGGTCAACAGTGCAAGGAGGAGTCTTGAACAGAGCAAATCCTAACTTGTTCTTGAACTCCAAGGGTCTAGTGATGAGGAAATGTTGAAGAAAGGAGAGGGAAAATTTTGGGGTACAACAGTTGCCCCTGTTCAATCTTCTTGCATCTGAAGAGTTAGATTGGCAAGTTTGCCTTTCGTGTCTCGAAGGTAAAAGGAGATTGGACACTAGAGTGCCCTTAAATTTGCACTCGTTAGAACAAAGGATGCAGGAATGGGCTTAGAGATGCCATTTGGAGATGGGCTTAACGATGCCACCTAGATGGGTTACAGAATCTGGGCGGGGATGGGCTTAAAGATGCCATCTGAAATGTTTGTTGAACTGCAATGTGATAGGTCAGAAGAATGAGGATCAAAATGGTATCCGTGTCTGGAATGCATTTGAACTGCATCTAAGGAATGAGTTTGTATGAGCAAAAGAATGGCCTCCGTGTCTGGGGCATACCTGAGCTGTAATTGTGCTTGAAGAATGAATATCAGGATGACTGCCGTGTCTGGAGTGTATCTGTATTGTATCTGGGTAACAGAGAAACATCTGTATGGAGCAACTGTGTGCTGGGGACAAATCCTGAATGAGTGAAAGAATGGAAACCGTGTCTGGAGCGTATCTGGACTGTATCTGAAGTTAAAAGTTGTATGAGTAGCAGAATGACTTCTGTGTCTGGAGTGTATCTGAAACTGTAACTGGGATTGAGATCCGTATGAGTAATAGAATGACTTCTGTGTTTGAAGTGTATCTGAAACTGTAACTGGGATCTAAATAAATGACAGAATGACTTCTATGGCGAACGCACTGGGGAGAATCAAACTGCTGTTGTAAGGGTCATAATGGTGTCCGTGTTTGGAATGCATTGAACCTTGAGGTGGATAAGTGAATCTGAATGAGAGATAGAATGGCTACCGTGTCTGGAGCGTATCTAGTCTGTATCTGATTGCTGTAGTCTGAATTAGTAGTAGAATGACCGCCGTGTCTGGGGTGTATCTGTACTGTATCTGACTTGAAATTCTGAATGAGTAATAGAATGACCGCCGTGTCTGGGGTGTATCCATACTGTATCTGAATAATTGTTAATGATAGCCTTTTAATCTTATCCTGAAAAGGCTGAAATGTTAGTTAAATCACAAAGTTATGTTGCATGATATGTATGATGCAATATATGTTATATCAATGTTTGTGATATGAATGTAAATGAATGCGCATGTAAGCTGAAGAGCTGTCTTGCTGAGGATAGATGAATCCTGGAGATAAAGAATCTTGACTGCTGTCAGGGGAAGTGAATCCTTGACTGCTGCAGGGGAAGACAAGAATTTTGATTGCTGAAGATGAGACATCCTTGTTGACTACTGCTGGAGAATTAGGAGCTTGGGTTGTATACCAATCTTCTGGGGATTCTTGTCTTGAGGAGATCTTCACTGGAGAACATCTGATTATCCTGTGAGGAATTGAGAATGAGCCTTCACTCTGCTTGGGGAAATGCAAGATCTTCACTTGTTGAGGGATCTTAGGATCACTGCTGGGGAGCTGGCATTCCTTGGTGACTTGTGGGGAATGAGAATTTCTGAAGATCTCTACTCGGGAGTTCAGAACCTGATAGACTCATACTGGAGAGGTATGACTGAGAATCTTCAGTTTGGTGGAACGTAACTCTGTAGGGAGAAAGACTGTTAGTCTGGTACCGCTGGGGGTTGATGGTTGGAAATTTTAGTTCCGCTGGGGATTGGATTTTCAGATTTTTAAGGCTCCACTGGGGATTCTGAAATTTAACTCTAAGGGGGATTGAGTTCTAGAAGGCACTCTGGCTGGGGAAATCAGTGTTGGGAAAGCTTTCTCTGCTGAGGATCCTGAAGTTTAACTCTGTTTGGGGAATTAAGTTCTGGATCGAGGAATTTGGAGTTTTAGATCTGCTGGCGATTTCTTCTGAAAGGGCATCGAGATATCTACCTGTACCTTCGGCCTATCAGTAATTATCCTTCTTGATTTGTAAGGAAAATGACTATGTTCAAATGCTTATGCCTATTTAACAAAACATTGGACGTTTCTCAAAATAAAACATAAATGTAGAAAAGCAAGAGAAGACAAAGCAAATTTCTGTATTTGGAAAAGTATTTGTATTAACTTTCTATGAGTATATTTGTACAAAGGAGACAGTCATCCTAGTAAGAGGATGTTGTCGTAAAAATTGAAAAATTTATACAAAAGAAAGATGGCTATGTGAAACAATTCCATGGGATTCCATTCTGCTATAGCCTTCACAACTCTGAATATCGGTTCATTCAATGCTTCGTCTGCCGGTGACTGGATTAATCAGAAGCTTGGAGCTGGTTGATGAAGAGATTATCCTCAAAGTGATCCGACGAGACATAGTCATACGCTTTAATTCCCTAACTTTTGCCTGAATCGCCCTTTCGGGTTTTCGATCCACCGGGAAACCCATTTTTGCCCAAGCCGCCCTTTCGGGTTTTCGACTTGCCGGGTGTACAGATTTTTTGTTTTATCCCTAATTTTTGCCTGAACCGCCCTTTCGGGTTTTCGGTCCACCGGGATGCCCATTTTTGCCCAAGCCGCCCTTTCGGGTTTTCGACTTGTCGGGTTATTTTATGCGTAGTATCTTTTGACTATGTCTGCGTTCGCAGGGTGCGGCAAATCGTCGCCGTCCATGGTGGTCAGAATCATTGCACCACCAGAAAATATGCTCTTGATCACAAATGGTCCTTCGTATGTAGGATTCCATTTACCCCTGGGATCACTTTACGGCAGGATGATCCGCTTGATTACGAGATCTCCGACTTGATATACTTGACGTCTGACTTTCTTGTTGAAAGCCTTGATCATCCGTTTTTGATACGTTTGACCATGGCAGATAGCAGCGAGTCGCTTCTCGTCGATCAAGTTGAGTTGATCAAGTCGGGTCTGAATCCAATCATCTTCATTTAAACCTGCGTCCTTCATAATCCTTAGAGAAGGAATCTGAACTTCTATGGGCAGGACAACTTCCATGCCATATACCAAAGAAAATGGGGTTGCCCCGGTTGAAGTACGTGCCGTGGTACGGTATCCATGCAGAGCAAACGGTAACATCTCATGCCAGTCCTTGTAAGTGACTGTCATTTTCTGAATGATCTTCTTAATGTTTTTGTTCGCAGCTTCAACAGCACCGTTCATCTTCGACCGATAGGGAGATGAATTGTGATGATAAATCTTGAACTGTTCGCATAGAGCGGTGATCATAGTATTATTCAGATTTGTACCGTTGTCCGTGATGATCCTGTCCGGAACACCATACCGGCATATGAGGTTTTGCTTAATGAAGCGGGCAACCACATTTTTAGTAACAGAGGCGAAAGAAGCTGCTTCGACCCATTTGGTGAAGTAGTCAATAGCAACCAGAATGAAGCGATGTCCGTTGGATGCCATGGGCTTGATCTCTCCAATCATGTCAATGCCCCACATTGCAAATGGCCAAGGAGCTGTCAGCACGTTGAGAGGAACCGAAGGAATATGAATCTTGTCAGCATAGACTTGACATTTGTGGCAGGTACGGGAATGCTGATGGCAATCTGCTTCCATGGTAGACCAGTAATAGCCTGCCCTTAGGATCTTCTTAGCCATAGTATGCCCGCTCAAGTGGGTGCCAAATGTACCGCTGTGCATCTCGGTCATGATTAACTCTGCTTCAGCTTTGTCTACACATCGGAGTAAAACACAATCATGGTTGCGCTTATAGAGGATGCCATTGCTCAGGAAGAACTTGGCAGCAAATTTCCTTAGGAACTTCTTGTCATTTACGGAAGCTCCTTCGGGATATTCTCTGGTCTGGAGATACCTTTTGATTTCGTGAAACCAAGGTTGTTCCACTACTTCTTCGGTATTAATCTCGTGACAATGCGCAGGTTCATCCCTTCGCTCGATGGTGATTTGAGGAGCCTCGTTATCCCAGTTGAGTTTAAACATGGAAGACATTGTAGCCAGAGCATCTGCTAGCTGATTCTCTTCTCGCGGGAAATGCTCGAAGGTAATTTGCTCGAAATGAGGCAACAATGTCAGGACATGTTCTTTGTATGGGATAAGATTAGGATGCTTGGTATCCCACTCTCCTTTGATTTGACTGATAACCAAAGCCGAGTCCCCAAATACGATCAAAGATTTGATCCCCAAGTCTATAGCAGCCTTGAGACCAAAGATGCAAGCTTCATATTCAGCCATGTTGTTTGTGCAGCTGAAGCAAAGTCGAGCCGTGAAAGGCGTGTGACAACCTTCCGGGGAAATGAGTACTGCACCGATACCGTTTCCAAGTGCATTTGAAGCACCATCAAAGTACAGGGTCCATCGGGATCCCTTTTCAGGTCCTTCATACGGTCCGTTACCTTCAATGTTGTCCAAATTCATGATGTCCTCGTCTGGGAAGTCGAATCTCATGGGTTGATAATCTTCGATAGCTTGATGAGCTAGATGGTCAGCTAGTACACTCCCTTTTATAGCTTTTTGGGTGGTGTACTGGATGTCATACTCAGTTAGGATCATTTTCCATCTAGCTATTCTTCCAGATAAAGCAGGCTTCTCGAAGATATACTTGATAGGATCCATTTTGGAAATCAACAAGGTGGTATGAGTCAGCATATACTGCCTTAGTCGGTGAGCAGCCCATACCAAAGCGCAACAAGTTTTCTCGAGCAGTGAGTAGCGAGTCTCACAGTCGGTAAACTTTTTGCTAAGGTAATAAATAGCATGCTCTTTTCGACCAGACTCGTCATGCTGGCCCAAAACACACCCAATTGAGTTATCCAAGACGGTCAGATACATGATCAATGGTCTTCCTTCGACGGGTGGCATCCGAATAGGAGGTTCTAGCAAATACTCCTTGATCTTATCAAAAGCAACTTGGCAATCGTCGTTCCATTCGACTACCTGATCTTTCTTTAATAATTTGAAAATTGGCTCACAGGTAGAAGTCAGATGAGATATGAATCTGGCAATATAGTTTAAGCGCCCCAAGAACCCTCTAACCTCCTTTTCAGTACGGGGAGCAGGCATATCTTGTATTGCTTTCACTTTTGCTGGATCGACCTTAATGCCTTTGTTACTGACAATAAACCCTAGAAGTTTACCAGACCTAACTCCAAAAGTACACTTACTTGGATTCAGCCTGAGTTTGTACTCTTTCAACCTGGCAAACAGCTTTTCTAAATGTTCAAGGTGTTCCTCCTTTGTTTGTGATCGAGCTATCATGTCGTCTACGTAAACTTCGATCTCATGATGTATCATATCATGAAATAAAGCTATCATGGCGCGTTGATAAGTTGCCCCTGCGTTCTTCAGTCCGAACGACATCACCTTGTAACAGAAAGTACCCCATTGGGTAACAAAGGTTGTTTTCTCCATGTCCTCCGGGGCCATTTTAATTTGGTTGTAGCCCGAGAATCCATCCATGAAGGAAAACACTTTGTGCTGAGCCGTGTTGTCAATCAAAATGTCAATGTGCGGTAGCGGAAAATCATCTTTGGGGCTGGCCTTATTCAAATCCCGGTAGTCCACACACATTCTGACCTTGCCATCTTTTTTAGGAACTGGCACGATGTTAGCAACCCATTGTGGATAGGATGTAACAGCCAGAAATCCAGCGTTGAATTGCTTCATCACTTCTGCTTTGATCTTCTCAGACATGTCGGGCCTCATTCGGCGGACTTTTTGCTTGATCGGTGGATAATCCTCTCTTGTAGGGAGACGGTGAACCACGATGTCTGTGTCTAAACCCGACATGTCTTCATAAGACCAGGCGAAGATTTCAACATATTCATTCAACAGCTGTATCAGGCGCTCCTTGACCCTTGGTTCCAGATTGGCACCTACTTGTACTTCTTTCCGGTCTTCCTCTGTTCCTAAGTTGACAGTTTCCAACAACTCTTCATGAGGTAAGATGGCCCTTTCCTCTTGCTGTAGAAGTCTGGCTAATTCCCCTGGTACTTCACAACCTTCGTCATCTTCATACTCAGCCTGATTGACCAGATCTTCAAAGTTATTGAAGGACATAGCAGAATAGTCACCCATAGAATCCAGAGTGGATGGGTACCTGCATTTGTGAGTGTGGGTGTGTGTAAGGGATAGCCATCCTTAAACAAAAAATGCAAAAGGAAAGAAAATGAACATAGCAGTTTATCAATGAAAAACGTCCAATGAATCATTAAACATGGCATATGGATATGAAGATAATCAAAACCCTTACAAATGGACCTACATGCCCCGGGCAAGGCATGAGGTGAAAAAGTAGTGTACGGATTGTTCAAAAGTAATTATTACAGATCACAGGAAATGTTTTGACAGATAATTACTGATTAATAAAAGTAATGGGGACAAAGTCCTTTGCCTCCCAGTTGCGCAGTTCTCCTTCGATGGTTGGGTAGATCAAATCTTCAATGTTGGCCTCTTCGTCTTCACCTTCCAAAGCATTGATCCCATAAGGATAGATCTTGATGGGTGTTCTTTCAACCTTTGAGCGACGCATAGCTTTCTGCCCCGCAGCAGTGAATCCTAATCCAAACTTATCTGTTTTGTGAGGAATATCCGGCAACTGCCCCCATGTTGAGCTCTTTCCTTCCTTCATCGCAGCCTTCGCGTCCTTTAGAGATGCCATCTTGGCCATCTGCTTTGGTATCTCAGCTGTCGTTTTTGCTACTGCCACTTCAGGAGAGACCTCCTCAAAGTGCTGGAATGGTGTCTCAATGAATTCACCCTCTACCTCTACATACCGGAAGGAGTTCAAGTGGCTGATCATATATTCCTCTTCACCGTGGACGGTTATGATTTTTCCTTTGACAGGGTATTTCAACATTTGATGTAGGGAAGAGGTGACCGCCCCAGCATTGTGTATCCATGGTCTCCCCAATAAGAAAGATTATGATGGACGGATGTCCATCACATAGAAAGTTGAGGGGAACACTTATGTGCCAACCTTAATGGGAATGTCTACCTCCCCATGTACCATTCTCTTCGACCCGTCAAATACCCTTACAATGATATTACTTGGCCTCAACTCCAAGCCTTCACAGTTTAATCGGTCGAGAGCCTTCTTAGGCAGCACGTTCAGAGAAGAACCAGTGTCGACCAGAACATGGGCCAGAGTAGTTCCTTGGCATTCTACTGACACATGTAATGCGTCGTTGTGTTTTCTTCCTTTTGAGGTTAGGTCAGCGTCAGAGAAACCTAAACCGTTGTCTGCTGTAAGACTGGCTACACAGTCTTGGAATTGGTCGGCTGAAGTTTCCTGGGGTACATGGGCTGTCTTCAGGAATTTTATCAATGCTTTGGCGTGCGCCTCTGAACAAAGCAGTAATGCTAACATGGAGATCTTCGAGGGGGTTTGCCCCAGTTGCTCTACCACGTCATAATCACTCTTTTTAATTATCTTCAAGATCTCCTCCATCTCTTTCTTAGAGGTTTCCGGGATGACCAAAGGTTGAGCCCTCGTCCTGACGATCTCATCTTGGATCCCTTTCCCCTTATCAGCAGAAGTAGGAGGGATAACAACAAGGATAACAGCATCTTCAATCAACGGAGTTCTAGCGGAAAGTTTTATGGGTGCAGGAGTAACTTTGGCAGCAGATGAGGGTCCAAAGATTGCCTTTGGGGGGGAAATCTATGGAGAAAATATTCTCCCACTTCGGGTGATCTTGCTTGTACCAACAATGTTTCCAATGCTGGCATCTTCTTCATCAGAGCTTCCTTCGGTTACTTCAACTTGTTTAACACCATGGTAGTAGATTTCTCCACTGTAATTCCATGGTATTTATTTTTCAGAAATGTAGGGGACAGGCCCTGGCATAGTTATCTTCAGAGGAACAGACTTTGTAGCGGATGTAATCTTAACAGGCTTTTTGACGGCCTTGGAAAGATTGGCGTAAATGGTGATAATTGAAACATCTTCAGCAAGGGTTGGAATAGCAGGAATTTTTTCAAACATAATTTGTTGACTGTCCATTAGGCCTTGGATGCCTTTCTTCAGTAATGGGCAGTCGATCGGTAGAGAGTAACAACAATAGCAGTTTTCTTTGCATCCTAGGAAAATCCCAGCTTTCAACAAATTTAACTTGATGGTTAACAGCGGAGTTATCAGGTCATTGACATCAGAAACATACAGATCTTCTTCAATAGCATGAACATTTCGACCATGCTTCGGCATCGGAGCAGATATTACGTTTGGCTTCTCTCGAGCATCAAACTCCACCTCTTTTGCATCTATCAAGTCTTGAATTTTATTCTTTAGCGCCCAACAATTGTTTGTGTCATGTCCGGCGCTATCAGAATGGTAGGCACATTTGGAATTGGCATTGTAAGCCGGTGAGGTTGTATTCACATTTTTCGGCGCTTCTTTGATATTTGTGAGATTCAGCTTTAACAAGTGCGGAAGAACTTGCACGGGCGTCATATTGATGCGGGTGTACTGCCGTGGTGGCCGTTCTCCCCATTGCTGTTTAGGTCTGGACTGATTTCCGCAAGGCTGATCATTTGATGAATATTGGATCATCACGGCCCCCACAGTCGGTCGACGCTCCGTTCTTCCCACTCCTCTCTGAGAGTACACAACAGCCGTTTCCTTCTTCGCCGGGAATGATTTCTTAGCAGTTATAGATGTAGAGGCATCCTTCTGAATCTTCCCATTCTTGATATCGACTTCTACCCGCTTGCCAGTCAGAATTAATTCAGTAAACCCAGTAAAAGAGCTACCGATCAGATGGTTAAAGAATGGACCAGATAGGGTCCCCAGGAACATATCAACAAGTTCTCTATCGGAAAGAGGTGGTTGCACTCTTCCGGCCAGATTGCACCACTTCTGGGCGTACTCCTTGAATCCCTCACCTGAGGCCATCCCCATACTCTGTAGCTGAGTACGGGTTGGCGCCAAGTCAGAGTTATACTGATATTGGCGATAAAAAGCAGCTGCCAGATCCTCCCAACTATGTATCTCTGACCTTTCCAGCTTGTAAAACTAGTCTAGCTGAGTGCCAGACAGGCTATCTTGAAAGAAGTGTACCCAAAGATTTCTGTCGGAAGTGTGAGGTTGGATTCTTCGGACATACGACCTTAGGTGCATCTTCGGGCAGGACAGCCCGTCATATCTTGCAAAAATTGGCACTTTAAACTTCGGGGGGATCACAATTCTAGCAATTAATCCCAAATCTTCGAAATCCAAGCCGGAAACTCTCTGCAGCTCCATAGCTGCCAACCTGTCTTCCAAGTTTTTGTACTTATCATCGGCGGGCGGGTATTGTTGCTCTGAGTAGTCTTCGTCTTCTTCAGCCTCTTCTTCTTCAGCTTCGGATTCAGACGGTACCGCAACCCCTTTTCCTTTACTGGTTTCCTCTTCAGATGCAGAGGGAAATTCAAGAACTCTTCTGGCTTCACCCTCAAACCTTCTTCCCAGGGTAGCCACCCCGACTCTTTTCTTCTTATTTTTCACTTGCTCTTTGTTCCCAAGCAGGACTTTTAGATCCTCCTGACCCTTTGCCAAGGTCATCAGGAGATGTTGAAACTGTGAGTTTTGAGACTGCAAATCCTTGACCGTCTGTTCGAGATCCATCTTACTGAAATAAACAGCAGAAAGATAGGGAAACCTGGTGTGGAGACCTGCTTATGCGCATGATGAATGATATGCTTATTTATGCAATGCATTCAAGGATTTAGAAAATTCAAAATTGTTGCAGACAAAAAGAACACACGTCATATTAATAAGAAGAAATTTTGTCAATACATAAATGCCCCATGGGCCAAAATATTACAAAAAAAACTTCTCAAGGTAAAAAGACGCTGCGCATCCTCTTTGGTGCGATGTAGGTGTTGAGGGTCTCTTCCTCATGGAGTCGGCAGGTAAGCTCCAAAACCTTCTTCTCACTGGCGTAGAAGTTGGCTTCAAAAGTGTTTCGTTCCTCCTTGAGTTGGATCCAACTCTTCTGCATCTCCTCCCATGATGTTGGCATGTCAGGATATAGGATGGTGTAGGGAACCTCTCCTTCCTTAACGGGATCTTTAATCACAGGGAGAACATGAGGGTAAGGCATCATTAGACTCTGGGCTCGGGTTCGTACCGACTTAAGGTAAGGCTCAAGAGGGATGGAGTTCTTGTGACCCAGTGTCTTGCTATCTACCTTGTTAGGCATCCTCCAAGCTCTAATGAACCTTTGGCGAAGTCCTTGTGCATCATTGTCGAAGTAAAAAACTAGGTCAGGAATCAACATGTCATGAGGGCCATCCCTCCGTGCATATCCAAACTATCTCAAAGCTAGACAAGGGTTGTAGGTAATGCCTCCTCTAGTGCCAAGTAATGGAACATTAGGGAACTCTCCACAATGATCGACGATGATGACATTTTCTCTGGACCGAGAACACCAATGTACATCAGAGTGAGTGAGGGTCATCAACCGTTGTGACCACCTTAAGCCTTGGTTATTCTTCAAAACAGATTGTGGAAGGTGCGAAATAAACCACCTTGCAAGGAGAGGAGTACAGCACATGAGAACACCCCTCTTTCTCATTGTTCGTGTGTAAAATGAGTGGAGGATGTCCCCAAGTAATGTTGGTATGGAATTCCTGGATAGGAAAATCTTGACGGCGTTGACATCTATAAGCTGGTCAGGATTTGGGAACAAGACCAACCCATAAATAAGGAGTGCCACAATCTCTTCAAAGGCTTGTAGATCCAATGAATTCCAACACTCTTGTGCCTTCTCAAACAAGAATTTTGCCAAGAAGCCTTTGACACCACTTCTAGTTTCCCAATGCCCCTTGATGTCAGATGGTTGCAAGTGTAGTGCTTGAGCAACATCTTCAGGCTTTGGTTCTTTTTCCGTACCGTTGTAGGGTAGTTGATTAAGAATAGGAATTCTCAAGAGTTGAGAAAATTCCTCCAAAGTGGGCACCAATTGGTAGTCGGGGAATGTGAAACAGTGGTGAAGGGGGTCAAAGAACTGGAACAACACCTTTACCATGTCCTCTTCAATGCTGGTGTTGACTAGGCTGAGCAGTCTACCATGTCTTTCACTGAAGGGAGAGCTTTCCGGAATTTTGGATGTGAGCTCCTTGAGTTGAGGAGGGATTCTCACAAGGTTGACTTGGATAGTTTTCCTGCGAAGCATTTCCATGACCTACAAAACAAGAACAAAGATGAAGATCCAAACCCTTGAAATGGTTAGTGTATGCATATGATGCTTTATGATGTTCATGATGCATGCATAAACATATGTACAAGCAAGTCACACAAGACCCTAGTTTCAGGCTTGCATGGGGTTTCATAGGTAAGTACCCTCTTGAGTGTAGTTGGCTTAAAAACCTTTCCTATAAATAGTAACCAGGTTCTAAGGAGCTCAATATCATTGGATTGTTTTCCATGTTCATTGTTTTGGTTTAGCCACTTAACTAGCGACCAAAATATTCCAAGAAAACAACCCTCAATGAGTGTAGTATCGAGTATCTACCAACTTCGGACTGCACCAAAGCCGGTCATCTCACTACCCCTAATAAAAGGCCAAGATGGTCAAGTAAGGTTCTAGGTCATTAGTGCTTAGTGACATCACTCAGCGGCCCCGTACTCTCCTTGATTGAACTCAAGGGTTACCGATACTCACAAATATGTCGCACTAATATAGCTATTGCTTCAACCGTGTCGTTATACCCCGCACAGTTTCCACAACGTATTGCTATCTATGAATGTTTCCCCAAATCCGGGTGTAGGATTTCAAGCCCAAACAAGAGAACCAAGATGTAAAGCAATCAAAGCAAACAATTAGTCATACAAAAGGGTGATCTAAGCCCTAAGGTTACTCCACTTTTAAGGAATTCCCCAGCAGAGTCGCCAGTTCTGTGATACGGTGGGAGAACTGACTTGGGTTTTGCGTTTGTTTTCGCAAATGTTCGGTTTAGCAAGAGTCGCCACCGACTTTTTATTTTATCCTAAGGAAAGGTTAAAAAGCACAGCAAAAACCTTCGATATGTTTTCTTGGGTTCGGGGAGTAGATTATAGAAAGGGAAGGTATTAGCACTCTTTCTATCCATGGTTATCCATGGGCTCTTAGTTACTTGCTTAGATCACTTGCCTTGCATTTTCAATTGTTTGAAATGGTGCTTTCAATTGTTTGAAATGGTGTTTTGTGTGTGGGTTTGAAAAATGTTTTGAAAAGAGGCCATTGTGGTGGCAACCTTTGTAATGATCCATGTTTGAATGTATACAAAGGTGTATCTGTCTTTTGAAAAGTTTTCAATGTTTTTGAAAGTTGTTTTGAAAGTATGTTGTGATGTGTGTTTTGAAAAATGGCAAGGATTGTTTTGCAAGTTGGTCAAGTAACCAAGAGCTATCTACCCTAAATTTCTCAAAGATCTTTCCTATGTTTTAACCCTTTTAACAGTATTGTTCCACCATTGTATTTGGTGGACAATCTTGTGTTAGTATGTTAACGGGACGGGCGCGGGTCATCGTTTAGACCATGATTGCAATGGTGCCAAGTGTCTTTGGCAATTTTTCCTTTAAGGGACTTGATCATTTTTAGGCAACTTTCGAAAGCGTCATCGAGGGACTATGATCATTTGAATTGTTTTATTTTGCCAAAGACACCCAACATGCAACATGACCCATTATTGAAGGCAGCAAGTGGAGTAACCCTAGGGGTGCAAGTGTGATTGGTGTTGTCCATTTTCATGCTTTTTTTGTCTTTGAGTTAGGTCAAACTATTTGTTATTTTTGATTTGCATACAAACCCTAAGTCTATCATGGTATAATTAGAAAGCTTTAAAATGCGGAATTTAAAGTCCTAAATTATTACAACATAATTATGGGGATGGGGGTACAAATGTTCAAATGGGGATATTTAGCAAGAAATTTAAATCTAAACTATTACAATCCAAATTGAATATACAAGTTATTTAATTGTACAATAATTAAATAAATACAATAAATATGCAAAATGCACAAAAATGGTTTTATATGTATGTAAAAGTATTTTTCATGTGAAACAAAAATAATAATAATAAAAAGTTAATTTTTGGATATTTTCATGGTTTAGGGAAAAACCCTAATTTTGTAAATAAATAGTATTTATTATTTATATTATATACAATATTTATTAATTATATACAAAAAAGGGAAGTATATTGTAAAAAGTAATTTTTGAGGTCAAATATTAATAAAAAATAAAATGTATTATTTTTATATTTTTATCTTAAATATTCTAACAAATATATAAGTATTTATATTATGTATTGAACATACTAAATATATATAAAAATAAAATATTTATTATTTATCAAAGAAAAGTATATCTTTTAGAAAATGTTTTCAAAAAGGTAAAATAAAATAATAACAGAAAATAAATGTGTTTTGTATTATTTTTTTAGTATTTTAAATAAAAGGTATTATGTTTATTTATAATGTATAAGTTTAAATAAAGCAAATAAAATCCAAATAAAATGCAAAAATGGATGGAAAAATGTTTTTAATATTTTTTATATTTTGAAAAAAAATAATAAGTCAGAGGAAAAATAAAAAGTCAAAAATGATTAAAAAAACACACAATGGGCCAAGGGGGTGTAAGTGGAAAATGAGGGTGCAAATAGAAAAAACAGGTCAGGCCCAGCCCAAGGCAAGCTTCTTCAACCTCCAGCCACTTCTGTCTCAAAAACGCGCGCCTTTCATGCTTTGTTCAAACATCCTGATTCTTTGATTTTTAGCAGAAACTTATAACATTAAAAATGTAAAGCATCAAATCACGAATTCATACATATCAAGAACTTGATCTAACTCTCAGAAATGAGAGAGAATTTCTCCTCCCCCAATTCCTGACCTAACTTTTGCTCAATGTTCAGGTTCAAAATTCTCTCAGCATACACAACATAAATGAAAAGTGAGGATATGGGTAGCTTCAGGACCATGAGTAGGACATAATTTCTTCACAAACCTAAGTCTAGATATGCTTGGATAGAGAGATAGAAGTTCAAACTTTTACCTGTTCAGCTTGAATCGTGTACAACAATGGAGGTACTTTCAATGAAGTTTGAGGACTTGTACAACTTGCTTGAGGTCCAAGGATGCTCTTCCAACCTCTAGCTTGCTTTGAAACTAACTGAATCGAGCTATGTAACTCAACCTGCACAACTGAAAAAATGAAAATGGCAAACTTGGTTAGGGGTGTTACAGTCTGTATCCAAGGCTTGGGATAGTTTGTATGGATGTTATAGAATGTGTTTGAGGTGGTTTTAGCCAAGGCGCACGAATGGATTGAGCTGGCCAAATCAAAATGCAGCAGGTACCCTGTTTTGCCACAAAACTGTGTTTTTGATGAATGAGAAGGTTTGGATTCTGGTTGATTCGTGTTTTAGGTTAGTTGGATCAAGTGAAAAGTGTTTGCAAAGTTTGCTTGAGTTAGTTCTTGTAGGAATGTGAGTTGTCGTTCAAAATGCAAGTTTTCTTCTCCTTTAAGCAAAAGTTGTCAAGTTGAGTTATAGGCTCATACAGGCCCCTCAAGCATGATGCATTCTTCCTTCTTGATCAGTGGGATATGTCCATAATCTTGTGCCCAAAAGATCTGGCCTGTACCTCTTTGATTTGCTTTTTGACATAAAGTGTATCTTTACAAGAATGGCTAAAATGCTTTTTCCAAATATGGCTTAATCTTGCCAGTAATGGTTAAACACACAAAATAAGGCTTGAACACAAAGGATTGGCATTAAATTATTGAGTGTGGATGAGATAAAAGGCCTGTAACCTAGCTTGTGCAAGCTGACTTGAAAATGCAAAGTGTTATGAACATGTATTTGGCCATGAACAAAGTGACTTTTGCCCATCTTTACAAATTCGATTCTCCCTAACCACAAGGGTGTTTGAGAAGTTCTTGGACAATTTGGAAAGCTTGGAATGTGTACTAAAATCCATCTTTGTAATTCAAGTTGAAATTCCAAGTGGAAGCATGTGAAAAGTGGCCATGAAGTTAGGCAAAAATCCTGCCTAAAATAGGTCAAAAAAATTTCTAAGTTAAGAATGTTTTGCACCCTTATTCCAAAAATCATAACTTGAGCTACAAGCTTCTTTTGAGGAAACTTTGTGTATCAAATTTGTAGATTTTGCAATGGACTATAACTTTCATGTTTTGAGTTTTGTTTGAATCTAAATATATCTTGATGAAAAAATGGGACAAAGTTAGGAAATTTTTTGGAAATTTCATAACTTAGAAAATTTCTAAGTTATGAAATTTCTTCATTTCAAACCCTAATTTGTAATTTTGGTTTCTTGATGAACAAGTTTCATAAATTGACATGTATTGATGAAAAATAAATCTTGACACTTGATTTTGACCAAAAAGTCAAAGTTTGACTTTTCAGTATACAGTCAAATTTGGATCAGTTGACTGGAAAATTCATCTGTCAATCTTGTGCATTTGGGATCTTTTGAACTTGTTGAATGTGTCAAGACCATGCCATTGAATCCTTGAGTCCAAATGTGAGCTTGGTTTGCCATTGGCCAGGTCAAACAGTCAAAAATTGCCTTTGTGCAGTCAAAACCCAAAAAATGACCATTTTGCCCTTTTGGTGATCTGATCAAATTTCTTGTGGAATTGTGATCCAAACTTGACCAAATGGTTCATATGAGTTCATAATGTTGATGTGGGTCAAAAATCATGAGGTTTGACTGTCAATTGGCCATAGTTGACTTTTTCCCCAATACAGTTGATTTCTAGGTCAACTGTCCAATTGACTGGGCAAAGATTGGAATCAAGGCTTGAAACTTGGTATGGATAAACTTGTGAGTCCAACATGAAGCATGAAAGTCATTTTGGGCATTTTAGGTCAAAAAATCTTTATGCAACCTCAAACCCTAATTTGGGTCAACAGTGCAAGGAGGAGTCTTGAACAGAGCAAATCCTAACTTGTTCTTGAACTCCAAGGGTCTAGTGATGAGGAAATGTTGAAGAAAGGAGAGGGCAAATTTTGGGGTACAACACACGGGCTCTTAGGTACTTTCTCACTATGTTTTCAAAAATGTTTTGCTTTTCTTGTGTTTGTGGGTTTTGAAAAAAGTTTGTTTGAAAACTTCAATTTAACTCTTGTATTTGTCCTCAAGAGTGTATGAAGTGTTGTTTGAAAACTTTTGTTTGAAAAGTGTAGGTGCGAAAAGTATTTTTGTTTTGAAAGAGCAAGTACCTGAGAACCTCTACCTACTCAAAAGAAATTAAGCTGTGTAAATGTCCTTTAAACAGTACTATCCCACTATTGAGAAGTAGGTAGCACCGTCGTTGGAGTTTTTCGGGTCAATTCGATTATAGGGACATGTGGTCACTAAAGCAATAGTAGGACGCCTTAGAGGTAACCCTAATGTATTAGATCTTTTTTATCTGAGGCAACCGTTTCGAGGCAACTTTGATCTTTAGACAGGAGGGTGACCTCTAAAACACCCTATACTCAATGACCACGTTCGAGGCAACCAAGTGAGGCGTACCCTAGGAGTGGCATGTGCGAGTGTGTCAGGATTCAGTTAAATTATCTTTGAACATGTTATGGTGAGCTACGGGTTGATTTTAATTTCAGAGATAAGTCTTGTCATGCATAGCCTAGTTAACATACATCTAACAGTTTAAATATTTGCGGAAAGTAAATCTACGCTATTACAAGGCGTCGGGTATTTACATCGACAATAGCAAACCCTTGAAAAGTAAATTGCGAGAAAATAAATGAAAGTGATAAAAAGTCCTAATTAATGCTATTACATCCTCGGAGCAATTACATAAATATGATCAAAAATTAATAAAAAATAATCACATGCGAGAGAAAGAATTGAATCGGAGAAGTCCTTAGGGTTTTGACCCTTTTTGAGAAAGAATGAGTTTTTGGTGGTTTATGAATTAAATTAAATTAAACCTAAAACTAATTAATAAAAAGAAATATTTTTAGGGTTTTTAATGTTTCAAGGAAGTAAAAAAAAATAGTCAAAAGTTAGTAAAATCCTAATTCTAATTTATTTTATTTATTGCAAAAAAATATTGAAATTAACCTAATTAAAAAAGACTAAATTAATTTGTTAGTATTTATTTACAAAAATAATAAATTAAAGGTGAAATTAATAAATAATAATAATAATAAAAATATATTATATTTTAGTTTTCTGAATTTATTATGAAAAAAAAAAGTTAATTTGGTTAGTAAAAATAATAATAATAATTATTAATAGTAAAATAGTTAAAAGAAAATATAAAAGAGAAAAAAAGGAAATAATGAAACCAGGGGGGGGGGGGGTGTTGGCCCATTTAGGAGGTAAGTTCTGGAATTTAGAAGCCCAATTGTTTCAGGCCTTGTTGACTTTCTGAGATCGTCCACATGTGCATTGACTGGGAGTATGATGGTCATCCAGCTTTGGCCACTGGATCTATGCTGGAAGACACCTGGCGCATGGATATTTAGGGTACATGGTAGACCCCTTTCTGAAACCTGCTTGCAATTATATGAAGAAAAATAGAAACAAGTATTTTGGGGGACCTGGGATTCGAACCCAGGTCCCAACGTTTCCAAGCCAGCACGCTAACCACTCCACCACTTGCACGCTTTTGTTATTATAATAACAAGTAAATAATATATTAAAAAATCAATCCATATGCTATAACACAAAAAAAACACGCGCGCTTTTCAAACTAGCCAATGATATACCACCACCTCATCATCTTCTTCGCTGATACCTGTAAAAACAAGATTAGATAGCGGGGTTTTTTAACCCCCAAAACATGCTACGAGGAAAAATAGCGAATAAAGATGCAGTATATATAAATATTTCACGATGGTTCAAATTTGTTCGTCTGGTTCTCACGAATTCAGTCATATGCCTTAGGAGTCTTAATTTTTCTGGGTTTAGAAAGCCCCAATTTTAAAGCTTAGGAACCCTAAAATTTGTCCATGGCATCTTGTGATTCTGTGCATTATAATTCAATTAACTTATGTCATTAGCTTCATATGATTACTAGCAATGCAAAACAATCAAAAAATCATGTTAAATGCTCATTAATTAAGAGTTACGATTATGGATGAAAAATGCAAACCGTGGTTCTGTATCCTTGGATTCTTTGAGCTTTAGCGTGTGATTTCAATTGTAAATCACTCCTGACACTTCCAGCAACGTGTTTGAATCAATATAATGCCTTGAATTGGCCTGGAATATGAAAATCAGTTTTGAGTTTTTCTTGAAAAATTTCAATATGCTATGGCCTTTGTCTGCAGCTTTCTCACGTGTATGGCATCAGGGTTTTCTTGAATATATATAGGAGAATGAAATTAGGTCACAATCTTGAGCAAAAATCCATGGAATTGATGATTGAATATTTGATTGGAAATCAAATCTTTTTGCATTTTCATGATTGGAAAAAGTTGCCAATTTTGGAGATTTTTGCATCTTTGATTTGTACACGAAATTGCCAGCATATCTTGACCATCTTTGCTTCACAAAAAGAATGAAAAACCAAATCTTTGTATTTTCCTACAATTTAAATTAATTAAATGAATTAATATCAATTAAAAATCCAATTAATTAATAAAAATAAGAAAATAAATTCAATTAAGCTTTATGGGTCGTTAATAGGCCATGGATGAAGTTTCAAGAAGAGACTTGAGGCCCATTAGCAAAAATAAGGTGTTTTGAGCAAAGTTGACTTTTGCAAGTTCATGAAAATTTCCCAACTTCTCCAATGCATATCTTGCTCAATTTTGATCATATGAACATGTTCTTGGACATTTTGGAAAGGTCTTGAAGTCCTCTGACCAATGCCTTTGGTCCCATGTCATTTGGATTTACCAATCTCAAGTTATGGCTTTTGACTTAAAGTGCATTTTTGTTGATTTTTGAAATTGACCTATAATGTAGAAATTGATAACTTTTTGTGAGAGCATTTCTTGGACTTGGAGTGTGAAGATGGATTGTAGGAAATGTCATCCCCTTAAAAATGAGCATTGGATGGAATTTTTATGATGAACCCTGAAAAAGTTATGCCCTGGTCAAGATACAGTTGACTTTTTCTATTGTCCAAAAATAGTAACTTTTGCATCTTGATGATTTTTGAGTCATTCTTGTGGAATCATGATCAAGACTTGATCAAATGATGATTGTGGACTCAAAATAAGATGTTGACCAAAAATTATGACTTTTGACTGTAAAATGACCATTTTGCCCTTTGCAGTTGACTGTGGATCAAATGAGGCTTTTGACTGTACAAATTGGCCATGTGAGTCTTAAAACTTGTCATGTAGGTGCTTGAGGATGTATATGGGTATATGAGACTTGATTGAATCATTGAAAACCTCAAATTCCTTGAAAGAACCAAAACCCTAATTTTGACTGTCTTAGGAAGTAGTTTGACTGTCTACTTCTTGAGCAATCTTGAACAATTTGAAGATTATTCTTGTCAAATCTTGAAGAATATGGGAGGGCAAATTTTGGGGTACAACAGTTGCCCCTGTTCAATCTTCTTAGACCTGAGGATGTAGATTGGCTTGCGTGCCTTTCGTGATCCGAAGGTGGAAGATGATTGAACACTAAAATGCCCAGAAATTTGCACTCGCATGGTGTAGTATCAACAATGTGATGTCGGGAATGGGCTTACAGATGCCATTTGGAAAGATGATGGATAGGAGGATGGGCTTATAGATGCCATCTGGAGATGTAATGGATAGTTGTGGAGATGGGCTTAAAGATGCCATCTGGGAATGTTTGTTGAATTGTAACTTGGTAGGTTGAAAGAAGGAACCTGTGTAGGGTTGCCTGATGATGAGTTCATGTAAAACTGCATCTTGGAAGAGAAGGAACCGGTGTAAGGTTTCTTCATGATGGTCAAGTAGATAGTTGTCCTGTTTGGTTTTAGGTATTAATCTCTGACCTGAGAAAGAAAGATAGTTTTCCTGGCTCGCTACCGGTATTAATCTTCAATCTCTTCAATGTAGATAACTTTCCTGTCTGGTTTCAGGTATAGATCTACAATCAGTCGTCCACAGATATTTCCTGGCTTGCTACAGGTATTAATTCGGAACTTAAAAAGGCTGGTCGAGATAGCTTTCCTGGCTGGTTTCAGGTATTAATCTCTGATTTGAGAAAGAAAGATGGTTTCATGTATGGTTTTAGGTATTGATATTCAATCTCTTCATGTAGATACTTTCCTGTCTGGTTTCAGGTATAGATCTACAATCAATTCATATAGGTGGTTTTCCTGTCCGGTTTCAGGTGTTAACCTATAATCAGTCGTCCACAGATATTTCCTAGCTAGTTACAAGTGTTGATCTGGAACTTAAGAAGGTTGGTCGAGATAGTTTTCCTGGCTGGTTTAAGGTATTAATCTCTGATTTGAGAAATAAAGATGGTTTCCTATCTGGTTTCAGGTATTGATCTTCAATCTCTTCATGTAGATACTTTCCTGTCTGGTTTCAGGTATAGATCTACAATCAATCGTCCACAGATATTTCCTGGCTTGCTACAGGTGTTGATCCGGAACTTAAGAAGGCTGGCCGACGAGATAGTTTTCCTATCTGGTTTCAGGTATTAATCTCTGACTTGAGAAAGAAAGATAGTTTTCCTGTCTAGTTTCAGGTATTGATCTTTAGTCTCTTCATGTAGATAACTTTCCTGGCTAGTTACAAGTATAGATCTACAATCAGTCGTTCACAGATATTTCCTGGCTAGTTACAGGTGTTGATCTGGAACTTAAGAAAGGGTGGTCGAGGAGATAGTTGTCCTGGCTGGTTTCAGGTATTAATCTCTGACCTGAGAAAGAAAGATGGTTTCCTGGCCTGTTACAAGTGTTAATCTTCAATCTCTTTGTGTAGATACTTTCCTGTCTGGTTTCAGGTATAGATCTACAATCAATCGTTCACAGATATTTCCTGGCTAGTTACAGGTGTTGATCTAGAACTGCAAAAGTTGATGGTAATCATCTTTTGATTGACCTTTTTCCTGAAAAGGCAAAGCGTTAGTTGTATGCAATGTCATGATGTATGGAATGCATGATGTTCTCAAAATGAGATCGTATGATATGATGCGTATATGCATGTATCATAATGTATGAAAATGTGATGTGTTAGCTGGGGAAAATAAATCCCGGATAGCTGCTGGAGAATGACGTTGAATTCTTCGTTTCCGTCGGGGATGATGAACGAAGATGATTGCACGAATAAACCTGTAGGAGAAGATGACTCCGTTGGGGAATAAACATGGCGAAGAGATTACTCTGCAGGGGAATTACTCTATGGGAGGAGATGCTTCACTGAGATTTTAACGATAACTCCGCTGGGGACCCCGTTGATAAGCTCTGTTGGGGGATTTTGATAATGAACTCCGCTGGGGGATAAAAAGAACTTCACCGAGGATGATCTTTCCATTGCAATTTGCTGAGGATAACCCAGTTAGACCCTGGTGGGGATAACCTTTGAATATGGCTTGGGAGAGACGTTTATACTCTGCAGGGGACAAGCTTCCAGAATCTACTGGGGATATGATTCAACTCTCTTGGGGAAACTTTTGAGGAAATGGCTCCACTGGGGGTATCTTGTATTCCGCCGGGGAACAATCTTATATTTCTGTCGAGGAATATTAAGACTGCGGGGATGCTTGCTAGGGAACATCTGTATACTCCGCTGGGGAATATTAAGATCTTCTGGGGATACCCGACTTTTTCAGGACTGATGGTAGACCAACTCTGCTTGGGGGAGAGTATTGCTGACTTGCTGGGGATACTGTGCCTTTTTAGGGCTGATGGGAGGCCAACTCTGCTTGGGGAGAGTATTGCTGAATCTTGTCTTACTCTGCGGGGAGTGAAGGTATCTTGGTCATACTCTTCAACTGAAGCTACCTTGGTACCTTGGTGGACAGAGTAGCTTGTACAGTTCGGACAATTCTTATTGCCCCAGTTTCTGCGGGAGAAAAAGGCCTATGAGGTGCTTGATAACTGCCGATTAACAAATCTTCTTCTGGTAGGCAAGTGACGAGATAACGAGATATAGTCGTACGCTTTCGATCCCTAACTTTTTCCTGGACCGCCCTTTCGGGTTTTCAGTCCATCGGGATACCCTTTTTTTTGCCCAAGCCGCCTTTTCAGGTTTTCGACTTGCCGGGTGTACAACTTTTTTTCATTTTCATCCCTTATTTTTGCCCGAACCCTTTTGGTTCGCCGGGAAGCCCTTATTTTTTCCTAGGCCAGTCGACCTAGCGGGTCTTTGATTATGCGTAGTATTTTTTCGACTATGTCCATGCTCTCAGAGCGCAGGGAGTTGTCACTGTCAGTAGTATTGTGTCGCCATACCACCAGAAGATCTTCGTTTGATCACGTAAGATTCGTTGTTGGAATTCATGTCCAATGCCCCAAGTGACTTAGATGGAGATTTGCCCTTGGCTGTTTGGCATTTTGAGAGATTCCTTGAATCTTTACTGGACTGCCCCAGATGATGGACAATGATCATGTCTGCCCCTGGATTGGAAGTGTTTTTCCACTTGATGTGTTCCTTTTTGTTGAGAAGGTTTTTGTTCACTAGATATTCGTCGTGCGAATTTCTCTGCTGTTGAACAAATAGTCATATGCAAACAATATTATTTCAAGAATGCAAAGTTTATGTCTGTCTTGAAGTTTTTTGAAAATGCAGTTTTCAATAAAACAAGTGATTTTTTGTAAAATGTGATGTCAACTCAAGATTCTACAACAAACCCTACAGGAGTCAGGATACCTTTGGTAACAGTATGCTTTCGAACTAACCCATGCTTCAGCTAGGACTTTTAAGGGTTATAACATGGCCTGGTTCACGGTTTAAGAAACAAAGGATAAAGGCTCAAAGTATATTTGTTCCCACCCGCTCTTCGTGATGTTCTTCAAACCTAAACTCAGCTAATCGTGCATTAGATCCTGTTTGAATCTTGGCTCTGATATTCCGGTGATGGTTCGGATACTGATAGTTTATTTTGGATAGGCAGTCATTTCTTTTTTTTTTGTTGAGGGTTTGTAGGACCTCTTTCTTTTCGATTTTATTATCCCTGTCTTTTTGCCTGAACTGTTTCTTTTGTGATTACAGTCAGCGGGATGCCCCAGTTTTTGTAAGTCTCCTTCATAGGTTTTGACTTATTGGGCTTTTATTTTGAGATATAATGACTTCCCGTCCTTGCGATTATACGGAACCATCACTGTGTTTTTGTCTCGGAAGGACTCCTTTGATGCCATTCATTGTGCACATGGATCAACTGAGAAAACTATCCTGCCCCAGGTTATAATTAAGGGTTTTAATTTTTGTGAAAAGACAAAACTCCAACTTCTTTGGCTCGAAGGAGTTGACTAGGGATTATCTTCCTTATAACTCCACTGTTTAGGATTTGAAACAATGCCTGTACTTCATCAGCGGGGTCTGTTCAAAAGCATATTGTAGAGATCGTGGTATCGTTTTCGTCATCCTCCCTCAAAAGGCTTAGAATTTTTATTCGAGAGTTGAACATCACAAAAAATGAAAGCAATTTGAATATAGTGAATACGAATGTATTGATTTAAAACAGACATATGCGATACATTAATGAAATAAAAAAAGTTTGCCATGACAATAATTGTTTGAATAAGCAAAGAAAAGTACAACTTCAGAATTCAAATGAACAAAAGTCTCTTATTTTGAACTAGTCATCTCAGATGGAGAATTCTCAGCGGAAGATTTTCATCTCGCCATCTGGCATGAACTCCAGCACCCTTCTGTCGATCAAGTCTTAGATCTTGTTCTTTAGAGTCCAACAGTCGTCGGTGTCATGTCCCGGACCGTCAGAGTAGTATGCACACCTTTCATTGGGATGATAGGTAGGAGCAGAGGTGTTGGGATTCTGGGGAGGATCCTTTAAAGCAATCAGCTTGACTTCCAACAAGCGTTTCAGTATTAGCGATGATGGTATATCAGTCTCAGAGAAATGTCTTCCAGATATATTTCGCTTACGCTGATTACCCTGTTGATGCTGGAGAGGTTGATACTGGGCTTGTGTCCCTGAAGCAAGTTGAGGAGCTTTTCCCTTGTCTTCTTGCCCCAAAGGTGGTTGAATGATGGCTTGATCTTCAACCCTAGTTGTCTGCCTCACTTGGTTATTTTGAAGCAGCTTGTTGACGAGGACCCTGAGCTCTTCTTGTCTTTGAGCTAAGTCTTGAATGAGAGTCATTTGGCCCGCCAGCTGTCCCATCATCTGGATCTTCATTGTTGCCAACTCAATTTGCAGCCCTTCCAACTGATCATTCCTGACGCCGCCTGGATTCCCTAGGACCAAGCCCCTTGTGAGGAGAGATTTTATTTCTTCTTGCCCCTGGGATAGGTTCAAGAACATTTCTTGAAGTTGGGCGTTTTGAGCCCGAAGATCTTGGTTGTCTGGTTGGAAAACCATTGCTGAAATAAACAGCGAGAATATGAGAGACCTGTATTGGATGACCTGTTATGCAATGATATGTATGATATATGTATGCAATGTTTTCAAGGATCTCGCGGGGTAAACAGAGAAACTTGTTAGAATTTGAATCTGGTTGCTTGATTGAAGGAACTTCATGTTGCTGAGAGTCCTTCTTCAAGAGTTAGGCTCACCATATCGAGTGGGTCATAGCCCCTGACTCAAGTTATCATGTTTTGATCTCCAAACAACCTTGGCTAGAGGAAAATAAATCCCCTTTGCCCCTTGCTAGACAGTTGGTTCCTCATGACCTGTATCACAAACCCTTGAGATCCTTGAAATGGGTTAGTCCTTATGCAGGATGCATGCAAATGTTATGATGTTATGATGTTATGATGTTATGATAAAGGCACACCACAAGTATTCACAAAAGGAAAACATGGCAAAGACACACAAGTCACACAAGAGAGCCCTTAGATTTTAGGCTGGCATGAAGTTTTAGGTACTACCCTCTTGAAGTTAGTTGGCTCAAAACCTGTCCTATGAATAGTAACCGGGTTCTAAGGAGCTCAATATCATTGGATTGTTTTCTATGTTCATTGTTTTGATTTAGCCACTTAACTGGCGACCAAAATATTCCAATAAAACAACCCTCAATGAGTGTAGTATCGAGTATCTACCAACTTCAGACTGCATCAAAGTCGGTCATCTCACTACCCCTTAAGAGGCCAGGATGGTCAAGTAAGGTTCTAAGGTCAGTTGATGCTTCACGACACCATACGGCGGCCCCGTACTCTCCTTGACTTGACTCAAGAGTTACCGGTACTCACCAAAGTGTCACATCAACGTAGCAACTGCTTCAACCATGTCGGTATACCCCGCACAGTTCCCTCACAGTTTATTGCTACTTCTAAAGGGTATCCCCAGATCCAGGTTAGGATCTATAAAACTCCGATACAAGCCCACAATATTAAAGCATTCAAGGCATACAATTGAAAACATGGTGATCTAATCCTAAGGTACACCTCACTTATAATATTCCCTAGTAGAGTCGCCTGTTCTGTGATCGGTGGAAATAGAACTGACTGTTTTGGAATGCTGGTTCGTGAAATGTCGTGGTAAGCAAGAGTCGCCACCGTCTTTTATTTTCTCCAACAAGGAAAGGACAAAAGCACAGCAAAATTCCTTTTCGAGATGTTTCTCAGTTCGGGAGGTAGATTATAGAAAGGGAAGGTGTTAGCACCCTTTCTATCCGTGGTTATCCACGGGCTCTTAGGTACTTGCTCACTATGTTTTCAAAAATGTTTTGCTTTTCTTGTGTTTGTGGATTTTGAAAAAAGTTTGTTTGAAAACTTCAATTTAACTCTTGTATCTGTCCTCAAGAGTGTATGAAGTGTTGTTTGAAAACTTTTGTTTGAAAAGTGTAGGTGCGAAAAGTATTTTTGTTTTGAAAGAGCAAGTACCTGAGAACCTCTACCTACTCAAAAAAAATTAAGCTGTGTAAATGTCCTTTAAACAGTACTATCCCACTATTGAGAAGTAGGTAGCACCGTCGTTGGAGTTTTTCGGGTCAATTCGATTATAGGGACATGTGGTCACTAAAGCAATAGTAGGACGCCTTAGCGGTAACCCTAATGTCTTAGATCTTTTTTATCCGAGGCAACCGTTTCGAGGCAACTTTGATCTTTAGACAGGAGGGCGACCTCTAAAACACCCTATACTCAATGACCACGTTCGAGGCAACCAAGTGAGGCGTACCCTAGGAGTGGCATGTGCGAGTGTGTCAGGATTCAGTTAAATTATCTTTGAACATGTTATGGTGAGCTACGGGTTGATTTTAATTTCAGAGATAAGTCTTGTCATGCATAGCCTAGTTAACATACATCTAACAGTTTAAATATTTGCGGAAAGTAAATCTACGCTATTACAAGGCGTCAGGTATTTACATCGCCAATAGCAAACCCTTGAAAAGTAAATTGCGAGAAAATAAATGAAAGCGATAAAAAGTCCTAATTAACGCTATTACATCCTCGGAGCAATTTCATAAATATGATAAAAAATTAACAAAAAATAATCACATGCGCGAGAAAGAATTGAATCGGAGAAGTCCTTAGGGTTTTGACCCTTTTTGAGAAAGAATGAGTTTTTGGTGGTTTATGAATTACATTAAATTAAACCTAAAACTAATTAATAAAAATAAATATTTTTAGGGTTTTTAATGTTTCAAGGAAGTAAAAAAAAATAGTCAAAAGTTAGTAAAATCCTAATTCTAATTTATTTTATTTATTGCAAAAAAATATTGAAATTAACCTAATTAAAAAAGACTAAATTAATTTGTTAGTATTTATTTACAAAAATAATAAATTAAAGGTGAAATTAATAAATAATAATAATAATAATAAAAATATATTATATTTTAGTTTTCTGAATTTATTATGAAAAAAAAAGTTAATTTGGTTAGTAAAAATAATAATAATAATTATTAATAGTAAAATAGTTAAAAGAAAATATAAAAGAGAAAAAAAGGAAATAATGAAACCAGGGGGGGTGTTGGCCCATTTAGGAGGTAAGTTCTGGAATTTTGAAGCCCAATTGTTTCAGGCCTTGTTGACTTTCTGAGATCGTCCACATGTGCATTGACTGGGAGTATGATGGTCATCCAGCTTTGGCCACTGGATCTATGCTGGAAGACACCTGGCGCATGGATATTTAGGGTACATGGTAGACCCCTTTCTGAAACCTGCATGCAATTATATGAAGAAAAATAGAAACAAGTATTTTGGGGGACCTGGGATTCGAACCCAGGTCCCAATGTTTCCAAGCCAGCACGCTAACCACTCCACCACTTGCACGCTTTTGTTATTATAATAACAAGTAAATAATATATTAAAAAATCAATCCATATGCTATAACACAAAAAAAACACGCGCGCCTTTTCAAACTAGCCAATGATATACCACCACCTCATCATCTTCTTCGCTGATACCTGTAAAAACAAGATTAGATAGCGGGGTTTTTTAACCCCCACAACATGCTACGAGGAAAAATAGCGAATAGAGATACAGTATATATAAATATTTCGCGATGGTTCAAATGTGTTCGTCTGGTTCTCACGAATTCAGTCATATGCCTTAGGAGTCTTAATTTTTCTGGGTTTAGAAAGCCCCAATTTTAAAGCTTAGGAACCCTAAAATTCGTCCATGGCATCTTGTGATTCTGTGCATTATAATTCAATTAAGTTATGCCATTAGCTTCATATGATTACTAGCAATGCAAAACAATCAAAAAATCATGTTAAATGCTCATGAATTAAGAGTTACGATTATGGATGAAAAACGCAAACCGTGGTTCTGTATCCTTGGATTCTTTGAGCTTTAGCGTGTGATTTCAATTGTAAATCACTCCTGACACTTCCAGCAACGTGTTTGAATCAATATAATGCCTTGAATTGGCCTGGAATATGAAAATCAGTTTTGAGTTTTTCTTGAAAAATTTCAATATGCTATGGCCTTTGTCTGCAGCTTTCTCACGTGTGTGGCATCAGGGTTCGCTTGAATATATATAGGAGAATGAAATTAGGTCACAATCTTGAGCAAAAATCCATGGAATTGATGATTGAATATTTGATTGGAAATCAAATCTTTTTGCATTTTCATGATTGGAAAAAGTTGCCAATTTTGGAGATTTTTGCGTTTTTTATTTGTACACGAAATTGCCAACATATCTTGACCATCTTTGCTTCACAAAAAGATTGAAAAACCAAATCTTTGTATTTTCCTACAATTTAAATTAATTAAATGAATTAATATCAATTAAAAATCCAATTAATTAATAAAAATAAGAAAATAAATTCAATTAAGCTTTATGGGTCGTGCATAGGCCATGGATGAATTTTCAAGAAGAGATTTGAGGCCCATTAGCAAAAATAAGGTGTTTTGAGCAAAGTTGACTTTTGCAAGTTCATGAAAATTTCCCAACTTCTCCAATGCATATCTTGCTCAGTTTTGATCATATGAACATGTTCTTGGACATTTTGGAAACGTCTTGAAGTCCTCTAACCAATGCCTTTTGTCCCATGTCATTTGGATTTACCAATATTAAGTTATGGCCTTTGACTTAAAGTGCATTTTTGTTGACTTTTGAAATTGACCTATAATGTAGAAATTGATAACTTTTTGTGAGAGCATTTCTTGGACTTGGAGTGTGAAGATGGATTGTAGGAAATGTCATCCCCTTCAAAATGAGCATTGGATGGAATTTTTATGATGAACCCTGAAAAAGTTATGCCCTGGTCAAGATACAGTTGACTTTTTCTATTGTCCAAAAATAGTAACTTTTGCATCTTGATGATTTTTGAGTCATTCTTGTGGAATCATGATGAAGACTTGATCAAATGATGATTGTGGACTCAAAATAAGATGTTGACCAAAAATTCTGACTTTTGACTGTAAAATGACCATTTTGCCCTTTGTAGTTGACTGTGGATCAAATGAGGCTTTTGACTGTACAAATTGGCCATGTGAGTCTTGAAACTTGTCATGTAGGTGCTTGAGGATGTATATGGGCATATGAGACTTGATTGAACCATTGAAAACCTCAAATTCCTTGAAAGAACCAAAACCCTAATTTTGACTGTCTTAGGAAGTAGTTTGACTGTCTACTTCTTGAGCAATCTTGAACAATTTGAAGATTATTCTTGTCAAATCTTGAAGAATATGGGAGGGCAAATTTTGGGGTACAACACTTACCTTGCTCCAGTCTTGAATGTGAACTCGACCTTGAGATGTGGCTCTGGGTTCTCCTAGATTCGAAGGGGGGGGGGGGGGGGGGGGAGGGGAACAGTTGTGCTTAGATGCTGGATTCGAAGAAAGAAAGAAACAAGTGTTATGTTTATTTACAACTGGATTCGAAGGGATGTAAGGTGTGTGGACTTTTCAGAATCGAAAGAGGGAAATGTTTGGGATTCTGGGTTTGTTTTTTCAACAAGTGTTTGAGAACTTATGAGTTTTGTTGTGTTTGAGAAAATTTGGGAGATTCGTTCCTCTGGTCCAAAGATCCTCTCTTAGCTTTGCAAATGTTCCTCTATTTATAGCGAAAAGAAAGGACATGTTTGAAGTAGCCAGCCTTGCAAAACAATAAAATATGAAAACGAAGAAATGTACAAGTGAGGGGCGTGTTGGCTGGAGATTAGACTTGTGCTTATGGCCCTGCTTTTCATTCAGACAAAATTCAGGTTGAAAGCTGCTTTTGTGATAAAAGTACTCCCTATGAAAATAAAGGGTATGTAGTTGTTGTACCCTAAAATTTTCCCTCTCATTTATCAAGAATTTTCTCACAAGATCTCTTTGATTCAAGACTGCATTAGGGCTTGATCAGCTCAATACACCTCCTCATGCACTGATGACCAAAATTAGGGTTTGAGTTTGCACAAGTATTTTTGGACTATTAATACTTCATATGACTTTCATGGACTATTATGGACCCCCAAAATTAATCATGTCAAGTTTCAAGCCTTGGATCACACTTTTTACTAGTCAATTGAATAATTGACCTAAAAATCAGTTGTATCGGGGAAAAAGTCAACCATAGCCAATTTACAGTCAAACTTCATAATGTTTTATCCATATCAACATCTTAGACTCATATGTATCATTTGATCAAGTTTGTACCATAATTCCTCAAGAAATTTGATCAAATCATCAAAAGGGCAAAATGGTCAAAATTAGGGTTTTGATTGGGAAGAGGCAATTTCTGATTTTTGACCTAGCAAATGATCAATTGGTTTGAAGCATGATTTCAAGAGTTCAATTTCATAATTTTAACCTAATAACATGGTTCAAAACATTGCAAATCCATTGGATTAACAGATGAATTTTGCAGTAAACTAATCAAAAGTCAATTGTATACTGAAAAGTCAAACTTTGACTTTTTGGTCAAATTCAAGTGCCAAAGATCATAATTCATCAAAACATGTCAAAATATGAAACTTGTTCATCAAGAAATCAAGAATTTAAGATTTTGTTTTGAAAAGATGAAATTTCTTAACTTAGAAATTTTTCTAAGTATAGAAAATTTCTTATTTTTTCTTAACTTTGATCCAAATTTTCACCATGATGCAAAATGTTTCAAGAGAAACTTTCAACGTGAAAGTTGTAGATCTCCATAAAATATACAACTTTTCTTCACACAATTTCTCCTAAAAATTCATGTATCTCAAGATATAATTTTGTGAATACATGCTCATGAACTAAAAATAACTTAGTGAAATTTTGCCCTAATTAGGCAGATTTTTGACCTAACTTCATGGCAATTTTTCACATGGTTCCAAATGGAATTTTCAAAAGAAATTAAAAGATGAGTTGTAGAACTCATTACAAGCTTTCCAAAATTTCCAAGAACTCCTTGAGATCATTCCTGAGTAGGGAGAATCAAAGAGATGAAATTGGTGACTTGTCACTTGGATTTCAAGCCATTTTTTGAAGAACATTGGATCCAATCCTCAAGCATGCTGAACAAATCCTACTTTGCAGGCTTCTAACTTGACTTTGAATCCATAATTAAATGTTTTCACAGCTGTTGGAAGCTTTAAGCTAAGCATTCAATGCATTGTATAAGAATAATTCCATTTTTGGGAGAAAGGCAACATTGCCATTTTAGAAAAGCAAGCTTTATGCAAAGTCAGCTTGCATTGAGCCTTGCACTTGTTTCTTCTGCACAAACACACTCCACACAGTCAGAACAAATGTGTTTAAAGGTCTCAGCCCCCTACAAGCTTGGTACTGCACCTTGGAACCATGTTTGCTAGCTTTGCTTCACAAACAAGAAACCAAGCAAACATGTGAGTTTTTGAAATCTGATTTGTTACAAGACTTAAGACCTTTTGCTTATAAGTAGACACACTATTTGCAAGTTGACACACGAATGCTAAGACTCCAAAATACTCCCAAACACTTTGCAACTCATAATCTGCCATAACTTGACAGTTTTGAACCTCACATAGCCATCTCCAAATTCACTCGTGCGTATTGAGTTTTAACCACCCAAACACTTAATATACATCATATCAAAGTGATCCAGGCCCCTGTTTCAAGACTGTAGCTCCTCCATCACCATCCACCATTTTCAAATATCAAGCTTGCAGGTTGACTTGAGTAGGGAGATTCAGGGACTTTCAAGACAAAGTAAGGGTTGGAATACACTCAAGGAGGTTCAGGCAAGCTAAACAGATCCCTAGGCCTTCTCAAAAGCTGCTCAAACTCCATTCACAATTCTAGATGCAAGAGGTAAAAAATCAAACTTCTATCTCTTCATACAAGCATCATTTGATCCTGATTTGTGAAAACAAGATGTAGATATCCTTGCTCTAAAGCTAACCATGTTCATAGTTTCCATTTATATTAACTGTGTATAGAGAATTTTGGATTTGAAATTTCTGCAAAAATTAGGTTTCAAATTAGGGCCAGTAAAATTAGATCTTATCTTTGACTTTTAGTTTATATAAGTTATATGGTTGAGTTCTTGGGAAGAAACACCCCAACTTTCATGTTTGAACTTTCCATTTTTATGGAGAAATGAGGAAGATACAGGTGGTCCAGCCATGGCTCAAGGTTGAAGATGAAGTTGCCTTCAGGAAGTAGTTTTTAATATATATTTGTGGTTTTGTTTATATAAACAGATGTACAGCCACCCCAGTGGTAAGGTAGCGCGCGTAATTGCTATAGGTCACGGGTTCGAGCCTCAGCGAGCTGCCTTTTGCATTTTCTCACATTTTTCCACTTTTTTTGTGCCTTGCAGCGTTGGGCTTTTGTTTCATGGGCTTATTGCTTTTTCTAACATCATACACCTTGTTTACTTGTGACACCCCTGGCCCATTATCATTTTATTTATTTATTTTATTCTCATTTTATTTTCTTAAATATATTTTTCTTAATATTAAAAATCATAAAAAATATTAAAATGATAGATTTATATTTTGGCTTGTTTTATTTTATTTTTCTCACAAAAAAATATTTTCATTTACCTATATATATTTTTTATTGTTATTAAATAACCTTGTAAATTAAATTAGAACTAGGTTAATATTTATTTTTTCTTCATACCCATCAAACATATTTTTTTAATATAAAAAAGACCAAAAATATCTCATAATGCCATATATTATTTTCAAGCCAAAAAATATAAAAATACTTTTTCTTAAAAAACTTATTTTCTTTTAATCAAATATAATTAGGTTTTTATTCAAAAATATTTTCTTAAATAATTTATTTTCTTAATTGATTTAAGTTAATTTTGACTTATTTATTTTCTAATTAGGTTTAGGTTAAAGCTTTTTCACATAAAAAACCAAACAAAAATCTTCTTTGCATTCACATATTCTTGCATATTTATTTCATCTTGTATATTCCAATTCTTGTATAAATTCAATTTGGTTGTAATAGATTAATTAGGTTAATATTATTGTAATCCCAATTCATAAATTGTATACCCCCTCCCACAAGTGTTGTAATAGCGTAGTAACTTTAAAATTCGCAATTTATCGCTTTTACATAATATGCTAGTAATTAGTGTTTGCATGGGAAGATGAAAATCAACCAAATAGAAAACCCTAATTCAAGACAAAAACAAACATGAAAATGACACACTTGCACACAAGCACCCATAAGGTTATTCCACTTGGTTCCCTTATACAAAATGGCCATATTACGCATGTAAGGTGTCTTAGCAAAAACAAACAAATACAAGATCATAGTCCCTCAATGACGCTATCTAAGTTGCCTTACAAATGATCTTAGTCCCTCAAAAACAATGCTAAGATACCTTGCAACATTGCTAATCATGGTTATACGATGACCCACGTCCGTCCCGTTTACATCCAAAGATAGGGTTGCTTACCAAATCAATGGTAAGACAACAATGTCAAAGGAAAAGAAAATGAACAAGAAAGACATTTGAGTAGGTAGATTGCTCCTAATTACTTGCTCCATTTCAAAACAAACATCCTTGCTATTTTCAAAGCAAACACCTACACATTTCAAAACATCTTACAAACTTGAAAACATTTTCAAAAGATTAACATCTTTGTATACTCTTACGAACGAGAATCAATATAAAGATTGCCTAAACAATGGTCTCTTTACAAAATACTTTCAAAAACCACACAAAACACAATTTTCAAAAAAAAGCAAGTGATTTAGCAAGTAACTAAGAGCCCATGGAAAACCATGGATGAAAAGGGTGCTAATACCTTCTTTTTTCATAATCTACCCCCTGAACTCAAGAAACAATCTCAAAGGTCTTTCCTGTGCTTTTTCACCTTTCCTTTTTGGATAAAAGAAAAGTCGGTGGCGACTCTTGCTAACCACAACATTTGCGATCAAACGCAAAATAATCAAGTCAATTCTCCCACCGTATCATAGTAGTCTTTTGCTATTTTAACCAAGAATAATATTATCCAAAAGACAAAGTTTAAAACCTTTGTACAAGCCTCTGATTATATAAAGATTTGGAAGCAACATAGCCTGTCAAGTAGCTGGTCATGAGATTCCCTCAGATTTGCTTCAAACAAAACCTGCTTCGAATGGTTCAGCTTGGATTCAAAGGAAGCTGATTCGAAGGGAATAAAAGCTCCAATCGAAGCTTTGTATGTAAGATGCTTCTGTCCAATCGAAAGTTTGCCTTCCCATGGTCATATGTGGCCAAACGAAAGAACGTACGTCGGAGGGCCCTGTCTTGTGACGGTTTAGCATGAGGGAAGTTCCTGGCTTCTAAATCGAAGGGCGCCCTTTCAAAGGAAGCAAGAACTTAGTCAAATCTTGTATGAAGATATCTCTTGGCTCAAACGAAGCTTGTATGAAGCAAAGTCTGCAAGAGGCCCTTGGTGCAAGTGGATTCGAAGGATGCATAGAGATGGTTACTTTGTCCCATCGAAGTTTGTCCAAATGAAACAAACATGCAGGAAACATATGCCCAATCGAAGCAGGCTTGCAGGCAGCATGTGCCCAAATCGAAGTAGGCTTGCTGGCAGCTAATTTTGAGCAATCGAAGGAGGCTTGTAGACAGAAAAACTTGTCTAATTGAAGCAGGCTTGCAGGCAACACGCTTGGTGAATCGAAAGGTTTTCCTTGCAGGGGGCACGTGTGGCCAACATGTCATGGCATTCGATTGCAAGCATGCAGGAAGGACACTTGTCCAATTGAAAGGATGAATCGAAGGAGGCCTATTTTTCTCTAAAAATTTGTCAAAATGTTATTTTTATCTGTTTTCTCCCTTTTTGACAGTTTCCTTTTAATCTTGGTACTAGAAAATCCCAATGCACTTGTGCAACCTTGAACCCTGAGAATCCTTGTAAGGAAGGCCTTGATAATTGAGAGGGCAAATTTCGGGGTACAACAGTTGCCCCTGTTCAATCTTCTTACATCTGAAGAGTTAGATTGGCGAATCTGCCATTTGTGACTTGAAGGTGGAAGATGATTGAACACTAGAGTGCCCAGAAATTTGCACTTGATGATGTGGTGGTTTATTATGTAGGTATTGGGCTTAAATATTCCATTTGGTAAGATGATAGAGATTTGTTAGAGATGGGCTTATAGATGCCATCCAAAGGTGGTTGTTGACAAGAATTAGACTAAATCTAAATTTTGACTTCAACTGGAGAAGAAATCAGAATAAATCTTTGGAGCGATTTATCTGAACCAGAGGAAAAGTTTACAAGAAAGAATTAGGATAAACCATTGAGAGATTTAAACTGAACCAGCAGAGGTCTTGGATATTATTTAATTTATGATGGGCCTGTGTAGGGCTGCTTTATGATGAGTCCGTGTAAAGCTGCATCTGGAATTGTTTGAGAAGGAACCTGGGTAGGATTACTTCATGACGAGTCCGTGTAAAACTGCATATGGAAATGAGAAGGAACCTGGGTAGAGTTTCTTAATAATGAGTCTGTGTTAAACTTCATCTGGAATTTTCTAAGAAGGAACCTGGGTAAGGTTGCTTCATGATGACTCCGTGTAAAACTGCATCTGGATATGAGAAGGAACCTGGGTAGGGTTGCTTCATGATGAGTCCATGTAAAACTGCATCTGGAAATGAGAAGGAACCTGAGTAGGGTAGCTTCATGATGAGTCTGTGTTAAACTTCATCTGAAATTTTCTGAGAAGGAACCTGGGTAGGGTTGCTTCATGATGAGTCCGTTTAAAACTGCACATGGAAATGAGAAGGAACCTGGGTAGGGTTGTTTCATGATGAGTACGTGTAAAACTGCATCTGGAAATGAGAAGGAACCTAGGTAGGGTTGCTTCATGATGAGTCGGTGTAAAACTTCATCTGGAAATGTATGAGAAAGAACCTGGGTAGGGTTGCTTCATCATGAGTCCTTGTAAAACTTCATCTGGGTAGAGAAGGAACCTCTATAAGGCTGCTCCGTGTAAAACCTCATATGGAAATGTATGAGAAAGAACATGGGTAAGGTTGCTTCATGATGAGTCAGTGTAAAACTTCATCTGGAATTTAAGAGAAGGAACCTGGGTAGGGTTACTTCATGGTGAGTCCGTGTAAAACTTCATCTTTGAAATATGAAGAAACCTGGGTAGGGTTACTTCAGCTGATCGTGTAGATAATTTCCCTGACTTGTTACAGGTATTAATCTCTGACCTTTTGAAAATTGTTGACGATAGTCATTTGTTGATTGACCTTTTCCTGAAAAGGGTAAAACATTAGTTGTATGAAATATCATGATGTATGAAATGCATGGTGTCATGATGTTCTCAAAATAAATGAGACTGTGTCGTATGCACTTATCATGTATGTAAATAGGATGTATGAAATGTGAAATGTTATTGAAGTGTATATTTGTCTGGGAAAATAAGTCCTTGATAAATGCTGGGGAGTCATTAAATCTCGGGCTGTTGTTGAAGAGTAGGTGTGTCTTCAAACTTTTCTTAGAATGTTTCCATCGGAGATTCCTGTTTTGTTTTTTTGAGGAGAACTCTGCTGGGGAATATTGAAAACCGTGGAGAGTGTTGATTCCTACTTGGGAAAAGAGATCAGGAGTCTCGGTTGTTCGTTGCTCTACTGGGGAGTCGAAGTTGAATTGATGTCTGGTCGGGTCCAAGCTTCACAGTAATTTTCTGGGGATTGTAGAGTAGTCTACTGGGGAAGAGGAGTTATGGTCCTTTGATTTGTAGTAGTCGAAGAGGCAAACTCAAGCTGGGGAATCCTGCTGTTTGTTAGGAAATAAACCCTTTTCTGGTCTGTTGGAGAGGTGTCGACTTCACTGGGGAAAATCCTCGAGGATTCTTGAGGTCGAATCAGTTGGGGAAAAGGTTTTCAGAGATTAAACGCTGGGAGTCATCCTATGAGAAGGATTTTGGGGAGATTTGTCACTTCCCCTAGTAGCGAGTGTTTATGGAACTGCCAAGAACTAATTGACTATATGTAACCCTTTGTTGGGATTTGCGTTCAATTCCCCAAGTGACAGAGATGAAGACCTGCCTCTGGTTATTCAACACTTCTTGAGAGATTTCTTGGAATCTTGACTGGACTTCCCCAAGTGTGCTGGATATTGACATGTTACGCCCCCTTGTTGATAGGAGATTTGTCATTGGAAATGTCATCCCACTTGAAGTGATTTTGTTCATTGAGAGAGCTTTCATTCACTGGATATTCGTTGTGTGAATTTCTCTGCTGTCAAACAAATAGCCATATGCAAACATCGATATTCAAATAACGCAAAGTTTATAATTGTCTTGAAATTTTGAAAATGCGTTTTTAGCAAGAAATTTTGTAAGAAAATTCAACTCAGGATTTAGAGTAAAGCCTTACAGGAGTCAGGATACCTTTTGTAACAATATGCTTTCGAACTAACCCATGCTTCAATTAGGACTTTTGAAGGGTTGTAACATGGCTTGGTTCACGGTTTAAGAAACAAAGGATAAGGCTCAAAGTGTATTTGTACCCGCCCGTTCTTCGTGATGTTCTTTAGTTATAAACTCAGTTAATTGTGCTTTCAAAATCCAATTGAGTTTGGAATGAATTTTTGGTGATGGTTCAGAAATTTGGAAGTTTATTTGTTGGAAGGCAGTCATTTTTGCCATATTTTCCATGTTGTTAAGGATTTATAGTGACCTATTTTTTGATCTATTATCCCTGATTTTTTCCTGACTGTTCTCGTCTTGAGATTACGGTCAGCGGGATGCCCCCGTTTTTCTTAAGTATCCTTTGTAGGTTTTGACTTAATGGGCTTTTCTTTTTGAGAGATAATGACTGCCTATGTGATAGGGAACCATCATCGTATTTTGATTCCATAGGAATGTTTTTGATGTCATTCGTTGTATTACGAAGTGAAAGTTTGCGACTGAACGCGCATTTGAATTAACTGAGAGACTACCCTACCCCAGGTTTTGATTAAAGGTTTCAATTTGTGTAAAAAAGAAAACTTATACTTCTTTAGCTCGAAGGGGTTGACTAGGGATTGTCTACCTTATAACTCCAGCGTTTAGGATTTGAAAGAACGCCTGTACATCGTCAGCAAGGTCTGTTCAGAAGCATATCGTATGAGATTATGACATTGTTTTTGTCATCCTCCCTCTAAAGGCTTGTAACTTTTAGCAAGAGTTGAATGTCATAAAGAGAGTAAAAAGCATAGTTTAAATATAGTGAAAATGAATGGATGAATTCAAGATAAACATATGCAATTAATTAATGAAACAAATTTTGACATTAATAGATAATTGTTTGAATAACAAAAGAAATTACAATTGAAAATTCAAAATGAACAAGATGCTCTCAATGATTCGGTATAGGAGCAATGATCACGTTTGGAGTCTCTGGAGGTACAAACTCGATCTCCTTGGCATCAATAAAATTCAGAATCTTGTACTTCAACACCCAATAATTGTTAGTATCATGCTCGAGACTACCAGAATGATAACCACACATTGCATTAGGATTGTAGTTAGGGGAAGAAGTTTTGGGGTTTGGATGAGGTCCTATCAACTTAATCAGGTTCATCCTCAACAAGTGTTGTAGCGCTTTAGACAACGACATGTTGATGTTGGTAAACTGTCTTTTGGGCTAGCCTGACCTTCGTTGATTTCCCCTTTTCTGTTATCGGTGCGACGCAGAACCAGAGATCAGGACTTCCCCCACATGTTGGTCATGACGACTCTTTTGACCATACACAAGATTAGACTCTTTCTTCCCATTGTATGGATTTTTTGAGCATCAGAGGGTGTAGCTTCTTGAATCTTTCCACTTTTAATGCCAACTTCGACCCTTTCACCGGTCAGTATTATCTCAGTGAACCCGACTGAGGAGCTTATGATAAGTTGATTGAAGAAAGGTCCTGTCAAGGTTCCCATGAAGATGTAAATCAACTCCCTGTCAGATAAAGGGGACTGCACCCTACCAGCTAGATCTCTCCACATTTGGGTATATCCTTTAAATCTCTCGTTGGAACCCATTGTCATGTTCTGCAATTGCACACGAGTTGCTGCAAGATCAGCATTGTATTGGTACTACTTGTAGAAAGCAGCAGCTAGATCCTCCCAGGTGTGGATACGAGAACCCTCCAATTGATAGAACCATTTAAGTTGAGTCCATATTAGGCTCTCTTGGAAGAAATGGATCCAAAGCTTCGGATCAGTTGTGTGTGGTTGAAATTTGCGAACATAAGACTTTAAGTGCATCTTAGGGCAAGAGACTTCATCGTACAGGGAAAAGGTAGGGATTTTGAACTCTGGTGGGATGACCACTCCAGAAACCAAACCCATGTCTCCTAAATCCAAGCTAGGTATCTGCTGAATCTCCATAGCATTGAGGCGATCCTCTAACTGTTTGTACTTGTCATCAGCAGGAGGATATTATTCCTCAGAGTAGTCAGCTTCGACTTCATCAATCTCCAGACTGTTGTCTTCTTCATGACTATCCCCCATGTTGGATGGAGTTGAGAGATCTAGAGCTCTTTTGGTTGGTCCTCTAAGTCTTCTTCCCAAGTTCAGGACGCCTACTGGCTTCTTGTCTTTGAGAAGAAGAGTCTTCAGGTCCTCTTGCCCCTTAGCCATGGCCAGGAATATTTGTTGGAATTGGGAATTTTGTGCTTGGAGATACTTCACCATTTATTCCATATCCATCTTACTGAAATAAACAGTAGGAAGATAAGGAGACCCATATGGGAGAAACCTGTCATGATATGATGCATGATATATGGATGCATGTTTTCAAGGATCTCGTGGGATAAATGCTAGTAGTCACTTACAACTTTGATTGGAGAAATTCGTATCAGTGGATGTCCTTCCATGAGAATTAACCTCACCATGTCAAGTGAGTTATAGCCCTTGACTCAAGTTTATTGTACTTGATTTTTGACGGCGTTTTGCTTAGAGAAAAATGAATCCTCTTGCCCCTTGATAGATGTATAGTTCAATGTGACCCTGCATCAAAGACTCTTGAGATCCTTGAAATGGTTATTGAAAATACTATGGTATGATGTCATGATGTTATGTACAAGTATGCAAAGTAAGCAAGTCGTTATGTATAAATAATCATATACATACAAAGCAGACAAGTCCTTAGGTTTAGGCTTGCATGGGGTTCGTAGGTAAGTACCCTCTTGAAGTTTAGTTGGCTCAACCTGTTCTAGTTAATAGTAAACAGGTTCTAAGGGGTCTCAATATCACTGATCTTTCTTTTAGGCATTGTCTCAGCACAATCAATCTTTTCTTGTGGCCGAGATATCCCAAAAGTCCAATCTCAATGAGTGTAGTATCGAGTATCAACCAATTTTCAGCTTTCCACTAAAACTGGTTATCTCACTACATCCTAATTAGCCAAGTTTGTTCAATTAAGGTTCTAAGGTCAGTTAGTGCTTCATGACGCCACTCAGCGGCCTCATATTCTCCTCGATTCCATACAAGGGATACCGGTACCCACAAATGAGTCACACTAATGTAGCCATTGTTTCAACCATATCGGTCTATACTGTACATTTTCCATAATCTATTGCTACTTACTTAAAAGGTGCCCCAGATCCGGGTAGAGGATCAAAATAAGCCCAAACAAGGAACCATAATGTAAATCATGCATATCAAACAAAGAAAGCAAGTAAAGGTGATCTAGCCCTAAGGTAACCCACTTTTAGGTATTTAATTCCCTAGTAGAGTCGCCAGTTCTGTAACACGGTGGGAGAACTAACTTGGGTGTTTTGCGTTTTATCGCAAATGTTGTAGAGAGCAAGAGTCTCCACCGACATTTCTTTTATCCAGTAAGGAAAGGCTGAAAAGAACAGGAAAGACCTTTCGAGATATTTTCTTGAGTTCGGGGGGGGGGGGGGGGTAGATTATGAAAAGGGAAGGTATTAGCACCTTTTTCATCCGTAGTTATCTATGGGCTCTTAGTTGCTTGCTAGAGCACTTGCTTTTGTTTGAAAGTGTGCTTGTGGTGTGGGTTTTGAAAGTATTTTGAAAATTTGACTTTGTAATGGCTCTCATTTCTATAAGAACGCATACAAAGTGTTGTTTTGAAAATAGTTCAAAAAGGTGTTTGTGGAGTGTGTTTTTGAAAGTGACTTTGAAAATGTGTCTTTGTAATGGCTCTCGTTTCTATAAAAACGCGTACAAAGTGTTGTCTTTTGAAAATGTTTCAAAATGAAAGTGTGGGTGTATAAAATGTTTTTGTTGTGAGAAAGCGAGCAACTAGGAGCAATCTACCTACTCAAAAGGTCTTAGATGTTCTTTTCCTCCTCCTTTAGATGTTGCTATCTTACCATTGATTTGGTAAGAAGCCTCGATCGTTATATGTGAAGGGACGGGCGTGGGACATTTGTATAGTCACAGAAGGCAACCTATGGGACGTTTTAGCAATGTCGTTTTAGGGACTAGATCGTTTACCGAAGGCAACATTGAGGGTCATCGAGGGACTATGATCTTTTATCGAGGGTCTTTGCTAAAACGCCCATGTTCGAGGGACATGACTATTCTTCTGAGGCAACAAGTGAGATTACCCTAAGGGTGCATGTGTGCAAAGTATGTTTGATTGCATTCATTTTGTCTTGATATTTAGGTTGTCTACTTGTTGGTTTTATCTTGCCATACACACCTAATTATTAGCATTTGTACAAAAGTAATAAAAAGTGAAAAAAATAAATCCTACACTATTACAACCATATTGAAGTGTATAAAAATATAAAGGCAAAAATAAAATAAGAAGAAGCAAAATGAGCTCTTTCAATTGGGGGAAGAAGTATCCTTCGATTCTGCTCCTGTTGGCCTCCTTCGATTGGAGCTGGCATCAGCAAGGTTATAGCCTTCGATTGGGAGTTGGCGCCAGTGAGGTCATGGCCTTCGATTCTGGCTTTTTGGGGCTTGGAAGTCAGCATGTTGTATCCTTCGACTGGGGCCTGGAAGCAATAGGTTATGCTTTTTGAATGGGCCTGGAATCAGCGTAGGCATGCTTTTTGTTTGGGCCTGTAGGTCAGTGTATTCGAAGTAAGTGTGCCTCTGGATGGGCCTTTCTGCCTTGTTTCCTTCTTCGATTGGGCCAGTGAAATCAGTGTGAGCGTGCCTCTGGCTGGGCCTAGAAATCAGAATGGAAGCCAAAGGCTTTGTTTCATACCTCTTTCCTCTTGTTTCTTTTGTTTGAACTTTTGAACAGCAACATGGCCTAAGGCCATGCTAGTATTTCCTTACAATCATTTTAATAATTAATGCATATTTAGGTAAACAAGAAGCAAACAAAAGGGGGTTAGGTCTGAAAACATATTAAGGAGGTGGAAACGAAAAGAACCAAAGTGTTATGTACATGTTTTGAAACGAAAGGTAAAATTATTTACATACTATGCCATGAAACGAAAGGTTCAAGGGTAAGAGTGACTTACCTTGCTCCAGCCTTGAATGTGAACTCGACCTTGAGAGGTGGCTCTGGGTTCTCCTGGATTCGAAGGGGGGGGGGGGGGGGGGGAACAGTTGTGCTTGGATGCTGGATTCGAAGAAAGAAAGAAACAAGTGTTATGTTTCTTTCCAACTGGATTCGAAGGGATGTAAGGTGTGTGGACTTTTCAGAATCGAAAGAGGGAAATGTTTGGGATTCTGGGTTTGTTTTTTCAATAAGTGTTTGAGAACTTATGAGTTTTGTTGTATTTGAGAAAATTTGGGAGATTCGTTCCTCTGGTCCAAAGATACCCTCTTAGCTTTGCAAATGTTCCTCTATTTATAGCGAAAAGAAAGGACATGTTTGAAGTAGCCAGCCTTGCAAAACAATAACATATGAAAAGAAGAAATGTACAAGTGAGGGGCGTGTTGGCTGGAGATTAGACTTGTGCTTATGGCCCTGCTTTTCATTCAGACAAAATTCAGGTTGAAAGCTGCTTTTATGATAAAAGTACTCCCTATGAAAAGAAAGGGTATGTAGTTGTTGTACCCTAAAATTTTCCCTCTCATTTATCAAGAATTTTCTCACAAGATCTCTTTGATTCAAGACTGCATTAGGGCTTGATCAGCTCAAGACACCTCCTCATGCACTGATGACCAAAATTAGGGTTTGAGTTTGCACAAGTATTTTTGGACTATCAATAATTCATATGACTTTAACGGACCATTATAGACCCCCAATATTACTCATGTCAAATTTCAAGCCTTGGATCACACTTTTGACCAATCAATTGAACAGTTGACCTAAAAATCAGTTGTATTGGGGAAAAAGTCAACCATAGCCAATTTACAGTCAAACTTCATAATTTTTTATCCATATAATCATCTTAGACTCATACGTATCATTTGATCAAGTTTGGACCATAATTCCTCAAGAAATTTGATCAAATCATCAAAAGGGCAAAATGGTCAAAATTAGGGTTTTAACTGGGAAGGGGCAATTTCTGATTTTTGACCTAGAAAATGATCAATTGGTTTGAATCATGATTTCAATAGTTCAATTTCATCATTTTGACCTAATAACATGGTTCAAAACATTGCAAATCCATTAAATTAACATATGAAATTTGCAGTCAACTGATCAAAAGTCAACTGTATACTGAAAAGTCAAACTTTGACTTTTTGGTCAAATTCAAGTGCCAAAGATCATAATTCATCAAAACATGTCAAAATATGAAACTTGTTCATCAAGAAATCAAGAATTTAAGATTTTGTTTTGAAAATATGAAATTTCTTAACTTAGAAAATTTTCTAAGTATAGAAAATTTCTTATTTTTTCTTAACTTTGATCCAAATTTTCACCATGATGCAAAATGATTCAAGAGAAACTTTCAACGTGAAAGTTGTAGATCTCCATGAAATCTACAACTTTTCTTCACACAATTTCTCCTAAAAATTCTTGGATCTCAAGATATAATTTTGTGAATACATGCTCATGAACTAAAAATAACTTAGTGAAATTTTGCCCTAATTAGGCAGATTTTTGACCTAACTTCATGGCAATTTTTCACATGGTTCCAAAGGGAATTTTCAAAAGAAATTCAAAGATGAGTTGTAGAACTCATTGCAAGCTTTCCAAAATTTCCAAGAACTCCTTGAGATCATTCATGAGCAGGGAGAATCAAAGAGATGAAATTGGTGATTTGTCACTTGGATTTCAAGCCATTTTTTGAAGAACATTGGATCCAATCCTCAAGCATGCTGAACAAATCCTACTTTGCAGGCTTGTAACTTGACTTTCACTCCATAATTAAATGTTTTCACAGCTTTTGGAAGCTTTAAGCCAAGCATTCAATTCATTGTACAAGAATAATTCCATTTTTGGGAGAAAGGCAACATTGCCATTTTAGAAAAGCAAGCTTTATGCAAAGTCAGCTTGCATTGAGCCTTGAACTTGTTTCTTCTGCACAAACACACTCCACACAGTCAGAATAAATGTGTTTAAAGGTCTCAGCCCCCTACAAGCTTGGTACTGCACCTTGGAACCATGTTTGCTAGCTTTGCTTCACAAACAAGAAACCAAGCAAACATGTGAGTTTTTGAAATCTGATTTGTTACAAGACTTAATACCTTTTGCTTATAAGTAGACACACTATTTGCAAGTTGACACACGAATTCTAAGACTCCAAAACACTCCCAAACACTTTGCAACTCAGAATCTGCCATAACTTGACAGTTTTGAACCTCACATAGCCATCTCCAAATTCACTCGTGCGTATTGAGTTTTAACCACCCAAACACTTAATATACATCATATCAAAGTGATCCAAACCCCTGTTTCAAGACTGTAGCTCCTCCATCACCATCCACCATTTTCAAATATCAAGCTTGCAGGTTGACTTGAGTAGGGAGATTCAGGGACTTTCAAGACAAAGTAAGGGTTGGAATACACTCAAGGAGGTCCAACCAAGCTAAACAGATCCACAGGCCTTCTCAAAAGCTGCTCAAACTCCATTCACGATTCTAGCTGTAAGAAGTAAAAAATCAAACTTTTATCTCTTTATACAAGCATCATTTGATCCTGATTTGTGAAAACAAGATGTAGATATCCTTGCTCTAAAGCTAACCATGTTCATAGTTTCCATTTATATTAACTGTGTATAGAGAATTTTAGATTTGAAATTTCTGCAAAAATTAGGTTTCAAATTAGGGCCAGTAAAATTAGATCTTATCTTTGACTTTTAGTTTATATAAGTTATATGGTTGAATTCTTGGGAAGAAACACCCCAACTTTCATGTTTGAACTTTCCATTTTTATGGAGAAATGAGGAAGATACAGGTGGTCCGACCATGGCTCAAGGTTGAAGATGAAGTTGCCTTCAGGAAGTAGTTTTTAATATATATTTGTGGTTTTGTTTATATAAACGGGTGTACAGCCACCCCAGTGGTAAGGTAGCGCGCGTAATTGCTAGAGGTCACGGGTTCGAGCCTCAGCGAGCTGCCTTTTGCATTTTCTCACATTTTTTCACTTTTTTTTGTCCCTAGCAGCGCTGGGCTTTTGTTTCATGGGCTTATTGCTTTTTCTAACATCATACACCTTGTTTACTTGTGACACCCCTAGCCCATTATCATTTTATTTATTTATTTTATTCTCATTTTATTTTCTTAAATATATTTTTCTTAATATTAAAAATCATAAAAAAAATTAAAATGATAGATTTATATTTTGGCTTATTTTATTTTATTTTTCTCACAAAAAAATATTTTCATTTAACTATATATATATATATATATATATATATATATATATATATATATATATATATATATATATATATATATATATATATATATATATATATATATATATATATATATATATATATATATATATATATATATATATATATATATATATATATATATATATATATATATATATATATATATATATATATATATATATATATATTTATTAAATAACCTTGTAAATTAAATTAGAACTAGGTTAATATTTATTTTTTCTTCATACCCATTAAATATATTATTTTAATATAAAAAAGACCAAAAATATCTCATAATGCCATATATTATTTTAAAGCCAAAATATATAAAAATACTTTTTCTTAAAAAACTTATTTTCTTTTAATCAAATAGAATTAGGTTTTTATTCAAAAATCTTCTCTTAAATAATTTCTTTTCTTAATTTATTTAAGTTAATTTTGACTTATTTATTTTCTAATTAGGTTTAAGTTAAAGCTTTTTCACATAAAAAACCAAACAAAAATCTTCTTTGCATTCACATATTCTTGCATATTTATTTCATCTTGTATATTCCAATTCTTGTATAAATTCAATTTAGTTGTAATAGATTAATTAGGTTTATATTATTGTAATCCCAATTCATAAACTGTATACCCCCCTCCCACAAGTGTTGTAATAGCGTAGTAACTTTAAATTTTGCAATTTATCGCTTTTACATAATATGCTAGTAATTAGGGTTTGCATGGGAAGATGAAAATCAATCAAATAGAAAACCCTAATTCAAGACAAAAACAAACATGAAAATGACACACTTGCACACAAGCACCCCTAGGGTTATTCCACCTGGTTGCCTTATACAAAATGACCATATTTTGCATGTAAGGTGTCTTAGCAAAAACAAACAAATACAAGATCATAGTCCCTCGATGACGCTATCTAAGTTGCCTTACAAATGATCTTAGTCCCTCAAAAACAATGCTAAGATACCTTGCAACATTGCTAATCATGGTTATACGATGACCCACACCAATCCCGTTTACATCCAAAGATAGGGTTGCTTACCAAATCAATGGTAAGACAACAATGTCAAAGGAAAAGAAAATGAACAAGAAAGACATTTGAGTAGGTAGATTGCTCCTAATTTACTTGCTCCATTTTAAAACAAACATCCTTGCTATTTTCAAAGCAAACACCTACACATTTCAAAATATCTTACAAACTTGAAAACATTTTCAAAAGTTTAACATCTTTGTATACATTCTTACGAACGAGAATCATTATAAAGATTTCCTAAACAATGGCCTCTTTACAAAATACTTTCAAAAACCACACAAAACATAATTTTCAAAAAAAAGCAAGTGATCTAGCAAGTAACTAAGAGCCCATGGAAAACCATGGATGAAAAGGGTGCTAATACCTTCCCTTTTCATAATCTACCCCCTGAACTCAAGAAACAATCTCAAAGGTCTTTCCTGTGCTTTTTCACCTTTCCTTTTTGGATAAAAGAAAAGTTGGTGGCGACTCTTGCTAACCGCAACATTTGCGATCAAACGCAAAATAATCAAGTCAATTCTCCCACTGTATCATAGTAGTCTTTTTCTATTTTAACCAATAATAGTATTATCCAAAAGCCAAAGTTTAAAACCTTTGTACAAGCCTCTGATTATATAAAGATTTGGAAGCAACATAGCCTGTCAAGTAGCTGGTCATGAGATTCCCTCAGATTTGCTTCAAACAAAACCTGCTTCGAATGGTTCAGCTTGGATTCGAAGGAAGCTGATTCGAAGGGAATAAAAGCTCCAATCGAAGCTTTGTATGTAGGACGCTTCTGTCAAATCAAAAGTTTGCCTTCCCATGGTCATATGTGGCCAAACGAAAAAACGTACGTGGGAGGGCCCTGTCTTGTGACTGTTTAGCACGAGGGAAGTTCCTAGCTTCTAAATCGAAGGGCGCCCTTTCAAGGGAAGCAAGAACTTAGTCAAATCTTGTATGAAGATATCTCTTGGCTCAAACGAAGCTTATATGAAGCAAAGTCTGCAAGAGGCCCTTGGTGCAAGTGGATTCGAAGGATGCATAGAGATGGTTACTTTGTCCCATCGAAGCTTGTCCATACGAAACAAACATGCAGGCATCATATGCCCAATCGAAGCAGGCTTGCGGGAAGCATGTGCCCAAATCGAAGCAGGCTTGCAGGCAGCTAATTTTGAGCAATCGAAAGAGGCTTGTAGACAGCAAAACTTGTCCAATTGAAGTAGGCTTGCAGGCAACACGCTTGGTGAATCGAAAGGTTTTCCTTGCACGGGGCACATGTGGCCAGCATGTCATGGAATTCGATTGCAAGCATGCAGGCATCACACTTGTCCAATTGAAAGGCTGAATCGAAGGAGGCCTATTTTTCTCTAAATTTTTCAAAATGTTATTTTTATCTGTTTTCTCCCTTTTTGATAGTTTCCTTTTAATCTTGGTACTAGAAAATCCCAATGCACTTGTGCAAGCTTGAACCCTGAGAATCCTTGTGAGGAAGGCCTTGAGAATTGAGAGGGAAAATTTTAGGGTACAACAGCTGCCTCTGTTCAATCTTCTTACATCTGAAGAGTTAGATTGGCGAATCTGCCATTCGTGACTTGAAGGTGGAAGATGATTGAACACTAGAGTGCCCAGAAATTTGCACTTGATGATGTGGTGGTTGATTATGTAGGTATTGGGCTTAAAGATGCCATTTGGTAAGATGATAGAGATTTGTCAGGGATGGGCTTATAGATGCCATCCAAAGGTGTTTTTGTTGTGAGCAAGCGAGCAACTAGGAGCAATCTACCTACTCAAAAGGTCTTAGATGTTCTTTTCCTCCTCCTTTAGATGTTGCTATCTTACCATTGATTTGGTAAGAAGCCTCCATCGTTGGATGTGAAGGGACGGGCGTGGGGCATTTGTATAGTCATAGAAGGCAACCCATGGGACATTTTAGCAATGTCGTTTTAGGGACTAGATCGTTTACCAAAGGCAACATCAAGGGTCATCGAGGGACTATGATCTTTTATCGAGGGTCTTTGCTAAAATGCCCATGTTCGAGGGACATGACTATTTTTCCGAGGCAATAAGTGAGATTACTCTAAGGGTACATGTGTGCAAAGTGTGTTTGATTGCATGAATTTTGTCTTGATTTTTAGGTTGTCTACTTGTTGGTTTTATCTTGCCATACACACCTAATTACTAGCATTTATACAAAAGTAATAAAAAGTGAAAAAAATAAATCCTACACTATTACAACCATATTGAAGTGCATAAAAATATGAAGGCAAAAATAAAACAAGAAGAATAAAAATAAGCTCTTTCGATTGGGGGGGGGGGGAGAATTATCCTTCGATTCTACTCCTGTTGGCCTCCTTCGATTGGGGCTGGCATCAGCAAGGTTATGGCCTTCAATTGGGAGTTGGCGCCAGTGAGGTCTTGGCCTTCGATTCTGGCTTTTTGGGGCTTGGAAGTCAGCATGTTGTATCCTTCGACTGGGGCCTGGAAGCAGTAGGTTGTGCCTTTCGACTGGGCCTGGAATCAGTGTAGGCATGCTTTTCGTCTGGGCCTGTAGGTCAGTGTATTCGAAGCAACTGTGCCTCTGGCTGAGACTTTCTGCCTTGTTGCCTTCTTCGATTAGGCTAGTGAAATTAGTGTAAGCGTGCCTCTGGCTCGACCTAGAAATCAGAATGGAAGCTAAAGGCTTCGTTTCAAACCTCTTTCCTCCTGTTTCTTTCGTTTGAACTTTTGAATAGCAACATGGCCTAAGGCTATGCTAGTATTTCCTTACAATAATTTTAATACTTAATGCATATTTAGGTAAACAAGAAGAAAACAAAAGGGGTTAGCTCTGAAAACATATTAAGGAGGTAGAAACGAAAAGAACCAAAGTGTTATGTACATGTTTTGAAACAAAAGGGAAAATTATTTACATACTATGCCATGAAACGAAAGGTTCAAGGGTAAGAGTGACTTACCTTGCTCCATACTTGAATGTGAGTTGGACCTTGGGAGGATGCTCTGGGTTCTCCTGGATTCGAAGGGAGGGTCCAACAACTGTGCTTGGATGTTGGATTCGAAGGAAGAAAGAAACAAGTGTTATGTTTCTTTCCAACTGGATTCAAAGGGATGTAAGGTGTGTGGACTTTTCAGAATCGAAAGAGGGAAATGTTTGGGATTATGGGTTTGTTTTTTCAACAAGTGTTTGAGAACTTATGAGTTTTGTTGTGTTTGAGAAATTTTGGGAGATTCATTCCTCTGGTCCAAAGATCCTCTCTTAGCTTTGCAAATGTTCCTCTATTTATAGAGAAAAGAAAGGACATGTTTAAAGTAGCCATCCTTGCAAAACAATAAAATATGAAAACGAAGAAAGGTACAAGTAGGGGCCCTGTTGGATGGAGATTAGACTTATGCTTCTGGCCCTGCTTTTCGTTCATACAAAATTCAGGTTGGAAGTTGCTTTTGTGATAAAAGTACTCCCTATGAAAAGAAAGGGTATGTAGCCTTTTGCTTTTTTAACCAAGAATATTATTATCCAAAATACAAAGTTTAATTCCTTTGTACAAGCCTCTGATTATATAAATATTTGGAAGCAACATAGCCTATCAAGTAGGTGGTCATGAGATTCCCTCAGATTTTCTTCAAACGAAACCTGTTTTGAATGGTTCAGCTTGGATTCGAAGGAAGCTGATTCGAAGGGAATCAAAGCTCCAATCGAAGCTTTGTATGTTGGTTGCTTATGTCCAATCGAAAGTTTGCCTTCCCATGGTCATATGTGGCCAAACGAAAGAACGTACATGAGGGGGGGGGGGGGGGGGGGGGGGGCTGTCTTGTGACTGTTTAGCATGAGGGAAGTTCCTAGCTTCTGAATCGAAGGCCGATCTTTAAAGGGAAGCCTGAACTTAGTCAAATCTTATATGAAGATATCTCTTGGCTCAAACGAAGCTTGTATGAAGCAAAGTCTGCAAGATGCCCTTGGTGCAAGTAGATTCAAAGGATGCATGAAGATGGTTACTTTGTCCCATCGAAGCTTGTCCAAACGAAACAAACATGCAGGTAGCATATGCCCAATCGAAGCAGGCTTGCAGACAGCATGTGCCCAAATCGAAGCAGGCTTGCAGGCAGCTAATTTTGAGCAATCAAAGGAGGCTTGTAGACAATAAAACTTGTCCAATCGAAGCAGGCTTGTAGGCATCACGCTTGGTGAATAGAAAGGTTTTCCTTGTAGAGGGCACGTGTGGCCAGCATGTCATGGCCTTCAATTGCAAACATGCAAGAAGCACACTTGTCCAATCAAAAGGCTGAATCGAAGGAGGCCTATTTTTCTGCAAATTTGTAAAAATATTTTTATTTGTTTTCTCCCTTTTTGACAGTTTCCTTTTAATCTTGGTACTGGAAAATCCCAATGCACTTGTGCAAGTTTGAACCCTGAGAATCCTTGTGAGGAAGGCCTTGAGAATTGAGAGGGCAAATTTTAGGGTACAACAATAATAAAGCTTGCATGTAAGTGATCCAACGGGACATAATCGTACACTATTAATCCCTAATTTTTGCCTGGACCGCCTTTTCAGGTTTTCAATCCACCAGGATACCCTTTTTTTCCCAAGCCGCCCTTTCATGTTTTCAACTTGCCGGATGTACAATCTTTTGTATATATCCCTAATTTTTGCCTGAACCCTTTTGGTTCGCCTGGATGCCCTTATTTTTTCCTAGTTATGTCAACCTCGCGGGTCATTCTTATGCATAGTATTTTTTTACTATGTCCACGTTCACAGGGTGCGGGAAATCTTCGCCATCCATAGTGGTTAGCATGATAGTGCCGCCCGAGAATACTTTCTTAACGACAAATGGCCCTTCATAGGTGGGAGTCCATTTTCCCCTAGGATCGCCTTGTGGTTGAATGATATGCTTTATTTCTAAGTCACCAGCCTGGTATACTCTATGCTTGGTCTTATTGTTGAATGCCTTGATCATACGTTTTTGATACATCTGACCATGACAGATAGCAGCCAGCCTTTTCTTGTCAATTAGATTCAACTGATCCAACCTAGTCTGAATCCATTCATCTTCGTCTAAGTCTGCTTCTTTCATAATCATGAGAAGGGATTTGGACTTCGACAGGCAGGACAACTTCCATACCATAGAATAGAGAGAATGGGGTTGCCCCAGTTGATGTTTTCTCCTAAGTAAGATAGCCGTGAAGAGAAAATGGTAACATCTCATGCCAGTCTTTGTAGGTCACCACCATCTTTTGCACAATCTTCTTTATATTTTTGTTTGCGACTTCCATTGCACCATTCATTTTAGGTATGTATGGAAAATAATTGTGATGCTTGATCTTGAACTGTGTGCAGAGTTCAGTGATCATAGTGTTATTGAGATTGGTACCATTGTCAGTGATGATCCTCTTAGGGATGCCATACCAACGGATGAGGTTGTGCTTGATGAATCGAGCCACAATGTTCTTGGTAACTGAGGCAAACGAAGTTGCTTCTATTGGCGACAAGAATGAAACAATGTCCATTAGTGGTAGTAGGCTTTATTTCTATGATCATATCAATGCCCCACATTGCAAATGGCTAAGGAGCAGTCATAACATTCAAAGGAACTGGAGGCACATAAATCTTATCATCATAAATTTGGCACTTACGGCAAGTCCTCGAGTGGAGGTAACAATCGGTTTCCATGTTCGACCAATAGAAGCCAGCTCTCATAATCTTCTTGTCCGTAGTATGTCCACTAGAGTGAGTACCAAAGATGCCTTCGTGCATGTTCTCCATAATTTTCTCTGCTTCCTTCTTGTCCATACAACGAAGTAGGGTTGAATCAAGGTTGCGCCTGTATAGAATCCCATTGCTCAGGAAGAACTTGGCAGAGAACCTTTATAGGAATTTCTTGTCGTTGATTAACGCCCCTTCGGGATACTCTTGAGCTTTGAGATATCTTTTCATTTCATGAAACCAAGACTTCTCTTCTACACCATCAGTGTCAATCTCATAGAAGTGCACTGGTTCGTCAAATCTTTCTACAGTAATTCTAAGAGCTTCGTTGTCCCATCTGACCTTGAACATGGATGACATGGTAGCTAAAGCATCTGCCAACTGATTTTCTTCCCTCGGGGTATGTTCAAAGGTAACCTCTTCAAAGCACGAGATCAAGGTTAGCACGAGTTCTTTGTAAGGGATAAGATTAAGATGTTTTGTATCCTACTCTCCTTTAATTTGACTGACCACCAAAGCCGAGTATCCATATACACTTAAGAATTTGATTCTTAGGTCAATAGCAGCTTTAAGACCCAAGATGCACGCTTCGTACTCTGCCATGTTGTTGGTACAGTCAAAGCAAAGTCTGGCAGTGAAAGGCGTATGGAAACCTTCAGGGGAAATGATCACAACACCAATTCTGTTACCCAATGCGTTGGAAGCTCCATCAAAAACCATAGTCCATCAGGATCCTTTCTCAGGTCCTTTATACAGTCCAGTTTTTTCACAATCTGTAATCAGCATGATATTCTCATCCGGAAATTCAAAGTTTATAGATTGGTAGTCATCCATAACTTGATGCGCCAAATGATATGCCAATACACTTCCTTTGATTTATTTTGGTGTAGTATGCTGGATATCGTATTCAGTTAAGATCATTTGCCATCGGGCTATCCTTCAGGAGAGATTAATATAGTAGTATGAGTCAACATGTATTGTCTTAGTCGGCGAGCAGCCCATGCCAAAACACAACAAGTTTTCTCGAGTAGTGAATATCTTGTTTTACAGTTGGTAAATTTTTTACTAAGGTAGTATATTGAATGCTCTTTTTGACCAGACTCGTCATACTTCCCCAGCACACACCCCATTGATTTCTCCAACACAGTTAAGTACATGATCAGAGGTCTTCCTTCAATTGGTGGCATCAGGATTGAAGGCTCTTGTAAGTATTCTTTGATCTTTCCAAATTCTATTTGGCAGTCATCATTCCATTTTACTACCTGATCTTTCTTCAGTAACTTGAAGAGTGGCTCGCAAGTAGCAGTTAAGTGAGAGATGAATCGGGCAATGTAATTGAGTCGTCCCAAGAAACCTATGACCTCCTTCTTAGTGCGGGAGCTGGCATTTCTTGGATAGCTTTAACTTTTTCAGGATCAACCTCAATACCTTTTCCACTGACAACGAAGCCTAGGAGCTTTCTAGACCTTACCCCGAAGATGCACTTGTTGGGATTCAACCTCAGCTTGTATTTCTTCAGCCTTTCAAACAGTTTCTGCAAATGAACAAGGTGATATTCCTTAGTTTGAGACTTGGATATCATATCATCAACATAGACTTATATATCATGATGAATAATGTCATGAAATAAAGCTACCATATCCTGTTGGTAAGTTGCGCATGCGTTCTTTAGCCCAAAAGGCACGACCTTATAACAGAAAGTGCTCTACTGTGTGACAAAAGTGGTTTTTTCCATGTCTCTAGGCTCCATTTTGATTTAATTATAACCCTAGAAGCCATCCATGAAGGAGAACACCTTGTTTTTAGCAGTGTTGTCAACCAAGACATTAATATGTGGTAGTGGGAAGTCATCTTTAGGGCTTGCCCTATTTAAATCCATGTAGTCTACACACATACGGACCTTACCGTCTTTCTTCGGCACTAGAACAACATTTTTAACCCATTGGGGATACGATGTTACTGCCAAGAAACCTAAATTGAATTGTTTCATTACCTCATCCTTGACTTTCTCTGACATATCAGGGCGCATGCGACGAACCTTTTGTTTGATCGGAGACCAACCTTCTTTCATTGGCAGCCGATGAACCACAATATCACTGTCGGGCCCTGGCATGTCTTCATATGACCAAGCAAAGACCTTAACATATTCGTGTAACATTTGAACCAATCTACTCTTGACACTTTCTTCCAGGTTGGCGTCAATCTTGACTTCTTTCTTATCTGCCTCAGTACCCAAATTTATCACTTTGATCGATTCTTCGTGCGGTTGGATGGCCTTTTCCTCTTGTATCAGGAGTCTGTCGAGTTCTCCAGGTATCTCATAATCTTCTTCACCTTCATATTCAGCTTGATAGATTGGATTTTCAAAGTCATAAATGGAAATAGCATAAATATTGTCAACAAGATCTGGAGTGGATGTGGATTTGCAAGTGTGTGTATGCATGTAAGGTCACATGGCCTTTTGAAAATGCAGTAAAGTAAAAGAAAGACAAGGAGCACAAAATTTGAATGCAAAATCGTCCAATGTTTTCATTAAATAAGCATATGATATATGAAATGACAACCCTTAATAAATAGACCATTGTGCCCCGGGCAAGGCACAAGGTTTAAAGTCATTGGTTTAAAGTCATTGTTAGATTAGTAGGGGATATTTGGAAGTTGTCCCCAAATAGTGCGGCCCCCATCTTCTACAACAACCCTAGCATCCTCCAGGGAGGCCATTCTTGGTGTGTCATTGGAAATCTTAGGAGTAACAGCTTTAGCAAAAACAATCGTTGGAGGAATTACTTCAAATGTCTGGCAGAGGGTTTCAATGAATTCGCTATCCATTTCAACGTATTTGAAAGAATTAAAATGACTGACCGTATATGTTAGAACATAATTTAGTTCTACATCCCAGTAAGAGTTTTGATGATAACAAACACATGATTTAAAGAACAAATATGCTCGCTAATAAAATTATCTTTACATGCAGGAAGTTCTGATGTGAAAAAGATGTCCTGATGCAACTAGAAGTTCTGCTAGAACATCACTAGAAGTTCTGATTATGCAAGCACAAAAGTTGAGAGTACCATACAAGATTCAGACGCATCAAATCTGTGTGACACGCTTATATGAAGAAGTTCTGTTACAACTTCTGAATGCACCAGCGTTGTGAAACAGAATCTCTGATACTCTGATTTGCAAAGTTCTAATACAAGCTGTAAATGACTCTCAATGGTAATATTCATCCTCTGATGTGAGAAGCTCTGAAGCGTTACAATTCCATCAATGCAAGATCATAAGTAACAACTACAAACCGACAAGGATCTCCGGGTTTGGAAAGCTCATTAACTCATGTTATGGACATACCAAAAGTATCTTCTTATGTCACTATTACATGGCCTATATAAAGCAGAAAAAAAAGAAGATTTCGGGTGATGAACTACTGCACACAAAAAGAAGAACTCACGTGAAAAGTCAGTAACGCAACAATCATTCTTCATCCTCAACGATCAATATTAAACTGTGTAAAACATCACTGTTAAATGATAATGTTTATTATAAACACCATTGTACACATTTATTCAATTAACTGTTTAGTGAATTTCCTTGAGAAAACCGGGTTGTGGTTTTGGACTCAAGAAGACTTTGATAGTTGTCAAAGTAGATTTGTAATCAAGTTTGATTAGTGAATTAAGACCTCGTTGGAGAGAGGCGAAATCACCTTGGCGGGTGGACTGAAGTAGTTTGAGTTCAAACGAACCAGGATAAAAATAAACGTGTTCTTTACTCCATTGATTTTTAAGATTCCAATTCACCCCCCTTCTTGTGTTTTTCAATTCTTCAATTGGTATCAGAGCACCTGGATCTGGGTGCAAACACTTAACCGTGTCAGAAAAAGATCCAAGGAGGAAAAACACTATGATGGGAACAAGTCAGAACATCAGCAGTAACCCTCCAATATTTGACGATGAAAAATTTGACTACTGGAAAGATATGATCAGAAGTTTCTTCCTATCTTATGACGTTGACCTCTGGGATATGGTAACTGATGGATACATACATCCTGTTGATGAAAGCGGTCAGAAGATTGACAGAAAAAGGATGACAGATCATCAAAAGAAAGACTTCAGAAATCATCACAAGGCCAAAATGATTCTCTTGAGTTCCATCTCATATTTAGAGTATGAGAAGATCACAAACAGAGAGACAACTAAAAACATGTTTGATTCTCTAAGAATGACGCATGAAGGCAACATGCAAGTAAAAGAAACCAAAGCCCTTGCACTCATTCAGAAGTATGAAGCCTTAAAAATGGAAGAAGATGAAACAATTGAAACAATGTTCTCTAGATTTCAAATTCTGGTGGCTGGGCTAAAGGTGCTGGACAAAGGGTACTCAACTGCTGATCATGTAAAGAAGATCATCAAAATTTTACCAAAACAATGGAGACCCATGGTCATCGCTCTCAAACTGGCATAAGATCTGAACATAATATCTCTAGAAGAACTTGTCATCTCTCTCAGAAGCCATGAGATAGAGTTAGAAGATGATGAGCCTCAGAAGCAAGGTAAGTCACTTGCTATGAAATCTAACAACTATGAAACCAAATTTTTGCAGGCAAAAGCGGAAGCAGAAAACTCTGGAGAATCCTCGTCAGAAGAAGATGAACTGTTCTTTCTATCCGTAAGAATTAATCAGCTATGGAAGCACAAACAGAAGAATTTCAGAAACTCCAGAAGAACATGAAATGACTCTGAGCAATCTTCTGGATACAGAAAATCCAGTAACAAAATCATTACCTGCTATGAATGCAATAAACAAAGTCACTACAAAAGTGATTGTCCAATGCTTCAGAAGGAGAAACATAAAAAGGAAGTTCGTTAAGGAGAAGAAGAAAAGTCTCATGGCAACATAGGATGACTCTGAATCTTCTGAAGAAGGAACAAAATTAGAAGATGAACAACCCAATATAGCTCAAACAGATAACTTATCAAATGTCTCAGAATCCTCTGAATCAGAATCATAATCAGAATCAGACTCAGAGTCACAAGAGGTATTTTCTAACTTTTCTAGATCCTAATTAGAGGAGATTCTATCAGAAATTCTAGAAAGGTATCAGAAGCTTTGAGTCATAAACAAGAACCTAAAAAAGGATCTAGTTTCTGACTCTGAAGAAACTAAGAATCTGAGACTAGAAAACTCTGAGTTGAAAGAAAAGGTTTTTAAACTTGAAAATGATTTACAAAATACTCAGAAGGTAACTGTCTCAGAAGTTCCTAGCAATCCTGATACAATCATAAAGGAATATGATCACAGTTTTCAGAAATTCCTTGCTAAAAACATAGATAAAAGCAAGATGGCTTCAATGATCTATGGAGTTAACATAAATGGAAGAACAGGTATAGGATACAAAGGTAAAGTATCCCAACCTAAGAAAGTTAAGGATCTGGTTATCAAATGCACTCCTCTTTATTCTCACTTCACTACTGGGCAAACACATGATATAAAACATACTGGTAAGGCGTTTTATACTAAACCAAAATTCAAACAGAATTTTGGAAACTCTAACAATCATGGATCCAAAAAGATATGGGTACCAAAAGACAAAATCATCTATGTTGCAGATATTTTTAACAGCAAGGTTGAAACACCACTATTACCACCTGGACTCTGGATGCTCTCTACACATGGAGGAAAGAAAGCATATGTTCCAAAGCCTGGAACTTAAAAGATTCGCAGGTTTCAGAGGCAATCAGAAACACAAGGTTACTGACTCTGAAACTATTAGAAACAAGAATGAAAATATAGCATCAGAAGCTCTCTAAAGTATCTCAGATGTATCCAGAAGAGGATGTCACCCCTTTTCAAGAAACTTCTGTCAGAACAAGCCAAATCGAGTCTTTACCACTTTTTGATTCTTGACAAAAAGGGGGAGAATGAAGAATATTTTGACTCTTATCAGAAGATCTTCAGGGAAGTATTTTAGTTTCTCATTATCTGAGTATTCTACTTAGGGGGAGCCTTTTAATTTTTGTTCTTTATATTCCATCAAAATATACTAGTTTTTCTCATCATCAAAAAGGGGGAGATTGTTAGAACATGATTTAGTTCTACATCCCAGTAAGGGTTTTGATGATAATAAACACATGATATAAAGAACAAATATGCTTGCTAATAAAAGTATCTTTACATGTAGGAAGTTCTGATGTGATAAAGATGTTCTGATGCAACTAGAAGTTCTACCAGAACATCACTAGAAGTTCTGATTATGCAAGCACAGAAGTTGAGATTACCATGAAAGATTCAGACACATCAAATCTATGTGACACGCTTATATGAAGAAGTTCTGTTACAACTTCTGAATGCACTAGCGCTGTGAAACAGAATCTCTGATACTCTGATTTGCAAAGTTCTGATACAAGCTGTAAAGGACTCTCAACAGTAATATTTATCCTCTGATGTGAGAAGCTCTGAAGCGTTACAATTCCATCAATGCAAGATCATAAGTGTGATACGGTGGGAGAACTAACTTTAGGTTTTGCGTTTCTTCGCAAATTTCGCGGTTTAGCAAGAGTCGCCACCGACTTTTATTTTATCCAAAAGGAAAGGTAAAAAAGCACAGGAAAGACCTTTGAGATGTTTTCTTGAGTTCGGGAGGTAGATTATGAAAAGGGAAGGTGCTAGCACCCTTTTCATCCATGGTTTTCCATGGGCTCTTAGTTACTTGCTTAGATCACTTGCTTTGCTTTTGGAATTGTTTAAAATGGTGCTTTGTGTTTGGTGTGATTTTGAAAGTATTTTGAAAAGAGGCCTTTCGTTTAGACAACCTTTGTAATGATTCTTGTTCGTGAGAATGCATACAAAGATGTTTGTCTTTTGAAAAATGTTTCAATGTTTTTGAAAGGTGTTTGGAAATGTTTTGAAATGTGTGTGTTTGTTTTTGAAAATAGAAAGGATTGTTTGGAAGAGAGCAAGTAACTAAGAACTATCTACCCTACTCAAAATTATTTCTTGTACATTTTTATTCCTTTGATGTTGTTGACCTACCATTGTTTTGGTAGACAACCCTATCTTTGGATGTTAAACGGGACGGGCGTGGGTCATCGTATGACCATGATAGCAATGTTGCCAAGTATCTTTAGCATTTTGAGAGACCAAGATCATTTGTTTTAGGAAACCTTGTCTAGCATCATCGAGGGACTATGATCTTTTGTTTTATTTTGTTTTGCCAAGATATCTTGCATGCATACCATGGCCATTTTTGTTTAGGAAACCAAGTGGGTGAAACCCTAGAGGGTGCTTGTGTGCAATGTGTGTCATTTTACATGCATTTGTTTGTCTTGTATTAAGTCATTCTATTTGTTTGTTTTTGGTCTTATCATGCAAAACCCTAATTTACTACACATGGTATAAATATGATAAATTGCGTAAAAGTAAACTAAACTATTACAACAATTATTATGGGAGGGGGATACAAGTTTTTGAATGGGGATATTTACACAAAATAAAACCCTAAAATACTATTACAACCCAATTGAATATTTGCAAATTAAATAAATATACGAATATTAAAAATGCAATAAAAATGTAAATATGTAAAAAATGTTTTGTATTTAATTTTTTGTATGAGAGAATTAATTATTTAAGCCCTAAAAATAAGAAAAATAATATTGTTATTTTTGAAAGGGGTAAAACCCTAGTTTTCAAATAAAATAAAAAATATGTTCTATATTTATTTTATTTTGTCCATTTTTGTACAAGAAATAATAAATAATATTATTAACAAATATTAAAAATTTAAAATATGTATGAAAATAAAATTTTATGTGTATGAATAATAAAAATAAAAATGCATGGTATTTTTAAATGTATTTACTATTTATTTAAGAAAATAAAGTTCTATTTATTTATATAAAACTATTTTTATATGTGGAAAAAAAATAATAAACATAAAAATAAAAATTGCAAAAAAATTAAGAAAATATTTTTGTGATTTTTTAATGTTCAGAAAAAAATAAATAAAGTCAATAAACATAAAAAATATGAGAAAATATACAAAATATAAAAAATATACAAAGGGGGTGCAAATAGTAGTCAGGGGGGTGTGGAAAACAAAACAAGCAGGCCCAAGGCGCACCAGGCCCAAGACACTTCATCCCTGTCCTCTAGCTTCCATTTGCACGCTGTTGTACCCCAATTTTTGCCCCTAAGATTCCTGTATCATATCATATCAACTCGATCATAACAAGATCACATTAGGGTTGGTTCTTCCTCTTTTTTCCTATCTTTAAGTTTGCTCTTGAGGAATCTCCAAGCACCTTGGTTGTGTATTTTGTATATATGTTGTTGACTAACTTCTAATCATAATACAAAAAATATTTGTCTTTGTCTTTGTATATTTTTGTTTTGTAGGTACCAAGTCGAAGCATCTGACAAATAAGGATTTCTGGTATTATTTTCCTAAAATCTCTATTTGCAAAGAAAAAGAATTAAAATTTTTCATTTTTTTCACTGATGCAATCGATTGCTCTTAGAGTGCAATCGATTACACATAGTGCATTTTGCGCCATTTTTGAAAAAATACACTGTGCAAATCGATTTGCACAGTGTAAAATTTGAAAAAAAATCAGCATTTTAAACTTGTCAAAATTTTGGCTCCAATTTTCCTTCACTTTTGAAAGATGTATCATTAATTCAAATTTTAGTGTCAATCTTTCATTTTTTAAAAATGAATTATCATTAATTCAAATTTTGGCTCTAATATTTGAAAGAATTATCATTAATTCAAATTTTGGCTCTAATATTTGAAAGAATTATCATTAATTCAAAATTTGGCTCTAATTTTTGAAAGAGTTATCATTAATTCAAATTTTGGCTCCAAGAATCAATTATCAAATTACCACTAATCCCAATCCTAAAACTCTATAAATAGAGCTCTCATTTCATTCAAATTTCAAGCTTTGATAGCCAAATCCACCTTGCTAAAAAATCTCTCAATTCTCTCCATCTACCAAATTCACTCAAAGCTCCATTTTCAAAAAAGTTAGTAAGCTTTGCATTAAAGCTTACTAATCTTTGAGCTAAACCTTCATCCAAACACTTTTTATTCATCAATTCTCTACATCCAAGCTTGGTCAATTGATTCTTGTGGTTGAATTGAAGCAAATTCTTGAAGTTGTTTTGATAATTCTCTAGATCTACCTTTGGTAAGTTGGATAATTAATCTTTCACAATGTGATCTCTTGGTGATCTTTGGGATTGATTCTTTGAGCATTATTTTTTGATTTCAATGGTGTTATTTTCTCATAATTTGATGAAATTTTCGTGCTCAAGTGGATCCATGATCATAAGGTGTTTGATGGAAAGTTTGAACAAGAAATTGCTCTTTTAAAATGCTATTTTTGCTATTGTTACTGTGTGCAATTGATTTGCACTAAGTGTAAATCGATTGCACAAGCAATTTCACGCAAATTTTTGAAAACTGTACTGTGTAAATTGATTTATATAGTAGTGCAAATCGATTTACACCAGTACAAAATGCACTTTTTGCCTTGTTTTGGGGCAGCTTCGATCTAAAATGCTTTTTCTACTCACTCCTTTTGATTGTTGGTTTGGATTGCAATTTTAAATGTCCAATTTGTCTTTAAACTCAATGGACTTTGTGATGTAGATGAAGTTGGATATATGTTCATCAATTCAAATCTACCTAAGAGTGAATTATTTAATTCATTTTTGGTGCTTTGGATTAATGATATGTTTAGTGCTTTAATCCATCTAGAGGAGTGGTTGAATTTAAAGATGAAAGAATTTTGAAATGGTGATCCAAATTAGCTTATGATTCCCCTCCCTCTTCATCTTATCCCTTTCTTTTTTTAATTGTGCTACATGTTAAGGGATGGTGATCTCTATATCATTTATCCAAACATGAAGTACATAGATTGCTATTGATCGGCCTCAAAATAGGTGTGACTTCTACATAAGTCCACTTACGATTGCTTAAAATAGCACTAAATTTTATCCGGATTAGAATAAATGATCATTCGTGGCCCAAACTTATGATTACAAGCCCAAGTATGTTAATTTGATCTCTTTGATCCAATAACCTTGAGATTCATTGTGTGGAGGCTTTGGTTCTACCAATCCTCTAATAGATCTACAACACCTTTGGTCAACGCGGATCTCTTAAACATCATTGATCATTACATGTTGCCTTATGAGAATTCCAAAATGGATGATATACTTGACAAAAAGCAAATGCAACTTGTTGTGTGGAGGCTTTGGTTCTACCAATCCTCTAATGAGTTCCAAATGCAAGTTTCAAGATGGTCATCCAACTAACCACTAATTACTAACAATTAACTTTACTTTACGCTTTTATTTTCATGTTTTATGTACCATTTACTTTTAGCATTTTACATTTCATGCTATTTTCATCTTTGCTCACTTGAGCATTTACTTTTATGTCATTTTTATTTTGCTCACTTGAGCTTTTCTTTCTTTTTAAAGACACTTAATAATCAACATGAACCATAAAAATCATTAATGATACTTGGACTACATGGTTACTATCCTTTGCATTATGGAGTGATGGACTTCTTGGACTTAGGATTAGAGACCTTGGCCTATCTTGGAGACTTTGTGACTTTATTTGATATTTTGTCTGGAGTTCTTGAGGTTTACCTCAAGACATTGGTTTGTTTGTTTGTTTTGTGTGCAGGTTATTGTGATTACATACTTTGTTTGTAATATGGAATTCATCCGCATACAGTCGTTACTCTGCCCATTTTTTTCGAAGACTTAATGCACTTGAAGTTTGGTTCTCTCAAGAGGTCTAGTATCTTTGCTTGCTTGTTTTCAATCTAAAGAATGGGAATTCTATATTGACTCATAATGTCAAGTATTGGCTTCTTGTTGGTTAGATGGTTCTTATCCCTAGATTTTACCTTATGATTTAGGATAGCCTCTTCTTTTCCTCCCATCTTCTTTAATTTCAAAAATCTTCTCCCTCCTTTAAAAAAAAACTCTTCTTATTTTGAAAGTTGAAACATTTTCATAATAAACTTGGACTTAGGTCCATGCATCTTCGAAACATTTTCATAAATAAATTTCAATCAATTTAATAATACCTTTACCTTTTTTTTGTGAGAAGACTAAAAGTCAATCAATCTCATTTCAAACCATTTTGCCACTTTGGCTTTTATCTTTAAACTTTTCTCAAAAGATTAGACTCTTGTCAATCCTTGTAGTGATGCAAACAACTATACTTCTACAATATGTAGTGAAGTGAGATATTTTCCACTTGGGTGTTGAGTGAGGCATTGTTGATTTTAAAATCCAAGCCATATCCTCCACTCTGAGATGATGCAAATTCTCCTTTATCATGATTCTGGGTAGTAAGTATGTTTTTTCACACGAACAATTGCGATGATGTCTTATCTCATAAAATCAACCAACACACTTGTGTTTCAAATTTTTAAAAGAGGAACTACGTGTACACTGATCCCCTATTGCATGAAAGGTGGTACATAGGCACTAAAGGTTCGCAACCGCGGCGGGTGCAAAAATCATAAAAAAAATATTTCTCTTCTCGCCTCCACCATCCATTTTTTATATAACATATTTTTATAGCAAAAAATATACAGATTTTTCAAAGAGGTTCCTGCGGAGTACCGTAGATGTTTAGGGTGCTAATACCTTACCTTTGCATAACCAACCCCCTTACCTTGAATCTTTCCCCCTCTTTTTGGGTTATTCGTTCTTTTCCCATTCCTTTGAAAACAATAAAGCACGGTGGCGATTTTAATTTTGATTTGTATAAAGTCTAGTCAATCCAATGGCTTAGTCTTGCACATTTCTACCGCTACAGAAAAAATGGCGACTTCACTGGGGAGAGATTAACCTCTTGCTGGTCCATCCCTAAGTGGGTTAAACCTATCTTTATTTATATCTGTATATGTGCTATTGTTGTTTATGTGTTATATTTTGTATGTATGTTTGTATGGATTTTCTTGGTTTACAGGGTGCTTGGTGATTACTCATAAGTCCTATACTCGGACTTGGGCAAACTTTAAGATAGGACGGGCGGTATAGTCATGTTAACTTTGAGGGAGTAATCCCAAAAAAGGAGGCATGAGATCCCCCACTCAGTGGAGGCCCCTTTGACTGTAGTATCGTTTACCAAGTAATTGGGAAGACGTACTGCTTTCGACCTGGGAGCCTGCCGAAGCTGAGGATCGTAGATTACCTAACCCCTCTTGGCCTTTTAGGTGTAGTGCGGAAGCTATAACGGAGTAATCCGGAAGTAGTTGTCACGCGATACTATGCTCATACGAGTCTTTCTTGAGAATATTACTAATTATCGAGTTAATCGGGAAGTTGGTAATATCCGAAGGAAGGATGTAGACTCTGAGAACCTCTAGAACCTTGTTCGGCAGGTGATAACTTTTTAGACCAATACCTTATGGGTAGTACCTTCGACCTCATGCTCGTGACGTTGAACCTATGAACCCTATATGTGTGATCTTGTGTGTGATTGTTGCATCATGCATCCATGCACTCATAAGCATCTTTTGAAAAACAATATTTCAAGGGATTTAAAGGTTGACTATTTGTGAATATATCAGGTACTTTTACACCATGGATTCTGGAAAGAGAAAGACCGGGAAATACAGTTTCAAGGATCCTAAGATAGATGAGTTGATCAGTCTAATTCCCGAGATCGAGTGTTCTGCAGACTTTCGGAAGAAGTATGGATCCATTATTCCTCTCATGAAGCTGAAGATGAAGGAGGGTTTTCTCTCAACTTTGGTCCAGTTCTATGATCCAGTGTATCACTGCTTTACTTTTCCCGATTATCAGTTGATGCCAACACTGGAAGAGTATTCCTATCTATTGGATTTACCTGTTACCAATCGCGTTCCTTTTACTGGTTTGGAGGGTGAGCCAAAACCACATGAGATTGCTGCTTTGATTCATCTGGGGAAGTCTGAGGTGGAAGCTCATATGACTACCAAAGGAAGGATTAGAGGATTACCAACTCAGTTCTTATTGGAGAAAGCTCGTTACTTTGCCAGGATGAAGAGTACAATTGCTTTTGAGGGCATCTTTGCTTTACTCGCCTATGGATTATTCTTATTTCCTAATATGGACAAGTTTGTCGACATTAACGCTATCAAGATTTTCATGATTGGAAACCCGGTTCCTACACTGTTGGGTGATGCTTATTACTCTGTTCATCTTCGGAATTCTTATCATGGGGGAATGATTATCTATTGCACGCCTTTGTTGTATCGGTGGTTTACCTCTCATATGCCTCAGTCTGACGCTTTTTGGGATGTCAAGAAGGAACCCCGTTGGACTCCTAAGATCATGGCACTTACTCACTCGGATATTGATTGGTATCATCGAGCTTACCAGGATGTGGAGATTATTGACAATTGTGGTAGTTTCCCCAATGTGCCTCTTCTTGGTACAAAGGGAGGAATTAACTATAACCCTGTTCTTACACGGCGACAACTTGGCTATCCGATGAGGGATAAACCGAACAATATTCATCTGAGTAGTTTCTTTCTGAAGGAAGGAGAAGACCACAGGGAAGCTAGGGAGCAGATTGCGAAGGCCTAGCGTCACATTCATAAGAAGAGTAGGAAGGATTTGGGACCTAGGGGTGTTGTTTCTTTGGAGCCATATCTTCAGTGGGTCCGATCGAGAGCCATTCAGTTGAAGATGCCGTATACTCGGGAGACACCCATGCCTGATTTTTTTGTGAAGACCACTCCTCCCTTATTAGATGATCTAGAAGAGCTACAACTTGCTTTGGTTAGGATGCAACAGGAAAGGGATGCTTGGAAGAACAAGTTCCAGACTTTAGAGAGTTCCTATAGAGCAGACCTGAAGGAGAGAGATGATTTGATCGAGATCCTTGAGAGTCGAGCAGTAGAGTCTATGGAGAGGCAGGGAGATTTATTTTCTCCTAAGCCTCAAACAGGTGCTGTTTGTTCACTTCCTGATTCAGATGATTGGAAGGAGGTTGCCATCAGACATGTGGAAGAAAACCAGAGGTTGAGAGCTCAGATTGCCAGGCTCACAGGGAAGCGCATTCGTACAAATTGATCTCTATCAGTTCCTTTTCTCAGGATTTTAGATTGTATTTTCATCTTGTACTTGGGATCATTGAAACTTGTAACCCATTTCGAAGTGATTATAATAAAAGTTTTCAGTATTTCAAATGCATTGTTATTTTGATGTTTGCAATATGTCTGTAAATCTTAAATCCCTTGAAATATTAAATGATAAAATAATAATAATCATATACATTGCATATCATGCATCATATTGCACATGTTTTTGCATTTGTTATGCATATCCAAGTGTCTTACCTAGCTTCTTTACTTCACTACAACACTCGGGTTAATTTCAAAAAGAAGATGGACAACTTAGAACAAGAGAATCGTGAGCTGTACGAAGAAGTTTCTTCTTTGAAGGCTGGCTTGGCCAACTTGACTACTCTGATAGAAGCTCTGGTGGTTGCTTAGGATCAGCCACCGAGTGTTCAACCTCAACTAACAAGGGCAACTACTGAAGTTTTGACTGTTCTTGTATCCGCTACTCCGGTTGTTGTTCAAAACTGTATGTCTCAGGGTTATCCGTGGGGAATGCCATAGAATTTTGAACCTGAAGGTTTCAATCTTGGTCCTCAAGATGCTCCAGTGGTTCAAAATGTTGTTACTCCTGCACCTCTTGTGGTGCATACTGTTCCTGCTGCACCTCCTTCGGTGAATTTGGTTCCATTTGTTAATGAAGATATGTGTCGTCCTTTCCCTCCGCCGAGTGAAGACTTGGGTCTTTATGACAGAATGGATGATTTCCAAGAGCAGTTTGATAGAATGCAAAGAGAGATGAAGGCTCTTAGGGGAAAAGAATTGTTCGGGCAGAATGTGAATGAGCTGTGTTTGGTCCCGAATGTTAAAGTGCCCGCTAAGTTCAAAGTCCCGGAATTTGAGAAGTACAAGGGAAACACTTGCCCTCGTGCTCATTTGGTGATGTATGTGAGAAGGATGTCTACCCATACTGATGATCAGCGTCTGCTGATTCACTTTTTCCAGGATAGTCTGACCGATGCTGCGTTGAAATGGTACATGAGTTTAGACAGCGTCAACATCCATACTTTTAATGATTTGGGAGAAGCATTCATTAAATAATACAAGTACAATGTGGACATGGCGCCTGACCGTGACCAGCTTAGGGCCATGGTTCAGAAAGACAGAGAATCATTCAAAGAGTATGCGCAGAGATGGCGCAAAGTGGCTGCACAAGTGATTCCGCCCATGGAAGAGAAAGAAATGACCAAGATTTTTCTAAAGACGCTAGGAGCTTTCTACTACGAAAGAATGGTAGCAAGTCCCCCAAGTGATTTTACAGAGATGGTAGGAATGGGTGTCCGCCTAGAAGAGGCAGTAAGAGAAGGCCGTTTGACAAAGGGTGAAGGATCTGGAGGTGTGAAGAAGCCATCTTACGGGTTTACAAAGAAGAAAGAGGGGGATACAAATGCTGTTATGCAAGAGAGAAAGGTAAACGCTCCTAGAAGGAATTATCAGCCTCATCAGCAAGTCGCCTCAGTTACTCCTGTTATGAATGCGGTTCTAACTACCGTTGCTTATCAGAGACCATCCCAGCAGGGGAATCAAGGGTATAATCAGAGAAGGGAGAACTATGATCCTATTCCTGTAGTTGTTTAGTTATTGGCATGCATTTTTGGTAAAACTAGGTGTGTGAATGTCATGACTAATGTCATAACATTCTGATTTATTAGGTACTGGTTTATTAGGTACCTTTGCAGAAAAATAGTGGCATACAGGTACTGATGTTTATGAGTGTGTATCTGAGCATTTTGCAAAATGATCACATTTACCAAAATCAGTAAACAGGAATTTTGATGTCATAACAAATGTTAAGACATCCTGTTCTGATCTAACAGTTATGCAGTTTGGTTAGTTCTGAGATTTTTCAGGAAGATGACTCAGTCTTTCTAGAACAGAATCTCTCGTGGACTTTGGGTTAACCTAGCTCAACCCTAACCTGGTTGATAAAGTCTTGTGACCAAGTCTTAAGGTCAAACAGAATTAACCCTAGCTTTTTGTGGAAACCCTAACTGAAGAAGCAGCTGCTATATATTCAACAGGGCTGCTGTTTGGAATTCAACCTTTTGACTGAAGATCATTTAGGAGCTGTATAGTTTTAACTATTGTAATCCAAGAAAGTATCATTGTGATAAGTGACTTGGAATAGGTTTTAATTGTAAGGGTTTTTGTACCACTCAAAGCTTTGAAGCAAGAGTGTTTTGTGTCTCTTGACTAAAGCTTTGAAGCAAAGTCAAGTTAGGTTTATGTATCACTCAAAGCTGTGAAGCAAGAGTGTTTGTGTTGCTTGATTAAAAAGCTGTGAAGTATAATCAAGTGTATGTTTTGAAGAGTGTCTTCATCAATTCATTAGTCAATTATTTTAAGTATCACTACTGTGATTGAGGGGGAGTGAGTAGGAACTCAGGTTTAAGTTGTACTTAGATTGAAGTTGCATTGGGTAGGTCTTAAGTGAAGGAGATAAACTGGTTGGTTTATTCCTGAATTAATATCTCTTATAGTGGATTTCCTCCCTGGCTTGGTAGCCCCCAGAGTAGGTGTTGTTGCACACTGAACTGGGTAAACAATTGACCGTGTTCTTTACTGTTTTTGTATTTACTGTCTTATAGAAAGTCAGATACGGTGTCATAACATTGAATGTGACATTGAGTATCTGCAGCCAGAATTTCAATTGGTATCAGAGCAGGCACCCTGCCTGTATTACTGGGTGAGATCTAGGGATATCACTTTCTGGCACTATGGACAAAGAAGGAGTTTTTGGAAACAGACCACCCATTATGGATGGATCAAATTATGACTACTGGAAACCTCGTATGATTGCCTTCTTAAAATCACTGGACAAAAAGGCCTGGAGAGCTGCTGACAAAGGATGGAACCATCCTACCATAACTGAGAAAGATGGGACAATCAGTCTGAAGCCTGAGGAAGAATGGAGCAAAGAAGAAGATGAGTTAGCCCTGGGTAATTCCAAAGCTTTAAATGCCTTGTTCAATGGGATTGATAGAAACATATTCAGACTAGTACATCAATATGAACTGGCCAAGGAAGTTTGGGACACACTCAAAACTACCCATGAGGGCACTTCCAAAGTAAAAATGTCAAGGCTTCAGATGTTGACTACCAAGTTTGAGAATCTAAAAATGATGGAAGATGAAACCATTCATGAGTTTCACATGAACATCTTGGAGATTGCCAACACCTCAGGAGCATTGGGAGAAGAGATGTCAGAAGAAAAATTGGTGAGAAAGATTCTCAGATCCTTGCCTAAAAGATTTGCAATGAAGGTAACTGCCATAGAGGAAGCCCAGGACATCAGCAAGTTGAAAGTGGATGAACTCATTGGGTCTCTTCAGACTTTTGAGATGGGGATCACTCAAAATGGTGACAAGAAGAACAAGAGCATATCACTTGTATCCAACACTGATGTTGAAAACAAGGAGGATGAAGAAGAAAATATTTCAGAAGCTATAGCCATGCTTGGAAGACAATTCAAAAAACTCATCAAAAGAATAGATCCAAAGTCAAGGTCTAATGTTCATAACATTCCCTCTGACATTGACAGTTCCAGCAGAAGACCAAGGTCTGAAGAGAAGGGAAATCAAGGCAGAGGAATTCAATGCCATGGTTGTGAAGGATATGGGCATATTCGAGCTGAATGTCCTACCTTTCTTAAGAAACAAAAGAAAGGAATGACTGTTACTTGGTCTGACTGTGATTCAGAAAGTAATTCTGAAGAAGAATCTGCCAAACTAGTTACTGCTCTAACTGGTGTTTATACCTCTGAAAGTGACACTAGTGATGAGGAAGTGACATTTGAAGAACTGGCTGATACTTACAAGAAATTGTGTATCAGAAGTGCTGAAGTCTGTGTGCAGAATGAGAAACAAACAAAACTCATCATAAAGCTGGAGGCTGAAAAAAGGGCAGACCTTGAAACTATAAGTCATCTAGAAGGGGAAGTTCAATTGCTGAACTCACAACTGAATCAGATGACCAAATCTGTCAAGATGCTGACAAATGGAACAGATAAATTGGAAGAAATCCTTCAGGTTGGACAAAATGTGGGAAACAAATCTGGACTAGGATTTGTGGAAGCAAAAAAATCTGGTGCAGACAAGAAGATCAGGCCTGTTAAACAAATGTCAAAGCAGATGTCTCAACACAACTCTCAACATCAGGAACAGAGATATATGAAGAAAAAGTACCAAAGATGGAAATGTCATCATTGTGGGAGGTATGGTCACATTAAGCCTTTCTGCTTCAGATTGTATGGATACCCTAATCAGAGCCCAGGTGTTAAACCTAAGTCTAAAAGGGTACCACATACTCCTCAATGGAAGAAAAAGGCTACTGCCCTGATAGCCCACACTTCCCTGAGAGTCTCTGCAAAGGAAGGCTGGTACTTTGACAGTGGGTGCTCTAAGCACATGACTGGAATAAAGAACATTCTCAATCATGTTAAACCTCACACCACTAGTTATGTGACCTTTGGAGATGGTGCTAAAGGTGAAATCAAAGGAGTTGGTAATTTGGACTGCCCTGAAGTTCCAAATCTGAATGAAGTACTATTGGTAAAAGGCCTGACTGCTAATCTCATTAGTATCAGTCAATTGTGTGATCTAGGATTCAAGGTCAACTTCTCAAAATCTGAATGACTTGTAATTAATGAAAAACTAGAAGTTGTAATGAAAGGAATCAGATCTAAAGATAACTGTTACTTGTGGCAGCCTGAGAACACTAATAACTCCACTATGTGTTCTATTACCAAAGAAGAAAAAGAGGTGAAACTGTGGCACCAAAAACTGGGCCATCTTCATCTAAGAAGAATGAAAAGAACTATCTCTATAGAAGCAGTCAGAAGGATTCCAAGACTGCAAATTGATAAAAGGAGGGTTTGTGGTGAACATCAAATGGAAAGGCTTGGTAAAAAGAGATATGTCTATGATGTGGTGAATAACCTTGAAGTTTTTAGAGAACTGTGCAAAAGAACTCAAAAAGAAGGATGTATTGTCAGAATCAGAAGTGATCATGACAAGGAATTTGGAAACAACAAGTTTAATAAGTTCTGTTTCTCAGAAGGAATGAGTCATGAATTCTCTTCTCCTATAACTCCTCAACAAAATGGAGTTGACAGAAGGAAAAATAGGATCATACAGGAATCTGCCAGAGCTATGATTCATGTCAAAAGAATGCCTTTTCAACTCTGTGCTGAAATAGTTGCAGCTGGTAGTAGCTGTTCTCAAATTATCTGGACAAAACAGATGCTCACTGAGTATAATGTCTCACAAGATGTTGTGACATTGTATTGTGACAATCTGAATACAATCAATATTTCCAAGAACCCTATTCAGCATAGCAGGACCAAGCACATTGACCTTAAAAATTACTTTATCAGAGACCTTGTAGAGAAGAAGACAATTAAACTGGAACATGGTGTCATTAAGCTACAACTGGCTGACTTTTTTACCAAGGCTCTTGATGGAAATCAACTTGAAAACTTGAGGGGCAAGATGGGTATTTGCCAACATGAGAAATTATAGCAATTAATTTTGCTCAAAATAAGGGTTGAAGGAGTTATTTGTGTTAAGTCTATTTTAAGTGGGTTAATCATATATTTCCCAAATTCTTTCAAAATTACTAAGAAGTTGAATAGACACACATTTGCCTCCTTCCACTCTCGACTTTGCAACATCTCTTTTTCACTCATTCAAAGTTTTCTCCCTAGTTGCTACTGGTTTTCCAAGTCAATAAAAATGTCTCAAACTTCATCCTCATCCAAGACAACCGTTTCATCTTCATCATCTGATCAAGATTCTCGAGCAATCACCACATGCATAGATTCTGAAGTCCTGGAGATTACTCCTCTCAGAGAAATTGCAACTAACCCTTCCAAGGTCAAAAAGCTGAGAACAAGGCATGCAGGAAGGTCTCAGGCGACATCTTCCGGTAATCCCTCTCAACCTTCATCTTCTGTACCTAATAGGGAAGGACCAGCTCATGTACACCAAGCAATAGCTAGGCTTGTTAAAGGAATCCTGAGTGAGAACCACTCTGTACCGGGGATTTCTGTTCCATTAAATCAAGAATCAGCAAGCCCAAATGTTGAAGCAAATCCAGATGTCTCTGAGAATGAGAGACACCAGATGACAACATTCAAAAACCATCTGAAAACCTGGATGACATTCAGAACCCTTCAGAGAAGAATGTTAAACCACCTGTTATTGTCGTTGATGAGGAATACTCAGACAATGACCTGATTGCAAATATCAACCCTAGCATAGCTAGGAGAATGATGAACAGGAAGGGCAATCAAGATGCTGCAAAAGGTCTGAACAAAGAAAAACCTGCTGACAAGAAAATCAGGTCTGAAAGGAAGACTGGTACTGTGAAGACTGGAATGTCCAAAGGGAAGGTGAAAGCTCAAGTGCATACTGGGAGTCTCTCAAAACCTGCTAGACAACCAATTACAAAGAAGAGAAAAGAACCTGAGACTTCTGATTCTGATGAGGAATCAGAGTTTGAAATTAATGCTGAAGAGATTCCTATCAGAAGGAAACTCCCTTCCAGTAAAATGGCTAGAGTTCCTGAAGTCCCAACAAACAACATCTCTTTTCACCACCCTGACAATGCCAACAGATGGAAGTATGTTTGCTTAAAGAGAATAGCTTTAGAAAGAGAACTAAACAATGGTGCCATGGATTGCAAGGAAATCATGGACCTGATCAAAGCTGCTGGACTGATGAAGACTGTGGTAAAATTTACCAAGTGCTATGAAAATCTGGTCAAGGAATTTATAGTGAACTTGTCTGGTGAATGTGTTGATGGAAGGTCAGCTGACTTTGAATGTGTTTATGTTAGAGGAAGAAGGGTTAATTTCTCTCCATCAGAAATTAACAAATTTCTTGGAAGATCAAATAAGGATTGCCCTGAACTGGAAGTCACTGACAATGAAGTATGCCAAACCGTCACAGCAAGACAAGTCAAGTGCTGGCCCTTGAAAGGCAAGCTGAATGCCAGCAAACTAAGAATGAAATTTGCCATCCTGCACAAGATTGGTGCAGCCAACTGGGTCCCTACCAACCACAAATCAACTATCTCCACAGGATTGGGGAGATTCATTTATGCTGTGGGAACCAAGGCTGAATTTGACTATGGCAGGTATATTTTTGAACAAACTTTAAAGCATGCTGGTAGCTTTGCTGTCAAAGGCCCTATTGCCTTTCCCTCCCTCCTTTGTGGAATTATCCTTGCACAGTACCCTGATATCCTGGTGGCAAGAGATACTGCTTGCAAAAGAGCTCCTGCTCTTGGGTTACACTACAAGCTTTTTCAGGGATCTCATGTTCCTGATATTGTCATAACATCAGCTGAGACATCATCTGTAAAAACTCATTCCAAAACATCTGATGTTATAGCTATATTGAAAGAGACCTGCAAAGAGCTGGAGACTAGGAAAAAGACTATAGAAAACCTAATTGCCAGGTTAGAACAGGAGGAGGCTGAAGGAAACAGAAGGGAAGAGGGTGCTGCTAAAGATCAACTCAATACTGAAGAAAGTAGCTCCTCTGAAGGGGACAGTGCCTAAAGGTTGGTGGAGTTGATGCTGGTTCCTGGTGGAGTTTGCAAGTGTGTTCAGATTTTAGTTGTTGTTTCTATTACTTTTTCTGGATGACTGTATAAACATTTAAGTACTTGTCTCTTTGGCCTATTTGTGGCTAAAGAGGGGGAGATATATTTTGGTAGACATTATTAGACTCTATTTTTCTGCAGTCATATTTATTCTGCTGCTATCTATTCTCTGATTGCTTAGGGACTTTAGCCAAAAATCTGCCAAATGGGGAGTTTGTAGTTGTTTAGTTATTGGCATGCATTTTTGGTAAAACTAGGTGTGTGAATGTCATGACTAATGTCATAACATTCTGATTTATTAGGTACTGGTTTATTAGGTACCTTTGCAGAAAAATAGTGGCATATAGGTACTGATGTTTATGAGTGTGTATCTGAGCATTTTGCAAAATGATCACATTTACCAAAATCAGTAAACAGGAATTCTGATGTCATAACAAATGTTAAGACATCCTGTTCTGATCTAACAGTTATGCAGTTTGGTTAGTTCTGAGATTTTTCAGGAAGATGACTCAGTCTTTCCAGAACAGAATCTCTCGTGGACTTTGGGTTAACCTAGCTCAACCCTAACCTGGTTGATAAAGTCTCGTGACCAAGTCTTAAGGTCAAACGGAATTAACCCTAGCTTTTTGTGGAAACCCTAACTGAAGAAGCAGCTGCTATATATTCAACAGGGCTGCTGTTTGGAATTCAACCTTTTGACTGAAGATCATTTAGGAGATGTATAGTTTTAACTATTGTAATCCAAGCAAGTATCATTGTGATAAGTGACTTGGAATAGGTTTTAATTGTAAGGGTTTTTGTACCACTCAAAGCTTTGAAGCAAGAGTGTTTTGTGTCTCTTGACTAAAGCTTTAAAGCAAAGTCAAGTTAGGTTTATGTATCACTCAAAGCTGTGAAGCAAGAGTGTTTGTGTTGCTTGATTAAAAAGCTGTGAAGTATAATCAAGTGTATGTTTTGAAGAGTGTCTTCATCAATTCATTAGTCAATTGTTTTAAGTATCACTGCTGTGATTGAGGGGGAGTGAGTAGGAACTCAGGTTTAAGTTGTACTTAGATTGAAGTTGCATTGGGTAGGTCTTAAGTGAAGGAGATAAACTGGTTGGCTTATTCCTGAATTAATATCTCTTATAGTGGATTTCCTCCCTGGCTTGGTAGCCCCCAGAGTAGGTGTTATTGCACACTGAACTGGGTAAACAATTGACTGTGTTCTTTACTGTTTTTGTATTTACTTTCTTATAGAAAGTCAGATACGGTGTCATAACATTGAATGTGACATTGAGTATCTGCAGCCAGAATTTCAATTCCCATGAGCTATGCAGAGCTATTACTAGCATTGGTTCAGAAGAAGTTGGTCCAGACACGACCACCTCCCGCTGTACCATCACCATTACCGTGGTATTACAAAGCAGACCAGACGTGTGCCTTTCATCAGGGAGCACCAGGGCATAGTGTTGAGAATTGTTATCCTTTGAGGACTGAAGTGCAAAGGTTGTTGAAGTCTGGAATTTTATCTTTCAAAGACGTGGGACCTAATGTGAAAGACAATCCTCTACCCAAGCACGGAGGAGTGAATGCTGTGAATATGGTGGCCGGTTGTCCAGGCGACTTTCGAATTTTTGACATTAATCTGGTTAGAGTGGATTTGGTGAAGATGCATGCAGACCTCTGTGAATTCAGTTATTATACGCATGACCACGCCGGTTGTGCTGTTTGCAGTACAAACATACAGGGTTGCGAGAAGATAAAGGCTGATTTACAGGAGATGATGGATGAAGGTTTAATCCATATAATCAGGCCTAGGGTGGAATAAGAAGAGGAAGTGAATATGGTTTCTGGATGTCCGGGTGAATTCAGAATTTTTGATGTGGATCATTTGAATGAGGATCTAGTGCAGTTACATGCTACCTTCTACCATACTGCTGGTCAGGTGGAACACCAATATGGATCTTGCATAATTTGTTGTCGAAATCCCCGAGGATGTTCTGTTGTGAGGGAAGGTGTTCAGTTGCTGTTAGACAATGGAACCATCAAGATCACAGGTCAGAGAGATGATTATCATGAGATTGATATGGTTGAAGTCTGTTTGATGGAAGAGTCAGAGGAAGAGTATTCCTCCGCATATGAGTATTTCTCTGCAGACGAAGATTTGTTTGCCGGAAATGAATTTTTGATGGCTGATTGTGTTGAGGAAGGGGTGAATGTCATTGTACCTTGTTTTGGTGCACCCACTCATCTTGAGGTGGAGTACCATAGCAAACCAGCTGTTGCCCCATTGGTAATTAGTCTGCCAGGTCCTGTTCCCTATGAATCAGATAAGGCTGTGCCTTACAAATACAATGCTACGATCTTAGAAGATGGGGGTGGAGATTCCCATCCAGCCGATGCCAGATGTTGGAAATATAGCTGATAATAGTAGAGTGACCCGTAGTGGTCGTGTATTTGCGCCGTTCATTCGAAGAGATGTTGTTGCTGGAAAGAAGATTGCTGAGAATGATGAGCCTAAGAAGTTTGCAGGAGGGACTAGTGGAGCTGCATTAGAGAAAGAAGTGGATGATATCTTGAAGATAATTAAGATGAGCGATTACAGAATTGTGGATAAGCTATTGCAAACTCCTTCAAAGATATCTATTCTAGCCTTATTGATGAATTCCTCTGCTCATAGAGAATCGTTGATGAGAGTACTAGACCAAGATTTTGTAGAGAATGACATACCATTAGATCATTTCAGCAGCGTAATTGGAAACATTACGTCATGTAACAATTTGAGCTTCTGTGATGATGAGTTACCAGATGAAGGGAGGAATCACAACCTGACCCTCTACATATCCATGAATTGTAAGAATGATTCGCTGTCCAATGTGCTAATTGATAACGGATCCGCGCTGAATGTTATACCGAGAAGTACCCTCTTGAAGTTAAAGTATCAAGGAACATCTATGCGCCCGAGTGGCATCATTGTGAAGGCTTTTGATGTGTCGAGGAAATCTGTCATCGGTGAAGTGGACCTGCCCATCCATATAGGACCATATTTGTTCTTGATAACCTTCCAGGTTATGGATATTATTCCCGTATATAGTTGTTTGCTTGGACGACCATGGATACACGAAGCAGGGGTTGTTACTTCAACTCTGCATCAGAAGCTAAAATTTGTGCGTGAAGGGAAGGTAGTGATCATAAATGGGGAGCAGGCATTGTTGATATCCCATCTATCCTCTTTCAGTATTGTAGAAGCGGATGAGGCTGCTATTGGAACCCAGTTCCAAGCCCTATACATTGACAACATAAGGAGGAATGAGAATTCTATAGTTTCCCTGAAGGTGGCGCAGTAGGTTGTGCGCAATGGTCATAATGCAGTTTGGGGACGACTGGTGGATCCACCCGTGAACAAGAACATAACTGGTTTAGGTTTTTCTTCAAAGAATGGCAAAGGAGAAAGTTTAAATTCAAAGTCTCCTGTGAACAGTTATCATGATGTTTTCCGCAGCGGAGGCTACCTCCATCCAATTGGTATTGGAATCAATGCTGTTGAAGAAGATGAAGCAGAGCGGGAAGTACCGAATTTTGTGACGCATGGAGTCCGAGTTCAGAACTGGGTCACCATTGATGTTCCTTCTTGCATACATATTTCAAAGTAATTTGTTTTGTTAATCTATTTCTTTCTTTGAAAAGCTTTCACTTTGCCCAAGGTGAAAGTATTGTATGGGCTTATCCGTTTGCTTTGATTTTTTAGATCATTAATAAAAGTTGTCTTTGCTTCCAAAAATATGTCTTTATTTTCTGCTTTTTCTTGGGAAATGGTAATCAAATAAAAAACCCTTTCAAAATAAATGATAACTGAAAATTAATCTGCATGATCACTTGTTATATGTGTCAGTTTCTAAAAGCAATCATAAATCATATGTGCAGATTAATTAAAAAACCCGTTGAATACAATGACCCTGCACCCTCTCCCAACTTTGAATGCCCTGTGTTTGGGGCTGAAGAAGAAGATTATGATGAGATTCCAGAAGAGCTCTCACGGTTGCTTGAGCACGAGGATAATACCATTCAGCCATATAAGGAGCCTTTGGAAGTGATTAATTTGGGTTCAGAAGAAGATCCGAAAGAGATTAAGATTGGAACATCGTTGCATCTTGATGTGAAGAGCGGGTTGATTGAGCTATTGAAAGAGTATGTGGATATTTTTGCTTGGTCTTATCAAGACAAGCCTGGTCTAGATACAGACATTGTTGAGCATCATTTGCCATTGAAGCCAGAGTGTCTGCCAGTTAAACAAAAGTTGAGAAGAACCCACCCAGATATGGCAGTAAAGATCAAAGAGGAGGTCCTAAAGCAGATTAATGCTGGTTTTCTTGTGACGTCAGTGTATCCTTAATGGATTGCCAATATTGTCCCAGTACCGAAAAAAGACGGAAAAGTCCGCATGTGCGTAGATTACAGAGATCTAAATAAAGCTAGTCCAAAAGATGATTTTCCATTGCCTCACATTGATATGTTAGTGGATAGCACAACAAAATTCAAAGTATTCTCGTTCATGGACGGATTTTCCGGGTATAATCAAATAAGAATGGCTCCAGAGGACATGGAAAAAACAACGTTTATCACACCCTGGGGAACATTCTGTTACAAAGTGATGCCCTTCGGGTTGAAGAACGCTGGTGCAACGTACCAGAGGGCTATGACAACCCTATTCCATGATATGATGCACAAGGAAATTTAAGTATATGTTGATGATATGATTTCCAAATCCCAAACTGAAGAAGGGCATATAAAAGATTTGTTGAAGTTGTTTTAGCGTTTGAGGAAGTTTCGTCTCTGCTTGAATCCAAATAAATGCACCTTCGGAGTTAGATCGGGGAAATTGTTGGGTTTTATTGTTAGCCAGAAAGGAATTGAAGTTGATCCTAATAAAGTCAGAGCAATTCAAGAAATGCAAGCACCAAGAACTGAAAAGCAAGTCAGGGGTTTCCTCGGGCGTTTGAATTATATTTCCAGATTCATTTCCCACATGACTGCAAAGTGTGAACCGATCTTTAAGTTGTTAAAGAAAGATGAAGGTTGTGTATGGACGGATGACTGCCAAAGGGCATTTGAGAGTATTAAAGAGTATTTGCGTGAACCTCCTATCTTGCTCCCTCCCATAGAAGTAAGACCGCTGATTATGTATCTAACGGTGTTAGATAAATCCATGGGTTGTATTCTGGGACAACAAGATGAAACGGGAAAGAAAGAGTTCGCCATTTATTATCTCAGCAAAAATTTCACTGATTGTGAGTTGCGATATTCCACGCTAGAAAAGACATGTTGTGCTTTGGCCTGGGCGACAAAACGTTTGCGGCAGTATATGTTAAATCATACCACTTGGTTGATCTCCAAAATGGATCCAATCAAGTATATTTTTGAGAAGCCTGCTCTTACGGGGAGAATTGCCCGCTGGCAGATATTGTTGTCTGAATATGATATTGAGTATCGCACTCAAAAAGCTATTAAAATTAGTGTGTTGGCAGATTACCTTGCTCACCAACTGGTGGAAGATCATCAGTCTGCAGAATTTGAATTCCCTGATGAGGATGTGATGTTCTTGAAAGTGAAAGATTGTGATGAACCATTGCCTGAGGAAGGCCCTGAATCTCATTGGAGTATGATTTTTGATGGAGCGGTGAATGCTTATGGTAAAGGAATTGGTGTTGTGATTGTCACTCCTCATGGATCGCACATTCCTTTTACTGCGAGGCTAACATTTGATTGCACTAATAATATGGCGGAATATGAGGCTTGCATCATGGGTCTTGAGGAAGCTATTGATCTCAGAATCAAAATTCTAGATGTGTATGGTGATTCAACTTTGGTAATAAATCAGATTAAAGGAGAATGGGATACTCGTCACCCTGGCTTGATCCCTTACAAAGATTATGCTAGAAGATTGCTACCCTTCTTCAATAAAGTTAAATTCCATCACATCCCTAGAGATGAAAATCAAATGGCGGATGCTCTGGCAACTCTGGCTTCCATGTATCAAGTGAATTCTTGGAATGATATACCCCATATTACAGTTCGACGGCTGGATAGGCCCGCTCATGTGTTTGCGACAGAGGAGGTAGCAGATGAAAAACCTTGGTATTATGATATCAAGCATTTTCTTCAGACTCAGGAATACCCGATTGGTGCATCGAGGAAAGATAGAAAGACATTGAGAAGATTGGCAGGCAGTTTCTTCCTCAGTGAAAATGTGCTATACAAGAGAAATTATGACATGGTCTTGCTCAGATGCATGGATAGACACGAAGCAGACATGTTGATGCATGAGATTCATGAAGGTTCATTTGGCACTAATGCAAATGGACATTCGATGGCTAAAAAGATGCTAAGGGCAGGTTATTATTGGTTGAAAATGGAATCTGATTGTTGCAAATTTGCAAAGAAGTGCCATAAATGCTAGATTTATGCAGATAAGATCCATGTGCCTCCGACACTTCTCAATGTAATTTCCTCCCCATGGCCTTTCTCTATGTGGGGTATTAACATGATCGGGATGATAGAACCCAAAGCTTCGAATGGACACCATTTCATTTTGGTAGTGATTGACTACTTTACCAAATGGGTAGAGGTTGCTTCTTATGCCAATGTTACCAAACAAGTGGTTGTGCGTTTCATCAAAAACAATCTGATATACCGGTATGCTGTGCCGAGTAGAATTATCACTTACAATGCCTCAAATTTGAACAACAAAATGATGACAGAACTGTGCGAAGAATTCAAGATTGTCCATCACAATTCGTCTCCATACAGGCCAAAGATGAATGGGGCTGTTGAGGCTGCTAATAAGAATATCAAGAGAATTATCTAGAAAATGGTTATTACTTATAAGGATTGGCATGAAATGCTCCCTTTTGCTCTGCATGGATATCGAACATCTGTCCGCACTTCAACAGGAGCAACCCCGTTCTCCCTGGTATATGGAATGGAAGTTGTACTCCCTGTTTAGGTAGAGATTCCCTCGTTGCGTGTGATAATGGAAGCCAAGTTGACAGAGGCTGAATGGGTCCAGAACAGGTTTGACCAATTGAATTTGGTTGAAGAGAAGAGGATGACAACTTTATGTCATGGGCAGTTATATCAGAAAATAATGAAGAAAGCATTTGATAAAAAGGTCAAACCTCGTGAATTCAGAGAAGGCGACCTCGTGCTCAGGAAGATCATGTCTTTTAACACTGATTCTAGTGGCAAGTGGACTCCCAATTTTGAAGGCCCGTATGTTGTTAAGAAAGCCTTCTCTGGTGGTGCATTAATTCTTGAAACTATGGATGGCGAGGAGTTCCCACGTCCCATGAATGTTGATGCAGTCAAGAAATACTTCGCCTAAAGAAATAAAAGAACAGCTCGCTAAGTTGAAAACCCGAAAGGGCGGCTTAGGCAAAAAGGAGCGTCTCGGTAGGCTGAAAACCCGAAAGGGCAGTCTAGGCAAAAATTAGAGACATAAACAGAATAAATTTCCCGCTAAGTTGAAAACCCGCAAGGGCAGCTTAGGCAAAATTAGGGATTTTTCTTGGCAAGTAACTACGTCAGACAAGACTTGATCGTTGAAGCAACAATCTTCTCGGATCCTCACCATACTTCAACAAAAGCTGCTGCTCAGGACTTCAAAAGTTGTTAGGGGAATGGTGGTCATTGTATCTCAATGTATCTTTTCCATTATATATTACCATTTCCCAAACTTTGTAATCATCCATGGAGTCTCGCCATTCGCAGACTACCATTCTATTAATAAAATTCAAGCTTTTTCCCAATTCTTTGTGTTCTTATTTTTATTTAGCTTGCAAAGACTTCATTTATTACTGATAATAACTTTCAAAGCAAAAAGATTAAAAAAAAAACAAAATTGACTTTTCAAAAAAGAAAGACATCTTTACAATTCAATTTACTTTGGGATTTGTGATGAAACAATGACAACAAAAATGGCGATCCCTGGAATGAACAAACTCCGGTTGTTTTAAGAATATTTACTTCCTCCGCGAAGGTTTTTCTCAGGTCATTTTGCTGGTATATGTGCAATCTTTGTGTGTTTCTCAGATAGTTAAAGACGATGCCAGTGGGTGTAAGGTACAATATTTGGTTTGTGATCCTATTATCCCCAGCCAAGTCTCGGTTCGATTTTGATTTTGGGTTTGTATGGTCAGAAGCCTCCGTCCCAGATTCCCCAGTGAAGTTTTCCCTCATATGATGAAAGGAAGACTATACCAGGACATCTTTCATTGGAATAGGTTTATATGAAGACTCAATCCAATATTTTCCAGCGAAGGCCTTGTTTATTTGATAGAAGTCCTTTTTCCCAAGTGAAGAACGTATCTTGGTTTCCCCTCGATGATGTGGTGTCGACCTCCCCAATGAAGTCAGCATGAAGTCCCCGGTAGAGGTCTCGATGATGAAGTATTGTCTCCCTTAGTGAAGTCCGTATGTTTTTCTTCCTTCAAAGTGGGCCTGATTTCCCCAGTGAATGTTTTGACAATTTGGTTTCCATTTGCCTTACTCACAATCAGTATCGAAATCCCCAGTAGGAGTACGGACTGTGAAACATTTGTTTTCCCCATAGAAGTCTGTGTGTTATTCCCTGGGAAGGTTATCCCAGGGCATCTCTTGTTGGAATGAGTATTCATGATGAAAAGTTTTAAAGCCTCAGTTTTTTTCTCTCCAGGGAAGTGTGTTTGAATTCCTCAGTGAGGTTTGGTTGTCTCGGTGTCAGTCTGCTTTATTTGAGACTAGTTTTGCAATCTTCACTAGGCACGTTGTTTTTGGAAAACTGGTTTCTCCGATGAAACCGGAAGAAAGATGTTCTATCCCGGTATCTGTTTGATTTAGCTACATCCGGATTATGTTTCTCCTCAGTGAAGTTAGGACAGACAATAGCGCTCCTTGCTTAGGTGGATTCAGTTTTCCCTCTTGAGTTTATTTCTCAAAGGATGTATGTCCGTTGGCCGTCTTGCTCCAGTGTGTTTCTAATTGGATTCGTGGTTGCATGACGAAATTAATTACTTTGGATTTCTGAGAACTTCGAGTTTTGGTTTGTGCATTTATTTTGCACGAGAAGACTTTATCTCTTCAGCAGGAATAATGTGGCATTTCCCCAGGAAGTCATATCTCATTTCCTTAGGAAGTCATATCTATTTCCCCAGAAAGTCATATTTCATTTCCCCAGGAAGTCATATCTCTTTCCCCGGGAAGCCACATTTCTATCCCCAGAAAGTCGTTTCTTTTTGCAATCCTCCATGATAACAAGCAACACGTATCTTTGTTTGAGCAAATCGTGCTTCCCTGTACAAGTCAACGTAACTTTTTTTGCTATTTCCTCTATGAGTGGTTAGCTTGCAGTCCGTCGTCAGTTTACGCCAGTGGATGGCAAGACTTTCAAATTCACAGAAATTGCTCGTTGTGAAATCTTTGCAAGTGGAAGTCTCTTTATTTGAGACAGCTTACATATTACCCTTTCCAGGCGGAATTCCTTGGTTAAGGAAGAAGTTGAGACCCGTTCTAGATGAAACACCAGAAGTTTGGGGAACATATGATATTTTCAAAATCTACCTTCAGTGAACGTTGGTAGTGCATCGGCAGTGAACGTCGGTGTTTCTTATCTTTTTGCTATCATCAGTGAACGGTGGTAGTTCCTCGTCAGTGAACAGCGATGGTATGATATTTTCAAAATCTACCTTCAGTGAACGTTGGTAGTGCATCGGCAGTGAACATCGGTGTTTCTTATCTTTTTGATATCATCAGTGAACGGTGGTGGTTCCTCGTTAGTGAATGGAGATGGTATGATACTTTCAAAATCTACCTTCAGTGAACGTTGGTAGTGCATCGGCAGTGAACGTCGGTGTTTCTTATCTTTTTTCTATCATCAGTGAACGGTGGTGGTTCCTCGTCAGTGAACGACGATGGTATGATACTTTCAAAATCTACCTTCAGTGAACGTTGGTAGTGCATCGGCAGTGAACATCGGTGTTTCTTATCTTTTTGCTATCATCAGTGAATGGTGGTGGTTCCTCGTCAGTGAACGGCGGTGGTATGATATTTTCAAAATCTATCTTCAGTGAACGTTGGTAGTGCATCGGCAGTGAACGTCGGTGTTTCTTATCTTTTTGCTATCACCAGTGAACGGTGGTGGTTCCTCGTTAGTGAACAGCGATGGTATGATACTTTCAAAATCTACCTTCAGTGAACGTTGGTAGTGCATCAGCAGTGAATGTCGGTGTTTCTTATCTTTTTGCTATCATCAGTGAACGACGGTGGTATGATATTTTCAAAATCTACCTTCAGTGAACGTTGGTAGTGCATCGGCAGTGAACGTCGGTGTTTCTTATCTTTTTGCTATCATCAGTGAACGGTGATAGTTCCTCGTCAGTGAACGGTGATGGCATGATATATTTTTCTCTTCTACCTTCAACTATTGAGTTGGTAGTTTACCGTCATCTGTGAGTCGGTATATATTATTCTCTCTACCTTCAGTGAATGTTGGTAGACATCGGCAGTGAACGTCGATGCTTGTTATCCTCCTCTCTGGTTCTATTCTTTTGGTCCACCAGTGATTTATTTTCCTGGTGGGGTTGCTCCTTTGTTTCTTCATTTTTGTGGCATCCCCAGTGTTACTTTGCGTCTCTTTTGTTCTGTTCATATGCATCCATAATCATAAGCATTGCATGGCATCTTAGAGACAAAAATAGGGCTTGTTTTATATTTAAGTATCTTCAATCGCGTCGACACGAAGATTTGTAACCTTCGTATCTCCGGATAGAAGACACTTAAATAAGGGCAGATGTTGTACCCTAATTTTTGCCCCTAATATTCCTCTATCATATCATATCAACTCGATCATAACAAGATCACATTAGGGTTGGTTCTTCCTCTTTTTTCCTATCTTTAAGTTTGTTCTTGAGGAATCTTCAAGCACCTTGGTTGTGTATTTTGTATATGTGTTGTTGACTAACTTCTAATCAAAATACAAAAAATATTTGTCTTTGTCTTTTTATATTTTTGTTTTGTAGGTACCAAGTCGAAGCATCTGACAAATAAGGATTTTTGGTATTATTTTCCTAAAATCTCGATTTGCAAAGAAAAAGAATTAAAAATTTTCATTTTTTTTCACTGATGCAATCGATTGCTCTTAGAGTGCAATCAATTGCACATAGTGCATTTTGCGCCATTTTTGAAAAAATACACTGTGCAAATCGATTTGCACTATAGTGCAATCGATTGCACAGCATAAAATTTGAAAAAAAATCAGCATTTTAAACTTGTCAAAATTTTGGCTCCAATTTTCCTTCACTTTTGAAAGATGTATCATTAATTCAAATTTTAGTGCCAATCTTTCATTTTTAAAAAAAGAATTATCATTAATTCAAATTTTGGCTTTAATATTTGAAAGAATTATCATTAATTCAAATTTTGGCTCTAATATTTGAAAGAATTATCATTAATTCAAATTTTGGCTCTAATTTTTGAAAGAGTTATCATTAATTCAAATTTTGGCTACAAGAATCAATTACCAAATTACCACTAATCCCAATCCTAAAACTCTATAAATAGAGCTCTCATTTCATTCAAATTTCAAGCTTTGATAGCCAAATCCACCTTGCTAAAAAATCTCTCAATTCTCTCCATCTACCAAATTCACTCAAAGCTCCATTTTCAAAAAAGTTAGTAAGCTTTACATTAAAGCTTACTAATCTTTGAGCTAAACCTTCATCCAAACACTTTTTCTCCATCAATTCTCTACATCCAAGCTTGGTGAATTGATTCTTGTGGTTGAATTGAAGCAAATTATTGAAGTTGTTTTGATAATTCTCTAGATCTACCTTTGGTAAGTTGGATAATTCATCTTTCACAATGTGATCTCTTGGTGATCTTTGGGATTGATTCTTTGAGCATTATTTTGTGATTTCAATGGTGTTATTTTCTCATAATTTGATGAAATTTTCGTGCTCAAGTGGATCCATGATCATAAGGTGTTTGATGGAAAGTTTGAACAAGAAAATGCCCTTTTAAAATGCTGTTTTTGCTATTGTTACTGTGTGCAATCGATTTGCACTAAGTGTAAATCGATTGCACATAAGCAATTTCACGTAAATTTTTGAAAATTGTACTGTGTAAATCGATTTACATAGTAGTGCAAATCGATTTACACCAGGACAGAATGCACTTTTTGCCTTGTTTTGGGGCAGCTTTGATCCAAAATGCTTTTTCTACTCACTCCTTTTGATTGTTGGTTTGGATTGCAATTTTAAATGTCCAATTTGTCTTTAAACTCAATGGACTTTGTGATGTAGATGAAGTTGGATAAATGTTCATCAATTTAAATCTACCTAAGAGTGAATTATTTAATTCATTTTTGGTGCTTTGGATTAATGATATGTTTAGTGCTTTAATCCATCTAGAGGAGTGGTTTAATTTAAAGATGAAAGAATTTTGAAATGGTGATCCAAATTAGCTTATGATTCCCCTCCCTCTTTATCTTATCCCTTTATTTTTTTAATTGTGCTACATGTTAAGGTATGGTGATCTCTATATCATTTATCCAAACATGAAGTACATAGATTGCTATTGACCGGCCTTAAAATCGGTGTGACTTCTACATAAGTCCACTTACGATTGCTTAACATAGCGCTAAATTTTGTCCCGATTCGAATAAATGATCATTCGTGGCCCAAACTTATGATTGCAAGCCCAAGTATGTTAATTTGATCTCTTTGATCCAATAACCTTGAGATTCATTGTGTGGAGGCTTTGGTTCTACCAATCCTCTAATGGATCTACAACACCTTTAGTCAACGCGGATCACTTAAACATCATTGATCATTACATGTTGCCTTGTGAGAATTCCAAAATGGATGATATACTTGACAAAAAGAAAATGCAACTTGTTGTGTGGAGGCTTTGGTTCTACCAATCCTCTAATGAGTTCCAAATGCAAGTTTCAAGATGGTCATCAAACTAACCACTAATTACTAACAATTAACTTTACTTTACGCTTTTATTTTCATGCTTTATGTACCATTTACTTTTAGCATTTTACATTTCATGCTATTTTCATCTTTGCTCACTTGAGCATTTACTTTTATGTCATTTTTATTTTGCTCACTTGAGCTTTTATTTCTTTTTAAAGACACCTAATAATCAACATGAACCATAAAAATCATTAATGATACTTGGACTACATGGTTACTATCCTTTGCATTATGGAGTGATGGACTTATTGGACTTAGGATTAGAGACCTTGGCCTATCTTGGAGACTTTGTGACTTTATTTGATATTTTGTCTGGAGTTCTTGAGGTTTACCTCAAGACATTGGGTTGTTTGTTTGTTTTGTGTGCAGGTTATTGTGATTACATACTTTGTTTGTAATCTGGAATTCATCTGCATACAGTCGTTACTCTGCCCATTTTTTTCGAAGACTTAATGCACTTGAAGTTTGGTTATCTCAAGAGGTCTAGTATCTTTGCTTGCTTGTTTTCAATCCAAAGAATGGGAATTCTATATTGACTCATAATGTCAAGTATTGGCTTCTTGTTGGTTAGATGGTTCTTATCCCTAGCTTTTACCTTATGCTTTAGGATAGCCTCTTCTTCTCCTCCCATCTTCTTTAATTTCAAAAATCTTCTCCCTCCTTTAAAAAAAAACTCTTCTTGTTTTGAAACTTGAAACATTTTCATAATAAACTTGGACTTAGGTCCATGCATCTTCGAAACATTTTCATAAATAAATTTCAATCAATTTAATAATACCTTGACCTTTTTTTTGTGAGAAGACTAAAAGTCAATCAATCTCATTTCAAACCATTTTGCCACTTTGGCTTTTATCTTTAAACTTTTCTCAAAAGATTAGACTCTTGTCAATCCTTGTAGTGATGCAAACAACTATACTTCTACAATATGTAGTAAAGTGAGATATTTTCCACTTGGGTGTTGAGTGAGGCATTATTGATTTTAAAATCCAAGCCATATCCTCCACTTTGAGATGATGCAAATTCTCCTTTCTCATGATTGTGGGTAGTAAGTATGTTTTTTCACACGGACAATTGCGTTGATGTCTTATCTCATAAAATCAACCAACACACTTGTGTTTCAAATTTTTAAAAGAGGAACTACGTGTACCCTGATCCCCTATTGCACGAAAGGTGGTACGTAGGCACTAAAGGTTCACAACCGCGGCGGATGCAAAAATCATAAAAAAAATATTTCTCTTCTCGCCTCCACCATCCATTTTTTATATAACACATTTTTATAGCCAAAAATATACAGATTTTTCAAAGAGGTTCCTGCGGAGTACCGTAGATGTTTAGGATGCTAATACATTCCCTTTGCATAACCAACCCCCTTACCTTGAATCTTTCCCCCTCTTTTTTGGTTATTCGCTCTTTTCCCATTCCTTTGGAAACAATAAAGCACGGTGGTGATTTTTATTTTGATTTGTATAAAGTCTAGTCAATCCAATGGCTTAGTCTTGCACATTTCTACCGCTACACACGCGTATCTGCCTCAAACCTATAACTTACTGTAGCTTTCATAAGAATGAAAACCCATAACATAAAAAATGTAGCTTGTAATCTCACGATTCCAATGATATAAAATTCATGACCTAACTCTCAAAGATCAGAGAATTTTAATGGCCCTAAATCGTGACCTAGTTTTTTCAGCATGTTCAACATTCAAATTCTCTTAGCTCAGTTAATATAAATGATAATTATGCATATGTACAGTTTCACCATGCTAGAGACTACATTTTTGCTTCACAAATCGTGGCTTAAGGATGCTTAAATAGAGATATAGAGTTTTGAAAAATACCTCCTTCAGCTGGATTTGGATATGGCTATGTGGGGACTTTGAGTGAGGCCTGAGGATCGCGTGAGCTTCCTTGAAGTTCCCTCAAGCTATTCCAATGCTTTGCTGGCCTTGTGGATGGCTGAAACTTCCTGCACGAGTCAATTTGCAACCTCCAAGTTTAAAAATGGTGATGTATGAAACAAAGCTCACAGTTACAGGATGAATGCTTGGCTAGCTTGGATATGATGTGGATGAAGTGTTTCAAGTGTCAAGAGGTAAAACGCACGAGCAAAATATGACTTGGCTTTGGTTTTGCAGAAACTGCAATGTTGGGTAGAAAAATGTGTTTTTTCAGTTTGGGGGAGTTTCAGATCATAAGCATTCGTGTTCTAGCTTGAGACAAGTTTTTTAAAGTTTTTTTGAATGAGGCCAAGTCCACTCTTTAACATATGTGCCAGTTCTCTTGACTTTTGCAACTTTTCTTGCTTTTGAAGAAAAGTGAAATGACTTGTGCCAAAGGCCTGTACTAGCTAGTTCTAGGGCTGATAAGAGTTGGTAAACCATGCCTGATATCTGTGGACATTTCTTGTAACAAAGAAACAGGTCCATGGCTCAAGAATTGTAAAGTTGCAAAAAGCTTGCTTTATGAAAATGACAATGTGCCCTTTATGCCATTAATGGATTTATTCTTTGTACAATGCTCCAAAAGCCAAAATAAATCCATTAACCACTGAGCTAGCATTTAATTATGGAGTGTAGAAAGGATTTAGGACCTGTAATTCAATGTACAAGCATGCTTGGTCAGATTTGCAACTTGATGCATTGTAAAAATGGCTTAAACAAAAGTGACAAAATGTCATTTTCTCTTCTTCGATTCTCCCTAACCACAAATGATCTTGGAGAGTTCTTGGACATTTTGGAAAGCTTGCAACATACTCTACAATCCATATTTAAAATTAATTTTGAGATACCTATTGGAACAAGGTGAAAAATGCCCATGAAGTTGGGTCAAAAACCTGCCTAGATTAGGGCAAATTTTCACTAAGTTATTTAGTTCATGGACCCCTATTCACAAATTCATAACTTGAGATCCAAGCATCTTTTGGGAAAACTTTATGAATCAAAGTTGTATATTTCATGGAGGACTACAACTTTCATTTTGGAAGTTTTCTTTGAATCCAATTTCATCATGGTGAAAAAGTTGGGAAAAAATAAGAAAATTTCCATACTTAGAAAAATTCTAAGTTATGAAAATTTTCAAATTCAAAACCCTAATTTTCAAAATTGGTTTTCTTGGTCAACAAGTTTCATATTTTGACATGTCTTGATGAATTATGACCCTTGGCACTTGATTTTGACCAAAAAGTCAAAGTTTGACTTTTCAGTGTACCGTTGACTTTTGATCAGTTGATTGGAAAATTCATCTGTCAATCCTATGAACTTGAGATCTTTTGAACCATATGATTAGGTCAAGATGATGCCATTGAACCCTTGAAATCATGTTTGAACTCAATTGGTCATTGGCTAGGTTAAAAATCAGAAATTTCCCTTTCTCAGTCAAAACCCTAATTTTGACCATTTTGCCCTTTTGATGATCTGATCAAATTTGTTGAGGAGTTGTGATCCAAACTTAATAAAATGGTACATAGGAGTCTAAAATGTTGTTGTGGATCAAAAATTATAATGTTTGACTGTAAATTGGCCATGGTTGACTTTTTCCCCAATACAACTGATTTTTAGGTCAACTGTCCAATTGACTGGTCAAAAATGTGGTTCAAGACTTGAAACTTGGTATGAGAAATCTTAGGGGTCCAGGATGGTGTATGAAGGTCACATGAAGCATTGATGGTCCAAATATCCTTGTGCAAACTCAAACACCCTAATTTCAGGTTATCAGTGCAAGGGGATGCCTTGAGCTGAGCAAACCCTAATCTTGTCTTGAGTCCAAGAAGTCTTGTGAGAAAAAATCTTGATAAATGAGAGGGAAAATTTTGGGGTACAACAGTTTCCCCTGTTCAATCTTCTTGAACCTAAAGAGTTAGATTGGCGAGTTTTGTCGTTCGTGACTCGAAGGTAAAAGATGATTGGACACTAGAGTGCCCGTAAATTTACACTCGTCAAAGTGTAGTTGAGGGAATGAGCTTAAAGATGACATTTGGAAAGGTGATAGAATCTTTTAGGAGATGGGCTTGTAGATGACATCCAAGAATGTTTGTTGTAATTCAAGAGGATGAGTATCAGAATGGTGTCTGTATCTGAACTGTATCTAGAGACTGAGTCTGTATGAGCAATGGAATGGCGTCCGTGTCTGGAGCGTATCCAAGCTGTATCTAAATTTGAATCCGAATGAGTAACATGATGACTTCCGTGTTTGGAGTGTATCTGTACAATATCTAGAATCTGAAATCTAAATAGGCGACAGAATGGCATCCGTGTTTAGAGCGTATCTGGACTTTAATCTGAATAAGCGACAGAATGGCATCCTTGTTTGGAGCGTATCTAAGCTGGGAAAATCAGAATAAGTGACATAATGGAAACTGTGTTTGGAGCGTATTTGAACTGTATCTTGACTTTGAATTCTGACTGAGTAAAAGAATGACTTCCGTGTCTGGAGTGTATCTTTACTGTATCTGAAGTTGAAATCTGAATGAGTATCAGAATGACATCCTTGTCTGGAGCGTATCTGTACTGTATCTGAAATCTTTGAATATTGTTAATGATAGCTGTTAATCTTATCCTGTAAAGGGTAAAATGTTAGCTGAAACACAAAGTTATGTTGCATGAAATGTATGATGCAATAAATGTGCTTTATCAATGTTTATGATATATGAATGTAATGTATGCGCATGTAAGATGATTAGTTGTTTTGCTGAGGAAAATAAATCCTTGAGAGCTGGGGATAATAAAATCTTGACTGCTGTCGGGGGAAATAAATCCTTGACTGTTGAGGAAAAGAAATCCCTGGCTATTGTTGGGGATTAAAAATCCTTGATGACTTCACTGGGGATATAGGGATTCTTCATGTCTTGAAGTTGGAGGATTGACGAAAATCCGTTGTGAGAGTAATGCCAAATACTGCTTGAGAAATCTGCTTGGAGAATCCAGAGAACTTCGATGACGTCTATTGGGGATTACACAAAGGGAATCCTTATTCTGCTGGGAAAAAAGAAAACTCTGATGACTTCTGCGGGGAATTAAGAATGAGAATCTTCATTCTGTTGGAGAGCAATGAAAACTTTGGCGACTTCACTGGGGAATCAAGAATGAGAATCTTCATTCTGTCGAAAAAATAGAAACTCTGTGGGGAAGAAAGCTTACTGCTGGGGAGTTGGTTTAGGAGTTTGGGTTGTATGCCACTCTACTAGGGAATCAACCTAGGTTGGGGAGTAAAAGTTAATTGTTATCTGGTTGCTTTTCAGACTTCAAGAAAACTTGCTGGGGAATTTAGAGAAACTGGATGGTTTCTGCTGGGGGTTAATAGTTGGAAATTTTGGCTCCGCCTGGGGATTGAGAGTTGGAAATTTTAACTCTGATGGGGATTAAGGGTTTGAAATTTTAGCTCCACTGGGGATCTAGATGATGTGCTGTAGGGATTACTCATGGAATAGCCTAAAGACGTTTTCCTATCCTTTCAGTCTGTCAGTAATTGTTCTTTTCCACTTTGTTTATTTGTAAACAGTAATTATGTTCAAATTCATATGTTCATTAATGAATCATTGGACATTTTTGCAAATAAAACACAAGTGTAAAAGAAAAAGGCAAATAGTTTTCTGTACTTTGAAAAGGTATCTTTGTATTTACTTTGAATAAGTATTTTGTACAAATGAGACAGACATCCTAGTAAGAGGATGGTGTTATAAAAATGAGAAAAATTTATACAAAGAAAGATAGCTATGTGTAAAAAATCCCCATGGGGTCCCCATTCTGCTATATCCTTCGTAACTCCGAATATCTTGTCCATTCGTTGCTTCGTCCGAAGATGATTGAATTGATCAGAAGCTCCAGGTTTGTCAGTGAAGAGATTGTCTTTAAAGTGATCCGACGAGACATGGCCATACGCTTTAATTCCCTAACTTTTACCTGGACTGCCCTTTCGGGTTTTCGATCCACTGGGAAACCCTTTTTTGCCCAAGTCGCCCTTTCGGGTTTTCAACTTGCCGGGTATACAATTTTTTTTTGTTTTTATCCCTAATTTTTTCCTGAACCGCCCTTTCGAGTTTTTGATTCACCGGGATGCCCTTGTTTTTCCTAGGTGTGTCAACCTAGCGGGTCTCTTATGCGTAGTATCTTTTAACTATGTCTGCGTTCGCAGGGTGCAGCAGATCATCACCGTCCATGGTGGTTAAGATCATTGCCCCACCAGAAAAGATGTTCTTGATTACAAATGGTCCTTCATAGGTAGGAGTCCATTTGCCACTGGGATCACTTTGTGGCAAGATAATGCGCCTGGTCACTAGATATCCGACTTGATATATTTGGCGTCTGACTTTCTTGTTAAAAGCCTTGATCATTCGATTTTGATACGTCTGACCATGGCAAACAACAGTAAGTCTCTTTTCATCAATTAAGTTCAACTGATCAAGTCGGGTTTGAATCCAATCGTCTTCACTCAAACCTGCATCCTTCATGATTCTTAAAGAGGGGATCTGAACCTCAATAGGTAAAATAACCTCCATGCCATAAACCAAAGAAAAGGGTGTTTCCCCAGTTGATGTGCGTGCCGTGGTACGGTACCCGTGGAGAGCAAACGGTAGTATCTCATGCCAGTCCTTATAGGTGACAGTCATTTTCTGTATGATCTTTTTGATATTTTTGTTCGCAGCTTCGACAACACCATTCATCTTTGGCCGATAGGGAGATGAATTGTGATGTTGAATTTTAAACTGTTCGCACAGGGCGGTGATCATAGTATTGTTAAGGTTCGTACCGTTGTCAATGATGATCCTTTCGGGGATACCGTACCGGTAAATAAGATTCTGTTTGATGAAGCGGGCAACAACATTCTTAGTAACGGATGCAAAGGAAACTGCTTCGAACCACTTTGTAAAGTAATAAATGGCCACTAAAATGAAGCGGTGTCCATTGGAGGCTGTAGGCTTGATCTCTCCAATCATGTCGATTCCCCACATAGCGAATGGCCAAGGAGCTGTTAAGACATTTAGAGGAACTGGGGGCACGTGTACCTTGTCTGCATAGATTTGACATTTGTGACAAGTCCGGGAGTGTTGATAGCAGTCTGCTTCCATGGTAGACCAGTAATAGCCTGCCCATAGAATCTTCTTTGCCATCGTATGCCTGCTAGAGTAAGTGCCAAAGGTACCTTCATGCAATTCAGCCATAATCCTTTCAGCTTCAATTTTGTCCACACAACGGAGCAGAATAGAATCATGATTGCGCTTGTATAGGATGTCATTACTTAAGAAGAACTTAGCTGAGAATCTCCTTAAGAACTTTTTGTCATTGATTGTAGCTCCTTCAGGGTATTCTTGAGCCTCGACATACCTTTTGACTTCATGAAACCAAGTTCGGTCCACTACTTCTTCGGTATTAATCTCGTGACAAGTGTGCAGGCTCGTCCATCCGTTCAATGGTGATCTGGGGAGCCACATTATCCCAATTAAGTTTAAACATGGATGACATTGTAGCTAGAGCATCTGCTAGCTGATTTTATTCTCGCGGGAAGTGCTCAAAAGTAATCAGCTCGAAATGTGGTGACAATGTCAAGACATGTTCTCTGTAAGGGGTGAGGTTTGGATGCTTAGTGTCCCACTCTCCTTTGATCTGACTGATGACCAAAGCTGAGTCCCCAAACACAATTAAAGATTTGATTCCCAAGTCTATGGCAACCTTGAGTCCAAAGATGCATGCTTCATATTCTGCCATGTTGTTTGTACAGTTGAAACAAAGTATGTCTGTGAAAGAAGTACGACATCCTTCTGGAGATATAAGCACAACACCGATACCGTTACCAAGTGCATTGGATGCCCCATCGAAGTACAGGGTCCATCGGGATCCTTGTTCAGGTCCGTCACATGGTCTGAAATCTTCAATATTGTCCAATGTCATGATGTCTTCGTCAGGGAAGTCAAACTTCATGGATTGATAATCTTCTACCGCTTGATGAGCCATATGATCGGCTAGCACACTGCCCTTTATAGCTTTTTGGGTCGTGTACTGTATGTCATATTCTGTCAGGATCATCTGCCATCTAGCTATCCTTCCAGACAAAGCAGGCTTCTCGAAGATGTACTTTATCGGATCCATCTTAGATATCAGCAAAGTGGTATGAGTTAACATATACTGCCTTAGCCAGCGAGCAGCCCATACCAAAGCGCAACAAGTTTTATCGAGTAGTGAATATCTGGTTTCACAGTCGGTAAACTTTTTGCTAAGGTAATAAATGGCATGCTCTTTTCGGCCAGACTCGTCATGCTGCCCCAATACGCACCCCATTGAGTTTTCCAAGACGGTCAGATACATGATTAGCGGTCTTCCTTCGATGGGCGGCATCAAGACAGGAGGCTCTTGTAAATACTCCTTGATTTTATCGAAAGCAATTTGACAGTTATCATTCCATCTAACTACCTGATCTTTCTTCAACAACTTGAAGATTGGTTCACAAGTAGATGTTAGGTGAGAAATGAACCTAGAAATGTAGTTTAGGCATCCCAAGAAACCTCTGACCTCCTTCACAGTGCAAGGAGCAGGCATCTCTTGTATAGCTTTGACTTTGGCAGGATCAACCTCGATGCCTTTGTTGCTGACTGTGATACGGTGGGAAAGAACTGATTGTTTTTGGAATGCTGGATTGCGTTTTGCATTTTGTGTTTGCAAAATGTCGCGGTAAGCAAGAGTCGCCACCGTCTTTTATTTTATCCAACAAGGAAAGGAAAAAAGCACAGAAAAATTCCTTTTTTGAGATGTTTCTCGGGTTCGGGGGGGGGGGGGGGTAGATTATAGAAAGGGAAGGTGTTAGCACCCTTTCTATCAGTGGTTATCCACAGGCTCTTAGGTACTTGCTCATAGTGTTTTCAAAATTGCTTTTCTTTGTGTTTATGGGTTTGAAAAGAGTTATTGTTTGAAAGGTGTAAGTGTGAAAAGTTTTGTTTTTGTTTTGGAAAGAGAAAGTACTTAAGAACCATCTACCTACTCGAAAAAGGAATCCTTCTATGCTAATGTCCTTTAGACAATGCTATCCCACTATTGATGAGTAGGTAGCATCGTCATTGGAGTTTAAGGGTCAATTCGATTAAGGGACGTGTGGTCACTAAAGCAATGTTAGGACGCCTTAGCGGTAACCCTAATGTCTTAGATCATTTTTCCGAGGCAACCGTTTCGAGGCAACTATGATCTTTGGACAAGAGGACGACCTCTAAAACTTCATATACTCAATGACCACGTTCGAAGGCAACCAAGTGAGGTGTACCCTAAGAGTGCGCGCGTACGAGTGGGTTGTTTTCAGTTAATTTGTCTTTATACATGTTATGGGTGATCTATGTTGATTTTAGGTTTAAGCGATTAATCTTGTCATGCATTCCCTATTACCAAACATCTAACAGTTTATAAGTTGCGGAAATTAAATTGCGGAAATTAAACTAACTATTACAAGGCGTCAGATATTTACATCGCCAAAAGTAACCCTTGAAGTTAAAATGCGGGAAATAAATAAAGCGGTAAAAATATTTAAAGTCATATTAAGCTATTACATTCCAGGAAACAGATACAATATTGAAATAAAATGGAACGCATGCGAGAAATTAAATCGGGCGAGTTCTAGGGTTTTGACCCTTTGATTATTAAAGAAAGATTTTTTTGGTTATTTTGAATTAAAAAGAAATTAGATCTAAGTTAATTATTAAATTAATAAATTAATTAATTAATTAATGAAAATAAATATTTTTTGGATTTTAGATATTTAAAGAAATAAAACTAACTTTGATCAATGTTAATAAAACCTAATTGTCTAAATTAATTTTAATTATTGCAAAATATATTAAAAGTTATTCCTAATTAAAACTAAATCAATTAAATTAATATTTATTAGCAAAAACAAAATACTGAAATTTAATTTTAATAAAGAAAATATTTTTGGTTTTTAATTTTATGAGGAAAAAAGTTTTGATTGGTTAGTTAATTATTAAAAATAATAATAATAAACAATTGAATAAAATAAAAAATGAAATTAGAAAGAGTTAGGAGTATATGGGCCTGAAAGGAGGTGAGAATGGCAACTTTGTGGCCCATTAACATGCAGACCTGGCTGACTTGTGGAATCCAGCGTGGCACTTTGACTAGGGCGTATGGTGGACATCACATCTGGACCACCAAATCTGGCCTGGGGTCATCTGGAAGGTGATTGAATGAGGGAGCATGGTAGGCTACGCACTTGAGTTCACACTGGATGACCTGTTGAAAAATAATAACAAATGCATGGGGGATCTGGGATTCGAACCCAGGTCCAGTGAGTCATTGCATACACGCCTTTGCCACTAAACTAACGCGCTTCAACTGTTAATATAATGGACAATAATTATAATATGGGAAAACAAATCAAATGCCAGAGAATATAAAACAAAACGCGCCAAGTTTAAACCGTCCAACCAGGGGGAGACGCGTCATCATCTTCTTCCTTCACCCCTATAAATTTACCTGCGGATTTATATCTGCAGCTAAATTCGTATGTGCGTCCTAAAATTGATTCTAGGCCATGAAAACCACCCCCAAGACCATGGTTGTGCTCGTCTACCTCCCCTGGTCACGTTTATGTCCATCAATGACATCAATTTTGCTTGTAAAAGAAATACCCAAAAAGAAAGCTACAAAACCCTAGGTTCGGTTATAGGGCTACAGTACAGATAAATGGAATCAAACAATGCCAAAAGCTCAGAAATTTCATAAGCATCATAAATATATCAAAGTTTTGCCAGAAAAATGCAAGAATATGGATCCATGAATTCAAACGAAAAGTGGTTTTTTGAGACACTTACAAAGCTTCTGGGCGTGTATGAGAGATTGCTAGGGTTTGGTTTTGCTTCAGTGATCGTCCAGCAATTGATTAGTGTAGAGTTTTGCTTCTGAATTGGCCTCCAAGAACGAATTCAGTTTCACACTTTTTGGAAAATTTTCAAGTTTGGTTTTTGGTGTTCTTGCAGCCTCTAGGTCTCAAATTCGTGTGCTTTGGATTGTATATGTATGCTGCAATGTATTAGGTCAACAAATTGGTCTTGAATCTTTGCACATCAATGCTTTGAGATTGGATTTGATCCTCCATTGAAAACTTGCTTAATTTGCCAAAAATCCAATCTTTTTGCACATGGAATGATTGATACGAATTTGATCATGATATTGATGGTGATTAGGTCCTGAAAATAGAAAAAGATCTCATGTAATCACGTTTTGTGATTTTATTTGATTTAAATTGATTTAAAATGGAATAATTTAATAAAAAATCAAATAAAACCGAAAAATTTATAAATGGGCACAAGGATGAAGCTAGGACACGTGTGTAGTGTGACAAGATCAAATCAAGTGGAAAAGAATGGGCCCATTTGACAAAATTTGAAGTTTTGGGGATAGTTGACTTTTGGCAATTTTGCAAAAATGCCCAACTTCAACAATGCATAACTTCTTCAATTTTGAACTTTTGGAAGTGTTCTTAAACTTTTTAGAAATACTGAGATGTCCTATAACCAACCGTTTTGGTCTAATCTAATTTTGATATTCAATGCTCAAGTTATAAGCTTTGGAAAAAAAGGTGTTTTTGTTGAATTTCAAAAATGACCTATAATGTCCAAATTTGTAACCTTTTGTGAGTGAATTTTATGATCTTGGGGTATGAAGATGTATTTTAGGAAATTTCATCCTCTTAAAAATGAGCTTTGGATGGGTCATTTATCATAAAGTATGAGAAAATTATGCTTGGTCAAAGTTGAGTTGACTTTTCCTGCAAAACCCTAATTTAGCAACTTTTGAGTCTTGATGAATTTTGAGCAATCCTTGATGAATCATGATCAAACCTTGATCAAATTATGAAATATCCTTCAAAATGAGAATGTTGGCAAAAAATATTGAAGTTTGACTGTATTTGGGTCACAGTTGACTTTTGCCCTAACACAGTCGATTTTTGGGCCCTTTGAGCAATTGACTGAGCAAACTTCCTCTGCAAGGCTTGAAATTTGACATGGATGACCTTGAGGACATATTAGGACATTGGGGAACACTTGAGGTCATTTGGACTCAAGGGTATTTATGCAACATAAAACCCTAATTTGGGGTTGACTGCCTTAGGAGATAGCTTGACTGTCCAATTCTTGAGCAATCTTGAGCCACTTGGAGATTTTTCTTGCAATGTTTGGAGAAATATGAGAGGGCAAATTTTGGGGTACAACAGCTTCCCCTATTCAATTTTCTTAAACCTGAGGATATAGATTGGCTTTCGGGCCTTTCGTGATCCGAAGGTGGAAGATGATTGAACACTAGAGTGCCCAGAAATTTGCACTCGCATGAAGTGGTATCAGCCTGGTGATATCTGGAATGGGCTTACAGATGCCATTTGGATACTGTTGATAGGTGGTCTGAACTTCGGATGGAATACGAATCAGGGAGATCTTATCGTCGATCTGACTGAACCAGAGAAGGTCTTGATTAACTTTGACTGGATAAGAATCAGAAAAATCTTTGAATCGATTTAACTGAACCAGACAAAAGTCTTGGAATAACTTCAACTAGAATAAGAATCAAGGAGATCTTCGCGTTGATCTGACTGAACCAGAGGAGGTCTTGGATTAACTTTGGCTGGATAAGAATCAGAAAAATCTTCGAATCGATTTAACTGAACCAGACGAAAGTCTTGGAATAACTTCAACTTGAATACGAATTAGGGAGATCTTCGCGTTGATCTGACTGAACCAGAGGAGGTCTTGGATTAACTTTGGCTGGATAAGAATCAGAAAAATCTTCGAATCGGTTTAACTGAACCAGACGAAAGTCTTGGAATAACTTCAACTGGAATACGAATCAGGGAGATCTTCGTGTCGATCTGACTGAACCAGATGAGGTCTTGGATTAACTTTGGCTGGATAAGAATCAGAAAAATCTTCGAATCGATTTAGCTGAACCAGACAAGAGTCTTCCATAGATGTAATTTTTCTTTGAGGGGACTACCAGGTCATATGAATAGTCGGTGGTGTTTATTGATTCGTCTTTCCCTGAAAAGGTAAAGAGTTAGTCATATGCAATGTCATGATGCATGAAATGCATGATATATATCAAGTAATGATACTCTCAAAATAAATGAGATTGTGTGGTATGATGCATATATGCATGTATCATGATGTATGGAAATGTGATGTTTTAGCTGGGGAAAATAAATCCCGGATAGCTGCTGGAGACAAGAGTTGAATTCTTCGCTTCCGCTGGGGATGGTGAACGAAGGTGATTGCAAGAATAAACCTGTAGGAGAAGATAACTCTGTTGGGGAATAAACTGATGAAGAGATTACTATGTGGGGAAGAGATGCTCTGCTGAGGATTCCACTGATGAATTCCGTCGGGATGAATTATCGTTGCTGGTGATATTGAATCTGTTGAGGATGGAATTCCTGTTTGTGAAAGGGAAGAACTCTACTGGGGATGATCTTTCAGTGGAGACTTTACTGGGGATAACCTCTTAGAATTTTGTGTGAATGATCCTTTGAACTCGGCTGGGGAGATTTACTTTTGTACTCCTCTGGGGATAAACTTCCAAAGTCTACTGGGGATGACTCTTCAACTCCACTGGGGAAGCTTTTTTCAGACTGCGCTGGGAAAAATTTAACTCCACTGGGGATATCTTGTACCCTGCCGGGGAGCATTCTTATACTCTGTTGGGGAATATTAAGACTGTCGGGGATATCAAGCCTTTTTAGTATTGATGGTAGATCAACTCTGCTTAGGGAGAGCATTGTTGATTCGTTCATAGTTGCAAGTCCCAGCTGGGGAGAGCTACCATTACTGCCTTACTCTACGGGGAGTGAAGGTATCTTAGCCATATTCTTCAGCTGAATCTACCTTTGTGCCTGGTGGACAGGGCAACTATACAGTTCGGATAATTCTTATTGCCCCTGTTTCGGATATTACCAGTAATTCGTCTTTTGTTTCACATGCAAATATTTGTGAGCAGCAATTAATGTCAAATGCATATATCAAAAATGAACATTGGACGTTCTTTGCAAGACAAAACAGATAAAGGAAAAACAGTTTGAAATTTGTCTGAAAATGAATTTGTATTGATTTTAAAGTTTGGCCTGTAAATAGGCATTTTTGTGCAAGAGGCTGACGTCCTAGTAAGAGAACGCCGCCGAACAAATAGAATTTATACAATTTGTGAAAAGAAAACAAAACAGCTATGTGAATAATCCCACTGGGTTCCAACTCTGCTATTTCCTTTATATCCTCAAGCATCTCATCACTTTGCTATTGATTGGAGGTAGATCAGATTGATTAGTGCCGTCCAAGCTTGATAGTTGATACCGAAGTCTGGATGCAAGGTGATCCAATGAGACATAGTGTTACGCTTTGATCCCTAATTTTTGCCTGGACCGCCCTTTCGGGTTTTCAGTCCACCGGGATACCCTTTTTTGCCCAAGCCGCCTTTTCAGGTTTTCGACTTGCCGGGTGTACAGATTTTTTCATTTTCGTCCCTTATTTTTGCCCGGGCCCTTTTAGTTCGCCGGGAAGCCCTTATTTTTGCCTAGGCCAGTCAACCTAGCAGGTCTTTGATTATGCGTAGTATCTTTTCACTATGTCTGCATTGACGGGGTGAGGAAGGTCGTCACCATCCATAGTGGTTAGAATCATAGATCCTCCTGAGAAAATGTTCTTAACCACAAATGGCCCTTCGTAAGTAGGGGTCCATTTGCCCCTGGGATCACCTTGAGGTAAGATAATGCGCTTGATTACCAGATCCCCAACTTGATACTCTTGTCGTCTGACTTTCTTATTAAATGCCTTGATCATCCGTTTTTGGTACGTCTGACCATGACAAATAGCAGTAAGTCTCTTTTCGTCGATTAGGTTCAGCTGATCAAGTCGGGTCTGAATCCAGTCATCTTCGCTCAAACCTACATCCTTCATGATTCGAAGAGAGGGTATCTGAACTTCAATGGGCAAGACTGCCTCCATGCCATATACCAAGGAGTAGGGTGTTGCCCCTGTTGACGTCCGTGCTGAGGTACGGTACCCATGGAGAGAAAATGGTAACATCTCGTGCCAGTCTTTGTATGTCACTGTCATCTTCTGCACAATCTTCTTAATGTTCTTATTAGCCGCTTCGATAGTCCCATTCATCTTCGGCCGGTAGGGAGAAGAGTTATGATGCTGTATCTTGAATTGCTCGCAGAGCTCGGCGATCATCTTGTTGTTGAGATTGGTACCATTATCCGTAATGATCCTCTCTGGTACACCATATCGACAGATCAGATTATGCCGAATAAACCGTGCCACGACGTTCTTAGTTACAGTAGCAAAGGAAGCTGCTTCAACCCACTTTGTAAAGTAATCGATAGCTACCAGGATGAAATGATGCCCGTTGGACACTGTAGGCCTGATCTCGCTGATCATATTAATGCCCCACATTGCAAAAGGCCACGGAGCTGTCAAGACGTTCAAAGGAACTGGAGGTATGTGCACCTTATCGGCATAGACTTGGCACTTGTGACAGGTCTGAGAATGCTGATAACAGTCGGCTTCCATGGTGGACCAATAATATCCTGCCCGAAGGATCTTCTTTGCCATGGTATGTCCACTGGAATGAGTTCCGAAAGTACCTTCATGTAACTCTGCCATGATCCTTTATGCCTCGTTCTTATCCACACATCGCAATAAGGTTGAATCATGGTTACGCTTGTAAAGAATGCCATTGCTGATGAAGAACTTCGCCGCGAACCTCCTCATAAACTTCTTGTCATTAACAGATGCACCCTCAGGGTATTCCTGAGCCTCAAGGTATCTCTTCACCTTATGAAACCAAGGTTTATCTGCTACCTCTTCAGTCTCAATGTCACAATAATGTGCAGGTTCGTCCAATGTTTCAATGATAATCCGGGGAGCCTCGTTGTCCCAATTGACTTTGAACATAGAAGACATCGTAGATAGCGGGTCCTCCAATTAATTCTCCTATCTAAGGAAGTGTTCAAAGGTTATTTCCTCAAAGTGCGGGAGCAATGTCAACACATACTCCTTGTAAGGAATAAGATTCGGGTGTTTCGTATCTCACTCGCCTTTGATTTGACTAATCACGAGAGCGGAATCCCCGAAGACACTTAGAAACTTAATCCCTAGGTCAATTGCTGCTCGAAGACCCATGACGCACGCTTCATACTCCGCCATGTTGTTGGTGCAGCTGAAACATAGTCGGGCGGTAAACGGAGTATGAGAGCCTTTAGGAGATATGATCACAGCGCCGATGTCATTACCCAAAGTGTTTGAAGCTCCATCAAAGTACATATACCATCGGGATCCTTCCTCGGGTCCTTCATCCGGTCCAGGTGTCTCACAGTCAGTCACTATCATGATATTCTCATCCGGGAATTCAAAGTTCATAGACTGGTAATCATCCACTGCCTGATGTGCCAAATGGTCTGCCAACACACTTCCCTTAATTGCCTTTTGGGTCGTGTACTGGATGTCATACTCAGTCAAGATAATATGCCATCTCGCTATTCTTCCGGACAAGGCAGGCTTTTCGAAGATATACTTGATTGGATCCATCTTCGATATCAATAAAGTAGTGTGAGTCAGCATATACTGTCTCAGCCGGTGAGCAGCCCATGCCAAAGCACAGCAATTTTTCTCGAGCAACGAGTATCGGGTCTCGCAGTCAGTAAACTTTTTGCTAAGGTAATAAATAGCATGCTCTTTTCGGCCAGACTCGTCATGCTGCCCCAGCACACACCCCATTGAGTTGTCGAGTACTGTCAAGTATAAGATCAGAGGTCTCCCTTCAACTGGAGGCATCAGAATAGGTGGCTCTTGGAGATACTCTTTGATTCTTTCGAAAGCAACCTGACATTCATCATTCCAATGTACCACTTGATCTTTCTTCAGTAGCTTGAAGATTGGCTCACAAGTAGAAATCAGGTGTGAGATGAATCAGGCAATGTAGTTCATACGTCCCAGAAAGCATCTGACTTCTTTCTCTGTTCTAAGAGTTGGCATTTCCTGTATAGCTTTCACCTTGGCAGGATCCACTTGAATACCCTTGTCGCTTACAGCGAAACCCAGCAGTTTACCAGATCTCACCCCGAAGGTGCACTTGTTCGGGTTTAACCTCAGCTTGTATAACTTCAGCCTGTCAAACAGCTTCTGCAGATGGTCAAGGTGTTCCTCCTCAGTCTGGGACCTTGCAATCATGTCGTCGACGTATACCTCAATCTCATGATGGATCATGTCATGAAACAAAGCAACCATGGCACGCTGATACGTTGCACCAGCATTTTTCAATCCAAAAGGCATGGCCTTGTAGCAAAAGGTACCCCATTGAGTAACAAAGGTTGTCTTCTCCATGTCTTCGGGAGCCATCTTAATCTGATTATAACTGGAGAAACCATCCATAAAGGAGAATACCTTGTGCTGAGCGGTGTTGTCAACCAGAACGTCGATGTGAGGCAGAGGGAAATCATCCTTGGGGCTCGCCCATTTCAAATCCCTATAGTCAACACACATTCGAACCTTACCATCCTTCTTCGGCACAGGAACCACATTGGCCACCCATTGTGGGTAAGAAGTAACTGCTAGAAAACCGACGTCAAACTGTTTCATCACTTCAGCCTTGATTTTCTCAGACATCTCTGGGCGCATTCGGCGGACCTTCTGCTTCACTGGAGGACAGTCTTCCTTGGTAGGCAGGCGGTGAACCAAAATATCAGTATCCAACCCAGGCATGTCTTCATAAGACCAGACAAAGATCTCAACATAGTCACGCAGCATCTGAATCAACCGTTGCTTCACACTAAGCTCCAGATTTGCATCGATCTTGACCTCTTTCTTGTCTACCTTTGTACCCAGATTCACTGATTCCACCGGCTCTTCGTGCGGCTGAATGGCCCTCTCCTCTTAAAGTATCAGTCTAGCAAGTTCACTCGGAACTTCGCAATCATCTTCACCTTCATCTTCGACTAAGTTGATCGGACTTTCAAAGTCATAACTGACAGTAGCAGAGTCATTACCAGTGAGATCCATAGTGGATGTAGACCTGTATATGTGAGTGTGTGTAAAATAGCTGTTTTGCAATATGTAATAAAAGAAAAACAAGGAGCGCAAGATTTGAAATGAAAGAAACGTCCAATGCTTTTATTAATGATATATGAAAATGACACACATAAAGCCCTCACGAATAAAGCCACGGTGCCCCGGGTAAGACACTGGGCCATAAAGTTTAAAACATTGTCTGTTACAAATTCAAAAAGTTTCATTACTGGGTAACAAAAGAAATAGGGATGAAGTCCTTTGCTGTCCAGTTGCTTGGTCCACTGTCGATCGTAGGATAGATCCAACTGTCGAACTCAGACTCTTCCACATCGTCTTTAATGGCATTCACTCCCGAGTTACTGATGAACACGGGAGGTCTTCCAATCCGTGCATTCTGAACATCCCTTTGAGCTTCTGCAGTGAAACCCAAACCAAACTTGTCAGTCTTCTGTGTAAAATCAGGGATTTGGCCCCAATTTGCACACACACCTTTCTCGACAACAGCCCGAGCATCCTTAAAGGAAGCCATCTTCATAGGAGAATCTTCAACAACAGTCTCAGCTGATGCCAGTGTCTGGGGAACCTCTTCAAAATGTAGAAAGGGGGTCTCAATGAACTCCCCATCCATCTCTACATATCGGAAAGAGTTGTGGTGGCTCACCATGTACTCCTCCTCTCCTTGTACTGTCACAATCTTCCCTTTCACTGGGTACTTCAGCTTCTGGTGGAGCATTGAGGTTACGGCCCCAGTGTGATCGGTGGGAATGAGAACTGACTTTTTTTTAATGCTGGTTCGCGTTTGCGTTTGTTTTCGCAAAATGTTGCGGTAAGCAAGAGTCGCCACCGTCTTTTATTTTATCCAACAAGGAAAGGACAAAAGCACAGAAAAATTCCTTTTCGAGATTTTTCTCGGGTTCGGGAGGTAGATTATAGAAAGGGAAGGTATTATCACCCTTTTTATCCGTGGTTATCCACGGGCTCTTAGGTACTTGCTCACTACGTTTTCAAAAGTTAGCTTTTCTTGGTGTTTGTGGGTTTTGAAAAAAGTTTTGTTTTTGAAGAGAGTGTAAGTGCGAAAAGTTTTGTTTTGTTTTTTAAAAGGAGCAAGTACTTAAGAACCTCTACCTACTCGAAAAGGAATTAAATTGTGCTAATGTCCTTTAGACAATGCTATCCCACTATTGAGGAGTAGGTAGCATCGTCGTTTGAGTTTTCGGGTCAATTCGGTTTTAAGGGACGTGTGGTCACTAAAGCAACATTAGGACGCCTTAGCGGTAACCCTAATATCTTAGATCATTTTTCCGAGGCAACCGTTTCGAGGCAACTTATGATCTTGGGATAAAAGGACGACCTCTAAAACATCCTATACTTAATGACCACGTTCGAGGCAACCAAGTGAGGTGTACCCTAGGAGTGGCATGTGCAAGTGTGTTGTTTTTTTCAGTTTATATTATCTTTGTACATGTTATGGTGAGCTACTGTTGATTTTAAGTTTAAGAGTTAATCTTGTCATACAATCCTAGTTAGCATACATCTAAGCAGTTAATATATATACAGGAATTTAAAGTGCGGAAATTGTAAATCCTACGCTATTACAAGGCTTCGGGGAGGGTGATTATTTACATGTCCAAAATTGGGGGAATAATAAGCAGTTACAATAAAATAAACACGCGTGAATCTTAAAAATCCTAAGAATATAATCTTTTTGTTGTTTTATTTTATTTTGGGAAAATGATCTAAATCTATTTAATTTTAGTTTTGAGAAAATGTTAAGATAATTAAGAGATTAATTAACAAAGTTAATTTTAATAGAAAAAACTAGCCTAATGTTTTTTGTGGTTTTTTGATTTTAATGTTAATTAAAAAAGATAAAAGATGTCAATGAAAACAAAAATAAAATACAAGGGGGGATCCTTCGATCCAGGGAAAAAAAGGAGTTTCGACCCAGGGAGGGAATGGAAGCTTCGATCCAGAGAGGGTCATGGTCCTTTCGATTGGGCCAGACAGTAAGGCGTGAGTAGCCTTCGATCCAGAGAAGAGGATTGTCCTTTGATCATGGAGGTCATGGCTTTCGATCCAGGAATGAGATGCCTCCTTCGATCCAGCATGCTAATGGGTTCGATCCAGAGAAGGTGTCTCCTTCGATCTGGGATGTTATACCTGCAAAAATATGTTAGTGTAATAAAATGCAGGGCCTGGGTATTGAACCCCAGGCCCTTCGATCCTGCGCTTGCTGAGTCTCTTCAAGCTATGTCTGCAGCAAATATTAGCAAACGATGGACATGGCCTGGGCGCCAAACCCAGGCCTCTTGATCCTGTCTAGGATAGAAAATCGAAGGTAACAACCAGTATGGATGTATTATGCAAATATGAGGTTGGATAGTTTACCCTTTCTTACCAGCAAATTGGACTTTTAATTTGGGCGTTTCCTGGATGTAGGCACCTTCGATCTGGGCAATTCCTAGATGTAGGCACTTTTGATCTGAGGGCTTCTGGGTGTGGGCACCTTTGATCTGAAGGACTGCTTTGGCTTGGAAAATTCTGACAACCTTTGAAGGATTGTATGGGCAGCACCTCTCCAATTTTTTTTGTTCTCCTGTTGTGTATTTTTTCGTGTCTATTTTTCCTCCCCCCTTTTGCAACACTTGTGATCTCTTTATATAGAGGGGGTGGAGGGGACAGGAAGACAAAGGTTTAAATGACCTTGATTATGTGTTTGACAGCCATGAATGAGAATTTGTAACATTGACTAAACACATGGGATCTGGTCCCTTTTTGAATTTTGAATGACATGTAACTGGCCTTCGAATGCTCCCTTTCGAATGGGCTGATGGCCTCCTTCGAATGCTCCCTTTCGAATGGGTTGATGGCCTCCTTCGAATGCTTTTCGAAAGCTTCTTCGAATGGACCCTTTGAATGCTTCTTCGAATGGACCTTTTTGGAATTCCAATCGAAGGACACTGTTAGAACGCCAATCGAAGTACTTGTCCATAATGTCAATCGAAAGGCTCCTTCAGAATACCAATCGAAGGGTCTTTCAGAATTCCAATCGAAAGCCTTGACATAATGCCAATCGAAATGCTTGACAGAATGCCAATCGAAAGGCTCCTTCAGAACATCAATTGAAGGGTCTTTCAGAATGCCAATCGAAATGTACTTAAAGCACCACTCAAAAAATTTCCTTTTCCTTAGGCAAGAGTTTGTGATCAACCATGCAGGGGGAAGGCTTTGGGAAACATGAGAGGGAAAATTTTGGGGTACAACAGTTGCCCCTGTTCAATCTTCTTAAACCTGAGGATGTAGATTGGCTTGCGTGCCTTTCGTGATCCGAAGGTGGAAGATGATTGAACACTAGAGTGCCCAGAAATTTGCACTCGCATGGTGTAGTATCAGCATTGTGATGTCAGGAATGGGCTTACAGATGCCATTTGGAGATTGTTGGTAGGAGGATGGGCTTATAGATGCCATCTGGAGATTGTTGGTAGGAGGATGGGCTTATAGATGCCATCTGGAGATTGTTGGTAGGAGGATGGGCTTATAGATGCCATCTGCAGGAGTGTCGATCGCATAAGAGATTCCTTAGCGAGAACTTGCATACCTATTGAAAGAAAGACGGTCTTCCTGGCTTGTTGCAGGTGTTAATCTTCAATCTCTTTGTGTAGATGGTTTTCCTTGCTTGTTACAGGTATCGGTCGTCCACAGATAGTTTTCCTGGCTTGCTACAGGTATTCAACTGGGACTTGAAAAGGTTGGTCGAGGAGATAGCTGTCCTGGCTGGTTTCAGGTATTGATCTCTGACCTGAGAAAGAAAGTCTTCCTGGCTTGTTACAGGTGTTAATCTTCAATCTCTTCATGTAGATAATTTTCCTGGCTTGTTACAGGTATCAATCTACAATCAATCGTCCACAGATATTTTCCTGGCTTGCTACAGGTATTAAACTGGGACCTGAAAAGGTTGGTCGAGGAGATATCTGTCCTGGCTGGTTTCAGGTATTGATCTCTGACCTGAGAAAGAAAGGTCTTCCTGGCTTGTTACATGTATTAATCTTCAATCTTTTCATGTAGATAATTTTCCTGGCTTGTTACAGGTATCAATCTACAATCAGTCGTCCACATATATTTTCCTGGCTTGCTACAGGTATTAAACTGGGACCTGAAAAGGTTGGTCGAGGAGTTATCTGTCCTGGCTGGTTTCAGGTATTAATCTTCAATCTCTTCGTGTAGATGGTTTTCCTGGCTTGTTACAGGTATTGCTCTACAATCAGTCGTTCACAGATAGCCTTCCTGGCTTGTTACAGGTATTGATCTGGAACTTGAAAAGGTTGGTCGAGGAGATAGCTGTCCCGGCTGGTTTCAGGTATTAATCTCTGACCTGAGAAAGAAAGGTCTTCCTGGCTTGTTACAGGTATTAATCTTCAATCTCTTCATGTAGATAATTTTCCTGGCTTGTTACAGGTATCAATCTACAATCAGTCGTCCACAGATATTTTCCTGGCTTACTACAGGTATTAAACTGGGACCTGAAAAGGTTGGTCGAGGAGATATTTGTCCTGGATGGTTTCAGGTATTGATCTCTGACCTGAGAAAGAAAGTCTTCCTGGCTTGTTACAGGTATTAATCTTCAATCTCTTCATGTAGATAATTTTCCTGGCTTGTTACAAGTATTAACCTACAATCAGTCGTCGACAAATATTTCTCCTGGCTTGCTACAGGTATTAAACTGGGACTTGAAAAGGTTGGTCGAGGAGATATTTGTCCTGGCTGGTTTCAGGTATTGATCTCTGACCTGAGAAAGAAAGTCTTCCTGGCTTGTTACATGTATTAATCTTCAATCTCTTCATGTAGATAATTTTCCTGGCTTGTTACAGGTATTAACCTACAATCAGTCGTCCACAAATATTTTTCCTGGCTTGCTACAGGTATTAAACTGGGATTTGAAAAGGTTGGTCGAAGAGATATCTGTCTTGGATGGTTTCAGGTATTGATCTCTGACCTGAGAAAGAATGTCTTCCTGGCTTGTTACAGGTATTAATCTTCAATCTCTTCATGTAGATAATTTTCCTGGCTTGTTACAGGTATTAATCTACAATCAGTCATCCACATATATTTTCCTGGCTTGCTACAGGTATTAAACTGGGACTTGAAAAGGTTGGTCAAGGAGATATCTGTCCTGGCTGGTTTCAGGTATTGATCTCTGACCTGAGAAAGAAAGTCTTCCTGGCTTGTTACAGGTATTAATCTTCAATCTCTTCATGTAGATAATTTTCCTGGCTTGTTACAGGTATTAACCTACAATCAGTCGTCCACAGATATTTTTCCTGGCTTGCTACAGGTATCAAACTGGGACTTGAAAAGGTTGGTCGAGGAGATATCTGTCCTGGCTGGTTTCAGGTATTGATCTCTGACCTGAGAAAGAAAGGTCTTCCTGGCTTGTTACAGGTATTAATCTTCAATCTCTTCATGTAGATAATTTTCCTGGCTTGTTACAGGTATTAATCTACAATCAGTCGTCCACAAATATTTTCCTGGCTTGCTACAGGTATTAAACTGGGACTTGAAAAGGTTAATGGTAGCCATCTTTTGATTGACCTTTTCCTGAAAAAGGTAAAACGTTAGCTGCATGCAATGTCATGATGTATGAAATGCATGATGTCATGATGTTCTCAAAATAAATGAGATTTGTGTTGTATGATGCGTATGCATGTATCATGATGTATGGAGATGTGATGTTTTTAGCTGGGGAAAATAAATCCCGGAGCTACTGGAGAATATAGTTGAGTTCTTCGTTTCCGCTGGGGATGATGAACGAAGATGGTTGTGAGAATAAACCTGCAGGAGAGAGGAACTCCGTTGGGGAATAAACACGGTGAAGATATTACTCTAAGGGGAATTACTTTGTGGGGAAGACATGTTCTGCTGAGGATTTTAATGATAAACTCCGCTGGGGATTCTGTTGATAAGCTCTGTTGGGGATTTCAATGATGAACTCCGTTGGGGATGGATTACCGTTGCTGGTGATATTGAACCTGTTGAGGATAGAAGTCCTGCTTGGGGAAAGAAAGAACTTCGCTGGGGATGATCTTTCAGTTGCAACTTGCTGAGGATAACCCAGTTAGACTCTTGTGAGGATAACCTTCTGAATTTGGCTGGGGAGACTTATTCGTGCTCTGCAGGGGATAAGCTTCTAGAATCTACTGGGGAAGATGATTCAACTCCATTGGGGAACCTTTTTAGAATGCGCTAGGGAAATGGCTCCAATGGGGTAATTTGTATTCCACCGGGGAACATTCTTATATTCTGTTGAGGGATATTAAGACTTCCAGGGATACTCTTATGCTTGCTGGGGAATATTAAGACCTTATGGGGATACCCAACTTTTTTAGGGATGATGGTAGACCAACTCTGCTTGGGGAGAGTATCGCTGATTCGTTCATAGTTGCAAGTCTCAGCTGAGAGAGCTATCATTACTGTCTTACTTTGTGGGGAGTGAAAGTATCTTAGCCATATTCTTCAGCCAAATATATACCTTGTACCTGGTGGACAGAGCAACTGTACAGTTAAGACAATTCTTATTGCCCCTGTTTCTGCGGGAGAAGGTGCCTGCAGAGGCCCTGTAGATCGAGTATTATCCCAACCTATGAGGTGCTTGGTAATTGCCGATTAAAGTGACAAATCCTCTTCTGGTAGATAAGTGACGAGATGATGGGACATAGTCGTATGCTTTGATCCCTAATTTTGGCCCGGACCGCCCTTTCGGGTTTTCAGTCCACCGGGATACCCTTTTTTGCCCAAGCCGCCTTTTCAGGTTTTCGACTTGCCGGGTGTACAAATTTTTCATTTTCATCCCTTATTTTTGCCCGAACCCTTTTGGTTCGCCGGGAAGCCCTTATTTTTGCCTAGGCCTGTCAACCTAGCGGGTCTTTGATTATGCGTAGTACTTTTTTGACTATGTCCATGCTCTCTGAGTGTAGGGAGGTGCCACTGTTGGTAGTGTTGTGTTGCCATACTACCAGAAGATGTTTGATCATGCAAGATTCGTTGCGGGAATCAATGTCTAATGCCCTAGGTGATTCAGATGGAGATCTGCCCCTGGCTATTTGGCATCTTTGAGAGACTCCTTGAATCTTGACTTGACTGCCCCATATGATGGACAATGCTCATGCTGTGCCCCTTGGTTGGAAGTGTTTTTCCACTTGAGGTGATCCTTTTTATTGAGAGGGTTTTTTGTTCACTAGATATTCGTCGTGCGAATTTCTCTGCTATTGAACAAATAGTCATATGCAAACAATGTTATTTTAAGAATGCAAAGCTTATGTCTGTTTTGAAATTTTTTGAAAATGCATTTTTCAATAAAACAAGCGATTTTTTTTTGTAAAATGTGATGTCAACTCAGGATTTACAGCAAGCCCTAAAGGAGTCAGGATACCTTTTGTAACAGTATGCTTTCGAACTAACCCATGCTTCAGCTAGGACTTTTAAGGGTTATAACGTGGCCTGGTTCACGGTTTAAGAAACAAAGGATAAAGGCTCAAATTTTGTTTGTACCCACCCGTTCTTCGTGATGTTCTTCGATCCTAAACTCAGCTAATCGTGCATTAGATCTTGTTTGAGTCTTTACTCTGATATACCAGTGATGGTTCGGATACTGACAACTTATTTTGAACAGGCAGTCATTTTGTTGAGAGTTTTTAGGACCTCTTTTTGATTTTATAATCCCTGTCTTTTGCCTGAACTGTTTCCTTTGTGATTACAGTCAGTGGGATGCCCCAGTTTTGTAAGTCTCCTTCATAGGTTTTGACTTAATGGGCTTTTATTTCCGAGAGATAATGACTGCATGCCCTTACGATTATACGAAACCAACACCGTCTTTTGTTTCAGAAGGACTTCTTTGATGCCATTTATTGTGCACCTGGATCAACTGAGAGAACTACCTTGCCCCAAGTTATAATTAAGGGTTTTAATTTGTGAAAGGAAAAAAAAACTCCAACTTCTTTGGCTCAAAGGGGTTGACTAGGGATTATCTTCCTTATAACTCCACTGTTTAGGATTTGAAACAATGCCTGTACCTCATCAGTGGGGTCTATTCAAAAGCATACTGTAAAGATCATGGTATCGTTTTCGTCATCCTCCCTCTAAAGGCTTAGAGTTTTTTAATCGAGAGTTGAACATCACAAAAAGGAGATATGAAGCAATTTAAGCATAGTGAGAACAATTAATTCAAAACAGACACGTGCAATGCATTAATGAAATAAAAGAGTTCGACATGATAATAATTGTTTGAATAAGCAAAGAAAAATACAACTTCAGAATTCAAATGAACAAAAGTCTCTTAGTTTGAACTAGTCACTTCAAACGATGAGCCTTGGAGGGATGGTAGAAGAACTCAGCCTGACCATCTTGTGTGAATTCCAATGCTCCTTCATCAATCATGTCTTGGACCTTGTTCTTCAGAGCCCAACAGTTGTTTGTGTCATGTCTCAGGCTGTTGGAGTGATATGCACACCTTGCATCAGGATTGTACTTTGGGGAGGTTGTGCTGGGATTCTTAGGAGGGTCCCTTAACGTCACCAGATTCAATCTTAACAGGTGTTGTAAAGCTTGAGACAGCGGCATGTTGAGCTTGGTAAATTGCCTTCTGGGCATGTTTGGCTTACTCTGATCAACCCGTTGTTCTTGGCGAGGTTGTTGTTGGACCCTTGAGGTAGTAGCAACTTGGAGAGGTCCATTCTTCACCATACCAAACTCTTGTCTTCTTGGAGGCTGATTAATGATTTGATCCCCAGCCTTGACCGTTTGCTTCATGTTGTTGCATCTGTTTTGATGAAGCTGGTGGATCATGGTTCTCAACTCTTTTGTCCCCGAGCTAAGCCTTGGATAAGAGCTATCTGCCCCAACATCTGGGTTCTCATTGCATCTACCTCAGCTTGCATATGTTTCAGTCGTTCGTCCTTATTGTCTTCAGGACTTTTCTTGACCAAATTCCCCATGAGGAGTGTTCTCAATTCTTCCTGCCCCTTGGATAGGTTTAGGAAGATTTCCCTGAACTGAGTCTCTTGAGTATGAAGATCTTGGTTGTCTGGTTGGAAAGCCATTGCTGAAATAAACAGCGAGAACATGAGAGACTTGTATCAGATGACCTGTTATGCAATGATATGTGTGATATATGTATGCAATGTTTTCAAGGATCTCGTGGGGTAAACAAGAAACTTGTTAGAATTTTAATTTAGTAGCTTGATTGAAGGAACTTCATGTTATTGAGAGTCCTTCTTCAAGAGTCAAGTTCACCATATTGAGTGGGTCATAGCCCCTGACTCAAGTTATCATGTTTTGATCTCTAGATGGAATTTGCTAGAGGAAAATAAATCCCCTTCGCCCCTTGCTGGACATCTGATTTACCATAACCTGCATCACAGACCCTTGAGATCCTTGAAATGATTAAGGAAATGTTAAGGTATGATGTTATGATGTGTATGCTATGCGTTTAAGCAAAAGTGTGAGGTGATGTAAGTAAGCCCTGAAATAAATCCAAAATATTGGATAAGGACTGTAAACAAAACCTGCAAGGAAACCATGTTGTCAGATAACAAGAATGTGCAAGTAGTTCAAGTTTGAAGGCACACAAGTCACACATATACCCTTAAGTTTAGACTGACATGGAGTTTCATAGGTAAGTACCCTCTTGAGTTTAGTTGGCTCAAAACCTGTCCTATAAATAGTAACCGGGTTCTAAGGAGCTCAATATCATTGGATTGTTTTCTATGTTCATCGTTTTGGTTTAGCCACTGAACTAGCGACCAAAATATTCCAAGAAAAGAATCCTCAATGAGTGTAGTATCGAGTATCTACCAACTTCGGACTGCACCAAAGTCGGTCATCTCACTACCCCTAAAAAAAGGCCAAGATGGTCAAGTAAGGTTCTAGGTCATTAGTGCTTAGTGACATCACTCAGCGGCCTCGTATTCTCTTTGATTGACTCAAAGGCTACCGGTACTCACAAATATGTTGCACTAATATAGCTATTGCTTCAACCGTGTCGGTATACCCCGCACAATTTCCATAAAGTATTGCTATCTATGAATGTTTCCCAAATCCGGTTTAGGATTTATAGAACTCTGATACAAGCCCACAAAATTAAGAGCATACAAAGCAATACAATTGAAAACACAAGTGATCTAATCCTAAGGTACACGTCACTTATATACTCCCCAACAGAGTCGCCAGTTCTGTGATCGGTGGGAATGAGAACTGACTTTTTTAATGCTGGTTCGCGTTTGCGTTTGTTTTTGCAAAATGTCGCGGTAAGCAAGAGTCGCCACCGTCTTTTATTTTATCGAACAAGGAAAGGAAAAAAGCACAGAAAAATTCCTTTTCGAGATTTTTCTCGGGTTCGGGAGGTAGATTATAGAAAGGGAAGGTATTAGCACCCTTTCTATCCGTGGTTATCCACGGGCTCTTAGGCACTTGCTCACTATGTTTTCAAAAGTTTGCTTTTCTTGGTGTTTGTGGGTTTTGAAAAAAGTTTTGTTTTTGAAGAGAGTGTAAGTGCGAAAAGTTTTGTTTTGTTTTTTAAAAGGAGCAAGTACTTAAGAACCTCTACCTACTCGAAAAGGAATTAAATTGTGATAATGTCCTTTAGACAATGCTATCCCACTATTGAGGAGTAGGTAGCATCGTCGTTGGAGTTTTCGGGTCAATTCGGTTTTAAAGGACGTGTGGTCACTAAAGCAACGTTAGGACGCCTTAGCGGTAACCCTAATGTCTTAGATCATTTTTCCGAGGCAACCGTTTCGAGGCAACTTATGATCTTGGGACAAAAGGACGACCTCTAAAACATCCTATACTTAATGACCACGTTCGAGGCAACCAAGTGAGGTGTATCCTAGGAGTGGCATGTGCAAGTGTGTTGTTTTTTCCAGTTTATATTATCTTTGTACATGTTATGGTGAGTGTGATACGGTGGGAGAACTGACTTGAGGTTTGCGTTTGTATTCGCAAATGTTGCGGTTAGCAAGAGTCGCCACCGACTTTTTATTTTATCCTAAGGAAAGGTTAAAAAGCACAGCAAAAACCTTTTGAGATGTTTTCTTGGGTTCGGGGAATAGATTATAGAAAGGGAAGGTATTAGCATCCTTTCTATCCATGGTTATCCATGGGCTCTTAGTTACTTGCTTAGATCACTTGCCTTTTGTTTTCAATTGTTTGAAATGGTGCTTTGTGTGTGTGGATTTGAAAATGTTTTGAAAAGAGGCCAATGTGGTGGCAACCTTTGTAATGATCCATGCGGGGATGTATACCAAGGTGTATGTCTTTTGAAAAAGTTTTCATTTGTTTTTGAAAGTTGTTTTGAAAGTGTAGTGATGTGTGATTTTGAAATTAGGCAAGTGTTTTGTTTTGCAAGTTAATTCAAGTAACTAAGAGGTTATCTACTCCTAAATTTCTCAAAAGATTATTGCTATACTTTAACCCTTTTAACAAGTTTGTTCCACCATTGTATTTGGTGGACAATCTTGTGTTAGGATGTGAAAGGGACAGGCGCGGGTCATCGTTTAGACCATAATTACAACGGCGTTAAATGTCTTTGGGCAATTTTCTTTAAGGGACTTGATCATTTGTTTTGTTTGTTTTTGAAAAGTTTTGTCGAGGGACTATGATCATTCAAATTGTTTGCTTTGCCCGAAGAAGTTCAACATGCAATATGGCCCATTTATTTGAAGGCAACAAGTGGAATACCCTAGGGGGTGCAAGTGTGATTTGTGTGTCCATTTTCATGCTTGTTTATCTTGTATTAGGTCACACTATTTTTTATCGTTTTTTTTCTCGCATACAAACCCTAATTCTAACATGTTATCATTAGAAAGCAATAAAGTGCGAAATTAAAATTACTAAGCTATTACAAAAACCAAATATGGGAAGGGGGGTACAAATGTTCAAATGGGGATATTGACAAGAATTTAAATCTAAATTATTACATCATTTGAATATTTGCAACTTAAATAATGTACAAAAATTAAATGGAAATTAAATAAATATGTGAAATGCAAAAAGAAAGTTTTTATGTGTATGAGAAAATATTATTTATGTAAAAGAGAAAAGAAAATAAAAAATGTATTATTTTTTGAGTATTTTGAATTTAGGGCAAAAAACCCTAATTTTAAAGAAAAGGTATTATTATCTAATTTAATACAACTATTTATTTATTATTTATAAAAATAAAATAAAATGAAGTATTTTGTGAAAAAAGTATTTTTTGTATCAAATATTAATAAAAATGAAAAATTCAAGTATTTTTTTATTTTAGCTTAAATATATTGATAACCATATATATATATATATATATATATATATATATATATATATTAAACCCTAAATATGCATTATACACAAAATAAATATTTATTTAATATTTTAATAAAATAAATAAAAGAGTATTTTTTGTGTGAAATATTTTCAGAAAGTAAAAAAGATAAAAATTGTATTTACATCATTTTTATATTTATTCTAATAATAGTATATATATACTTATGTATAAACAAAGAAAATAAACAAATAAATATGCAATAAATGCAAAAAATGATGAAAAAAATATTTTTAATTTTTTAATGCCATGAGAAAAAATAAACAAAGTCAACCAAAAAAGAAAAAGTCAAAAATGTTAAGAAATGAACAAATGGGCTCAGGGGGGTGTGAATCAAAAAAGGTGGTGTGAAAAGTGAAATAACACAGGCCCAGCCCACTGATCATTGTCTTCAACCTCCAGCTTCAAACATTTGAAAAACGCGCACCCCTGTTCCTCAATGTCTAACTCCTGATTCTTGGCTTTTCAGCAAAAACTCATAACACAAGAAATGTTCAGCATGAAGAGACGGTTTCAACCATATAAATAACTTGACCTATCTCTCTAAGATGAGGGAGAATTTCTCCTCCCCCAATTTCTGACCTAACTTTTCATCAACGTTCAGACATGAAATTCTCTAAGCACACGAAACATAAATGAAATCTAATCATATGAGCATGTTCAGGGCTATGATTGTGACATGTTTTCTTCAAAAACCTAAAGCTAACAATGCCTAATAAGAGAGATAGAACTCCATGGATATACCTGTTCAGTTGGAATCGAGCTTGGCAATGGAGGATGTTTCAGAGTGAAATGATGACTTGTACAGCTTCCTTGAAGTGTAAGGATGCTTTTCCAATTCCTACTTTGTCTTGAAACTCCCTGAATCGAGCTAGTGAACTCCAACTGCAAAACAGAAAATTAAAAATGGTGAAGTGGCTTGGAGGTGTTACAGGTCTGATTTTAGGACATGGTTAGCTTGCATATGTTGTAGGGAAGGTAGAGGAAAAGGTTTGGATCAAAATGCTCGAAGGGATTGGGAGTTTGCACTCAAACTGCAGGGGCTCCCCTGTTTGTGCAGTTTTGAGGTGATTAGAGCAATGGGAGTGTTTCAGATGGCAAGGGCTCGTGTGTTAGCTTGGATTTTGTCTATGGAATGTGTTTGATAGCTTTTGTGTTGTGTGTCTAAGCTGAGATGAGAGATGGCATAAGTTATGGACTTTTCTTCTATCTTAAGCAACAAAAGCAAGTTGGTGGTTTTAGGTTAGTAGGGGGCCTCCTAATGTGCTGCATAAACATATCTTGATCAGTGTGTTATGCACATAATCTTGTGCCAAGCAGATCTTTCATGTACTTGTTGGATTACAAACTTGACATAAAGTTAACCTTTTCAAAAATGGAAATTTCACTTTATCTAGTTTAGGATTAATCTTGCATACAATGCTTGCACTCAAAGAATAACACCTTAACACATTGAATATGCATTAAATTATTGAGTATGAAATGGTTCAAGGACCTGTAATCAAGCATAAAGCAAACTGATTTCAAATTGGCAAGATTATGAACATGTCTTGATGAAGAACAAAAAGTGAATTTTTGCCAACTTGTGAAATTCGAATCTCTCAAGTTATGAGGTTGTTTGATGAGTTCTTGGACATTTTGGAAAGCTTGGAATGTGTACTACAATCCATCTTTGAAATGCAAATCAAAATTCCAAGTGGAAGGGTATGAAAAGTGGCCTTGAAGTAGGGTAGAAAACCTTGTCAAAATAGGTCAAATTTCACTAAGTTAAAAGATGGTTTAGTGCCCTTATTCAAAATATTATAACTTGAGATACAAGCTTCAAATGAGAAAACTTTGTGAATCAAAGTTGTATATTATGCAACAAGCTACAACTTTCATGTTTTGACTTTTGTTTGAATCCAAATGGATCATGGTGAAAAGATGGGGCAAAGTTGGGAAAAAATTAGGGTTTTTCATAACTTAGAAAAATTCTAAGTTATGAAAAATTCCATTTTCAAACCCTAATTTGCATTTTGAGATTTCTTGATGAACAAGTTTCATGATTTGGCATGTTTTGATGAAAAATGAATTTTGACTCTTGATTTTGACCAAAAAGTCAAAGTTTGACTTTTCAGTATACAGTCAAAATTGATCAATTGACTGGGAAATTCAACTGTCAATCTTGTGTACTTGGGATCTTTTGAGCTTGATGAACATGTCAAGATAATTCCATTGAGTCCTTGAGTCCATATGTGAACTTGGTTTGCCATTGGCTAGGTCAAACAGTCAAAAATTGCCTTTGTGCAGTCAAAACCCTAAAAATGACCATTTTGCCCTTTTGGTGATCTGATCAAATTTCTTGTGGAATTGTGATCCAAACTTGATCAAATGGTCCATATGAGTTCAATATGTTGATGTGGATCAAATTTCATGAGATTTGACTGTCAATTGGCCACAGTTGACTTTTCCCCAATACAGTTGATTTCTAGGTCAACTGTCCAATTGACTGGGCAAAACTTGGAATCAAGACTTGAAACTTGGTATAGGTAAGCTTGGGAGTCCAATATGAAGCATGAAAGTCATCTCAGGCATTTTAGGTCAAAACATCCTTAGACAAACACAAACCCTAATTTGAGTCCACAGTGCAAGGAGAAGTCTTGAGCAGAGGAAACCCTAACTGGATCTTGATCTTCAAGGGTCTTGTGATGAGAAAATGTTGAGGAAATGGGAGGGCAAATTTTGGGGTACAACAGTTGCCCCTGTTCAATCTTCTTGGACCTGAAGAGTTAGATTGGCAAGTTTGCCTTTCGTGACTCAAGGGTAAAAGGAGATTGGACACTAGAGTGCCCGGAAATTTGCACTCGCATGTTGAAGTATCAACAATGTGATGTCGGGAATAGGCTTATAGATGCCATTTGGAGATGTGGTAGATAGGGAGATGGGCTTATGGATGCCATCCGGAGACGTGACAGAACCTTGTCGGGAATGGGCTTATAGATGCCATTTGGAAGTGTCGATCGCCTAAGAGATTCCTTAGCGAGAACTTGTGTATTTGAGGAAGGAGGATGTTTTCCTGGCTTGTTACAGGTGTTTGATCTTCAGTCTCCTTATGCAGATGTGCCCTGGATGGATACAGGTATTGAATCTACAATTGGTTGCTCACAGATATGCCCTGGCTGGATACAGGAGTTGAATATGGAAATAGTCGTTTAATAGATGTGCCCTGGCCGGATACAGGAATCGAATCTTCAAACTCTTCAGACGTGCCCTGGCTAGATACAGGAGTCGAGTCTGGAAACGTGGTCAACAGATATGCCCTGGCTGGATACAGGAATCGAATCTGGAGCTGTTGTAGTTGATAGATGTGCCCTGGCTGGATACAGGAATCGAATCTTCGAACTCTTCAGACATGCCCTGGCTAGATACAGGAGTCGAGTCTGGGAACTGATCACTCTCAGATGTGCCCTAGCTAGATACAGGTATCGAATCTGGAATTGTGACAGTTGAAGGTAGTTGTTTTTGGGATTGTCTTTTTCCTGTAAAGGCAAAAAACGTAAGTTGTATGCAATGTCATGATGTATGATATGCATATTGTCATGATACTCAACATGAGATGTTGTATGCGTTTCATCATGTATGTAAGCAAGATGTATGAAAATCTAAAATGTTTATGAATGTAATTTCGTCTTGGGAAAATAAATCCTTGACGAACGGCCGGAGAATTGCTCTGTGGAAGAGATATTTGGCCGAAGTTTTGATGAGAGGCCTGCTGAGGATTTTAACGATGGATTTCGCCGAGGATAATGATGATAAACTCCGCTGGGGAACTCCGAAGATAAACTCTGCTTGGGAATACCAAAGATAGATTTCGCTGGGGATTGAAGGAATTTTTCCGAGAGCGGTCTTCCGTGGCTTTTAGCTGAGGATAACCCAGTTATAAGTCCTTGTGAGGAAATAACTCTAAATAAAACTCGGGCGAGACGTCCGTTCTTCGCAGGGGATAAGCTTGCAGAATCTACTGGGGATGAGCTTTAAGACCTGTCGGGGAATGTTGTGCCTTTTCGGGATCGACGGGGAATCAACTCCGCTTGGGGAAAGTATTGTCGCGTCCTGTTTTACTCTGCGGGGAATTGAGATGATTTGGCCACAATCTTCAGTTGAACCTACCTTGGTGCCTTGGCGGACAAAACAACCAGACTACAATAGACAACTCCACATTGCCCCTGTCTTTGATGTCACCTGTAATTAATCTCTTGTTTCATATGCAATCATTTATGAATCAGCAATTTAATGTCAAATGCATATATCAAAAATGAACATTGGACGTTCTTCGCAAGACAAAACAAAAAAAAAGGAAAACAATGGTAATTTGTATGGACAAGTGAATTTGTATTGATTTAAACTTTGCCTGTGAATAGGCGTTTTTTGTACAAGAGGATGACATCCTAGTAAGAGGACATCGCCAAATAGTATAGAGTTTACAATTTGAAAAAGGAAACAAAACAGCTATGTGAACAATCCCACTGGGTTCCAACTCTGCTATCGCCTTTATGTCTTCGAACATCTCATCGCTTTGCTGCCTAATTTGAAGATGAAGCTGATTGGTCAATGCCGAAATCTGGAGCCAGATAGTTGATGCCGAGTTCCGGATGCGAAGTGATCCAATGAGACATAGTGTTACGCTTTTATCCCTAACTTTTGCCTGGACCGCCCTTTCGGGTTTTCAGTCCACCGGGATACCCATTTTTGCCCAAGCCGCCCTTTCGGGTTTTCGACTTGCCGGGTGTACAGATTTTTTTATTCATTTCATCCCTTATTTTTGCCCGAACCCTTTTGGTTCACCGGGAAGCCCTTATTTTTGCCTAGGTATGTCAACCTAGCGGGTCTCTTATTTATGCGTAGTATTTTTTCACTATGTCTGCATTGGCGGGGTGGGGAAGGTCGTCACCATCCATGGTGGTTAGGATCATGGCTCCTCCTGAGAACACACGCTTAACCACAAATGGCCCTTCGTAAGTAGGGGTCTATTTGCCCCGGGGATCACTTTGAGGAAGGATGATGCGTTTGATTACCAGGTCCCCAACTTGATACTCTTGCGGTCTGACTTTCTTGTTAAATGCCCTGATCATCCGTTTCTGATACGTTTGACCATGACAGATAGCAGTGAGCCTCTTTTCGTCAATCAGATTTAATTGATCAAGTCGAGTCTGGATCCAATCATCTTCATTCAAGTCTGCATCCTTCATTATTCGGAGAGAGGGTATCTGGATTTCAATTGGAAATACTGCCTCCATACCATAGACTAAGGAGAAAGGAGTTGCCCCGGTTGACGTCCTTGCTGAGGTACGGTACCCATGAAGAGCGAACGGTAACATCTCGTGCCAATCTTTATAGGTCACTGTCATCTTCTGCACAATTTTCTTGATATTTTTATTGGCTGCCTCTACAGCCCCATTCATCTTCGGCCGGTAGGGAGAAGAATTGTGGTGCTGTATCTTGAATTGTTTACAGAGTTCAGTGATCATTTTGTTATTGAGATTGGTACCATTATCCGTAATGATTCTTTCTGGGACGCCGTACCGACAGATCAGATTATGCCGGATGAAACGTGCCACGACGCTCTTGGTTACTGTGGCATAGGAAGCTGCCTCAACCCATTTCGTGAAGTAATCGATTGCCACCAAGATGAAGCGATGCCCATTGGATGCCGTTGGTCGGATCTCACCAATCATATCAATGCCCCACATTGCAAAAGGCCAAGGTGCCGTCAGGACATTCAAAGGAACCGGAGGGATATGCACCTTGTCAGCATAGATCTGGCATTTATGACAAGTTCGGGAGTGTTGGTAACAATCGGCTTCCATTGTGGACCAGAAATATCCTGCCCGAAGGATTTTCTTAGCCATGGTGTGTCCACTGGAATGTGTTCCAAATGTACCTTCATGCAGTTCCATCATGATTTTCTCCGCTTCAGCCTTATCCACACAACGTAGCAGAGTCAAATCATGATTCCGTTTGTAGAGAATGCCGTTGCTGAGGAAGAATTTTGCAGCAAACCTCCTCATGAACTTCTTATCATTGACAGATGCACCTTCCGGGTATTCCTGAGCTTCCAAGTACCTCTTCACCTCGTGATACCAGGGTTTTTCAGTCACCTTCTCAGCCTCGAGCTCACAGCAGTATGCCGGTTCATCCAACTTCCAGATAATGATTCGGGGAGCCTCATTGTCCCATTTAACTTTGAACATTGAAGACATCGTGGCTAGTGCGTCCGCTAGCTGATTCTCCTCTCTGGGGAAATGCTCAAAAGTTATCTCTTCAAAGTGAGGGAGCAAGGTCGACACATACTCCTTGTAAGGAATAAGATTCGGGTGTTTCGTATCCCACTCGCCTTTGATCTGATTGATCACGAGAGCGGAATCTCCGAAGACACTTAGAAATTTTATCCTTAAGTCGATTGCAGCTTGTAAACCCATGATACATGCCTCATATTCTGCCATATTGTTGGTGCAGCTGAAACATAATCGGGCGGTGAGGGGAGTATGAGTTCCTTTGGGAGATATGATTACAGCGCCGACGCCGTTACCCAAAGCATTGGAGGCTCCATCAAAATGCATAGACCATCGGGATCCTTCCTCAAGTCCTTCATCCGGTCCAGGTACTTCACAGTCAGTTACCACCATGATGTCTTCGTCCGGAAAATCAAAATTCAATGATTGGTAATCGTCCACAGGTTGGTGTGCCAAATGATCCGCCAGTACACTTCCCTTAATTGCTTTCTGAGTTGTATACTGGATATCATATTCTGTTAAGATCATTTGCCATCTCGCTATTCTTCCAGACAGAGCAGGCTTTTCGAATATATACTTGATGGGATCCATCTTTGAAATCAATAAAGTAGTGTGAGTCAGCATATACTGTCTCAGCCGGCGAGCAGCCCATACAAGAGCGCAGCAGGTTTTCTCAAGCAGTGAGTAACGAGACTCACAGTCGGTAAACTTTTTGCTCAAGTAATAAATAGCGTGCTCTTTTCGGCCAGACTCGTCATGCTGCCCCAGCACACACCCCATTGAATTATCGAGCACTGTCAAGTATAGTATCAGAGGTCTTCCTTCCACTGGTGGCATAAGAATGGGTGGCTCTTGGAGATATTCCTTTATCCTTTCAAAGGCGGCCTGACATTCATCATTCCAGCGTACTACTTGATCTTTCTTCAGCAATTTGAAGATTGGCTCACAAGTAGCAGTCAGATGTGAGATGAATCGGGCAATGTAATTCAGTCGTCCTAGGAAACCTCTGACTTCTTTCTCTGTTTTTGGAATCGGCATCTCTTGTATGGCTTTTACCTTGGCAGGGTCCACCTGAATACCCTTATCACTTACAATGAAACCTAGCAATTTTCCGGATCTTACCCCAAAGGTGCATTTGTTGGGATTCAACCTTAGCTTGTATAACTTGAGTCGGTCAAACAACTTCCTCAGATGGTCAAGGTGCTCCTCCTCAGTTTGAGACCTTGCAATCATGTCATCAACGTATACTTCAATCTCATGATGGATCATATCATGGAACAAAGCAACCATGGCACGTTGATAGGTTGCCCCAGCATTTTTCAACCCGAATGGCATGACCTTATAACAGAAGGTCCCCCACTGAGTCACAAAGGTAGTCTTCTCCATGTCCTCTGGAGCCATCTTGATCTGATTATACCCTGAAAAACCATCCATGAAGGAGAACACCTTGTGTTGAGCTGTATTGTCAACAAGGACATCAATGTGAGGTAGGGGGAAGTCATCCTTGGGGTTGGCCCTGTTCAAATCCCTGTAGTCGACACACATTCTGACTTTACCGTCCTTCTTTGGTACTGGCACCACATTGGCAACCCACTGGGGGTAAGAAGTTACTGCAAGGAACCCGGCATCAAACTGCTTCATAACCTCGGCCTTGATCTTTTCAGACATCTCTGGACGCATCCGTCGGACTTTTTGCTTTACCGGAGGGCAATCTTCCTTGGTTGGCAGGTGGTGAACCACAATGTCGGCATCCAAACCAGGCATATCTTCATAGGACCAACCAAAAATCTCCATGTAGTCTCGTAGCATCTGAATCAATCGTTGCTTCACGCTGAGCTCTAGATTGGCACCAATCTTGACCTCTTTCCTATCCGTCTCAGTACCCAAGTTAATTGTCTCCACCGGCTCTTCATGTGGCTGAATAGCTCTCTCTTCCTGGAGTAGCAGTCTTGCGAGTTCACCAGGCACTTCGCAATCATCTTCACCTTCGTCTTCGGCCAAGTTGATCGGATTTTCGAAGTCATAACTGGCGGTAGCAGAGCTGTTACCAGTGAGATCCAGAGTGGATTGAAACCTGTATAAGTGAGTGTGTGTAAATACAGCTGTTTTGCAATATATATAACACAGAAAGGAAAAGAGCAAAAGATTTGAAATGCAACAAACGTCCAATGTTTTGATTGATGATATATGAAAATGTCATACAAAAAGCCCTCACAAATGGAGCTACGATGCCCCGGGTAGGACACCGAGCCAACAAAGTTTTAACATATTGTTTGTTACAAATTTGGAAATCAAAAGAAATTAGTTACTGCGTGACAAATGTGATAGGGGTAAAATCCTTTGCCGTCCAGTTGCTCGGTCCGTCGCTGGTAGTCGGGTAGATCCAACTATCAAACTCTGCTTCCTCCACATCTTCCTCAATAGCGTTCACCCTTGAGCTGGAAATAAACACCGGAGCCTTTCCGATCTTCTCTTTGCGCACCGCCTTCTGAGCCTCTGCAGTAAAGCCTAGCCCAAACTTGTCGTTCTTCTGAGTGAAGTCAGGAAGCTGACCCCAGTTTGCACAATTGCCTTTCTGAACCACAGCCCGGGCATCCCTTAGGGAAGCCATCTTCAAGGAAACATTCTCTTCGACTGCTGCTTCTGCTGCTGCTGAAATTGGATGCACCTCCTCGAAATGCTGGAAGGGGGTTTCAATGAACTCTCCGTCCATCTCAATGTACCTGAAGGAATTCAAATGGCTCACCATATACTCCTCTTCTCCTTGCACAGTGACGATCTTCCCCCTGACGGGATACTTCAGCTTCTGGTGCAAGGTGGAGGTCACTGCCCCAGCTTTATGGATCCAAGGTCGACCCAGCAGACAAGAGTACGATGGACGTATATCCATCACGTAAAAGGTAGAGTCAAACACTTGGGAGCCCACACGAATAGGGATGTTAACCTCTCCATGAACCATCCTTTTGGAACCGTCAAAGGCCCTGACGATGATATTGCTGGGTTTCAATTCCAGACCTTCATAATCCAGACGATCTAAAGCCTTTTTCGGTAGAACATTCAAGGAAGAACCAGTATCCACCAATACATGTGCCAGAGTAGTGCCCCTGCATTCAATAGAGACATGCAGGGCATCATTGTGGTCTCTCCCTTTCGCGGTCAGGTCAGCATCTGAAAATCCCAAGCCATTGTCTGCTGTCAGATTTGCTATACAATCGGTGAACTGGACTGCAGACATCTCCTGCGGCACATGGGCCGTCTTGAGAAATGAGATTAAGGCCTTAGCATGGGCCTCGGAGCATAGCAATAAGGAGAGCAGGGAGATCTTGGAGGGTGTATGCCCCAACTGCTCGACAACATTGAAATCACTTTTCTTTATTATTTTCAGAATCTCCTCCATTTCTTGTCGGGACGCCTCAGCATTTATGGGTATTGGTGCCTCCATCCGGGCAGGCTCTTCTTCAATCCCTTTGCCCCGAGCATTTGATGACTCGGCAGCAGGGGAAACAACTTGATCAGCAGCAGGAATAGGTAAACTTGTAGGTTTTATCAGGAGGGGCTTTCGAATAGCGGGCGGCGCAATGTCAGGCGAGAAGAGCCTGCCACTGCGGGTAACTTTGGCTGGACCAGTGATATCGCAGATACTGGCACTAGCGTCAAATTCTTGTCTAATTCCATTCACATACACGTCTGCCCCATAATGCCAGGGGACAGCTTTATCAGATATGTATGGGAGAGGCCCCGGGACAGTAATAATCACAGGTGCAACAGTCATAATTTGAACATGCTTCTTCGGGGGGGCCTTGATTGGATTTTTGAAGATGGTAATCACAGAAACTTCTTTCATCGGAACCAATTGAACAGCAGTCTTTTTGAATAGAATTTCCTTGCTATCCATTAGGCCTTGGATGCCTAACCTCAGCAAGGGACAATTAGATAGGGAAATAGCACAGAACAGGCAACCTTCATCGCAACCCGGAAATAAACCGGCCCGCAGTAGGTTCTTCTTAACAGTCTTCAGAGGGGTGACAACTTCATCTACCGAAACAGCGTACACTTCTTCCTCAATGGCATTTACCCTATGCTGGGGCATAGGAGCCGTTACAACATTTGGTCTTTCTGGCGCTTCAAACTGAATTTCCTTTGCGTCGATCAGATCTTGCACCTTGTTTCTTAAGGCCCAACAATCATCAGTAGTGTGCCCGGGACTATCAGAATGATAAGCACACCGGGCATTCGGGTTATACTTAGGAGATGCAGTGTTGACGACTTTAGGAGCTTCTTTGAGGGTCACCAGGTTGGTGGATAACAGTTGGGGTAAAATTTGAGATAAGGTCATACTCAGTCGAGTATACTGCCTCTTGGGCCTTTCGCTTCTTTGTTGATTGTACTGCTGAGGAGCAGCAGCAGGTTTGGAGATGACCAAAGCATTGACGGCTTGGCGACTTTCGGGCTTGACTTGTCTTCTAGGACCATAGACGACACTTGCTTCTTTCTTAAACGGCCTCTTCTCAGCACTTGTGGAGGCAGCCTTTTGTATCTTGCCTGACCTGATGCCGGCTTCAATTCTCTCCCCTGTTAATATCAAATCTGTAAACCCAGCGGAGGAGTTACCAACCAAATGATTGAAAAACGGACCAGACAAAGTCCCAAGGAACATGTCAACCAGCTCTCGATCAGTTAATGGTGGCTGCACCCTGCCAGCCAAATCTCTCCATTTTTGAGCGTACTCTTTGAACCCTTCACCCGTCCCTAGAGACATACCCTGAAGTTGGGTACGCGTGGGAGCGAGATCAGAATTGTATTGGTATTGTCTGTAGAATGCGGTTGCCAAATCTTCCCAATGCCGGATGCTGGCTCCATCCAATTGGTAGAACCATTCAAGCTGTGACCCCGAGAGGCTATCTTGGAAGAAGTGAATCCAGAGGTTCTTATCCGCCGTGTAAGGTTGGATTTTCCTTACGTACGACCTCAGATGAAGCTTTGGGCAGGAGACCCCATCATACTTGGCGAAGGCAGGAGCCTTAAACTTGTGTGGAATTACTACTCCAGAAGATAACCCCAAATCTCCGAAATCCAGTCCCGGCATATTCTGAATTTCCATGGCGCTCAAGCGGTCCTCCAATTGCTTGTATCTGTCAGCAGCAGGTGGGTATTGTTCGTCATTATAGTCCGTCTCGTTGTCGGAGACTGCGGGACTAGGAGCTCCTCCCCCTTGGGGACTGTTCTTCTCAGCAGAAGAAGTGGTGGGATCAGCTTCATTATGGAGTGTGTTCCCAAATCTGCGTCCGGTGTTGAACAGCGCGGTCCTCTTCTTCTTCTTCTTCTTCATGAGTAGAGTCTTCAATTCTTGCTGACCTTGGGCTAGGCTTAGGACCATTTCTTGAAATTGTGCACTTTGGGCCTGGAGGGCCTTGATTGCTTGCTCACTGGAGGAGTCTGGATTCATGATGACTGTTCACACAAACAGCGAAGAAAATTAAGCAACCTGCGAAATAGGGTACCTGCTATGCATATGGTGCAATGGAATGCGTATGTATGCAATGCATTCAAGGATTTATAATATTCAAAATTTGTTGTAGACAAAAAGGAACGCACATTATATTAATAAGGAGAAATTTGTTAATACATAAATGCCCCATGGGCCAAATACTACAAAATGACTCCTTAAGGTAAAAAGACATTGCGCATCCTCTTTGGCGCGATGTAGGTGTTGAGATTCCTTTCCTCGTGCAGCAGGCGGGTGAGTTCCAAGACCTTCTTTTCACTAGCATGTAGACTGGTCTCAAGAGAATTCCGTTCTTCCTTAAGCTGGACCCAGCTCTTCTGCATTTCTTCCCAGGAGGTGGGCATGTCGGGATGTTGAATGGTGTAGGATGCCTCTCCTTCCAAGACTGGTTCTTTGATCACAGGGAGCATATGAGGATAAGGCATCACTAACTTCTGGGAGCGGGCTCGTACCCACTTGAGGTAAGGTTCCAACGGGATGGAGTTCCGGTGCCTCAATGTCTTGTTGTCTATCCTACTTGGCATCCTCCAAGCTCTGATAAATTTCTGACGAAGTCCTTGAGTATCGTTGTCGAAGTCAAAAACTATGTTAGGGATTAACATGTCATGAGGGCCATCCTTCCGAGCATAACCAAACTGTCTCCAAGCCAGGCATGGGTTGTAAGTAATACCCCCTTTGATTCCAAATAAAGGAACATTGGGGTACTCCCCACATCGATCAATGATAGTGATGTCTTCCCTAGACCTAGGGCACCAATGTATATCCGCATGCGTGAGAGTCATTAACCGTTGTGACCATCTCAAACCCCGCTCGTTCTTTAAAACTGTTTGTGGAAGGTGCAAAATAAACCACCTTCCCAGGAGAGGAGTGCAACACATAAGGACACCCCTTCTTCTCATGGTTCGAGTGTAACATGAGTGAAGGATGTCCCCCAGCAACGTAGGTATAGGATTCTTGGTCATGAAGATCTGGACCGCACTGATATCAATAAGCTGATCTGGGTTAGGGAACAACACCAAACCATAGACAAGGATGGCCATAACTTCTTCAAAAGCTCGTAGGTCAAGAGAGTTCCAACATTCTTGGGCCTTTTCAAACAGAAACCTGGCTAAGAACCCTTTGATACCACTTCTAACTTCCCAATATCCTTTGAGGTCAGATGTCTGTAGGTGTAAGGCTTTAGCAATCTCTTCAAGCTTGGGCTCCTCTTCCGTACCGTTGTAGGGTAGTTGATCAAGGATAGGGACCTTCAGAAGTCGGGAGAACTCTTCCAATGTAGGCACCAACTGATAATCCGGGAAGGTGAAGCAGTGATGCAGAGGGTCAAAGAATTGGAACAGGACCTTTATCAAGTCCTCCTCAATGTTGGTGTTAACCAAGTTGATGAGTCTTCCATGTCTCTCACTGAATGAAGAACCCTCGGGAATCCTGGACTGAAGTTCCTTAAGCTGAGGAGGGATCTTTACAAGGCTAATCTGAATTGTCTTTCTGCGAGCAGTTTCCATGTCCTATGAAACAAGAACAAAGATGAAGATTCGAAACCCTTGAAATGGTTAGTCAATGCTCATGATGTTTGTATGATGTAATGATGTGATGATTAAATACACTATAAATATTCACAAAGGCAAACATGGTAAGGCACACAAGTCACACAAACCCTTAGAGTTTAGGCCTGCATGGGGTCTGGGTATTACCCTCTTGAAGTTTGGTGGGCTCAACCTGTCCTATCAAAAGTAACCGGGTTCTAAAGGTCCCAATATCACTGGATTGCTTTCATTGTTCATCGTTTCGATTTAGCCACTGAACTGGCGACCGAAATATTCCAGGAAAGCAACCCTCAATTGAGTGTAGTATCGAGTATCAACCAACCTCGGACTGCACCAAAGTCAGTTATCTCACTACCCTAAAAAGGCCAAGATGGTTCAATTAAGGTTCCTAAGGTCAGTTGATGCTTCACGACACCACGCGGCGGCCCCGTACTCTCCTTGACTGAACTCAAGGGTTACCGGTACACACCAAAGTGCCACATCAACGTAGCAGACTGTTTCAACCATGTCGGTATACCCCGCACAGTTCCCTCACAACCTTGTTGCTACTTTCTAAGAAGGTATCCCCAGATCCGAGTTAGGATCTATAAAAAATCCGATACAAAGCCCACAAATGTAAAAGCAAACAAAGCAAGCAATTGAAAACAAAGGTGATCTAAACCCTAAGGTTACTCCACTTTAAAAGTATTCCCCAGCAGAGTCGCCAGTTCTGTGATACGGTGGGAGAACTGACTTGAGGTTTGCGTTTGTATTCGCAAATGTTGCGGTTAGCAAGAGTCGCCACCGACTTTTTATTTTATCCTAAGGAAAGGTTAAAAAGCACAGCAAAAACCTTTTGAGATGTTTTCTTGGGTTCGGGGAATAGATTATAGAAAGGGAAGGTATTAGCATCCTTTCTATCCATGGTTATCCATGGGCTCTTAGTTACTTGCTTAGATCACTTGCCTTTTGTTTTCAATTGTTTGAAATGGTGCTTTGTGTGTGTGGATTTGAAAATGTTTTGAAAAGAGGCCAATGTGGTGGCAACCTTTGTAATGATCCATGCGGGGATGTATACCAAGGTGTATGTCTTTTGAAAAAGTTTTCATTTGTTTTTGAAAGTTGTTTTGAAAGTGTAGTGATGTGTGATTTTGAAATTAGGCAAGTGTTTTGTTTTGCAAGTTAATTCAAGTAACTAAGAGGTTATCTACTCCTAAATTTCTCAAAAGATTATTGCTATACTTTAACCCTTTTAACAAGTTTGTTCCACCATTGTATTTGGTGGACAATCTTGTGTTAGGATGTGAAAGGGACAGGCGCGGGTCATCGTTTAGACCATAATTGCAACGGCGTTAAATGTCTTTGGGCAATTTTCTTTAAGGGACTTGATCATTTGTTTTGTTTGTTTTTGAAAAGTTTTGTCGAGGGACTATGATCATTCAAATTGTTTGCTTTGCCCGAAGAAGTTCAACATGCAATATATGGCCCATTTATTTGAAGGTAACAAGTGGAATACCCTAGGGGGTGCAAGTGTGATTTGTGTGTCCATTTTCATGCTTGTTTATCTTGTATTAGGTCACACTATTTTTTATCGTTTTTTTTCGCATACAAACCCTAATTCTAACATGTTATCATTAGAAAGCAATAAAGTGCGAAATTAAAATTACTAAGCTATTACAAAAACCAAATATGGGAAGGGGGGTACAAATGTTCAAATGGGGATATTGACAAGAATTTAAATCTAAATTATTACATCATTTGAATATTTGCAACTTAAATAATGTACAAAAATTAAATGGAAATTAAATAAATATGTGAAATGCAAAAAGAAAGTTTTTATGTGTATGAGAAAATATTATTTATGTAAAAGAGAAAAGAAAATAAAAAATGTATTATTTTTTGAGTATTTTGAATTTAGGGCAAAAAACCCTAATTTTAAAGAAAAGGTATTATTATCTAATTTAATACAACTATTTATTTATTATTTATAAAAATAAAATAAAATGAAGTATTTTGTGAAAAAAGTATTTTTGTATCAAATATTAATAAAAATGAAAAATTCAAGTATTTTTTTATTTTAGCTTAAATATATTGATAACCATATATATATATATATATATATATATATATATATATATATATATATATATATATATATATATATATATATATATATATATATATATATATATATATATATATATATATATATATATATATATATATATATATATATATATATATATATATATATATATATATATATATATATATATATATATATATATATATATATATATATATATATATATATATATATATATATATATATATATATATATATATTAAACCCTAAATATGCATTATACACAAAATAAATATTTATTTAATATTTTAATAAAATAAATAAAAGAGTATTTTTTGTGTGAAATATTTTCAGAAAGTAAAAAAAATAAAAATTGTATTTACATCATTTTTATATTTATTCTAATAATAGTATATATATACTTATGTATAAACAAAGAAAATAAACAAATAAATATGTAATAAATGCAAAAAATGATGAAAAAAATATTTTTAATTTTTTAATGCCATGAGAAAAAATAAACAAAGTCAACCAAAAAAGAAAAAGTCAAAAATGTTAAGAAATGAACAAATGGGCTCAGGGGGGTGTGAATAAAAAAAGGTGGTGTGAAAAGTGAAATAACACAGGCCCAGCCCACTGATCATTGTCTTCAACCTCCAGCTTCAAACATTTGAAAAACGCGCGCCCCTATTCCTCAATGTCTAACTCCTGATTCTTGGCTTTTCAGCAAAAACTCATAACACAAGAAATGTTCAGCATGAAGAGACGGTTTCAACCATATAAATAACTTGACCTATCTCTCTAAGATGAGGGAGAATTTCTCCTCCCCCAATTTCTGACCTAACTTTTCATCAACGTTCAGACATGAAATTCTCTAAGCACACGAAACATAAATGAAATCTAATCATATGAGCATGTTCAGGGCTATGATTGTGACATGTTTTCTTCAAAAACCTAAAGCTAACAATGCCTAATAAGAGAGATAGAACTCCATGGATATACCTGTTCAGTTGGAATCGAGCTTGGCAATGGAGGATGTTTCAGAGTGAAATGATGACTTGTACAGCTTCCTTGAAGTGTAAGGATGCTTTTCCAATTCCTACTTTGTCTTGAAACTCCCTGAATCGAGCTAGTGAACTCCAACTGCAAAACAGAAAATTAAAAATGGTGAAGTGGCTTGGAGGTGTTACAGGTATGATTTTAGGACATGGTTAGCTTGCATATGTTGTAGGGAAGGTAGAGGAAAAGGTTTGGATCAAAATGCTCGAAGGGATTGGGAGTTTGCACTCAAACTGCAGGGGCTCCCCTGTTTGTGCAGTTTTGAGGTGATTAGAGCAATGGGAGTGTTTCAGATGGCAAGGGCTCGTGTGTTAGCTTGGATTTTGTCTATGGAATGTGTTTGATAGCTTTTGTGTTGTGTGTCTAAGCTGAGATGAGAGATGGCATAAGTTATGGACTTTTCTTCTATCTTAAGAAACAAAAGCAAGTTGGTGGTTTTAGGTTAGTAGGGGGCCTCCTAATGTGCTGCATAAACATATCTTGATCAGTGTGTTATGCACATAATCTTGTGCCAAGCAGATCTTTCATGTACTTGTTGGATTACAAACTTGACATAAAGTTAACCTTTTCAAAAATGGAAATTTCACTTTATCTAGTTTAGGATTAATCTTGCATACAATGCTTGCACTCAAAGAACAACACCTTAACACATTGAATATGCATTAAATTATTGAGTATGAAATGGTTTAAGGACCTGTAATCAAGCATAAAGCAAACTGATTTCAAATTGGCAAGATTATGAACATGTCTTGATGAAGAACAAAAAGTGAATTTTTGCCAACTTGTGAAATTCGAATCTCTCAAGTTATGAGGTTGTTTGATGAGTTCTTGGACATTTTGGAAAGCTTGGAATGTGTACTACAATCCATCTTTGAAATGCAAATCAAAATTCCAAGTGGAAGAGTATGAAAAGTGGCCTTGAAGTAGGGTAGAAAACCTTGTCAAAATAGGTCAAATTTCACTAAGTTAAAAGATGGTTTAGTGCCCTTATTCAAAAAATTATAACTTGAGATACAAGCTTCAAATGAGAAAACTTTGTGAATCAAAGTTGTATATTATGCAACAAGCTACAACTTTCATGTTTTGACTTTTGTTTGAATCCAAATGGATCATGGTGAAAAGATGGGGCAAAGTTGGGAAAAAATTAGGGTTTTTCATAACTTAGAAAAATTCTAAGTTATGAAAAATTCCATTTTCAAACCCTAATTTGCATTTTGAGATTTCTTGATGAACAAGTTTCATGATTTGGCATGTTTTGATGAAAAATGAATTTTGACTCTTGATTTTGACCAAAAAGTCAAAGTTTGACTTTTCAGTATACAGTCAAAATTGATCAATTGACTGGGAAATTCAACTGTCAATCTTGTGTACTTGGGATCTTTTGAGCTTGATGAACATGTCAAGATAATTCCATTGAGTCCTTGAGTCCATATGTGAACTTGGTTTGCCATTGGCTAGGTCAAACAGTCAAAAATTGCCTTTGTGCAGTCAAAACCCTAAAAATGACCATTTTGCCCTTTTGGTGATCTGATCAAATTTCTTGTGGAATTGTGATCCAAACTTGATCAAATGGTCCATATGAGTTCAATATGTTGATGTGGATCAAATTTCATGAGATTTGACTGTCAATTGGCCACAGTTGACTTTTCCCCAATACAGTTGATTTCTAGGTCAACTGTCCAATTGACTGGGCAAAACTTGGAATCAAGACTTGAAACTTGGTATAGGTAAGCTTGGGAGTCCAATATGAAGCATGAAAGTCATCTCAGGCATTTTAGGTCAAAACATCCTTAGACAAACACAAACCCTAATTTGAGTCCACAGTGCAAGGAGAAGTCTTGAGCAGAGGAAACCCTAATTGGATCTTGATCTTCAAGGGTCTTGTGATGAGAAAATGTTGAGGAAATGGGAGGGCAAATTTTGGGGTACAACAGTGAGCTACTGTTGATTTTAAGTTTAAGAGTTAATCTTGTCATACAATCCTAGTTAGCATACATCTAAGCAGTTAATATATATACAGGAATTTAAAGTGCGGAAATTGTAAATCCTACGCTATTACAAGGCTTCGGGGAGGGTGATTATTTACATGTCCAAAATTGGGGGAATAATAAGCAGTTACAATAAAATAAACGCGCGTGAATCTTAAAAATCCTAAGAATATAATCTTTTTGTTGTTTTATTTTATTTTGGGAAAATGATCTAAATCTATTTAATTTTAGTTTTGAGAAAATGTTAAGATAATTAAGAGATTAATTAACAAAGTTAATTTTAATAGAAAAAACTAGCCTAATGTTTTTTGTGGTTTTTTGATTTTAATGTTAATTAAAAAAGATAAAAGATGTCAATGAAAACAAAAATAAAATACAAGGGGGGATCCTTCGATCCAGGGAAAAAAAAGGAGTTTCGACCCAGGGAGGGAATGGAAGCTTCGATCCAGAGAGGGTCGTGGTCCTTTCGATTGGGCCAGACAATAAGGCGTGAGTAGCCTTCGATCCAGAGAAGAGGATTATCCTTTGATCATGGAGGTCATGGCTTTCGATCCAGGAATGAGATGCCTCCTTCGATCCAGTATGCTAATGGGTTCGATCCAGAGAAGGTGTCTCCTTCGATCTGGGATGTTATACCTGTAAAAATATGTTAGCATAATAAAATGCAAGGCCTGGGTATTGAACCCCAGGCCCTTCGATCCTGCGCTTGCTGAGTCTCTTCAGGCTATGTCTGCAGCAAATATTAGCAAACGATGCACATGGCCTGGGCGCCAAACCCAGGCCTCTTGATCCTGTCTAGGATAGAAAATCGAAGGTAACAACCAGTATGGATGTATTATGCAAATATGAGGTTGGATAGTTTACCCTTTCTTACCAGCAGTTTGGACTTTTAATTTGGGCGTTTCCTGGATGTAGGCACCTTCGATCTGGGCACTTCCTGGATGTAGGCACTTTTGATCTGAGGGCTTCTGGGCGTGGGCACCTTTGATCTGAAGGACTGCTTTGGCTTGGAAAATTCTGACAACCTTTCAAGGATTGTATGGGCAGCGCCTCTCCAATTTTTTTTTGTTCTCCTGTTGTGTATTTTTTCGTGTCTATTTTTCCTCCCCCCTTTTGCAACACTTGTGATCTCTTTATATAGAGGGGGTGGAGGGGACAGGAAGACAAAGGTTTAAATGACCTTGATTATGTGTTTGACATCCATGAATGAGAATTTGTAACGTTGGCTAAACACATGGGATCTGGTCCTTTTTTAATTTTGAATGACATGTAACTGGCCTTCGAATGCTCCCTTTCGAATGGGCTGATGGCCTCCTTCAAATGCTTTTCGAAAGCTTCTTTGAATGAACCCTTTGAATGCTTCTTCGAATGGACCTTTTTGGAATTCCAATCGAAGGACACTGTTAGAATGCCAATTGAAGTACTTGTCCATAATGTCAATTGAAAGGCTCCTTCAGAATACCAATCGAAGGGTCTTTCAGAATGCCAATTGAAAGCCTTGACATAATGCCAATAGAAATGCTTGACAGAATGCAAATCGAAAGGCTCCTTCAGAACACCAATCGAAGGGTCTTTCAGAATGCCAATCGAAATGTACTTAAAGTACCACTCAAAAATTTTCCTTTTCCTTAGGCAAGAGTTTATGATCAACCATGCAGGGGGAAGGTTTGGGAAACATGAGAGGGCAAATTTTGGGGTACAACACCCAGCTTTGTGGATCCACGGGCGACCTAACAAACAAGAATAAGATGGTCGAATGTCCATCACATAGAATGTAGAGTTGAAAACCTGAGAACCAACCTTAATCGGAATATCCACTTCTCCGTGCACCATTCTCTTAGACCCATCAAAGACCCTGACGACAATGTTGCTTGGTTTCAACTCCAACCCTTCACAGTCTAACCAGTCTAGAGCTTTCTCAGGCAAAACGTTCAATGAGGAACCAATATCCACTAACACATGAGCAAGAGTAGTGCCCCTGCATTCAATAGAGACATGCAGGGCATCATTGTGATTCTTCCCTTTAGCAGTCAAGTCGGCATCAGAGAAACCCAACCTATTATCAGCAGTCAGACTAGCCACGCAATCTTTAAACTGATCAGCTGATGTCTCTTGTGGTACGTGTGCAGTCTTCAGAAATGCAATCAGAGCCTTGGCATGGGCCTCTGAGCATAGAAATAGTGACAACATAGAGATCTTGGACGGGGTTTGCCCCAACTGTTCAACTACATTGTAGTCGCTCTTTTTGATGATTTTCATAATCTCTTCCATTTCTTGTCTAGAAGCTTCAACGGTAATTGTCTTTGGTGCCTCCGTCTGGGCAGGCTCATCAGTGGTCCCTTTGCCCCGAGTATTAGATGACTCGGCAACAGGGGTAAGAACGGGAACTTGAACAGGAATAGCAGCAGGTACACTGGTAGGTGTAATAATAACAGATTTTCGGGCAGTTGGCGGAGAGATATCAGGTGAGAAAAGTCTTCCGCTGCAGGTGACTTTAGCAGGTCCAACAATATTGCTGACATCAGTATCATCATCTAAATCTTGTTTAACTCCATGAAAATAAACATCGGCCCCGTAATGCCAAGGGACAGCTTTATCAGAGGTGTAGGGGATAGGCCCAGGAACAATGATGATCAATGGTGCGGTTCTTGGAACATATGTAATTCTAACAGGCTTCCTCGAGGGAGCCTTAGAAGAATTGTCGAGAATGGTGATAATAGCAACTTCTTCAGTACGAACTAAGGGAACAACAATCTTCTCAAATAGAATTTCTTTACTATCCATCAGGCGTTGGACACATGATTTCAAAAGTGGGAAACCGGTTGGTAGGGTAGAACACATACGACAACCTTCGTCACAGCCCGAAAATAAACCGGCTAGCAAAAGGTTCTTCTTCACAGTCATCAAAGGGGTAACAATGTCGTTCACAGAAACCACAAACGAGTCTTCATCTATAACATTTATCCCATTCTTGGGCATAAGAGCAGTCACAACATTAGGTCTTTCGGGCGCCTCGAACTCAATCTCCTTAGCATCAATTAAGTCCTGTATTTTGTTCTTCAAAGACCAACAATCATCTGTATTATGCCCCAGGCTATCAGAGTGAAAAGCACAACGGGCATTAGGGTTGTACTTCGGTGATGTTGTATTTGGATTCTTCGGGGTTTCCCTTGGAATCACTAGGTTGGTTTCAATAATTGTGGCAGAATCTGAGATAAAGTCATGTTAAGATGGGTGAATTACCTTCGAGGTCTCTCGACCTTTTGTTGATTGTTGTGCTAGGGAGCACCAGCAGGTCTTGAAATAACAACCGCATTAACAGCTTGGCGGCGCTCAGGTCTATTCTGGTTTTTCAAACTGTAGACAACACTAGACTCTTTCTTAAAAGGCTTTTTCTTGGTGCTTGATGAAGCACCCTTTTGTATCTTACCAGCCTTAATACCAGCCTCAATCCTCTCACCGGTCATAATCAGCTCTGTAAACCCAGACGAAGAGCTTCCAATCAGATGGTTGAAAAATGGACCAGACAAGGTCCTCAGAAACATATCCACAAGCTCCCGATCAGCCAAGGGTGGTTGCACTCTTCCGACGAGGTCCCTCCACTTCTGAGCATAATCTTTGAAACCTTCACCCGTTCCTATTGACATACCCTGGAGTTGGGTACGCGTGGGAGTGAGGTCGGAATTGTATTGGTACTGCCTGTAGAAAACAGTAGCCAAATCTTCCCAACTGCGGATACTGGCTCCGTCCAACTGGTAAAACCATTCAAGTTGAGTCCCTGAGAGATTGTCTTGAAAGAAGTGGATCCATAGGTTCTTATCAGCGGTGTACGGCTGAATCTTCCTTACATATGATCGGAGGTGCAGCTTCGGACAAGAAACTCCGTCATACTTAGCAAAGGCTGGTGCCTTGAACTTGTGGGGAATTACCACCCCAGATGATAGACCTAGATCACCAAAGTCCAGACCAGGCACTTTCTGAACTTCCATCGCACTCAACCGGTCTTCCAGTTGTTTGTATTTATCCTCAACAGGAGGATACTGGTCTTCGTCGAAGTCCGTTTCATTGTCTGAGACTACAGGGCTAGGGGCCCTCCTTTCTTCCTAACTATCTTTCCCTCCAGATGAGGTGGTCAAATCAACTTCATCCCGTAGCCTATTTCCAAACCTGTGACCTATGTTAAACAGGATTGTCCTCTTCTTCTTCTTCTTCTTCTTCTTCTCTTTCAGAATCAGGGTCTTCAGATCTTGCTGACCCTTAGCTAGATTCATGAACAGCTCTTGGAATTAGGCATTCTGGGCCTGTAGGGCCTTGGTTGCTTGCTCAGTTGATGGTTCAACAGACATAATGCTGAAATAAATAGCGAAGAAGATAAGAGACCTGTAATGGGTACCTGTTATGGAGTACATGGGATGAACTGCGTATGATATGATTTCAAAGACAATCGAGAGATTCAAATTTGTAAACAAGAAATGAAACACACTTTTATTAGATAAACTTTGAAATTCAAATTGTTCAACAGATGCCCTTAAGGCGTTACAAGAAAGGAAATACTGAAAAGTAAATAAAAACTGGAAAGGAAATAATCAAAGGATAATCAGCGCTCCCATGGTCGCTTCTTGTCGGTGCGACATAGTCATTGAGGATCCGCTCGTTCTCCAGCTGTCTTGTCAACTTCTGAATCTTCTGCTCTTGCTCGTTAAACTTTTCTCGGTAAGCATCCCGTTCTTCTCTCAGCTGCATCCAAGAACTTTTCAGTGCCCCAATGTCAGTGGGAATGTAAGGATGGAGGATGGTAGGAAGAACCCCCTCTTCATTAGCAACTACAATAATGATCGACAGGATGGCTTCGTACGGCATACCCAACCTTTGGGCACAAATGCGAACCCAACTGAGATATGGCTCCATTGGAAGAGAAGTCTTTGGACCCAACTCATATGGATCGGATCTGTGAACTCTATCCCAAGCCCTTATGAATCTGCAGCGTTTCTCGTCTCCCCTTGAAAATCAAAGATGATACTAGGCATTAACAGCTCATGAGGTCCTTCTCTTCTGGCTCGCCCAAACTGACGTAAGGCCAAGCATGGATTGTAAGAGATTCCTCCATGGGTTCCTCTCAGTGGAACGTTGGGGTATTCCCCACAGTAATCAATAACGGCCACCTCATCCATACCCTTAATAGTCCAAATGATATCATTGTGAGAGAGAGACATAACCCTATAAGCCCATCCCGTGCCTTCTTTGTTCTCCAGCACTGATTTGGGAAGGTGCGAAATAAACCACCTCGCCAATAATGGAGCACAGCACATCAAGGCTCCCTGCTTTCGAGCAGTACGGGCATAAAGCTGATGAAGAATGTCACCCAAGAGAGTGGGTACAGGATTACGAGAGATGAAGATTTTCACCGCATTCACATCAATAAAGGAGTCAGGATTCGGAAACAAAACCAAGCCATATATCAGAAGAGCCAGAATATCCTCGAATGCCTTAAAGTTTAGACTATCCCAGAAATAATTAGCCTTACCAACTAAGAACTTAGTCAGAAAGCCCTTTGCTCCACTTCTAGTCTCCCAATTAGCCATTACCTCATCCTTGGTCATATGAAGGGCTGAAGCAATCTCTTCTGGCCTAAGGATCTTCTCCCAACCAGTAAACGGGGTCTGCTCCAGAATAGAGATACCGAGCAGATCAGAGAACTCTTCTAAGCTGGGAACCAACTGGTAGTCCTGGAAAGTAAAGCAATGGTACATCGGATCATAGAATTGGACCAAAACACTCATCATCTGCTCGTCCAATTTAGAGGTAACCAAACTGAGAAGATACCCATGTCTTCTAATGAAGGAGGTAGTATCAGGCATCTTTGCAATCAATTCTTTAAGCATGGTGGGAACCTGGACAAAGTTGATCCGGATGGTATTCCTACGCATAGGAATCATGACTTACAAAACAGAACAAAGATGAATCCATCCTGTCTTTGAAATAGGTTAGTCCAATGCAAGATGTATGCAATGTTATGATGTCATAATGTCATGATAGAAAGCACATCACAAGTATCCACAAATAGCAAACATGGTAAAGGCACACAAGTCACACAGAGAGCCCTTAGATTTCAAGCTGGCAAGGAGCTTAGGTACTACCCTCTTTCAGTTCGGTTGGTTTAAACCTGTCCTAAAAATAGTAACCGGGTTCTAGAGGATCTCAATATCACTGACTACCCTCAATCGGTCATAATTCCAGTTTAGCAACCTTTTCTTGTGGCCGAAATCATCGCGAGAGTTTAGTCTCAATGAGTGTAGCATACTGCTACTGTTCTATGGCCAAGTTGGTCAATTTAAAGGTTCTAAGGTCAGTTGGTCCTTAATGACCCCTTAGATGACCCATATTCTCCTCGTTCCAATACAAGGGATATCGGTACAATCTAAAGTGCCACACCAACGTAGCTACTGCTTCAACCGTATCGGTATACGTCGTACAGTTCCCTCACAGTTTATTACTACTTACCTAAAGGGTATCCCTCAGATCCGGGTTAGGATCTATAGAAACTCCGATACAAGCCCATAAATATAAATCATACAAAGCAATTAATTGAAAACACAATGATCTAATCCTAAGGTACACCCCACTTATTAAAGTCCCCAGCAGAGTCGCCAGTTCTGTGATACGGTGGGAAAGAACTGACTGTTTTTGGAATGCTGGATTGCGTTTTGTGTTTTTTGTTTGCAAAATGTCGCGGTAAGCAAGAGTCGCCACCGTCTTTTATTTTATCCAACAAGGAAAGGAAAAAAGCAAAGAAAAATTCCTTTTTTGAGATGTTTCTCGGGTCCGGGGGGGTAGATTATAGAAAGGGAAGGTGTTAGCACCCTTTCTATCCGTGGTTATCCACGGGCTCTTAGGTACTTGCTCATAGTGTTTTCAAAATTTCTTTTCTTTGTGTTTGTGGGTTTGAAAAGAGTTTTTGTTTGAAAGGTGTAAGTGTGAAAAGTTTTGTTTTTGTTTTGGAAAGAGCAAGTACTTAAGAACCATCTACCTACTCGAAAAAGGAATCGTTCTATGATAATGTCCTTTAGACAATGCTATCCCACTATTGATGAGTAGGTAGCATCGTCGTTGGAGTTTAAGGGTCAATTCAATTAAGGGACGTGCGGTCACTAAAGCAATGTTAGGACGCCTTAGCGATAACCCTAATGTCTTAGATCATTTTTCCGAGGCAACCGTTTCGAGGCAACTATGATCTTTGGACAAGAGGACAACCTCTAAAACTTCATATACTCAATGACCACATTCGAAGGCAACCAAGTGAGGTGTACCCTAAGAGTGCGCGTGTGCGAGTGGGTTGTTTTCAGTTAATTTGTCTTTATATATGCTATGGGTGATCTATGTTGATTTTAGGTTTAAGCGATTAATCTTGTCATGCATTCCCTATTACCAAACATCTAACAGTTTATAAGTTGCGGAAATTAAATTGCGGAAATTAAACTAACTATTACAAGGCGTCGGGTATTTACATCGCCAAAAGTAACCCTTGAAGTTAAAATGCGGGAAATAAATAAAGCGGTAAAAATATTTAAAGTCCTATTAAGCTATTACATTCCAGGAAACAGATACAATATTGAAATAAAATGGAACGCGTGCGGGAAATTAAATCGGGCGAGTTCTAGGGTTTTGACCCTTTGATTATTAAAGAAAGATTTTTTTTGTTATTTTGAATTAAAAAGAAATTAGATCTAAGTTAATTATTAAATAAATAAATAAATAAATAAATTAATGAAAATAAATATTTTTTGGATTTTAGATATTTAAAGAAATAAAAATAAATTTGATCAATGTTAATAAAACCTAATTGTCTAAATTAATTTTAATTATTGCAAAATATATTAAAAGTTATTCCTAATTAAAATTAAATCAATTAAATTAATATTTATTAGCAAAAACAAAATACTGAAATTTAATTTTAATAAAGAAAATATTTTTGGTTTTTAATTTTATGAGGAAAAAAGTTTTGATTGGTTAGTTAATTATTAAAAATAATAATAATAAACAATTGAATAAAATAAAAAATGAAATTAGAAAGAGTTAGGAGTATATGGGCCTGAAAGGAGGTGAAAATGGCAACTTTGTGGCCCATTAACATGCAGGCCTGGCTGACTTTTGGAATCCAGCATGGCACTTTGACTAGGGCGTATGGTGGACATCACATTTGGACCACCAGATCTGGCCTGGGGCCATCTGGAAGGTGATTGAATGAGGGAGCATGGTAGGCTACACGCTTGAGTTCACACTGGATGACCTGTTGAAAAATAATAACAAATGCATGGGGGATCTGGGATTCGAACCCAGGTCCAATGAGTCATTGCATACACGCCTTTGCCACTAAACCAACGCGCTTCAACTGTTAGTATAATGGACAATAATTATAATATGGGAAAACAAATCAAATGCCAGAAAATATAAAACAAAACGCGTCAAGTTTAAACCGTCCAACCAGGGGGAGACGCGTCATCATCTTCTTCCTTCACCCCTATAAATTTACCTGCGGATTTATATCCGCAGCTAAATTCGTATGTGTGTCCTAAAATTGATTCTAGGCCATGAAAACCACCCCCAAGACCATGGTTGTGCTCGTCTACCTCCCTTGGTCACGTTTATGTCCATCAACGGCATCAATTTTGCCTGTAAAAGAAATACCCAAAAAGCAAGCTACAAAACCCTAGGTTCGGTTATAGGGCTACAGTCCAGATAAATGGAATCAAACAATGCCAAAAGCTCAGAAATTTCATAAGCATCATAAATATATCAAAGATTTGCCAGAAAAATGCAAGAATATAGATCCATGAATTCAAACGAAAAGTGTTTTTTTGAGACACTTAAAAAGCTTCTGGGCGTGTATGAGAGATTGTTAGGGGTTGGTTTTGCTTCAGTGATCGTCCAGCAATTGATTAGTGTAGAGTTTTACTTCTGAATTGGCCTCCAAGAACGATTTCAGTTTCACACTTTTTGGCAATTTTTCAAGTTTGGTTTTTGGTGTTCTTGCAGCCTCTAGGTCTCAAATTCGTGTGCTTTGGATCGTATATGTATGCTGCAATGTATTAGGTCAACAAATTGGTCTTGAATCTTTGCACATCAATGCTTTGAGATTGGATTTGATCCTCCATTGAAAACTTGCTTAATTTGCCAAAAATCCAATCTTTTTGCACATGGAATGATTGATACGAATTTGATCATGATATTGATAGTGATTAGGTCCTGAAAATAGAAAAAGATCTCATGTAATCAAGTTTTGTGATTTTATTTGATTTAAATTGATTTAAAATGGAATAATTCAATAAAAAATCAAATAAAATAGAAAATTTGATAAATGGGCTCAAGGCTGAAGCTAGGACACGTGTGTAGTGTGACAAGATCAAATCAAGTGGAAAAGAATGGGCCCATTTGACAAAATTTGAAGTTTTGGGGATAGTTGACTTTTGGCAATTTTACAAAAATGCCCAACTTCAATAATGCATAACTTCTTCAATTTTGAACTTTTGGAAGTGTTATTAAACTTTTTAGAAATCTTGAGATGTCCTCTAACCAACCCTTTTGGTCTAAGATCAGTTTGATATTCCATTCTCAAGTTATAAGCTTTGGCAAAAAAGGTGTTTTTGTTGACTTTCAAAAATGACCTATAATGTCCAAATTTGTAACTTTTTGTGAGTGCATTTTCTGATCTTGGGGTATGAAGATGGATTGTAGGAAATTGCATCCTCTTCAAAATGAGATTTGTATGGGTCATTTCTCATAAAGTATGAGAAAGTTATGCTTGGTCAAAGTTGAGTTGACTTTTCCTACAAAACCCTAATTTAGCAACTTTTGAGTCTTGATGAATTTTGAGCAATCCTTGATGAATCATGATCAACCCTTGATAAAATGATGAAATATCCTTCAAAATGAGAATGTTGGCAAAAATATTGAAGTTTGACTGTATTTGGGTCACAATTGACTTTTTCCCTAGCACAGTCGATTTTTGGACCCTTTGAGCAATTGACTGAGCAAACTTCCTCTGCAAGGCTTGAAATTTGACATGGATGACCTTGAGGACATATTAGGACATTGGGGAACACTTGAGTTCATTTGGACTCAAGGGTCTTGATGCAACATAAAACCCTAATTTGGGGTTGACTGCCTTAGGAGATAGCTTGACTGTCCAATTCTTGAGCAATCTTGAGCCACTTGGAGATTTTTATTGCAATGTTTGGAGAAATATGAGAGGGAAAATTTTGGGGTACAACACTGACAATGAAACCTAAGAGCTTACCGGACCGGACTCCAAATGTGCACTTGTTAGGGTTTAATCCTAGCTTGTACTCCTTCAACCTGACAAACAACTTTTGCAAGTGATCAAGGTGTTCTTCTTCAGTTTGTGATCGGGCTATCATGTCATCTACGTAGACCTCTATCTCATGATGTATCATATCATGAAACAAAGCTACCATGGCGCGTTGATAGGTTGCCCCGACATTCTTCAGTCCGAATGGCATCACTCTGTAGCAGAACGTACCCCACTCTGTAACAAATGTAGTTTTCTCCATGTCCTCAGGTGCCACTTTAATCTGGTTATAGCCTGAGAATCCGTCCATGAAAGAAAATACTTTGTGTTAAGTTGTGTTGTCAACCAGAATGTCTATGTGCAGAAGTGGAAAATCATCTTTAGGGTTGGCCCTGTTTAAATCTCTATAATCCACACACGTTCTCACTTTGCCGTCCTTTTTAGGAACGGGCACAATGTTAGCAACCCATTGTGGATAGGAAGTAACAGCCAGAAATCCTACGTTGAACTGCTTCATAACTTCTGCTTTGAACTTCTCTGACATGTCAAGTCTCATGCGGCGAACTTTCTGTTTAACTGGTGGACAATCTTCTTTTATGGGTAGACGGTGTACCACAATGTCAGTATCCAGTCCCGGCATGTCTTCGTATGACCAGGAAAAGATCTCAACATATTCATGCAACAACTGAATTAGGCGCTCCTTGACACTTGGCTCTAGGTTGGCACCCACTCTAATTTCCTTTCTGTCTTCCTCAGTACCCAAGTTGATTGTATCTAACAGCTCCTCATGAGGTAGAATAGCTCTTTCCTCTTGTTGCAGAAGTCTGGCCAATTCCCCTGGAACCTTGCAATCTTCCTCACCTTCGTATTCGGCTTGGTAGATCAGATCTTCAGAGTCACTGAAGGCTATAGCAGTATCGTTACCCATGGGTTCCGGAGTGGACGGGTACATGCATTTGTGAGTGTGGGTGTGTGTAAGGGTATAGCCATCTTTAAACAACAAAATGTAAAAGAAATACAATGAGCACAAAAGTTTTAAATATGAAAAGCGTCCATGATTCATTAAAATGACATATGAAAATGAAATAAGAACCCTTACAAATGGACCATTGTGCCTCGGGTAAGACACAAGGTTGAAAAAGTATGAATTGTTTGTGAATTATTACAGATCCAACAGAAATGGAAAAGATAAATTACTGCGATATGAAAGTAATCGGAACAAAGTCTTTTGCTTCCCAGTTGCACAGTCCCCCGCCAACAGTAGGAAAAATCCAGTCTTCCAGGCTGCCATCTTCTTCACTGTCCTCTAGTGCATTAACCCCTTGGCGGCTGATCTTCACAGGTGGCCCTCCGGCACGGGTGCGACGCACGAACTTCTGAGTGGTTGAGGTAAATCCCAAGCCGAATTTGTCTGATTTGAAAGGAAAGTCTGGAAGCTGACCCCATATAGTGGATCCGCCTTCTTACACTACTTCCATTGCATCCTTTAGAGAAGACATCCGAGGTACAGGTCTTGTGATCACATGTGTTGAGGATACCGCTTTGGTCGCTGCTATTTCCTGAGAAACTTCTTCAAAATGTTGGAAAGGGGTTTCAATGAATTTGCCATCTAATTCTACATATCGGAAAGAATTCATATGACTAATCTTGTATTCTTCTTCCCCATGGACAATTATGATCTTCCCTTGGACGTGGTACTTCAGCATCTGATGCAGAGTGGAAGTGACTGCACCTGCACTGTGAATCCAGGGGCATCCCAACAGGCAAGAGTAGGAAGGACGAATGTCCATCACGTAGAATATTGAATTGAACGCCTAGGTACCCACCTTGATCGGGATGTCCACCTCCCCATGGACCATCCTTTTAGATCCATCAAATGCTCGCACAATTATATTACTGGGTTTCAAGGTTAGGCCTTCACAATCCAATCTATCCAAGGCTTTCTTTGGCAAGATGTTTAGAGATGATCCAGTATCAACCAGGACATGGGCTAGGGTGGTTCCCCTACACTCCACTGAGACATATAGTGCGTCGTTATGTTTTCTCCCTTTGGAGGTCAAGTCAGCATCGGAGAAACCCAGGCCATTGTCAGCTGTCAGACTGGCCACACACTCTTGGAATTGATCAGCCGAAGTCTCTTGCGGCACGTGAACTGTCTGTAAAAACTTGACCAAAGCTTTAGCATGTGCCTCAGAGCACAGCAGCAAGGCTAACATAGAGATTTTGGAGGGGGTCGGCCCCAATTGTTCGACCATATCATAATCACTTTTCTTAATGATCCTCAGGATTTCTTCCATCTCCTTCTTGGATGTCTCAGGAATAACTAGTGATTGAGCCTTTCTCAAGACAGGCTCCTCTTGAACATTCTTTCCTTTATTCTCAGCAGCGGAAGCAGGGATAGGAATTGTATTGTCATTGTTGGCGGGTACACTTGCAGGTGTAATCACAGGCACAAATGTAATCTTCGGAATGGCCACGGGTCCAAAGGCTGCCTTTGGAGGGGCAATCTATGGAGAGAAAATTCTCCCACTACGGGTAATTTTGCTTGTTTCGGCAATGTTACTGATGTCAGAATTGTCTTCTTCAGAAATCTCTTCATCGACAGTCTGTTCAATCTGTTTGACACCATGGTAGTAGATTTCTCCACCATAGTTCCATGGTACCATTTTATCTGATTTGTATGGGGCTGGCCCGAGCATTGTTATCTTCAACGGAGTGGTCATAGGAGCGAATGTAATCCTAACGGGATTTTTTAGGAACCCTGGAAGGATTGGCGTATATGGTTATTATTGAAACTTCTGGAACTGGAATGGGTGAAATAGGAGCTTTCTCAAACAAAATTTCCTGGTTATCAATCAGTTGTTGGATACCTTTCTTCAACAGAGGGCAGTCAAATGATAAGGACAGGAAAGTATGGCAATCTTGGTCACAACCTGGGAACACCCCAGCTTTCAACAAATTCAACTTGATGGTTAGGAGAGGAGTTAACAGTTCATCCATAGTGTCAACAAATAGGTCTTCCTCAACAGCACTAGCATTGTGTCCATGCCTAGGCATTGGAGCGGAGATAACATTCAGTTTTTCAGGAGCTTCAAATTCAACTTCCTTTGCGTCGATCATATCTTGAATCTTATTCTTCAGAGCCCAACAGTTGTTGGTGTCATGCCCTGGACTTTCTGAATGGTAAGCGCACCTGGAATTCGGATGGTAGTATGGAGATGCAGTATTGGGATTTTTAGGGGCCTCTTTTAGCATGGCCAAATTCAACTTCAGGAGATGGGGTAGGACTTGAGCAGGAGTCATGTTTATCTTGGTGAATTGCCTTACAGGCCTTTCCACCCTTTGCTGATTGTTTCTCGGCTGATCATTTCTCAGCTAGTTGTTTCTTGGATGGTCTGATGCATACTTTTGAATAATAACAGCCCCCACTGTTGTTCGTCATTCGTTTCTTCCCTGATTCCTCTTTGCATAGACAACTGACACTTCCTTATTTCCAGTGAAGGGCTTTTTTGCAGCAGTAGAGGTAGACGCGTCTTTCTGAATTTTCCTGCTTCTAATACCGGCTTCCACCCTTTCGCCAGTTAAAATCAACTCAGTGAAACCTGCAGAGGAGCTTCCAATTAGGTGATTAAAGAAAGGACCTGACAGAGTCCCCAAGAACATGTCCAGTAGCTCCCTTTCAGATAAAGGTGGTTGCACCCTTCCGGCTAAATCCCTCCATTTTTGGGCGTAGTCTTTAAAGCCCTCATTGGACACCATAGCCATACTCTGGAGTTGAGTACGGGTTGGTGCCAAGTCGGCGTTGTATTGATATTGTTTATAGAAGGCGGCTGCCAAGTCTTCCCAATTATAGACATCAGACCTCTCCAACTGGTAGAACCAATCAAGACGCGTTCCTGACAAACTGTCCTGGAAAAAGTGGACCCATAAATCTTTGTCAGCAGAATATGGTTGAATTTTCCTGACATAAGATCGTAGGTGCATCTTGGGACAAGACACCCCATCATACTTGGCAAATAGTGGCACTTTAAATTTAGGAGGGATTACTATTCCAGATACCAACCCTAACTCTTCAAAGTCCAGCCCCGGTACTCTCTGTATCTCCATATCAGCTAGACGTTCTTCCAAGTTTTTGTACTTGTCATCGGCCGGAGGGTATTGTTGTTCGGAGTAGTCCTCATCTTCCTCTTCTTCTGCTTCAGAATCAGATGGCACTGCAGTCTCTTTACCTTTTCTTTCCCTTTCCTCAGAGGTTGATGGAAATTCCAAGGTCCGTCTGGCTTGTCCTTCAAACCTTTTGCCCATGATAACTACACCGACTCACTTCTTCTTATTTTTCTCTTTCTCTTTCTCTAGCAGAGTTTTGAGCTCCTCCTGCCCCTTAGCCAAGGTCAAGAGTAGCTGTTGAAATTGTGAATTCTGAGCTTGCAGGTCTTTAACCATTTGTTCAAGATCCATTTTGCTGAAATAAACAGCAGAGGGATGAGGAAACTTCTTGCAAAGACATGTTTATGCACATGATGAATGATATGTATTCATGCAATGTTTTCAAGGATTTAGAAATTCAAATTTGTGTTAAACAAAAAGGAACAAACGTTATATTAATAAAATAGAATTTGTTTACATCAATGCCCCTAGGGAAAAATAGTACAAAATTCTAAGATAAAAAGACGTTGCGCATCCTCTTTGGTGCAATGTAGGTGTTGAGAGTCTGCTCTTCATGAAGTAACCGAGTAAGTTCTAAAACCTTTTTCTCTCTTGCGTAGAATTGGGCTTCGAAAGTATCACATTCTCCCTTGAGCTGTATCCAACTCCTTTGCAGATCTTCGAGTGATGTTGGCATGTCAGGATGTAGGAGGGTGTAAGGAACCACTCCTTCCTTAAAAGGCTCTATAATCACTGGGAGAATAGAGGGGTAAGGAATCATAAGACTTTGGGCGCGGGTTCGTACCCACTTGAGGTAAGGCTCAAGAGGGATGGAATTCTTGTGTCCTAAGGTCTTACTATCTACCTTGTTTGGCATCCTCCAAACTCGGATGAACCTTTGTCGGAGTCCTTGATTGTCGTTGTCGAAGTCGAAAACCAAGCCTTGAACTAGCATGTCATGTGGGTCATCCCTTCGGGCATAACCAAACTGTCTTAGAGCCAAGTAGGGGTTGTAGGTGATGCCTCCCCTAATGCCAAGTAGAGGGACATTAGGGAATTCCCTACAATGGTCGACGATGATAACATTCTCTTTGGATCGAGAACACCAATGAATATCTGAATGTGTAAGAGTCATCAACCTTTATGACCACCTCAAACCTTGATCATTCTTCAAGACTGATTGGGGAAGATGAGAAATAAACCATCTTGCCAGTAGAGGAGTGCAACACATGAGAACACCTCTTTTCCTCATTGTACGAGTGTGAAAAGAGTGTAAGATATCCCCAAGAAAAGTACGCACTGGATTGCGAGACATGAAGATTTTGACAGCACTCACATCTATGAGTTGGTCAGGATTAGGGAACAAGAGCATCCCATAGATAAGAAGAGCTACAATCTCCTCAAAAGCTTGTAAGTGCAAGGAGTTCCAGCAGCTTTGGGCCTTCTCAAACAAGAACTTTGCCAAGAAGCCTTTGACACCACTTCTAGTTTCCCAATGGGTTGTGACATCAGATGAGTGCAAGTGCAGGGCTTGAGCAATCTCTTATGGATTTAGATCTCTTTCCGTACCGTTGAAGGGTAGTTGATTGAGAATAGGAATCCTCAAGAGTTGAGAAAATTCCTCCAAAGTGGGCACAAGCTGGTAGTCAGGAAATGTGAAGCAGTGATGCAAAGGGTCAAAGAATTGGAAAAGAACTTTCATCATGTCTTCCTCTGTGTTGGAAGTGACTAAGTTGAGAAGGCGACCATGTCTCTCGGTGAACGGAGAATTCTCATGAATCCTTGAAGTTAGCTCCTTGAGTTGTGGAGAAATTCTTACAAGGTTGACTTGGATCGTTTTCCTACGAAGTGATTCCATAACCTACAAAACAGGAACAAAGATAAATTTCCAAAATCCTTGAAATGGTTAGTGGATGCATATGATGCTTATGTTGTCCATGATGTTATGCACAAGTATATATGTACAAACAAATCACACAAGTTCCTAGTTTAGGCTTGCATGGGGTTTCATAGGTAAGTACCCTCTTGAAGTTTAGTTGGCTCAACCTGTCCTAGAAATAGTAACCGGGTTCTAAGGAGCTCAATATCACTGGATTGTTTCCTTGTTCATTATTTTAATTCAGCCTCTTTACTGGCGACCGAAATATTCCAAGGAACCAACCCTTAATGAGTGTAGTATCGAGTATCTACCAACTTCGGACTGCACCAAAGCCGATCATCTCACTACATCCTAAAAGGCCAAGTTGGTCAAGTAAAGGTTCTAGAAGTTCGTTAGTGTTTCACGACATCACTCAGCGGTCCCGTATTCTCTTTGATTGAGTCAAAGGCTACCGGTACCCACAAATATGTCACACTAACATTGCTATTGCTTAGACCGTGTCGGTATACCCCGCACAGTTTCCACAATGTATTGCTATTTACCTATAATGTTTCCCAAATCCGGGTAGAGGATTCAAACCAAAACAATAGAACCAAAATGTAAAGCAAGCAAGTCAAACAATTGTAAGCAAATAAAGGTGATCTAAACCCTAAGGTAACCCCACATTTATTATTGTCCCCAGCAGAGTCGCCAGTTCTGTGATACGATGGGAGAACTGACTTGAGGTTTTGCGTTTCGTCGTAAATGTCGCGGTTTAGCAAGAGTTGCCACCGACTTTTATTTTATCCAAAAGGAAAGGTAAAAAAGCACAGGAAAGACCTTTGAGATGTTTTCTTGAGTTCGGGGGTAGATTATGAAAAGGGAAGGTGCTAGCACCCTTTTCATCCATGGTTTTTCATGGGCTCTTAGTTACTTGCTTAGATCACTTGCTTTGCTTTTGGAATTTTTTGAAATGGTGCTTTGTGTTTGGTGTGATTTTGAAAGTATTTTGAAAAGAGCCTTTCGTTTAGGCAACCTTTGTAATGATTCTCGTTCGTGAGAATGTATACAAAGATGTTTGTCTTTTGAAAAATGTTTCAATGTTTTTGAAAGGTGTTTGGAAATGTTTTGAAATGTGTGTGTTTGTTTTGGAAAATAGCAAGGATTGTTTGGAAGAGAGCAAGTAACTAGGAACTATCTACCTTGCATGCATACCATGGCCATTTTTGTTTAGGCAACCAAGTGGGTGAAACCCTAGAGGGTGCTTGTGTGCAATGTGTGTCATTTTACATGCATTTGTTTGTCTTGTATTAAGTCATTCTATTTGTTTGTTTTTGGTCTTATCATGCAAAACCCTAATTTACTACACATGGTATAAATACGATAAATTGCGTAAAAGTAAACTAAACTATTACAACAATTATTATGGGAGGGGGGATACAAGTTTTTGAATGGGGATATTTGCACAAAATAAAACCCTAAAATACTATTACAACCCAATTGAATATTTGCAAATTAAATAAATATACGAATATTAAAAATGCAATAAAAATGTAAATATGCAAAAAATGTTTTGTATTTGATTTTTTGTATGAGAGAATTAATTATTTAAGCCCTAAAAATAAGAAAAATAATATTTTTATTTTTGAAAGGGGTAAAACCTTAGTTTCCAAATAAAAAAAATATGTTCTATATTTATTTTATTTTGTCCATTTTTGTACAAGAAATAATAAATAATATTATTAACAAATATTAAAAATTTAAAATATGTATGAAAATAAAATTTTATGTGTATGAATAATAAAAATAAAAATGCATGGTATTTTTAAATGTATTTACTATTTATTTAAGAAAATAAAGTTTTATTTATTTATATAAAACTATTTTTATGTGGAAAAAAATTAATAAAAATAGCAAAAAAATTAAGAAAATATTTTTGTGATTTTTTAATGTTCAGAAAAAAAAATAATAAAGTCAATAAACATAAAAAATATGAGAAAATATAAAAAATATAAAAAATATGCAAAGGGGGTGCAAATAGTAGTCAGGGGAGGTGTGGAAAACAAAACAAGCAGGCCCAAGGCGCGCCAGGCCCAGGACACTTCATCCCTGCCCTCCAGCTTCCATTTGCGCGCGTATCTGCCTCAAACCTGTAACTTGTTGTAGCTTGCATAAAAATGAAAATCCATAACATAAAAAATGTAGCTTGTAATCTCACGATTCCAATGATATAAAATTCATGACCTAACTCTCAAAGATCAGGGAGAATTTTAATGGCCCTAAATCGTGACCTAGTTTTTTCAGCATGTTCAACATTCAAATTCTCTTAGCTTAGTTAATATAAATGACAACTATGCATATGTACAACTTCACCATGCTAGAGACTACATTTTTGCTTCATAAATCGTGGCTTGAGGATGCTTAAATAGAGAGATAGAGTTTTAAAAAATACCTCCTTCAGCTGGATTTGGATATGGCAATGTGGGGACTTTGAATGAGGCCTGAGGATCATGTGAGCTTCCTTGAAGTTCCCTCAAGCTATTCCAATGCTTTGCTGGCCTTGTGGATGGCTGAAACTTCCTGCACGAGTCAATATACAACCTCTAAGTTTGAAAATGGTGATGTCTGAAACAGAGCTCACAGTTACAGGATGAATGCTTGGCTAGCTTGGATATGATGTGGATGAAGTGTTTCAAGTGTCAAGAGGCAAAACGCACGAGCAAAATATAACTTGGCTTTGGTTTTGCAGAAACTACAATGTTGGGCAGAAAAATGTGTTTTTTCAGTTTGGGGGAGTTTCAGATTATAAGCATTCATGTTCTAGCTTGATACAAGTTTTTTGAAGTTGTTTTGAATGAGGCCAAGTCCACTCTTTAACAGATGTGTCAGTTCTCTTGACTTTTGCAACTTTTCGTGTTTTTGAAGAAAAGTGAAATGACTTATGCCAAAGGCATGTACTTGCTAGTTCTAAGGCTGATGAGAGTTGGTAAACCATGCCTGATATCTGTGGACATTGCTTGTAACAAAGAAATAGGTCCATGGCTCAAGAATTGTAAAGTTGCAAAAAGCTTGCTTTATGAAAATGGCAATGTGCCATTAATGGATTTATTCTTTGTACAATGCTCCAAAAGCCAAAATAAAGCCATTAACCACTGAGATAGCATTTAATTATGGAGTCTAGAAATGATTTAGGACCTTTAATGCAAGGTACAAGCATGCTTGGTTAGATTTGCAACTTGATGCATTGTAAAAATGGCTTGAACAAAAGTGACAAAATGCCATTTTCTCTTCTTCGATTCTCCCTAACCACAAATGATCTTGGAGAGTTCCTGGACATTTTGGAAAGCTTGAAACATTCTCTACAATACATATTTGAAATGCATTTTGAGATACCTCTTGGAACTAGGTGAAAAATTCCCATGAAGTTGGGTCAAAAACCTGCCTAGATTAGGACAAATTTTGACTAAGTTATTTAGTTCATGGACCCCTATTCACAAATTCATAACTTGATATCCAAGCATATTTTTGGAAAACTTTGTGAATAAAAGTTGTAGATTTCATGGAGGACTAAAATTTTCATGTTGGAAGTTTTCTTTGAATCCAATTGCATCATGGTGAAAAAGTTGTGAAAAGTTGGGAAAAAATAAGAAAATTTCCATACTTAGAAAAATTCTAAGTTATGAAATTTTTCAAATTCAAAATCCTAATTTTCAAAATTGGTTTTCTTGGTCAACAAGTTTCATATTTTGACATGTCTTGATGAATTATGACCCTTGGCACTTGATTTTGACCAAAAAGTCAAAGTTTGACTTTTTAGTGTACAGTTGACTTTTGATCAGTTGATTGGAAAATTCATCTGTCAATCCTATGAACTTGAGATCTTTTGAACCATATGATTAGGTCAAGATGATGCCATTGAACCCTTGAAATCATGTTTGAACTCAATTGGTCATTGGCTAGGTTAAAAATCAGAAATTTCCTTTTCTCAGTCAAAACCCTAATTTTGACCATTTTGCCCTTTTGATGATCTGGTCAAATTTCTTGAGGAGTTGTGATCCAAACTTAATCAAATGGTACATAGGAGTATAAAATGTTGTTGTGGACCAAAAATTATGAAGTTTGACTATAAATTGGCCATGGTTGACTTTTTCCCCAATACAATTGATTTTTAGGTCAACTGTCCAATTGACTGGTCAAAAATGTGGTTCAAGACTTGAAACTTGGTATGAGAAATCTTAGGGGTCCAAGATGGTGTATGAAGGTCACATGAAGCATTGATGGTACAAAAATCCTTGTGCAAACTCAAACCCTAATTTCAGGTTATCAGTGCAAGGGGATGCCTTGAGCTGAGCAAACCCTAATCTTGTCTTGAGTCCAAGAAGTCTTGTGAGAAAAAATATTGATAAATGAGAGGGCAAATTTTGGGGTACAACAATAAGTAACGACTACAAATAGACAAGGATCTCCTGGTTTAGAAAGCTCATTAACTCGTGTTATGGACAGACCAAAAGTATCTTCTTATGTCACTATTGCATGGCCTATATAAAGCAGACAAAAAGAAGATTTTAGGTGATGAACTACTGCGCACAAAAAGAAGAACTCATGTGAAAAGTCAGTAAAGCAACAATCATTCTTCATCCTCAACAATCAATATTAAAATGTGTAAAACATCACTTTTAAGTGATACTGTTTATTAGAAACACCATTGTACACATTTATTCAATTAACTGTTTAGTGAATTTCCTTGAGAAAACCGGGTTGTGGTTTTGGACTCAAGAAGACTTTGACATTTGTCAAAGTAGATTTGTAATCAAGTTTGATTAGTGAATTAAGACCTCGTTGGAGAGAGGAGAAATCACCTTGGCGGGTGGACTGGAGTAGTTTAAGTTCAAATGAACCAGGATAAAAATAAACGTGCTCTTTACTCCATTGATTTTTAAGATTCCAATTCAACCCCCCTTCTTGCGTTTTTCAATTCTTCAATATATTCTTCCTCTCCACAAACTGACAACATTCCCTTTTACTGGGTATTTCAGCTTTTAATGCAATGTAGAGGTAACTGCACCAGCCCCATGAATCCATGGGCATTTGAGCAAGCAAGAATAGGCCAGACAGATATCTATTACGTAAACAGTTGAATTGAAGACTTGATATCCCACCTTGATCGGAAGATCAACCTCACCGTGGACCATTCTTTTCGAACCATCGAAGGCTCTTACCACAATATTGTTGGGTTTCAGCATCAACCCTTTATAGTCCAGTCTATCCAAAGCACCTTTGAGCAGAACATTCAGGGAGGAACCTATATCAACTAACACATGTTCCAGAGTAGTGCCTTTGCATTCAATAGAGATGTGCAAAGCTTTATTATGATTCTTCCCTGCCAGAGTTAAATCTGCATTAGAAAATCCTAAACCATTGTCAGTGGTTAGGCTTGCTACACAATTCTCAAATTGATCAGCAGTGGTCTCTTGTGGTACATGGGCATTCTTCAGAAATTTCAACAAAGCTTGGGCATGTGCTTCAGAGCATAATAACAAGGACAACATGGATATCTTGGAGGGTGTTTTCCCCAATTGCTCAACTATTTTATAGTCGCTTTTATGAATGATCTTCAAAATTTCTTCCATCTCTTGTCTAGATGGGTCTTCAATTGTAACATCTTTGGATGGTGCCTCCATCTGAGCAGGCCCAGATACTTTCTCTTTACTTCGGGTGTCAGCATTTGACCTAGTAGCAGAAATGTGAATAGGTGTTGTAGTAGTTGTTGGAGGAGAGGTCTACGGAGAGAAGATCCTCCCTATCCTAGTGACCTTACTAGTTCCGACAATGTTTGTAATTACAGAATCTTCATTTTCAGTAATCCATGGCTCTTGCTTGACACAATGATAATAAACTTCTGCCCCATAGTTCTAAGGCATAACTTTGTCAGAGGAATATGGGATTGGCCCTAGTGTAGTGATAATCAGGGGAGCCACTCTTGGCTCAGCAGGAATCCTTATATGGCCTTTAGAGGTGATCCTAATAGGAGTATTTGATATGGTGATTATGGAAACATCTTCAAGTCTCAGCTCTTGAGGTATACTTTCAGGAAAACTCTTCACAGACAGAGTTTTCTTGAATAAAATTTCATGGATATCAATCAGGCATTGGATACCTTTCTTCATCCATTAGTTTGGGAAGCACAATGGTAACAATTCTCAAGGCAGCCCAAAAATAAACTAGCTCTTAACATATTCTTCTTAATGGTCATCAAGGGAGTAGTCAAATCACTGATGGAGGAGACATAGGAAACATCATCAACAACATTAACACTTTAGGGTTTTCTGGAGGGTAAAACTCAATCACTTTGTTGTTAATCAAATCTTGGATTTTGCTTTTTAAGGCCCAACAATCATTGGTGTCGTGCCCGAGACTGTTGGAATGATATGCACACCTTGCATTTGGGTTATACTTCAAAGATAATGTGTTTGTATTTTGAGGAGGATCCCGCGGTGTTATCAATTGTGATTTCAACAGATGTTGTAAAGCTTGAGGCAACGGCATGTTGATCCTAGTGAATTGCCTCCTCAGGGCATCTGGCTTACGCTGATAGTTTTGTTGTTATGGTCGTTGAACTGGGGTTGGGTTAGAAATCAATACTACACTTACTGACAGATGACAATCATTTTTGATACGGCTCCTTTGTCCATAAATAACATTAGCTTTCTTCTTACCAACAAATGGTTTCTTTAAAGTAGTAGAGGTTGGGGCCATTGGGATCTTCCCACTTTTGATTCCACTTTCAACTCGTTCGCCAGTTAAAATCATCTCAGTAAACTCTGATGAAGAACCCCCAATCAACAAATTAAAAAATGGACCAGTCAAGATTCCCATGAACATGTCCACTAATTCTCTGTTAGTCAAAGGGGGGGGGGGGGGGTTGCACCCTTCCAGCCAAGTCCCTCCATTTTTAAGCATATTCTTTAAATCCTTCACTTAAGCCTATAGTCATACTTTGTAATTGCACGCTAGTTGGTGCAAGGTCAGCATTGTATCAGTATTGTCTGTAGAAGGAAGCAACCAAATCCTCCCATGTGTGGATATTAGTCCCTTCTAGTTGATAAAACCATTCCAATTGTGTCCCAGGTAAACTATCTTGGAAGAAATGGACCCATAACTTCCTATTGGAGGTGTGTGGTTGAATCTTGTAGACATAAGACCTCAGATGCATCTTGGGATAGGAGACCCCATCATACTTGGTGAAGACAAGGACCTTGAACTTGTGTGGGATGACCATCCCTGGGACCAAAACTAAATCTCCAAAGTCCAAACCAGGCACTGTTTAGATCTCTACAGCCTTAAGTCGGTCTTCTAGCTATTTGTATTTGTCATCTGTCGATGGATACTGCTCATTGGAGTAGTCTTCATCCTCATAAATCTGGTTATTTCCACCCCCATCCTTGATGCTTCTAACATCCTCGTCTTGATTGTCTTCTTCCTCAACAGAAGCCTCTTCTATTTGAGCCAGTCGGACGGGCCCCTTAAACCTTCTTCCCATGTTGAGGATAACATCTAGTTTATTGGTCTTCTTTTTGGTGGAAAGGAGTGCCATCATCTCTTGTTGTCCTTTTGCTAGGTTGAGGAGAGTCTCTTGGAACTGTGCGTGTTGAGTTTGATGATTTTTGACGGTTTTCTCTAGAGCCATCTTATACTTAAATAAACAGTAAAAGGATCAGGAAACCTGTATCGGAAAACCTGCTTATGATATGATGCATGCTATGTGGATGCAATGTTTTCAAGAACCTCAGGAGGTTTAAATTTGCTATCCAAAAAGGAAACAAAAACAACAATTGCATTAATAAGTTCAAGAATTACAATTGCCTCTCGGGCTTACAATAGAAAATAAAAAGGGTCTCAAAGAGACGACAAAATGAAAATTCCTAAGACCTAAGACTCAAGCCTCCCACATACGCTTCCTCTTTGTGTTGATGTAGGCATTCATGCTTTGCTCCTCATGAAGTTGCTTGGTGAGCTCCAACACTTTCTTCTCGCTTGCGTAGAATCGAGTTTCAAAGGTGTCTCACTCTCCCTTGAGTTAAATCCAAGATCTCTGCAATTCTTCATGGTCGGTAGGCATGTCAGGATATAGAATGATATAAGGAACATCCCCCTCAGCAATAGGCTCCATAACTATTGGTAAGATAGCTGGATATGGCATCATGAGACTTTGAGCACGAGCTCGTACCCATTTGAGATAAGGCCTAATAGGGATGGAATTCTTATGCCCCAAAGTCTTTCTATCAACCTTTCTTACCATTCCCCAAGCATGTACAAACCTTCGAGGATAACTTTGAACATCATTCTCGTAGTCGAATACAATACCTTGAATGAGCGCATCACAAGGACCATCTCTTCGAGCATATCCAAATTATCGTAGAGATAGAGAAGGGTTATAAGTAATACCTCCCATAATTCCCAAGAGTGGAACATTAGGGAACTCGCCACAACAATCAATGATAGTAATATCCTCTTGATATCGAGAGCACCAACAAATATCTGTATGAGAAAGCGACATTATCCTTTGCAACCACCTCAAACCTTGCTCATTCTTCAATACTGGTCGGGGAAGGTGAAAAATAAACCACCTAGACATCAAAGGCATACAACACATAAGAGTCCCTCGCTTCCTCATAGTGTGAGTATGAAGAGAGTGCAAAACGTGTCTAAGCAATGTAGGCACATGATTACGAGTAAGGAAAATTTTGACAGCATTCACATCTATTAGTTGGCCGGGGTTAGGAAAAAGCACCAACCCATAGATTAGAAGAGCCAACATCTCCTCAAAAGCTTGAAAGTTCATGGCATCCAAAAACAAACGAGCCTTCTCCATCAGGAATTTAGCCAAAAAGCCTTTGACCCCACTTCTTATCTCCCAATTAGCTACAATGTCAGAACTCCTCAAATGTAAGGTCGTGGCAATAACTTCAGGTCTTGGAGCTTCCTTTAAACTGGTGAAGGGTATTTGATCAAGAATAGGCACTCCGAGTAATTGAGATAATTCTTCCATTGAGGGTACCAATTGATAATCGGGAAAGGTGAAACAATGATGTACATGGTCAAAGAACTGAAATAGCACTCTCATCATGTCTTCTTCAAAGCTTGAGGTAACCAGATTGAGAAGTCGACCATATCTTTTGATGAACGGAGAATTTTTAGGAACCCTTAATGCTAACTCTTTGAGTTGAGGAGGCACCCTTACGAAGTTGATTCATATGGTATTCTGCAAGCGGAAGCCATATCCTACAAAATAGAATAAAGATAAATCCCTAGGTTCTTGAAATGGTTAGTGAAAATTCTATGGCATGATGTCATGATGTTATGCTTGATCAAATAATCATGCACAAACAAAGCACACAAAGTCTTAGGTTTAGGCTTGCACAGGGTTTATAGGTAAGTACCCTCTTGAAGTTTTAGTTGGTTCAACCTGTCCTAAAAGAAGTAACTGGGTCTTAGGAGCCTCAATATCACCGATCTTTCTTTATCAGGCATTGTTTTATCTCAAGCATCCAAATTACAGCTAAAATATCCCGAAAGTCCGATCTCAATGAGTGTAGTATCGAGTATCAACCAAATTTAGTCTTACATCGAAGACAGCTATCTCACTACTTTCTTATGGCCAAGTTGTTCAACTAAGGTTCTACGATCAGTTAGTGCTTCATGACACCACACAGCGGCCCCGTATTCTCCTTGACTGGACTCAAGGGACACCGGTACCAATAAATGTGTCACACTAACATAGCCATCGCTTTAACCATGTTGGTATTATGCCTTATAGTCCCCACGATCTATTTCTACTTACCTAAAATGCCCCAGATCCGGGTATATGATCTATACAAGAAATAAACCCAAGCATAACCCCAAAATGTAAAGCAAATAAGGCAAACAAGTAAAGCATTAAATGTGATCTAGCTCTTAAGGTAACCCCATTTTTAGTTTATATTCCCCATCAGAGTCACCAGTTCTGTAATACGGTGAGAGAACTGACTTAGGTGTTTTGTGTTTTATCATAAATGTTGCAGATAGCAAGAGTCTCCACCGACTTTTCTTTTATCCAATAAAGGAAAGGGTGAAAAGAACATGAAAGACCTTTTGAGAATTTTCTTGAGTTCGGGGGGTAGGTTATGAAAAGGGAAGGTGTTAGCACCCTTTTCATCCGTAGTTATCTACCGGCTCTTAATTGCTAGCTCACTTTGAAAATGCTTTGTGTTTGTGTAAGTTTGAAAAATTTTTGAAAACGCCTTCGTATAGAAAAATTTGCAATGATTCTCGTATCGTTGAGAATGTATATAAAGTGTTTGTTTTGAAAATATTTATTGAAAGAGAGTGTTTAGATAGATGTTTTGGAAATTCCAATGTAAGACCATTTTATAATGGTTCTCGTATCGTTGAGAACATATACAAATGTTTGTTTTGTAAAGGGTTTTGAAAGTTTGAAGTGTGGAAATGGTTTTGTTTGTGAGCAAGCAATTACGAGCAATCTACTTACTCAAAAAGTCTTTGTTCTTTTCCTCCTCCTTTATATAGTGCTATTTTACCATTGGTTGGTAAGGAGCCATATTATTGGATGTGATGGACGGACGTGGGTCATCGTACATTCATAGAAGGCAACTTGTAAGATGTTTTAGAAATTTGTCATAAGGAACTAATATCGTTTACCGAAGGCAACATCAAAGGGTCATCGAGGGACTACGATATTTTAATTGAGGGTCTTTGCTAAAACATTACACGTATGAGGGACATGATTGTTTATATCCAAGGCAACAAGTGTGAGTTATCCTAGAGGTGCATGTGTGCAAGGTGTATTGATTTCAAGTATTTTATCTTGAATTAAGGTTTTGCTAGGTTTGATTTTAAGTCTTATCATGTAAACCCTAATTACTAACAATAATAAGGAAAGCGATAAATTGTGGAATTTAAATGTCCTACGCTATTACAATGCTTTGGGAATGAGGGGTACAAGTTCGTGAATAGGGGGAAGAAAGCAATAAACCTAATTATATATTATAAACCATGTACATAAATGATAATAAAATGCTCAAAATGTAAAGAGGAAGAAAAGGAAGGAAATTGTTTTTAGGGTTTTTTAATAAGGAAAAGATTTTAATAATTAACCTAATTAAGCTAATTAAATTTAATTACAAGAGAAGTTAATTAATTAATTTTAAACAAAATCTAAAATCTAAGTTAATTAAAATAAAACCTAAGTCTAATTTATTTGTTTAGAAAATAATTTGAAGGTTAGTGTTAATTTAGAAAAATATTTTAAAGTGTAAAAAATAAACAAAGTCTAGTTCTAAATATTAACAAAAGTGTAAACATGAAAGTTGTTCCATTTTTTAACACAAACTCAACCATGTAAATAACTAAAGCTATAGATCAAAGATGAACATGAGTTTTATTTGGTACCAAATAAAACCTAATTTTTTCCCCATAATGTTCAACTTCAAAATTCTTATCACCTAGGCAACATAATTGAAAACTAAAGGCATGGTTAGCTTCAGGGAAATGATGTCTACATTTTTCATTAACAAAGTAACCATTAATGATGCTTGTAGAGAGAGTTCAAAGTTAAGAAAACTTACCTCAAAACTGGAAACCGTGTATGGAGTTTGAGCACTCCTGGATATGTTGTGATGGTCTGGATAGCTTCATTGAACTCCTAGGAAGCTAATGCAACTCTTACAATTATGAAACAGGGGTGGGGATGAGTTGTAAATGAGGTATGGAAGCTTTGTGATTGATTAGAAGTGAAAATGCACGAGTAGATTATGAATTTGAAGTTTAAGGTCAGAATATGCAATAATGGAGGTTTGAAATGCAAGTTCTGAGTTCAGGGTGTTTGTGAGTGTTTCAGGGCTTGTGAAATTATGTTGGCTTGCAAATGAATCCTCTATTTATAGAGGAAAAGTTTTGAAGGCTCTAGTGATCAGAAATCAAAGATCACATGTTATGGTTATGTGACTTGATTTTGAAGTAATCTTGAAAATCATGGTTTCAATGCATAGTACAGGGGCTTATAGGGTGGCTAACAGGTTGTAAATGAGTTGTTTCTGGATTTGAGATTATGTGTTTTCAGAAGGAACAAGTGCAAATCTCAAGGAGAGTGGACTTTATGATTAAAGCCACTTTTCCAAAATGACAATGTTACCTTTGTGCCAAAAATGGATTAATCACTTGGACAATGGCTCAAGCACTTGGATCATAGCTCAATCAATTATGTAAACAATTAATTATGTAGTGATTTGAAAGTTAGAAGCCTGCAAAGCAAGATTTATATAACATGGCTTGATATTTGATCAAGTGTTCTTCATGAAAATGCCTTGTAATTCAAGAATGGATGTTCAACTTCTTCTCTTTGATTCTCCTAGCTCAAGCATAACCTTGTAAAGTTCTTGGACATTTTGAAAAGCTTGAAATATTATCTACAACCTTCATGTTGACCACTTTGGATAAATCAACTTGAAACTTGATGAAAATTAGCCAAGAAGTTAGGACAAAAATCTGCCTAAACTTGCTAAAATTTTCACTAAGTGTTTTGTAAAAATATCATGACTTCATGAGCTTATATCTTCAAATCTAAGCATTTTTTGGACATGAACCCTAAGGGAAAAGTTTCAGAATTCATCAATATCTAAACCTTTCATGTTGAAAGTTTTCCTTGAATCATCTTGCATCTTGGTGAAAAATTGTCATGAAGTAGTGAAATTATCAAGGTTAAAAAACACTTAGAATTTTTCTAAGTCTTTGAAATCTTGAATTTTGTTGACTTTTCTTGAATTTCTTTATTCTTGATGATTAAGTTTGATATTTTCGAAGCTCTTGATGAATATTGATCTTTGAAATTCAATGTTGACCAAAAAGTCAAAGTTTGACTTTTTGTGTATCAATTAACTTTTCACCAATTGATCAAATTTCAACTATCAATCCATTGATCTTGAGAAATGATTTGAGCCATGAAATTAGGTAAAGATATTGTGTTTGAGATCTTGAGATGATTCTTCAAGCCATTAGGTCATGTACTAGGTCAAAAGTCACTGATCAATCATTCTTAGTCAAAACCCTAATTTAAACAATTTTGCCCCTTTGATGATTTGAATGCTTTTCTTGAAGAATTGTGATCAACCCTTAATCAATTGGTGAATATTACTTAAAAATGATGATGTTGGCCAAAAATCACAAACTTTGACTGTATGTTGACCACAATTAACTTTTTACCCAATACAGCTGATTTTCAGTCATCTGAGAAATTGACTGGGCAAATTTGTGGTGCAAGACTTGAAACTTGGTATGAGCGTTCTTGAAGACCTATAATGAACCATGAAATTCATTTGAGGCATCAAAAGTTCAATTGTCCTTGAGAAAACCAAAACCCTAATTTGTGGATTCAGTGCTTAGGAGGTGAGTTTGTTTGATCAACTCTTGAGAATCCTTGAACATTTGAGATCTTTGGTGAGAAATGTCTTGAGAAAAGAGAGAGAAATTTTTGGGGTACAACAGTATCACTCGGGGGGATGAACACATGTTTTCTTTATTGTTGGTTTTCATTATATTGCTGAATTTTTAAGTTGTTTTCAGTAAATACTTGTTATCTTAAAGTCGTTTTGAGTTGAACAAGATGTTATGGTGTTTTCAGTTGAATTTGTGAATCCACTGCGTAACAATGAAAGTTGTTTTATTTTTAAAGACAAAATAGGTTGTTATCGGTTCATCCGAATTTTATGTGCTATCTATCTGAATTATAGGTGATTGAAAGTCGTTGTTTCCAAGTTGAATGTGTAGCATTCCATTTGTTTGTTGAAAATTTTGTAACTCTGATTTTATATAATTTGTTGGGTAGAAATGGGGTGTTACAGTAATCACTCCCAAAGAGGTTTTGGAATCGCTCATGAACGACGACACGATTAATGCCCTTAGATTGAAGATCATCAATGAGCTTAAAGCCAGTGTAGTTTCTACTCTCCCTTTTTATAGATTCCGAGTTCCAATACCATTTTATCTAAATTATGATACTACACGTTGTTAAATGTTTGCAGAGTTTATCTTTAAGTTTTTGTTGTTTTGTTTCCTGGTAGGAGGAACTCAATAGTACTACTATAAAGATGGTTGAACAAAGTAAGTTTCTCAATACTCATGGGGCTGAGAAACAAGCTAAAAGAGAGCTTTTTGATGCGCTTCGTCAAGAGATTGAGTACGTGATTAATTAGCTTACATTTTCTGTTTGATTAAATGTTGCATGTTTTGATAAAGCTCTACTATAGTTAGCAGTGATTAGTTTTTATTTGGGCGTGCTTTGCAATATTGATACAATGTTGTGTAGAAGAAAGATATCTAAACGCAACTTATACCAGGCTGAAAGTATAGAAATTTTTTGTTATTCATTATATTTGTTCGGTAGTTTATTAGTCAATAGGAAAAAATTCTTCCCATAAAAAATGAGAGAAGAAAAACTATACAGTAATGTGTCTGTTGTCTCGGCCATTCAACTTCATCGTATGAGTATATGAAAATATAGACGAAGCATGTGTACTTAGGATAAATCTAACTACAACGATTATTGTAGTATAATGATTCTCTATGATGACTAATTTTCCATGATTGATCATGCTTGACATATTTCTCTGGCCAAGTAATGTCTTGGTCGATCACATCAAAGATTGTTTTTTTAACGGTTAATGTTACTATTTTTTAGGATGTGGATCAAACCTTATAGTGTGTTCAATTTCATGAAGTTGAACTTATTTGAAGATCAGGTACATATTCGTGAGTGGAAAATGATAAATGATGTTATTTCAATTGTTGTGATTTAATTAATGAATATTTTAGGAATATTAAGTAATCATATGTGGCGTTCAAGATTGATAAATCAGAGATTTTATATTGGTATTTAAGATATTCAAAGTTTTAAATATGGAGATATTTTAGGAAAGCTTTGATTGAAGACCTATTTTCTTGGAGAAGATTTTGCCGACTTTATGCAGTCTCTCTGCTGCGTTTTTGAAGCCCAAATCCAATTGGAAAAATGTTATAAATAGAAGTGTTTGTAACCTAGTTTTGGTACCAGTCGAGAATTGAAAAGATATAGTTATTAAGATTGAGTATGTACCATTCTCTAGGAGAGTTGGTTGTGTGTTCCACTCGGTTGTGAGTTGGACTGATGTTATATAGTTGTAGTCTTTATTATTGTTCTCCTCGAAGCTTTTAAGCAAGAGGTAGTATTGTTCTTGGAGGAAGCTTTTAAGCAACTCTAAATATTGTTCTTGATCAAAGTTGTGAAGCAAGATCAAGTATGATGTTCTTAATCAAAGGGTATCAAGGGGTGTTTTGATTAAGGGGTTCGTTTGTATTTGAAGTGTGATCTTCATTTAGGTGAAAAGTCTCCGATACAATAATTGGGACTAGGACTGTTAGTCATCGTTGTGAATTGGAAGTGAGTGGGTATACTCATATTTAGGAGTTCCTAGGTAGAAGCTTGTTCCACCCCAAAATTTGCCCTCCCATTTTATTAAAGGCATGCTCATTAAGGTTCTCAATTGCTCAAGATTGTCTAAGAATTGATCAGACGAATTCTCCTCCTAAACAATGGATTTCCAACTAGGATTTCATTTCTCATAAAGAATTATGGTTTGCAGAATCTTCAAATAATTTCTATGGCACCTTATACGCCTCAGCATAATGGCATAGCTAAAAGAAAGAAAAGAAGTGTACGGAACATGACGAGGTGTATGTCGAAAGCTAAGAATATGTCTAAGAGATTTTGGGTTGAAGCAGCTTCGGCAACAGTATGCATTCTAATTAGATGCCCAACAAAGAAATGTTAGCTGGGAATTTCGATTACCCAAGTTTTGAATAATTGACATTATGATCGAAGAAAGAATAGTTCGAAAGAAAGTGTAAGGAGGCTTTTGTGAAGTCTTCGATTGATGAAGAGCTAGTAAAGAGCTTCACTATGTTGAACCGTTATCGAAGGGTTTGTTTTCGAACTATTGAAATATAAACTATTCGAAGCATTTCAAGGGAAGGCATTTCGACTGTCATGTTGATTTGAATTGGCGCTTCGAAAGGAAGAAGATCTTGAATTCAAAATCTTTGAAGAAACACGTGGAAGTCTAATGGTTCGAAGGACATGCAACATTCGAACATGGCATGATTTCATAGAAGGACTGTTAGGGTTGAATCAGCACAAATATAAATCATCTTAGAGTTTTTTGGATCAATGTGTTTCAGGTATATACCTGAACAGGAGAGGAAGGAGTTGGATGATAGAAGTGAAGTCTTGGTGCTCATAGGTTATCATTCAATTGGTGCATACAAGTTGTATTCACCAATCGAAGATAAATTAGTGATCAGTAAATATGGTCTTGTAGATTAAAGCAAAGGGTGGGATTAGAGTCGAAGTTTAGTTCGATATTAAGATGAACATAATGAAGCTTCGACACAGTCATAACTGTCACAACCGTGTTCGAAGAAGATGAACAGAACGAAGCTTCGACAAGACAAATGGAAGAGGTGATACTTCGATTGGTCGAATTGAAGGAAAGGAGATCGAAAAGAACAGATCAAAGCTTCGACAAGTTAAGATGAAGAGGTGATACTTTGGTTGGTCGAATTGAGGGAAAGGAGATCGAAAGGAACAAGAACTGAGTTCGACTAGGCTGATTGGATATGAGGGGTTTCTAGATTACACAATCGATGTAGATGGTGACTAAGTCGAGGAAGCCATGATGATGAAGCCTTAAGCAATTCGAATTGGAACTCAGAGCCATCGAAAAGAATAAAGCTTGGGAACTTGTCAAAGGAATCAATTGATGTGAAATGGATATGCAAGTCGAAACGAACACCTAATGGGATGAAACCTGTCCAGGTTCACTCAAAGTTCAATGGCATGAAATATCTCAAAATGGCAACTTTTCAAATCTTTCAATTTTGCTTTCAAAGCCATGATTAATGGATGATTCATGCCATATGTATTCATCACCACATCCCTATAAGTACAAGACTAAATCAGAAGCAAAAGTATACAAGAAATTGCCTCAAAGAGCCACACGCACACACTGCCTCAGAAAACTATCTAAAAACTCTCAAAAATCTCATAAGTTATCAAAATTCAAAACCAGCTTTACAAGCTCCCTCAGTCCAAACAAATACCAGATTCGTATTCCTAAGACATCCAAGAACGCATACCAACCCTTGCGCAAGCCATCCCACGCTCAGAACTAAAGATCAAGGCACCTTCATTTCGTAAAAAATTCCCAATCTCAAACTCATTCAAACTTATTTTAATTGCATATTCATGTTATTATTGTTGTTTGTGAATGATTTAACATAATATATGTAAGTCGCAGTGTCCAAATGACAGGATACCATTATTAGGGCCTTCGAAACTGATTGTTTTTGAAACTCATGGTATAAGCCGTTTCAGGCCAAAACAACTCAGATTCGGACTCACGGGGTTCAAATTAGGGGGGTTCGAATTAAGGGGAAGGACCTGGGTTAGACACCCAGGTCATGCATTTTATTTTTTCTAACATATTATATGCAGATCTGATGTTTCAAGTCCAAACACGTGAATCGTAAACAATCAATCCAAGTCATCAGATCACCACTTGATGCAGATCCAGTGCCTCCAACGCGCAGACCACCATGCACTCTCCAGAGCATTCCTCACTGGATTCACTGGAAACCTGGGCTTCAACAATTTGGGCCTAGCGTGTTTTTTAATCACACCCCCATTTCTTGTTTTTACTACCCAAGCCCATTTGCATTTTTTATTTACTTGTTTTATTTGCTTATTTCTTTCAATGTTTTTTTTCTTTAATTATAAAATCAAATAAAATCACAAAAAATATTAGGTTAACATTTTCTCAAATAAATTAATTGATTAATTATTTTAACCTTTTTTAATTTAATACTAAAAAGACTTAGGATTTTAAATTAAATTTCTTTCCATGATAAAAAACAAACAAAAAGATTTTTTATACCTTAGGATTTTTAGACGTATTTTCAATCTGCGCGCATTATTACTTTTCGCATTTTTATTTCCATATTTTATGTAACTGCCTACTGGGATGTAATAGAATTAATTAGGACTTTTACTTTATTGCTTTATTTTCCCCATTTTTGGACATGTAATTAATCCCCCGAAGCTTTGTAATAGCTTAGGATTTATCTTTCCTCATTTTAAATTCCTGCAAACTATTAAACTGTTTAGATGCATGACTAATAGGATTGTATGGAAAGAGATTAAAATCAAATGCTAGCAAACCTAAATGCAAAGATAAATAACTGGATATAACACAATTGTACATGTACACCTCTAGGATATCCCACTTTGGTTGCCTTCGGAAAAAACAGTCACAACTCTCGAAAGTGAGAGATTTTAGTGGCTACCCTCCGGTTTAAAGATCATATATCCCTATATGATCCTCTCGATGTTGCCTCGGTGAAGTGATCTTAAAAACCTAGTTACCTTTGTGACTATAAACGTCCCTTCGAGTGTCCCTTAAATATCCAACGACTAGGGCTACCTAATCACTAATAGTAGGATAGCACTGTCTAAAGGAAAAGAGGAAAAGAACAACCCTTTCGAGTAAAAGTAGATAGTTCTTAGATGCTATGCTCGAACAATTTTGACACTTACACAAAACCTCTTTCAAAGTCATATTCAAACACTTTGTATATGTTCTCTACTATTCCAAGAAACATTATAAAGTTCAGGCGCTTTCAAAAATGCTTTTCAAAACACACAAAGCACAAAGTATTTGAAAATGAGCTATGCATCTAAGAGCCCGTAGATAACTACGGATAGAAAGGGTGCTAACACCTTCCCTTTCCATAATCTACCCCCTTACTCAGAAAACTCTCGAAAGGTCTTTTTCTGTTCTTTTCACCCTTTCTTTTGTTGGATAAAAGAAAAGTCGATGGCGACTCTTGCTTACCGCAACATTTGCGAATACAAACGCAAAACCAGTATAATAGTCGGTTCTGCCACCGTATCATAGAATTAGCGACTCTGCTGGGGAGTTATTAAAAAAGTGGGGTTACCTTAGAGCTTAGTTCATTTTTTAAATTGCTTTACATTGTGTGTTTTGTATGATTTACTTTTGAGGATTCGTTTGGGTTGTTACCAAGAGATCCTACACCCGGATCTATGGCACCTTTTACATAAGCAACAATAGATCGTGGAGACTGTATGGTGTAGACCGATATGGTTGAAGCGATGGATGCATTAGTGTGACACATTTTTTGGTACCGATATCCCTTTGTGTTAAATCAAGGAGAATATGGGGCCGCTGTGTGGTGTCATAAAGCACTAACGGACCTTAGAACCTTAGTTGAACAAACTTGGCCATTAGAAAGTAGGGAGATAGCTGACCTTGGTATAAATCTGAGGATTGGTTGATACTCGATAATACACTCATTAAGATCGGAATTTCAGGATATTTTGGCCGCGAGAAAAGATCGCATGAGCTGAAACAACGCTTGATAAAGAAAGATCAATGATATTGAGACTCCTTAGAACCCAGTTACTGTTCTAGGAGAGATTGAACTAACTAAACTTCAAGAGGGTACTTACCTATAAACCCCATGCAAGCCAAAACCTAACGTCTTGTGTTATTTGCTTGTGTATGATTAAATTGTTCAAACATAACATCATGCATCATAACATCAATTTTCATTTCACTAACCATTTCAAGGACCAAGGGAATTTATCTTTGTTCTGTTTTGCAGATCATGGCTTTCGTTCATAGAAATATCATCTGAATCAGCTTAGTGAGAATACCTCTCCAACTCAAAGAACTAGTATCAAGGGTTTCTGAGACTTCTTCGTTCACCAAGAAATATGGTCGACTTCTCAACCTGGTTACCTCAAACTTTAATGAGAAGATGATGGGTGTACTATTTCAGTTCTTTGACCCTAAACACCATTGCTTCACATTTCCCGATTATTAGTTGGTACCCACTATGGAAGAGTTCTCTCAATTATTGGGTATACCTATTCTTGATCAGATGCCTTTCACCAGTTTATAAGAAGCTCCAAAGCCAGAGGTCATTGCAGCAGCTTTGCATCTGAAACGGTCCGACATTGTATCTAACTGGGAAACAAGAAGAGGAGTTAAGGGTTTCCTAGTCAAGTTCCTATTAGAAAAGGCTCAATTGTTTTGGGATGACTTGGATTTCCAAGCTTTCGAGGAAGTCCTGGCTCTTATAATCTATGGATTAGTATTATTCCCTAACCCGGACTTACTCATAGATGTGAATGCTATCAAGGTTTTCCTCTCTCGTAACCCTGTGCCCACTTTACTCAGAGATATCTTGCATTCCTTCCACACTCGTACCATGAAGAGAAGAGGGGATCTTATGTGTTGTATACCATTGTTGTCTAGGTGGTTTATTTCGCACCTTCCTCGGTCAGTATTGAAGAATGAAGAATGTTTGGGTTGGTTACAAAGGATAATGTCACTTTCCCACTCAGATATTCTTTGGTACTCCCAGTCTATGGGAGATGTTTATGTTATCGACCGCTGTGGAGAATTCCCTAATGTCCCACTCCTTGGAATTAGGGGAGGTATAACTTATAATCCCTCTCTGGCTCTGCGACAATTTGGTTATGCTCGAAGGGATGGTCCCCATGATATGCTTATCCATGGCATTGTGTTCAACTACAAGGATGATGTTCAAGGGTATCATCAAAGGTTCATACGAGCTCGGGGCATGGTAAACATATTTGATAGCAAAACTTTAGGGCCTAATACTCCCTATGGAGCCTTATCTTAAATGGGTACGAGCTCGCACCCAAAACCTTATGATGTCGTATACAACTATCTTGCCAATAATTTTGGAGCCTATCACCAAAGGGGATGTTCCTTATACAGTTCTCCACCCTGACATGCCCACTGATCTTGAAGAGTTGCAGAGGTCCTGGATTCAGTTGAAGAAAGAACGAGATACCTTTAGATATCAATTCTACACCAATGAGAAGAAAGTGTTGGAGCTCACGAAGCGACTCCACGAAGAAAAAAAAATTAATGTCTACCTCAGTAGGAAGAGGAAACACCCATGGGAAACCTGATTTTTTTTAGAATTTTTTAAAATTGTAAGCCTAAAAGGCAGTTGTAATTTGAATTCTACTAATAAAATCTTTTTTTTATTTTGGTTCTCAAATTTAAATTTCCTGAAGTAGTTGGAAACATTGCATAAGCATATGATACATATCATTACATAAACAGGTTTCAAGACATGTTTCTTATCTTTTCGCTGTTTATTTCAGCAAAAAGAAATGGCTCTTGAACAAACAGTTAAGGATCTGCAAGCACAAAATGCTCAATTCCAGCAGATGTTCCTGGCTCTAGATAAGGGACAAGAAGACCTGAAGGCTCTGATTCTCAAAGATAAGAAGAAGAATACAAAGAAACTAGTGGGTGTCCTGAATATAGGAAGGATATTCAGAGGACCAGCAAAGCGAGCTCTAGACTTCACAACTCCGTCAAATGAGGGGGACAATCAGGAAGAGAAGCCAAAATAAGAAGACAACAACCCGGGGACTGATGAAGAAGAAGAAGCTGATTGCTCTGAGGAACAATATCCCCCTGCTGATGACAAATACAAATAGTTGGAGGATCGTCTCAATGCAATGGAAATTCAGAGGGTATCTGGTCTGGATTTCGAAGAATTAGGGCTGGTTTCTGGAGTGGTTATCCCAGAAAAATTCAAAGTTCCCACTTTTGCAAAATATGGCAGTGTTTCATGTCCCAAGCTTCATCTAAGATCTTATGTCAGGAAGATCTAGTCTCACACTGCTGATAGGAATTTGTGGGTGCATTTCTTCTAGGAGAGTTTATCAAGGACTCAATTGGAATGGTTCTATCAGCTGGAGGGAACCAACATTCGTAACTTGGAGGATTTGGCGGTTGCTTTCTACATGCAGTACCAATACAATGCTGACCTCGCTCCAACCCGTACACAACTTCAAAGCATGTCTATAGGTTCTAGCGAGGGCTTCAAAGATTATTCCCAGAAGTGGAGAGATCTTGCGGGAAGAGTCCAGCCTCCTCTGTCTGATAGAGAGCTGGTAGATATGTTCTTTAGTACTTTGTATGGTCCATTTTTCAACCATTTGATTGGAAGCTCTTCAGCTAGGTTTACTGAGCTGATATTGACTGGTGAGTAAGTAGAAGCCGGTATCAAGAGCAGTAAGATTCAGAGAGATGCATACTCAAGTACAGTGAAAAAACCATTCTCGGGGAAGAACGAAATAAGTGTTTCCTACGGTCAGAGGAATCAAAGCAAAATTGAACGCCATCCAACGGTAGGAGCTGTGATGATCTCCAACCCTGCATCAAATCAATAATAAAACAATCAGCGCAGACAGGATGTGTCGAGAAGACAGTTCACCCGAATTAACATGTCTTTATCTTAGGTTTTGCCACACCTGTTAAAGTCTAATCTGGTTACTCTAAAGGAGGCTCCTAAAAATCCAAATACTACATCTCCCCGATATAATCCAAATGCTCGATGTGCCTACTATTTCGACAGTTTGGGGCATGATACAAATGATTGTTGGGATCTGAAAAACAAAGTGCAAGATCTCATTGAGGCAAAGGAGATTGAATTTGACCCTCCGGAAATGTAATAACTGCACCAATGCCCAAGCATGGCCAGGGTGTTAATGCTGTTGATGACAACCTGCTTGTTTCTTCTGTTGATAAACTAGCTACTCCTCTTCTGATTGTTAAAAAGAATCTCTTGCGAGCCAGTTTATTTCCGGTTTGTGATAAAGGTTTCCACTTGTGTACGTATCTACCCAACGGTTGTTTGTTGTTGAAGATAGGTGTCCAACGCCTGATGAACAACAAAGAAATTCTATTTGAAAAGACTCCATCTACAATAAGTTTGCGTGAAGATATATCAATAATTACCATTTCCGACAATCCTCCCAGGGTATCCTCTAAAAGACCCGTTAGGATTACATCTGTTCCTAAGGTTGCCCCTTTAATGATCACTTTTCCTGGGCCGATACCATATTCCTCCGAAAAATCTATTCCTTGGAATTATGGGGCTGACGTTTACTACCATGGAGTCAAGCAAGACTTACTGGCCATTAAGAATGAAGATAATGAAGAGACTGATCCTAACATCGACAACATTGTTGGGACCAGTAAAATTACCAGAAGCGGGAGGATTTTCTCTCCCGAAATTTCTCCGAAGACTGTTTCCACTCCTTTGGTTATTCCTGTTGCCACTCCTGCTACTACTCCTATTGCTACTTCTTTTGGCATTCATGCTACTGAGTCAGCTGAGACTCGAGGCAAAGAAGTACTGGTTGAGCCTACCCGGACGGAGGCACCTAAAGAAACCATTCTTGAGGCCTCTAAGAAAGAAATGAAGGAGATTCTAAAAACTATACAGATAAGTGATTACAATGTTGTGGAACAATTGGGGCAGACCCCATCAAAAATTTCAATGCCGGCTTTACTGCTATGCTCTGAAGCCCATGCTAAGGATTTGGTAAAGTTCCTGAAGTCTGCTCATGTTCCTCAAGAGACTTCTCCCGACCAATTTGAGGACTGTGTTGCTAGTTTGATAGCTGACAATGGACTTGGTTTCTCTGATACTGATTTAACATCCAGAGGAAGAAAGCATAATGATGCCCTGCATGTCTCTATTGAGTGCAGGGGCACTACCCTAGCTCATGTTCTGATGGATACAAGTTCATCATTGAATGTCTTACCTAAGAATACTTTGGACAGACTGGACTGCGAAGGACTGACTTTGAAGCCCAATAATATTATGGTGAGAGCTTTTAATGGTTCTAAAAGAATGGTACATAGGGATGTGGACATTGTTGTACCCCAAAATTTGCCCTCCCATTTCCTCAACATTTTCTCATCACAAGACCTTTGAAGATCAAGATCCAATTAGGGTTTCCTCTGCTCAAGGTTTCTCCTTGCACTGTGGACTCAAATTAGGGTTTGTGTTTGCCTAAGGATGTTTTGACCTAAAATGCCTAAGATGACTTTCATGCTTCATGTTAGACTCCCAAGTTTACCTATACCAAGTTTCAAGTCTTGATTCCAAGTTTTACCCAGTCAATTGGACAGTTGACCTAGAAATCAGCTGTATTGGGGGAAAAAGTCAACTGTGGCCAATTGACAGTCAAACCTCATGAAAATTGACCCACATCAACATATTGAATTCATATAAACCATTTGATCAAGTTTGGATCACAATTCTCCAAGAAATTTGATCAGATCATCAAAAGGGTAAAATGGTCATTTTTAGGGTTTTGACTGCACAAAGGCAATTTTTGACTGTTTGACCTAGCCAATGGCAAACCAAGCTCACATATGGCCTCAAGGACCCCATGGAATTATCTTGACATGTTCATCAAGCTCAAAAGATCCCAAGTACACAAGATTGACAGTTGAATTTCTCAGTCAATTGATCAATTTTGACTGTATACTGAAAAGTCAAACTTTGACTTTTTGGTCAAAATCAAGAGTCAAGATTCATTTTTCATCAAAACATTCCAAATCATGAAACTTGTTCACCAAGAAATCACAAAATGCAAATTAGGGTTAGAAAATGGAATTTTTCATAACTTAGAATTTTTCTAAGTTATGAAAAACCCTAATTTTTTCCCAACTTTGCCCCATCTTTTCACCATGATCCATTTGGATTCAAACAAAAGTCAAAACATGAAAGTTGTAGATTGTTGCATAGTCTACAACTTTGATTCACAAAGTTTTCTCATTTGAAGCTTGTATCTCAAGTTATGATTTTTTGAATAAGGGCACTAAACCATCTTTTAACTTAGTGAAATTTGACCTATTTTGACAAGGTTTTCTACCCTACTTCAAGGCCATTTTTCATACCCTTCCACTTGGAATTTTGATTTGCATTTCAAAGATGGTTTGTAGTACACATTCCAAGCTTTCCAAAATGTCCAAGAACTCATCAAACAACCTCATAACTTGAGAGATTCGAATTTCACAAGTTGGCAAAAATTCACTTTTGTTCTTCATCAAGACATGTTCATACACTATGCATTTTTGAATTCAGCATGCTTAAGCTACATTGCAGGCCTCTAATCCCATTTTCACTCAATAATTCAATGCATATCCTTTGTGTTCTAGCATTATTTTGCTCATTTGGACAATACACACAAAATCAAGCCTAAACTAGAAAAAGCATATTATCCATTCTTGTAAAGTGTTACTTTATGGCAATTTTGCAAATCTATGAGGTACAATGCAGATCTTTGAGGCAAAAAGGCATGGACATATCCCACTGATCAAGACTCAAATGTGCAGCATAGATTGAGGCATTGTACTGGCCTAGAAACAAAGTTGACATTTGCTTGCTTCACATAGAAGTAACATCCATAACTTATGCCATCTCTCATACCAGCATAGAAACACAAGAACAAAGTTGTCAAACACATTACACATAACATATCCAAGCTAACACACGAGCTTTTGACCTCCAATACACCCTCCATCTCAGAATCATCCTCAAACTGCACAAACAGGGGTGCCCCTGCAGTTTGAGTGCAAACTCCCAATCCCTTCGAGCATTTTGATCAAGACCTGTTCCTCTACCTTCCCTACAACATATGCAAGCTAACCATGGCCTAAAACCTGACCTGTAATCACTCTAACAGTTTCCACCATTTTCATTTTTTCCTTTTGCAGTTGAAGTTCCATAGCTTGATTCAGAAGCTCTCAAGACAAAGTAAGCATTGAAACAGCATCCCTGGACCTCAAGGAAGCTTTTCCAATCATCACATTGCACTGAAAGTTCCTCATTCTCCAGATTGAAGTTCAACTGCACAGGTAAAAGTTTGAATTCGTATCTCTCTTATTAGGCATCTTTAGTCTTAAGTTTGTGAAGAAACAAGGTCCTACTCATAGCCCTGAACATGTACATAGCTTTACTTTTCATTTCTTTTGTCTGAGTAGAGAGAATTTGAGCTCTGAAAATGGTAGAAAAATTAGGTCAGAAAAGAGGGGGAGAGAAATTCTCCCTCAACTTAGAGAGATAGGTCAAGTTCTTTATATGGTTAGAACCGTCTCTTTGTGCTTAACATCTTTTGTGTTGGAAGTTTGTTCAAAAAATCAAGGAATCAGGAGTTAGACATTGAAACAAGAGGCGCGTTTTTTTTCAAAGTTTGAAGCTGGAGGTTGAAGACAGTGTTTCATTGGGCTGGGCTTTTGTTGTTCTTTCTTTTCACACCATCCTTTTTGGCTTACACCCCCCTGAGCCCATTTACTCATTTTTTGACATTTTTGACTTTTTCCTTTTTTGCTGACTTTGTTTATTTTTCCTCATGCCATTTAAAAATTAAAAATATATTTTTTTTATCATTTTTTGCATTTATTGCATATTTATTTGTTTATTTTCTCTATTTGTACATAAATACATATATGTGATTATTAGAATAAAAATGTAAAAATAATGTAAATACACTTTTTATTTTTATTTACTTTCTGAAAATATTTTACACAAAAAATACTCTTTTACTTATTTTATTAAAATATTAAATAAATATTTATTTTTAGAATAATACATATTTAGGGTTATATATATATATATATATATGTGATTATTAATATATTTAAGACAAAAATATAAAAATACTTGATTTTTTTCATTTTATTAATATTTGATACAAAAATACCCTTTTTTACAATACACTTCATTTTATTTTTATTTTTACAAATAGTAAATAAATAATTGTATTAAATTAAAAAAATAATACCCTTTTTCTTTAAAATTAGGGTTTTTTACCCTAAATTCAAAATACTCCAAATAAAAATAATACATTTTTATTTTCTTTTCCCTTTTACATAAAATAATATTTTCTCATACACATAAAAACTTTCTTTTTGCATTTCACATATATATTTAATTTACATTTAATTATGCAATTTATTTACTATGCAAATATCCAATTGATGTAATAATTTAGATTTAAATTCTTGTCAATATCCCCATTTGAACATTTGTACCCCCTTCCCATATTTGGTTTTGTAATAGCTTAGTAATTTTAATTTCGCACTTTATTGCTTTCTAAAGATAACATGTTAGAATTAGGGCTTGTATGCGAAAAAACGATAAAAAATAGTTTGACCTAATACAAGATAAACAAGCATGAAAATGGACACACAAATCACACTTGCACCCCCTAGGGTATTCCACTTGTTGCCTTCAAATAAATGGGCCATGTTGCATGTTAAACTTCTTTGGGCAAAGCAAATAATTTTGAATGATCATAGTCCCTCGGTAAAACTTTTCAAAAACAAACAAAAACAAATGATCAAGTCCCTTAAGAGAAATTACTCAAAGACATTTAACGCCGTTGCAATTATGGTCTAAAACGATGACCCGCGCCTGTCCCTTTCACATCCTAACACAAGGTTGCCCACCAAATACAATGGTGGAGCAAACTTGTTAAAAGGGTTAAAGTATAGCAATGATCTTTTGAGAAATTTAGGAGTAGATAACCTCTTAGTTACTTGAATCAACTTGCAAAACAAAACACTTGCCTAATTTCAAAATCACACATCACCACACTTTTAAAACAACTTTCAAAAACAAATGAAAACTTTTTCAAAAGACATACATCTTTGTATACATCCCCACATGGATCATTACAAAGGTTGCCACCACATTGGCCTCTTTTCAAAACATTTTCAAACCCACACACTCAAGCACCATTTAAAACAATTGAAAACAAAAGGCAAGTGATCTAAGCAAGTAACTAAGAGCCCATGGATAACCATGGATAGAAAGGGTGCTAATACCTTCCCTTTCTATAATCTACTCCCCGAACCCAAGAAAACATCTCAAAAGGTTTTTGCTGTGCTTTTTAAACCTTTCCGTAGGATAAAATAAAAAGTCGGTGGCGACTCTTGCTAACCGCAACATTTGCGAATACAAACGCAAAACCTCAAGTCAGTTCTCCCACCGTATCACAGAACTGGCGACTCTGCTGGGGACTAACTTAAAAGTGGAGTAACCTTAGGGTTTAGATCACCTTTGTTTTCAATTGATTGTCTTGTTTGCTTTTACATTTGTGGGCTTTGTATCGGAGTTTTATAGATCCTAACCCGGATCTGGGGAAACCCTTTTTAGGTAGCAACAAGGCTGTGAGGGAACTGTGCGGGGTATACCGACATGGTTGAAGCAGTCTGCTACGTTGATGTGGCACTTTGGTGTGTACCGGTAACCCTTGAGTTCAGTCAAGGAGAGTACGGGGCCGCCACGTGGTGTCATGAAGCATCAACTGACCTTAGGAACCTTAATTGAACCATCTTGGCCTTGTTAGGGTAGTGAGATAACTGACTTTGGTGCAGTCCGAGGTTGGTTGATACTCGATACTACACTCAATTGAGGGTTGCTTTCCTGGAATATTTCGGTCGCCAGTTCAGTGGCTAAATCGAAACGATGAACAATGAAAGCAATCCAGTGATATTGGGACCTTTAGAACCCGGTTACTTTTGATAGGATAGGTTGAGCCCACCAAACTTCAAGAGGGTAATACCCAGACCCCATAAAGGCCTAAACTCTAAGGGCTTGTGTGACTTGTGTGCCTTGCCATGTTTTGCCTCTGTGAATGTTTATAGTGTATTTAATCATCACATCATTACATCATACAAACATCATGAGCATTGACTAACCATTCCAAGGGTTTCGAATCTTCATCTTTGTTCTTGTTTTATAGGACATGGAAACTGCTCGCAGAAAGACAATTCAGATTGGCCTTGTAAAGATTCCCCCTCAGCTTAAGGAACTTCTGTCCAGAATTCCCGAGAGTTCTTCATTCAGTGAGAGACATGGAAGACTCATCAACTTGGTTAACACCAACATTGAGGAGGACTTGATAAAGGTCCTGTTCCAATTCTTTGACCCTCTGCATCACTGCTTCACCTTCCCGGATTATCAGTTGGTGCCTACATTGGAAGAATTCTCCCGACTTCTGAAGGTCCCTATCCTCGATCAACTACCCTACAACGGTACGGAAGAGGAACCCAAGCTTGAAGAGATTGCTAAAGCCTTGCACCTACAGACATCCGACCTCAAAGGACATTGGGAAGTTAGAAGTGGTATCAAAGGGTTCTTAGCTAGGTTTCTGTTTGAAAAGGCCCAAGAATGTTGGAACTCTCTTGACCTACGAGCTTTTGAAGAAGTTGTAGCCCTCCTTGTCTATGGTTTGGTGTTGTTCCCTAACCCAGATCAGCTTATTGATGTCAGTGCTGTCCAGATCTTTATGACCAGGAATCCTATACCTACACTGTTGGGGGACATCCTTCACTCATGTTACACTCGAACCATGAGAAGAAGGGGTGTCCTTATGTGTTGCACTCCTCTCTTGGGAAGGTGGTTTATTTCGCATCTTCCGCAATCAGTTTTGAAGAATGAGCGGGGTTTGAGATGGTCACAACGGTTAATGGCTCTCACGCATGCAGATATACATTGGTGCCCTAGGTCTAGGGAAGACGTCACTATCATTGATCGTTGTGGGGAATACCCTAATGTTCCTTTATTTGGAATCAAAGGAGGTATCACCTACAACCCATGCCTGGCTTGGAGACAGTTTGGTTATGCTCGGAAGGATGGCCCTCATGACATGTTAATTCCTGACATAGTTTTCGATTTCGACAATGATACTCAAGGACTTCGTCAGAGATTTATCAGAGCTTGGAGGATGCCAAGTAGGATAGACAGCAAGACATTGGGGCACCGGAACTCCATCCCGTTGGAACCTTACCTCAAGTGGGTACGAGCCCGCTCCCAGAAGTTAGTAATGCCTTACCCTCACATGCTACCTGTAATCAAAGAGCCAGTCTTGGAAGGAGAAGTATCCTACACCATTCAGCATCCCGACATGCCCACCTCCTGGGAAGAGATGCAGAAGAGCTGGATCCAACTTAAGGAAGAACGGAATTCTCTTGAGACCAGTCTACATGCTAGTGAAAAGAAGGTCCTGGAGCTCACCCGCCTGCTGCACGAGGAAAGGAATCTCAACACCTACATCGCACCAAAGAGGATGCGCAATGTTTTTTTATCTTAAGGAGTTATTTTGTAATATTTGGCCCATGAGGCATTTATGTACTAACAAATTTCCCCTTATTAATGTAATGTGCGTTCCTTTTTGTCTACAACAAATTTTGAATATTCTAAATCCTTGAATGCATTGCATACATACGCATTCCATTGCACCATATGCATAGCAGGTACCCTATTTCACAGGTTGCTTAATTTTCTTCGCTGTTTATGTGCACAGTCATCATGAATCCAGAGTCCTCCAGTGAGCAAGCAATCAAGGCCCTTCAGGCCCAAAGTGCACAGTTTCAAGAGATGGTCCTAAGCCTAGCCCAAGGTCAGCAAGAGTTGAAGACTCTACTCCTGAAGAAGAAGAAGAAAAAGAGGACTGCATTGTTCAACACCGGACGCAGATTTGGGAACACACTCCACAATGAAGCTGATCCAACCACTTCTTCTGCTGAGAAAAACAGTCCCCAGGGGGGAGGAGCTCCTAGTCCCGCAGTCTCCGACAACGAGACGGACTATAACGACGAACAATACCCACCTGCTGCTGACAGATACAAACAGTTGGAGGACCGTTTGAGCGCCATGGAAATTCAGAATGTGCCAGGACTGGATTTCGGAGATTTGGGGTTATCTTCTGGGGTAGTCATTCCACACAAGTTTAAGGCGCCTGCCTTCGCCAAGTATGATGGGGTCTCCTGCCCAAAGCTGCATCTGAGGTCGTATGTAAGGAAAATCCAACCTTACACGGCGGATAAGAACCTCTGGATTCACTTCTTCCAAGATAGTCTCTCAGGGTCACAACTTGAATGGTTCTACCAATTGGACGGAGCTAGCATCCGGCACTGGGAAGATTTGGCAACCGCATTCTACAGACAATACCAATACAATTCTGATCTCGCTCCTACGCGTACCCAACTTCAGGGTATGTCTCTAGGAACGGGTGAAGGGTTCAAAGAGTACGCTCAAAAATGGAGAGATTTGGCTGGCAGGGTGCAGCCTCCATTAACTGATCGAGAGCTGGTTGATATGTTCCTTGGGACGTTGTTTGGTCCGTTTTTCAATCATTTGGTTGGTAACTCCTCCGCTGGGTTCACAGATTTGATATTAACAGGAGAGAGAATTGAAGCTGGCATCAGGTCAGGCAAGATACAGAAGGCTGCCTCTACAAGTGCTGAGAAGAGGCCGTTTAAGAAAGAAGCAAGTGCCGTCTATGGTCCTAGAAGACAAGTCAAGCCCGAAAGTCGCCAAGCCGTCAATGCTTTGGTCATCTCCAAACCTGTTGCTGCTCCTCAGCAGTACAATCAACAAAGAAGCGAAAGGCCCAAGAGGCAGTATACCCGACTAAGTATGACATTATCTCAAATTTTACCCCAACTATTATCCACCAACCTGGTGACCCTCAAAGAAGCTCCTAAGGTCGTCAACACTGCGTCTCCTAAATATAACCCAAATGCCCGGTGTGCTTATCATTCTGATAGTCCCGGGCATACTACTGATGATTGCTGGGCCTTGAGAAACAAAGTGCAAGATCTGATCGACGCGAAAGAAATTCAGTTTGAAGCGCCGGAAAGACCAAATGTTGTAACGGCTCCTATGCCCCAGCATAGGGTAAATGCCATTGAGGAAGAAGTGTACGCTGTTTCGGTAGATGAAGTTGTTACCCCTCTGAAGACTGTTAAGAAGAACCTACTGCGGGCCGATTTATTTCCGGGTTGCGGCGAAGGTTGCCCATTCTGTGCTATTTCCCCATCTGATTGTCCCTTGCTAAGGTTAGGCATCCAAGGCCTAATGGATAGTAAGGAGATTCTATTCAAAAAGACTGCTGTTCAATTGGTTCCAATGAAAGAAGTTTCCGTGATTACCATCTTCAAAAATCCAATCAAGGCTCCCCCAAAGAAGCCTATTCAAATCTTGACAGTTGCGCCTGTAATCATTACTGTTCCGGGACCCCTCTCCTACGTATCTGATAAAGCTGTCCCCTGGCATTATGGGGCAGACGTGTATGTAAATGGAATCAAGCAAGAATTTGACGCTAGTGCCAGTATCTGCGATATCACCGGTCCAGCTAAAGTCACCCGCAGTGGCAGGCTCTTCTCGCCTGACATTGCGCCGCCCGCTATTCGAAAACCCCTCCTCATAAAACCTGCAAGTTTACCTAGTCCTGTTGCTGATCAAATTGTGTCCCCTGCTGCCGAGTCATCAAATGCTCGGGGCAAAGGGATTGAAGAAGAGCCTGCCCGGATGGAGGCACCAATACCCATAAATGCTGAGGCCTCCCGACAAGAAATGGAGGAGATTCTGAAAATAATAAAGAAAAGTGATTTTAATGTTGTCGAACAGTTGGGGCATACACCCTCCAAGATCTCTCTGCTCTCCTTATTGCTATGCTCCGAGGCTCATGCTAAAGCCTTGATCTCATTTCTCAAGACGGCCCATGTGCCGCAAGAGACGTCTGCAGTCCAGTTCACTGACTGCATAGCGAATCTGACGGCGGACAACGGCTTGGGTTTTTCAGACGCTGACCTAACCGCAAAAGGGAGAGACCACAATGATGCCCTGCATGTCTCTATTGAATGCAGGGGCACTACTCTGGCCCATGTATTGGTGGACACTGGTTCTTCCTTGAATGTTCTTCCGAAAAAGGCTTTAGACCGTCTGGATTATGAAGGCCTGGAGTTGAAACCCAGCAATATCATCGTCAGGGCCTTTGACGGTTCCAAAAGGATGGTTCATGGAGAGGTTAACATCCCTATCCGTGTGGGCTCTCAAGTGTTTGACTCTACCTTTTACGTGATGGATATACGTCCGTCGTATTCTTGTCTGTTGGGTCGACCTTGGATCCATAAAGCTGGGGCAGTGACCTCCACCTTACACCAAAAGCTGAAGTATCCCGTCAGGGGGAAGATCGTCACTGTGCGAGGAGAAGAGGAGTATATGGTGAGCCATTTGAATTCCTTCAGGTACATCGAGATGGACGGAGAGTTCATTGAAACCCCCTTCCAGCATTTCGAGGAGGTGCATCCAATTTCAGCAGCTGCAGAGACAATGGCCGAAGAGAATGATTCCTTGAAGATGGCTTCCCTAAGGGATGCCCGGGCTGTGGTTCAGAAAGGCAATTGTGCACACTGGGGTCAGCTTCCTGACTTCACTCAGAAGAACGACAAGTTTGGGCTAGGCTTTACTGCAGAGGCTCAGAAGGCGGTGCGCAAAGAGAAGATCGGAAAGGCTCCGGTGTTTATTTCCAGCTCAAGGGTGAATGCTATTGAGGAGGATGTGGAGGAAGCTGAGTTTGACAGTTGGATCTACCCGACTACCAGCAACAGACCAAGCAACTGGACGGCAAAGGATTTTACCCCTATCACATTTGTCACGCAGTAATTGATTTCTTTTGATTCCCAATTTGTAACAAACAATATGTTAAAACTCTGTTGGCTCGGTGTCCTACCCGGGGCATCGTAGCTCCATTTGTGAGGGCTTTTTGTATGACATTTTCATATATCATCAATCAAAACATTGGACGTTTGTTGCATTTCAAATCTTGTGCTCTTTTTCTTTCTGTGTTATATATATTGCAAAACAGCTATATTTACACACACTCACTTATACAGGTTTCAATCCACTCTGGATCTTACTGGTAACAGCTCTGCTACCGCCAGTTATGACTTCGAAAATCCGATCAACTTGGCCGAAGACGAAGGTGAAGATGATTGCGAAGTGCCTGGTGAACTCGCAAGACTGCTACTACAGGAAGAGAGGGCTATTCAACCACATGAAGAGCCTGTGGAGACAATTAACTTGGGTACTGAGACAGAAAGGAAAGAGGTCAAGATTGGTGCCAATCTAGAGCTCAGCGTGAAGCAACGGTTGATCCAGATGCTACAAGACTACATGGAGATCTTTGCTTGGTCCTATGAAGATATGCCTGGTTTGGATGCCGACATTGTAGTTCACCACCTGCCAACCAAGGAAGATTGCCCTCCGGTAAAACAGAAAGTTCGACGGATGCGTCCAGAGATGTCTGAAAAGATCAAGGCCGAGGTTATGAAGCAGTTTGATGCCGGGTTCCTTGCAGTGACTTCTTACCCTCAGTGGGTTGCCAATGTAGTGCCAGTGCCGAAGAAGGACGGTAAAGTCAGAATGTGTGTCGACTACAGAGATCTGAACAGGGCCAGCCCCAAGGATGACTTCCCCCTACCTCACATTGATGTCCTTGTTGACAATACAGCTCAACACAAGGTGTTCTCCTTCATGGATGGCTTCTCAGGGTATAATCAGATCAAGATGGCTCCTGAAGATATGGAGAAGACTACTTTTGTGACTCAGTGGGGGACCTTCTGTTATAAGGTCATGCCATTCGGATTGAAAAATGCTGGGGCAACCTATCAACGTGCCATGGTTGCTTTGTTCCATGATATGATCCATCATGAAATTGAGGTATACGTTGATGACATGATTGCAAGGTCTCAAACTGAGGAGGAGCACCTTGACCATCTGAGGAAGTTGTTTGACCGACTCAAGTTATACAAGCTGAGGTTGAATCCCAACAAATGCACCTTTGGGGTAAGATCCGGAAAGTTGTTAGGTTTCATTGTAAGTGATAAAGGTATTCAGGTAGATCCTGCCAAGGTAAAAGCCATACAAGAGATGCCGACTCCAAAAACAGAGAAAGAAGTCAGAGGTTTCCTAGGACGACTGAATTACATTGCCCGATTCATCTCACATCTGACTGCTACTTGTGAGCCAATCTTCAAATTACTGAAGAAAGATCAAGTGGTACGTTGGAATGATGAATGTCAGGCCGCATTTGAAAGAATAAAGGAATATCTCCAAGAGCCACCCATTCTGATGCCACCGGTGGAAGGAAGACCTCTGATACTTTACTTGACAGTGCTTGATAATTCAATGGGGTGTGTGCTGGGGCAGCATGACGAGTCTGGCCGAAAAGAGCACGCTATTTATTACTTGAGCAAAAAGTTTACCGACTGTGAGTCTCGTTACTCACTGCTTGAGAAAACTTGCTGCGCTCTTGTATGGGCTGCTCGCCGGCTGAGACAGTATATGCTGACTCACACTACCTTATTGATTTCAAAGATGGATCCCATTAAGTACATATTTGAAAAGCCCGCTCTGTCTGGGAGAATAGCGAGATGGCAAATGATCTTAACAGAATATGACATCCAGTATACAACTCAGAAGGCAATAAAGGGAAGTGTACTGGCTGATCATTTGGCACACCAACCTGTGGACGATTATCAATCATTGAACTTTGATTTTCCGGACGAAGACATCATGGTGGTAACTGACTGTGAAGTACCTGGACCGGATGAAGGACCTGAGGAAGGATCCCGATGGTCTATGCATTTTGATGGAGCCTCCAATGCTTTGGGTAACGGCGTCGGTGCTGTAATCATATCTCCCAAGGGGACTCATACTCCACTCACCGCCCGATTATGTTTCAGCTGCACCAACAACATGGCAGAATATGAGGCATGTATCATGGGTTTACAAGCTGCAATCGATTTGAGGATCAAGTTTCTAAGTGTCTTCGGAGATTCCGCTCTCGTGATCAATCAGATCAAAGGCGAGTGGGATACGAAACACCCGAATCTCATTCCTTACAAGGAGTATGTGTCGACCTTGCTCCCTCACTTTGAAGAAGTAACTTTTGAGCATTTCCCCAGAGAGGAAAATCAGCTAGCGGACGCACTAGCCACGATGTCTTCAATGTTCAAAGTTAAATGGGACAATGAGGCTCCCCGAATCATAATCTGGAAGTTGGATGAACCGGCATACTGCTGTGAGCTCGAGGCTGAGAAGGTAACTGAAAAACCCTGGTATCACGAGGTGAAGAGGTACTTGGAAGCTCAGGAATACCCTGAAGGTGCATCCGTCAATGATAAGAAGTTCATGAGGAGATTTGCTGCAAAATTCTTCCTCAGCAACGGCATTCTCTACAAACGGAATCATGATTCAACCCTGCTACGTTGTGTGGATAAGGCTGAAGCGGAGAAAATCATGATGGAACTGCATGAAGGTACATTTGGAACACATTCCAGTGGACACACCATGGCTAAGAAAATCCTTCGGGCAGGATATTTCTGGTCCACAATGGAAGCCGATTGTTACCAACACTCCCGAACTTGTCATAAGTGCCAGATCTATGCTGACAAGGTGCATATCCCTCCAGTTCCTTTGAATGTCCTAACGGCACCTTGGCCTTTCGCAATGTGGGGCATCGATATGATCGGTGAGATCCGACCAACGGCATCCAATGGGCATCGCTTCATCTTGGTGGCGATCGATTACTTCACGAAATGGGTTGAGGCAGCTTCCTATGCCACAGTAACCAAGAGCGTCGTGGCGCGTTTCATCCGGCATAATCTGATCTGTCGGTACAGCGTCCCAGAAAGAATCATTACAGACAACGGTACCAATCTCAATAACAAAATGATCACTGAACTCTGTGAACAATTCAAGATACAGCACCACAATTCTTCTCCCTACCGGCCGAAGATGAATGGGGCTGTAGAGGCAGCCAATAAAAATATCAAGAAAATTGTGCAAAAGATGACAGTGACCTATAAAGATTGGCACGAGATGTTACCGTTCGCTCTTCATGGGTACCGCACCTCAGCAAGGACGTCAACCGGGGCAACTCCTTTCTCCTTGGTCTATGGCATGGAGGCAGTCTTGCCGATCGAAATCCAGATACCCTCTCTCCGGATAATGAAGGATGCAGACTTGAATGAAGATGATTGGATCCAAACTCGACTTGATCAATTAAATCTGATTGACGAAAAGAGGCTCACTGCTATCTGTCATGGTCAAACGTATCAGAAACGGATGATCAGGGCATTTAACAAGAAAGTCAGACCGCAAGAGTATCAAGTTGGGGACCTGGTAATCAAACGCATCATCCTTCCTCAAAGTGATCCCCGGGGTAAATGGACCCCTACTTACGAAGGGCCATTTGTGGTTAAGCGTGTGTTCTCAGGAGGAGCCATGATCCTAACCACCATGGATGGTGACGACCTCCCTCACCCCGCCAATGCAGACATAGTGAAAAAATACTACGCATAAATAAAAGACCCGCTAGGTTGACATACCTAGGCAAAAATAAGGGCTTCCCGGCGAACCAAAAGGGTTCGGGCAAAAATAAGGGATGAAATGAATAAAAAAATCTGTACACCCGGCAAGTCGAAAACCTGAAAGGGCGGCTTGGGCAAAAAAGGGTATCCCGGTGGGCTGAAAACCCGAAAGGGCGGTCCAGGCAAAAGTTAGGGATAAAAGCGTAACACTATGTCTCATTGGATCACTTCGCATCCGGAATTCGGCATCAGCTATCTGGCCCCAAATTTCGGCATTGACCAATCAGCTTCATCTTCAGATTAGGCAGTAAGGCGATGAGACGTTCGAAAACATAAAGGCGATAGCAGAGTTGGAACCCAGTGGGATTGTTCACATAGCTGTTTTGTTTTCTTTTTTCAAAATGTAAACTCTATACTATTTGGCGATGTCCTCTTACTAGGATGTCGGTCTCTTATACAAAAAACGCCTATTCACAGGCAAAATTTAAATCAATACAAATTCACTTGTCCACACAAATTACCATTGTTTTCCCTTTTTTCTGTTTTGTCTTGCGAAGAACGTCCAATGTTTTTTTTTGATATATGCATTTGACATTAAAATTGCTGATTCATAAAATATTCGCATATGAAACAAGAGATTGATTACAGGTGACATCAAGGACAGGGGCAATGTGGGTTTATCTATTGCCGTCTTGTTGTTTTGTTCGCCAAGGCACCAAGGTAGGTTCAACTGAAAAATGTGGCCAAATCATCTTAACTCCCCGCAGAATAAAACAAGGTTCAGCAATACTTTCCCCAAGAGAAGTTGATCCCCCGTCGATCCTGAAGAAGCCCAACATTCCCCGGCCGGTCTTAAAGCTCATCCCCAGTAAATTCTGGAAGCTTATCCCCTGCGAAGAACGGACGTCTCGCCCAAGTTTTATTTAGAGTTATTTCCTCACAAGGACTTATAACTGGGTTATCCTCAGCTAAAGGCCACGGAAGACCGCTCTCGGCAAAGTTCCTTCAATCCCCAGCGGAGTCTATCTTTGGTATTCCCAAGCGGAGTTTATCTTTGGAGTTCCCCAGCGGAGTTTACCATCATTATCCTCAGCGGAATCCATCGTTAGAGTCCTCGACATGCCTCTCATCAGAACTTCAGCCAAGCATCTCTTCCGCAGAGCAGCTTCCCGGCCGTTCGTCAAGGATTTATTTTCCTAAAATGAAATTACATTCATAAACATTTCACATTTCCATACATCTCGCTTACATACATGGTGAAACGCATACAACATCTCATGTTGAACATCATGACATCATGCATATCATACATCATGACATTGCATACAACTTACGTCTTTGCCTTTTCAGGAAAAAGACAATCTCAAAAGCGACTACCTTCAACTGTCACAATTCCAGATTCGATACCTGTATCCAGCCAGGGCATATCTGTTGACCACATTTCCAGACTCGACTCCTGTATCTAGCCAGGGCACGTCTGAAGAGTTCGAAGATTCGATTCCTGTATCCAGCCAGGGCACATCTATCAACTACAACATTTCCAGATTCGATTCCTGTATCCAGCCAGGGCATATCTGTTGACCACATTTCCAGACTCGACTCCTGTATCTAGCCAGGGCACGTCTGAAGAGTTCAAAGATTCGATTCCTGTATCCAGCCAGGGCACATCTATTTGATGACTATTTCCAGATTCGACTCCTGTATCCAGCCAGGGCACATCTGAGCAACCAATTGTAGATTCAATACCTGTATCTAGCCAGGACATATCTGCATAAGGAGACTGAAGATCAAACACCGGTAACAAGCCAGGAAAACATCTGTCTTCCTCAAAATACACAAGTTCTCGCTAAGGAATCTCTTACGCGATCAACACTTCCAAATGGCATCTATAAGCCCATTCCCGACAAAGTTCTGTCACGTCTCCAAATGGCATCTATAAGCCCATCTCCCTATCAACCACCTTTCCAAATGGCATCTATAAGCCCATTCCCAACACCACATGGTTGAGACTCCAGCATGCGAGTGCAAATTTTCGGGCACTCTAGTGTCCAATCTCCTTTTACCTTCGAGTCACGAAAGGCAAACTTGCCAATCTAACTCTTCAGGTCCAAGAAGATTGAACAGGGGCAACTGTTGTACCCCAAAATTTGCCCTCCCATTTCCTCAACATTTTCTCATCACAAGACCTTTGAAGATCAAGATCCAATTAGGGTTTCCTCTGCTCAAGGTTTCTCCTTGCACTGTGGACTCAAATTAGGGTTTGTGTTTGCCTAAGGATGTTTTGACCTAAAATGCCTAAGATGACTTTCATGCTTCATGTTGGACTCCCAAGTTTACCTATACCAAGTTTCAAGTCTTGATTCCAAGTTTTACCCAGTCAATTGGACAGTTGACCTAGAAATCAGCTGTATTGGGGGAAAAAGTCAACTGTGGCCAATTGACAGTCAAACCTCATGAAAATTGACCCACATCAACATATTGAATTCATATAAACCATTTGATCAAGTTTGGATCACAATTCTCCAAGAAATTTGATCAGATCATCAAAAGGGTAAAATGGTCATTTTTAGGGTTTTGACTGCACAAAGGCAATTTTTGACTGTTTGACCTAGCCAATGGCAAACCAAGCTCACATATGGCCTCAAGGACCCCATGGAATTATCTTGACATGTTCATCAAGCTCAAAAGATCCCAAGTACACAAGATTGACAGTTGAATTTCTCAGTCAATTGATCAATTTTGACTGTATACTGAAAAGTCAAACTTTGACTTTTTGGTCAAAATCAAGAGTCAAGATTCATTTTTCATCAAAACATTCCAAATCATGAAACTTGTTCACCAAGAAATCACAAAATGCAAATTAGGGTTAGAAAATGGAATTTTTCATAACTTAGAATTTTTCTAAGTTATGAAAAACCCTAATTTTTTCCCAACTTTGCCCCATCTTTTCACCATGATCCATTTGGATTCAAACAAAAGTCAAAACATGAAAGTTGTAGATTGTTGCATAGTCTACAACTTTGATTCACAAAGTTTTCTCATTTGAAGCTTGTATCTCAAGTTATGATTTTTTGAATAAGGGCACTAAACCATCTTTTAACTTAGTGAAATTTGACCTATTTTGACAAGGTTTTCTACCCTACTTCAAGGCCATTTTTCATACCCTTCCACTTGGAATTTTGATTTGCATTTCAAAGATGGTTTGTAGTACACATTCCAAGCTTTCCAAAATGTCCAAGAACTCATCAAACAACCTCATAACTTGAGAGATTCGAATTTCACAAGTTGGCAAAAATTCACTTTTGTTCTTCATCAAGACATGTTCATACACTATGCATTTTTGAATTCAGCATGCTTAAGCTACATTGCAGGCCTCTAATCCCATTTTCACTCAATAATTCAATGCATATCCTTTGTGTTCTAGCATTATTTTGCTCATTTGGACAATACACACAAAATCAAGCCTAAACTAGAAAAAGCATATTATCCATTCTTGTAAAGTGTTACTTTATGGCAATTTTGCAAATCTATGAGGTACAATGCAGATCTTTGAGGCAAAAAGGCATGCACATATCCCACTGATCAAGACTCAAATGTGCAGCATAGATTGAGGCATTGTACTGGCCTAGAAACAAAGTTGACATTTGCTTGCTTCACATAGAAGTAACATCCATAACTTATGCCATCTCTCATACCAGCATAGAAACACAAGAACAAAGTTGTCAAACACATTACACATAACATATCCAAGCTAACACACGAGCTTTTGACCTCCAATACACCCTCCATCTCAGAATCATCCTCAAACTGCACAAACAGGGGTGCCCCTGCAGTTTGAGTGCAAACTCCCAATCCCTTCGAGCATTTTGATCAAGACCTGTTCCTCTACCTTCCCTACAACATATGCAAGCTAACCATGGCCTAAAACCTGACCTGTAATCACTCTAACAGTTTCCACCATTTTCATTTTTTCCTTTTGCAGTTGAAGTTCCATAGCTTGATTCAGAAGCTCTCAAGACAAAGTAAGCATTGAAACAGCATCCCTGGACCTCAAGGAAGCTTTTCCAATCATCACATTGCACTGAAAGTTCCTCATTCTCCAGATTGAAGTTCAACTGCACAGGTAAAAGTTTGAATTCGTATCTCTCTTATTAGGCATCTTTAGTCTTAAGTTTGTGAAGAAACAAGGTCCTACTCATAGCCCTGAACATGTACATAGCTTTACTTTTCATTTCTTTTGTCTGAGTAGAGAGAATTTGAGCTCTGAAAATGGTAGAAAAATTAGGTCAGAAAAGAGGGGGAGAGAAATTCTCCCTCATCTTAGAGAGATAGGTCAAGTTCTTTATATGGTTAGAACCGTCTCTTTGTGCTTAACATCTTTTGTGTTGGAAGTTTGTTCAAAAAATCAAGGAATCAGGAGTTAGACATTGAAACAAGAGGCGCGCGTTTTTTCAAAGTTTGAAGCTGGAGGTTGAAGACAGTGTTTCATTGGGCTGGGCTTTTGTTGTTCTTTCTTTTCACACCATCCTTTTTGGCTTACACCCCCCTGAGCCCATTTACTCATTTTTTGACATTTTTGACTTTTTCCTTTTTTGCTGACTTTGTTTATTTTTCCTCATGCCATTTAAAAATTAAAAATATTTTTTTTTTATCATTTTTTGCATTTATTGCATATTTATTTGTTTATTTTCTCTATTTGTACATAAATACATATATGTGATTATTAGAATAAAAATGTAAAAATAATGTAAATACACTTTTTATTTTTATTTACTTTCTGAAAATATTTTACACAAAAAATACTCTTTTACTTATTTTATTAAAATATTAAATAAATATTTATTTTTAGAATAATACATATTTAGGGTTATATATATATATATATGTGATTATTAATATATTTAAGACAAAAATATAAAAATACTTGATTTTTTTCATTTTATTAATATTTGATACAAAAATACCCTTTTTTACAATACACTTCATTTTATTTTTATTTTTACAAATAGTAAATAAATAATTGTATTAAATTAAAAAAATAATACCCTTTTTCTTTAAAATTAGGGTTTTTTACCCTAAATTCAAAATACTCCAAATAAAAATAATACATTTTTATTTTCTTTTCCCTTTTACATAAAATAATATTTTCTCATACACATAAAAACTTTCTTTTTGCATTTCACATATATATTTAATTTACATTTAATTATGCAATTTATTTACTATGCAAATATCCAATTGATGTAATAATTTAGATTTAAATTCTTGTCAATATCCCCATTTGAACATTTGTACCCCCCTTCCCATATTTGGTTTTGTAATAGCTTAGTAATTTTAATTTCGCACTTTATTGCTTTCTAAAGATAACATGTTAGAATTAGGGCTTGTATGCGAAAAAACGATAAAAAATAGTTTGACCTAATACAAGATAAACAAGCATGAAAATGGACACACAAATCACACTTGCACCCCCTAGGGTATTCCACTTGTTGCCTTCAAATAAATGGGCCATGTTGCATGTTAAACTTCTTTGGGCAAAGCAAATAATTTTGAATGATCATAGTCCCTCGGTAAAACTTTTCAAAAACAAACAAAAACAAATGATCAAGTCCCTTAAGAGAAATTGCTCAAAGACATTTAACGCCGTTGCAATTATGGTCTAAAACGATGACCCGCGCCTGTCCCTTTCACATCCTAACACAAGGTTGCCCACCAAATACAATGGTGGAGCAAACTTGTTAAAAGGGTTAAAGTATAGCAATGATCTTTTGAGAAATTTAGGAGTAGATAACCTCTTAGTTACTTGAATCAACTTGCAAAACAAAACACTTGCCTAATTTCAAAATCACACATCACCACACTTTCAAAACAACTTTCAAAAACAAATGAAAACTTTTTCAAAAGACATACATCTTTGTATACATCCCCACATGGATCATTACAAAGGTTGCCACCACATTGGCCTCTTTTCAAAACATTTTCAAACCCACACACTCAAGCACCATTTAAAACAATTGAAAACAAAAGGCAAGTGATCTAAGCAAGTAACTAAGAGCCCATGGATAACCATGGATAGAAAGGGTGCTAATACCTTCCCTTTCTATAATCTACTCCCCGAACCCAAGAAAACATCTCAAAAGGTTTTTGCTGTGCTTTTTAAACCTTTCCGTAGGATAAAATAAAAAGTCGGTGGCGACTCTTGCTAACCGCAACATTTGCGAATACAAACGCAAAACCTCAAGTCAGTTCTCCCACCGTATCACAGAACCACAGACATCCCTATTAAAGTTGGTTCTCAAACCTTTGACTCCACCTTTTACGTAATGGACATCTGCCCGTCTTACTCTTGTTTATTGGGTCACCCTTGGATCCATGAGGCCGATGCTGTTACTTCTGCTCTACATCAAATGCTGAAGTACCCAATTAATGGAAAGATTGTTACAATCCATGGCGAGGAAGAATATATGGTGAGCCACCTGAACTCTTTCAGGTATCTTGAGATGGACGGCGAGTTCATTGAGACCCCCTTCCAAAATTTTGAAGAGGTTCCTTAAACAATTGCTGCAACCAAGACTGTTATCAATGTCCCAAAGATTACCATACCTCCATTGAAGATGACTTCTCTGAAGGATGCCAAAGCAGTAGTCAAAGAAGGTGGGTGTACCATTTGGGGCCAACTCCCTGATATACCCTACAAATCTGACAAGTTTGGTTTGGGTTTTACTTCAGGAGCCCAAAGATCCGTTCCTCGTGCTCGCGCCGGAGGACCACCACTACACATCAGCAACCATGGAATCAGTTCTTTGGAGGACAATGATAGTGACTGCGACATGGACAAATGGATCTTCCCAACTATCAACGGTGGACTCAACAATTGGGAGGCCAGGGATTTTGTTCCCGTTACTTTTATCCAAGAGTAATTGTCTTTTTGTTTTTGGAATATGTAATATTTGAACAATTTAAACTCTAAAGCCTTGTGCTTTACCCGAGGCACAATGGTCTATTTGTGAGGGTTATTACTTTATCTTCATATGTAATTAATAAATCATTGGACGTTTTGCATGCAAATTTTATGCTCTTTGTCTTTCTTTTATGCTTTTATTGTAAACAGCTATGCTCTCTTACACACACCCACATATCAAACTGCAGATCCACATCCACTCTGGATTCCATTGATAACGGTTCTGCTATTACCAATTATGACTTTGAAAATCCAATCTACCAAGCCGTGGATGAAGGTGAGGAAGATTGTGAAGTACCAGGAGAACTCGTCATACTGTTACAACAGGAGGAAAGGGAAATACAACCTCATGAAGAGCTGGTTGAGGCAGTAAACTTGGGTACTGAAAAGGATAAGAAGGAAGTCAAGCTAGGCGCCGATCTGGAGCATAGTGTCAAAGAACGGTTAATTTAGATGTTACATGAGTATGATGAGGTCTTTGCCTGGTCATACGAAGACATGCCAAGGCTAGACACTAATATTATGGTTCATCGTCTGCCAACGAAAGAAGACTGCCCTCCAGTGAAGCAAAAGATTCGTTGTATGCGTGCAGAGATGTCAAAAAAGATCAAAGTTGAAGTTATGAAACAGTTCAACGCTGGTTTCTTAGTTGTTACCTCTTATCCACAATGGGTTGCTAATGTGGTTCTGGTACCTAAGAAAAGCGATAAGGTGCGTATGTGTATGGATTACAGAGACTTGAATAGGGCAAGCCCCAAGGATGACTTCCCACTTCCCCATATTGATGTTCTGGTTGATAACACCACACAACATAGGATATTCTCCTTCATGTATTGTTTCTCTAGTTATAATCAGATCAAAATGGTACCTGAAGACATGGAGAAAACAACCTTTGTTACATAGTGGGGTACTTTCTGTTATAAAGTCATGCCATTTGGATTGAAGAATGTCGGGGCAACCTATTAGCATGCTATGGTAGCTTTGTTTCACGACATGATCCATCACGAGATAGAGGTCTATGTCGATGAAATGATAGCCATGTCTCAGACTCAAGAAGAGCACCTTGATCACCTGCAAAAACTGTTTGAAAGACTGAAGAAGTACAAACTGAGACTGAACCCAAATAAGTGCACCTTTGGAGTAAGATCTGGTAAGCTCTTAGGATTTGTTGTCAGCGGCAAAGGTATTGAAGTAGACCCTACAAAAGTTAAAGATATATAAGAAATGCCAACTCCCCGCACTGAGAAGGAGGTCGGGGATTCTTGGGACGTCTAAGCTACATTGCCATATTCATTTCCCATCTAACCGCTACTTGTGAACCCATCTTCAAATTACTGAAGAAAGATCAAGCAGTGAAGTGGAATAACGACTGCCAGACTGCCTTTGACAAAATCATAGAATATCTTCAAGAGCCTCAAATTTTGATGTCGCCAGTTGAAGGAAGACCTCTGATCATGTACTTAACAATATTGGAGAATTTAATGGGGTGTGTGCTGGGGCAGCATGACGATTCTGGTTGAAAAGAGCATGCAATATACTACCTTAGCAAAAAGTTTACCGACTGTGAAACAAGATACTCATTGCTCAAGAAAACTTGTTGCGCTTTGGCATGGGCTGCTTGCCGAATAAGACAATATATGTTGAATCGAACTACTTTGTTGATATCTAAAATGGATCCTATCAAATACATCTTTGAGAAGCCCGCTCTCTCCGGAAGAATAGCAAGATGGAAAATGGTCCTGACCGAATATAATATTCAGTATACAACCCATAAAGTAATCAAGGGAAGTGTATTAGCTAATCATTTGGCTCATCAGGCTATGGATGACTACCAATCCATGAATTTTGAAATCTCGAATGAGAATATTATGTTAGTAACTGATTGTGAGGAACCTAGACCAGATGAAGGACCTGAAAAAGGATTCCGATGGACTATGGTTTTTTATGGAGCTTCCAATGCACTGGGCAATGGCATCAGTGTTGTGATCATATCTCCTGAAGGCTCTCATACTCCTTTCACTACCAGGCTATGTTTCAATTGTACTAATAATATGGCCGAATATGAAGCATGTATCATTAGGTCTCAAAGTTGCTATCGATTTGAGAATCAAATTCCTAAGCGTACATGGAGACTCGACCCTAGTAATCATTCAAATCAAAGGAGAATGGGACACGAAGCATCCTAATCTCATCCCTTATTGGGAGCATGTGCTGACATTGATTCCATATTTTGGAGAAGTTACCTTTGAGCATTTTCCATGAGAGGAAAATCAATTAGCGGACGCGCTAGCTACTATGTCATCTATGTTCAAAGTTAGATGGGATAACGAATCCCCTCAGATCACTATTGAGAGAATGGACGAACCGACATACAGTTATGAGATTGATACTGAAGAAGTAGTGGAAAAACCTTGGTTCCACAAAGTGAAAAGGTACCTCAAACCCAAGAGTACCCCGAGGGAGCTTCCGTCAATGATAAGAAGTTCCTAAGAAGGTTCTCTGCCAAGTTTTTCCTCAATAACAGAATTCTCTACAAGCGCAACCACGATTCTACTTTGCTTCGGTGTGTAGACAAGATTGAAGCAGAAAATATTATGGCAGACATACACGAAGGCACCTTTGGAACCCATTCTAGTGGGCACATAATGGCTAAAAAGATCCTACGGGCAGGATACTACTGGTCCACTATGGAAGCAGATTGTTATCAGCATTCCCGAACTTGTCATAAATGTCATATCTATATTGATAAAGTACAAGTACCTCTGGTTCCTTTGAACGTCTTGACTGCTCCTTGGCCTTTTGCAATGTGAGGCATTCATATGATCAGAGAAATTAGACCTACCGCTTCTAATGGGCATCCCTTCATCCTGGTTGCCATTGATTACTTCACCAAGTGGGTCGAGGCAGCCTCATTTGCTTATGTTACCAAGAATTCAGTGGCCCGGTTCATCAGACATAACCTTATCTGTCGGTATGGTATTCCAGAAAGAATCATTACAGACAACGGTAGCAATCTCAATAATACTATGATCACTGAGCTCTGCACACAATTCAAGATTCAGCATCATAACTCTTCTCCTCACCGGCTGAAGATGAATGGTGTTGTAGAGGCTGCTAATAAAAACATCAAGAAGATCATACAGAAGATGACAGTGACATACAAAGACTGGCATGAGATTTTACCATTTTCTCTTCATGGTTACCGTACCTCAGTACGTACGTCAACAGGGGTAACTCCTTTCTCTTTGGTATACGGTATGGAAGTTGTCCTACCCATCGAAGTCTATATCCCTTCCTTGAGAATCATGAAGGATGCAGGTTTGAATGAAGACGAATGGGTCCAGACTCGACTTGACCAGTTGAACATGATTGACGAGAAGAGGCTCGCGACTGTCTGTCATGGTCATATGTACCAAAAACGTATGATTAAAGCTTTTAACAAGAAGGTTAGACGTTAGGTATATCAGGCTGGTCACCTAGTAATCAAGCGTATTATCCTGCTGCAAGGTGATCCCATGGGAAAATGGACCCCCACATATGAAGGTCCATTTGTAATCACGAACATATTTTCTGATGGAGCTATGATCTTAACTACTATGGACGGTGACGACCTTCCACACCCCGTGAACACAAACATAGTTAAAAGATACTACACATGAACTTAGACATGCTAGGTCGACTAGCCTAGGCAAAAATAAGGGCATCCCGGCGAACCAAAAGGGTTCGGGAAAAAATTAGGGATATACATATGAAAAAAATTTGTACACCCGGCAAGTCGAAAACCTGAAAAGGCGGCTTGGGCAAAAAAGGGTATCCCGGTGGACTGAAAACCTGAAAGGGCGGTCCAGGGAAAAGATAGGTATTAAAAGCATATAACTATGTCCTGTCGGATCACCTTATAGACAGACTTCGGTAACAAGTGTCAAGTTCAAATGGTACTAATCAATCCAGTCAGCTTAGGACAAGAAGCAAATGGATGAGAAGCTCAAAGATATAAAGGCAATAGCAGAATGGGAATCCAACGGGATCATTTCACATAGTCGTTTTTCTTTGTATACTATTTTTGTATAGTTTTCATTCTTACGACGATATTCTCTTACTAGAATGTCTGTCTCTCTGTACAAAAACACATGTTATAGGCAGAATTATTCAGATTAATACAAAACTATCTCTTTGAAAGTGCAAAACTACTTATTTTTATTTTTTCTATTTTGTTTGCAAAAATGTCCAGTGATTATTTTTGAACATATGCAATTGAATGTGATTACCGTTTACAAATACGTACATAAAAAATAGAAAGACAATTACTAATGGCTTTAAGAAACGAGACGTCATCTAAAAAGTCATCTGCAAACCCTTGCAGATACTTTCTCCAGCCAGTATTAAGACAGAGACGTCCTCCTACAAAGTCATTGCTACATTTTCAGCATACATCCTAATGATGTCAAAGTTTCTGATATCCCTGGAAGAGAAAAAATCTCCAATTATTTCCCCGACATCTTAAAGAATTCCCTAGCCTGATTCACAAACTTTTTGGGTTTCCTAACAGGGCTTCATAAAAACTCCCCATGTAGTTTAAGGAATTTTTCTTTCCCTAGTGGAGTTTATTTCTCATCACGGAAGTCCATCTCCCAACAATTTCAACTTCAACAAATTTTAAAAACTTACATTCTTCATCCCCATCAACAATCAGGGATTTATTTTCCCCAGTTCAATAACACTGCAATAGAACAGCTGATGCATTCATACATTACATTCATACATCGTTTTACAAACGTCATAACATATGCAACACAAATGCATATATCACAATCTCATTTATTTTGAGAACATCATTACCCAATTCACTTCATGCATCATGATATTGCATATAGTTAATTCTTTACCTTTTCAAGAAAGATCAATAGACGAATATCATCATTAATTTTTAACAAGTCCAGATTAATTCCTGAAACAAGACAGGGCAACTATCTATGAACGAATAATTGTAGATCAATTCCGGAAACAAGACGGGGAAACTATCTATAAGATCAGGTTAGAGATTAATTCCTGAAACCAGACAGGGCAACTATCTCAACGACCAACAAAAGCAAGTGTCAGATTAATTCCTAAAACAAGACAGAGCAACTATCAGTGAACGAATGATTGTAGATCAACTCCAAAAACAAGACGAGGTGACTATCTACAAAGACCAAGTTAGAGATTAATTCCTGAAACCAGACAGGGCAACTATCTCAATGACCAACAAAAGCAAGTTCCATATTAATTCCTGAAACCAGACATGGCAACTATCTGTGAACAACTGACTGTAGATTAATTCCCGAAACAAGACGGGGTAACTATCTACACGACCATATGAAGCAGCCCTACTCAGGCTCCTTCTAATATATTTCCAAATGCAGCTTTACACAGGCTCATCCTGAAGCAATCTTACATTGATTCTTTCTCCTCCTAAAATGCAGCTTTACATGGGCTCATCTTGAAGCAATCTTACACGGATTCCTTCTTTCAATTTTCAGATGCAGCTTTACACGGGCTCATCCTGAAGCAATCTTACACGGGTTCCTTCTCATAATCTCCAGATGCAGCTTTACACAGGCTCATCCTGAAGTAATCTTACACGGATTCCTTCTCATAATTTCCAAATGCAGCTTTACACAGGCTCATCCTTAAGAAATCTTACACGGATTCCTTCTCATAATTTCCAAATACAGCTTTACACGGGCTCATCCTGAAGCAATCTTACACGGGTTCCTTCTCATCCCGAAGCATCCCTACACATGTTCCTTCTCATATATCTCTAGATAGCAGTTTACAACACTACAAAGCCTGGACCTGGCCAGATGACAACATACCTCAAGTTTAAGTTGAAGCCTGGACCCGACCAGATAACAATCAACCTCTTCAATTACTGCAAATCCTGGAGATCGACCAGATAACAATTAATTTCATATTCCCCAACAAGTTACTGTGAAGCCTGCAATATGACCAGATAACAATCAACGTTATTATCTTCAGCAAGTTACTGTGAAACCTAGATTTCAACCGGATAAACAACTAACTTTGATCTCTCTAGTCCAGAGATAACTCCTCATTAGAGCCATGGACAACTAAAGCTCTTAGGCTCCATTCCCCATAGAGTTTTCCTCAAGTAAAAGAACAGAAATCAACATTCCCCAGCGGAGTCCTCCTCAGACAACAGGAACAAGAATCCCCATAAAGAGACCTCTTATGAAGTCATCATCTACTTTAGATGACATTTTTAAGCCCATCTCTGACAACTCTCAGTGATCTTCTCCAAATGGCATCTATAAGTCCATTCCTGATATCATCAACCAACAACGTTACTTCATGACAATGTAAATTTCTGGGCACTCTAGTGTTCAATCATCTTCCACCTTCAGATTGCGAAAGGTAGACAAGCCCATCTAAATCTCTAGGTTTAAGAAGATTAAATAGGGGCAGCTGTTGCACCCAAAATTTACCCTCCCATTTTATTCAAAGCATGCTCATTAAGGTCCTCAATTGCTCAAGGTTGACCAAGAATTGATCAGACAAATTCTCCTCATAAGCAATGGATTTATAACTAGGGTTTCATTTCTCACAAAGAATTTTGGTTTGCAGAAGCTTCAAATAATTTCCATGGCACCCTATACGCCTCAGCATAATGGCATAGCTAAAAGAAAGAAAAAAAAAGTGTACGGAACATGATGAGGTGTATGTCGAAAGCTAAGAATATGTCTAAGATATTTTGGGCTGAAGCAGCTTTGACAACAATATGCATTCTAATTAGATTCCCAACGAAGCAATGTTAGCTGGGAATTTCGATTACCCAAGTTATGAATAATTAACACTATGATTGAAGAAAGAATAGTTCGAAATAAAGTGTGAGGAGGATTTTGTGAAGTATTCGATTGATGAAGAGCTAGTAAAGAGCTTCACTAAGTTGAACCGTTATCAAAGGGTTCGTTTTCGAACTATTGGAATATAAACTATTCGAAGCATTTCAAGGGAAGGCATTTCAATTGTCATGTTGATTTGAATTGGCGCTTAGAAAGGAAGAAGATCCTGAATTCAAACGCTTTGAAGAAACACATGGAAGTCTAATGGTTAGAAGGACATGCAACATTCGAACGTGGCGTGATTTCATAGAAGGACTGTTAGGGTCGAATCATCCCAAATAAAAATCATCTTAGAGTTTTTTGGATCAATGTGTTTTAGGCATGTACCTGAACATGTGAGGAAGGAGTTGGAATCAAAGTGAAGTCTTGGTGCTCATAGGTTATCATTTGATTGGTGTATACAAGTTGTATTCATCAATCGAAGATAAATTAGTGATCAGTAAAGATGGTCTTGTAGACGAAAGTAAAGGGTGGGATTGGAGTCAAAGTTCAGTTCGACAAGAAGATGAATAAAATGAAGCTTAGAGGCAGTCATAACAGTCACAACTGTGTTCGAAGAAGATGAACAGAACGAATCTTCGACAAGACAAAAGGAAGAGGTGATACTTCGATTGGTCGAATTGAAGGAAAGGAGATTGAAAAGAACAGAACGAAGCTTCGATAAGTCAAGATGAAGAGGTGAATCTTCAATTGGTCGAATTAAGGGAAAGGAGATTGAAAGGGACAAGAACTGAGTTTGACTAGGCTGATTGGATATGAGGGGTTTCCAGATTACACAATCGATGCAGATGGTGACTAAGTCGAAGAAGCCATGATGATGAAGCCTTAAGCAATTCGAATTGGAACTCAGAGCCATCGAAAAGAACAAAGCTTGGGAGCTTGTCGAAGGAATCAATTGATGTAAAATGGATATGCAAGTCGAAATGAACACCTAATGGATGAAACCTGTCCAGGTTCACTCAAAGTTCAATGGCATGAAATATCTCAAAATGGCAACTTTTCAAATCTTTCGATTTTGCTTTCAAATCCATTATTAATGGATGATTCATTCCATATGTGTTCATCACCACACCCCCATAAGTACAAGACTAAATTAGAAGCAAAAGGACACAAGAAATTACCTCAAAGAGCCACACGCACACATTGCCTCAGAAAACTATCTCAAAACTCTCAAAAATCTCATAAGTTGTCAAAATTTAAAACCAGCTTTGCAAGCTCCCTCAATCCAAACAAATACCAGATTCGTATTCCTGAGACATCCAGGAACGCATACCAACCCTTGCATAAGCCATCCCGTGCTCAGAACTACAAATCAAGGCACCTTCATTTGGTAAAAAACTCCCAATCTCAAACTCATTCAAACTCATTTTGATTGCATATTCATGTTATTATTGTTGTTTGTGAATGATTTAACGTAATACATGTAAGCCACAATGCCAAAATGATAGGATACTATTGTTAGGGCCTTCAAAACTGATTGCTTTCAAAACTCATGTTACATGCCGTTTCAGGCCAAAACAACCCAGATTCGGACTCAGGGGGTTCGAATTAAGGGGAAAGGCCTAGGTTCGACACCCAGGTCATGCATTTTGTTTTTTCTAACATATTATATGCATATATGATGTTTCAAGTCCAAACACGTGCATCATAAACCATCAATCCAAGCCATCAGATCACCACTTGATCCAGATCCAGCGCCTCCAACACGCAGACCACCATGCACTCTCCAGAGCATTCCTCACTGGATTCGCTGGAAACCTGGGCTTCAACAATTTGGGCCTAGCGTGTTTTTTAATCACACCCCCAGTTATTGTTTTTACTACCCAGGCCCATTTGCATTTTTTATTTACTTGTTCTATTTGGTTATTTCTTTTAATGTTTTTTTTCTTTAATTATAAAATCAAATAAAATCACAAAAAATATTAGGTTAACATTTTCTCAAATAAATTAATTTTGTAAATTAATTGATTAATTATTTTAACCCTTTTTTAATTTAAAACTAAATAGACGTAGGATTTTAAATTAAATTTCTTTCCATGATCAAAAACAAACAAAAAGATTTTTTATACCTTAGGATTTTTAGACGTATTTTCAATTCGCGCGTGTTATTACTTTTCGCATTTTTATTTCTATATTTTCTGTAACTGCCTACTGGGATGTAATAGAATTAATTAGGACTTTTACTTTATTGATTTATTTTCCCCATTTTTGGACATGTAATTAATCCCCCGAAGCCTTGTAATAGTTTAGGATTTATCTTTCCGCATTTTAAATTCCTGCAAACTATTAAACTGTTTAGATGCATGACTAATAGCATTGTATGGCAAGAGATTAAAATCAAACGCTAGCAAACCTAAATGCAAAGATAAATAACTGAATACAACACAATTGCACATGTACACCTCTAGGGTATCCCACTTTGGTTGCCTTCAGAAAAAACAGTCACAACTCTCAAAACGTGAGAGATTTTAGTGGCTACCCCCCGGTTTAAAGATCATATGTCCCTCGGTGACCCTCTCGATGTTGCCTCGGTAAAGTGATCTTAAAACCCTAGGGTAGTTACTAAGGTTTCTTGCCCATTTTCCTTTGTGACTATAAACGTCCTTTTGAATGTCCCTCAAACATCCAATGACTAGGGCTACCTACTCACTAATAGTAGGATAACACTGTCTAAAGGAAAAGAGGAAAAGAACAACCCTTTCGAGTAAAAGTGGATAGTTCTTAGACGTTATGCTCAAACAATTTTAAAACTTACATAAAACCTCTTTCAAAGTCATTTTCAAACAATTTGTATACGTTCTCTACTATTCCGAGAAACATTACAAAGTTCGCCGTACTAAGGCGCTTTCAAAAATTGCTTTTCAAAACACACAAATCACAAGGTATTTCAAAATGAGCTATGCATCTAAGAGCCCGTAGATAATTACGGATGGAAAGGGTGCTAACGCCTTCCATTTCCATAATCTACCCCTTTACTCAGAAAACTCTCAAAAGGTATTTTTCTTTTCTTTTCACCCTTTCCTTTGTTGGATAAAAGAAAAGTCAATGGCGACTCTTGCTTACCGCAACATTTGCGAATACAAACGCAAAACCAGTATAATAGTCGGTTCTGCCACCATATAACAAAGCTACATTGGGTAGATATTAAGTGATAAGTTGTAAACGGGGGAGTTTAGCTTTGAATTAGTACTATTGATAGTGGATTTCCTTCCTAGCTTGGTAGCCCCCATAGTAGGTGTTGTTGTCATCAAATTGGGTTAACAATTCTTATGTTGTTTATGCTTTTCAGTACTATTTTATATTGTTTATGCCTTGTCATGTTGTTTCTATCAGAACATATGTCTCGACATCCTATAGGACATTTGAGTTCTGATCTATCAGAATTTCAATTGGTATCATAGCAGGCATCCTGAGCTGTTTCTGGGTGAAATCTTGGGATGATACTTTCTGGTCATGGGCAAGGAAGGAGGTATCTACTGAAAAGTTGTTTGAACTTTGAGAGTTCATATTGTTGTTTGAATGGTCCCTTGAAGTGGAGGATGGACTATTCGTGACAGGGTTGTATTGGACCTGTCTATTATTATCAGGCTTATAGCTTTGGTGGTAAGCTGTTGTGTTGGGTTTGGTTTATTTTCAAATCTAGATTGGATTTTTTTCTTGCACCTGGATTGTGATGGTTGAGTGTAATATGTTGTGCCTGAAGACTGTCGAGGATTGTTTTTTGTTGTGTATTTCGCTGCATGGTATTTGTTGTAACCCTGGTTGTTCCTTGTGTCGCAAGTAAAGAAAGGGCATCAGGGTTTGGTCTTCTCATCAGGTTTAGTGTGTGATGATGTAGTATGCAAGACAACCTCAACTAACTATGTGAAGTTTCCAACAGTACTTGAGTTTGTTGATGAAAGTTTTGAGCCATTTATTTTAGCATCTAATAGAGTCTTCCTAATACTTTACCTAATTAGGAAAGTGACTCTGAGTCTTGTTGCTGTTTGATACTGCTGGAGCTTGGAATATTTTTTAGGACCTTGAATGTAATAAAGGGTTATTTGTTTTCTGGAAGTAGTGTTAGGCTTCAGAACCAAGCTTTGTTTTGTTACTTCCAAAAGAAGGGAACTAATGTCCTACAAGATGTTGGGACATTGTGTCAGCATGCGTGCAAGCTCCTGTTGCATAACAGATGCTTTGGGTTCCAAACAAATGTATGGTGATAACATATGTTTGGAACTTACTCCTGATTTGGAAGAGGAGGGATTTGGGATCGTATCTAAGATGTTTTATCCAGAAAACATATCTTAGATTGGTGGATTGAATAATGATCAACCAATTGTTTACTTCTTGGTTCAGTTTATTTTGAGTCAAGCAAGTAGGAAGTGCAGAGGTTGAGCTTAAGTGCCCTGGAGAAATATGTTACCTCAACCAATTGTTCTTATATATGAAGGTCAAGTTCATATGTGGAGGTTATTCTCTTTAACATCTGAAAGGTCCTTCTGATCAAAGGAGCCAAACTTATTTGGAATCTTATTTATGGCCAAGGAACAAATTTTGTCTATATTAAGAGAGTTATATGGGTGTGCACTAACCATATGTTGTACTGCTATTATAGAGGTAACCGCGTGATTATCAGAGTGATCATAACACTTGTTGAATAAGAATCCCTAATCTAGAGTTGGAGATTCTTAAGATGTCAGATATAATGTCCTGACATCTTTGTATTGAGAATTTGTTTTTCTCAACTTGGTTTGATTGGTGTTTCTCTCACACAAGATAGAGGTTGTTTACTCAAACTTGGTAAATTTTATCAAGTCTATGAGAACATTGAACTCTAGTTCTGCTAAAGTGCAAGATACGCTATAGGGGTTGTATGGAATGGAGATTCATCAACCTGGGGTAAGTTAATATTCTGGAAGATTAACTTACAGTGATGATGAGATGTCCAGAAGGATTGGGAGAAGCAGAAGTTTTCTTTTCTGGACAGTCTGTTTGATGGGTTGATGATCATACAAAACCTTGTGTGTTGTGGTCTGCGTGATATAGGGATATTTTTTACAAGGGTGGTGTTTAACATCTCAAAGGCAAACATGAGGTCTAGAAAATGTGCTTATGAAGAAACCTCCTAGGGTGTGGTGTCAGCTGCTGATTTTTTATCCGCATACACGATCAGCTGCTGAAGTATGGATCTCTTGTGTTCTCCCTCAAGAGTGTTTATATGGATTTACTATGGGTGTTATCTCCAGAACCATAGTAATTGGTGGACTCCATATGATTGATATTAATGTCTTATCTGATGTCAGAACATCAACTCATGTGGGTTTGTTGCTTCAGAAGAAAGCTATACTGAAGATCATGGGGTGAGCATTATTGATCACCAATGAATTCCAAAATTGGAATGTTTAACCCTGATGGGTGTGAAGTCTAGACTCTGATCAAGTCTGGAATGTTGTGAAGAATCCTCTTGTGCTAGGAATGTGAAGAAGAAGGATGTCAGAACAAATGTTCGAACATTTGTTGAAGGGGAAAATCATCTGCAGTCTATGGGGAAGTATTCCTCTGATGATAAATACCTTGTCGGGAGTTGGGTATAAGTCTGATATCATGAAGATGTGCATGTTACTGATGGTAAATACCTTGTCAGGAGTTGGGTATAAGTCTGATATCGTGAAGATGTGCATGTTACTGATGGTAAATACCTTGTCGGGAGTTGGGTACTTATCAGATGTGTGGATGCAAATATGGTTTTTTAACTTTTTGGTTCATAAAGTTTATGAGATTTTATTTATCTCATTGGGTATTTAGGTGTCTATGATTAGCTGAATAAGCTACAGAAGGTGTATGCTTTTGAGATATTCTTGTTTGAAAGGACTATCAAGTATAATGTGTTAGAACATAATTTGATTCTACAACCCTTAGTCAGAGCTTTGATGATAAAAAATAAAAAAAAACTAATGACAAATACAAAGAACAAATATGCACCCTAAAATTTATGTTGTGTGTATGCAAAAGTTCTGACCATAGCAGCATCAGAAGATAAGTCATAAGAGCTACACGCTGAAGCAATCAGAACATGCGTTGAAGATTGATGACCAGAACCTGCTCTAAAGCAAAGCAAACTATGATTCTGAATAAGAACATGTTAATCCAAGTCATCAATGTTCTGAAGCGTCATCAGCATGCAAGGAGATAAGATTTTGAAGCGTTACTGATCATTCACAACAGCATCAATTCCAACGGCTTCTTACAGACAGGATCTTCTCCAAATGGAAAGTGTGTTAATGACATTAAACATGCTTGATGATCAACGTTATTCCACTGCCTATATAAACAAAGTCAGTATTCAAAATCGTGAACGATTTGCTACATACCACTTACGCATATTTAAAAAGCTGCAAGCAAATTTCATCACCTTTCTATGTTATAATCTCGTGTAAATTATCACACTTGTGATAACAGTTTTTGTAACGAAAAACAACATCACACATTCTTGTATAATTGTTTTGAAACAGTGTTCCTTGAGATTAATCGGATTGTGGTTGTACTCAAGAAGACTTTAACAGTTGTTAAAGTAGTGATTGTAATCCTTTTGAGATTAGTGAATTAAGACCTTGTTGGAGAGAGGCGAAATCACCTTGAAGGGTGGACTGGAGTAGTTTGAGATTAAATGAACCAGGATAAAAATACTGTGTCATTGCGCTTTTGATTTCAAGTTTTCAATTTAACCCCCCTTCTTGTGTTTTTCACATCTTCAATTGGCATCAGAGCGCCTGGTTCTGAGCTTAAACAGTTAACCGTGTCAGTACAAGATCCAAGCTTCAGAAAAACACTATGGTGGGACCAAGCCAAAACACCAGCAATGACTACCATGAAGACAAGGACAGATTCAGTGGCAAACCTCCAGTCTTTGATGGAGAAAACTTTGACTTCTAGAAAGACGGAATTGAGAGTTTCTTTCTGGCCCATGATGTTGATCTGTGGAACATAGTGACTGATGGATACACGCACCCAGTGGATGGACGTGGTCAGAGGATAGACAGAAAAATAATGTCTGATCAACAAAAGCGTGAATTCAGAAACCACCACAAGGCCAGAACAATACTTCTCAGTGCCATCTCATACTCAGAATATGAGAAAATATCAAACAGAGAGACTGCCAAGAACATGTTTGACTCTCTGAGAATGATGCATGAAGGCAAAATTCAAGTCAAAGAAACCAAGGCCCTTGCACTCATTCAGAAGTATGAGGCATTCAAGATGGAAGATAGTAAATCAATAGAAACTATGTTTTCAAGATTCCGAATCCTTGTTGCTGGACTGAAGGTTCTTGACAAAGGGTATTCTACTGCTGATCACGTTAAGAAGATCATCAGAAGCTTGCCCAAGCAATGGAGGCCAATGGTCACAACACTTAAGCTAGCCAAAGATCTCAACAAAATATCTCTGGAGGAACTTGTCATCTCCCTCAGAAGTCACGAGATTGAGCTAGAAGAAGATGAGCGTCAAAAGCAAGGTAAGCCACTAGCTTTAAAATCTAACAAAAAATCTGACTCTAAGGTTTTGCAGGCTGTGGAAGAAACTTCTTATGGATCCTCATCAGAAGAAAATGAATTGTCTCTCCTATCCAGAAGGGTGAACCAACTGTGGAAGCAGAGACAAAGGAAATTCAGAACTCCTAGAAGATCAGAGAATCAGAATGAATCCTCCTCCAGATACAGAAAGTCTGAGTCTTCGTTTGGACACCGAAGATCTGAAGGTTCTTCAGGATACAGAAAGCCAAATAACAAGGACATCATCTGCTATGAGTGTAACGAGCAAGGGCATTACAAAAGTGTCTGCCCAAGGCTTCAGAAGGAGAAGTCTAAAAAGAAGTTCTTCAAGGAAAAGAAGAAAAGCCTCATGGCTACATGGGATGATTCTTACACCTCTGAAGTTGACTCTGAATCATATGATGAAAGAGCAAACATAGATCTCATGGAAAACGTATCAAAAGACAGTGAAGCTTCTGGTTCAAACTCAGAATCAGACACTGAAGAGGTATTTCCTGATTTTACCATAAATTTTACTAAGGCTGAACTTGCAGAAAGCCTAAATGAAATTCTGGAAAGGTATCAGCAAATCAGAGTCAAATTCAAGAACCTGAAAAGGGATCTTGCCTCTGACTCTAAAAAGTCTGAGAGTCTCAGATTAGAGAATTCTTAGTTAAAAGAAAAAATTTCAAAATTAGAAAATGATTTGCAAAATTCTCATAAGGAAACAATCTTAGAGACTCCCAGTAATGCTGATGAGATCATTAAAGAGTATGATCACAACTTTCAGAAGTTTCTAGCTAGAAACATAGATAGAAGCAAGACCGCTTCAATGATCTATGGAGTTAGCAGAAATGGCAGAAAAGGGATAGGATATCAAGGTAAGGTATCTACACCAAAAAATGCCATGGGCTTAGTTATAAAACGCACACCACTAAAATCACACTTTATATATGGGCACACACATGACATAAAATACACAATTAGTGATTATTCTGTCAAACCAAAGTTTAATCAGAATTTTGGTAAAACTAAAAAATCAGGACCCAAGAAAATGTGGGTACCTAAGGATAAAATTATACATGTAGCAGATATGTTTAGCAGGAAAGCTAAGACACCAGTCATGGTACCTGGACTATGGCTGCTCGCGACACATGACGAGAAGAAGGCATATGTTCCAAAGCCTGGAACTTAAGCCTGGAGGCTACGTGGGATTTGGAGGCAATCAGAGAGGAAAGATCATTGGCTCTGGAACAGTAGGTAATGGAAATCTTCCCTCTATAAATAATGTATTATTAGTTGATGGATTAATGCATAACCTGTTATCCATAAGTCAATTAAGTGATAACGGTTATGATATAATCTTTAATCAAAATTCATGCAAAGCTATTAGTCAGAAAGATGGGACTATCCTATTTAATGGAAAGAGGAAAAACAACATTTATAAAATAAAACTTTCTGAACTAAAGAGTCAGAATGTAAAATGCCTACTTTCTGTTAACAATGAGCAATGGGCCTGACACAGAAGATTGGGGCATGTTAGTATGAGAAGAATATCTCAGATTAACAAACTCAATCTGGTCAGAGGACTTCCTAATTTGAAGTTCAGCTCAGATGCTCTGTGTGAAGCATGTCAGAAAGGCAAATTTGCAAAACCTGCTTTCAAATCCAAAAATGTTGTTTCCACCTCTAAGCTATTAGAACTTCTGCACATTGACTTACTTGGACCAGTAAAAATTACTTCAGTCAGTGGCAATAAGTATGAGTTAGTAATCGTATATGACTATAGCAGATGGACGTGGGTAAAGTTCTTAAGACACAAGGACGAGTCACACTTTGTGTTTCTTACCTTCTGCAACCAAGTTCAGAATGAAAAGGATCTTAGAATTGTCAAAGTCAGAAGTGATCATGGTGGAGAATTTGAAAATAAAAATTTTGAATTATTTTTTAATGAAAAAGGCATCTTGCATGACTTCTCTTGTCCTAGAACTCCACAACAAATGGAGTTGTAGAACGAAAGAACTGAACATTGTAAGAATGGCCAGAACCATGATCAACGAGACTAACGTTGCTAAGATCTTATGGGCAGAGGCAATTAACATAGCGTGTTACATTCAGAATAGAATCTCCATAAGACCTATTCTGGAAAAGACTCCATATGAATTGTGGAAGAACAGAAAGCCCAACATTTCTTATTTTCACCCATTTGGATGCACGTGCTTTATTCTGAATACAAAAAATTATCTGAATAAGTTTGACTCTAAAGCACAAAAGTGTATTATATTAGGATACTTTGAACGCTCAAGAGGGTACAGAGTATACAATACAGAAACACAGATTGTTGAAGAGTAAATCAGTGTTAGGTTTGATGATAAGCTTGACTCTCAAGAGTCAAAGCAGAATGAATTCCTTGTAGGTATGGAAGTTGAACTCATAGGTTCTGAAGACAACTCGACAGAAGTTCTCAACAGAGACGCTTACACAACATCAGAAAGAATTATTGCAAGCAATCCAGCACCTTCAGTTGACCAACTTCAGAAAAGGCTATCCAGGAGCAGCATTGATCACCCAGAAGATACAATACTGGGAAAGAAGGATGCTCCAATCAGAACAAGATCAACTTTCAGAAACTCTGAAGAATCCCTTATGGGACTGGTCTCTCTGATTGAACCAACAACAGTTGATGAAGCACTTCTAGACAATGACTGTATTCTAGCAATGCAAGAGGAACTGAATCAATTCACCAGAAATGACGTATGGGATCTAGTTCCCAAACCAAAAGGATTCAACATCATTGGAACAAAGTGGGTGTTTAGAAACAAACTGAACGAGCAAGGAGAAGTCAGCAGAAACAAAGCACGACTGGTAGCACAAGGTTATAGTCAGCAAGAGTGGATATACTATACAGAAACCTTTGCTTCAGTCGCCAGGTTAAAATATATCATATTTTTAATATCATTTGCTGTAAATAATGACATCACTCTGTATCAGATGGATGTCAAAAGTGCATTCTTAAATGGCTATATAGATGAAGAGGTATATGTGCACCAACCCCATGGGTTTGAGAATTCCAAAAATCCAGAATATGTTTTCAGACTAAAGAAGTCACTCTATGGTCTGAAACAAGCTCCCAGAGCTTGGTATGAAAGACTAAGTAACTTCCTGTTAGAAAATTAATTCACCAAAGGGAAAGTGGACACAACCTTGTTCTGTAAGACAGTTAAGAATGACATATTAGTATGTCAGATTTATGTTGATGACATCATCTTTGGATCTACTAAACCCTCTCTGGGAAGAGAGTTTGCTAAATGTATGCAGGCAGAGTTTGAGATGAGCTTGATGGGGGAACTCAAATTCTTTTTGGGCATTCAGATAAGCCAAACACCAGAAGGAACTTACATTCATCAGAGCAAATATGTCAGAGAAATTTTGAAGAAATTTGATCTCTCAGAATGTAAGCCCTCAAAGATTCCAATGCACCCCACATGCATTATGGAAAAGGAAGAGGTAAGTAAAAAGGTAGAACAGAAGGTATACAGAGGTATGATTGGTTCTCTTCTCTATCTGACGACTTCAAGGCCTGACATTTTATTTAGTGTTTGCTTATGTGCTAGATTCCAATAAGATCCTAAAGAATCTCACTTAACTGCAGTTAAGAGAATTTTCAAGTATCTGAAAGGTACTACTAATCTGGGTTTGTATTATAGAAAATCAAATAATTACAGCTTAGTAGGATATTGTGACGCTCACTTCGCTGGAGACAGAGTAGAGCGTAAAAGCACTTCTGGAAGCTGCCAGTTTCTGGGAGAAAACCTGATCTCATGGACCAGCAAGAGACAATCCATAATTGCACTATCAACGACAGAAGCTGAATACATAGCAGCTGCTGGATGTAGCACATAAATGCTTTGAATGAAAAGTCAACTTGAAGACTTCAACATATTTGAGAGTAACATTCCCCTCCTCTGTGACAATACTTCTGCTATTTGTCTCAGCAAGAATCCAATTTTGCATTCTAGGGCTAAGCATATAGAAATAAAACATCATTTTATTAGGGACTATATTCAGAAAGGGATTCTTAACCTAAAATTTATTGACACAGACCATCAATGGGCTGATATCTTTACAAAACCTCTTTCTGAAGATAGGTTTAACTTCATTCTGAAACATATCAGCATAAAGCTATGCCCAGAATAAAATATTTTATTTGTATATCTTAACCTTCAGAATTTTGTTATCTTCTGTGAACTACTGATCAACCTGTCTTCAGAGTTTAGAAGTACAGATTGCATCAGAATCTATCCATGAAGATCTGAACGTTTCATTTCAAGGATATAAGCATGCTGTTCACATAATCAAACAATTTTCATCCATTCATCAGCTACTTTCTGAGGCTGAACACGCGTTCACTTTTCTGAAAGGTCAAAAGCGTTGATTGGGTGCATTGAGACACATGTCATGGGTAACCATTCTAGTAACTTTATGAATCCCCTGATTTCAGCTTTCATTAATGCTTATAATCATGACTAATTATTTCTCTCTATTACTGTTTAAGCTTTCAAGAAAAACTATTTAAACTCAAATTTCACTTTTTACATTCACTTCTTTTTACTCTCTAAATATTTTCTATCGTTTCAAGTTCTTATTTTCAAAAACCCCTTTCATCTTCCTCAAATCTTGTGTGAACAATGGCTTCTCAAGCGTCTAAAACATCGGTACTCAGGAATCTGCTTCAATGGAATAGTATGAAGAACCTTACAGAATGCTACTCACTCCCATTGATAATCTGGAAGTTCTCTCAGAACTGATTATTGACTTTGAAAGCTTGCAAGGAAATGGCTTCAATCTGTATGAAGACGTCACTGCTCAAGGTTGGAACAAATACTTTGACCGTCTACTGGGGCTAACATTTCCAATTCTTGTCAAAGAACTCTGGATACATGCTTCTTCTTCAAATCATCAAGTTACCTCTTATGTCATGGGGAAGAAAATTGTTATTACAGAAGACCTAATTTCAAAGCTTATTGGTTACAATGGTGGAGGTGTCAGATGCATTGACATGGCTGAGAGATGCTCTGACGTAAGTTCTATTGCAAGGGAAAATTTTACTCATGGACTTTCCTCCAGCAAAATCAGAGATCTGAAGGATCACCACATAATTTAGGCAAGAATCATTTTGGGGTGTATCAACCACATGAAGCTAACTAGCTCTCCTGATTATATCAACATTGACCAGCAACTTCTGATCTATTTCATTGCCAAGAGGACTAAGGTAAACCTTTCACACTTGTTGTTTAATCATCTTAGAACTAGTGTGAAGGAAACAAGAGAAGATGAGCAAACCAAGAGGGACTGGATACCCTTAGGAAGACTCATATCAGATATTCTGACAGAGAATAGGCTGATAGAACATTTGACTGAAGCCCAGGAAATCAGCACATTGGAAGCAACCGCTGGGAAGCCCTTGAACGCTAAAAATTTGAAGAAGATGAAAATCATTGAGAATATCAAGAAGGAATCCACTGTTACTTCTTTTGCAACCATCACTTCAAGAAGGATACCTCTGGATGATTTTCCTCTATTTTCTGAGATTGACTCCAAGCCAGAAATAATAGTCAGATATATGGATGCCTGTAAGGCAGATGGTACTGCACCAGAAATCAACATCCAGGATTTGCATTAGGCTACTCCAAAAGTTGTTTTGAAGAAGTCCAAGAAGAGGAAAGCTGCAGCAGAAGGACCATCTCAGAGGACTCCAAAAGCTACCAAAAAGAAAGGTAATCCTTCCTCTGTTACTGTTATAGAATCAATAAATGTATCAACATCTGAAGCCATGCCTTCTCAACCAAAAAACCCATCACCACAAACATTTGAAGACTCTAACATAGGGTTTGATCCATCAGAAGCTCTAGGTCTGAATGAACCTCACTCCCTTTCTCAAAATCCAAATCCTGAACAAAACCAACCAGAACTTTCCAAAGTTCTGTCTGACATTGATTTATTTGACCAAGACTTTTCTGCTCCCGTACCATAAAATCCAAAATCTCAACTCCCAGAAAATCCAAACTCTGATACCACACCAACAGAAATTCCTCAACAAAAAATTCCTCAACAAGAAATTCATCAACCAGAAGCTCAACCTTCTGAGAATCAATCCTCTGATATCCATGAACCAGAACCTCACCATGTTTCAACAAACCAATATGAAGAATCTCCAACAGATTCTGATACAATCCCAATACCTGGAATCACATAACCACTTGTTATTCGCATGCCTCTTACCATTCACGACATTCTAGAAATCCCATCATCTCTGGAATCCACTCCTCCAAACACCCCCACTAGACCAATCATCATACCTGACTCTCCCACTCCTTCACCTACTTGCCGTCCAGCTGATAATTTGAGACTTGTCATTGATCCAATCTTGCTGGAAAGACTAACCTCCACATCTCTCAAAACTACCATTCCCAAACCCAAACCAACTGAAACCACATCAGACCCATCAGATGTTGGTACAAATTTGTTGATTTTTGAAACAAGAATACATGAATGGATAAACTCTTTGAAGCATGCTAGTCAAGAGATGACGAATCCTGCTGCTTCTGATTATATGTGGACAAGCTTCAAAAACTGGTTTAGTTCTGAAACGTTGAAGCTGAAGGAACAGAGTTATGAACAGGTTCAACAGAACTTTAGTGATAAGCTGAAGGCTCTTCAAGACTAAGTTCTGACCCCACTGTTCATAATGCTCCTTGAACATCCTCTCTCTGGATAATGCTCCCTGGACAGAGCATCATCCCTCAGATGAAGTTCAACCAGAATCAGAAAGTCTCTCCCTGACTGCTGCTCCAGAAGACATGGTCACAGCAGAAGAAATATCTCACTCTGAATAAGCTGCAGAATGCTCTGAGCGACGTCTAACTCCTGAAGAAAATCCAACACCTTCCTTAGTTATGCAAACTCTGGAAGAGTTGAAGAAATAAAATGCTCTAATCCATGCAAGGTTGGATAAGCAAGAGGATACAAACAAAGAGATTAAAAGCATTTTGGGCAAGCAAGAAGAGTCTAATACTCAGATCAAGAGCTTGCTGGAAGCTTTGTTCACACGTCTTCCCCCTCCTTCTTAGATTTCTTTTTGTTTTAAATCTGTTTATCTATAACGCTTAATTTTTACCTCTTCTGTTTTAAAACTTATCATTGCATCGTGTTTTTAATATAATTCTTATCTTTTGGCTCTGATTATATTGCCTTTTTGATAGCTGACAAAAAGGGGGAGAAAGTAAGATATTTTCAATAACGGTTTACTGAGACATAAGTCTCAAACATTCGGAATTACTTAACCTCTATCTTCTGAAAAGATTGAACAGGTACAAATTCTAATGAAAGTTGAAGCTAAACTCTGATGCTCAAGGAACTTAAGGGAAGTAATCAACTCAAGGGGAGTTTCTCTTAAACTTTTGTTCTTTATTTTTAATTGAAAAATCTATTTTTTGTCATCATCAAAAAGGGGGAGATTGTTAGAACATAGTTTGATTCTACAACCCTTAGTTAGAGTTTTGATGATAACAAATAAAAATAATTAATGACAAATACAAAGAACAAATATGCACCCTAAAAATTATGCTGTGTGTATGCAAAAGTTCTGACCATAGCAGCATCAGAAGATAAGCCATAAGAGCTACACGCTGAAGCAATCAGAACATGTGCTGAAGATTGATGACCAGAACCTGCGCTAAAGAAAAGAAAACTATGATTCTGAACAAGAACATGTTAATCCAAGTCAGCAATGTTCTGAAGCGTCATCAGTAGGCAAAGAGATAAGATTTTGAAGCGTTACTGATCATTCATAACAGCATCAATTCCAACGGCTTCTTTCAGACATGATCTTCTCCAAATGGAAAGTGTGTTAATGACATTAAACATGCTTGATGATCTACATTATTCCACTGCCTATATAAACAAAGTCAATATTCAAAATTGTGAACAATTTAGTACATACCACTTACGCATATTCAAAAAGCTGCAAGCAAATTTCATCACCTTTCTACGCTATAATCTTGTGTAAATTATCACAGTTGTGATAACAGTTTTTGTAACAAAAGAAAACATCACACATTCTTGTATAATTGTTTTGAAACAGTGTTCCTTGAGATTAACCGGATTGTGGTTGTACTCAAGAAGACTTTAACAGTTGTTAAAGTAGTGATTGTAATCCTTTTGAGATTAGTGAATTAAGACCTCGTTGGAGAGAGGCGAAATCACCTTGACGGGTGGACTGGAGTAGTTTGAGATCAAACGAACCAGGATAAAATACTGTGTCATTGCGCTTTTGATTTCAAGTTTTCAATTCAACCCCCCCCCCCCCCCCCCCACACCCTTCTTGTGTTTTTCACATCTTCATAATGATCTCTTTAAATGATAAAACAAGAACCATTTAATTATGTTCTATAAATAAAACCTGATGTCCTAAATGATTTCGTAACATGATTTTGTTTGTTATCCCTGAAGGAGGTATGGGATTATGATTATGGAGGATTGAGTATCTACTTTGTTGTCAGAGAATGTAGTATGACTTTGTGGATCAGAATGTGCAGATTTTAATCATGTCTACAGTAGCATGCTTAGAGAATGCATGACTACTATGTGAAGACTTCACTAGTATCAATAATTACTAGTGAATGTAAGGTCAGAGGACTAGGATCAGATAGTGGGATTTGATCAGGAAGATTATGAAGAAGGTGTTTTTTCCTCTATTGCAAGTATATCAGTCTAGTATGTATAAAAGCAAGCTTTCTGATTGCTTGTGTCTGTGTGATGTCCAAGCATGTGTGCACGACATCTTGGTTATCTAAAATGAAATTCTGGTATGATAGAACTCATATGTCCTATGACATGTTGGGACATATGATTCGACATAAACAAACAGGCAATGTATCAACAATAAAAACAATATTGAAAAGCATAAACAACACACTAGAATTGTTAACCCAGTTTAGAGAAACTCTCCTACTCTAGGGGCATACCAAGCTAGGGACAAATCCACTATGACCAACATGTCCCTATTAGCAAGTTAATACATCCTATAACATATTGTTGCTATATTTGTTTTACAAAAATTAATGCCAATCCTTAAAACTAAAGAACTTACAATCTCCCCCTTTGAAAAGTTTTGGCTAAAACAAATACAATAAAAATAAAACCTAATATTACAACAATAAACAAAAGCATCCACTAACAGTAGTCCTTAGAAACTACTGATCACAGCAACATAGAGTCAGTCTTCAGTAAAGATGTTGGGCGCCTTTATTTGACATATTCTTTCAAGCATTTTGAATGAGCTCCATTGCATTACTAAACCCATCATCAAAGTACAACACCTTCAAGAAAAGGAGTATAAGGTCCCGAAGTCATTTGGTGTACATGAGGAAGAAGATAGCTGACACCTCCCCTTAAACCAGGAACTATTCCTTGTCACAGAAGACCAATGGTGGAATAAGAGATTATTTAACCACTTTTTGATCAGCAACCACGAGTCGACCTAGACAAATCAACCACCACTCCTGGTAACTCAGAACACAGGTCACAATTGTGTTCATACCTCAGATCACAAGTCACAAACTCAAACACAATAGGATGGAGCATCCTATCCAACATGTTTGTGACAGATCTGGAAAAGCAATCTCTATATTAATCAACCGAGCACCTTGAGCACTTTGATCATCACATTTCTCCCCTATTTTTAGCCAAAACTTGGCAAAGGAAGCCTTCACAACACCAGACCCAAGAACAACTTACCCAAATTTGAATAAAACCTATTATGATGATGAACACTTGTATGGTGAAAGAGGATAGGAGAACCCTTTATAAATAATTGGTCATTTACTTGGGAAATAACGATCCTTGAATGTAGCAATAATCTTTGTCAAAGGAAACGTTATTTGGGGAGAAAACTGCCACCAAAAGCAATGTGCACCATTCAAGAACAACTTTGAACATCTTTAATAGCTTTGGACTATTTATGCTGAAAAGAACCAGTCCCAATACATGCACATGCATAGTCAAACACACCTTCTGACACGTTTTTGATAAAACTGTTCAAAAAAACCCTTTGTTGATCACACATGAAACATGTCCTAAATAATGTCTTGACATCCAGTCAGACATTGTCTTCTTTGTTTGCACATTGACCAACACATCTTCAACCATACTGTCTTCCACTGGATTCTAAGTGTTCTCTTTTCACTTAGACTTAGTGACACACACCAAGACCTTAGAATATCACATTTGTGACATTTCTCAACAAAAACTCCGCAGAGAAAAATAAATTCTCCCAGACTTAACCATTAACCATTTGAGAGAAATGTGAGCTTCTGGTTTATCATTCAGCTTCACATGGCTAAAACCAACCATGCCTTGTCAAGATCACCAAAAAATTCATAATGTTACAACATGTTGTCTGACATCATATCCTCATAAGAGGCATAAGATCTCTACAAGATTGAATAACACTATAATATCTATACCATTGTAGTAACAATCCACAGACAAATACATGACCCCCATGTCATGAATAACCAATGCTCTAGTTGAAGATGAAGACTTTAGCACTAGATGAAAAACCTCAGCACTCTCGTATATACTGAATGTTGTACCCCAAAATTTTCCCTCTTTTCATACACGCATATTATTGGTTTTATGGTTATGGAATAAAAGGTATAGTTATCAAGCTTCTTCAGGTTACAAGTGACGTTTATTTCGTCAATGGATACTGTTGTACCCCAAAATTTTCCCTCCCATTTCTCATTTAATTTCTCATCACAAAGCCCTTGGAGATCAGGACCCAGTTAGGGTTTCATCTGCTCAAGACCTCTCCTTGCACTGTTGACCCAAATTAGGGTTTGTGTTTGCACAAGGATGATTTGACCTAAGATGCCTAAGATGACTTCCATGCTTCATATTGGACTCCCAAGATTATCTATACCAAGTTTCAAGCCTTGATTCCAAATTTTGCCCAGTCAATTGGACAGTTGACCTAGAAATCAGCTGTATTGGGGAAAAAGTCAACTGTGGCCAATTGACAGTCAAACCTCATGAAAATCGACCCACATCAACATTATGAACTCATATGGACCATTTGATCAAGTTTGGATCACAATTCCATAAGAAAATTTGATCAGATCACCAAAAGGGCAAAATGGTCATTTTTAGGGTTTTGACTGCACAAAGGCAATTTTTGACTGTTTGACCTAGCCAATGGCAAACCAAGCTCATATATGGACTCAAGGACCCCATGGAATTGTCTTGACATGCTCAACAAGTTCAAAAGATCCCAAATGCACAAGATTGGCAGTTGAATTTCCCAGTCAATTGATCAATTTTGACTGTATACTGAAAAGTCAAACTTTGACTTTTTGGTCAAAATCAAGAGTCAAGATTCATTTTTCATCAAAACATGCCAAATCATGAAACTTGTTCACCAAGAAATCACAAAATGCAAATTAGGGTTAGAAATTAGGATTTTTCATAACTTAGAATTTTTCTAAGTTATAAAAAACCCTAATTTTTTCCCAACTTTGCCCCACTTTTTCACCAAAATCCATTTGGATTCATTCAAAAGTCAAAACATGAAAGTTGTAACTTGTTGCATAATCTACAAATTTGATTCACAAAGTTTTCCCATTTGAGGCTTGTATCTCAAGTTACAAATTTTTGAATAAGGGCACTAAACCATTCTTAACTTAGTGAAAGTTTAACCTATTTTGACAAGGTTTTCTACCTAACTTCAAGGCCATTTTCCATACACTTCCACTTGGAATTTCAACTTGCACTTAAAATATGGATTGTAGTACACATTCCAAGCTTTCCAAAATGTCCAAGAACTTCTCAAACAACCTCATGGTTAGGGAGAATCGAATTTTGCAAAATGGGAAAAAGTCACTTTTGTTCTTGGCCATGTACATGTTCATAACACTATGCATTTCAATCTCAGCTTGCATATCTTGATTACAGGTCCTTAAACCACCCAACCCTCATAAATTTAATGCATATTCTTTGTGCCAAGGCCATGTTCTTTGTGTTCTAGCATTACATAAAGGATTAATCCCAAAATAGATAAAGCATTTCTTCCATTTTTGCAAAAGTTAGCTTTATGTCCAATTACAAATCCAAGAAGTACAGTCCATATCTAATTGGCACAAGTTTATGTGTTAATCACACTGATCAAGGAGGGATTATGCAGCATAGTATGAGGGCCTGTACAGGCTAGAGGCACAAAGTAACCATTGCTTGCTTAAAGTGTAAGAAACACATCATAACTCAAAAAAACTCTCATATCAGCTTACAAACCCTTAAGTGAACTTATCAAACATACTCAAGACATCTCAACCAAGCTTTTTCACGACCCTAACACCTCTCAAACACTCCCAATCTCAGAATCATCTTCAAACTGCAAAAACAGGGTCAAGCCTGCAGTTTGAGTGCCATCTTCCATTCCCCTCAAGCTCTCTTGCCCAAACCAGTTCACATACATTCCCTAGCATCTATGCAAGCTAACCATGACTTGAAACACGACCTGTAATCCCTCTAACCACTTCCACCATTTTCAGTTTCTTGTTTTGCAGGTGAAGTGATCTAGCACGATTCAGAAGCTTTCAAGACAAAGTAAGCATTGGAATAGCATCCCTGGACCTCAAGGAAGCTTTTCCAATCATCACCTTGCACTGAAAGCTCCCTCATTGCCAGATAGAACTTCAGCTGAATAGGTATCTTGGTGAACTTCTATCTCTCTTATCAAGCATCATTAACTCTAATTTTGTGAATAAACAATGTTCTACTCATGCCACTGAACATGTACATGTTTTTACTTTTCATTTCTTTTACTTGAGCTGTGAGAATTTGAGGTTTGAAAATGGCAGAAAATCTAGGTTAGGATTTGGGGGAGAAGAAATTCTCCCTCATCTTAGAGAGTTAGATCAAGTTCTGCATATGGTTGGATTCGTCTCTTCATGCTGAACATTTTTTATGTTATGAGTTTTCATTGAAAAGCCAGGAATCAGGAGTTAGAAGATTGAGAACAGGGCGCGCGTTTTTTGAATCACATAGTTCAGAGGTTGAAGAAAGGTGGCATTGGGCTGGGCTTATGTTGACTTTTCTTTTTGCACCCTATAATTGCTTCTGAACCCCCTGAGCCCATTTGTTTTATTTTTAATGATTTTTGATTTTTTTCCTTTTTTAATTGACTCATTTATTTTTTCTCAGTATATTAAAAATTTAAAAATATTTTTTCTCACCATTTTTGATTTTATTTGGTATTTATTTGATTTTTCTTTTAGCTTGAACATAAATAAAAATATATATATGTTTTGTTTAAAATATTAAAATATTGGAAATACATTTTTACATACTTTTATCTTATTTTTACTTCCTGAAAATATTTTATAGAAAAATACTTTTTTTTATTCAAATATTAAATATTATTAATTAACATATATAATACATATTTTGTAAATAATATAAATAAATAGATATATATTAATACACTTAGGATATAAATACCAAAAAATGTACATATTTTTATCTTTTAATATTTAATACTAAAAAATACTTTTTAAGTATATTATATTTTTATCTTATTTTTGTATATAAATAGTCAATATTACAAATATTAAATAACTAATACCAATTTGATTAAAATTAGGGTTTTGCCCTAAAATTGAAAATACTCCAAAAATAATCCTTTTTTTATTTCTCTTTTTATTTCACATAAATAATATTCCTTTTTTATACACATAAAAATTCTTTTTACATTTTTCATATTTATTTCAATTTCCATTTAATTATACATTTATTTGTCTTGTAAATATTCAAAGAAAATGATGTAATAGTTAGGTTTAAATTTTTGTCTAAATATCCCCATTTGAAACATTGTACCCCCCCTCCCCATATTATTATGTTGTAATAGTGTAGGAATTTAAATTTCGCATTTTATCGCTTTCTAAATATACTATGCTAGAATTAGGGTTTGTATGCGAATAAAATGAACAAACTAGTTTGACCTAATACAAGACAAGAAAAGCATGAAAAATGGACAACACATTTCAAACTTGCACCCCTAGGGTATTCCACTTTGTTGCCTTCAAATAATTGGGCCATATTGTATGTTGAATTTCTTTGGGTAAAACAAACAATCAAATGATCATAAGTCCCTTGATGACGCTTTCGAAAAGTTGCCTAAAATGATCAAGTCCCTTTCAAAGAGAAATTGCCCAAAGACATTTAACACTATTGCAATTATGGTCTAAACGATGACCCGCGCCCGTCCCTTTCACCTCCTAAGACAAGATTGTCCACCAAATGCAATGGTGGAACAAAATTGTCAAAAGGTTTAAAACATGACAAAAATCTTTAAGAAAACTTTAGGGTAGACAACTCTTAAGTACTTGTCAATTTGCAAAGAAAACACTTGCCTAATTTCAAACTACACACTTTCAAAATAAACTTTCAAAAACCTTGAAACATCTTTTCAAAAGACAAACACCTCTTGTAAAACATTCGAGTAAAGAATTGTTACAAGGGTAGCCTATGCAAGGCATCTTTTCAAAACATTTTCAAAATCACACACCAAGCACCATTTCAAACAATTGAAAACCAAGGCAAGTTGATCTAAGCAAGTACCTAAGAGCCCATGGATAACCATGGATAGAAAGGGTGCTAATACCTTCCCTTTCTATAATCTACTCCCCGAACCCAAGAAAAATCTCAAAGGTTTTTGTTGTGCTTTTTGAACCTTTCCTTAGGATAAAATAAAAAGTCGGTGGCGACTCTTGCTCAAACGAAACATTTGCGAAAACAAACGCAAAACACTAGTCAGTTCTCCCACCGTATCACAGAACTGGCGACTCTGCTGGGGAAAAATTTAAAAGTGGAGTAACCTTAGGGCTTAGATCACCCTCTTGCATGACTAATTGTTTGATTTGTTTGCTTTATACTTTGGTTCTATTGTTTGGGTTTGCAATCCTACACCCGGATTTTGGGAAACATTCATAGATAGCAATACATTGTGGAAACTGTGCGGGGTATACCGACACGATCGAAGCAATAGTTATATTAGTGCGACATATTTGTGAGTACCGGTAACCCTAGAGTTCAATCAAGGAGAGTACGGGGCCGCTGAGTGATGTCACTAAGCACTAATGACCTAGAACCTTACTTGACCATCTTGGCCTTTTATTAGGGATGTCAATGGGGCGGGGCGGGGCCGGGGGGACACTTCCCCATCTTTTTCCCCGCCATCAAATTCATTCCCCGTCCCCGTCCCCGATCTCCGTCACGGGGGAATTTCTATCCCCATCCCCGTTCCCCGCGGATCCCCGTTCCCCGCGGGGATCCCCATAGATCCTACATTTATTCATTAATATTTTATTTTTTTAAAATGTTTATATTTTCTATAAAAATAAAAAGCACAAAGAATTCACATATTTATTATGTTATTAAAAAATACTAGTATTTGACATTTATTATTTTTTATTAAAAATACTAATGGAACACAAAATAATAATATTTTTTTTATAAATACATGAATATTTATTTATTTATTTTTATAAATAAACATAAAGGAAATGACTAAAAAACCTAATCTAAAATATATATATTAAATTAACTATATTAAAATAATAGGCGGGGCGGGGTCCCCGCGGGGCGGGGGGTGTATTCCCCGTCCCCGAAATGCTCTCGGGGGAATTTTTCTCCCCATCCCCGCCCCCACGGGGGAAAATTCCTCATCTTTGGGGCCCCGAACGGGGCGTTCCCCGCAGGGATCCCCATTAACAGGTCCAAACTGACATCCCTACCTTTTATTAGGGGTAGTGAGATGACCGGCTTTGGTGCAGTCCGAAGTTGGTAGATACTCGATACTACACTCATTGAGGGTTGTTTTCTTGGAATATTTTGGTCGCTAGTTAAGTGGCTAAACCAAAACCATGAACAATGAAAACAATCCAGTGATATTGAGCTCCTTAGAACCCGGTTACTATTTATAGGACAGGTTTTTTAGCCAACTACACTCAAGAGGGTACTTACCTATGAAACCCCATGCAAGCCTGAAACTACGGTTTGGTGTGATTTGCTTGTACATATGTTTTGTGCATACATCATAAACATCATAAAACATCATGTGCATTCACTAACCATTTCAAGGGTTTGGATCTTCATCTTTGTTCTTTGTTTTGTAGGTCATGGAAATTCCTCGCAGAAACACCATTCAAGTCAACCTTGTGAGAATCTCTCCTCAACTCAAGGAGATCACTTCAAGAATTCCTGAAAATTCATCCTTCAGTGAAAGACATGGTAGACTGCTCAGCCTAGTCAACACCAACATCGAAGAAGACATGATGAAAGTGCTATTCCAGTTCTTTGACCCTCTTCACCACTGTTTCACTTTCCCTGATTATCAGTTGGTACCCACTTTGGAGGAGTTTTCTCAACTCCTAAGAATCCCTATCCTTAATCAACTACCCTTCAACGGTACGGAAAAGGAACCAAAGCCGGAAGATGTTGCTCGAGCATTACATCTACAACCATCCGACATCAAGGGGCATTGGGAAACCAGAAGCAGCGTCAAAGGATTCTTAGCAAAATTCTTGTTTGAAAAGGCACAAGAATGTTGGAACTCATTGGACCTTCAAGCCTTTGAAGAGATTGTGGCACTCCTTATCTATGGGTTGGTCTTGTTCCCAAATCCTGACCAATTGATAGATGTCAACGCCGTCAAAATCTTCCTGTCCAGAAACCCAATACCAACATTGCTTGGGGACATTCTTCACTCATGTTACACACGAACAATGAGAAAGAGGGGTGTTCTCATGTGTTGTACTCCTCTCCTTGCAAGGTGGTTTATTTCGCACCTTCCACAATTTGTCCTAAAGAATGACCAAGGCTTAAGGTGGTCCCAACGGTTGATGACTCTCACTCATTCTGATGTGCATTGGTGTTCTCGGTCCAGAGAAAATGTCATCATTGTCGATCGTTGCAGAGAATTTCCTAATGTTCCTTTACTTGGAATTAGAGGAGGTATCACCTACAACCCTTGCCTAGCTTTGAGGCAATTTGGATATGCACGGAGGGATGGCCCTCATGATATGTTGATTCCTGACCTAGTTTTTGACTTCGACAACGATGCGCAAGGACTTCGCCAAAGATTCATCAGAGCTTGGGGAAAACTCAACAAGGTTGATAGCAAGACTTTGGGACACAAGAACTCCATCCCTCTTGAGCCCTATCTCAAGTGGGTACGAGCCCGAGCCCAAAGTCTAATGATGCCTTATCCTCATGTACTCCCAGTGATTAAAGAGCCCATCAATGAAGGAGAGGTTCCCTACACCATCCTACATCCAGACATGCCTACATCGTGGGAGGAAATGCAGAAAAGTTGGATTCAGCTCAAGGAAGAACGGAATACTTTTGAAGCTAGCTTCTACGCCAGTGAGAAGAAGGTTCTAGAGCTTACCCGCCGACTCCATGAGCAAGAGGCCCTCAACACCTACATCGCACCAAAGAGGATGCGCAATGTCTTTTTGCCTTGAGAAGTTATTTTGTAATATTTGGCCCATGGGGCATTTATGTACTAACAAATCTCTTCTTATTAATATGACGTGCGTTCTTCTTTGTCTGAAACAATTTTGAATGTTCTGAATCCTTGAATGCATTGCATACATAAGCATACCATTCATCATGTGCATAAGCAGGTCTCACTCCAGGTTTCCTTATCTGTCTGCTGTTTATTTCAGTAGGATGGATCTCGAGCAAACAGTCAAAGACCTACAGGCTCAGAATGCACAGTTCCAGCAACTCCTGTTGACCTTGGCTAAGGGTCAGGAGGATATCAAAACTCAATTGGGGAATAAAGACCTAGTGAAGAAGAAGAAAAAGAGGATTGGGGTAGCTACTTTGGGGAAAATATTTGACGGAGAGGCTCGAAGAGTGCTTGAATTTCCTCTTACTTCTGATGAGGGGACCAGTAAGAGAGATGGAGTTGCGGTGCCTTCCGAGTCTGATGCAGAAGAAGAAGAGGTTGAAGAGGATGAAGATTATTCTGACCAGCAATACCCTCCAGCTGATGATAAATACAAAGGGTTAGAAGACAGATTGGCCGCCATGGAATTACAGAGGGTACCGGGTTTGGATTTTGAAGACTTGGGCTTGGTTGCCGGGATTGTGATTCCCCCAAAATTCAAAGTGCCAGTGTTTGTGAGGTATGATGGTCTGTCCTGCCCCAAAATGCATCTCCGGTCTTACGTGAGAAAGATTCAACCCTATACGGCAGATAAAAACCTCTGGATTCATTTCTTTCAAGACAGCCTTTCGGGAGCTCAGTTGGAGTGGTTTTATCAGCTAGAAGGAACCAGTGTCAGAAATTGGGAAGATTTGGCCACCGCTTTTTACAAACAATACCAATATAATTCTGATCTTGCTCCTACTCGTACCCAACTTCAGGGTATGTCACTAGGAACAAGTGAGGGGTTCAAAGAATATGCACAAAAATGGAGGGATTTGGCTGGCAGGGTGCAGCCTCCTTTAACCGATCGCGAGCTCGTTGATATGTTTCTTGGGACCCTATCTGGGACATTTTTCAATCATCTAATTGGTAACTCTTCTGCGGGGTTTACCGATTTGATCTTAACAGGCGAAAGAATAGAAGCTGGCATCAAGTCAGGAAAGATTCAGAAGGGTGTTGCTACTAGTGTTGAGAAGAAGCCTTTTAAGAAGGAAACAGCTGTGGTATATTCTCAGAGAAGAGCAGGGAAGATGGAGCGTCGGCCAACTGTGGGGGCCGTAATGATTCAAAACACTCCTAGTGAGCAGCCTCGCTATAACCAGTCCAGACCAAATCAGCAACGGGTGGAACGGCCACAACGACAGTTCACCCGCATTAATATGACTCCAGCGCAAGTGCTTCCCCATCTACTGAAGTTGAATCTCGCCACCATCAAGGAGGCACCAAAGAATGTGAATACGTCCTCTCCGCATTATCATGCCAATGCTAAATGCGCCTACCATTCAGACAGTGTTGGACACGACACCAATGATTGCTGGGCACTCAAGCATAAAATCCAAGACCTGATAGAGGCTAAGGAGGTGGAGTTCGATGCTCCGGAGAAGCCTAATGTGATATCTGCACCCATGCCGAAACACGGCCAAAATGTCAACGCCATTGAAGAAGATTTGTATGTTGCTGATGTCAGTGATCTGACCACTCCACTGCTAACCATTAAGTTGAATTTGTTAAGAGCCGGGATCTTCCCGGGATGTAAAGAAGACTGCTATTGTTGCTACTCTCTGCCGTTTGATTGTCCGCTACTGAAGAAAGGCATCCAAGACCTTATGGATAGTCGACAAATTTTGTTTGAAAAAGTTTCTGCTATTCCAGTTCATACTGAAGATGTCTCAATCATAACCATTCACGCCAATCTTTCCAAGGCCGTCAAAAAGCCTGTTAAGATTACACCAGCTACGAAATTTGTTCCTTTGAAGATAACAATGCCAGGGCCTGTTCCCTATGTTTCTGAGAAGTCGATACCTTGGAACTATGGTGGTGACGTCTACTACCATGGTATCAAGCAAATCGAGGTAATTGAAGAAAGTTCGGATGATGAAGAAGCCAGTATTAGTAACATTGCGGGCACCAGCAAAATCACCAGGAGCGGGAGAATATTTTCTCCAGAGATTGCCCCTCCAAGAGCAGTCTTTGGACCCTCATCAGCTAGCGAGGTCCTCCCTGCACCAATAAAACTCTCTGCTAGAACTCCTCTGATAGAAGACATTGTTGTTCCTAGTGTTATCTCTCCTACCGCTGCTGACAAAGGTAAGGGAATCCAAGATGAGCCCGTCAGGACGAGGGCTCAACCCTTGGTTATCCCGGAAACCTCCAAGAAGGAAATGGACGAGATTTTGAGGATAATCAAGAGAAGTGATTACGATGTGGTGGAATAGTTGGGGCAAACCCCCTCCAAGATCTCCATGTTGGCACTACTACTTTGCTCGGAAGCGCACGCTAAAGCTCTGATAAAGTTTCTGAAGGCAGCTCATGTGCCCCAAGAAACCTCTGCGGATCAATTTCAGAATTGCGTGGCTAGCCTGACTGCGGACAATGGATTAGGTTTTTCTGATGCCGACCTAACTCCTAAAGGTAGAAATCACAATGATGCTTTGCACATTTCAGTCGAGTGTCGAGGAACCACTCTCGCACACGTCTTAGTTGATACTGGTTCATCGCTGAATGTTTTGCCCAAGAAGGCCTTGGATCGACTAGATTGTGAAGGATTGGATTTGAAGCCAAGTGATATTGTTGTCAGAGCTTTCGATGGTTCGAAGAGAATGGTCCATGGAGAGGTTGAAATTCCCATCAAGATAGGCACTGAGGTGTTTAAATCCACTTTCTATGTGATGGACATCCGTCCATCATACTCTTGCTTGCTGGGTAGACCTTGGATACACCATGCTGGGGCAGTTACCTCCTCCTTACATCAGATGTTGAAGTATCCTGTCAAGGGAAAGATCATCACTGTCCATGGCGAAGAAGAGTACATGATTAGCCATTTAAATTATTTCCGGTATGTGGAGGTTGAAGGAGAGTTCATTGAGACACCGTTTCAACATTTCGAAGAAGTCCTTCCTGAAATAGCAGTAGCAAAGTTGGCAGCTGAGACACCGAGACAGATGGCCAGGATGGCATCTCTGGAGGACGCAAGGGCCGCGATAAAAGAAGGGAAGAATTCAGCATGGGGGCAGTTACCCGACTTTCCTCATAAGACTGATAAGTTAGGGTTAGGGTTCACAGCCGCTGGCCAAAAAGCTATGCGCCGTGCAAAGATTGAAAGGGCGCCGGTCAAAATTTCTCCTTACGGAATCAACGCCCTGGAAGATGAAGACAAAGAGAGCAACATTGAAGAGTGGATTTATCCAACTGTCAAAGGAGGATTGAGCAATTGGGAGGCTAAGGACTTGGTCCCCATCACTTTTATTCATCAGTAATTTATCTGTTAAACATTTCTTATTTGGTCTGTAATATTTACTTTCAAACAATCCGTACACTATCTTTTCACCTCATGCCTTGCCCGGGGCATGTAGGTCCACTTGTAAGGGTTTTGATTATCTTTCATATTCATGTGCCATGTTTAATGATTCATTGGACGTTTTTCATTTGATAAACTGCTTATGTTCATTTTCTTTCCTTTTGCATTTTTTGTTTAAGGATGGTTATCCCTTACACGCACCCACACTCACCAATGCAGGTACCCATCCACTCCGGATTCCATGGGTGACTATTCTGCTATATCTTTTAATAACTCTGAGGATCTGGTCAATCTAGCCGAGTATGAAGATGACGAAGGTTGTGAAGTACCCGGGGAATTAGCCAGACTTCTACAACAAGAGGAAAGGGCCATCTTACCGCATGAGGAGCCACTGGAAACTGTCAACTTAGGGACCGAGGAAGACCGGAAGGAGGTGCAAGTGGGTGCCAATCTGGAACCAAAAGTCAAGGAGCGCTTGGTACAGTTGTTGAATGAGTATGTTGAAATCTTCGCTTGGTCTTATGAAGACATGCCGGGTTTAGACACAGACATCGTGGTCCACCGTCTCCCCATAAGAGAAGACTGTCCACCAATCAAGCAAAAAGTTCGCCGAATGAGGCCTGACATGTCCGAAAAGATCAAAGCAGAAGTAATGAAACAATTCGATGCTGGTTTTCTGGCTGTTACCTCCTATCCTCAATGGGTCGCTAACATTGTGCCGGTACCTAAGAAAGATGGCAAAGTTAGGATGTGTGTGGACTACCGGGATTTGAATAGGGCCAGTCCCAAAGATGATTTTCCGCTACCTCACATTGACATCTTGATCGACAATACAACTCAGCATAAAGTGTTTTCTTTCATGGATGGATTCTCGGGCTACAATCAAATCAAAATGGCCCCCGAGGATATGGAGAAAACGACTTTTATCACACAATAGGGCACTTTCTGTTACAAGGTGATGCCGTTCGGGCTGAAGAACGCAGGGGCAACTTATCGACGTGCCATGGTGGCTTTATTTCATGATATGATACATCATGAGATTGAAGTTTACGTAGACGATATGATAGCTCGGTCACAAACAGAGGAAGAGAACCTTGAACATCTGGAGAAGCTGTTTGCCAGATTGAAAGAATACAAGCTCAGGCTGAATCCAAGTAAATGCACTTTTGGAGTTAGGTCTGGTAAACTCCTGGGATTCATTGTAAGCAACAAAGGCATTGAAGTCGATCCGGCAAAAGTAAAAGCAATACAAGAGATGCTGGCTCCCTGTACTGAGAAGGAGGTTAGAGGATTCTTGGGGCGCTTAAACTATATCGCCAAATTCATCTCTCATCTGACTTCCACCTGTGAGCCAATTTTCAAACTTTTGAAAAAAGATCAGGTGGTCGAGTGGAATGACGATTGCCAAGCTGCTTTTGATAGAATCAAGGAGTATTTGCTAGAACCTCCTATTCTGATGCCACCCGTCGAAGGAAGACCATTGATCATATATTTGACCGTCTTGGATAATTCTATGGGGTGTGTTTTGGGCCAGCATGACGAGTCTGGTCGAAAAGAGCATGCTATTTATTACCTTAGCAAAAAGTTTACCGACTGTGAGACTCGCTACTCACTGCTCGAGAAAACTTGTTGCGCTTTGGTATGGGCTGCTCGCCGACTAAGACAGTATATGTTGACTCATATTACCTTGTTGATTTCCAAAATGGATCCTATCAAATATATCTTCGAAAAGCCCGCTTTATCTGGAAGGATAGCTAGATGGCAAATGATCTTAACTGAGTATGACATCCAGTACACCACCCAAAAAGCTATAAAAGGGAGTGTATTAGCTGACCATCTGGCTCATCAGGCTATCGAAGACTATCAACCCATGAGATTTGACTTCCCAGACGAGGACATCATGAATTTGGACAACGTTGAAGGTGGCGGACCGTATGACGGACCTGAAAAGGGATCCCGATGGACCCTGTACTTTGACGGTGCTTCAAATGCGCTTGGAAACGGTATCGGCGCAGTACTCATTTCTCCGGAAGGTTGTCACACACCTTTCACGGCCCGACTTTGCTTCAGCTGCACAAACAACATGGCTGAATACGAAGCTTGCATCTTTGGTCTCAAGGCTGCTATAGACTTGGGGATCAAATCTTTGATCGTATTTGGGGACTCGGCTTTGGTTATCAGTCAAATCAAAGGAGAGTGGGATACCAAGCATCCTAATCTTATCCCATACAAAGAACACGTCCTGACATTGTTGCCGCATTTCGAGCAAATCACCTTCGAGCATTTCCCGCGAGAAGAGAATCAGCTAGCAGATGCTCTAGCGACAATGTCCTCCATGTTTAAACTCAACTGGGATGACGAGGCTCCCCGAATCACCATCGAGCGAATGGATGAACCTGCGCATTGTCACGAGATTAATACCGAAGAAGTAATGGAACAACCTTGGTTTCATGAAATCAAAAGGTAGCTCGAGACTAGAGATTATCCTGAAGGAGCTTCAGTAAACGACAAGAAGTTCTTAAGGAAATTTGCTGCTAAGTTCTTCCTGAGCAACGACATCTTTTACAAACGAAGCCATGATTGTGTATTACTCCGATGTGTAGACAAAGCTGAAGCAGAGTTGATCATGACTGATATACACAGCGGCACATTTGGCACTCACTTGGGCGGGCATACAATGGCTAAGAAGATCCTAAGGGCAGGCTATTACTGGTCTACCATGGAAGCTGACTGCCATCAACATTCCCGTACTTGCCACAAGTGTTAAGTCTATGCTAACAAAGTTCATATCCCTCCGGTCCCTCTCAACATTCTGACTGCTCCTTGGCCATTTGCAATGTGGGGCATTGACATGATTGGAGAGATCAAGCCCACGGCTTCCAACGGACATCGTTTCATCCTGGTTGCCATTGACTACTTCACTAAATGGGTCGAAGCAGCTTCCTTCGCCTCTGTCACTAAAACTGTGGTTGCCCGCTTTATCAAGCAAAATCTCATATGTCGGTATGGTGTTCCAGACAGGATCATCACAGACAACGGTACAAATCTGAATAACACAATGATCACTGCTCTGTGCGAACAGTTCAAGATTTATCATCACAATTCATCTCCCTATCGGCCGAAGATGAATGGTGCTGTTGAAGCTGCGAACAAAAACATTAAGAAGATCATTCAGAAAATGACAGTCACTTACAAAGACTGGCATGAGATGTTACCGTTTGCTCTGCATGGATACCGTACGACGGTACGCACTTCGACTGGGGCAACCCCATTTTCTTTGGTTTATGGCATGGAAGCTGTTTTGCCTATGGAAGTCCAGATCCCTTCTCTAAGGATTATGAAGGATGCAGGTTTGAATGAAGATGATTGGATGCAGACCCGACTTGATCAACTCAATCTGATCGACGAAAAGCGACTTGCTGCTATATGCCATGGTCGGACATACCAAAAGCGGATGATCAAGGCCTTCAATAAGAAAGTCAGACGTCAAGTGTATCAAGTCGGAGACCTCGTAATCAAGCGAATTATCTTGCCGCAAAGTGATCCCAGGGGCAAATGGACTCCCACATATGAAGGACCATTTGTGATCAAGAGCATATTTTCTGGTGGTGCAATGATTCTGACCACCATGGACGGCGACGATTTGCCGCACCCTGCGAACGCAGACATAGTCAAAAGATACTACGCATAAAATAACCCGACAAGTCGAAAACCCGAAAGGGCGGCTTGGGCAAAAATGGGCATCCCGGTGGATCGAAAACCCGAAAGGGCGGTTCAGGCAAAAATTAGGGATAAAAACAAAAAAAATCTGTACACCCGGCAAGTTGAAAACCCGAAAGGGCGGCTTGGGCAAAAAGGGGTTTCCCGGTGGATCGAAAACCCGAAAGGGCGATTCAGGCAAAAGTTAGGGAATTAAAGCGTATGACTATGTCTCGTCGGATCACTTCAAAGACAATCTCTTCATCGACCGGTTCCAGGCTTCTGATCAATCCAGTCATCGTCAAACGAAGCATTGAATGGACAGATATTCAGAGTTGTGAAAGCTATAGCGGAATGGAATCCCATGGAATTATTTCACATAGCCATCTTTATTTTTGTAAATTTTTCAAATATTTACGACAAAATCCTCTTACTAGGATGATTGTCTCCTTTGTACAAACATACTCATAGAAAATCAATACAAATACTTTTCCCAGAAATTTGTGTCATTTCCTTTTCTTTTCTCTTGCACTATTTGTTTATTTTGAGGAACGTCCAATGTTTTGTTAAATAGGCATATGCATTTGAAACATAATCATTTCCTTATGAACCAAGAAAGAGGATTACTGATAAGTCAAAGTTACAGTTGGATAACCCGATACCCTTTCAAAGGAAGTCCCCGGGAGATTTGGAATCCATATCCCTAGCAAGTCTTGAAGCTTATTCCCCACAGAGTACGGACGTCTCTCCCGAGTCTTATTCAAAGTTATTCCTCACAAGGCCTTATAACTGGGTTATCCTCAGCTAACAACCACGGAAGACCGCACTCGCCAAAATCCTTCCTATCCCCAGCAGTAACTTATCTTTACAATCCCCCAGCCCGAGGATCCTCAGGAATCCAATTTCCCTCAGAACTTAAGTTTCAATATCCCCAGCGGAGCCAGACTAATGAGCCTTCTCCCCACAGAGTTTTAGGAGAACAAATCTTGAGTTCCCCAGTGACGCCGCCAAAAATACTTCCCTCCAAGTTGAAGATTCTCAGTCTTACCTCCCCAGCACAGATCTATTAGGATTGGTACTCCCCAGTAGAAGTCATCAGGATTTCCCCAGAGGTTTGGTATACAACCCAAGCTCTTTGTTCCCTAGCAACAGCCAAGGAATTATTCTTCCCGGCAGCAGCCAAGATGCTTTTATCTCCAGTCATCCCCAGCAAGACAGCTCATCAGCTTACACGCGCATTCATTACATTCATATCATAAACATTGACATAATACATATTGCATCATACATTTCATGCAACATAATTTTGTGCTAGCTATCATTTTTGTCCTTTTCAGGATAAGAACAAAAAGCTATCATTAACAGGTTCATGAACAGTTTTACACAGGCTCACCATCAGGCAACCCTACACCGGTTCCTCCTCAAACTTCAAGAATTCTGAAAACAGTTCACGGGTTCTCCAGTAACAGATATTAACCTATCACTTGTTCAGATTCTTCAGCTTCTGAAAACAGTCTATGGATTCTTCCCAACAACGGATGTCAATCTATCACTTGTTCAGATGCGACCTTTTGAAAACAGTTTACGGACGCTTCCCAACAACGGATGCTGCTCCATTGCTTATTCAACTTCAAGATTTCTGAAAACAGTTCACGGGTTCTCCAGTAACGGATGTTAACCTATCACTTGTTCAGATTCTTCAGCTTCTGAAAACAGCTTACGGATTCTCCAGTAACGGATGTTAATCTATCGCTTGTTCAGACTCAACCTCTGAAAACAGTTCACGAGTTCTCCAGTAACGGATGTTAACCTATCACTTGTTCAGATTCTTCAGCTTCTGAAAACAGCTTACGGATTCTCCAGTAACGGATGTTAATCTATCGCTTGTTCAGACTCAACCTCTGAAAACAGTTTACGAGTTCTCCAAGTAACGGATGTTAACCTATCGCTTGTTCAGTTTCTTCTCCAGAATTCTGAAAACAGTATATAGATTCTTCCCAACAACGGATGTTAATCTATCACTTATTCAGATGCAACCTTTGAAAACAGTTTACGGGTTCCTCCCAACAACGGATGTCAATCTATTGCTTATTCAGACCCCCAGTTCGGAGACGGTCCAAAGCATGGACACCTTCCTGATACTCATTCCAGATGGCATTTTTAAGCCCATCCCCAACAAGTTTCTGTCACCCCTCTCAAGATGGAATATGTAAGCCCATCTCCAAATGGCATCTCTAAGCCCATTCCCGCATCCATTGCTTTGACGAGTGCAAATTTCCGGGCACTCTAGTGTCCAATCTCCTTTTACCCTCGAGTCACGAAAGGCAAACCTGCCAATCTAACTCTTAGGATTCAAGAAGATTGAACAGGGGAAACTGTTGTACCCCAAAATTTGCCCTCCCATTTCTCATTTAATTTCTCATCACAAAGCCCTTGGAGATCAGGACCCAGTTAGGGTTTCATCTGCTCAAGACCTCTCCTTGCACTGTTGACCCAAATTAGGGTTTGTGTTTGCACAAGGATGATTTGACCTAAGATGCCTAAGATGACTTCCATGCTTCATATTGGACTCCCAAGATTATCCATACCAAGTTTCAAGCCTTGATTCCAAATTTTGCCCAGTCAATTGGACAGTTGACCTAGAAATCAGCTGTATTGGGGAAAAAGTCAATTGTGGCCAATTGACAGTCAAACCTCATGAAAATCGACCCACATCAACATTATGAACTCATATGGACCATTTGATCAAGTTTGGATCACAATTCCATAAGAAATTTGATCAGATCACCAAAAGGGCAAAATGGTCATTTTTAGGGTTTTGACTGCACAAAGGCAATTTTTGACTGTTTGACCTAGCCAATGGAAAACCAAGCTCATATATGGACTCAAGGACCCCATGGAATTGTCTTGACATGCTCAACAAGTTCAAAAGATCCCAAATGCACAAGATTGGCAGTTGAATTTCCCAGTCAATTGATCAATTTTGACTGTATACTGAAAAGTCAAACTTTGACTTTTTGGTCAAAATCAAGAGTCAAGATTCATTTTTCATCAAAACATGCCAAATCATGAAACTTGTTCACCAAGAAATCACAAAATGCAAATTAGGGTTAGAAATTAGGATTTTTCATAACTTAGAATTTTTCTAAGTTATAAAAAACCCTAATTTTCCCCCAAATTTGCCCCACTTTTTCACCAAAATCCATTTGGATTCAATCAAAAGTCAAAACATGAAAGTTGTAACTTGTTGTATAATCTACAACTTTGATTCACAAAGTTTGCCTATTTGAGGCTTGTATCTCAAGTTACAAATTTTTTAATAAGGGCACTAAACCATTCTTAACTTAGTGAAAGTTTAACCTATTTTGACAAGGTTTTCTACCTAACTTCAAGGCCATTTTCCATACACTTCCACTTGGAATTTCAACTTGCACTTTAAATATGGATTGTAGTACACATTCCAAGCTTTCCAAAATGTCCAAGAACTTCTCAAACAACCTCATGGTTAGGGAGAATCGAATTTTGCAAAATGGGAAAAAGTCACTTTTGTTCTTGGCCATGTACATGTTCATAACACTATGCATTTCAATCTCAGCTTGCATATCTTGATTACAGGTCCTTAAACCACCCAACACTCATAAATTTAATGCATATTCTTTGTGCCAAGGCCATGTTCTTTGTGTTCTAGCATTACATAAAGGATTAATCCCAAAATAGATAAAGCATTTCTTCCATTTTTGCAAAAGTTAGCTTTATGTCCAATTACAAATCCAAGAAGTACAGTCCATATCTAATTGGCACAAGTTTATGTGTTAATCACACTGATCAAGGAGGGATTATGCAGCATAGTATGAGGGCCTGTACAGGCTAGAGGCACAAAGTAACCATTGCTTGCTTAAAGTGTAAGAAACACATCATAACTAAAAAAAACTCTCATATCAGCTTACAAACCCTTAAGTGAACTTATCAAACATACTCAAGACATCTCAACCAAGCTTTTGCACGACCCTAACACCTCTCAAACACTCCCAATCTCAGAATCATCTTCAAACTGCAAAAACAGGGTCAGGCCTGCAGTTTGAGTGTCATCTTCCATTCCCCTCAAGCTCTCTTGCCCAAACCAGTTCACATACATTCCCTAGCATCTATGCAAGCTAACCATGACTTGAAACACGACCTGTAATCCCTCTAACCACTTCCACCATTTTCAGTTTCTTGTTTTGCAGGTGAAGTGCTCTAGCACGATTCAGAAGCTTTCAAGACAAAGTAAGCATTGGAATAGCATCCCTGGACCTCAAGGAAGCTTTTCCAATCATCACCTTGCACTGAAAGCTCCCTCATTGCCAGATAGAACTTCAGCTGAACAGGTATCTTGGTGAACTTCTATCTCTCTTATCAAGCATCATTAACTCTAAGTTTGTGAATAAACAATGTTCTACTCATGCCACTGAACATGTACATGTTTTTACTTTTCATTTCTTTTACTTGAGCTGTGAGAATTTGAGGTTTGAAAATGGCAGAAAATCTAGGTTAGGATTTGGGGGAGAAGAAATTCTCCCTCATCTTAGAGAGTTAGATCAAGTTCTGCATATGGTTGGATTCGTCTCTTCATGCTGAACATTTTTTATGTTATGAGTTTTCATTGAAAAGCCAGGAATCAGGAGTTAGAAGATTGAGATTCAAAGCCCATTTTTCTCTCTCTAATTTCTATTATATAATCCCGTTCTTTTCACACAAACGAGGGAGGAGAAAAAAAAATCTTTTGCCACAACGCTGTCAAAATATCAAATTCTTTCAAGAACCCTAAAACCTTGAAATCCTTATTACAAATCCCCATCTCACTACAAACAAGCCATCCCTGTTACAAACCAACATCTTACTACTTCTCCAGTAAGGGTAAGACTGACTTGATCTCCATGATCAAAAGGGCATAAAAGCATTCATATCACTACTTCTCCAGTAAGGGTAAGGATGATTTGATCTCCATGATCAAAAGGGTATAATCATTCATACATTCTATATCGGTTTTAACATTAAATTTTTTCATATATTGGCTTTATTTGTATTTCATGATATATAGTAATTTATTTAATGTGTTCATGAGATTCAACACTGTAGATTTAGACAGGATCCCATGCAGGTTCATTACAGAACGTTGAGGCAAAAACACAAATGGCCAAAACAGAATAACTTACACATGATAAGGTTAAGGAACATTGAGGCCAAAACACAAATGGCCAAAACAGAACAACTTACACATGATACCAATACATGACGAGACAGACATCCTGAGAAGGTTAAGGGCGTGGATTCAACAACCACCCATATTGGTTTTGATTTTCTTCCTTTCTATTTATCCGTTTACCTATTTTTATTCTTTCTGTTTAAAATCTTTTTTCATAAAACTTAACATTTTTCACAAACCTTTGATTTTTTATAATAAACTTGAATAATTAATTTTAGGTTTTAATTTAATTTTAAGTAACTTTAATTGTTTTGTAAATAAATCAAAATTAATTAGAACAATTAGGATTTTGTTTCTAACTTAATTCTATTTTCTTTTTGCTTAAAATAACAAAACACAAAAATAGGCCATTTAATTATTTTTTTTAAACTAATTTAATTACTAATTAATTTTGTATTTAATTTTAAAACCTAAATTCTTTTCTTTAAAAAATATTAAAAACAACAAAAAAAACAATTTTCTTTTTAATTAGGATAGAAGGGTCAAAAGCCTAGTGTCGCATTCGATCTAATTTTCTCGCGCGTTTTATTATTATTTTTCCCAATTATTGTATCTGCTCCCGGTTTATAATAATTTAATTAGGACATTTATTTATTTTTACCGCTGTTAAATTTCAAAGGGTTTGTTTTTGGCTATGTAAATATCCGAAGCCTTGTAATAGCTTAGTTTAAAATTCTGCATTTTAATTTCTGCAAATATTTAACTATTAGATGTTTGATAATAGGGTTTGCATGACAAGAATGTATGTCTAGACTTAAAATAGTTAGATCACCCTAAATGTGCAAAGATAAAATAATCTGAAACTGAATCATTCGCACATGCGCACTTCTAGGGTACACTCTCACTTGGTTGCCTTCGGTAAACAGTCATTGAGTATAGGATATTTTAATGGTCGTCCTTTTGTCCAAAGATCATAGTTGCCTCGGAAAGGTTGCCTCGGATATTGTTGCCTCGGATAAATGATCTAAGACATTAGGGTTACTACTAAGACGTCTTAACATTGCTTTAGTGACCGCACGTCCCTTTCGAATTGACCCTTAAAACTTCAACGATGATGCTATCTACTCACTAATAGTGGGATAGCGTTGTCTAAAGGAAACGAATACAGAACGATTCTTTTTTCGAGTAGTTAGATTAGCTATTAAGTACTTGCTCAATCCAAACAAAATTTTTCACACTTACACTCCTTTATAAACAAAGTTTTCAAAAAACACTTCATTACACTCTTGAAGACAGAAGCAAGAGTTAAATCGAAGTCAAAACAAAAACTTTTCAAAGCCCACAAACACAAAGAAAACAATTTTGAAAATGATGAGCAAGTACCTAAGAGCCCGTAGATAACAACGGATAGAAAGGGTACTAATACCTTCTCTTTCTATAATCTACCCCCCGTACTCAGAAATATCTCAAAAAAAGAATTTTTCTGTGCTTTTTTCCTTTCCTTGTTGGATAAAATAAAAGACGGTGGCGACTCTTGCTTACCGCGACATTTTGCAAACACAAACCCAAAACGCAAACCAGCAAAAATTCCTTACAAAATAGGGAAACACGTCCCAGTTCTGGCCACCGTATCACATAACGGTATCCAAAAGGCCTTCATTTTTTGCTCAGAGTACGCGTGACGCGCCGAAAATCCTGAATGTTGAATATTATTTTATCTGGGTCGAAACTTCAAAAATTCATAACTCGGTCAATTTTTATCGAATTGGGCTCATAGTTTTACACAAGGTCACTGACTCAGAGATCTACAACTTTTCTTCAAAAGTTGAGACCGAATTATGCTCCGATCAATACCAGTTTTTTATTGAAGAACGTGTCAGAGTCGACACTGGAGCCCAAAATAAGTTTGTCAGAGCCGAAACTTCAAAAATTCATAACTAATTCACCGTTTATCCAATTGAGCCAATTTTCGGACAGGAGTTAGTTCTCGATGTTGGTTACATTTTGTTTTCACATTTCAACTTCAAAAATTGAACTTAAGCCCCTGCGATTTAGCCTAGAACGTGACGAACTCAAGTGAACATTGGAGGCCCAATTGCACATTCAAAGCCCATTTTTTTCTCTCTAATTTCTATTATATAATCTCATTCTTTTCACACAAATAAGAAAGGAGACAAAAAAAAGCCTTTGCCACAATGCTGTCAGAATATCAAATTCTTTCAAGAATCCTAAAACCTTGAAATCCTTATTACAAATCCCCATCTCACTACAAACAAGCCATCCCTGTTACAAACCCACATCTCACTACTTCTCCAGTAAGGGTAAGGCTGGCTTGATCTCCATGATCAAAAGGGCATAAAAGCATTCATCTCACTACTTCTCCCGTAAGGGTAAGGCTGATTTGATCTCCATGATCAAAAGGGTATAATCATTCATACATGTCATATCGGTTTTAACATTAAATTTTTTCATATATTGGCTTTATTTGTATTTCATAATATATAGTAATTTATTTAATGTGTTCATGAGATTCAACACTGCAAATTTAGACAGGATCCCATGCAGGTTCATTACAGAACATTGAGGCTAAAACACAAATGGCCAAAACAGAACAACTAACACATGGCACCAATACATGACAAGGCAGACATCCTGAGAAGGTTAAGAGCGTGGGTTCAACAACCACCCCTATTGGTTTTGGTTTTCTTCCTATATTTATCCTTTTACCTATTTTTATTCTTTTTGTTTAAAATCTTTTTTCATAAAACTTAACATTTTTCACAAACCTTTGATTTTTTGTAATAAACTCGAATAATTAATTTTAGACAACTTTAATTGTTTTGTAAATAAATTAAAATCAATTAGAACAATTAGGATTTTATTTCTAACTTAATTCTATTTTCTTTTTTCTTAAAATAACAAAACACAAAAATAGGCCATTTAATTATTTTTTTAACTAATTTAATTACTAATTAATTTTGTATTTAATTTAAAAAAAAAACCTAATTCTTTTTTCTTAGAAATAATTAAAAACAACAAAAAATAATTTTTCTTTCGATTAGGTTAGACGGGGTCAAAACCCTAATTCTCTCTCGTTCTTTATTCGCGCGCGCTTTATTTTATTTTACCATATTAATATAATTGCTCACAAGTTGTAATAGATTAATTAGGACCTTTTTACTTTCATTTATCGTTTTTTAAGGGTTTTTTTGGCTATGTAAATACCCGAAGCCTTGTAATAACTTAGCTTATTTTTCGCACTTTAAATTTCGCAAATTATAAACTGTCTAAATGTATGGTTAATAGGATTGTATGATAAGAATGTCTGGAAAATTAAAACGGTAGATCACCTAATGTGCAAAGATTAAATAACTGAAATAAATCATATGCACATATTCACTCCTAGGGTACTCCTCACTTGGTTTCCTCGGAAAACAATGGTCATGTCCCTCGAACGTAGGGATATCTTAGCAAAAGACCCTCAATCTAAAAGTCATCATAAATATCATAGTCCCTTAACGTCCATCGAATTGCCTACGAGAAATGATCTTGTCCCTCGATGTTGCCTACGAATATATGATGACAGTCCCTTCGTAATGCTAAGGTATCCTTACATGTTGCCTTCAATGACCATTACGTCCCTTTCGAATTGACCCTTACAAATTCCAACGATGGTGCTACCTACTCACTAATAATGGAATAGCGTTGTCTAAAGTAAACGAGAATAGAAACGATCCTTTTTTCGAGTAGGTAGATAACTGTTAGGTACTTGCTCAAAACAACAAACTTTTCACACTTACACTTTTTTCAAACAAAGTTTTCAAAAACAAATTCGTAACACTCTTGAAGACAGAAGCAAGGGTTAAATCGAAGTCAAACAAAAACATTTTTTTTCAAATTACACAAACACAGAAGCAATTTTTAAAATGATGAGCAAGTACCTAAGAGCCCGTAGATAACTACGGATAGAAAGGGTGCTAATACCTTCCCTTTCTATAATCTACCCCCCGTACTCAAAATCTCGAAAAAGGGAATTTTTCTGTGCTTTTTTTCCTTTCCTGTTGGATAAAATAAAAGTTGGTGGCGACTCTTCCTTACCACGACATTTTGCGAACACAAACGCAAAACCAAAAAACCAGCAATTCCTAAAAACAGTCCCGATTCTGGCCACCGTATCACAGACATCATTCAAAACATTTGACGATGAAGTTTGTACCCACATAATCCCCCTTTTTAATGATGGAAAAACTTGCGACGATGCATTATCTACATTTATTGAAGGCTCCCCTTGACTTTGTGATTCCCTACTTCGACTCGCATATGCTTCTCTCCCTTTGACAACATAAAAAAGAAAGATAGCAAACTGTGAGAAGTAACATAGTTCTATAACAAGTCTAATACAACAATCAAAGGCTATTTTGCATAGAAGAGCAACAAACACATATCCTCATATATATATATATATATATATATATATATATATATATATATATATATATATATATATATATATATATATATATATATATATATATATATATATATATATATATATATATATATATATATATATATATATATATATATATATATATATATATATATATATATATATATATATATATATATATATATATATATATATATATATATATATATATATATATATGTGTGTGTGTGTGTGTGTGTGTGTGTGTGTGTGTGTGTGTGTGTGTGTGTGTGTGTGTGTGTGTGTGTGTGTGTGTGTGTGATGGTGCAAAATTTTAAATAGCGAGCAAGAAATATTACAACAAATGTAATGAATTACATAATGACTAAATAAGCAACAAATGACAATAATGTCAAGTTGTTTGTGTAGCGTCACGAACAAGTAACTCTTCATAATAGGACTCCCGATGCCACACACGCATGTGCCTAGCATAGCAACAAGAATATGCTGCTACTAAAACTAAAATGAAGACGATTTTCATGCCATGAAACCAAGACAACAAGAAATATATATTGCATATAACGTGCATAGAAACAATTCAAGCACAAGTGAAAAAAAAACACAAATACATTCTAGCATAATAAGAACAAACTCATATAAATATGAAAGAATTAATACATGAGGTCATTATAAGCATATAGACCAAGAAAACACAATGGTTGTTAATACAAAAAATTGGAAATGAACATTCATGGTTTTCATCATTTGAGAAAAGATCAAGCATTTTTGGAAGAAACTAGTAACATACATCTAGGAAAATCTTACTTTCAAGGAGAAGTTGAAACGATATTATCTCACTCTTGATTGAGATTGAAGTTTCACTCACATGATGTAAAATACTCAAATGAAAAGTTAGAGTGAAAGTATAAAGTGAAAGCAATAAGATAGAATTAAGAAACATTTGAGATATCGATTATCCCCAATTTCCCATGTATATTGAAAAAAGGTTCGTTTGCGAGAGGTTTAGTGAAAATATCGGTAAGTTGATTTTTACTATCAACATGCTCAAACACAACATCCCATTTTTCAACATGGTCACGAAGGAAGTGGTGAAGTATCTCAATATGTTTAGTGCGTGAATGTAGTACAATATTTTTAGTTAAATCGATGGCACTAGTGTTGTCACACATGATAGGAATACGTGAAAGTTTAATGTCAAAATCAAGTAGTTGTTGTTTAAGCCACAAAATTTGTGCACAACAACTAATGACTTCCACATTTTCCGCCTCAGAGGGTGACAAATCCACATAAACTTGCTTTTTACTATGCCAACTTACCAAGGATTTTGAAAACATGTGACAAGTTCCACTAGTACTTTTCCTATCCAATTTGCAACCGGCAATGTCAGAATCAGAATAACCAACCAAGATACAATTGTTTCCCTTGTGTTGTACCACAAAATTTGCCCTCTCCTTTTTCAATACATTCCTCACAAATGATCTCTATTTCTCAAGGATTCTCAAGGAATTAATCAGACAAAATCATCTCCGAAGCACCGGGACACCAAATTAGAGTTTTGACTAAGAATGACCAATCTTTGATTTTTGACCCAGTACATGACTTATTGGTTCGAAACATGATCTCAAGGGTTCAAGTACATAATTTTGACTTAATCGCATATTTCAATTCATCTCCCATGATCAGTGGATTGATAGACGAAATTCGGTCAACTGGTGGAAAAAGTCAATTGTACACTAAAAAGTCAAACTTTGACTTTTTGGCCAAAATTGAGTCTCAAAAATCACATTTCATCAAGACATTAAAAATATGAAATTTGATCATCAAAAAAATCAAGAAGGTCAAAAATCAAACTTTGCAAGACTTGGAAAAATTTTCTAAGTATTTTCTATACATGATTAATTTCATTACCTTATGATATCTTTTTTCATTATAATTCAAAATAATTCAAGGTGTTGCAAATAATTCAAGTTATTATAAGGTTGCATTTTTGCAAGATTACAAACCCTAAGCTTTGTCTTGTTTGAATTTTTCCCTTTGACTCAATGTCCAAACTTTGCCATTATACTGCCCACAAAACCAAACTTGTGTCATACTACAAACAATATTGTCCAAACTACTACTGAACAAAGCTCTATATGTTACTGTTGTACCCCAAAATTTGCCCTCTCATTTCTCAAAGGATCACTCTGGACCCTCACGTTTGCTTCCATCCAATTCCAAGCTTTGAATTACAAATTTTCCAAGAAAATCACCCACAAGGGCAAAATGCTCATTTGCACACTGAAAAGTCAAACTTTGACTTTTGGATCAAAATCAAGTTTCAAGAGTCATATTTCATTAAGACATGTTGAGATATGAAGTTTGTTTCATCTAGAAATTCAAAAGTCAAAAGTTACTTTGGAAAAGTCAAATTTCTAAATACTTAGAATTTTTCTAAGTGTTTAAGAAATATGACAAGCTCAGAACTTCTGATCAGATTATCACCATGTTGCAGGCTGATTCTGAATTAACTTCTGACACAAGAGTTATAGACTCAAATAAGATCTGAAACATTGCAGAACAAAACTTCTCCTAAGAAATGTTGGGATTTCAAGTTATGACTCCTCAAAGACACGTCCATGAAACTGAAGCACTCAGCAAATTCTGAACAATTCCAAGACAAAGTTTGGTTACAACTTCTGGGCTAGTTTTCACAAAGATCCAGTCAGAGTTTGCAAGAGCAATTCAAAGAAGGTTTACAAAGCGTGTTGCAAGCTTCCTGGAAAGTCTGAGAGCTCCTTCAGAACATGCTGGAGCAAAGAGATACAAAGATCAAAAGTTGGATGTTTATTCTAAATTACGTTGAAGCTAAACTTCTGACCCAGAATTAAGCAATGATGCAAAATCTCATATTGCAGGATTTCTGGGTTGATAAATCTCATCATCATTTAATGCTCACAACCAATTTTGAGTCTTTATCCAAAAGATTTCCCCACGTGTGGCATAGGAGTACCTTTATTGTCTTAGAAAAACAAACTTTTGTACAAAAGTGTGCTGGGCCCATACGTTGCTTTTGCTTTTGAGGTTACCTTTCCTTATTTCTTGCTTACAAATCTAGCTTAGGCGCTGTTAAAACTGCTAACCACCATACCTATTTGAACTTACTTCAAGAGCAAGTCAGCACCTAGCTTATGATGGTTGTGCCACGTGACCTGTCCAAGCTACTAAACCTTTGCCTATAAATTGGACTTAATTGGCAACTGTAAAAAGGTGGAAAAAATTGAGAAAGAAAAAGCCTTGAACCCCTGCTAAAATTCCAAGAATCTAAAACTGCAAACACAAAATACAAAACCTATTAACTTTTGATTTCTTGCATTCAAATTCCATTTTTTCTCAAGTGTCTCTTGACCAAAACCACCCATACAGTTTCTGATTTACATATTAGAAGCTATCCTAATTCCTGTGTTCATACTGTAACACACTCTCTATCCACATCCACCTCAAAGAAGTCAGAACTTCACCCCTTGACTGTTCCAGAATTCTCTAACCATTCGTGGCCCAAGTTGAAAGTTTCCCGCCTGCTGAACACGTAAGGAAGATATTCAGAACATCACAAGCAGTCAGAACCAGGTTCCAGCTCACAAAGTATTTTCCAGCTGCAAGGTAAGCTTCTGCTGACTCTCATCATATTACTCAGGCATTGTTAGACTTGCATGTTCAAAATACAATGTAGACATCCTGATTCTGATGATGTACATATTATGAGGTTTCATGCATCTTCTTGCCTAAGTAGAGAGAATTTCAGTTCAGAACTTCTTGAAGAAATTAGAACTCAGAATTAGGATTAGAAAATTCATGCTTTCTTATGATTTATAGTCCTGATACCTCTTGTTTGTGAAACATTATAAAACCTGCCATAACTGTTATATGCGCATCTTCTGTTTTGTTGAGAAATGACTAAGTTGCAGATGTTCTAACTAGCATGGAGAGGGAGACGAAGTTCTGCCAGTGGCATCAAAACTTCTGAAATCCTCTTTGTTCCCAGTGGATCCATAACTTCTGACTTTACCTATTTCTGCTAATATGATTTATTTATTTTTTGCAGCACACCAGAGTCAGAACTTCTGATCTCTTTTAGTTCAGCAATGCGCTCACTCTATTTTCTTTTTTTTTTCTTATTATTTTTTCTATCACTTCTATTTTCACTAATCAAAAACACCAAAAACATTTTACATTTTTTACATGTCTTATTTTACTTCTTTTAACATAAAAAGATCAAAATATTTTCTTAAATAAAAGTTATTTCTTTACTTAAACAAAACAAGCTCACTTTACATTTCTTGAACATTATTATCCATTCAATATGGTTGTAATAGTAATTTAGGATCTTAATTTTACTTGCAATCCCATTTATACTCTGTATACCCCACCCCCTAATGATTGTAATAGCGTAGGATATTTATTTTCCGCAATTTACTGCTTTTATATACAAATGCTAGTAATTAGGGTTTGTATGGAAAGACTAAAACCAATGCTTAGAAAATCCTAATTCAAGACAAAATCAAGCATGTAAATCAAAACACTTGCACACTTACACCCCTAGGGTAAATCCACTTTTTTGCCTTACAGAAATGGCCATATTATGTATGTGAGGTATCTTAGAAAAAACAAGCAAAAATACAAGATCATAGTCCTTTAATGACGCTATCTATGTTGCCTTTGAAATGATCTTAGTCCCTAAAAAATAATGCTAAGATACCTTGTAACATTGCTAATCATGGTTATACGATGACCCACGCCCGTCCGGTTTACATCCAAAGATAGGTTTGCTTACCAAATCAATGGTAAGACAACAATGTCAAAGGAAAAAAAATGAAAAAGAAAGACATTTGAGTAGGTAGATTGCTCCTAATTACTTTCTCCATTTCAAAACAAAACATCTCTGCTCAATTTCAAAACAAACACCTACACTTTTCAAAACATCTTACAAACTTGAAAACATTTTCAAAAGATCAACATCTTTGTATACATTCTTACGAACGAGAATCATTACAAAGATTACCTAAAACAAAGGCCTCTTTACAAAATACTTTCAAAAACCACAAAAAGCATAATTTCAAACAAAAAGCAAGTGATCTAGCGAGTAACTAAGAGCCATGGAAAATCATGGATGAAAAGTGTGTTAATATCTTCCCTTTTTATAATCTACCCTCCGAACTCAAGAAAAAATCTCTAAAGGTCTTTCATGTGCTTTTTCACCTTTCCTTTTGGATAAAAGAAAAGTTGATGGCGACTCTTGCTAAACCGCAACATTAGCGAATACAAATGCAAACCCTCAAGTCAGTTCTCCCACCGTATCACAGAACTGGCGACTCTGCTGGGGAGTTAATTCTAAAATTGGGGTTACCTTAGGGTTAGATCACATTTACTTGCTTTCAATTGTTTGACTTGTTTTCTTTACATTATGGTTCTTTATTTGGGTTTGAATCCTCTACCCAGATTTGGGATACATAATAGGTAAGTAGCAATACATTGTGGAAACTGTGCAGGGTATACCGACATGGTCTAAGCAATAGCTACGTTAGTGTGACATATTTGTGGGTACTAGTAGCCTTTAAGTTAATCAAAGAGAATACGGGGCCGCTGAGTGATGTCATGAAGCACTAATGAACTTCTAGAACCTTTACTTGAACAACTTGGCCATTTAGGATGTAGTGAGATGACCGACTTTGGTGCAGTCCGAAGTTGGTAGATACTCGATACTACACTCATTGAGGTTTGGTTTCTTGGGATATTTAGGTCGCCATTAAAGAGGTTTGTGCTGAAACAATGACCAAGGAAACAAACCAATGATATTGAGCTCCTTAGAACCCGGTTACTATTACTAAGACAGGTTTGAGCCAACTAAACTTCAAGAGGGTACTTACCTATAAAACTCCATGCAAGCCTAAACCTAAGGACTTGTTTTCTTTGTTTGTATATACATACTTGTACATAACATCATAAATTTCATAACATCATACACATTCACTAACCATTTCAAGGATTTTGGATTTATCTTTGTTCTTGTTTTGGAGGACATGGATTCTATTCGCAGGAAAACTATTCAAGTCAACCTTGTAAGGATTCCTCCTCAACTCAATGATTTAGCATCAAGGATTCTTGAGAACTCCCCATTCACCGAGAGACATGGTGGCCTACTCAACTTGGTCACATCCAACACAGATGAGGGCATGATGAAGGTGTTATTTCAGTTCTTTGATCCTTTACACCATTGCTTCACATTTCCCGACTATCAACTTGTGCCTACTTTGGAATAATTCTCCCGACTCTTGAGGATTCCCATTCTCAATCAACTACCTTTCAACGTTACGGAAAGAGACCCAAATCTAGAAGATATTGCTCAAGCTCTACACTTGCACTCATCTGATGTCACAACTCATTGGGAGACAAGGAGTGGTGTCAAAGGTTTCCTAGAAAAGTTCTTGTCCGAGAAAGCCCAAAAATGTTGGAATTCCTTGGATTTGCAAGCCTTTGAGGAAATTGTGGCTCTCCTCATCTATGGGATGGTTTTGTTTCCAAATCCTGACCAACTCATAGATGTGAACACCGTCAAAATCTTCATATCCCGCAACCCGGTGCCTACATTGCTAGGGGATATCCTACACTCTTTTCACACTCGCACAATAAGGAAAAGAGGCGTCCTTATGTGTTGCACTCCTCTCTTGGAAAGATGTTTTATTTCGCATCTTCCCCAATCTGTATTAAAGAATGAGCAAGGCTCAAGGTGGTCACAAAGGTTGATGACACTCAAACATTCAGACATTCATTGGTGCTCCCGATCCATAGAGAATGTTACTATTGTCGACCGTTGTGGAGAATTTCCTAATGTCCCTTTACTTGGCATTAGAGGAGGTATCACCTATAACCCCTGCATAGCCTTAAGACAATTTAGTTATGCCCGAAGGGATGGCCCGCACGAGATGCTGATTCAAGGTTTGGTATTTGACTATGACAACAACGACCAAGGTCTTCGATAGAGATTTATCCGAGCTTGGAGGATGTTAAACAAGGTAGATAGCAAGATTTTGGGGCATAAAAATTCCATCCCTCTTGAGCCTTACCTCAAATGGGTACGAACTCGTACTCAGAGTCTTATGATGCCTTACCCCTCCATTTTCCCGATAATCATTGAGCCTATCATGGAAGGAGATGTTCCATACATTATCCTACATCCTGACATGCCTACCTCTCTTGAAGACCTACAAAGGGATTGGATACAACTCAAGGGAGAGCGATATACCTTCGAAGTACAATTAGGTTTTGGAACTCACTAGGCTACTTCATGAGGAGCAGACTCTAAATTCCTACATCACACCAAAGAGGATATGGACTACCTTCTTAACTTAGAGTTTTTGTATTATTTTTCCCAAGAAGGCATTGATGTACTCCAAAGCTCTAATTTATTAATATAACATGTGTTTCCTTTTTGTCTAAAACAAATTTGAATCTTAAAATCCTTGAAATCGTTGCATAAGCATTTACCATTCATCATAACATAAGCAGGTTTCTTGCAACAAGTCTCCTCATCTCTCTACTGTTTATTTCAGCAAGATGGATCTCGAGCAAACAGTGAAGGACCTCCAAGCTCAGAATGCACAATTTCAACAGTTGTTCTTGACCCTATCTAAAGGATAAGAAGAGTTAAAGACTTTGCTGGTTGAGGAAAAGAAAAAGAAGACAAAGAAGGTAATCGGAGTTCTAAACATGGGAAGAAGGTTTCATGGGCAGACAAGAAGGAGCCTAGACTTCGCGATGACATCCGGTGAAAAAGACAATCAAGATGGAAAAGGCAAGGAAACAGTTGTCCCTTCAGAATCAGAGGAGGAAGAAGAAGACTATTCTGAAGAACAATACCCTTCAGCCGATGACAAGTATAAGCATCTAGAAGAGCGGTTGAGCGCGATGGAAATCCAAAAAGTGATTGGCTTGGACTTTGAGGAATTGGGTTTATTGTCGGGGATTTTCATCCCTCCAAAATTCAAAGCACCTATGTTCGCCAAATATGACAGAATTTCATGCCCTAAAATGCATCTCCGGTCCTATGTGAGAAAAATCCAGCCCCATACCGCTGACAAAGACTTATGGGTACACTTCTTCCAAGACAGCCTGTCTGGAACTCAACTTGATTGGTTTTACTAGTTAGAAAGAGACAATGTTCATAACTGGGAAGATCTTGCTGCAACCTTTTACAAACAATACCAATACAATGCTGATCTTGCGCCTACCCGTACTCAACTCCAGAGTATGGCCATGGTTTCCAATGAAGGTTTCAAGGACTATGCACAAAAATGGAGAGACTTGGCTGGAAGAGTTCAACCTCCCCTATCTGAAAGAGAATTAGTAGACATGTTTTTGGGCACCTTGTCTGGTCCCTTCTTCAATCACCTAATTGGGAGTTCATCGACAGGTTTTACTGAATTGATATTGACCGGAGAGAGGGTAGAAGCTGGGATAAAGAGTGGAAAGATTCAAAAAGATACATCCTCCGCTGCTGTAAAGAAGCCATTTATCAGAAATAAAGAAGTGGTTGCTATTTATCCTTAGAGAAATCGAGATAGGGCCGAACACCGTCCAATGGTGCGGTCTGTTATGATTCCTAAACCTGCGCCTGATCAGCAAAGAAATAACCAGCCAAGGATGGAAAGACCAGTTAGGCAATTCACCAGAATTAACATGACCTTATCTCAGGTATTGCCACATCTGTTAAGATCCAACCTAGTGACCTTGAAAGAAGATCCAAAGAACACTAATACAACATCTCCTCACTATCATCCTAATGCCCGTTGTGCATACCACTCTAAGAGCCCCGACCATGACACTAATAATTGTTGGGCTCTAAAGAACAAAATGAAAGACCTCATTAAAGCCAAAGAGATTGAATTTGATATGCCTGAAAAGCCAAATGTCATTTCTTCCCCTATGCCCAAACATGGCCATAATACCAATGTCATTGAAGAAGATATGTTCGTTACTTCAGTTGATGAACTTATGACCCCACTCCTGACTATTAAAGTGAACCTGTTGAATGCCGGTGTTTTCCCGGGATGTGATGAGGTCTGTCATTTCTGTTTATCCTCACCAACCAGCTATCCTTTGTTGAAAGCAGGTGTTCAGTTCCTAATAGATAACAGAAATTTTGTTCGAAAAAGCTTCTGTTCCACCTGTTCCTTTTAATGATGTTTCTATCATTACCATTTCCGCCAATTCTTCCAGGGTCTCCACCAAAAGACCCGTTAGAATTACATCAATTCCAAAAGCAGCTCCTTTGATAATTACAATGCCTGGACCAATCCCGTATTCGTCAGACAAAACCATACCATGGAATTATGGATGGGATGTCTACTATCACGGTGTCAAGCAAGATTGGCCAGCTGCCGAAGATTCAAGTTCCAAGAAAGTTAATTCCGATATCAGTAATATTGCGGGGACTAGCAAGATTACCCGAAGCGGAAGGATATTCTCTCCAGAAATTGCTCCCCCAAAAGCAGTTTCTGGACCCATAATCATTCTTGTTGTTACTCCTCCAAAGGCTATTCCCAGTCCTACAATCATCTCCACCAATATTCCAACCGACAAAGCTGTTACAATCCCTGCTATCACTCATACTGACATTCCTACTACCGAGTTAACCGAGACTCGAGGTAAAAGTATTCTGATTGAGCCTGCCCAGACGAAGGCACAATCATTGGCTATCCCTGAAACCTCCCGGAAGGAGACGGAGGAAATTCTAAAGATCATAAAAAGAAGCGACTACGATGTAGTTGAACAATTGGGGAAAACTCCATCTAAAATTTCCATGCTGGCTTTACTACTATGTTCCGAGGCGCATGCAAAAGCCTTGGTAAAATTCCTGAAAACTGCCCATGTACCCCAAGAGACATTTGTCGATCAGTTCCAAGACTACGTAGCTAGCTTGACTGCAGATAATGGTCTAAGTTTTTCAGATGTTGATTTAACACCAAGAAGAAGGAAGCATAATGAGGCATTGCATGTCTCAGTGGAATGTAGGGGCACAACCTTGACTCATATTTTGGTGGACACTGGATCGTCTCTGAATGTGTTGCCTAAAAAAGCTCTTGATAGGCTTGATTGTGAGGGATTGACATTGAAGCCAAGCAACATAATAGTAAGAGCTTTTGACGGCTCGAAAAGGATGGTGCATGGGGAAGTGGATATCCCCATAAAGGTTGGAACCCAAACATTCAATTCAACTTTTTATGTAATGGACATCCACCCTTCATACTCTTGCTTTCTAGGCCGACCATGGATCCACAATGCTGGCGCTGTTACTTCTACGTTGCACCAAATGATGAAATATCTGATTCAAGGGAAGATCATCACCATTCATGGAGAAGAAGAGTATATGATCAGCCATCTGAATTCCTTCAGATATGTGGAATTAGATGGTGAATTTATTGAAACTCCATTCCAACACTTTGAAGAAGTCCCGCAGGACGTGGCAGTAACAAAGGCTATATCTCAGGTTCCCAAGATCACAAGGCCTCCACTCAGGATGTCATCTTTGAAGGATGCCAATGACGTAATAGAAGAAGGTGGGAGCACTATTTGGGGACAACTCCCAGATATCCCATATAAATCTGATAAGTTTGGCCTAAGTTTCACTTCAAGTGCTCAGAAGGCTGTACGCCGCGCTCACGCTAGAGGACCGCCCTTGAAGATCAGCAAACGTGAAGTCAACGCGGTTGAGGATGATGAAGATGGTTGCAACCTGGAGGATTGGATCTTCCCAACTGTCAGTGGAGGGCTCAACAACTGGGATGCTAGAGATTTCGTCCCGATCACTTTTATCCCACAGTAATTTATCTTTACATTTTGTTGGATCTGTAATATTAAAACAATTCAAACTCTTAAAGCCCTGTGTCTTACCCGAGGCACAATGGTCCATTTGTAAGGGTTATTATCTCATTTCCATATGACATCAATGAATCATGGACGTTTTGCATACAAACTTTATGCTCATTGTTTTTCTTTTTACATTTTCATTTCTTTCAAAGATAATTATACTCTTACACACACTCACACTCACAATGCAGGTCTACATCCATTCGGGATCCCATGGATAACGGTTATGCTATGGATTTTTGTGACTCTGAAAATCTAATCTACCAAGCCAAAGAAAAAGGTGAGGAAGATTGTGAAGTACCAGGGGAACTTTCCAGATTACTACTGCAAGAAGAGAGAACCATTCAGCCTTACGAGGAACCCATGGACACAATCAACCTGGGTACCGAAGAAGACAAAAGAGAAGTCAAAGTGGGTGCCAATCTAGAGTTGAGTGTCAATGAGCGTCTGATTCAGTTGCTACACGAGTATGTTGAGGTTTTTGCCTGGTCGTATGAAGACATGCCAGGACTTGATGCAAATATTGTGGTACATCGTCTACCTACAAAAGAGGATTGTCCACCAGTAAAATAAAAGGTCCGTCAAATACGACCAGACATGTTAGAGAAGATTAAACTAGAAGTCATGAAACAATTCAATGTTGGATTCTTGGTCGTCACCTCCTATTCGCAATGGGTTACCAATGTTGTTCCCGTGCCCAAAAAGGACGACAAAGTACACATGTGCGTGGACTACAAAGATCTGAATAGGGAAAGCCCTAAGGATGATTTCCAACTTCCCTACATTGATATTCTAGTTGATAATACGGCACAGAACAAAGTGTTTTCCTTCATGGACGGTTTCTCAGGCTACAACCAAATCAAAATGGCGCCTGAAGACATGAAAAAAACAACTTTTGTCACACAGTGGGGCACTTTCTGCTACAAGGTTATGCCATTCAGACTGAAGAATGCGGGGGCAACCTATCAGTGTGCCATGGTAGCTCTATTTCATGACATGATACATCACGAAATAGAGGTCTATGTGGATGACATGATAGTTAGATCTCAAACAGAAAAAGAGCATCTTGATCATTTATAGAAACTGTTTGAGAGGCTAAAGAAGTACAAGCTGAGGTTGAACCCAAATAAATGCACGTTTGGAGTAAGGTCTGGTAAACTCCTAGGCTTTGTCGTCAGCAACAAGGGTATTGAAGTAGATCCTGCCAAGGTAAAAGCGATACAAGAGATGCCTGCTCCTCGTACTGAGAAGGAAGTCAGAGGGTTCTTGGGACGTTTGAACTACATTGCCAGATTCATTTCTCACCTAACAGCTACTTGTAAACCAATATTCAAATTATTGAAGAAAGATCAAGTAGTCAATTGGAATGAGGAGTGCCAAGCTGATTTTGACAAGATCAAAGAATACCTGCAAAAGCCTCATGTTTTGATGCCACCAGTCGAGGGAAGACCATTGATCATGTATTTGACCGTCTTGGAAAACTCAATGGTGTGTGTGTTGGGGAAGCATGACGAGTCTGGCCAAAAAGAGCACACTATTTATCATCTGAGCAAAAAGTTTACCGACTGTGAAACAAGATATTCACTGCTCGAGAAAACTTGTTGTGCTCTGGCATGTGATGCTCGCCGACTAAGACAGTATATGCTTACTCATACTACCCTATTGATATCTAAAATGGATCCAATAAAATACATCTTCGAGAAACCTGCTCTCTCTGGGAGAATAGCGAGATGGCAAATGATCCTGACAGAATATGACATACAGTATACTACCCAGAAAGCTATAAAGGGCAGTGTACTAGATGATCACCTTGCTCACCAAGCTGTGGAAGACTACCATTCCATGGGGTTCGAATTCCCAGATGAGGACATCATGATGGTAAACAACTGTAAAGAATTTAGGCCATATGACAGACCTGAACAAGGATCCCGATGGACCCTGTTCTTTGATGGGGCATCCAACGCACTTGGAAATGGTATCAGTGTTGTACTCATATCTCCGGAAGGATTTCATACTCCATTTACAGCAAGACTCTGCTTCAATTGTACGAATAACATGGCAGAATACGAAGCTTGCATTTTTGGTCTCAAAGTTTCCATAGATCTAGGGATCAAGTCCTTAAATGTATTCAGAGATTCAACTTTGGTCATTAGCCAGATCAAAGGAGAATGGGACACCAAACACCCAAACCTTATCCCTTACAAAGAACATGTTTTGACATTGCTACCACATTTTTATAAGATTACCTTCGAGCATTTCCCGCGAGAAGAAAATCAGCTAGCAGACGCACTAGCCACAATGTCATCTATGTTTAAACTTAATTGGGATAACGAGGCTCCCCAGATCACCATCGAACGAATGTATGAACCAGCATACTATCACGAGATTAATACTGAAGAAGTAGTGGACCAGCCTTGGTTTCACGAAGTCAAGAGGTATCTCGAGGCTCAAGAATATCCAGAAAGAGCTTCAGTAAACGACAAGAAGTTCTTAAGGAGATTCTCTGCTAATTTCTTCCTTAGTAATGGCATTCTTTACAAACGCAGCCATGATTCTGTGTTACTTCGGTGCGTAGACAAGGTTGAAGCTGAAAGGATCATGGTTGAGTTGCATGAAGGCACTTTTGGCACCCATTCTAGTGGGCATACAATGGCAACGAAAATCCTACGGGCAGGCTATTACTGGTCTACCATGGAAGCATATTGCTATCAACACTCTCGAACCTTCCATAAGTGTCAGATTTATGTTGGCAAGGTGCACATACCTCTGGTTCCTCTGAATGTCTTGACGACTCCTTGGCCCTTTGCTATGTGGGGGATTGATATGATTGGGGAAATCAAACCAACATCTTCCAATGGACACCGCTTCATCTTAGTGGCCATTACTATTTCACCAAGTGGGTGGAGGTAGCTTCTTTCGCTTCCGTGACCAAGAATTTTGTCGCCCGGTTCATGAAGCAGAATCTTATCTATCATTACGATATTCTGAAGAAGATCATTACAGACAATGGTACGAACCTGAACAATACTATGATCACCTCCTTGTGCGAACAATTCAAAATCTAGCATCACAATTCTTCCCCTTACTGGCCGAAGATTAATGGTGTTGTCGAAGTCGCGAATAAGAATATTAAAAAGATCATATAGAAAATGACAGTCACATACAAAGACTGGCATGAGACGCTACCATTCGCTCTCCACGGGTATCGTACCACAACTCGCACATCAACTGGGGCAACACCCTATTCTCTGGTTTATGGCATGGAGGATGTCTTGCCTATCGAGGTCCAGATCCCCTCTCTAAGAATTATGAAGGATGCGGGGATGAATGAAGAAGATTGGATCCAGACTCGACTTGATCAACTAAACTTGATTGATGAGAAAAGGCTTACTGTTGTCTGCCATGGTCAAATGTATCAAAAACGTATGATCAAGGCTTTCAATAAAAAGGTCAGACGCCAAGTGTATCAAGTTGGGGATCTGGTGATCAAGCGCATCATACTGCTGCAAGGTGATCCCAGGGGAAAATGGACTCCTACCTATGAAGGACCATTTGTAATCAAAAACATCTTCTCTGGTGGAGCAATGATCTTGACGACCTGCCGCACCCTACGAATGCAGACATAGTCAAAAGATACTACACATAAGAGACCCGCTAGGTTGACACGCCTAGGAAAAACAAGGGCATCCCGGCGAACCAAAAAGGTTCGAGCAAAAATTAGGGATAAAACCAAAAAAAAATCTGTACACCCGACAAATTGAAAACCCGAAAGGGCGACTTGGGCAAAAAAGGGTCTCCCAGTGGACTGAAAACCCGAAAGAGAAGTCCAAGCAAAAGTTAGGGAATTAAAGCGTATGACTATGTCCTGTTGGATCACCGTACAGACAACCTTTGACTTCAACTGACAAATTCAGCGGTTCTGATCAATTCAATCAGCTTCAAACAAGGCAACAAAAAGATAAGATGCTCAGAGATACAAAGGCTATAGCAGAATGGGAACCCCATGGGATTATTACACATAGCTATATTTTCTTTGTATCAAAATTTTCGTTTTTTACGACGAAATTCTCTTACTAGAATGTTTGTCTCATTGTACAAAAATACTTACTGAAAGTCAATACAAAGACATCTCCTTGAAAGTGCAAAAACTATCTATTTTTTGTTACGCTTGTGTTTTGTTTACAAAAACGTCCAATGATTCATTGTTGAACATATGCATTTGAACATAATTACTGTTTACAAATAAACAAAATAAAAGAAAATTACCGATGGCTTTAAGAGATAGGTAAATCTCTCTAAGTTATTTTCCATAAAAATCCCCCGCAGTGTACAATTTAATCCCCAGCAGAACAAGGCTTCCAGTTTATCAATCCCCTGTAGAAGTCGCCAAATTTCTCAGAATTCCCCAACCAGGTTTCTTCAAACAGTACACGACATTCCCTTTACAACAAAGTTTATTTCTCTAAGAGGAAATTCATCAGCACTTCAACTTCACGACATGAAGACTTACACTCCAAATCCTCAGTAGCAGTCAAGGGTCCATTTTACCAATCCAACAAGCAGTGCAGAAGATTAGCTCACATGCGCATACATCGCATCCATATATCATAAGCATCGATAACACGAATGCATGCATCACAATCTCATTATACCATGCATTCCATACAACACGACCTTGCATTTCAGCTAACATTTTTCCCTTTTCAGGATAAGGTTAACGACTACCATTAATAATCTTCAAAGTTTGCAGATACAATTCAGATACGCTCCAGACACGGATGTCATTCTGATACTCATTCATATTTCAACTTTTAATACAGTCCAGATACGCTCCAGACACAGATGCCATTCTGATAGTCATTCAGACTCAACTTTTGATACAGTTCAGATATGCTCCAGACACGAATGCCATTTTGATACTCATTCAGACTCAACTTATGATACAGTTCATATACGCTCCAGACACGGATGCCATTCTGATACTCATTCAGATTCAACTTTTGATACAGTTCAGATACGCTCCCGACGTGGATGACATTCTGATACTCATTCAAATTCAACTTTCAGATACAGTTCAGATATGCTCCAGACACGGATGCCATTCTGATACTCATTCAGTTTCAACTTACAGATACGATTTAGCAATCATTTCTGGATGGCATCTACAAGCCCATATCCAATAACTTTCCATCATCCTTCCAAATGGCATCTTTAAGCCCATTCCCTCAACCATTAACCATCACCAAGTGCAAATTTCTGGGCACTCTAGTGTTCAATCATCTTCCACCTTCAAGTCACGAATGAAGAACTCGTCAATCTAACTCTTCAGGTTTAAGAAGATTGAACAAGGGCAGCTGTTGTACCCCAAAATTTACCCTCTCCTTTTTCAAGACATTCCTCACAAATGATCTTTATTTCTCAAGGATTCTTAAGGAATTGATCAGATAAAATCATCTCCGAAGCACCGGGACTCCAAATTAGGGTTTCGACTAAGAATGACCAATCTTTAATTTTTGACCCAGTACATGACTTATTGGTTCGAAACATGATCTCAAGGGTTCAAGTACATCATTTTGACTTAATCGCATATTTCAATTCATCTCCCGAGATCAGTGGATTGATAGACGAAATTCGGTCAACTCGTGGAAAAAGTCAAATGTGCATTAAAAGGTCAAACTTTGACTTTTTGACCAAAATTGAGTCCCAAAAATCACATTTCATCAAGATATTCAAAATATGAAATTTGATCATAAAAAAAATCAAGAAGGTCAAAAATAAAACTTTGCAAGACTTGGAAAAATTTTCTAAGTATTTTCTATACATGATTAATTTCATTATCTCATGACATCTTTTTTCATTATAATTCAAAATAATTCAAGGTGTTACAAATAATTCAAGTTATTACAAGGTTGTAATTTTGCAAGATTACAAACCCTAAGCTTTGTCTTGTTTGAATTTTCCCGTTTGACTCAATGTTCAAACTTTGCCATTATGCTGTCCACAAAACCAAACTTGTGTCATGCTACAAACAATATTGTCAAAACTACTACTGAACAAAGCCCTATATACTGCCAAGTCCAAGTCTGTTGTACTGTCCACATAACAGCCAAAAACCATGTCAAAAATAGTCTGCTATACTACTATAAAACAGCCTTGCACCAAACTGCCACAACACTCCAAAACTGTTGCAAAAATAGCCTTGCTATGCTACTACCAACCCAGTCCAAGCCTGCATTACCTCAGTCCCATGTTTGCATAAAATTTGCATATGAGAGCTACATCAAAAAACTATGAAGACAGCATACTCAAACAGTTCAAATTGTTATTTGTTTCACTCCTAAAATCTCAACCAAACTCCCTCTATAAATAAACTGTTTTCACAACACACAAGAGGTTGACTTTTAGAGAGAAAAAAGGGAGAACAAAAAAAACAGAAGTCTTTGTAACCTTTGCTCGTTCAAAAAAACCAACTCTACTTTCATTCAAAATAGAACCTCAACCCATTATTCCATCTTGCAAACACTCCCATAAACCAACCAACCCAAACACCTTGTTACATAGAGATTGTTCAAGCAAAAGAACAGTTTCTGTAGTGTCATTATCATCATCTTTCAAACACAAACAAAAGAAAACAACACTGTGTAACTTGACTGAGTTGGAGAGTGGTCCAGTAACTTCCAATATAGAGCGAGGACTAGAACAACTTCCTGGAGATTCATTGGAGCCATCACATCATCTTGAAAAGTATTCACATTTAAAACACCAAGTGCAGTCTCAAGGTAAGTCTTCTTGACTTTGCATTTTTCATATATCACTAATGTTTCATTCTTGAAGACAAAATGTAGTAATCATTGCCCCTTTGAGCTAACCATTTGCTTGCTGTTTATTTTTATAAATCATATGTTGTAAACTGACCTGTACAGATAATAAAATAATGTTTAAGACAAAAAAAACTGCAGCATGAGTCGACACATACCCATATGGGTCGACTCATTCTAGTGATAAAATAGGGTATGAGTCAACACATGGTCTTATGCATCGACTCATACTGTTATCCAGGCCCCAAAACCGAAGGATGAAAGGTTCATGAGTCGATAAAAAATGTGCATGTGTCGACACAAATAGGAAATGAGTCGACACATCCCATTATGCATCGACTCATACTAAGTTGATTTGGTTTTACAGGGGCAAGGAAAGTTATGTGTCGATGCATAGCAGCACATGTCGACACATAATAGTTTAAAATACAAATTTTTCTTTATTTTACACAATTTTTACATTTCCTTCATTGTTATTCGATATGGTTGTAATATTTAAGTTTCTACTTCATCCCAGTTTGTAAATCGTACCCCACTCCCCTAATGATGTAATAGCTTAGGATTTTAATTTTCACAATTTACCGCTTTAATATAAATTATTAGTAATTAGGGTGTGTATGGCAAGATAAAATCAACCATTAGAAAACCCTAATCTCAAAGACAAAAATGCATGCAATCAAATACACTGTTGTATCCCAAAACTTACCTTATTTATTTTGACCTTTTTGGCTTACATTTCATTATTACATACACACATATCATTAATTATATGGTCATGGAATCAAGGTATATTTAGCAAGCATCGTCAGGTTACAAGTGACGTTTATTTCGCCAATGGATGTTCTTAGAGTACTTTTTGTGCTGAAGATTGGTTCGCTGTTTCGCAGTGATTCGGGGTTCAAAGATTCACAAGTTCAACCTAGTGAGTCATATTCCGGTGTTCTTTCACCAAGATATCCCTGATAACATATTCTCAAATTCAGGTTCTTAAAGAGATCCAATTATTTAAAGAAGGTCTCCGAATGTGCGAGTTTTCTCGAAGAAATATGGTGAAAAAGTGTGTTGAAAGTGTAGTTTTTACGCACTAAAAAATTCATAACTTGAAGCCTGTGGCTCGTTTTGAACCCATTCCGGTGGCCAAAATTCCGTCTTGACGTCATGTACATTTTCATCTCTCACGGCTGGAAGCCAATTTCAATCAGAAGGTCTTCAAAAATACAGATTTATCAAGTATTTTCATACAAAAAATTTGTGACAGAAGTTTATTTGCGTCATGTTCAGAAAATCATAACTTGGTCGATTTTCATCGTATTGAGCTGGTTCCAGCGCCAAAATTTCAAAAATTGAGTTGGCTACATTTTCAAAGAAGGTATCAAGTTTGAACGGTATCCAAAAGGCCTTCGTTTTTTTCCCAGAGTGCACGTGACTCGCCAGAAATCCTGAATGCTGAATATTATTTCATCTGGGTCGAAACTTCGAAAATTTATAACTCGGTCAATTTTTATTGGATCAGGCCCATCGTTTTACACAAGGTCACTGACTCATAGATCTACAAATTTTTTTCCAAAGTCGAGACCGGTTCTGCTCCGATCAATACCAATTTTTTATTGAAGAACGTGTCAGAGTTGACACTGGAGCCCAAAATAAGTTTGTCTAAGGCGAAACTTCAAAACTTCATAACTAATTCACCGTTTATCTGATTGAATCCATTTTCAGATAGGAGTTTGTTCTCAATGTCAGCTACATTTTAGTTTCACATTTCAACTTTCAAAAATTGCACTTAAATCCCTGCGGTTTAGCCTAGAACGTGACAAACTCAAGTGAATAAAAATCTGCACTATTGCTTGTGGTTATTGGAGGCCCAATTGCACATTCAAAGCCCATATATTTGCTCTAATTTTCATTATATAATCTCATTCTTTTCACACAAACAGGACCCAAAAAAAAAACATTTGCCACAACCTTGTTAAAATATCAAATTCTTTCAAGAACCCTAGAAATCTTGAAATCCTTGTTACAAACCCCCATCTCACTACAAATAAGCAATTCTTGTTACAAACCCTCATCTCACTACAAACAAGTCATCTCATTCTCCAGTAAGGGTAAGGCTGGTTTGATCTCCATGATCAAAAGGGTGTAGAAGCATTCATACATGCCATATCGGTTTTAACATTACAAAATTTCATATATTTATTTTCTTTGTATTTCATGGTATACTAATTTGTTTAATGTGTTCATGAGATTCAACACTACAGGTTTGGACCATCTAATGGTCTCATGCAAGTTTATTACAAAACGTTAAGGCCAAAACAGAACAATAACCAATGTATGGCTCATGGCAAGGCAGACATCCTGAGGAGGCTAAGGGCGTGAATTCAACACCCACCCCTATTGGTTTTGGTTTTCTCCCATTCTATTTATCCTTTTACCTATTTTCATTCTTTCTGTTTAAAACCTTTTTCATAAAACCTAACATTTTTCACAAACTTTTGATTTTTCATAGTAAACTTGAATAATTAATTTTAGGTTTTTTTAATTTAATTTTAGGTTTTAAATTAATTTTTGGTTCAACAGCCGCCCCTGACATTTACATTATTTTTATTTTCTAACCCTATTTTCCATTTATGCTTCTTCCCCTATCTATTTTTTGGCAAACTTAATTCTATTTTGTTAATCATTAAACATAAGCTTTTTTCAAAACTTTTTTTAACTAAAATTAATTAGGTTTTTAGGTATTTTTAATTAACCTTTTTCAAAATTAACCTTTTTTTAAATTCGAATTAATTAGTTTTTAGGTATTTTAATTAACTTTTTTCAAAATTAACATTTTTTATTAATTAAAATTAATTAGGTTTTTAGGTTTATTTAATTAATTATCATAAATCATTTTTTTCATAAAAAAATCACCAAAACATTTTCTTTTCTATTTTCATCTTATTTTTATTTTCCTAGATAAAGTGTATAGGGCGTGTTCAACTGTAATAGCGTAGCTTTATTTTTCCCGCATTTTTTTACCATTATCATGTAATTGCTTCCGGGATGTAATAGTTTTAGGATTTCTTTTTCGCACTCTTCACTATTATGTAACTGCCCCAAAGCTCTGTAATAGCCTAGGTTTATATTTCTGTCTTTACCTTCAGCTATTATATTTTATGCAATGCTTAGATTAATAGGATTATATGAAAAGATAAAAATGAACGACAGAAAACCCTAATTGCAAGAAAAATAATCAAACTGAATCATTTGCACACTCGCACCTCTAGGGTAACCTCACTTGTTGCCTTCAGAAAAACAATGGTCATGTCCCTCGAACGTAGGGATACCCTTATCAAAGACCCTCGGTTAAAGTCATCATAAAGATCATAGTCCCTCGATGTCCCTCGAGTTTCCTATGAGAAATGATCTTGTCCCTCGATGTTGCCTACAAATATATGATGACAGTCCTTTCGAACTGCTAAGGTATCCCTACATGTTGCCTTCATTCACCATAACGAAGACCTTAAGCTTGTCCCTCGAACATCCAAAGATAGGGCTCCCTGCTAACTAATGGTATGGATAACATTATCCAAAGGAGGAGTAAAAATACAAGAAAGACCTTGAGTGGGTAGTTACTGTTAATTGCTTGTTCATAATTTAAAACACTTTTTCACACCCCACACTTTCAAAAACATTTTAAAAATGCTTTATCAACACTCTTGAGGACTGATACAAGAGTTATTATAAAGCAAACTGCCTTGCTATTTGGCATTTCAAAATTTTTTCAAACACACACAAAGCATTTCAAAAGTGAGCAAGCAATTAAGAGCCCGTAGATAACTACGGATGAAAATGGTGCTAACACCTTCCCTTTTCATAATCTACCCCCCGTACTCAGAAAATTCTCAAAGGTCTTTCCCGTTCTTTTCACCCTTTCCTTAATTTGGATAAAATAAAAGTCGGTGGCGACTCTTGCTTACCGTAACATTTGCAAATCCAAAATGCAAAACCAGTATTAAACAGTCGGTTCTGCCACCGTATCACATAACTGGCGACTCTGCTGGGGAAACTTAAAATGTGGGGTTACCTTAGAGTTAGTTCATTATTTAATTGCTTTTATATGCTTTGTTTGCTTTACCTTTTGGGTTTGTTTGGGTTGTTTCTATATATCCTACACCCGAATCTGGGGCACCTTTTATGTAAGTAGCAATAAATCGTGGAAGTTGTGCGGGGTATACCGACACAGTTAAAGCGATAGCTATGTTGATGTGACACTTTGGTTGGTACCGATAGCCATTGAGTAGTCAAGGAGAATACAGGGCCGCTGCATGGTGTCGTGAACCATCAACTGACCTTAGAACCTTTAATTGAATAACTTGGCCATTAGGAAGTAGTTAGATATCCGTCTTTGGTGTAGTCCTAAGTCAGTTGATACTCGATACTACACTCATTGAGATTTGACTCCCGAGTTTTGTTTGGTGGCAAGTCAGATGTCGATCAGAATGAAACTTATGGAAAAAATCAGTGATATTGAGATTCCTTAGAACCCAGTTACTATCACTAGGACAGGTTGAGCCAACTAAAATTCAAGAGGGTACTTACCTATGGAATCCATGAAATCCTGAACCTAAGGCTACTTGTGTGATTTTCTTGCTTTCATTATATAACAATGTGAATTCCTCGCAGGATTTGTTTATATCCATTAACCTGGATTTCTTGCAGGATTTACTTGCTTACGTCATCATACCCTTTTTCTTGATACATAACATCATGCATCATGATATCATACAATAACACTTATCTAATTGTTTCAAGGATCTTAAGGGTTTGTGATACAGGTCATGACGAACCAGACGTCTAGCAAGGGGCAAGGGGATTTATTTTCCTCTAGCCAATACCGTCAAAACAAGGTAACTTGAGCCAGGGGCTATGATCCACTTGATATGGTGAGCTTGATTCTCTTAGAAGGACATTCAACAATACAAAGTTCTTCAATCAAAGCTACAATTTACTCCTAACATTTTGTTGTTTACCCCGCGAGATCCTTGAAAACATTACATCCATACATCAGGCATGTCATTGCATAACAGGTATTCTCCAAACAGGCTTCTTATCCCTTCACTGTTCATTTCAGCAAGAAGAAATGGCTCTTGAATAAACAGTAAAGGACCTTCAAACTCAAAACGCTCAGTTCCAACAAATGTTCCTGGCTCTGGATAAGGGGCAGGAAGAACTGAAAGCTCTCGTCATCAAAGAGAAGAAGAAGAAGGCAAAGAAGTTGGCTGGCATCTTGAATATGGGAATAAGACTTAGAGGTCCGGCCAAGCAAGCTCTAGATTTCACAACCACGTCGAAAGAAGGGGACAATCAAGATGAGAAGCCCAAGGAAGGAGACAACAACCCTGGGTCTGAAGAAGATGAAGCCGGCTATACTGAAGAGCAGTATCCTCCTACTGTTGACAAATACAAGCAGTTGGAGGATCGCCTTAATGCAATGGAAATTCAGAGGGAACCCGGTCTGGATTTTGAAGAATTAGGGTTGGTTCCAGGGGTGGTCATCCCACCTAAGTTCAAGATCCCTATCTTTGTAAAATATGACGGTGTTTCCTGTCCCAAGCTTCATTTGAGGTCTTACGTCATGAAGATCCAACCTCACACTACTGACCGAAAGTTATGGATCCATTTCTTCCAAGAAAGTCTAGCCGACACTCAACTAGATTGGTTCTATCAGTTGGAAGGAACCAACATCCATACCTGGGAAGACTTGGCCGCTGCTTCCTACAAGCAGTACCAATACAATGCTGACCTCGCTCCAACTCGTATACAACTTCAAAGCATGTCTATGGGTTCTAGCGAAGGCTTCAAGGAATATGCCTAGAAGTGGAGGGATCTAGCTAGAAGGGTACAACCTCCTCTGAATGATCGAGAAATGCTAGACATGTTCATGGGCACTCTGACATGCCCGTTCTTTAATATGCTAATTGGGAGTTCCTCATCTGGTTTCACAGAGATGGTTATGACTGGAGAAAGGATCAAAAGTGGTATCAAGAGTGGGAAGATCCTGATGGCTGCATCTTCTAATGCTGAGAAGAAGCCATTTGCTGGTAAGACATAAGCCAATGATGTGTATGGCCAGAAGGGTCGTAATAAGACAGACTACCACCAATCTGTAAGGGCAGTGCTGGTCTCTAATTCGGCACACATGCAATGACCACAACAACGGGGTAATCAGCAAAGGCAAGACGAGCCTAAGACATAGTTTACCAAGATTAACATGTCGTTGTCTCAAGCATTACAACATATGTTGAGAATGAATCTGATTACGTTGATAGTACCTCATACAAACCCCAAGACTTCTTCTCCTAACTACAATCCTGATGTAAGGTGTGCCTATCATTCTGGCAGTCCTGGGCACGATACTAACGATTGTTGGAAACTGAAATACAAGATTCAAAATTTGATTGACGCTAAGGAGATTGAGTTCGACCCTCCTGAGACTCCCGACGTGATCACTGCTCCCATGCCAAATCAAGGCCAGAATTGAGAGTATTTTTGTTCATTAGAATTTTCAATTTGTAATTTTCTTTTGATTGTTCGAACATTTATTCATATCAAACTTTGTTATTTCATTAATACATTGCGCATGTTTGTCGTGAATTGTTTCATTCGTTTTCACTATGCTTAAACTGATTTCTTACTTCCTTTTTGTGATATTCAACTCTCGATCAAAAATTCTAAGCCTTTAGAGGGATAATGATGATAATGATACCACAATCTCTTCAGTATGCTTTTGAATAAACCCTTCTAACGATGTACATGCGTTATTTCAAATCCTAAATAGTGGAGTTATAAGGAAGATAATCCCTAGTCAACCCCTTTGAGCCAAAGAAGTAGGAGTTTTTCTTTTCACACAAATTAAAACCCTTAATTATAATCTGGGGCAGGGTAGCTTTCTCAATTAATTCATAGGTGAATTCAGTCGCAAGCTCATCCTTCATACAAGATAAATAGTGTAGAAAATACCTTCCAAAAGATGGTGATGGTTCCGCATAATCATGAAAGCAGACAATCATTATTTTTCAAAAGAAAAGCCCGCTAAGTCAAAACATATGAAGGAGACTTAAGAAAAAAACTGGGGCATCCCGCTGACTGTAATCACAAAAGAAATAGTTCAGACAAAAGCAGGGATCATAAAAATAAAGAAGGGTCGCTACAAATCCTCAACAAAAAGAAAATTTTATAAAAATAATTTCCTTCTCAAACAAACATTCAATTTCTGAACCATCACCAAGTATCAGAGCAAAGATTCCAGACTCAATTGGGATCTAAACACACAATTAACTAAGCATAAGACTGAAGAACGTCACGAAGAGCGGGTTGGGTACAAATAAAATTTGAGCCTTTATCCTTTGTTTCTTGAACCGTAAACCAGGTCACGTTATAACCCTTAAAAGTCCTAGCTGAAGCATGGGTTAGTTCGAGATCATACTGTTACAAGGGTATCTTGACTCATGTAAGGTTTGCTATAAATTATGAGTTGATATCACATTCTTGCCAATTTTATTTTACTACAAAAAACGCATTTTAAAAAAATTTCAAGACAGACATAAGCTTTGCATTATTTAAATAACATTGTTTGCATATGGTTAATTGTTCAAATGGTAGAGAAATTTACACAACGAATATTCAGTGAACGAAGACCCTCTCAATGGACAGACTCACCTCAGACAGAAAAAACATTCCCAATAACAAGCCTTTCATAATCAAGGGGCATGACATGGTGTCTAATTAATATGGGGCAATCAAGCCAATATGTAAAGAATCTCTCCAAGAATGTTGAATAGCCAAAGGAAGATCTCCATCTGAATCACTCGGGGTTTGTTACATTGATCGGGGATTCCAGCAGAAAATCACTCTGAAATTTGAATCTTTGGTACCACCAAATTGCTTGTCTGTGCCAGTAGTATCAGACGATGTTAATATCATGTCTTCAAATCCTTCCATGATAGTTCTTAGAAAAGATACCTAGAAAATTCAAGACTATCAGAAACTTGATCAAACATCAGGTGCACCAGATTTATCCTGAAGCAGCCCCATACAGGCTCCCACGTATGAAAGGGCACATGCGATCACATAAACATTTTCTGGCATTTCTACAACGCTTGTTGTCAGACGGTGACAACTCTCTACATCCTATGAGCGCGACCATAGTCAGAAAATACTACACATGAAAAAGACCCGCTAGGTTGACAGGCCTAGGCAAAATTAAGGGCATCCCGGTGAACCAAAAGAGTTCAGGAAAAAATTAGGGATATATATAAAAAAAATTATACACCTGGCAAGTCGAAAACCTGAAAAGGCATCTTGAGTAAAAAGGGTATCCCGGTGGACTAAAAACCCGAAAGGACGGTCCAGGAAAAAGTTAGGGATTAAAAACGTAGGACTATGTCCCGTCATCTTGTCATTTGTTTATCAGTAGAAGACTTATCATCCTGATCAGCATTTACCAAGCACCCCAGGAGTTGAGATGACACTCAAACCATCCACCAAGTCTCTGCAGGTACTTTCTTCAACAGGTACAGAGGCAGGGGCATCTTACTAAAAATTCGCCGCCATATCCTCAACTTACAACCTAGTGATGTCAGGTGTTCTTGTATCCCCGACAAAACAGGAATTTCCAACTACTGCTCCGACATCAAGTTTTCTCCAGTAAATTCGTCAAACTTCTCAGGATTCCCTAATAGGATTTCACAAAATCCTCAGGCAGTGCACAGAGCTTTCCTTCCCCAACAAAGTTTATTTCTCTAACAACAGAAGATCATCTCCCAATAGTTCAGCTTCAACAAAATCTGAAGACCTACATTCTTTATCGCCAACTGCAATTAGGGATTTATTTTTCCTAATTCAACAATGCTATAATAGAAAAAATTATACATTCACATATTGCATTCATACATCATTCTACAAATGTCATAGCATCTGCAGTACAAATGCATACATCCCAATCTCATTTATTTTGAGAACACCACTACACAATGCATTTCATACATTATGACATTGCATGCAGCTAATGCTTTACCTTTTCAAGAAAGATCAGTCAACAAATATTTATCATCAATAATTTTCAACAGGTCCAGGATTAGCTCCTAAAACAAAACATAGTAATCATCTGTGCGACCAAAGACAACTTTACACGGGCTCATCATGAAGCAATCTTACACGGGTTTCTTCTGACTTCCAAATACAGCTTTACACGGGCTCATCATGAAGCAATCTTACACGGGTTTCTTCTGACTTCCAAATACAGCTTTACACGGGCTCATCATGAAGCAATCTTACACGAGTTTCTTCTGACTTCCAAATACAGTTTTACACGGACTCATCCTAAGGCAACCCTACCCAGGTTCCTTCTCTTGAATTTCCAGATGCAGTTTTACACTGACTCATCCTGAGGCAACCCTACCCAGGTTCCTTCTCTTGAATTTCTAGATGCAGTTTTACACGGACTCATCCTGAGGCAACCCTACCCAGGTTCCTTCTCACAATTTCTAGATGCAGTTTTACACGGACTCATCCTGAGGCAACCCTACCCAAGTTCCTTCTTACAATTTCTAGATGCAGTTTTACCCGGACTCATCTTGAAGCTGCCCTACCCAGGCTCCCTCTCATATATATATATATATATATATATATATATATATATATATATATATATATATATATATATATATATATATATATATATATATATATATATATATATATATATATATATATATATATATATATATATATATATATATATATATCCTAAAACAGCCCTACCCAGGCTCCTTCTAATACATTTTCAGGTAACGGTTAATTCTATTATCCCCAGCAAGTTACTGCGAAACCTGGATTTCAACCAGAAAGTAGCAAACTCTTATCTCTCCAGTACAGAGATAACTCCTCAGTAGAGCCATGGACAACTAAAGCTTCTAGACTCTATTCCCCACAAAGTTCTCCTTAAGCAAGAGAACAATAAAAATCAACATTCTCCAACAGAGACCTCCTCAGACAACAGGAACAAGAATCCCCACAAAGAGACCTCTTATGAAGTGAACATCTACTTTGGATGGCATCTTTAAGCCCATCTCTGACAACTCTCAGTCATCTTCTCCAGATGGAATTTGTAAGCTCATTCCTGACATCATCAACCAACGACGTTACTTCATGCAAGTTCAAATTTCTGGGCACTCTAGTGTTCAATCATCTTCCACCTTCAAATCACGAAAGGCATACAAGCCAATCTAAATCTTCAGGAGGTTTAAGAAGACTGAACAGGGGCAGCTATTGTACCCCAAAATTTACCCTCTTTATTTCGATCTTTTTGGCTTACATTTCATTATTACATACACGCATATCATTGATTCTATGGTTATGGGATCAAGGTATATTTAGAAAGCTTCGGCAGGTTACAAGTGACATTTATTTCGCCAATGGATGTTCTCAGAGTATTTTTCGTGCTGAAGATCGGTTCGCCATTTCGCAGTAATTCAGGGTTCAAAAATTCACAAGTCCAACCCGGCGCATCATATTCAGGTGTTCTTTCACCAATATATTCCTAATAACATATTCTTAAATTCAGGTTCCGCTCGAGAGCCAATTATTTAAAGAAGGTCTCTGAATGTGCGAGTTTTCTCGAAGAAATATGGTGAAAAAGTATGCTGAAAGTGTAGTTTTTACGCACTAAAAAATTCATAACTGGAAGCCCGTGGCTCATTTTGAACCCGTTCTGGTGGCCAAAATTTCGTCTTGACGTCATCTACATTTTCATATCTCACGGCTGGAAGCCAATTTCAATAAGAAGGCCTTCAAAAATGCGGAATTATCAAGTATTTTCGTACAAAAAATTTGTGACAGAAGTTTATTTGCATCATGTTCAGAAAATCGTAACTTGGTCGATTTTTATCGCGTTGAGCTGGTTCCGGCGCCAAAATTTCACAAATTAAGTTGGCTACGTTTTCACAGGAGGTATTGAGTTCGAAAGGTATCCAAAAGGCATTCATTTTTTTCCCAGAGTGCGCGTGACGCACCAAAAATCCTAAATGCTGAATATTATTTCATCTGGGTCGAAACTTCGAAAATTCATAACTCGGTCAATTTTTATCGGATTTGGCCCATATTTTTACACAAGGTTACTGAATTAGAGATCTACAAATTTTCTTCCAAAGTCGAGACCGGGTTCTTCTCCTATCAATACCAGTTTTTATTGAAGAACGTGTCAAAGTTGACACTAGAGCCCAAAATAAGTTTGTCTAAGGCGAAACTTTAAAATTCATAACTAATTCACCGTTTATCCGATTGAGCCCATTTCAGACAGGAGTTTGTTCTCGATTTCGGTTACATTTCATTTTCACATTTCAACTTCAAAATTTACACTTAAGTCCCTGCGATTTAGCCTGGAATGTGACAGACTCAAGTGAATAAAAATTTGCACTATTACTTGTGGTTATTGGAGGCCCAATTGCATATCCAAAGCCCATATCTTTCCTCTAATTTCCATTATATAATCTCATTCTTTTCACACAAACAGGACACGAAAAAAACCTTTGCCACAACCTTGTCAAAATATCAAATTCTTTCAAGAACCCCAGAAATCTTGAAATCCCTGTTACAAACCCTCATCTCACTACAAACAAGCCATCCTTGTTACAAACTGTGATACGGTGGGAGAACTGACTTGAGGGTTTTGCGCTTTATCGCAAATGTCGCGGTTAGCAAGAGTCTCCACCGACTTTTCTTTTATCCAAAAGGAAAGGTAAAAAAGCACAGGAAAGACCTTTGAGATGTTTTCTTGAGTTAGAGGGGTAGATTATGAAAAGGGAAGGTGCTAGCACCCTTTTCATCCATAGTTTTCCATGGGCTCTTAGTTACTTGTTTAAATCACTTGCTTTTTTTTGTTTGAAATGGTGTTTGGTGTGATTTTGAAAGTATTTTGTAAAAGAGGCCATTTGTTTAGGCAATCTTTGTAATGATTCTCGTTCGTAAGAATGTATACAAAGATGTTTGTCTTTTGAAATTTTTTTCAATGTTTTTGTAAGATGTTTTGAAATATGTGTGTGTTTGTTTTTGAAAATAGCAAGGATATTGTTTAAAATGGAGCAAGTAACTAGAAGCTATCTACCTAGTCAAATGTCTTTATTGTGCATTTTCTATTCCTTTGACATTGTTGACTTACCATTGATTTGGTAAGCAACCCTATCTTTGGATGTAAACGGGACCGGCGTGGGTCATTGTATAACCATGATAGCAATGTTGCCAAGTATCTTAGCATTTTTGAGGGACCAAGATCATTTTGTTTAGGCAACTTTGGACCAGCGTCATCGAGGGGCTATGATCTTATATTTGTTTTGTTTTGCCAAGATACTTCGCATGCGTAACATGGCCATTTTATTTTATGTAACCAAGTGGAGAAACCCTAAGGATGCTTGTGTGCAAGTGCGTTATTTGCATGCGTTTTGTCTTTGATTAGGATTGTCTATTTTGTTGTTTTTATCTTGCCATACATTTCCTATCTTACAAGCAAGTATACAAAAATAATAAAATGCAAAAAGAAAAAAAAAACCTACATTATTACAACCATATTGAATAGCAGGAAATTATAAAAGGCAAAAATAAAATAAAAGGCCAGAAAAAAAGAGGTCTTTCGACTCAGGCAGGAACACCCTTCGATTATGCGTATTTTAGCTTCTTTTGATTTTCCTTCCTGTCTCCTTCGACTGGGGGTTGGAGTCAGTGGAGTCATGTCCTTCGATTTTCCTTTGTCTCCTTCGAATAAGGGTTGGAGTCAGTAAGGTTTTGGTTTTTTCACAGGCTCCTTGCTGACTCATTGTAAGAAAATTAGGCCCTCAGATTCTGACTCGAAAGGCTCGTGCAGCTAGCCAATCGAAGGATATAACAAACCTGTCTTAAGTTCTTAAAAATGCAACATCCAAACATAACTACAGTCCAGGGGTTAGCACAAAAACAAAACAATGGGTCTCAAAGTCCAAAGTAGAACTAATTAAGGTTGATTTTTCAGCATATGGGCAGTCAGAATCGAATATTGAAACATGGTCCAGAAATATCTACATTTTCTTTATTGGCATGTGCACATGATGTTTAAATGAACGAGTTCCAAGTTTAGAGAGAATTTACCTCTTGAAGCGCTTAGTCGAAAGAGTTGCATGTGACTTTTTTTTTATGGTGGAGGGAGCTTCGCTGGGGTCTATCTGAAGCTAGTTCTGTTACTGTTTGGTTTGGGCAGTCACTGAATCTAAAGAGAGTATATGATGGTGATGCGTGAATCGAAGGTTGCTTCAGTCTAGGGGAAATAAATCGAAAGGTACACCACTGAGGCTTTTTATGAAAGATCTTAGAGTTTTGAAGGTTTGATAATGTTGGAGAGTTTGAGAATTTGGGAGAGTTTTAGTGCTTGAGGATTTTTTATGATTTTTCTCTCTAGCAAAAATCTCGACCCTTTCTTTGTCAATGGTTCCTCTATTTATAGAGAAAAGGTTTGGAAGTTTAAACAAAAATTTGGCTTGGCTGAAACGTGAATATTAAGCTATGTCAGATTTTCAAAGATCCCAAGGTGAAGTAATGAAGTTGTTGGTTAAAAGGGGCTGACTTCCCAGACTTATGGTGAAGTACAAACATGATTTTAGCAAAGCATGGGCTTGGGACAGGATTTGTACTTAGCAAGTTCACTTTCGTGCAAAAAATTTCTGGACAAAGGCTTAATCACCTGGACAATAACTTAATCCAAAATGTAAGCAATTAATTATGGAGTGAAATACAAGAATTAAGGCTTGTAAAGTAAGATCACATAGCAGGGTCTACAGATTTGATCATTTGTCCTTTCAAAATCCTATTTTCCACTTGTGTCGAATAGTTTTAGAAATGTACTAAAGAAAAACTGCGTCGAAGGATTTAGAGTTGGGTTTGAAAGATGGTGATTCGAAGGGAACCAAAACTCCAATCGAAGCCTTTGTGTGAAGGTGGCTTATTTCCAATCGAAAGCTTGCATGCCAAGGGTTACATGTGATCAAATGAAAGAGTGTATGTAGGAGGACAAAAATGTTCATATTCGAAAGAGACAAATAGGGAACAAAAAGTGAAAATCGAAGGATGTTAAAAGAGAGCCTTTTGCCTTGGAAATGAAATAGATTACAAGAGGCTTTTTCCCTTGTGAATCCAACCAAAATGTGGCAGAGGACCATGCCCAGTCGAAGGATGCAAGCCAAGCTTGTGTCGAAAGAGGCCAAAAGGCCAATCGAAAGAGCTGAAACGAAGAACACTTGTATTTCTCCGAATTTTATCAAAATAATATTTTTATCTGTTTTCTCCCTTTTTGACAGTTTCTTTTAATTTTGGTACTGGAAAATTCCAAAGTACTTGTGCAAGCTTGAACCTTGAGAAAACTTGTGAGAAAGGCCTTGAAGAATGAGAGGGAAAATTTTGGGGTACAACAGCTGCCCCTATTCAATCTTCTTACACCTGAAGAGTTAGATTGGCGAATCTGCCATTTGTGACTTTAAGGTGAAAGATGATTGGACACTAGAGTGCCCATAAATTTTCAATCGACAAAGTATAGTTGAGGGAATGAGCTTAAAGATGCCATTTGGAGAGGTGATAGAATCTTGTTGGAGATGGGCTTGTAGATGCCATCCAAGAATGTTTGTTGAATTGTAAATTGCAAGTCAAAAGAATAAGTATCAGAATGGTGTCCGTGTCTGGAGCATATTTGAACTGTATCTGAATGTTGAAGTATGAATAAGTATCAGAATGGAATCCTTGTCTGGAGCGCATCTGTACTGTATCATGAACTTGAAATCTGAATTAGTTACATAATGGGTTTCGTGTCTGGAGCGTATCCATACTGTATCTCGAAAGATGAATCTGAATAAGTATCAGGATGGCATTCGTATCTGGAGCGTATCTGAACTTCAATCTGAATGAGTAACAGAATGACTTCCGTGTCTGGAGTGTATCTTTACTGTATCTTGAAAGATGAATCTGAATAAGTATCAGGATGGCATCCGTATCTAGAGCGTATCTGAACTTGAATCTGAATGAGTAACAGAATGACTTCCGTGTCTGGAGTGTATATGTATTGTATCTTGAAAGATGAATCTGAATAAGTATCAGAATGGCATCCGTATCTGGAGCATATTTGAACTATATCTGATAGTTGAAATCTGAATGAGTATCAGAATGGCATCCGTATCCAGAGCGTATCTGAACTGTGTCTGAAATCATATTGTTAATGGTAGTTGTTTAGTCTTATCCTGAAAAGGGTAGAATGTTAGCTGAAACACAAAGTTATGACGCATGACGCAATATATGTGTTTTATCAATGTTTATGATATGTGGATGTAATGTATGCGCATGTAAGCTGATTCGCTGTATTGCTGAGGAAAATAAATCCTTGACTGCTGCTGAGGATATGTGGATTCTTCATGTCTTGAAGTTGGAGTATTGACAAAAATTCCGTTGTGAGAGTAATGTCATGTACTACTTGAGGAATCTGCTTGGAGAATCTAGGGAATTTTGATGACTTCTACTGGGGAATTATCCTAGGAATCCCCGTTCTGTTGGGGAATAATGAAAACTCTGTGGGGAAGAAAACTTATTCCTGTTTGGAAAAAGTTCGGGAGTTTTGGTCGTCTGTCACTCTACCGGGGAGTTATCCTAGGTTGGGGAGAAACAAGAGTTAACTGTTATCCGGTTGATTTTCATGTTTCAAGACAACTTGCTGGGGAATTTGGAAAAACTGGATGGTTTCCACCGGGGATTGATAGTTTTGAAGTTTCAGCTCCGCTGGGGATCTTGATGACGTACTGTTGGGATTGTTCAGGGAATAGCCTAAAGACGTTTTCCTATTCTTTTGACCTGTCAGTAATTGTTCTTTTCCATTTTGTTTATTTGTAAACAGTAATTATGTTCAAATGCATATGTTCATTAATGAATCATTGGACGTTTTTGCAAATAAACACAAGTGTAAAGAAAAAGGCAAATAGTTTTCTGTACTTTGAAAGAGATATCTTTGTATTTACTTTGAATAAGTATTTTGTACAAAAGAGACAAACATCCTAGTAAGAGGATGGTGTCATAAAAATAAGAAAAATTTATACAAGGAAAGATAGCTATGTGTAATAATCCCATAGGATTCCCATTCTGCTATAGCCTTCGTATCTCTGAATATCTTGTCCATTTGTTGCTTCGTCCGAAGATGATTGAGTTGATCAGAAGCTCCGAGTTTGTCCGTGAAGAGATTATCCTTAAAGTGATCCGACGAGACACAGTCATACGCTTTAATTCCCTAACTTTTGCCTGAACCTCCCTTTCGGGTTTTCGATCCACCGGGAAACCCTTTTTTTGCCCAAGTCGCCCTTTCGGGTTTTCAACTTGCCGGGTGTACAATTTTTTTATATATTTTATCCCTAATTTTTGCCCGAACCTTTTGGTTCGCCGGGATGCCCTTGTTTTGCCTAGGTGTGTCAACCTAGCGGGTCTCTTATGTGTAGTATCTTTTGACTATGTCTGCGTTCGTAGGGTGTGGCAGATCATCACCGTCCATGGTAGTTAAGATCATTGCCCCACCAGAAAAGATGTTCTTGATTACAAATGGTCCTTCATAGGTAGGAGTTCATTTTCCCCTGGGATCACTTTGTGGAAAGATGATACGCTTGATCACCAGATCTCCAACTTGATATACTTGGCGTATGACTTTCTTGTTGAAAGCCTTGATCATTTGTTTTTGATACATCTGACCATGGAAAACAACAGTAAGCCTCTTTTCATCAATTAAGTTTAGTTGATCAAGTCGGGTTTGGATCCAATCGTCTTCACTCAAACCTGCATCTTTCATGATTCTCAAAGAGGGAATCTGAACCTCAATAGGTAAAACAACCTCCATGCCATAAACCAAAGAATAGGGTGTTTCCCCAGTTGATGTGCGAGCTATAGTACGGTATCCATGGAGAGCAAACGGTAGCATCTCATGTCAGTCCTTGTAGGTGACTGTCATTTTTTGTATGATCTTTTTAATGTTTTTATTCGCAGCTTCGATGGCACCATTCATCTTTGGCCGATAGGGGGATGAATTGTGATGTTGAATCTTGAACTGCTCGCACAAGGCGGTGATCATAGTATTGTTAAGGTTCGTACCATTATCAGTGATGATCCTTTCTAGGATACCGTACCGGAAAATAAGATTCTGCTTGATGAAGCGGGCAACAACATTCTTAGTAACAGATGCGAAGGAAGCTGCTTCGACCCATTTGGTGAAATAGTCAATGGCCACTAGAATGAAGCGGTGTCCATTGGAGGCTGTAGGCTTGATCTCCCCAATCATATCAATTCCCCACATAGGAAAGGGCCAAGGAGCTGTTAAGACATTTAGAGGAACCGGGGGCACGTGCACCTTGTCTGCATAGATTTGACACTTATGACAGGTTCGGGAGTGTTGATAGCAGTCTTCTTCCATCGCAGACCAATAATAGCCTGCCCGTAGGATTTTCTTCACCATCGTATGCCCACTAGAGTGAGTGCCGAAGGTACCTTCATGCAACTCAGCCATAATCTTTTCAGCTTCAATCTTATCCACACAACGGAGTAGAATAAAATCATGATTACGTTTGTACAGGATGCCATTACTTAGTAAGAACTTAGCGGAGAATCTCCTTAGGAACTTTTTATCATTGATTGAAGCTCCTTCTGGATATTCTTGAGCCTCGAGATACCTTTTGACTTCATGAAACCAAGGCTGGTCCACTACTTCTTCAGTATTAATCTTGTGACAGTGTGCTGGTTCGTCCATTCGTTCAATGGTGATCTGGGGAGCCTCGTTATCCCAATCAAGTTTAAACATGGATGACATTGTGGCTAGAGCATCTGCTAGTTGATTTTCTTCTCGCGGGAAATGCTCGAAGGTAATCTGCTCGAAATGTGGTAACAATGTCAAAACATGTTCTTTGTAAGGGATAAGGTTTGGGTGCTTAGTGTCCCACTCTCCTTTGATCTGACTGATGGCCAAATCCGAATCTCCAAATACAACTAAAGATTTGATTCCCAAGTCTATGGCAGCCTTGAGACCAAAGATGCATGCTTCGTATTCTGCCATGTTGTTCGTACAGTTAAAGCAAAGTCTGGCAGTAAAAGGAGTATGGCATTCTTCCGGAGATATGAGTACAGCGCTGATACCATTACCAAGTGCATTGGATGCCCCATCAAAGAACAGGGTCCATCGGGATCCTTGTCCAGGTCCGTCATATGGCCTGATTTCCTCACCGTCGTTTAATGTCATGATGTCTTCGTCAGGGAATTCATATTTCATGGACTGATAATCCTCTACAGATTGATGGGCCAGATGATCAGCTAACACACTACCCTTTATAACTTTTTGGGTTGTGTACTGTATGTCATATTCTGTTAGGATCATCTGCCATCTAGCTATCCTCCCAGATAGAGCAGGCTTCTCAAATATGTACTTTATCGGATCCATCTTAGATATCAGCAAAGTGGTATGAGTCAACATATATTGTCTTAGCCGGCGAGCAGCCCATACCAGAGCGCATCAATTTTTCTCGAGCAGTGAATATCTGGTTTCACAGTCGGTAAACTTTTTGCTCAGGTAGTAAATAGCATGCTCTTTTCGGCCAGACTCGTCATGCTGCCCCAATACATGCCCCATTGAGTTCTCTAAAACGGTCAGATACATGATTAATGGTCTTCCCTCGACTGGTGGCATCAAGACAGGAGGTTCTTGTAAATACTCTTTGATTTTGTCAAAAGAAATCTGACATTCATCATTCCATCTGACTACCTGATCTTTCTTCAACAGTTTGAAGATTAGTTCACAAGTAGACGTTAGGTGAGAAATGAATCTGGCAATATAGTTTAGGCGTCCCAAGAATCCTCTGACTTCCTTCTCAGTGCGAGGAGCAGGCATTTCTTGTATTACTTTAACCTTGGCAGGATCAACCTCGATGCCTTTGTTGCTGACATTGAAACCTAAGAGTTTGTCGGACCGGACTCCGAATGTGCACTTGTTTGGATTCAATCTTAACTTGTACTCCTTCAACCTGACAAACAGCTTTTGCAAGTGATCAAGGTGTTCTTCTTCACTTTGTGATCGGGCTATCATGTCATCTACGTAGACTTCTATCTCATGATGTATCATATCATGAAATAAAGCTACCATGGCGCGTTCATAGGTTGCCCCGACATTCTTCAGTCCAAATGGCATCACTTTGTAGCAGAACATGCCCCACTGTGTGATAAATGTAGTCTTCTCCATGTCCTCAGGCGCCATTTTGATCTGGTTGTAGCCTGAGAATCCATCCATGAAAGAAAATACTTTGTGCTGGGCTATATTGTCAACCAAGATGTCGATGTGTGGAAGTGGAAAATCATCTTTAGGGCTGGCCCTGTTTAAATCTCTATAATCCACGCACATTCTTACTTTGCCATCCTTTTTAGGCACAGGAACAATGTTGGCGACCCATTGAGGATAGGAAGTAACAGCCAGAAATCCAACATTGAGTTGTTTCATGACTTCCGCTTTGATCTTCTCTGACATGTCAGGTCTCATGTGGCGGACTTTTTGCTTCACTGGTGGACAATCTTCTCTTGTGGGTAGATGGTGTACCATAATGTCTATATCGAGTCCTGGCATGTCTTTGTATGACCAGGCAAAGATCTCAACATAATCATGCAATAGTTGAATTAGACGCTCCTTGACACTTGGCTCTAGATTGGCACCCACTTTGATTTCCTTTTTATCTTCCTCGGTACCCAAGTTGATTGTATCCAACAACTCCTCATGAGGCTGAATAGCTCTTTCCTCTTGTTGTAGTAGTCTGGCCAATTCCCCTGGCACCTCACAATCTTCCTCACCTTCGTATTCGGCTTGGTAGATCAGATCTTCAGAGTCACTGAATGCTATAGCAGTATCGTTACCCATGGGATCCGGAATGGAGGGGTACTTGCATTTGTGAGTGTGGGTGTGTGTAAGGTTATAGGCATCTTTAAACAATAAAAATGTAAAAGAAAGACAATGAGCACAAAAGGTTTGTATGTGAAAAAGCATCCATGATTCATTGAATGTCATATGAAGATGAAATAAAAACCCTTACAAATGGACCATTGTGCCTCAGGTAAGACACAAGGTTTTTAAAGTGCGAATTGTTCGTGAATATTACAAGTCCAACAGAAATGTAAAAGATAAATTACTGAGAGATGAAAGTTATTGGGACAAAGTCTCTAGCTTCCCAGTTGCGAAGTCCTCCGCTGACAGTAGGAAATATCTAATCTTCCAAGTTGTCATCCTCTTCATTGTCTTCTACTGCATTGACCCCTTGGTTGTTAATCTTCACAGGTGTCCTCCCAGTACGGGCACGACACACAGCCTTCTGAGCAGTTGAAGTAAACCCCAAGCCAAACTTGTCTGATTTTTACGGAAAGTCTGGAAGCTGCCCCCAGATGGTGCATCCACCCTCTTCCACTACTGCCTTTGCATCCTTTAGAGATGACATCCAAATTGGAGGTCTTGTGATCTTAGGAATCGAGGATACTGCCTTGGTTGCCCTACTTCTGGAGAGACTTCTTCAAAATGTTGGAAAGGGGTTTCAATGAACTCGCCATCTAGCTCCACATATCGGAAAGAATTCAGATGACTAATCATGTACTCCTCCTCCCCGTGGACAGTTATGATCTTTCCTTGGACGGGGTATTTCAGCATCTGATGCAATATGGAGGTGACAGCACCGACATTGTGGATCCAAGGTTGTCCTAACAGACAAGAGTAAGAGGGACGAATGTCCATCACATAGAAGGTTGAGTTAAAAATCTGAGTTCCCACCTTTATTGGAATGTCCACCTCCCCGTGGACCATCCTCTTCGAACCATCAAATGCTCTCACCACTATGTTACTGGGTTTTAAAGTCAGCCCTTCGCAATCCAATCTGTCAAGGGCTTTCTTTGGTAAGACGTTCAAAGATGATCCCGTGTCTACTAAGACATGGGCTAGGGTTGTTCCTCTACACTCTACTGAGACATGTAATATCTCGTTGTGTTTTCTCCCTCTGGGTGTCAAGTCAGCATTAGAGAAACCCAAGCCATTATCAGCTGTCAAACTGGCCACACAATCCTGGAATTGGTCAGCTGACGTCTCTTGCGGCACATGAGTTGTCTTCAGAAATTTTACCAGAGCTTTAGCATGTGCCTTAGAGCACAGCAGAAAATATAGCATAGAGATCTTGGAAGGGGTTTTCCCCAACTGTTCAACCACATCATAATCACTCTTTTTTATTATCCTCAGGATTTCTTCCATTTCCTTCTTGGATGTTTCAGGGATAGCTAGTGATTGAGCCTTCGTCCGGACAGGCTCCTCTTGAACGTTTTTTCCTTTATTCTCAGCAGTGGAAGTATTGGTAGGGATAGGGATTGTGTTGTCTTTGTCGGTAAGTATGCTTGCAGGTATAATCACTGGTGCAGAGGTAATCTTCGGAACAGCCACGGGTCCAAAGATTGCCTTTAGAGGGGCAATCTCTGGAGAGAAGATTCTACCACTACGGGTAATCTTGCTAGTTCCGGCAATATTGCTAATGTCGGAATTATCCTCTTCGGAGCTCTCTTCTTAGGCAGTCAGTTCATCCTGTTTAATACCATGGTAGTAGATTTCTCCACCGTAATTCCATGGTACTATTTTATCTAATTTGTACGGGACCGGTCCGGGCATTGTAATCTTGAGTGGAGTAGTCTTTGGAGCAGGTGTAATCCTAACGGGTCTTTTAGGGACCCTGGAAGGATTGGCGTAGATAGTTATAACTGAAACTTCTTTAACTGGAACGGGTGAAATAGGAGCATTCTCAAACAGAATTTCTTGGTTATCCATCAGTCGTTGGATACCTTTTTTCAACAGAGGACAGTCAAATGATGAGGATAGGCAAACATGGCAGTCTTGGTCACAACCTGGGAAAATACCATCTTTCAACAAATTCAACTTAATGATTGGGAGCGGAGTCAACAGTTCATCCACGGTAGCACCAAACAAATATTCTTCGATAGCATTGGCATTGTGACCATGCCTAGGCATCGGAGCGGAAATAACATTCGGTTTTTCAGGCGCTTCAAACTCAACTTCCTTTGCGTCTATCAGGTCTTGAATTTTGTTCTTCAGAGCCCAATAGTTGTTGGTGTCGTGCCCTGGACTTTCAGAATGGAATGCACATCTGACATTCGGATGGTAATGAGGAGACGCAGTATTGGGATTCTTTGGGGCATCTTTTAAAGTTTCCAGATTCAATTTCAGAAGATGTGGTAGAACCTGGGCTGGAGTCGTGTTAATCTTGGTGAATTTCCGGACTGGCCTTTTTACCCTTTGCTGGTTATTTCTTGGCTGGTCTGATGCAGGCTTTGGAATCATAACGGCCCCCACCATTGGTCGGCGTTCAGTTCTTCCCTAATTCCTCTGAGAATAAATAGCAGATACTTCCTTCCTCCCAGTGAAGGGTTTTTTCACAGCTGTAGAGGCAGACACATCCTTCTGAATTTTCCCACTTCTTATACCAGCCTCTACCCTCTCTCCGGTTAAAATCAATTCAGTAAACCCTGCAGAGGAACTCCCAATCAGATGATTGAAGAAAGGGCCCGACAGAGTTCCCAAGAACATGTCCACCAACTCTCTTTCGGACAGAGGGGTTGTACTCTTCCGGCTAGATCTCTCCACTTTTGCGCGTAATATTTGAAGCCCTCATTGGAAACCATAGCCATACTCTGAAGTTGAGTACGGGTAGGCACCAAATTTGCATTATACTAGTATTGTTTATAGAAAGCTGCTTCCAGGTCTTCCCATTTGTGGACGTCGGCCCTTTCCAACTGGTAGAACCAATCAAGTTGCATTCCTGATAAATTGTCTTGGAAGAAATGGACCCACAAGTCTTTGTCGGCAGAGTGTGGCTGAATCTTCCTGACATATGATTGGAAGTGCATTTTAGGACAAGACACCCCATCATACTTGGCAAATAGTGACACTTTAAACTTTGGCGGGATTACAATTCCTGACACCAACCCTAACTCCTCAAAATCCAGACCCGGTACTCTCTGTATTTCCATAGCACTTAAATGCTCTTCAAGGTGTTTGTACTTATTATCAACCGGAGGGTATTGTTGTTCAGAGTAGTCCTCCTCTTCCTCTTCTTCTTCAGAATCTGATGGTACTGCCGTTTCTTTTCCTTTCCTTTCCCCTTCATCAGATGTTGTTGGAAAATCTAAGGTCCTTCTAGCTTGTCCCTGAAACCTTCTGCCCATGATTACCACACCAGCTGGCTTCTTCTTCTTTTTCTCTTTCTCTTTTTCTAGCAGAGTCTTCAGCTCCTCTTGCCCCTTGGCTAAGGTCATGAGTAACTGTTGAAATTGTGTATTTTGAGCTTGAAGATCTTTGACCATTTGTTCGAGATCCATCTTACTGAAATAAACAGTAGAGGGATGAGGAAACTTATTTCAAAGACCTGTTTATGTTTATGATGAATGATATGTATTCATGCAATACTTTCAAGGATTTAAAAATTCAAATTTGTTTTAAAACAAAAAGAAACACACGTTATATTAATAAGATATAATTTGAGTACATCAATGCCCCTTGGGCAAAATAATACAAAATTCTAAGGTAAAAAGACATTGCGCATCATCTTTGGTGCAATGTAGGTGTTTAGAGTCTGCTCCCCATGAAGTAGCCGAGTGAGTTCCAAATCCTTCTTCTCGCTTGCGTAGAATTGGGCTTCAAAAGTATCGCGCTCTCCTTTGAGCTGTATCTAATCCCTTTGTAGGTCTTCGAGTGATGTAGGCATGTCAGGATGTAGGATAGTGTATGGAACTTCTCCCTCCTTAACAAGATCAATAATCATTGGGATACTGGAAGAATAAGGCATCATAAGACTTTGAGCGCGGGTTTGTACCCACTTAAGGTAAGGCTCAAGAGGGATGGAATTATTGTGTCCCAAAGTCTTGATATCCACCTTGTTTAGCATCCTCCAAGCTCGGATGAATCTCTGGCGAAGTCCTTGATCGTCATTGTCGTAGTCGAATACCAAGCCTTGAATCAGCATATCATGTGGGCCATCCCTCCGGGCATAACCAAACTGTCTTAGAGCTAAGCACGGGTTGTAGGTGATGCTTCCCCTATGCCAAGTAGAGGGACATTAGGGAATTCCCCACAACGGTCAACAATGATAACATTCTCCTTGGATCGAGAGCACCAATGAATATCTGAATGTTTAAGTGTCATTAACCTTTGTGACCACTTCAAACCTTGCTCATTCTTCAAGACTGATTGGGGAAGATGAGAAATAAACCATCTTTCCAGGAGAGGAGTACAACACATAATAACACCTCTTTTCCTCATTGTACGAGTGTGAAAATAGTGTAGGATATCCCCAAGCAATGTAGGCACCGGGTTGCAAGACATGAAGATTTTGACAGCGTTCACATCTATGAGTTGGTCAGGATTAGGGAATAAGACCATACCATAGATGAGAAGAGCTATAATCTCCTCAAAAGCTTGCAAGTCTAGGGAATTCCAACAGCTTTGGGCCTTCTCAAATAGAAACTTTGCCAAGAAGCCTTTGACACCACTTCTAGTTTCCCAATGAGTTGTGACATCAGATGAGTGCAAGTGCAGGGCTTGAGCAATCTCTTCTGGCTTTGGATATCTTTTCGTACCATTAGGGTAGTTGATTGAGAATAGGAATCCTCAGAAGTTGAGAGAATTATTCCAAAGTGGGAACAAGTTAATAGTCAGGAAATGTGAAGCAATGGTGCAAAGGGTCAAAGAACTGGAAGAGAACCTTCATCATATCCTCCTCTGTGTTAGAAGTGACCAAGTTGAGTAGACGACCGTGTCTCTCGGTGAATGGAGAGTTCTCAGGGATCCTTGAAGCTAGCTCCTTGAGTTGTGGAGGAATTTTTACAAGTTTGATGTGGATAGTTTTCCTGCGAAGTGAATCCATAAACTACAAAACAAGAACAAAGATGAATCTCCAAAATCCTTGAAATGGTTAGTGAATGCATATGATGTTCATGATGTCCATGATGTTATGCACAAGTATATATGTACAAGCAAATCAAACAAGTTCCTAGTTTAGGCTTGCATGGGGTTTTATAGGTAAGTACCCTCTTGAAGTTTAGTTGGCTCAACCTGTCCTAGCAATAGTAACCGGGTTCTAAGGAGCTCAATATCACTGGATTGTTTCCTTGTTCATTGTTTCAGTTCAAGCCTCTTTACTGGCGACCAAAATATCCCAAGAAACCAACCCTCAATGAGTGTAGTATCGAGTATCTACCAACTTCGAACTGCACCAAAGCCGGTCATCTCACTACATCCTAAAAAGGCCAAGTTGGTCAAGTAAAGGGTTCTAGAAGTTCATTAGTGCTTCATGACATCACTCAGCGGCCCCGTATTCTCTTTGATTGACTTAAAGGCTACCGGTACCCACAAATATGTCACACTAATATAGCTATTTCTTAGACCATGTCGGTATACCCCGTACAGTTTCCGCAACGTATTTCTATTTACCTATAATGTTTCCTAAATCCGGGTGGAGGATTTAAACCCAAACAAAGAACCATAATTGTAAAGAAAACAAGTCAAATAATGTAAGCAAATAAATGTGATCTAAACCCTAAGGTAACCCCACTTTTAAGTTTTTCCCCAGCATAGTTGCAAGTTCTGTGATATGGTGGGAGAACTGACTTGAGGGTTTTGCGTTTTATCACAAATGTCGCGATTAGCAAGAGTCGCCACTGACTTTTATTTTATCCAAAAGGAAAGGTAAAAAAGCACGGGAAAGACCTTTGAGATGTTTTCTTGAGTTCGGGGGTAGATTATGAAAAGGGAAGGTGCTAGCACCCTTTTCATCCATGGTTTTCCATGGGCTTAGTTACTTGTTTAAATCACTTGCTTTGTTTTGTTTGAAATGGTGTTTGGTGTGATTTTGAAAGTATTTTGTAAAAGAGGCCATTTGTTTAGGCAATCTTTGTAATGATTCTCGTTCGTAAGAATGTATACAAAGATGTTTGTCTTTTGAAAATGTTTTCAATGTTTTTTTTAAGATGTTTTGAAATATGTGTGTGTTTGTTTTTGAAAATAGCAAGGATGTTGTTTGAAATGGAGCAAGTAACTAGAATCTATCTACCTACTCAAATGTCTTTCTTGTGCATTTTCTATTCCTTTGACATTGTTGACTTACCATTGATTTGGTAAGCAACCCTATCTTTGGATGTAAACGGGACGGGCGTGGGTCATTGTATAACCATGATAGCAATTTTGCTAAGTATCTTAGCATTTTTGAGGGACCAGGATCATTTTTTTTAGGCAACTTTGGAATAGCATCGTTGAGGGGCTATGATCTTATATTTGTTTTGTTTTGCCAAGATACTTCGCATGCATAACATGGCCATTTTATTTTAGGCATCCAAGTGGAGAAACCCTAAGGATGCTTGTGTGCAAGTGCGTTATTTGCATGCGTTTTGTCTTTGATTAGGATTGTCTATTTTGTTGTTTTTATCTTGCCATACATTTCCTATCTTACTAGCAAGTATACAAAAATAATAAAATGCAAAAAGAAAAAAACCTACACTATTACAACCATATTGAATAGCAGGAAATTATAAAAGGCAAAAATAAAATAAAAGGCCAGAAAAAAAGAGGTCTTTCGACTCAGGCAGGAACACCCTTCGATTCTGCGTATTTTAGACTCTTTCGATTTGCCTTCCTGTCTCCTTCGACTGGGGGTTGGAGTCAGTGGAGTCATGTCCTTCGATTTTCCTTTGTCTCCTTCGACTGGGGGTTGGAGTCAGTAAGGTTTTGGTTTTTTCACAGGCTCCTTGCTGACTCATTGTAAGCAAATTAGGCCCTCAGATTCTGATTCGAAAGGCTCGTGCAGCTAGCCAATCAAAGGATATAACAAACCTGTCTTAAGTTATTAAAAATTCAACATCCAAACATAACTACAGTCCAGGGGTTAGCACAAAAACAAAACAATGGGTCTCAAAGTCCAAAGTAGAACTAATTAAGATTGAGTTTTCAGCATATGGGCAGTCAGAATCGAATATTGAAACATGGTCCAGAAATATCTACATTTTTCTTTATTGGCATGTGCACATGATGTTTAAATGAACCAGTTCCAGGTTTAGAGAGAATTTACCTCCTGAAGCGCTTAGTCGAAAGAGTTGCAGGTGACTTTTTTTTATGATGGAGGGAGCTTCGCTGGGGTCTTCCTGAAGCTACTTCTGTTACTGTTTGGTTTGGGCAGTCACTGAATCTAAAGAGAGTATATAATGGTGATGCGTGAATCGAAGGTTGCTTCAGTCTAGGGGAAGTAAATCGAAAGGTACACCACTGAGGCTTTTTTATGAAAGATCTTAGAGTTTTGAAGGTTTGAGAATGTTGGAGAGTTTGAGAATGTGGGAGAGTTTTAGTTCTTGAGGATTTTTTATGATTTTTCTCTCTAGCAAAAATCTCGACCCTTTCTTTGTCAATGGTTCCTCTATTTATAGAGAAAAGGTTTGGAAGTTTAAACAAAAATGTGGCTTGGCTGAAACGTAAATATTAAGCTATGTCAGATTTTCAAAGATCCCAAGGTGAAGTACTGAAGTTGTTGGTTAAAAGGGGCTGACTTACCTGACTTATGGTGAAGTACAAACATGATTTTAGCAAAGCATGGGCTTGGGACAGGATTTCTACTTAGCAAGTTCACTTTCGAGCAAAAAACTTATGGACAAAGGCTTAATCACCTGGACAATAACTTAATCCAAAATGTAAGCAATTAATTATGGAGTGAAATACAAGCATTAAGGCTTGTAAAGTAAGATCACGTAGTAGGGTCCACAGATTTGATCAGTTGTCCTTTCAAAATCCTATTTTCCACTTGTGTCGAATAGTTCTAGAAATGTACTAAAGAAAAACTGCATCGAAGGATTTAGAGTTGGGTTTGAAAGATGGTGATTCGAAGGGAACCAAAACTCCAATCGAAGCCTTTGTGTGAAGGTGGCTTATGTCCAATTGAAAGCTTGCATGCCAGGGGTTACATGTGATCAAACGAAAGAGTGTATGTAGGAGGACAAAAATGTTCATATTCGAAAGAGGCAAATAGGGAACAAAAAGTGCAAATCGAAGGATGTTAAAAGAGATCCTTTTGCCTTGGAAATGAAATAGATTACAAGAGGCTTTTTCCCTTGTGAATCCAAACCAAAATGTGCCAGAGGCCCATGCCCAGTCGAAGGATGCAAGTCAAGCTTGTGTCGAAAGAGGCCAAAAGGCCAATCGAAAGAGCTGAAACGAAGAACACTTGTATTTCTCAGAATTTTGTCAAAATAATATTTTTATCTGTTTTCTCCCTTTTTTAAAGTTTCCTTTTAATTTTGGTACTGGAAAATTCCAAAGTACTTGTGCAAGCTTGAACCTTGAGAAAACTTGTGAGAAAGGCCTTGAAGAATGAGAGGGAAAATTTTGGGGTACAACACAAACCTCCACCTCACTACAAACAAGCCATCTCATTCTCCAGTAAGGATAAGGTTAGTTTGATCTCCATGATCAAAAGGGTGTAGAAGCATTCATACATGCCATATCGGTTTTAACATTACAAAATTTCATATATTTATTTTCTTTGTATTTCATGGTATACAAATTTGTTTAATGTGTTCATGAGATTTAATACTACAGGTTTGGACTATCTAATGGTCCCATGCAAGTTTATTACAAAATGCTAAGGCCAAAACAGAACAACAACCAATGCATGGCTCATGGCAAGACATTCTTTCTGTTTAAAACATTTTTCATAAAACCTAACATTTTTCACAAACCTTTGGTTTTTCATAATAAACTCGAATAATTAATTTTAAGTTTTTTTTTTAATTTAATTTAAGTTTTAAATTAATTTTTGGTTCAACACCCGCCTCTGGCATTTGTATTATTTTTATTTTCTAACCATATTTTCCATTGATGCTTCTTCCCCTATCTATTTTTTGGCAAACTTAATTCTATTTTGTTAATCATTAAACATAAGCTTTTTTTAAAAAAAAATTTTAACTAAAATTAATTAGGTCTTTAGGTTTTTTTTTAATTAACCTTTTTTTCAAAATTAACCTTTTTTTTAATTCGACTTAATTAGGTTTTAGGTATTTTAATTAACTTTTTTTCAAAATTAACATTTTTTATTAATTAAAATTAATTAGGTTTTTTAAGTTTATTTAATTAATTATCATAAATCATTTTTTCATAAAAAATCACCAAAACATTTTCTTTTCTATTTTCATCTTATTTTTATTTTCCTAGATAAAGTGTGGGTTCAACTATAATAGCGTAGCTTTATTTTTCCCGTATTTTTTTTATCATTATCATGCAATTACTTCCGGAATGTAATAGTTTTAGAATTTATTTTTCGTACTCTTCACTATTATGTAACTGCCCCAAAGCTCTATAATAGCCTAGGTTTACATTTCCGCCTTTACCTTCAGCTACTATATTTTATGCAACGTTTAGATAAATAGGGTTGTATGGAAAGATAAAAATGAACGATAGAAAACCCTAATTGCAAGATAAATAACCGAACTGAATCATTTACACACTCGCACCTCTAGGGTAATCTCACTTGTTGCCTTCATAAAAACAATGGTCATGTCCCTCGAACGTATGGATACCCTTAGCAAAGACTCTCAGTTAAAGTCATCATAAAGATCATAGTACCTCAATGTCCCTCGAGTTGCCTATGAGAAATGGTCTTGTCCCTCGATGTTGCCTACAAATATATAATAACAGTCCCTTCAAACTGCTAAAGTATCCCTACATGTTTCCTTCAATGACCGTAACGATGATCCTATGCTTGTCACTCGAACATCTAAAGATAGGGCTTCCTGCTAACTAATGTTATGGATAGCACTATCCAAAGGAGGAGGAAAAATACAAGAAATACCTTGAGTGGGTAGTTACTGTTAATTGTTTGCTCACAATTTAAAACACTTTTTCACACCCCACGCTTTCAAAAACATTTTTAAAACGCTTTATCAACACTCTTGAGGATTGATACAAGAGTTATTATAAAGAAAATTGCCTTGCTATTTGGCATTTAAAAACTTTTTCAAACACACACAAAGCATTTCAAAAGTTAGCAAGCAATTAAGAGCCCGTAGGTAACTACAGATGAAAAGGGTGCTAACACCTTCCCTTTTCATAATCTACCCCCAGTACTCAGAAAGTTCTCAAAGGTCTTTCCTATTCTTTTCACCCTTTCCTTAATTTGGATAAAAGAAAAGTCGGTGGCGACTCTTGCTTACCGCAATGTTTGCGAATACAAAATGCAAAACCAGTATTAAACAGTCGGCTCTGCCACCGTATCTTACGCACTATTCACACATGCACCTCTAGGGTAATATCGCTTGTTGCCTCAGAAAATAGTCATGTTCCTCGAATATGAGTGTTTTAGAAAAAACTCTCGATAAAAAAGATCGTAGTCCCTCGATGTCCCTCGGTGTTGTCTTCGGTAAAACGATCTTAAGTCCCTACGAAAATTGCTAAAGCGTCTTATAAGTTACCTTCTATGACTATATGATTGACCCACGTCCATCCCTTCACATCTAACGATAGGGCTTCTTACCAATCAATGGTAATATAGCTACGTCTAAAGGAGGAGGAAAAGAACAACAACCTTTTGAGTAGGTAGGACACTCGTAGTTGCTTTCTCACCAAACTAAAAAACCATTTTTACACTCACACTTTCAAAACATCTTCAAACAAACATCTCTTTGAACTATTTTCAAAACCAACACTTTTTATGCATTCTTATAGAGACGAGAATCATTACAAAGTTTGCCGCAACAAAGGCGTTTTAAAAATATTTTCAAACTTACACCAACCACAAAACACATTTTCAAACAAAGCAATTTTCAAGTGATATAGCAAGCAACTAAGAGCCCATAAATAACTATGGATGAAAAGGGTGCTAACACCTTACCTTTTCATAACCTACCCCCTGAACTCAAGAAAAATATCTCAAAAGGCCTTTCCTATTCTTTTCACCCTTTCCTTATTAGATAAAAGAAAAGTCGGCGGTGACTCTTGCTATCCGTAACATTTGCGATATAACGCAAAACACCTTGGAATACCAAAGCCCAAACTTAGATATACTAATAAGGTATCTAAGAATGCGCTTAACGACTTTTAAATGTGATTCCTTAGGAATGGATTGATATTGTGTACACATACAAACACTAAACATAATATCTGGCCTAGATGCGGTAAGATAAAAAAGTGATCCAATCATACCTTTATACCTTTTTACCTCAACATCCTTACCCTTTTCATCTCTATCTAGATTACCATTTATTTCCATAAGTGTGTTAATTTCTTTAGCACTGTCCATACCGAATTTGTTGAGTAATTCGAGACAATACTTGGTTTGACATACAAACGTGCCTTCATCAAGTTGCTTAATTTGTAGTCTGAGGAAGTAGTTCAACTCTCCCACTAAACTCTTTTCAAACTCTCCCTGCATAAGCTTAGAGAACTCCTTGACAAGATGCATATTAGTTAAACCAAAAATGATATCAACATAAACTTGAATTAGTAAAATATGCTTTCTTTGACATTTAATAAAGAGTGTAGTCTCTACTTTACCTCTAGAGTATCGTTGTTCTAGCAAAAACTTACTAAGTCGATCATACCATGCTCTAGAGGCTTGTTTAAGACCATAGAGTGCATGTTTTAACTTTAACACATGATTAGGAAATTCATAATTTTCAAAACCGGAAGATTGAGTAACATACACTTCTTCACTTATGTACCCATTAAGGAACACACTTTTTACGTCCATTTGATATCATTTGAAGTTCTTTGAGCACGCATAAGCTAATAAAAGGCGTATATCCTCAAGTCGGGCAACCAGAGAATATGTCTCCTCATAATCAATGTCATCCTCTTGATTATAACCTTGAGCCACAAGATAGACCTTATTTCTTATTATCACACCATGTTCATCAAGTTTATTCCTAAATACCCATCGAGTGCCTATAATTTGATGATCTTATGGATGAGGGACAAGGTCCCAAACGTTATTTCTTTCAAATTGATTCAATTCTCTTTGCATTTCCATAAGCCAATGCTCATCAAGTAAGGAATCCTTGGCATTTTTAGGTTTAACATGCGACACATATGCATGATGATAACAAAAATTACTTATCTTAGAGTGAGTAGTTACCCCTTTGGTGATATCACCAATAATATTGTCAATTGGATGATCCTTGAAGGTTCTTAACTCTTGTGGAAGACCATCATTTTCTTGGTTGTCATCTTCATCCTTCTCAATTTCTACTGATTTAGGTTGATCAACCCCTTTATCAATGTCCTTGAGTATGTTTTTTGTAGATGCACCTACACCATGAAAAGAACTACCTTTCCCAACACGAGTTGGGGAAGTCTCATCAAAAGTAACATTGACCAAATCCTCAACAATAAATAATTTTTTGTTATAAACTCTATATGCTTTGCTAGATTGAGAATATCCAAGAAAAATACCTTCATCGGCTTTCGCATCAAATTCTCCAAGATTATCTTTTCCATTATTTAAAACAAAATAATTACATCCAAAGACATGAAGATGAGATAAATTTGGTTTTATACCTTTTAAAAGTGTATAGGGAGTTTTGTCAATAATGGGACGAATAAGTATCCTATTCAAGACATAACACGCCGTGCTAATATCATCGGCCCAAAAATATTTTGGTAGACCATAATCATTGAGCGATATTCTTACCAACTCCGTTAAAACACAATTTTTACGCTCCACAACACCATTTTTTTGTGGAGTTTTAGGAGCTGAAAAGTTTGTTCAATTCCAAATTTATCACAATATTCTTCAAAGAGATGATTTTCAAACTCACCTCCATGAGCACTTCGAATGGCAACAATTTTTGAATTTAATTTGTTTTGAGCTAACTTGGAAAAACGTGTGAAAGCCAAGAATGTTTCATCTTTTCTACCCAAGAAAATAGTCCAACAAAATCTTGTGTAATCATCTATGATTACAAGACCACAGTAATTTCCACCTAAGCTTTTAGTCCGTGAGGACCAAATAAATCCATGTGAAGGAGCTTAAGAGGTCTATATGTTGACACAACATTTTTTTGATTTAAAAGAGACCCTCATTTGCTTACCATTTTTACATGTATCACATAGATGGTCTTTTGAAAACTTCATTTTTGGTAGACCGATTACTAAATTTTTGTAACTATTTTGTTAAGTAGATCAAATTTGATGTGATTTAAACGTCTATGCCATAGCCAGGAGCCTTCACTCAAGGTAACAAGACATTTTGAATTATTCAAGGAAATCTCTCTTAATTCGAGCATATAGATATTACTAACCCTCACGGCCTTAAACATACAATCCTTCTTTTCATTATGATCTATTATGCAACAATCTTTGGCAAAAGTTAATTTATACCCATTGTCACATAATTGACTAATACTAAGAAGATTATGTCTAAGACCTTCAACTAACATAACATTTGAGATAGTAAGAGTTGAGGGATTACCTATACTACCCTTTCTGAGTATTGCACCCTTGTTATGATCACCTTAGGATACAAAACATTTCTTCTTTGTCACAAAGTCGGAGAAGAGAGATATGTCTCCCTTCATGTGTCTTGAACATCCACTATCGAGAATCCATTTTCTCGTCATAGAATCAAGACACTCATCCTACAAAAATCAAACAAAAGTGGTAGGTACCCAATTCTTATTGGGTACTTGAGCGTGAGTTAAATAATTGTTGCATTCGGGCAACCATTGGAAATTGCCTTTAGGAACCAAAAAGCACCTAAATTTGCATTTTTCAATAGTGTGGTCTTTTTTGCAACAATAGTGACAAAATAACCTATGATGAGAATCACATATGCTATTAGACTTATTTTTAATCAAGTTATAATTTTTATGAGGATTTTCAACCTTTGAACATCTAATAATAATAGTATCAACGACATGATGTATTTTGTCTAATGTAGTTTCAAGATTACTCACTTCTTGTTGCCAATTTTGACAAGTTTTACATCCAAATTTACAAGATTGTTCATCCTCTTTTACACAATTTGAACTATCTAAAATGAGTTTCTTTAATGCCCCAAAATTTTCATTTGTTTCTTCAACCTTGTCCTCCAAATAAGTAAAAACAAATTCTTGGGAGACCAATCTTTTGTTAGCATATAAAGTCTCTTTTTGTAGATTTACAAATTTATTATTCAAATCATTAAAAGACAGCTTTGCAATATTAGAGTATTTGACTTACATCCTTTTTCTTGCTTTGACGATGATTTGCCGTGAAAAAATTGTTTTCCTCTTCATCACTCTCATTTGAGATTTCATTGCTTCAGACATCACTATCACTATCCCAAGCAACATAGACTTGTCTAGGATTTTTAAAGTTGTTTTGTTGGATCTTTTCTTTCTTATTAGAAAGATATGAACAATCCGGTCTATAATGATCTGGTTTTCCGCATTTGTAACAAATACCCCTTGAGTTGTCCTTTTTGTTGTCTTCATCTTTAGATGAGGATGATTGTCTTCTAAATTTTGCAAGATTATTATCGGAGTTTTTGACACCACTCTTCTGAATGTATCAATTATATTTCCTTACAAATAATTTCATTTCTTCATCATTCGAATTCTCTTCATTGCTAGAGTCACTATCATTAGTAAGCTATTCCCTTGAGGACTTTGAGCTTGAAGCCTTGAGAGCTTTAGACTTCAATATTTCCTCCTTAACAACCCTTTTTCCTTTTTATTTTTCTCAAGCTTCTTTTCATGTTTATCCAAGCAATTAAGTTCTTGCTCGTGTTCTTCTAACTTTCCAAACAAGGCGGTGGGATCGAGTGTTTCAATATTGTTGGCTTCCTTGATCACGACGACTTTTGGTTGCCAATTCCTAGTAAGACATCTCAACACCTTGTTAGTAGCAATAGCATTGGAAATAGGATTACCTAATAAATTTAAACGATTAATAAGATGCGAGAACCTCTTTTGCATTTGAGCAATGGTTTCTTCTTGCTTCATGCGAAAGAGTTCAAACTCTTGATTAAGTGTATTAATTCTAGCTTGTTTGACGTTATTAGTTCCCTCATAGGTAACTTGTAGAGCATCTCGCATAGATTTAGCGGTTTGACAATGGGAAATGTGATAGAACTCATCAACACCAAGAGCAGATACAATGATGTTCTTTGCTTTCCAATCGTGTTCCCACTTATTATTATCATCCTCATTCCATAAGTTTTCCAGCTTAGGTACGATAGCACCATCAACCTCATATGTTATGGGTGTTGGACCATTTTGAATGGCTTCTCAAACACATTTGTCATATGAGTTGACATGAATTTGCATACAAGCTTTCCAATAACTATAATTTTCTCCCGTGAAAATTGGGGCTCTTTTATAATCCCATTTAGGTTCATAAGCCATTTTCTAAAAGTGTCAAATCCAGAATGAACCAGGCTCTGATACCACTTGTTAGTATAAAAATCTGATTTTAAAATTTGTTTTATCAAAGAGTGATGCCGAAGCTTTTCAGAAGTGTCATCTATATAAACATTATTAGAAACTCGGATATACAAACTGTAACAATAAATTCAATATGGAATAATAACAACAAATTAAATTAATATACTTAGATCACTTAACAACTTATTTAATGTTTATCTCAAGTTATTAGTAAATCTATTTCCAATGTCAATATTAAAAAGAACTAGTTGAAACAATTTATCAAACACTTGGTGTGCAAGTGAATTTTGAGAATTTTTATTTTGGTTGTGTTGATACACAAAACCACTTATAATCAAAAGTTATTATAATCTATATCAACACTTGATTTACAATAAAAAATAGTTTGAAAAGTTCTTACAATTCAAATGATAACACAATGTTATTTGACAAACTGATCAATGAAAATCAAATAAAGTAAAAGCAAAAAATAAAGGAGACACAAGGAATTTGTCTTCACAGTTCTCCACTATCGTCCTCGCGTGTGGGTATGTGTGCGCCTAATTCCAACAGAATTAGGATTATTCTTACTATGCAAAATTGTTGATACAAGAGAAGTGTTTAAGATCAACTCCACAAACCCTAAGCTTGTTGTTGATTGAACTCCTTCTCCTCTTTTAATCTTAAGAAAGACAAGGACACAATAGATGCAAATTGAGTATCTGGATCTTGCTACTCTTTTGTGTTATTTATATCCAAAGCTTTCACGTACCGTTAATTTCGAACTATTGCAACACAAGACTTTAATTGTAATATTCCGTTCTTGCACTACTTCCTTTGTGTTCTTTATCTCCAAAGGATACCTTACATTCTTTATCTCCAAAGGATCTATTGCATTCTTTATCTCCAAAGGACTTCACTTGGTCTCAATTACCTCTTGAATGTCTTGCACAAAAATCCCTAAATCAACCAATGATCTTGAATGACAAACCCAATGTTTTTCTTGGATGAAAACCCCTATAAAGATTAACCCAATACACAATTGGACACTATCAATCCTCGTCTAGATGGCACCCCAATAGAACACCGATACAATGTAATATAAGTGTGTATACATAGATTGGAGGTTGAAGATGAAGAGATAAATAGGCTAATTTTATGGTTTCACCAAGTTATGAATGATGCATGAAAGAGTATTTATAGTTTTGGAACTTTTAGGGGGAAAAGGAAAAATTCAGAATAAAAAGATTTTATGAAATTTGACCAAACAAACAGTATGTGTTGACCTAAGTATCATATGTGTCGACACATAAATAGTTTTTAAACTGTATGTGTTGACCTATAAAAGGCTATGTATCGAACGAACTAAGTTAGAGGCTACAAGCTTTAAAATGATAGTAAATGTGTCGATCTGAAAAACTTATGTGTCGACACATAAAATAAGAATTTCTGCAATTTCATAAATTCTTCAATATGTGCCGACCTGAATGACTGCATGTGTTGACCTGTGACTTACAAAAGCTACAAGCTTTTAAAATGAGTTGCATGTGTCGACCTGAAAAGTGGATGTGTCGACACATGCATTAAAAAATTATGTAGAAAATTATTTTTAATGGCTTGGATCAATTTCAAAATGCTTTTTAATGATTCCTAAGACCTCTAATTCAGAGGAGTGCCACAAGACATAAGGATACCGCCACAAGACATAAGTGCAATCTTTTTCCAATTTTGAGATCATTCAAAACATTTGACCAGTCTGGAGAGCTTTCACACCTTTCCCCACAGAGACTTTAAGACTTATTGTTAGATTATAGTTGCTTGTATAGGTAATCTGATATTGGGTCTTATTTTGCAAGCACATATGTATCCTCGTGCATTATCATTATCAAAACTTCAGATGCTGATCTTTATTAAAGGTCTATTCCATGCAAAACAAGATTCCATATTCTCCCCATTTTTTAGGATGATAATGCATCTCTTAAGGAAGGCGGTAAAAGAAACAAAACAATATATTTTGGAGTGATAGCACTCCCCTTGAGTTAGATAGAAAATATACACTTCCCCTGAAAGTATACTTCTCTCATTTGTCAAAATTAAAAAGGTGGATAAAAGATGCAATATGTAAGTGAAAACATTTTGAACATCATATGACTTTGCATGATTTAACATAAGCAAGTACATCATATGAATTTTATCAAATATCACACTTAATAAAGATTATTATAAGCAAAAGGTGATAATTATATATTTGTTTTATTATTTCGAACATGTGATAAGCTATCATATATCTTTGCATGCAAAACAAGGTTTATAAGATCATCATAACTGTTTGAAGAATAAACATTTATGGAAGACAATGATAAACATGATGAAGCATAGGATAATATCATAGTTAATCATATTTAAGACAAAGTTTTAAACAAAATTCTTATATTCCATAACATAAAACGTTTGTCATAAGCAAGAGATGTGTACGACACATGATCTAATTATTTTTGCATCTTAACATACATAAGGTTTACCTAGTAAGGGTAATTGTGTAAAACAAAGTTAAAATAGAAATATATTATTGTATTGTTTATATATTTAAGCATAACATTGATAGAAAAGAAAGAATAATTGTTTGTCAATCAAATGCAACACGAGGGTTTATTAGATGCGAGATAACCTTCATATATGTGGAGCAAGTATAGTATAGGGAAAGGTATCACATTTATCAATTTATGCAAGTCAAGGGTAATTATGCAAAACAAGGTTATTGTAGTAAAAAGGAGAAACAAAATCAAAGCATACAGATCACATGTAAAAGGAACAAATTACCTTTATGAAGATGGATAGTAGCATTCCACAAAAGGTATAATATCTAAAACTTATTTCTCCCCACGTAAGGTTATATTCAGTTTTGAAATCAACTTATAGGTATGCTTTGGAGAATATCTTCCACTTGATATTTCGTTCTTAAACATAATCAAGAATTCTTTAAAGCTTTCTAAACCAAAATGGTTTTTTGTTTCTCAGATTCTTTTCAATGGATAGTCATTTTGTTTTTTAGGAAATTTATTTCCACCCTCCTTGGGCCTTAGGTTTTTAGGCATGTTGTATTTGGAACCCATTTTCTCTAAAATAACTTAAAACTAAAACATAGGTTAGTGGAAAATAAATTTGAATTGAATGTGAAGTTAATGAATCACTTACTAGAGAATGAATCATATTTTTTCATATTTTCCAATCTCTATTAAGTCTACCGCCTCAAAATCTCAAGTTAGCTTTATTAACCCCTTTGGAGGAAGCAATAGACCTTCATTGATTATGTCGATAGGTTTTTGGTGATGGCATCCGTTGAATGATATCATCAAGGTCAACACATTTATCACATCCATTGTGGGATATTATCAATAGGTAATCACTTTGTAATACGGTGGGAGAACTGACTTGGGTGTTTTGCGTTTTATCGCAATTGTTACGAATAGCAAGAGTCGCCACCGACTTTTCTTTTATCCAATAAAGGAAAGGGTGAAAAGAACAGGAAAGACCTTTTGAGAATTTTCTTGAGTTCGGGGGGTAGGTTATAGAAAGGGAAGGTATTAAAACTCTTTTCATCCGTAGTTATCTACGGGATCTTAATTGCTATCTCACTTTGAAATGCTTTGCTTGAAATGTGTTTGTGATGTTTTTGAAAGTTCCTTTGCTTAGGCGAACTTTGTAATGATCACCGTCTCTATAAGAATGTATACAAAGTGTTGACTTTTGAAAATATTTCATTTGAAATGGTTGGTGTGTTTTGAAAGATGTTTTGAAGATGATTGTGAGCAAGCAAGTATGAATGTTCTACCTACTCAAAAATTCTTAGCTCCTTTCTTCCTCGTTTAGATATTGCTATCTTACCATTGATTGGTAAGAAGCCCTATCATTTAGATGTGAAGGGACGGGCGTGGGTCGTTGTATAGTCATAGAAGACAACATTGTAGGATACGTTAGCAATTTTCGTAAGGGTCTAAGATCTTTTACCGAAGGTAACATCAAAGGGTCTTCGAGGGACTACGATCTTGTATTTGAGGGTCTTTGCTAAAGTATCACACGTTCAAGGGACATGGCTATTTTTCTCAAGGCAACAACTGAGGTTAACCCTAGAGGTACAAGTGTGCAAAGTGTTTGTTTTTCATGCTTTGTTTGTCTTGAATTAGAGATTTCTATTGGTTTATTTTAGTCTTTCCATACAAACCCTAATTACTAGCATTTGTATTCGAAAGAGGTAAATTGTGGAATGTAAAGATTCTACGTTATTACATCATTTGGAGATGGGGGTACAAATTTACAAATAGGGAGATGACAAGTAATTAAACCCTAAGTTACTATTACAACCATATTGAATGGATAAATAACAATAAAAATATAAAGTAATATAAAGATAATTTAAAACAAAAAGGAAAATTGTTTTAAAAAAAACTTTTATGTATTGACACATGCACTTATGCATTGATATGAAAAAACTTGTATGCATTGACACACACACTTATGCATTGGCTCATATTTGTTTTGTATTGACACATGCACTTATGCATTGATACATAGCATTCCTTGCTCCTGGAAATCAAAACCAATTCAGTATGAGTCAATACATAAAGGTTTGCGTCGGCTTATAACCTGTTTTGCATCGACACATACACTTATGCATCGACACATGTCATTTCTTTGCTCCTGGAAATCAAAATCAACTCAGTATGAGTCGACACATAATGGTTTGTATCGACTCATTTCTTTTTTGCGTAGACTCATTCTTGTTTTCTATTGACTCATAACCATTTTTATACCTAATATGTGTCGACTCATAGAGATGTGCATCGACTCATACTGTTGTTTTTCACTTGTAACATTTTTTTGCTGCATATATGAGTTAGTTCTCAACACATGGTTAATGAAAATGAAAAGTAAACATATGGTTAGCTTTAGGGAAATGATATCTATGTTTTATCTTCACAAATGAACCACTAATGATGCTTGTATGAAGAGTTCAAAGTTAAGAAAACTTATCTTGAAACTGAAATATGTGTTTTGATTTAGAGTTGTTGCATTGTCTTGGAGAAGTCAAATGGATGTATTTGGGTTAGAAAATGGTGATGATGATGTAATAAAAGTTGCTCTTGTGTTTGAACAAATTCTATATGATGTATATGAAGTATTTGGATGGTTTGTTTGACAGAACTTGCAAGGCGTGAGAGGTTCAAAGACTTGGACTTCAAAGCTCAAGAGTGGAGGTTTTGTGGACAATTATAGTTTTTTGAGAGTATGAGGGGTTTTGAGAAACTTGTCTACACCATAAAAAATTTTGGCCCCTTAGCTTGCAAATGGCCTCTCTATTTATAGGGAGTGTTTGAGAGGATGAGAGAGTTTGTTATAAGCTGTCAAAATTCTGGTTTGGTTGAGATGAAACAGTCAAGTTATGTGAAATTTGATGTCCCAATGCATGGTACAAAAGGGATCTGAAGTGGACAGGAGTTTTTAGGCATGTTTCTTCTTGATTTGACATTGTGTGTGCAGAAAAAACAGTTTAGAGGCTTAAGGAAAGCTGACTTTGTATAAAGCATGCTTTATGTGAAATGCAATGATGCCTTTATGCCATAAATAGAATGATGCAGTGGACAATACTTGAATCACTTGCCTAATGATTCAATCAATTGTGTAAACATCTTATTATGGATAAATTTGCAAGTCAAAAGGCCTGCAAAGTAAGATTATGCAGCATGGCATAAGGATTTTTTTATATGTTCTTCAACAAAATGACTTGCAATTCAAGAATGGATGCCCAACTTCAGGCTCTTGAATCTCCTAGCTCAAGTATGATAAATTCATGCTCTTGGATTTTTTGGAAAGCTTGAAACATTCTCTGCAACTTTCATGCTATCCATTTTGACAAAATCATCTTGGAACTATGTGAAAAAAATGCCAAGAAGTTGAGATAAAATCCTAACTAAAATCTGTTGAAAATTTCTCTAAGTGTTAGATGAAAATGTCATGACTTCATGGGCTTATATATTTAAATCTAAGCATTTTTTGGATATAAACCCTCTAATATAAAGTTGTATAATTCATCAATATCTACAACTTTCATTTTGAAAGTTTCCTTTGAATCATTTTGCATCTTGGTGAAAGATTGGCATGGAGTAATGAAATTATCATGTATAAAAAACACTTAGGAAAATTTCTAAGTCTTGAAAATTTTGACTTTTCACATTTACTTTTGAGTTTATTGATTTCTTAATGATCAAGCTTCATATTTTTGAATTTCTTGATGAATTATGATCTTTGAAACTCAAATTTGATCAAAAAGTCAAAGTTTGACTTTTCAGTGTACAATAGACTTTTTCATCAATTGACCAAATTTCATTTGTCAATCCAATGATCTTGAGAAATGTTTTAAGCCATGCAATTAGGTCAACATGTTGTATTTGGATCCTTGAGATTGTACTTTAAGCTATTATATCATGTATTAGGTCAAACAATCCTTGATCAGTCAAATACAATCAAAACCCTAATTTTGACCATTTTGCCCTTTTGGTTATTTGAACAATTTTCCTGGGGAATTATGTTACAAACTTGATCAATTGATACATATGACTTAAACATGTTGATATAGGTCCAAAATCTTGAAGTTTGACTGTAGGTTGACCATAATTGACTTTGTATCCAATACAATTGATTTTATGTTATCTGATCAATTGAATGAGCAAACTTGAACTGCAAGAATTGAAACTTGACATGATCAATCTTGAAAGTCCATAATGATCCATGTAAGTCATATGAGGCATTAAAAGTCCAATTGTACTTGTGAAAACTCCAACCCTAATTTGAGGCATCAATGTTGAGGAGATGTCTTGACCTAGTCAATCTTTGTGCAAGCTTGAGCTCTTAAAGATATTATGGGAAATATCTTGAGTAATGGGAGGGAAAATTTTGGGGTACAACATCTGCCCCTGTTCAATCTTCTTAAACCTGAAGAGTTAGATTGGCGGGTCCACCATTCGTGACTTGAAGGTGGAAGATTATTGAACACTAGAGTGCCCAGAAATTTGCACTTGATGATGTGTTAGTTGATTGTGTCGGGAATAGGCTTAAATATGCCATTTGGAGAAGTGATAAAGAATTTGTCGGAGATGGGCTTGTAGATGCCATCCAGAGTGGCCGTTGGTAGAAGTATCAGAAAAAATCTTTGGTCGATTTAATATGAATGATATGCTGGAATGGACCTGTGTTAAGCCGTGTCTGGAAATGTATTAGAAGTAATCTATGTAAGATTGCTTCAAGATGAACCCGTGTGAAACTGTATCTGGAATTTTATGAGAAGGAGCCTGGGTAGGGCTGCTTCGAGATGAATCCGTATGAAACTGCATTTGGAAATATATGAGAAGGAGTATGTGTAGGGCTGCTTCGGGATGAATCTGTATGAAACTTCATATGGAAATATATGAGAAGGAGCCTGTGTAGGGCTGCTTCGGGATGAGTCTGTGTGAAACTGCATCTGGAAATATACGAGAAGGAGTCTGTGTATGGCTGCTTCAGGATGAGTCCGTGTGAAACTGCATCTAGAAATATATGAGAAGGAGCATGTATAGGGCTGCTTCGGGATGAGTCCGTGTGAAACTGCATTTGGAAATATTTGAGAAGGAGCCTGTGTAAGGCTGCTTCAGGACGAGTCTGTGTGAAACTGCATCTGGAAATATATGAGAAGGAGTCTGTGTAGGGCTGCTTCGGGATGAGTCTGTGTGAAACTGCATCTGGAAATATATGAGAAGGAGCCTGTGCATGGCTGCTTCGGGATGAGTCCGTGTGAAATTGCATTTGGAAATATATGAGAAGGAGCCATGTAGGGCTGCTTCGGGATGAGTCTGTGTGAAACTGCATCTGGAAATATATGAGAAGGAGCCTGTGTAGGGATGCTTCGGGACGAGTCCGTGTGAAACTGCACCTGGAAGTATATGAGAAGGAGCCCATGTAAGGATGTTTCGGGATGAGTCTGTGTGAAACTGAGTATGGAAATATATGAGAAGGAGCTTGTGTATGGCTGCTTCGGGATGAGTCCGTATGAAACTGCATCTGGAAATATATGAGAAGGAGCCTGTGTAGGGATGCTTCGGAACGAGTCTGTGTGAAACTACATCTGAAAAATATATGAGAAGGATCTTGTGTAGGCTTTCTTCGAGATGAGTCCATGTGAAACTGCATCTGGAAGTATGTGAGAAGGAATCCGTGTAAGATTGCTTCGGGATGGTTGTGTCTGAGAAGGAACCTGTGTAAGATTGCTTCGTCTGGTTATGTAGATAGTTGTTATGTCTTGTTTCAGGAACTAATCTTGGACCTGTTGAAAATTGTTGATGATAATTATCTGTTGATTGATCTTTCCTAAAAAGGTAAAGAGTTAGCTGTATGAAATGTCATGATGTATGAAATGCATTGCATAATGGTGTTCTAAAAAACGAGGTTGTGCTATATGCGCTTCGTATGCATATGCTATGATGTATGAAATGTGAAATGTTGTTGAAGTGTATCTTTGTTTGGGAAAATAAATTCTTGACTATTGCGATCTCACGGAGTATGTGTATCTTCAATTTTGTCTTGAATACTTCTGCTGGGGATTCTTGTTTGTTTTGAGAAAACTTTGCAGGGGATGTTGATTTCTGCTTTGGGGAGTAGAGTTCAGGAATCTTAGTCGTTCGTTGCTCTACTGGGGAATTTAATTCTAATATACCCTGACTGGGGATAAAAGAGATGATGAAACTTTCGATCTGTCTGGAGAGAGTAAAGTTAAATGGTATCTGGTATGTTTCAAGGCTTTACAACAACTCTCTGGGGAGGATGAAGTTAACTGTTATCTGGTCGGATTCCAGGCTTCGCAGCAACTTACTAGGGGGAATAAAGTTAACTGTTATCTGGTAGGATTCCAGGCTTCGCAACAACTTTCTAGGAGGATGAAGTTAATTGTTATCTGGTCGAATTCCAGGCTTCACATCAACTTACTAGGAATAGTATCAACTCCACTGGGGACAAGGGGTTTTATCCGTTGATTTGTAATGGTCTGAGAAAAGAACTCGGGTTGGGGAATCTGGAGTTTGTTGGGAAAATAAACCCTGTTGAGAAGAAAATTTTTGAGACCTTACAGGGGACATGAATTCTTTCATGCAAGGTTCATTTTTTCCAATTAAGGCCACACTCAACCGGGGAGAGGATTTTTAGGAGATTGGAACTTCGGATGGAGACTGTATGAATTCAACTCTGTGGGGATAATCTTTTTGAAGTGATATGTGGGGATATCCATGAATTTGGCCTTGTGGGGATTTTTGGACAACTTGAATTCTATCTTCTCCTAGAGTCCTTAGTAAACGTTGATCAGAGTGACAAATCTTTTACTGATAGACAAAATGATGAGATAATGGGACATAGTCGTACGCTTTAATCCTTAACTTTTGCCTGGACCTTCTTTTCAGATTTTTAGTCCATCGGGATACCCTTTTTTTCCTAAGCCGCCTTTTCATGTTTTTAACTTGCCGGGTGTACAATATTTTGTATGTATATCCTTAATTTTTGCTCGAACCTTTTGGTTCATCAGGATGCCTTTATTTTTCCTAGGTATGTCAACCTAGAGGGTCTCTTTTCATGCATAGTATTTTCCAACTATGTCTGTGTTCACATGGTGTGGAGAATTATTACTGTCTATGGTCGTAAGTGTTGTAGAAATGACAAAAATTATTTGCTCGATCGCGTATGACTTTTCATATGTGGGAGCCTGTTTTCCCCTGGTATTAGTCTGGTGTACTTTGATGTCTGAAGTTTTGATCACATTTTCGGTAGTCTTGAACTTCCTAAATATCTTTTTCTAAGAACTGTCATGGAAGAATCCGAAGACATGGTACTGACACCATCTGATACTACGGGAAAAAACACGCAAATTAGTGGTATCATAGGTCTTCATAGTGGATTTTGTTCAAGCCCATGATCAATGTAACATTCCCCCTAAGTGATTCGAATGGAGATCTTCCCCTGGCTATTCAGGACTTTATGAGAGATTTCTTGGAATATTGACTTGACTGCCACTAATGAGTTAGACAATAACATGTCATGTCCCCTTGATTATGGGAGATTTGCCATTGGAAGTGTCTTCCAATTTTAAGTGATTCTGTTTCTTGAGAGAACTTTCGTTCATTGGATATTCGTCGTGCGAATTCATCCATTGTTAAACAATTAGCTATATGCAAACAGCGGTATTCAAACAATGTAAAGTTTATGTTTGTCTTGAAGTTTTAAAAATGCATTTTTAGTAAACAAAATTTGCAAGAATGTGGTATCAACTCAGAATTTATAGTAAGCCTTATAGGAGTCAGGATACCTTTTGTAACAATATGCTTTTGGACTAACCTATGCTTCAATTAGGACTTTTAAAGGGTTGCAACGTGGCTTGGTTCACGGTTTAAGATACAAAGGATAAAGCTCAAAGTTTATTTGTACCCACTCGTTCTTCATGATATTCTTCAGTCCTAAATTCAGTTAATTGTGCATTTGAATTCCTATTGAATCTGGAATGATATTTTGGTGATGGTTCAGATAAGTTAAGTTTATTGGAGAAGGCAGTCACTTTTGTTACATTTCTCATGTTGTCTAGGATTTGTAGTGACCTCTTTTTCTATCTACTATCCCTAATTTTTGCCTGACTGCTCTTGTTTTGAGATAACAGCCAGCGGGATGCCCCAGTTTTTCTTAAGTCTCCTTCGTAGGTTTTGACTCAGTGGGATTTTTCTTTTAAGAGATAATGACTACCAATTTTATAGGGAACCATCACCTTCTTTTGATTCAGAAGGATGTTTTTGATGTCATTCGTTGTGTACGAAGTGAAAGCATGCGACTGAATGCACATTTGAATTAACTGAGAAACTGCCTTGCTCCAGGTTATGATTAAAGGTTTCAATTTGTGCAAAAAAGAAAACTCCTACTTCTTTGGCTCAAAGGGGTTGAATAGGGATTAACTTCCTTAAAACTCCACTATTTTAGGAATTGAAAGAACGCATGTACATCGTCAGCAAGGTCTGTCCAAAAGCATACTGTATGAGATTATGGTATTGTTTTCATCATCCTCCCTCTAAAGGCATACAACTTTTAACGAGAGTTGAATATCATAACAAGGGAATAAAAATCACAGTTTAAATATAGTGAAAACGAATGGTTTAATTCAAGAAAAAAATATGCAATGCATTAATGAACAAAGTTTAACATAATAGATAAGTGTTTGAACAAAGAAAAGAAATTACAATTGAAAATTCTAAATGAACTGGACACTCTCAATGATTTGACATGGGAGCAGTGATCGCGTTGGGAGTCTTAGGAGGGCTGAATTCAATCTCCTTGGCGTCAATCGTATTTTGAATCTTGTATTTCAATGCCCAACAATCGTTAGTATCATGCACATGACTGTCGGAATGATAGGCACATCTTGCATCGGGATTGTAGTTAGGAGAAGAAGTTTTGGGGTTTGGATGAGGTCCTATCAACGTAATCAGATTCATCCTCAACATATGTTGCAATGCCTGAGACAGTGGTATACTGATTTTGGTAAATTTTCTCTTGGGCTCGTCTTGCCGTCGCTGATTTCCCCGTTGTTGTTGTCATACCGATGCAGGATTAGAGATCAGGATTGCCCCCACAGATTGGTCGCAGTTACTCTTGTTACGACCCTTTTGGTCGTACACAACATTGGACTCTTTCTTCCCATTGTATGGCTTCTTTTGAGTATCGAAAAATGCAGCCATTTGGATCTTTCCGCTTCTGATTCCATTTTCAACTCGCTCCCCAGTTAGAATCAGCTCAGTGAACCCAACCGAAGAGATTCCGATTAGGTGATTGAAGAAAGGTTCTGTCAAAGTTCCCATAAAGATATCAACCATCTCCCTGTCAATTAAGGGTGGCTGCACCCTACCAGCCAGGTCTCTCCACTTTTAGGCGTATTCTTTGAAGCCCTCATTGGAACCAATGGTCATTCCTTGTAACTGCACTCTAGTTGGCGCCAGATCAGCATTGTACTGATATTGACGGTAGAAGGCGGTGTCCAAGTCCTCCTAGGTATGGATGTTGGAACCTTCTAACTAGTAAAACCACTCCAATTGAGTCCCAGACAGACTCTTTTGAAAGAAGTGCACCCAAAATTTCTTATTAGTGGTATGCAGTTGAATTTTACGAACATAAGATCTCAAGTGAAGCTTTGGGCATGAAGCGCCATCGTACTTGGCAAAAAATGGAATCTTGAATTTATGGAGAATTACCACCCCAGGAACCAAACCCAAATCACCAAAATCCAAGCCAGGAACAACTTGAATTTCCACAACCTTCAATCTATCTTCCAATTGCTTATACTTGTCTTCGGCGGGTGGATATTGCTCGTCAAAATAGTCCTCATCCTCAGAGATTGTATTATTACCACCCCCAGCACATGTACTCCCTACATCTTCGTCCTGATTCTCATCCTTCTCGGAGGAGTCTTCTTCCACTTGAACTTGTCGGATGGGGCCCTTGAATCTCCCCCATGTTGATCACGACCTTCTTCTTGGTCTTTTTCACCGTAACCAGAAATGCCATTAGTTCTTACTGCCCCTTTGCTAAGTTAAGCAAAGTTTCTTAAAATTGAGAGTTTTGTGTCTGCAAATCCTTCATAATCTGCTCGAGATCCATTTTTACTGACATAAACAGTAAGCGGATGAGAAAACTTGTGTCGGAAAACCTGCTTATGTTATGATGCATGAAATGTGAATGCAAATGTTTTCAAGGATCTCGCGGGGTAATCACAAGAAGATGTTGGAAGTTGAATTTTGACTGCAACTTTGATTGAAGAACTTTGTATCGTTGAATGTCCTTCCACGAGAATCAAGCTCACCATGTCAAGTGGGTCATAGCCCTTGACTCAAGTTATCTTGCTTTGGTTTTTAACAACATTTGGATAGAGGAAAATAAATCCTCTTGCCCCTTGATAGACGTCTGATCCAATATAACTCTACATCACAAACCCTTGAGATCCTTGAAATGGTTATTGAAAATGTTATGGTATGATGTCATGATGTTATATACAAGTAAACATATACACACAAAGTAAACAAGTCCTTAGGTTTAGGCTTGCATGGGGTTCATAGGTAAGTACCCTCTTGAAGTTTAGTTGGTTCAACCTGTCCTAACAAAAGTAATCGGGTTTTAGGGAATCTCAATATCACAGATCTTTCTTCATCGGGCATTTTTTCAGCGCAAGCCTCTTTATTGGTGACCGGAATATCTCGAAAGTACGATCTCAATGAGCGTAACATCGAGTATCAACCAGTTTTCAGCTTTCCACTAAAGCCTGTTGTGATCGGTGGATCTGGAACTGACTGTTTAACGCTGGTTCGCGAAATGTCGCGGAAGCAAGAGTCGCCACCGTCTTTTATTTTCTCCAAATGGAAAGGACAAAAGCACAGAAAAATTCCTTAAAGAGATTGCTCTCGGTTCGGGAGGTAGATTATAGAAAGGGAAGGTGTTAGCACCCTTTCTATCCATGGTTATCCATGGGCTCTTAGATACTTGCTCACTTGTGTTTTCAAAAATGGTTTGTTTGCTTTTCAACTGTGGGTTTTAAAAAGTTTCTTTGAAAATTTCAGTTCGACTCTTGTATCAGTCCTCAAGAGTGTTTGAAAAATGCTTTCGAAAGCTTTTTGAAAATGTGTTGGTGTGAAAAGTATTTTTGATTTGTTTTGTTTTGAATTAGAGCAAGTATCCACGAGTCGTCTACCTACCCTAAGGAATTCGTCTGTGTAAATGTCCTTTAAAGTAGTGCCATCCCACCATTGAGAGGTAGGTAGCACCACCGTTGGAGGTATTCGGGTCAATTCGAGGTTCGGGACATGGTGATCACCAGAGCAATGGGAAGACACCTTAGAAGCTACCCTCATGCCAGGTTCCCGGATCATGAGGACTTACTAAGACATCCTCTACTCGACGATCACCTTTCGAAAGGCAACAGTGAGGCGTACCCTAGGGATGGTGTGTGCGATTCGTGTGTTGTTTTCGTTTGCATTTGTCTTTTGTCAGGTTCATTGTGATCTACGCTTGATTTTAATTAGGGCCATACATTCTTTCATGCTTAGGATTAACAGTTAAAATATTTGCGGGAAGATAAATCTAAGGCTATTACAAAGGCGCGGGTCCACATCGCCAAAATTAAACCGGACCCGATTTGACAGAAAATAAAGAAGCAAATAAAAGTGCAAAAAGTATAAGTTACAATGCTTTGGGAGAATTACATAATTATAATAGGAAATAAAATATGCGAAATTAAAGAATTATCGGAACGAGGGCGTTGGACCCTTTTGCAGAATATTTAAATTAATGAGGAGTTAAAATTAAAATTAAAAAGAAAATGATTTTTAGTATTTTTGTGTTTTTTAGGATTTGAAAGAAAAAGAATTAATTAATTAAAATTAAAATAACGAGCTAAAACTAATTCTAATGTTTTTTAAGTTTATTATGAAAATATTAAAATATAGCCTAAGTTAAACCTAAATTTTTTGTATAATTTAATTATAAAATAAATAAAATAATATTATGGACATGATGAAAAAAGGGAAAAAAATTAAAAAAAGGAATAAAAATTGTTATTAAACCTAAATTCTATGTTTTTGGATTTTTGGTTATTAAAAGGAATTAACATTGTAACCTAATTAAAACTAAATATTTACATGTCAATTTATTTAGAAAAATAATTACAATAAAAATATTTATTATTTTTTGGTCTTTTCTGATTTTTAATTAAGTTTTTAATGTATTTTTGTTAAAAAACTAATTAATTAAATAAACACAATTGAATAAAAGTAATTATTAAGACAAGAATAAAAAATAGATAAAAAGATTAGTGAAGGCAAACCAGGGGGGGTAGCCCCAAATTGGAGGTACAGGCCTGGAATGCTGGCCCATTAACGCTGGCCTCGTTGGACTTTTCTTAATCATGTATGATGCGTTGACTGGCGCGTAGGATGTTCTTCAATCTTGGCCTTTGATCTGGATGTTCTTGGATGCGTGTATGGTCTGATCTGGAGGTGTATGGTGAGTCTTAGGATTATGCTTGCATGGGAACTTGAATTGAAAAATAATATGAAACATTATACAGACCTGGGACTCGAACCCAGGTCTTGGACATTGCAAACGCTTTCTCCAACCAACCGTGCCAATTAACATCTTTAATATATAAATAAACGGCAATTAATAAAAGGGGAAAAGTGGATCAGTTGCATAAAAACGCGCGAAATTTAAACGTGCCACTCAGCGCGTGACACGACTTCGTCTTCCTCACGTCCCCTGTAATATAAAACAAATAGGCAACGGTTTTAACGCGTTGTGTTAGGCCGGTTTGCAGAAAATAGCGAATAGGTTTTGGGCGCTCATAAATTGAGCGCGAGGGGTGTTCCTGCTTCGTCCAGATGCGCCGATGCTAATGGTCATGGTCTTATGTCCCAATTTTGCCTGGTTTGGGAAACCCCAATTTCAAGCTTCTGTAAACCCTATCGGTCGTTAATGGCAAATCTCCGAACATGGCACGAAAGTGAAATTAAACCACATGATTAGCTTCAGAATACGTTAGTCAACATGAATGCATAGAAAAAACATAATGAAAATGCTTGAAACATGAAATACGATTATGCATTTTTTGTTGTACAGTTTGAGTTCATGATACCGATTCAGGGCGTTTTGGTGATGATTTCTGATTGGAATGTGTTCAGAGATTGTCAAGGAAGCTAGTGAACCAAGTTTGGAGCCTTGAATCGACCTCTAAAGGGGTATTCAGTTTTTCACTTTTGGAGAAATTTTTCAAGTTTGTAAAGGGTTCTTCTGCGCAGCTTAGAGTATTCTAGGATTAGGTTTAGGTTCAGGCCTTTGTAGTGAATGTATTAGGTCAAGAAAATTGGATCAAATCTCTCATAATCATGGCTTTTGAATATTTGATTTCTTCATATCTTTTTCATATCTTTTTCAAGTGTTCTTTGTGTCAATTAGGCTCCAATCACACCAATTCTTTCCATAATTGAACAAGCACGAAATATTGAGTCCAAATCATGCATAAAAAGATTGGTTTTGTTAGGTTAGATATTTTTCATGTATTTAAATAATTTAAATGAATTAATATTAATATAAATTCAAATAAATAAATAAAAATTGAGAAAATACTTCCCTTTGGGCCAAGTGGTCGTGCATAGGCTTAGAATGATGAATCATGGAAGAAAAATGGGCCCATTTGCATTTTTAGGTCATTTGGATCAAAGTTGACTTTTCAAAATTCCCAAAAATTTCCCAACTTCCACAAGGCATAACTTGCTCAATTTTTAAGCTTTTCTCATGTTCTTGGACATTTTGGAAAGGTATTTGAGTCCTCTAACCAATGCCTTTGGTCCCATGTCATTTTGATTTACCAATCTCCAGTTATGGCCTTTGACTTAAAGTCCCTTTTTGTTGACTTTTGAAAATGACCTATAATGTTGAAATTGATAACTTTTTATGAGAGCATTTCTTGGACTTGGAATATGAAGATGAGTTGTAGGAAATGTCTTTCTCTTCAAAATGAGCTTTGGATGGAATTTTTCTGATAATCCATGTGAAAGTTATGCCCTGGTCAATTTCAGTTGACTTTTTCAACTGTCCAAATATAGTAACTTTTGCATCTTGATGATTTTCTGAGCCAAATTTTGAGAATCATGATCAAGCATTGATCAAATGATGTTTGTGGCTTCAAAATGATATGTTGACCAAAAATTTGAACTTTTGACTGCCAAATGACCATTTTGCCCCTACAGTTGACTGTAGTGCAATTTAGGGTTTTGACTGTGCAATTTTGAGCTGAATGCCTTGAAACTTGATATGAGGATACTTGACCATCTTTGTAGGCATATGAGATTTGATTGGACCTTTGAAAACTTCATTTCTTTGATCAGAACACAAACCCTAGTTTTGACTGCATGGGAGACTGTTGCACTGCACAACCCTTGGGGAATTTTGTGACCTTGACTTGACAAATCTTGGAGAATATGGGAGGGCAAATTTTGGGGTGCAACAGTTGCCCCTGTTCAATCTTCTTATACCTGAGGATGCAGATTGGCTGACGTGCCTTTCGTAATCCGAGGGTAGAAGATGATTGAACACTAGAGTGCCCAGAAATTTGCGCTCACATAGTAGCAGTGATGGGGGAATGGGCTTATAGATGCCATTTAGAGGTTGCTGGATAGGATGATGGGCTTATAGATGCCATCTGGATGTTGATCGCGTAGGAGATTCCTTAGCGAGAACCTGCATACCTGCAAAAGAAAACTGAGTACCTGACACGTTGCAGGAGCTGATTTTAGATGCTTGGTATAGATATGTCCTGACTGGTTACAGGAGCTGAGTCTGGAGCTTCAAACGCTGATGAATGAACCAGCGATGGTTACTGCCTTAGCATGAATGATAAGAGAACCTTGGGCGACTTTAATCTCAACAACGCTCGTTGAGAAAAATCTTGACGGGAATTATTATCTTCGCAGTATTGGGCAGAGAACCATAGGAAATTATAATCTAAAAGGGAATCACCTCACTCGCCGTTGGAGAGGGAATCATAGGAAAAGGAATTGTCACCTCACACACCGTCGGAGAGGGAAACATAAGAGACTATCACCTCACACTCATCGTCGGAGAGGGAAACATCTGAAAAGGACTTACCACCTCACGCACTTGCCGGAGAGGGGACCATAAGAGACTATCACCTCACACTCATCGTCGGAGAGGGAAACATCTGAAGAAGGAATTACCAACTCACGCACTTGCCGGAGAGGGGACCATAAAAGACTATCACCTCACACTCATCGTCGGAGAGGGAAACATCTGAAAAGGACTTACCACCTCACACACCGTCGGAGAGGGAACCATAGGAGACTATCACCTCACACTCATCGTCGGAGAGGGAAACATCTGAAAAAGGGATTACTACCTCACACACCGTCGGAGAGGGAACCATAGGAGACTATCACCTCACACTCATCGTCGGAGAGGGAAACATCTGAAAAAGGGATTACTACCTCACACACCGTCGGAGAGGGAACCATAGGAGACTATCACCTCACACTCATCGTCGGAGAGGGAAACATCTTGAAAAAGGAATTATTACCTCACACACCGTTGGAGAGGGAACCATAAGAGAATATCACCTCACACTCATCGTCAGAGAGGGAAACATCTGAAAAGGACTTACCACCTCACACACCGTCGGAGAGGGAACCATGGGAGACTATCACCTCACACTCATCGTCGGAGAGGGAAACATCTGAAGAAGGAATTACCACCTCACGCACTTGCCGGAGAGGGGACCATAAGAGACTATCACCTCACACTCATCGTCGGAGAGGGAAACATCTGAAGAAGGAATTACCACCTCACGCACTTGTCGGAGAGGGGACCATAAGAGACTATCACCTCACACTCATCGTCGGAGAGGGAACCATAGGGATAACTTCTACTGAGTCTTCATCAGGAAAATCTGTTGGGAGTCGATTTAGCTGGACTAGAGAAGGCTTTGAACCATGTCTGAGCATTTTAACTGCGTCTTTCCTGAAAGGTAAAGGTCAGTCATATGCAATGCATGATATGGATCAAGCAATGATGTTCTCAACATAAATGAGATTTGTATGATATGATGCGTCTATGCATGCTAATGATATGTGTGATGTTTTATGAATGTTTTCGTCTAGGAAAGTAGATCCTTGACGGGTGCCGGGAAGTCGTATCCTGGGCTGATGTTGAGGACCAGATTTTTGCTTCCGCTGGGGATGATAGTTGCAAGGATACCGGCAGGAGAAGATGACTCCGTTGCGGAATAATCTTGGCCAATGGAAGGTTCTGCGGGGAGAAAAGATACTCTGGTGATCATGCTGGGAAGCAATACTCTGTGGGGGGAGAGATGCTTTGCTGAATTATTGAGAAAGACTTGCTGGGGGTACCATTGTTATATTGGCAGTATTGATGGACTTCGCTGGGGTAAGAAGACTTCTTCGAGGACGCTCTTTCCGTGGCTTTTGGCTGAGGATAACCCAGTTATATCCTGTTAAGGAAATAACTCTTTAAATAAAGCCGGACGACGCGTTCGTGCTCTGCGAGGGGATAAGCTTCCAGAATCTACTGGGGATAAGCTTATTGCTTGGGGATATGGACTCCATCTTTCCTGGGGAAACCGGATTGGACTTTTCTGGGGAAGTATTGAGCTGTATTGGTTACGTTCTTCAACAGGACCTACCCTGATACCTTGGAGGATAGAACAATCAGACTGCTCAGACCAACCTTTATTGCCCCTGTTTCTTGTGGGGTGCTGATAGTTGTTGGCGGACAAACCTTCTTCTGGTAGACAGATGACAAGAAGACGGGACATAGTCGTACGCTTTAATCCCTAACTTTTGCCTGGACCGCCCTTTCGGGTTTTCAGTCCACCAGGATACCCATTTTTTCCCAAGCCGCCTTTTCAGGTTTTCGACTTGCCGGGTGTACAGATTTTTTCATTTCATCCCTTATTTTGCCTGAACCCTTTTGGTTCGCCGGGAAGCCCTTATTTTTGCCTAGGTATGTCAACCTAGCGGGTCTTTGATTTTGCGTAGTATTTTCCGACTATGCCCACGCTCTTAGAATGCAGGGGGGTGCCCCTGGCTGTTTGTGTTGCCATGTTACCAGAAGGTGTCTGATCGTGCAAGATTCGTTGTTGGAATGCCCCAAGTAACTCAGGCGGAGACTTGCCCCAGGCTATTTGGCCTTTTGAGAGATTCTCCGAATCTTGACTTAACTGCCCCAGATGGTAGACCATGATCATGCTGTGCCCCTTGATTGGAGATATTCTTGTTCATTAGACTTTCGTCATGCGAATTTCTATACTGTTCAAACAAAAAGTCATATGCAAACAAAGTTATGTTAAAAATGCCAAGCTTATGTCTGTCTTGAAGATTTTGAAAATGCATTCTTTTTTCATAAAACAAGTGATTGTTTGTAAAACGTGATGTCAACTCCGTATTTACCGTAGGCCTTAAGGAGTCAGGATACCTTTCGTAACAGTATGCTTTCGAACTAACCCATGCTTTAGCTAGGACTTTTAAGGGTTATAACGTGGCTTGGTTCACGGTTTAAGAAACAAAGGATAAAGGCTCAAATTTTATTTTGTACCCACCCGCTCTTCGTGATGTTCTCCAAACCTAAACTCAGTTGATCGTGCGTTCGATCTTGTTTGAGTCTTTGCTCTGATTTTCCAGTGATGATTCGGATATTGACAGTTTATTTTGACTAGGCAGTCATTTTTTGTTGGTTGAGGGTTTATGGGACCTCTTTCTTGTCTGATTTTTTTGTTATCCCTTTCTTTTTGCCTGAACTGTTTCCTTTTTTGGAATTACAGTCAGCGGGATGCCCCAGTTTCATAAGTCCCCTTTGTAGGTTTAGACTTTTTGGGATTTTCATTTATGAATTTTGATGATGACTGCCTGTCCTTTTGATTGTTCTGAACCATCACTGTCTTTGTTCGTTTTGTAAAGATCTCTTCGGTGCCATTCGTCATGCACTTGGATCAACTGAGAGAACTACCCTGCCCCAGGTTATGATAAAGGGTTTCAATTTTCGAAAATAAAACTCCTACTTCTTTGGCTCAGAGGGGTTGACGAGGGATTATCTTCCTTATAACTCCAGTGTTTAGGATTTGAAACAATGCCTGTACCTCATCAGCGGGGTCTGTTCAAAAGCATACTGTAATGATTGCGGTATAGTTTTCGTCATCCTCCCTCAAGAGGCTTAGAATTTTAGATCCAGAGTTGACATCAGAAAAAATATGAAACAATTTGCATATAGTAAATGCGAATACATTGATTCAAAATAGACATAAGCGATGCATTAATGGAACAACAATGTTTTAACATGAATAAATGTTTAAACGGTCAAAAGAAAAACACAACTTGAACATTCAAATGAACAAAAGTTTCCTAGTCTCGGAGCTTGTCACTTCAACTGATGAGCCTTGGAGGAACGGTAGAAAAATTCAGCCTGTCCATCTTGTGTGAACTCCAATGCCCCTTCATCGATCAGGTCCTGGATTTTGTTCCTCAGATCCCAACATTCGTTGGTATCATGTCCTGGGCTAGCAGAGTGGTAGGCACACCTCTTATTGGGATCATAGGCAGGAGATGCTGTGTTGGGGTTCCGGGGATGAGCCCTTAATGTGATCAGATTCAACCTCAAGAGGCGTTGCAAAGCTTGAAACAGCGACATGTTGAGCTGGGTGAATTGCCTCCTGGGCTTGTCTGGCTGAACTTGGCGAGGTTGGCGCTGAATTTGTGGCACTGGAGTCATTTGAGGAGCTTTCCCCTTATCCTCTTGTCTCGAGGATGATTGGATGATGAATGGCTTTTTACCCTTAGATGTTTGCCCCAGTAGGTTACCCTGAAGCAGTTGGTTGAAGAGAAACCAGAGCTCCTCTTGTCTTTGAACTAGGCCTTGAATGACATTCCTCTGTCCCAGCATCTGGGCTTTCATAGCATCCATCTCAGCCTGTAGGTGTTCCAACTTTTCATCCTCAGCATTGCCCCTGACGAAGGTCTCCGTGAGAAGTATCCTTAGCTCCTCTTGCCCCTTGGATAGATTCAGGAGGATTTCCCCGAACCGAGTCTCTTGAGTAAGAAAGTCCTGGTTGTCTTGTGGGCAAGCCATTGCTGAAATAAACAGCGAGAAGGGTGAGTGACCTGCAAAGAACGGGTATCTGTAATGCAATGATATGTATGATATGCATGCAATGATTTCAAAGACCTCGCGGGGTAAACAGAGAAATTTGTTAGAGTTGGAAACCGGCAACTTGATTGAAGGAACTTCCTGTTGTAGAGAATCCTTCTTCAAGGGTCAAAGGCTCACCATATCCAGTGGGTCATATCCCCTGACAACCTTAGCTAGAGGAAAATAAATCCTCTTTGCCCCTGGCTAGACAGTTGGTTCATCATGACCTGCATCACAAGCCCTTGAGATCCTTGAAATGGGTTAGGATGTATGCAATGGTATGATGTCATGCTATGCATGGGGTGATGTAGGTAAACCCTGTTATGAGTCCCACTTAAGGACTATAAACAGACCCTGCAAGAAATTCAGTATACTTTGTTATGAGTCCCAATTAAGGACTATAAACAACCCTGCAAGAAATTTAGTACTCTGTTATGAGTCCCAATTAAGGACTATGAACAAAACCTGCAAGAAACCTAAGTAAAACCTATCATGAGTCCCAATTAAGGACTATAAACAGAACCTGCAAGTGGTTAGTACACCCTGTTATCAGTCCCAATTAAGGACTATGAACAAAACCGGCAAGACATCAAGGGTCAGATAACAAGCATGCAAGTAGTCAAATACGAAGGCACACAAGTCACACAAGAGAAGCCCTTAGGGTTTAGGCCAGCATGGGGTCTAGGTATTACCCTCTTGAAGTTGGTGGGTTCAACCTATCCTAATCAAAGTAACCGGGTTCGAAGGTTCCCAATATCACGGGATTGCTTTCATTGTTCATCGTTCCGATTTAGCCACTGAACTGGCGACCGAAATATTCCAGGAAAGCAACCCTCAATTGAGCGTAGTATCGAGTATCAACCAACCTCGGACTGCACCAAAGTCAGTTATCTCACTACCCTAAAGAGGCCAAGATAGTTCAATTAAGGTTCCTAAGGTCTGTTGATGCTTCACGACACCACGCGGAGGCCCCGTACTCTCCTTGACTGAACTCAAGGGTTACCGGTACACACCAAAGTGCCACATCAACGTAGCAGACTGTTTCAACCATGTCGGTATACCCCGCACAGTTCCCTCACAGCCTTGTTGCTACTTTCTAAGAAGGTATCCCCAGATCCGGGTTGGGATCTATAGAACTCCCAAGACAGTCCCACAATAATAAAGCAAGCAAGTCAATACAATTGAAAACACAGTTATGAACTACCCTAAGGTACACCTCACTTTAAAAATAGTCCCCAGCAGAGTCGCCAGTTCTGTGATCGGTGGATCTGGAACTGACTGTTTAACGCTGGTTCGCGAAATGTCGCGGAAGCAAGAGTCGCCACCGTCTTTTATTTTCTCCAAATGGAAAGGACAAAAGCACAGAAAAATTCCTTAAAGAGATTGCTCTCGGTTCGGGAGGTAGATTATAGAAAGGGAAGGTGTTAGCACCCTTTCTATCCATGGTTATCCATGGGCTCTTAGATACTTGCTCACTTGTGTTTTCAAAAATGGTTTGTTTGCTTTTCAACTGTGGGTTTTAAAAAGTTTCTTTGAAAATTTCAGTTCGACTCTTGTATCAGTCCTCAAGAGTGTTTGAAAAATGCTTTCGAAAGCTTTTTGAAAATGTGTTGGTGTGAAAAGTATTTTTGATTTGTTTTGTTTTGAATTAGAGCAAGTATCCACGAGTCGTCTACCTACCCTAAGGAATTCGTCTGTGTAAATGTCCTTTAAAGTAGTGCCATCCCACCATTGAGAGGTAGGTAGCACCACCGTTGGAGGTATTCGGGTCAATTCGAGGTTCGGGACATGGTGATCACCAGAGCAATGGGAAGACACCTTAGAAGCTACCCTCATGCCAGGTTCCCGGATCATGAGGACTTACTAAGACATCCTCTACTCGACGATCACCTTTCGAAAGGCAACAGTGAGGCGTACCCTAGGGATGGTGTGTGCGATTCGTGTGTTGTTTTCGTTTGCATTTGTCTTTTGTCAGGTTCATTGTGATCTACGCTTGATTTTAATTAGGGCCATACATTCTTTCATGCTTAGGATTAACAGTTAAAATATTTGCGGGAAGATAAATCTAAGGCTATTACAAAGGCGCGGGTCCACATCGCCAAAATTAAACCGGACCCGATTTGACAGAAAATAAAGAAGCAAATAAAAGTGCGAAAAGTATAAGTTACAATGCTTTGGGAGAATTACATAATTATAATAGGAAATAAAATATGCGAAATTAAAGAATTATCGGAACGAGGGCGTTGGACCCTTTTGCAGAATATTTAAATTAATGAGGAGTTAAAATTAAAATTAAAAAGAAAATGATTTTTAGTATTTTTGTGTTTTTTAGGATTTGAAAGAAAAAGAATTAATTAATTAAAATTAAAATAACGAGCTAAACCTAATTCTAATGTTTTTTAAGTTTATTATGAAAATATTAAAATATAGCCTAAGTTAAACCTAAATTTTTTGTATAATTTAAGTATAAAATAAATAAAATAATATTATGGACATGATGAAAAAAGGGAAAAAAATTAAAAAAAGGAATAAAAATTGTTATTAAACCTAAATTCTATGTTTTTGGATTTTTGGTTATTAAAAGGAATTAACATTGTAACCTAATTAAAACTAAATATTTACATGTCAATTTATTTAGAAAAATAATTACAATAAAAATATTTATTATTTTTTGGTCTTTTCTGATTTTTAATTAAGTTTTTAATGTATTTTTGTTAAAAAACTAATTAATTAAATAAACACAATTGAATAAAAGTAATTATTAAGACAAGAATAAAAAATAGATAAAAAGATTAGTGAAGGCAAACCAAGGGGGGGGGGGGGGGGGGGGGGGGTAGCCCCAAATTGGAGGTACAGGCCTGGAATGCTGGCCCATTAACGCTGGCCTCGTTGGACTTTTCTTAATCATGTATGATGCGTTGACTGGCGCGTAGGATGTTCTTCAATCTTGGCCTTTGATCTGGATGTTCTTGGATGCGTGTATGGTCTGATCTGGAGGTGTATGGTGAGTCTTAGGATTATGCCTGCATGGGAACTTGAATTGAAAAATAATATGAAACATTATACAGACCTGGGACTCGAACCCAGGTCTTGGACATTGCAAACGCTTTCTCCAACCAACCGTGCCAATTAACATCTTTAATATATAAATAAACGGCAATTAATAAAAGGGGAAAAGTGGATCAGTTGCATAAAAACGCGCGAAATTTAAACGTGCCACTCAGCGTGTGACACGACTTCGTCTTCCTCACGTCCCCTGTAATATAAAACAAATAGGCAACGGTTTTAACGCGTTGTGTTAGGCCGGTTTGCAGAAAATAGCGAATAGGTTTTGGGCGCTCATAAATTGAGCGCGAGGGGTGTTCCTGCTTCGTCCAGATGCGCTGATGCTAATGGTCATGGTCTTATGTCCCAATTTTGCCTGGTTTGGGAAACCCCAATTTCAAGCTTCTGTAAACCCTATCGGTCGTTAATGGCAAATCTCCGAACATGGCACGAAAGTGAAATTAAACCACATGATTAGCTTCAGAATACGTTAGTCAACATGAATGCATAGAAAAAACATAATGAAAATGCTTGAAACATGAAATACGATTATGCATTTTTTGTTGTACAGTTTGAGTTCATGATACCGATTCAGGGCGTTTTGGTGATGATTTCTGATTGGAATGTGTTCAGAGATTGTCAAGGAAGCTAGTGAACCAAGTTTGGAGCCTTGAATCGACCTCTAAAGGGGTATTCAGTTTTTCACTTTTGGAGAAATTTTTCAAGTTTGTAAAGGGTTCTTCTGCGCAGCTTAGAGTATTCTAGGATTAGGTTTAGGTTCAGGCCTTTGTAGTGAATGTATTAGGTCAAGAAAATTGGATCAAATCTCTCATAATCATGGCTTTTGAATATTTGATTTCTTCATATCTTTTTCATATCTTTTTCAAGTGTTCTTTGTGTCAATTAGGCTCCAATCACACCAATTCTTTCCATAATTGAACAAGCACGAAATATTGAGTCCAAATCATGCATAAAAAGATTGGTTTTGTTAGGTTAGATATTTTTCATGTATTTAAATAATTTAAATGAATTAATATTAATATAAATTCAAATAAATAAATAAAAATTGAGAAAATACTTCCCTTTGGGCCAAGTGGTCGTGCATAGGCTTAGAATGATGAATCATGGAAGAAAAATGGGCCCATTTGCATTTTTAGGTCATTTGGATCAAAGTTGACTTTTCAAAATTCCCAAAAATTTCCCAACTTCCACAAGGCATAACTTGCTCAATTTTTAAGCTTTTCTCATGTTCTTGGACATTTTGGAAAGGTCTTTGAGTCCTCTAACCAATGCCTTTGGTCCCATGTCATTTTGATTTACCAATCTCCAGTTATGGCCTTTGACTTAAAGTCCCTTTTTGTTGACTTTTGAAAATGACCTATAATGTTGAAATTGATAACTTTTTATGAGAGCATTTCTTGGACTTGGAATATGAAGATGAGTTGTAGGAAATGTCTTTCTCTTCAAAATGAGCTTTGGATGGAATTTTTCTGATAATCCATGTGAAAGTTATGCCCTGGTCAATTTCAGTTGACTTTTTCAACTGTCCAAATATAGTAACTTTTGCATCTTGATGATTTTCTGAGCCAAATTTTGAGAATCATGATCAAGCATTGATAAAATGATGTTTGTGGCTTCAAAATGATATGTTGACCAAAAATTTGAACTTTTGACTGCCAAATGACCATTTTGCCCCTACAGTTGACTGTAGTGCAATTTAGGGTTTTGACTGTGCAATTTTGAGCTGAATGCCTTGAAACTTGATATGAGGATACTTGACCATCTTTGTAGGCATATGAGATTTGATTGGACCTTTGAAAACTTCATTTCTTTGATCAGAACACAAACCCTAGTTTTGACTGCATGGGAGACTGTTGCACTGCACAACCCTTGGGGAATTTTGTGACCTTGACTTGACAAATCTTGGAGAATATGGGAGGGCAAATTTTGGGGTGCAACACCTGTTATCTCACTACTTCCTAATGGCCAAGCTGTTTGATTAAAGGTTCTATGGTTCGTTAGTGCTTCACGACACCACACAACAGCCCCATATTCTCCTCAATTCGCCATAAGGGATACCGGTACCAACAAATGTGTCACAATAATGTAGCTATTGTTTCAACCATATCGGTCTACGATGTAAAGTCTCCATAATCTTTGCTACTTACCTAATAATGTTCCAGATACGGGTAGATGATCAATATAAACACAAACAAGGACCCAAAAATGTAAAGCAAACAAATGAAAGCATTAAAATGTGATCTAGTCTCTAAGGTAACCCCACTTTTAAAATCCCCAGCAGAGTCGCCAGTTCTGTAATATGGTGGGAGAGCTGACTTGGATGTTTTGGGTTTGATCTCAATTATTGCCGATAGCAAGAGTCGCCACCTAATTTTCTTTTATCCAATAAAGGAAATGGTGAAAAGAACAGGAAATACCTTTTGAGAATTTTCTTGAGTTCGGGGGGTAGGTTATGGAAAGGGAAGGTATTAGCACCCTTTTCATCCTTAGTTATCTACGGCCTCTTAGTTTCTAGCTCACTTTGAAATGCTTTGTTTGAAATGTGTTTGTGATGTTTTTTAAAGTATTTTTGAACGTGCCTTTGCTTAGGAGAACTTTGTAATGATTCTCGTCTCTATAAGAATTCATACAAAGTGTTGACTTTTGAAAATATTTCATTTAAATATGTTGGTGTGTTTTGAAAGATGTTTTGAAGATGATTGTGAGAAAGCAACTATGAACGATCTACCTACTCAAAAAGTCTTAGTTCTTTTCTTCCTCCTTTATATATTGCTACCTTACCATTAATTGGTAAGAAGCCCTATCATTTGGATATTAAGGGACAGGCGTGGGTCGTTGTGTAGTCATAGAAGGCAACATTGTAGGATACCTTATCAATTTTTGTAAGGGTCTAATATCGTTTACCGAAGGAAACTTCGAAGGGTCATTGAGGGACTACGATCTTGTATTCGATAGTCTTTGCTAAAGTATCCCACGTTCGAGGAACATGACTATTTTTATCAAGGCAACAAGTGAGGTTAACCCTAGAGGTGCAAGTGTGCAAAGTGTTTGTTTTTCATGCTTTGTTTGTCTTGAATTAGGGTTTTCTATTGGTTGATTTTAGTCTTTCCATACAAACCCTAATTACTAGCATTTGTATTTGAAAGCTGTAAATCGCAGAATGTAAAGATTCTACGCTATTACATCATTTGGGGACGGGGGTACAAATTTACAAATGGGGAGATGACAAGTAATTAAACCCTAAGTTACTATTACAACCATATTGAATGGATAAATAACAATAAAAATATAAAGGAATATAAAGATAATGTAAAAAAAAAAAGGAAAATTGTGTTAAAAAAACTTTTATGTATTAACACATGCACTTATGCATTGATACGAAAAAACTTTTATGCATTGACACATGCACTTATGCATTGGCTCATATATGTTTTGTATTTACACATGCACTTATGCATCGATACATATCATTCCTTGCTCCTAGAAATCAAAACCAATTCAATATGAGTCGATACATAAAGGTTTACGTCGGCTCATAACCTATTTTACATTGACACATACACTTATGCATCGACATATATCATTTCTTTGCTCCTGGAAATCAAAATAAACTCAGTATGAGTTGACACATAATGGTTTGCAACAACTCATTTATGTTTTGTGTCGACTCATTCGTGTTTGTATTGACTCATAACCTGTTTTGTACCTAATATGTGTCGACTCATAGAGATATGCATCGACTCATACTATTGTTTTTCACTTGTAACATTTTTCTGCTGCATATATGAGTTAGTTCTCAACACATGGTTAATGAAAATGAAAAGTAAACATATGGTTAGCTTCAGGGAAATGATATATACATTTTATCTTCACAAATGAACCACTAATGATGCTTGTATGAAGAGTTCAAAGTCAAGAAAACTTACCTTGAAACTGAAATTTGTGTTTTGATTTAGAGTTGTTGTATTGTCTTGGAGAAGTCAAATGGATGTCTTTGGGCATAAAAAATGGTGATGATGATGTAACAGAAGTTGATCTTGTGTTTGAACAACTTCTATATGATGTATATGAAGTATTTGGATGGTTTGTTTGGACAAAACATGCAAGGTGTGAGAGGTTCGAAGACTTGGACTTCAAAGCTCAAGAGTGGCGGTTTTATGGACAGTTATGGTTTTTTGAGAGTATGAGGGGTTTTAAGAAACTTGTCTACACCATAAAAACTTAAGCCCCCTTAGCTTGCAAATGGCCTCTCTATTTATAGAGAAGGTTTGATAGGATAAGAGAGTTTGATTTACAAGCTGTCAAAATTCTGGTTTGGTTGAGATGAAACAACTAAGTTATGTAAAATTTGATGTCCCAATGCATGGTACAAAAGGGATCTGAAGTGGCTAGGAGTTTTTAGGCATGTTGCTTCTTGCTTTGACATTGTGTGTGCAGAAAAAATAGTTGAGAAGCTCAAGGAGAGTTGACTTTGTATAAAGCATGCTTTATGTGAATGACAATGGTGCCTTTGTGCCATAAATAGAATGATGCAATGGACAATACTTGAATCACTTGGATAATGGTTCAATCAATTGTGTAAACATATAATTATGGATATATTTGCAAGTCAAAATGCCTGCAAAGTAAGATTATGCAGCATGTCATAAGGATTTTGTTATATGTTCTTCAACAAAATGACTTGCGATTCAAGACTGGATGCCCAACTTCAGGCCCTTGAATCTCCTAGCTCATGTATGATAAATTCATGCTCTTGGATGTTTTGGAAAGCTTGAAACATCCTCTGAAACTTTCATGTTGGCCATTTTGATAAAATCATATTGGAACTATGTAAAAAAATGCCAAGAAGTTGGGATAAAATCCTTACCCAAATCTATTGAAAATTTCTCTAAGTGTTAGATGAAAATGTCATGACTTCATGGGTTTATATCTTCAAATCTAAGCGTTTTTTGGAAATAAATCCTCTAATATAAAGCTGTATAATTCATAAAGATCTACAAATTTCATGTTGAAATTTTTCTTTGAATCATTTTGCATCTTGGTGAAAGATTGGCATGAAGTAATGAAATTATCATGTATAAAAAACACTTAGAAAAATTCTAAGTCTAGAAAAGTTTGACTTTTCACATTGACTTTTGACTTTCTTGATTTCTTGATGATCAAGCTTCATATTTTTGAATGTATTGATGAATTATGATCTTTGAAACTCAATTTGATCAAAAAGTCAAAATTTGACTTTTCAATGTACAATTGACTTTTTCGTCAGTTGACCAAATTTGATATGTCAATCCAATGATCTTGAGAAATGTTTTGAGCCATGAAATTAGGTCAACATGTTGTATTTGAATCCTTGAGATTATACTTTAAGCCATTAGATCATGTATTAGGTCAAACAATCCTTGATTAGTCAAATACAGTCAAAACCCTAATTTTGACCATTTTGCCCTTTTGGTGATTTGAACAATTTTCCTAGGGAATTGTGATCCAAACTTGATAAATTGATACATATGACTTCAAAATGTTGATATTTGTCCAAAATCTTGATGTTTGACTTTAGGTTGACCACAGTTGACTTTGTACCCAATACAATTGATTTTATGTCATCTGATCAATTGACTGAGCAAACTTGAACTGCAAGACTTGAAACTTGACATGAGCAATCTTGAAAGTAAATAATGATCCATGAAAGTCATATGAGGCATTAAAAGTCCAATTTTCCTTGTGAAAACTCAAACCCTAATTTGAGGCATCAGTGTTGAGGAGATGTCTTGACCTAGTCAATCTTTGTGCAAGCTTGAGCTATTGAAGATCTTGTGGGAAATGTCTTGAGAAATGAGAGGGAAAATTTTAGGGGTACAACAGTACCCAACCCGTTCTCTGTGATGTTCTTCAACCTTATACTCAGTTAATTGTACGCTTAGATTCCAATTGAGTCTGTAATGATATTTTGGTGATGGTTCAGATACTGGAAGTTTATTTGAGAAGGCAATTATTTTTGTAACATTGTTTGTTGTTGAGGATTTGTAGCGACCTCTTTTTGATTTTGTTATCCCTAAATTTTTCCTGAACTGTTTCTTTTGTGATTACAGTCAGTGGAATGCCCCTATTTTTTCTTTAGTCTCCTTCGTAGGTTTTGACTTAGCGGACTCTTTTTTTGAAAGATAATGACTTCCTGTTTTACGGGGAACCATCACCATCTTTTGATTTGGAAGGACGTCTCCGATGCTATTTGCTGTGTACAAAGTGAAAGCTTGTGACTGGATACACATTTGAATTAATTGAGAAACTAACCTGCCCTAGGTTATGATTAAAGGTTTCAATTTATACGAAAAAGAAAACCCTTACTTCTTAGGCTCAAAGGGGGTGACTAGGGATTATCTTCCTTATAATTCTATTGTTTAGGATTTGAAACAACGCTTGTACATCGTTAGCAAGGTCTGTTCAAAAGCACACTGTAGAGATCATGGTATCTTTTTCGTCATCCTCCCTCTAAAGGCCTATAGCTTTTAATTGAGAGTTGAATATCGCAAAAAGGAAGTAAAAGCATAGTTTAAGTATAGTGAAATCGAATGGATTAATTCAAGAAAAACATATGTAATGCATTAATGGAAAGAAAAGCAAAGTTTGACATAAAGATAAGTGTTCGAACAAACAAAAGAAATTACAAATGAAAATTCAAATGAAACTTGACGCTATCAATCATAGTCATGATTTGGCATGGGAGAAGTGATCACATTAGGAGTCTCGGGAGGTGTCGTACCCCAAAATTTGCCCTCCCATATTCTCCAGGAAATTGCCAAGCCAAGTCACAAAATTCCCCAAGGGTGGCACAGTGCAAAGGTCTCCTATACAGTCAAGATTAGGGTTTTGTGTTCTGATCAAGAAAGGAAGTTTTAAAAGGCCCAATCAAGTCTCATATGCCTACAAGTGTGGTCAAGCATCCTCATATCAAGTTTCAAGGCATTCAGCTCAAAATTGCACAGTCAAAACCCTAAATTGCACTACAGTCAACTGTAGGGGCAAAATGGTCACTTGACAATCAAAAGTTCAAGTTTTTGGTCAACATATCATTTTGAAGCCACAAACATCATTTGATCAATGCTTGATCATGATTCTCACAATTTGGCTCAGAAATCACCAAGGATGTTACTATATTTGGACAGCTGAAAAAGTCAACTGAAATTGACCAGGGCATAACTTTCACATGGATTATCAGAAAAATTCCATCCAAAGCTCATTTTGAAGAGAAAGACATTTCCTACAACTCATCTTCATACTTCAAGTCCAAGAAATGCTCACACAAAAAGTTATCAATTTCAACATTATAGGTCATTTTCAAAAGTCAACAAAAAGGGACTTTAAGTCAAAGGCCATAACTTGAGATTGGTAAATCAAAATGACATGGGACCAAAGGCATTGGTTAGAGGACTCAAAGACCTTTCCAAAATGTCCAAGAACATGTGAAAAGCTTAAAAATTGAGCAAGTTATGCCTTGTGGAAGTTGGGAAATTTTTGGATATTTTGAAAAGTCAACAATGGTTCAAATGACTTAAATTTGCTAATGGGCCCATTTTTCTTCCAAGATTCATCATTCTAAACATGTGCACGACCATTTGGCCCAAAGGGAAGTATTTTCTCCTTTTTTATTTATTTATTTGAATTTCTATTAATATTAATTCATTTAAATCATTTTAATATATGGAAAATATTTAATTCACCCTAACCAATCTTTTTGTACACATTCTAGACTCAATATTTCGTGCATATGCCAATTAGGAAAGATTTGGTTTGAATTGATCATAATTTGCACAAAAACCATGTGAAAAAGATATGTAAAGATCTTAAGAAAATCAAATATGCAAAACAATGAATGCCTTGGATTTGTGCTAGTTTTGTTGACCTAATAGGTTCCATACAAATACTTGAATCAAAACCTAATGATAGGACACTCTAAGCTGCGCTAAAGAACACTTTGTAAACTTGAAAAATTTTCCATAAAACTCAAATCTGAAATCAGTGTTCTAGGTGGATTCAAGTCCTAATATCGATTCCAAAAGCTTCCTTGGCAATTCCTGAACGTATTCCAATCCCAAACATCCATCAACACGCCAAGAATCGGTACCTAGAACTCAAGCTGCATCAAAAAAATTGCAGAATCGTGCATCATAATTTAAGCATCTTTTGCATTTTTTGTTTATGGATTCATGTTCATTATAATGTTTTGAAGCTAACCCATGTATTCAATTGCTTTTTTCTGTACCACACGCGATTTCACCATGTTAGCTTTCTAGGGTTTACAGGGGTGTAAATTTAGGGCTTCTTAAAAGAGGAAAAATTGGACATCCACAGTACCATGGTTGGACTCAGCGCATGAAGACGAAGAACATGGAACCCTCGCGCTCAATTTATGAGCGTTGAGGGGCTAATCGTTATTTTCTCAAAACACCTCTAAACCCACGTTTGCAAAATCGTTGCCTCATAGTTGTGTTTCAGGAAGAAGAAAGAGGACGACCTCGTTGTCAAGACGTGATTGGCTTATTCAAATTTTTGCGCGCAAATTCCATTCACCGTCGCTTTTGTTTTATATTATTTACTTGTTATATATATATTAAAAGCGTTCAATGGCACAGATGGCAAGCGAGTCTCTTGGCAAGGCATATGACCTGGGTTCGAACCCCAGGTCTTTCACATGTTCAATATTATTTTTCATTAACTAATCCCATGCAGCGCTTAATGTGTGGATATACCATATTCCCTCCATCATCAACGTGCCACGTCCACTTAGAGATCAATCTAAAGGCTGAAATTGAAGGGACATCCTGAACTCCAGTCAACGCGCTAGCACACAAACTGGAAAGGTCAAAAAGGGCCAAATTCGTTGGGCCAGAATTTCACAACAAAGCCTCCACTTTGGGGCCTGAACCCCCCCTGGTTTGCATTCTCCATATTTTTTATTTATTTTATTTTCAATTGTTGTTTTATTCCCTTTATTGTGTTAAATTAATTAATTATTTTTGCTAAATACAAAAAATGCCTAAAAAACAGAAAAAGAGAAAAAATGTAATAAATTATTTTATTCTAATATTTTCATAAATAAATTAATATGTAATTATTTGGTTAAAATAGGTTTTAATTCTTTTCATAATAAAAAAAATCCAAAAGAAGTAGAATTAGGTTTAGTTAATCTTTATTCTTTTTTTTATTTCTTTTTCACAATAATAATATTTATTTTATTTTTTATAATTAAATGTACATAAGTGAAAATTAGGGTTTAATTTAGGTTAATTTAACATTTTCATAATAACTAAAAAATAATTAGAATTAGGGTTTGACATTTTATTTTTATAATTAATTCTATTTTTTCTATTAAATCTAAAAAACATAAAAACACCAAAAACATTTCCTTTTTTTAATTTTTAATTTCAGTTCTTCATTAACTTTAATTTTTTGCAAAAGGGTCCAACGCCCTCGTTCGTAATTTATTTAATTCGCACATTTATTTTATTTCGCTTAATTCATTATGTATCTCTCCCAAAGCGTTGTAACTTAAACTTCTCGCACTTTTATTTCTTTTGCTTTATTTACTTTTCTGTCAAATCGGGTCCGGTTTAATTTTGGCGATGTGGACCCGCGCCATTTGTAATAGCTGTAGATTTATTTTCCTCGCAACTTTTAAACTGTTAAATATGCATGCAAGAATGAATGGCCCTAATTAAAACCAAGCGTAGATCACAATGAACATGACAAGACAAATATCAATGAAAACAACACACGAATCGCACACACCACCCCTAGGGTACGCCTCACTGTTGCCTTGCCTCGAAAGGTGATCGTCGAGTAGAGGACGTCTTAGTAAGTCCTCATGATCCGGGAACCTGGCATGAGGGTAGCTTCTAAGGTGTCTTCCCATTGCTCTGGTGATCACCATGTCCCTACAAACTCGAATTGACCCGAACACCTCCAACGGTGGTGCTACCTACCTCTCAATGATGGGATGGCATTACTTTAAAGGACATTTACATAGACGAATTCTTTAGGGTAGGTAGGTTCTCGTAGATACTTGCTCTCTTCAAAAAACAAAACAAACAAAAATCTTTTCACACCGACACTTTTCAAAAGCTTTCAAAGCAAATTTTTCAAACACTCTGACGTACGAGTCGAACTGAAATTTTTCAAAGAAACTTTTTAAAACCCACATTGAAAAGCAAACAAACAATTTTGAAAACACCTTGAGCATGTATCTAAGAGCCCATGGATAACCATGGATAGAAAGGGTGCTAACACCTTCCCTTTCTATAACCTACCTCCCGAACCGAGAGCAATCTCTTTAAGGAATTTTTCTGTGCTTTTGTCCTTTCCATTTGGAGAAAATAAAAGACGGTGGCGACTCTTGCTTCCGCGACATTTCGCGAACCAGCGTTAAACAGTCAGTTCCAGATCCACCGATCACAGAACTGGCGACTCTGCTGGGGACTATCTTATAAAGTGGGGTGTACCTTAGGATTAAGATCACTGTGTTTTCAATTGTCTTCTTTGCTTGCTTTACTATTGTGGGTTGTATCGGAGTTACATAGATCCTAACCCGGATATGGGGATACCCTGTTTAGGTAGCATAAGCTGTGAGGGACCTGTCCGGCGTAGACCGACACGGGTGAAACAGTGGCTACGTTGGTGTGGCACCTTGGTCTGTACCGATATCCCTTGTGTCGCAACGAGGAGAATATTGGTCTTCTAAGGAGTCATTAAGCACCAACAACCTTAGAACCTTAATTGACACAACTTGGCCTTTAGAATTGTAGCAGTATGCTACGCCCATTGAGGCTAAACTCTCGTGATGGTTCTGGCCGCAAGAAAAGATTGCGATGCTGGAGTTATGACCGATTGAGGGTAGTCAATGATATTGGGATCCTCTAAGAACCCGGTTACTTTTGATTAGGACAGGTATGAACCAACAAACTGAAAGAGGGTAGTACCTAGACCTCATGCTGACCTAAACTTTAGGGGCTTGCTTTGTGTGACTTGTGTGCCTTACCATGTTTGCCTTTGTATCTGTATGTGGTGTGCTTTATCATAACATCATAGCATCATGAGCATTGCATGCATCCTGCATAAGGACTGACCATTTCAAAGACAAGAGGGTTTCATCTTTGCTCTGTTTTGTAGGACATTATGATGCCTGTGCGAAGGAATACTATCTGGTTCAACTTTGTTCGTTCACCTGAGTTGCTTGATGAGTTGGTTAGCAGAATCCCAAATACCACTTCCTTCATTCAAAGGCATGGCTCTCTTCTCAGTTTAGTCACTGCAAAGCGGGATCAACAGTTGATGAGTGTTCTGACCCAGTTCTATGACCCTCTGTACCAGTGCTTCACCTTTCAAGACTTCCAGCTGGTCCCTACCCTGGAAGAGTTCTCTGATTTGCTTGGTATCCCTATCTTGGATCAGACTCCCTTTACTGGTTGGGAAAAGACCCTCAGGCTTGAGGATGTTGCTGCAGCTCTTCCTTTGACCCATCAAGAGGTAACAGACAACTGGGTGACCAGAAGCGGAGTTAAGGGTTTCTTGGCTAAGTTTCTAATGGGTAAAGCTAACAGTTTCTGGAATGACCTGGACTTTAGGGCATATGAAGACATCTTGGCTCTCCTAATCTATGGGTTAGTCCTGTTTCCTAATCCTGACAACTTCATCAATGTCACTGCCATAAGGATCTTTATGTCTCAGAATCCTGTGCCCACTCTCTTGGGTGACATCTTGCAACAACTTCATGTCCGTACTACCCGAAGACGAGGAACCCTATGGTGTTGTATCCCTTTGTTGGTGAGGTGGTTTATTTCGCACCTCCCTAAGTTCATACTAAAGAACCAAGAAGGAAGAGGTTGGGCTCACAGGTTAATGTCTCTCACCGATAAAGACATCATTTGGACTTGCAGAGGGTTGGATGAGATAGCTATTATTGATCGATGCGGGGAATACCCTAATGTTCCTCTGATTGGTACTCAAGGAGGGATCTCTTACAATCCATGTCTAGCACTCCGTCAGTTTGGAAGAGCAAGAAGAGCAGGTCCCCATGAGATGTTGGTGCCTCACATCAGTTTCGAGTTTCAGGTGGATATTGACGAGCTGCGTCGTAGGTTCATCAAGGCTTGGGATAAGGTTCATAAAGCTGACCCACAAGAGTTAGGGCCAAAGACTTCTTTACCTATGGAAGCCTACTGCAAATGGGTTCGCATCCGTGCTCAGAAGTTAGGTATGCCGTATGAAGCTGTCAGACCCATCATTCTTGAGTGTCCTGATAAAGATGGTGTTCCTCCAACTGTCCTTCCTCCTCAGATACCTACTGATTATGAGACATTGAAGAGATCTTGGTCAAAACTGCAAGAAGAACGGGATTCTTACCGGGAAAAGTTCAACGAGCAGGAATCAAAGATCCAGAAGCTGACAAAGCAGTTGGAGAATGAGAGAGCTCTGAATGCCTACATCCGTACTGAGAAGAGGAGACCATGGGATCAATAAGGAACTCTGAATGTGCCTTTACAGTTTTATTTCCTTTCCGGTATTTCCTTTCATGTAACGCCTAAGGGCAACTTGTTGAATAATTTCAATTGCAAAGTTGAATCTAATAAAGTGTGTTCGTTTTTGTTTACAAAGTTGATTCCCGATTGTCTTTGAAAACATAATTCATACGCATTTCATACATCATGTGCATAGCAGGTTTTTCCCCTTTTCAGGTTGCTTACAGTTCTTCGCTGTTTATTTCAGCATCATGAATCCCGAATCTGCATCAACTGAGACATCAATCAAGGCTCTCCAGGCGCAGAATGCACAGTTTCAAGAACTAATCAAGGGTCTGGCTAAAGGCCAAGAAGAACTGAAGGCTATGCTCCTGAAGAAGGAGAAGAAGAAGAAGAGAAGAACTGTTCTGTTCAACTCGGGCCGAAGGTTTGGCAACACTCTGCAGCATGAAGAGGCTGGTTCTTCTGTTGGCAAGAGTCCTTCTCAGGCAGAAGTCAAGGTTCCTAGTCCGGTAGTCTCCGACAACGAGACAGATTTCGATGAAGAGCAGTACCCTCCGGCAGATGACAGATATAAGCAACTGGAGGACAGGTTGAAGGCTATGGAGGTTCAACAGGCACCTGGGCTGGATTTTGGAGATCTGGGTTTGTCGACTGGTGTGATTATCCCGCGTAAATTCAAAGCACCATCCTTCTCCAAATATGACGGGGCGTCTTGTCCCAAGCTGCATTTAAGGTCCTATGTTCGGAAAATTCAGCCGTACTCTGCGGATAAGAATTTATGGATCCACTTCTTCCAGGAGAGTCTTTCAGGGACTCATCTCGAATGGTTCTATCAGCTGGATGGGACCAAAGTTCGTAACTGGGAGGAGTTGGCTACTGCTTTCTATAAGCAGTATCAATATAATGCCGACCTTGCCCCCACACGTACCCAACTCCAGGGTATGGCGTTAGGTGCAAGCGAAGGTTTTAAGGAGTACGCTCAGAAGTGGAGAGACCTGGCTGGTAGGGTGCAGCCACCATTGACTGATCGGGAGCTGGTAGACATGTTCTTGGGGACCCTATCTGGGCCGTTTTTCAACCATCTCATCGGGAATTCTTCTGTTGGGTTCACTGATTTGATCTTGACTGGAGAGAGAATTGAGGCTGGGCTGAAATCTGGGAAGATTACAAAGGGTGCATCATCTAGTTCGGAAAAGAAACCATTCAAAAAGGAGTCTAGTGCCGTGTATGGTGCTAGGAAATCAGAGAGACCTGAGCACCGCCAATCTGTCAGCGCGGTGATGATTGCTAAGCCTGCTGCCACTCCTCGGTCGAATAATCCTCAAAGGGCTGAAAGACCCCGGCGAGAGTTTACCCGGTTAAGCATGACCCTATCACAGATTCTGCCACAGTTGCTAGCCACCAACTTAGTGACTGTCAGGGAAGCCCCGAAGTTCCCCAATACAACATCTCCCAAGTACAACCCGAATGCTCGTTGTGCTTACCATTCAGAAAGCCCGGGGCACTCTACCGATGACTGTTGGGCGTTGAAGAATAAGGTGCAAGACCTTATCGACGCAAAGGAGATACAATTCGAAGCGCCTGCAAAGCCGAATGTAGTTACTGCCCCTATGCCTCAGCACGGGGTAAATGCTGTTGATGAAGACGTTTATGCTGTTTCTGTGGATGATCTAGCCACTCCACTAAAGATCGTCAAGAAGAACCTACTGCAGGCCGGTTTATTTCCGGGTTGTAGTGAGGGTTGCCTATTCTGTGCTGTGTCCCCATCTGGTTGTCCCTTGCTAAAGTTAGGCATCCAAAGCTTAATGGATAGCAAGGAGATTCTATTCAAGAAGTCTGTTGTTCGTTTGGTTCCAATGGAAGAAGTTTCTGTGGTGACTATCTTCAATCATCCGATCCCGGCTCTCCAGAAGAAGCCCGTTCAAATTATGACCGTTGCACCCGTTATTATCACTGTTCCAGGGCCCCTGCCCTATGTATCGGATAAAGCTGTCCCTTGGCACTATGGGGCAGATGTATATATAAACGGGATCAAACAAGAGCTCAACGCTGGCGCCAGCATCTGTGACATCACTGGCCCGGCCAAAGTTACCCGCAGTGGCAGGCTCTTCTCGCCTGACATTGCACCGCCTGCTGCCCGAAGACCGCTCCTGATAATTCCTACCAGTACACCTATTCCTGTTGCCGATCAAGTTGTTGTTCCTGCTGCTGATCCGATTGTTTCTCCTGCTGCCGAGTCATCCAATGCTCGGGGCAAGGGAATTGAAGTTGAGCCTGCCCAGATGGAGGCACCCGTACCCATAGCTGCTGAGGCCTCCCCACAAGAGATGGAGGAGACTCTGAAGATCATAAAGAAGAGCGATTTTAATGTTGTGGAACAGCTGGGGCATACGCCCTCCAAAATCTCCATGCTCTCTTTATTGCTGTGCTCCGAGGCCCATGCAAAGGCCCTAATCTCGTTCCTCAAGACGGCCCATGTGCCACATGAAACCTCAGCAGTCCAGTTCACTGATTGCGTGGCAAGCCTAACGGCAGATAATGGCTTGGGTTTCTCAGATGCTGACTTGACTGCAAAGGGGAGAGACCATAATGATGCTCTGCATGTCTCAATTGAATGCAGGGGCACCACCTTGGCACATGTGTTGGTTGATACTGGGTCATCTTTGAATGTGCTACCCAAGAAGGCTCTGGATCGTCTAGATTGTGAAGGCCTGGAATTGAAACCCAGCAACATCATCGTCAGGGCCTTTGATGGTTCAAAGAGGATGGTCCATGGAGAGGTTGACATTCCGATTCGTGTGGGCTCTCAGGTGTTCGACTCCACTTTTATGTGATGGACATCCGTCCATCTTACTCTTGTCTGCTAGGTCGACCCTGGATACATAAGGCTGGGGCAGTGACCTCTACCTTGCATCAGAAGCTGAAGTACCCCGTCAGAGGGAAGATTGTCACCGTGCAAGGAGAGGAAGAATATATGGTGAGCCACCTGAACTCCTTCAGGTACATTGAGATGGATGGGGAGTTTATTGAAACCCCCTTTCAGCATTTCGAGGAGGTGTTTCCCATTGCAGCAGCAACAACAGAAGAAGGTGCTCCTTTGAAAATGGCTTCCCTGAAGGATGCCCGGGCTGTGGTTCAGAAGGGTAAATGTGCCGACTGGGGCAGACTTCCAGACTTCACACAGAAGACTGATAAACTTGGGCTGGGTTTTACCTCAGAAGGTCAGAGAGCTATGAGGAAAGCAAAGATCGGAAGACCTCCGGTATTTATTAAAAGTTCAGGAGTGAACGCTGTTGAGGAAGACCATGAAGTGGACGAAGCTGAATTCAACAGCTGGATCTATCCGACGGCCGAAGACGGATTGAACAACTGGATTGCTAAGGATCATACTCCTGTTACCTTTGTGACGCAGTAATAAATTTCTTTGTTTCGTTATTTTTTGTAATAAACAATGATAAACTCTATGGCCCGGTGTCTTACCCGAGGCACCGTGGTTCTATTTGTGAGGGCATACAAACTATCATTTTATACATCATGAATGAAAATCTTGGACGTATTTTTCGCATTGCAAATATTGTGTTCCTTTTCTGTCTTTCTTTTCCTTTACATAATTTTCAAAACAGCTGTATTTACACACACACTCACTCATACAGGTTTCAATCCACTCTGGATCTCACTGATAACAACTCTGCTACTGCCAATTATGACTTCGAAAATCCGATCAACTTAGCCGAAGACGAAGGTGAAGATGATTGCGAAGTGCCTGGCGAGCTTGCAAGACTGTTGCTTCAGGAAGAGAGGGCAATTCAACCCCATGAAGAGCCAGTGGAAATCATAAACCTGGGTACTGAGGCAGACAGGAAAGAGGTAAAGATTGGTGCCAACCTAGAGCTCAGCGTGAAGCAACGGTTAACCAAGATGTTACATGACTATATGGAGATCTTTGCCTGGTCCTACGAAGACATGCCAGGGTTGGATACCGATATTGTGGTCCATCACTTGCCAACTAAGGAAGACTGCCCTCCAGTTAAGCAAAAGGTCCGTCGAATGCGTCCAGAGATGTCCGAGAAGATTAAAGCCGAGGTCATGAAACAGTTTGATGCCGGGTTCCTTGCAGTGACTTCTTACCCTCAGTGGGTTGCTAATGTGGTGCCGGTACCTAAGAAGGACGGTAAAGTCAGAATGTGTGTCGATTACAGGGATCTGAACAGGGCCAGCCCCAAGGATGACTTCCCCTTACCTCACATTGATGTCCTTGTTGATAATACAGCTCAGCACAAAGTATTCTCTTTCATGGATGGCTTTTCAGGTTACAATCAGATCAAAATGGCACCTGAAGACATGGAAAAGACTACATTTGTTACTCAGTGGGGCACCTTCTGTTACAAGGTCATGCCATTTGGATTGAAGAACGCTGGGGCAACCTACCAACGTGCCATGGTTGCCTTATTTCATGACATGATCCATCATGAGATAGAAGTGTATGTGGACGACATGATCGCAAGGTCCCAGACTGAGGAAGAGCACCTAGATCATCTGCAGAAGTTGTTTGACCGGTTGAGACTGTACAAGCTGAGACTGAACCCGAACAAGTGCACCTTCGGGGTAAGATCTGGGAAATTGCTAGGCTTCGTAGTCAGCGATAAAGGTATTCAAGTGGACCCTGCTAAGGTCAAAGCTATTCAAGAGATGCCAGTTCCTAAGACAGAGAAGGAAGTCAGAGGCTTTTTAGGACGCCTGAATTACATCGCTCGATTCATCTCACATCTGACTGCTACCTGTGAGCCAATCTTCAAGCTGCTGAAGAAAGATCAGGTAGTACGTTGGAACGATGAATGTCAGGCTGCCTTCGACAGAATCAAAGAGTATCTCCAAGAACCACCTATCCTTATGCCGCCGGTTGAAGGGAGACCTCTGATACTATACCTAACAGTGCTCGACAACTCAATGGGGTGTGTGCTGGGGCAGCATGACGAGTCTGGCCGAAAAGAGCATGCCATTTATTACCTTAGCAAAAAGTTTACCGACTGTGAGACCCGATACTCACTGCTTGAGAAAACTTGCTGCGCTTTGGTATGGGCTGCTCGCCGGCTGAGGCAGTACATGCTGACTCACACTACCTTGTTGATCTCAAAAATGGATCCTATAAAGTACATATTCGAAAAGCCTGCTCTGTCTGGGAGAATTGCAAGATGGCAAATGATCTTGACGGAATACGACATTCAGTACACAACCCAGAAAGCCATCAAGGGGAGTGTATTGGCAGACCACTTAGCTCATCAAGCTGTAGATGACTATCAATCAATGAACTTCGAGTTTCCGGATGAAAGCATCATGATAGTAACAGACTGTGAAGTACCTGGACCGGATGAAGGACCTGAACCAGGATCCCGATGGTCTATGCACTTTGACGGAGCCTCCAATGCTTTGGGAAACGGTATCGGCGCCATAATCATATCTCCTCAAGGTACTCATACTCCACTCACTGCCCGGCTATGTTTCAACTGCACCAACAACATGGCGGAGTATGAGGCGTGCATCATGGGTCTTCAAGCTGCGATCGACTTAAGGATCAAATTTCTGAGTGTCTTCGGAGATTCCGCTCTTGTGATCAATCAGATCAAAGGAGAGTGGGATACGAAACATCCAAACTTGATTCCTTACAGAGAATGTGTGTTGACCCTGATCCCCCACTTCACGGAGATAACCTTTGAACACTTTCCAAGAGAAGAGAATCAGTTAGCGGACGCGTTAGCTACATTGTCTTCAATGTTCAAAGTCAAATGGGATAATGAGGCTCCCCGGATCATCATCTGGAAACTGGACGAACCGGCATACTGTTGTGATCTCGAAACTGAATTGGTGACTGAGAAGCCTTGGTACCACGAAGTGAAGAGATATCTGGAAGCTCAGGAATACCCTGAAGGTGCATCTATCAATGATAAGAAATTCCTGAGGAGGTTCGTAGCCAAGTTCTTCCTTAGCAACGGCATCTTGTACAAGCGAAACCATGATTCAACCTTACTGCGTTGTGTGGATAAGACGGAAGCAGAAAGGATCATGGAAGAGCTACATGAAGGGACCTTTGGTACACATTCCAGTGGACATTCAATGGCAAAGAAGATCCTACGGGCAGGATATTACTGGTCCACCATGGAAGCTGACTGTTACCAACATTCCAGGACATGCCACAAGTGCCAGATTTATGCAGATAAGGTGCATGTTCCTCCGGTTCCCCTGAATGTTCTGACTGCGCCTTGGCCGTTTGCAATGTGGGGCATAGACATGATCGGCGAGATCAAACCTACGGCATCCAATGGACATTGCTTCATCCTAGTGGCGATTGATTATTTCACAAAGTGGGTTGAGGCAGCATCCTATGCTACGGTAACCAAGACTGTTGTGGCACGGTTTATTCGACACAACCTGATCTGTCGGTACGGCGTCCCTGAGCGGATTATTACAGACAACGGTACCAATCTGAATAACAAGATGATCGCTGAGCTCTGCGAACAGTTCAAGATACAGCACCACAATTCTTCTCCTTACAGACCGAAGATGAATGGGGCTGTAGAAGCAGCTAATAAAAACATCAAGAAGATCATGCAGAAAATGACAGTGACTTATAAAGATTGGCACGAGATGTTACCGTTCGCTCTACATGGGTACCGTACCTCAGCTAGGACGTCAACCGGGGCAACTCCTTTCTCTCTGGTTTATGGCATGGAGGCAGTCTTGCCAATCGAAGTGCAAATTCCCTCTCTCCGGATAATGAAGGATGCAAATCTGAACGAAGAGGATTGGATCCAGACACGACTTGATCAGCTCAACCTCATTGACGAAAAGAGACTTGCTGCTATCTGTCATGGTCAGACGTATCAGAAACGGATGATCAGGGCATTTAACAAAAAGGTCAGACCACAAGAATATCAAGTCGGGGATCTGGTAATCAAGAGAATCATCCTTCCTCAGAGTGATCCAAGGGGCAAATGGACCCCTACGTATGAAGGGCCATTTGTGGTTAAGCATGTGTTCTCGGGAGGAGCAATGATATTGACCAACATGGATGGTGACGACCTTCCTCACCCCGCCAATGCAGACATAGTTAAAAAATACTACGCATGAAAAAAGACCCGCTAGGCTGACATGCCTAGGCAAAAATTAGGGCTTCCCGTCGAACCAAAAGGGTTCGGGCAAAATGAAGGGATGAAAATAAAAATCTGTACACCCGGCAAGTCGAAAACCTGAAAAGGCGGCTTGGGCAAAAATGGGTATCCCGGTGGACTGAAAACCCGAAAGGGCGATCCAGGCAAAAATTAGGGATAAAAGCGTAATACTATGTCTCATTGATCACTTTGCATCCAGAATCCGGTATCTACATCAAGTTCAGACGGCATCGATCAGTCAGCTTCATCTTCAACCAAGGTCATCAAGTGATGAGACGCTCAGAGTTATAAAGGCAATAGCAGAGTTGAAACCCAGTGGGATCATTCATTTCACACAGCTGTTTTCTTTTCTTTTGTACAAAATTTGTATAAACTCTTTTGTTCGGCGGCGTTCCTCTTACTAGGACGTCAGCCTCTTGTATACAAACGCCTATTCACAGGCTATTCAAAAATCAATACAAATATATTTTCAGTTAAAACGTGCCAAGTGTTTTCCTTTTTCTGTTTTGTTTTGCGAAGAACGTCCAAGGTTCAATTTGTGATATATGCATTGACAATAATGTGCTAACTCATAAATATTTGCATACGAAACAAAGGAATTAATTGCAGGTGACACTAGAAACAGGGGCAATAAAAGAGTTGTCTAAACAATCCAATTGCTCTATCCTCCAAGGTACCAAGGTAGGTTCAGCTAGAGAACATGACCAGTATACCTGAATTCCCCAGAGAGTAAGCAGTCAGTGCACTCTTCTCCAAGCAAAATTATCAAGTCCCAAAGAAATTGAGTATCCTCCCGTAGATCTCAATACTTCCCCAGCAGCACATATTCTTAACAAGCATCCCCGGCAGTCTTGGTCTAAAGATTGTTCCCCGGCGGTATACAAACATTCAAAGGGATCACTTTCCCCAGCATATCAAAACTTCCCCAGGAAAGATGGAGTCCATATCCCCAAGCAGTAAGCTTATCCCCAGTAGATTCTGGAAGCTTACCCCCTCGCAGAACACGAACGCGTCGCCCGGCTTTATTCAAAGAGTTATTTCCTCAATAGGATATAATTGGGTTATCCTCAGCCAAAAGCCACGGAAAGAGCGTCTTCGACAAAGTCTTCTTACCCCAGCGAAGTCTATCAACACTTCCAACAACAAGGATATCCTCGGCAAGTTATCAACAATTCAGCAAAGCATCTCTATCCCCACAGAGTATCGCTTCCCAGCATGGTCGCTAGAGTATCTTTTCTCCCCGCAGAATCTTCCATCTGCCAAGTTTATTCCGCAACGGAGTCGTCTTCTCCTACCGGTATTCTTGCAACTATCATCCCCAGCAGAAGTAAAAGCTTATTCTCCGACATCAGCCCAGGATATGACTTCCCGGCACCCGTCAAGGATTTACTTTCCTAGACGAAAGCATACATAAACATTACATACATCATTATAGCATGCATAGACGCATCATACAAATCTCATTTATGTTGAGAACATCATTGCTTGATCCATATCATGCATTGCATATGACTGACCTTTACCTTTCAGGAAAGACGCAGTTAAAATGCTCAAACATATTTCAAAGCCTTCTCTAGTCCAGCTAAATCGACTCCCAACAGATTTTTCTGATAAGGACTCAGCAGAACTTATGGTTCCCTCTCCGACGGTGTGTGAGGTGGTAAGTCCTTCTTCAAGATGTTTCCCTCTCCGACGATGAGTGTGAGGTGATAGTCTCCTATGGTCCCCTCCCCGACAAGTGCGTGAGGTGGTAATTCCTTTTTCAGATGTTTCCCTCTCCGACGATGAGTGTGAGGTGATAGTCTCTTATGGTCCCCTCTCCGGCAAGTGTGTGAGGTGGTAATTCCTTTTTCAGATGTTTCCCTCTCCGACGATGAGTGTGAGGTGATAGTCTCCTATGGTCCCCTCCCCGACAAGTGCGTGAGGTGGTAATTCCTTTTTCAGATGTTTCCCTCTCCGACGATGAGTGTGAGGTGATAGTCTCCTATGGTCCCCTCTCCGGCAAGTGCGTGAGGTGGTAATTCCTTTTTCAGATGTTTCCCTCTCCGACGATGAGTGTGAGGTGATAGTCTCTTATGGTTCCCTCTCCGACGATGAGTGTGAGGTGACAAATCCTTTTTCAGATGTTTCCCTCTCCGACGATGAGTGTGAGGTGATCATCCCTTTCAGATTATAATTTTCTATGGTTCTCTTCCCGACATTGCAAATATGGTAATTCCCGCTAAGATTTTTCTCAACGAGCGTTGTTGAAGTTAAAATCACCCAAGGTTCTCTTACCATTCATGCTAAGGCAGTAACCATACCTGGTTCATTCATCATCTTTTGAAGCTCCAGACTCAGCTCCTGTAACCAGTCAGGACATATCTATGCCAAGCATCTGAAATCAGCTCCTGCAACGTGTCAAGTACTCATTTTTCTTTTACAGGTATGCAGGTTCTCGCCAAGGAATCTCCTACGCGATCAGCATCCAGATGGCATCTATAAGCCCATCATCCTATCCAGCAATCTCTAAATGGCATCTATAATCCCATTCCCCCATCACACTGCTAACATGCGAGCGCAAATTTCTGGGCACTCTAGTGTTCAATCATCTCCTACCCTCGGATTACGAAAGGCACGCCAGCCAATCTGCATCCTCAGGTCTAAGAAGATTGAACAGGGGCAACTGTTGTACCCCAAAATTTGCCCTCCCATATTCTCCAGGAAATTGCCAAGCCAAGTCACAAAATTCCCCAAGGGTGGCACAGTGCAAAGGTCTCCTATACAGTCAAGATTAGGGTTTTGTGTTCTGATCAAGAAAGGAAGTTTTCAAAGGCCCAATCAAGTCTCATATGCCTACAAGTGTGGTCAAGCATCCTCATATCAAGTTTCAAGGCATTCAGCTCAAAATTGCACAGTCAAAACCCTAAATTGCACTACAGTCAACTGTAGGGGCAAAATGGTCACTTGACAGTCAAAAGTTCAAGTTTTTGGTCAACATATCATTTTGAAGCCACAAACATCATTTGATCAATGCTTGATCATGATTCTCACAATTTGGCTCAGAAATCACCAAGGATGTTACTATATTTGGACAGCTGAAAAAGTCAACTGAAATTGACCAGGGCATAACTTTCACATGGATTATCAGAAAAATTCCATCCAAAGCTCATTTTGAAGAGAAAGACATTTCCTACAACTCATCTTCATACTTCAAGTCCAAGAAATGCTCACACAAAAAGTTATCAATTTCAACATTATAGGTCATTTTCAAAAGTCAACAAAAAGGGACTTTAAGTCAAAGGCCATAACTTGAGATTGGTAAATCAAAATGACATGGGACCAAAGGCATTGGTTAGAGGACTCAAAGACCTTTCCAAAATGTCCAAGAACATGTGAAAAGCTTAAAAATTGAGCAAGTTATGCCTTGTGGAAGTTGGGAAATTTTTGGATATTTTGAAAAGTCAACAATGGTTCAAATGACTTAAATTTGCTAATGGGCCCATTTTTCTTCCAAGATTCATCATTCTAAACATGTGCACGACCATTTGGCCCAAAGGGAAGTATTTTCTCCTTTTTTATTTATTTATTTGAATTTCTATTAATATTAATTCATTTAAATCATTTTAATATATGGAAAATATTTAATTCACCCTAACCAATCTTTTTGTACACATTCTAGACTCAATATTTCGTGCATATGCCAATTAGGAAAGATTTGGTTTGAATTGATCATAATTTGCACAAAAACCATGTGAAAAAGATATGTAAAGATCTTAAGAAAATCAAATATGCAAAACAATGAATGCCTTGGATTTGTGCTAGTTTTGTTGACCTAATAGGTTCCATACAAATACTTGAATCAAAACCTAATGATAGGACACTCTAAGCTGCGCTAAAGAACACTTTGCAAACTTGAAAAATTTTCCATAAAACTCAAATATGAAATCAGTGTTCTAGGTGGATTCAAGTCCTAATATCGATTCCAAAAGCTTCCTTGGCAATTCCTGAACGTATTCCAATCCCAAACATCCATCAACACGCCAAGAATCGGTACCTAGAACTCAAGCTGCATCAAAAAAATTGCAGAATCGTGCATCATAATTTAAGCATCTTTTGCATTTTTTGTTTATGGATTCATGTTCATTATAATGTTTTGAAGCTAACCCATGTATTCAATTGCTTTTTTCTGTACCACACGCGATTTCACCATGTTAGCTTTCTAGGGTTTACAGGGGTGTAAATTTAGGGCTTCTTAAAAGAGGAAAAATTGGACATCCACAGTACCATGGTTGGACTCAGCGCATGAAGACGAAGAACATGGAACCCTCGCGCTCAATTTATGAGCGTTGAGGGGCTAATCGTTATTTTCTCAAAACACCTCTAAACCCACGTTTGCAAAACCGTTGCCTCATAGTTGTGTTTCAGGAAGAAGAAAGAGGACGACCTCGTTGTCAAGACGTGATTGGCTTATTCAAATTTTTGCGCGCAAATTCCATTCACCGTCGCTTTTGTTTTATATTATTTACTTGTTATATATATATTAAAAGCGTTCAATGGCACAGATGGCAAGCGAGTCTCTTGGCAAGGCATATGACCTGGGTTCGAACCCCAGGTCTTTCACATGTTCAATATTATTTTTCATTAACTAATCCCATGCAGCGCTTAATGTGTGGATATACCATATTCCCTCCATCATCAACGTGCCACGTCCACTTAGAGATCAATCTAAAGGCTGAAATTGAAGGGACATCCTGAACTCCAGTCAACGCGCTAGCACACAAACTGGAAAGGTCAAAAAGGGCCAAATTCATTGGGCCAGAATTTCACAACAAAGCCTCCACTTTGGGGCCTGAACCCCCCCTGGTTTGCATTCTCCATATTTTTTATTTATTTTATTTTCAATTGTTGTTTTATTCCCTTTATTGTGTTAAATTAATTAATTATTTTTGCTAAATACAAAAAATGCCTAAAAAACAGAAAAAGAGAAAAAATGTAATAAATTATTTTATTCTAATATTTTCATAAATAAATTAATATGTAATTATTTGGTTAAAATAGGTTTTAATTCTTTTCATAATAAAAAAAATCCAAAAGAAGTAGAATTAGGTTTAGTTAATCTTTATTCTTTTTTTATTTTTTTTTCACAATAATAATATTTATTTTATTTTTTATAATTAAATGTACATAAGTGAAAATTAGGGTTTAATTTAGGTTAATTTAACATTTTCATAATAACTAAAAAATAATTAGAATTAGGGTTTGACATTTTATTTTTATAATTAATTCTCTTTTTTCTATTAAATCTAAAAAACATAAAAACACCAAAAACATTTCCTTTTTTTAATTTTTAATTTCAGTTCTTCATTAACTTTAATTTTTTGCAAAAGGGTCCAACGCCCTCGTTCGTAATTTATTTAATTCGCACATTTATTTTATTTCGCTTAATTCATTATGTATCTCTCCCAAAGAGTTGTAACTTAAACTTCTCGCACTTTTATTTCTTTTGCTTTATTTACTTTTCTGTCAAATCGGGTCCGGTTTAATTTTGGCGATATGGACCCGCGCCATTTGTAATAGCTGTAGATTTATTTTCCTCGCAACTTTTAAACTGTTAAATATGCATGCAAGAATGAATGGCCCTAATTAAAACCAACCGTAGATCACAATGAACATGACAAGACAAATATCAATGAAAACAACACACGAATCGCACACACCACCCCTAGGGTACGCCTCACTGTTGCCTTGCCTCGAAAGGTGATCGTCGAGTAGAGGACGTCTTAGTAAGTCCTCATGATCCGGGAACCTGGCATGAGGGTAGCTTCTAAGGTGTCTTCCCATTGCTCTGGTGATCACCATGTCCCTACAAACTCGAATTGACCCGAACACCTCCAACGGTGGTGCTACCTACCTCTTAATGGTGGGATGGCATTACTTTAAAGGACATTTACACAGACGAATTCTTTAGGGTAGGTAGGTTCTCGTAGATACTTGCTCTCTTCAAAAAACAAAACAAATAAAAATCTTTTCACACCGACACTTTTCAAAAGCTTTCAAAGCAAATTTTTCAAACACTCTGACGTACGAGTCGAACTGAAATTTTTCAAAGAAACTTTTTAAAACCCACATTGAAAAGCAAACAAACAATTTTGAAAACACCTTGAGCATGTATCTAAGAGCCCATGGATAACCATGGATAGAAAGGGTGCTAACACCTTCCCTTTCTATAACCTACCTCCCGAACCGAGAGCAATCTCTTTAAGGAATTTTTCTGTGCTTTTGTCCTTTCCATTTGGAGAAAATAAAAGACGGTGGCGACTCTTGCTTCCGCGACATTTCGCGAACCAGCGTTAAACAGTCAGTTCCAGATCCACCGATCACAGGAGGGTTAAACTCAATTTCCTTAGCATCAATCATATCTTGAATCTTGTTTTTTAGGATCCAACAATTGTTGGTGTTGTGCCCCGAACTGTTGGAGTGGTACGCGCACCTTACATTGGAATTATGACGGGAAGAAGAAGTATTGGGCCTCTGAGGAGGATCCTTCAATGTCACCAACTTGGCCTTTAACATGTGTTGCAATGCTTGAGCTAATGACATGTTGATTTTGGTAAATCGTCTTTTGGGTGTATTCTGCTTACACTGATTCCCCTATTATTGTTGGGCCTGCAATGTAGTAGCAATCCAGAAAGGCCTACTTTTAACCAAGCCAACTTCCTGTCTCATCGGAGGTTGATTAATGATTTGATCCCCAATTCTAGGCATTCATACCATACGGTTTTATTCGTCCTGATGAAGTTTGCTGATGAGAATTCTCAACTCTTCTTGTCCCCGAGCTAAGTTTTGGATAAGAGCCATCTGTACCATCATCTAAATTCTCATTGTTGCCATCTCAATTTGCAATTGTTCTAACTGGTCATCCTTGTCGTTTTCAGGATTCTTCTTGGTCATGCTCTTAGTTAAAGAGTGCTTTCAATTCTTCTTGCCCCTTAAATTGGTTCAGGAACATTTATTTGAACCGAGCATCTTGAACTTGGAGATTTTTGATGGTCTGTTCGAGAGCCATCTTTAATGAAATAAACAGTAAGCAGATGAGAAAACCTGTATCGGGAAAACCTGTTATGACATGATGCATGATATGTAGATGCAATGTTTTCAAGGATCTCGTAGGGTAAATAGAAGAAAACGTTAGAAGTCGAATCTGACTGCATTTTTTATTGAAGAGATTTGTATCGTTGAATGTTCTTATACGAGAATCTAGCTCACCATGTCGAGTGGGTCCTAGCCTTTGATTTAAGATAACGTGATTTCTTCTTTGACATCATTTGGTTAGAGGAAAATAAATCCCCTTGCGCCTTGTTAGACATTGGTTCATGATACTTTGACAATATTTAGTTAGAGGAAAATAAATCCTCCTGCCCCTTGCTAGGCGCCTGGTTCATGATAACCTGCATCAATAGCCCTTTTGATCCTTGAACTGCTCAGTGATAATGATATGGTATGATGTTATAATGTGTATGATGTTACGAACAAATAATCATACACAAACAAAACACACAAGGCCTTAGGTTTAGGCTTGCATGGGGTTTATAGGTAAGTACCCTCTTAAAGTTTTAGTTGGTTCAACCTATCCTAAAAGAAGTAATTGGGTTCTAGGAATCTCAATATCATTAATCTTTCTTCATCGAGCATTGTTTCAGCATAATCATCAAACTGCGATCGAAATATCCCGAAAGTCCAATCTCAATGAGTGTAGCATCGAGTATTAACCAACTTCAGTCTGCACCAAATGTGTCAACTCAAGGGACACCGGTACCAACAAATGTGTCACACTAACATAGCCGTCGTTTTAACCATATCGGTCTACGTCGTATAGTCTCCACGATCTGTTGCTACTTACCTAAAATGCCCCAGATCTGGATATAGGATCTATACAAGAAATAAACCCAAGCATAACCCAAAATGTAAAGCATATAAATCAAGCAAGTAAAGCAATAAAGGTGATTTAGCTCTTAAGGTAACCCCACTTTTAAATTTTCCCCAGCAGAGTCTCCAGTTTTGTAATACGGTTGGAGAACTGACTTGGTGTTTTGCATTTTATTGCATATGTTGCGGATAGCAAGAGTTGCCACCGACTTTTCTTTTATTCAATAAAGGAAAGGGTGAAAAGAACAGGAAAGACCTTTTGAGAATTTTCTTGAGTTCAGGGGGTAGGTTATGAAAAGGGAAGGTGTTAACACCCTTTTCATCTGTAGTTATCTACAGGCTCTTAATTTCTAGCTCACTTTGAAATTCTTTGTGTTTTGTGTAAGTTGGAAAATGTTTTGAAGATGTTTTTAAAATGGTAATTTTGTAATGATTCTCGTATCGTTGAGAATGTATACAAAATGTTTGTTTTGGAAATATTTTGAAAATGCCTTAGTGCGACAATTTTGCAATGATTCTCGTATCATTGAGAATGTATACAAAATATTTGTTTTGAAAATATTTGTTGAAATGGAGTGTTTGGAAATATGTTTTGAAAATGCCAATGCAAGGCAATTTTGTATTGATTCTCGTATCGTTGAGAATGTATACAAAATGTTTGTTTTGAAGAGTGTTTTTGAAAATGGTTTGTTTTTAAAGTGTCAGGTGTAAAGATTGTTTTGGTTTGTGAGCAAGAAATTTTGAGCGATCTACCTACTCAAAAAGCCTTTGTTCTTTTCCTCCTCCTTTAGATAGTGCTATCCTACCATTAGTTAGTAGGAAGCCATATCATTGGATGTGAGGGACGGGTGTGGGTCATCGTACAATCAAAGAATGAAACTTGTAAGATGCTTTATAAATTGTCATAAGGGACTAAGATCGTTTACCGAAGGCAACATCAAAGGGTCACCGAGGTACTACGATCTTTTAACCAAGGGTTTTTGCTAAAACATCCCACGTTCAAGGGACATGACTGTTTTAATCTGAGGCAATAAGTGAGGTTTACCCTAGAGGTAGATGTGTGCAAAGTGTGCTTGATTTAATTATTTGTCTTGGATTAGTGTTTTGCTATGTTTTCTTTTAGTCTTATCATACAAACCCTAATTACTAACAATAATAAGGAAAGCGATAAATTGCAGAACTTAAATGTCTTACGCTATTACAATGCCTTGGGAATGGGGGGTACAAAGTTGTGAATGGGGAGGAAATCAATAAACCCTAATTAAAATATTACAATCCATAAGAAATTACATAATTAATGCGAAATATAAATGCGCGAAGGTGGTGGAAAGGGCAAAAATGTTTTGAGAAACCCTAAAATGTTTCTAAGTGTTAAAAAGATGTTTTGTTGTTTCTTTGTTTAGAAGAAAAACTTTGAAATGTGAAATAAAAGGTTAGACTTAACTCTAACTCAATTTACAGTTTTAAAAATGAAATAAGGTGTGATTAAATTAATCAATTTCATGAAAATTAAATTAATTAAAAATCTAAAGAATTTTAAGTATTTAGAAAATATTTTTGGTGTTTTGTTTAGAAAAAGTTTTATGGTGTTAGGTCATCTCCCAGCAATGCAAAATGTCCAATGTACCATTAATGATCCAAAATTAAAACAAAAATCTCAAAATTGGGATTTCTAGCGTCTAGGCTGACACGGGCCGTGTCACTAGACACGGGCACCCGTGTCAGAATCAGCTATTGCTCTTGCACATTTTTCTTGTCCCAGTTGAATTGACACGGACCGTGTCGTGTGACACGGGCACCTAGGTCAGCTCCTGCCTTGCCCTTTTGCCAAGTTTTCAACCTCAACCAAATTGACACGGGCCGTGTTAGCTCCTTCCTTTCCCTTTTGCTAAGTTTTCTCCCTGACACGGCCCGTGTCAGGTGACACAGCCGCTCGTGTCAGGGCTCCTGAAGCATTTTTGGAATTCTGAATGTTTGCACTCTCTTGAAGTGGAAACTTTGAACATGTATAGATGCTCCCAGGTTCAATGTGATGATTGATTAAGCTTCCTTGGACCTCCTTGAAGTTGTTCCAATCCTGACTTTATGCTGAAAGTGTTCGAATCTCCCCATCCAAGTCAACTTGCAAGGCACTTTTTTTGAATTTGGAAGATGGTGATAATGATGCTACAGAAGTTGCTCTTATGATTGGACAACTTCTATATGATGTATGTGGAGTATTTGGATGATTTGTTTGGGAAAAACTTGCAAGGTTTGAGAGATTCAAAGATTTGGACATCAAAACTCAAAAATGAAGGTTTTGTGGACAATTCTTGTTTTTTGAGAGTAAAGGGTTTTGAGGGCTTGTTCCTATGTTTTTTTTCTCCTTCTATCTTTCAAATGATCTCTCTATTTATAGGCAAGAGGTTTTAAGACAAGGGTTGATCAGATTTAAAAGATCGCATGTTGTGGCTAGGTTGGGTTGTAAATGAAGCAAGCTTGAAGATCATAGTTCCAATGCTTTGTAATTTGCTTCATATAGTTGTTGGATACTTTAAGTATGCTTATCTAATCTTGTATGTTGAGTGTGTGTATAAGGAACAAGTTAGAGGCTAAAGAAGACCTGACTTTGTGATTAAAGCTACTTTGCAAGAATGACAATGTTAACTTTGTGCCAAAAATGGAAAAAGAATCATTTGGACAATGGCTCAAACACTTGGATAGTGGTTAAATAAATTGTGTAAACATTAAATTATGGATTTATTTGGAAGTTAAGAGGCCTACAAGGCAAGATTATGCAGCATGGCATAAGGATTTGGTTATGTGTTCATCATAAAATGCCTTGTATTTCAAGAATGGATGTCCAACTTCATGCCTTCGAATATCCTAGCTCAAATATGATAAATTCATGCTCTTGGATGTTTTGGAAAGCTTGAAAAATTGTCTGCAACTTTCATGTTGACCATTTTGACTAAATCAAATTGGAACTTGGTGAAAATTAGCCAAGATGTTGGGATAAAATATGACCAAACTTGTTGAAAATTTCTCTAAGTGTTAGACAGAAAATGTCATGACTTCATGGGCCTATATCTTCTAATCCAAGAATTTTTTGGAAATAAATCCTAAAAGACAAAGTTGTAGAATTCATCATGCTCTACAAATTTCATGTTGGAAGTTTTCCTTGAATCGTCTTGCACCTAAGTGAAAGATGGTCATAAGGTAGTGATTTTATTAAGGCCAAAAACACTTAGAATTTTTCTAAGTATTGGAAATCTTGACTTTTTGTTGAATTTTCTTAACTTTGTTAATTCTTGTTGATCAAGTTTGATATTTTTGAATGTCTTGATGATTTTTGATCTTTGAAATTCAATATTGACCAAAAAGTCTAAGTTTCACTTTTTGAGTGTCAGTTGACTTTTCATTAGTTGATCCAAATTTCAACTATCAATCCCTTGATCTTTAGAAATGATTTGAGACATGAAATTAGGTCAAGATATTGTGTTTGAGTCCTTGATATCATTCTTCAAGCCATTAGGTCATGTACTAGGTCAGAAGTCAATGATCAGTCATTCTCAGTCAAAATCCTAATTTTGACAATTTTTCCCCTTTGGTGATCTGAGGGTTTTTCTTGAGGAATTATGATTAACCCTTAATAAATTGATGAATATGACTTCAAAATGTTGATGTTGGTAAAAAATCTTGAAGTTTGACTGTATGTTGACCATAATTGACTTTTTATCCAATACAACTGATTTTCAGTCATCTGAGCAATTGACTGAGCAAATTTGTGATGTCAGACTTGAAACTTGGTATGAAAGTTCTTGGAGACATATAATGAACCATTAAAGTCACTTAAGGCATTAGAAGTCCAATTTCCTTTGACAAAACCAAAACCCTAATTGTGGACTCAGTGCTTAGGAGGTGAGCTTGTATGATCAACTCTTGAAAATCCTTGAGCATTTAAGATCTTTTGTGAGAAATGTCTTGAAGAAAAGGGAGGGCAAATTTTGGGGTACAACACACTTCTTATTGTATTTCTGAGATGTTTCATAAAGTTCTCTTGTCTTTAGTAACTTTTATATTAAGGAAGTGTTGAGATGTATCTCCTTTTAAAATATCTTCATTAACACTTTGAATGAGATGGTCCATAACGACCCTCAATTCTTTAGTTAGACATTGATTTTCTTAGGTTGACTTATTGAGTTTCTTTAATTGGACTTTTGACAATTTTCTTTTCCTTGACTATCATCTTCCAATGATGCTCTCTACAAGATACCTGTAAAAGTAACAACATTTACTTCTTCCTACTAGGGGTTAGTTTACCAAAGGTAATATGTACGTGTTCTTCCATAGTCATGGTACACTTGAAAAAATTATTTTACACTAATATTTTTATTCACCATGCATATAGAGGAAATAAACATACTTTATTACCTTTGTTACACATTTTACTTAACATTAAGTATCTTGTGTAAGAATGCTATAATTAATCATGAAAACTAAAGGGGTAAGATTAAGGATATTACTAAGACTCAAATATCCAATGATTTTGTATTATTTTTATTAGGCAAAAAAAATTCTTCCCTCGTAGGAGAAGAACAAAAGAACATATATTTTTCAATTGAAGAGCAACTATCGATATTATTATCTGCATCACAATTTGATTATTCTACCTTTGATACCCAATCTTTTTGGATCCTTTGATGTTAGTGAAATCCCTATTTTGAGTGGATATTCTTCTATTTTTATGTTAACAATGTTCTTTATAAAAATATAAAGGAATATGTCCTTATTTGCTCTCATGACTCTTTTTGATAAAACAAAACATAGAAAAATGATCGTCTTTATTGTAGCAATTACATTTTAGAGTCTTACATTAATATGTTGGTTGGGCATTGCAAATATTGCTAAAGTTTTTACTATTGTTCTTAGGTTCATATCCTAATCTTGCCTCTTTGCAAGAGTCTCTTTGATTCCCTAATAGTACTTCTAGATTATCTCTTCCTTTGGTGAATTTAACAAGAGTTTTTTGAAGGTTGCAAACATTATATTTTAATATATTGCACTCGTTACATGTGTTTATTTTTGAAGTGGAAGTGTAATACGGTGGGAGAACTGACTTGGAATGTTTTGCATTTTATCGCAATTGTTGCGGTTAGCAAGAGTCGCCATCGACTTTTCTTTTATCCAAATAAAGTAAAGGGTGAAAAGAACAGGAAAGACCTTTGAGATATTTTCTTGAGTTCGGGGGGTAGATTATGAAAAGGGAAGGTGTTAGCACCCTTTTCATCCATAGTTATCTATGGGCTCTTAGTTGCTTGCTAGATCACTTGCTTTGTTTGAAAGTGTGCTTTGTGGTGGTTTTTGAAAGTATTTTTGAAAAGGCTCCTTCATTTAGGAAAACTTTGTGATGGTTCTCGTTTCGTAAGAACGTATACAAAGTGTTATGCTTTTGAAAATATTTCATGTTTTGAAAGTGTTTGGTGTTTGTTTTGAAAATGAGCAAGGATGTTTGTTTTGAAAGTGAGCAAGCAACTAAGAACGTCTCTACCTACTCAAAAGTCTTTTGTTTATTTCTTCCTTTCCTTTGATATTGCCATCTTACTATTAGTTGGTAAGAAGCCTAATCTTTGGATGTAAAGGGACGGGCGTGGGTTATCGTATAGTCATGATAGCAATATTATGAGATATCTTAGCATTTCTCTTTGAGGGACTAAGATCATTTTTAAAGGCAACATTGATAGCGTCATCGAGGGACTATGGTCTTGTATTTTTGATTTGCTTTTGCTAAGATATCCCACATGCATAACATGGTCATTTTTTAGGCAACAAAGTGGAATCACCCTAAGAGTGAAAGTGTGCAAGTGTGTTTGATTTACATGCATTGTTTATCTTGCATTAGGGTTTACTAATTGTTGATTTTAATCTTTCCATACAAACCCTAATTACTAACATTTATATAAAAGCGATAAATTACAGAAAGTAAAATTACTATGCTATTACAATATTAGGGGAGGGGGTATACAAATTTACAATTGGAGATTTTACAAGAAAATTAAACCTAATTATCTATTACAACCATATTGAATATTATACAAGAATTGAATAAATGTACTAGAAAATAAATTGAAAGGAAGAGGATTTTTGTTTGGTTTTTTGAGGAAATGGTCTTGGTTTTAACCTAATTAACTAAAATAATTAATTAATTAATTAAATTAAAAAAATTAAACCTAAATTAATTAAGAAAAGAAATTAAGTTAGAAAACATTTTTTAGGGTTTTTTAGAAAAGGTTTTAAGTTTAATAAAAATAGTATGGAAATTAATTAATTAAAAGAAAACCTAAATTCTAAGTTAATCTTAATTAAAAAGAGAATAATTAAACCTAAATCTAATTATTAATTTAATAAGAAAAAGAAATTAAGTTTTTTATAAGAAAAATGTTTTTTGTCTTTTGTTTTTAAAGGAATAAAATATATAGAATGTAAATAATAAATAAAAATATTTTTTGGAATTTTTTATATGAAAATAATAATAATAAAAATATAAAGAAAAAGTAAAAATAAAATTTAAAAAAAAAGATTAAAAAAATGTTTTATGAGCTGACACATGAGCTTATGTATTGGCTCATGTATTGGCTCATGCATGTTTCGTATTGACTCATGTGTCGGCTCATGTATTGGCTCATGTATGTTTCTTGCTCCTGGAAGTCAAAACAACTCAGTATGAGTCGACACATACTGGTTTCGTGTCGACTCATAACCATTTTGTGTCGATGCATACGTGTTTCATGTCGACTCATAACCTGTTTTGAATATAATATATCGACTCATAGCATTTCGTGTCGGCGCATAACTGCTGTTTTTTGATTTTATCACTATTTTGCTACATGTAAAAGTTAGTTCTTAACACACGATTAGTGAAAATGAAAAGCAAGAATATGTTTAGCTTCAAGGCAATGATATCTACATTTTATCTTCACAAATGAACCATTAATGATGCTTGTATGAAGAGTTCAAAGTCAAGAAAACTTACCTTGAAACTGAAATTTGCACTTTGAGTTTGAGCTACTGTATGAGCTTTTGTTGAGCTTGGGAAGTGATGATAGCGATGTTACATAAGTTGTTTTTGTGTTTAAACAACTTCTATATGATGTATGTGGAGTGTTTGGATGGTTTTTTTGGAGAAAACTTACAAGGTATGAGATTTAAAGATTTGGACTTCAAAGCTCAAAAATGGAGGTTTTACGGGCAATTCTGGTTTTTGACAGCAAAAATGATTTTGAGTGTTAGTTTCCCCTTCTTTTTTCTGACCTCTTTCTCTTGTAATTGGCCTCTCTATTTATAGATAAGGTTTGAGACTTCAAACAACTCAGATTTTGAATCACATGTTATGGCTATCTTGCTTGTTTTTGAAGCAAGCATGAAGAACATGTTTCCAATGCTTGTACCAAGCTATCTAAAGTGGTTGATCACTTTAAACATGTTTGTTCTGACTTTTAGAAGTTGAGTGTGATTAGAACAACAAGTTAGAGGCTCAAGAAGTTGACTTTATGTTTAAAGTGAACTTTGCAAGAATGGCAATGGTGCCTTTGTGCCAAAAATGGAAAAATGCAATGGACAATACTTGAACCACTTGGATAATGGTTCAATCAATTGTGTAAACATCTAATTATGGATAGATTTACAAGTCAAGAGGCCTGAAAAGTGAAGATTATACAGCATGGCTAAGATTTTGGTTCCTTGTTCATCACAAATCTGCTCTTAGATGTTTTGGAAAGCTTGAAACACCCTCTATAACTTTCATATTGGCCATTTTGACAAAATCATCTTGTAACTATGTGAAAAAATGCCAAGAAGTTGGGATAAAATCCTGACCAAAACTGCTGAAAATTTCTCTAAGTGTTTATTAAAAAATTCCATGACTTCATGAATTTATAACTTAAAATCCAAGCATTTCTAGAAAAAATCTTGCCCTACAAAGTTTTATATCTTATTGAGATCTACAACTTTCATGTTGGAAGTTTTCCTTGAATCATCTTGCATCATGGTGAAAAGTTGGCATGAAGAAATGGAATTATCGTGTATAAAAAACAGTTAGAAAAATTTCTAAGTCTTGAAGAGTTTGAATTTTCACATTGACTTTTGACTTTCTTGATTTCTTGATGATCAAGTTTTATATTTTTGAATGTCTTAATGAATTTTGATCTTTGAGACTTAATGTTGACCAAAAAGTCAAAGTTTGACTTTTGGTGCTACAGTTGACTTTTTCATCAGTACAACTGATTTTTGGTCTCTTAGTAAATTGACTAAGAAGACTTAAAACTTGACATGAGCATTCTTGAAGGTCCATAATGATCCAAGAACATCACTCGAAGTATTAGAAGTCCAATTGTCCTTATGCAAACTCAAACACTAATCTTGAGGTATCAGTGTTGTGGAGATGACTTAACCTGGTCAATACTGGTGCAAGCTTGAGCTTTTTCAGATCTTTGTGAGAAATGTCTTGATAAATGAGAGGGAAAATTTTGGGGTACAACAGATGTCCTTGTTCAATCTTCTTAAACCTGAAGAGTTAGATTGGCGAGTCTGCCATTCATGACTTGAAGGTGGAAGATGATTGAACACTAGAGTGCCCAAAAATTTGCACTCGATGATGTGGTGGTCGATTGTGTAAGGAATAGCTTAAAGATGCCATTTGGAGAGATGATGGAAATTTGTTGGAGATGGGCTTATATATGCCATCCAGAGTGACTGTGGAAGGTATCAGGATAAATCTTTTGGTTGATTTATACTGAAATAATAGATGTCCTTTGCCTGTTTTGAACTGAAAGAGATAAATATAACCATAAGAGGCCTTGGATTCGCCTGTTATTAACTGGAAGAAATGAATCTATCCAGAAGAGGACTTTTGGTTGCCGGTGTAGGGCTGCTTTATGAGACATATGAGGGGGAAGTCTGGGTAGGGATGCTTCAGGATGAGCCCGTGTAAAACTGCATCTGGAATTATAGAGAAGGAACCTTGGTAGGGCTGCTTCAGGATGAGCCCATGTAAAACTGCGTCTGGAAATGTAGAGAAGGAACCTAGGTAGGGTTGCTTCATGATGAGTTAGTGTGAAACTATATCTGGAAATGTATAGAAGGAACCTGGGTAGGGCTGTTTCATGATGAGTCAACGTAAAACTTCATCTGGGAATGAAAAGGAACCTGGGTAGGGTTGCTCCATGATGAGTTAGTGTAAAACTTCATCTGGGAATGAGAAGGAACCTGGGTAGGGTTGCTTCATGATGAATCCGTGTAAAACTTCATCTAGGAATGAGAAGGAACCTGGGTAGGGTTGCTTCAATGATGAGTCTGTGTGAAACTGCATCTAGAAATGTCTGAGGAGGAACCTGGGTAGGGTTACTTCATGATGATTCCGTGTGAAACTGCATCTGGAAATGTTTGAGAAGGAACCTGGGTAGGGTTACTTCATGATGAGTCTGTGTAAAACTTCATCTGGAAATGTATGAGAAGGAATCTTTGTAGGGTAACTTCAGTTGGTCGTGCAGATAATTGTTCTGTTTGGTTTCAGGTATTAATCTCTGACATGAGAAAGAAAGATAGTTTTCCTGGCTTATTACAGGTGTTAATCTTCAATCTCTTCATGTAGATAGTTTTCCTGGCTTGTTACAAGTATTAATCTGGAACTTGAAAAGGTTTGTCGTTGAGATAGTTGTCCTGTCTGGTTTCAAGTATTAATCTCTGACCTGAGAAAGAAAGATATTTTTCCTGGCTTATTACAGGTGTTAATCTTCAATCTCTTCATGTAGATAGTTTTCCTGGCTTGTTACAGGTATTAATCTATAATCAGTCGTCCATAAATAGTTTTTTTGGCTTGTTTCATGTATTAATCTGGAACTTGAAAATGGTTAATGATAGTTATATGTTGATTGACCTTTCCCTGAAAAGGTAAAATGTTAGCTGTATGCAATCTCATGATGTATGAAATGCATGATGTCCTCAAAATAAATGGGATTATGCCATATGCATTTATCATGTATGTAAATAAGATGTATGAAATGTGAAATGTTATTGAAATATATCTCTGTCTGGAAAATAAATCCTTGACAAATGCTGGGGAGCTTTGGGAAATGAAATCTCAGACCGCTGTTATGGACGAAGAGTATGCTCCTCTTCTGACCTTGTTTTAGGATGTTTCCACTAGGGAGTCCTGTTTTGTTGTTTGAGGAGAACTCTACTGGGGAACATTGACTTTTCTTAGAAAGACTCTGTGGGGAGTGTTGATCTCTGCTTGGGGGAAAAAAGTTCAGGAGTCTCAGTTGTCTGTTGCTCTACTGGGGAGTTATCTCTTGAATGGAGCGGAAGAAAGTTTAGCTGTTATCTGGTCGGATTCCCAGCTTCATAACAACTTGCTGGGGATAAATAAGTTAACTGTTATCTGGTCGAATTCCAGGCTTTGCAGTGACTTGCTAGAAAGGATGAAGTTGAATTGATATCTGGTCGGATCCGGACTTTGCAGTAACTTACTAGGGATTGTAAAAAAGTCTATTGGGGAAGAGGAGTTGTGGTCCCTTGATTTGTAGCAATCAGATAGGTAAACTCAAACTGGGTAATCTGTAGTTTTTTGGGGAAATAAACCATGTCGTCAGTTTGTCGGGGAGGAGTCTTCTTTTGGCAGAAATCCTCAAGGATTCTTGAGGTCGACTCAGTTGAGGAGACGTTTTCATAGATTGAAACCCTGGCTGGGGGTCACCCTATGAAAAGGACATTGGGGGGATTTGTAATTTCCCCTAGTATCAGGTGTTTGTGGCACTGCCAAGAAACGTTTTATTGTACGTAACCCTTTATTGGGATTCACGTTCAATGCCCCAAGTGATTCAGATACAGACCTGCCCCTGGTATATTCAGCATTTCTTGAGAGATTTCTTAGAATCTTGACTGGACTGCTCGAGGTGTGTTGGATAGTGACACGTCATGCCCCCTTGCTTATAGGATATATGTTATTGGAAGTGTCTTCCCACTTGAAATGATTTTGCTCATTGAGAGGGTTTTTGTTCACTGGATATTCGTTGTATGAATTTCTCTGTTGTCAAACAATTAGCTCTATGCAAACAGTGATACTTAAATAATGCAAAGTTTATGCTTGTCTTGAAGTTTTGAAAATGAGTTTTTAGCAGATAAAAGAATTTTGCAGGAAAATTCAACTTAGGATTTAGAGTAAAGCCTTACAGGAGTCAGGATACCTTTTGTAACAATATGCTTTCGAATTAACCCATGCTTCAATTAAGACTTTTGAAGGGTTATAACGTGGCTTGGTTCACGGTTTAAGAAACAAAGGATAAGGCTCAAAGTGTATTTGTACCCGCCCGTTCTTCGTGATGTTCTTCAGTCCTAAACTCAATTAACTGTGCGTTTGAACTCCAATTGAGTCTGGAATGACGTTTTGGTGATGGTTCAGCCAAGTTAAGTTTCTCGGAAGGCATTCATTTTTTGCAACATTTTTCATGTTGGTGAGGATTTGCAGTGACCTCTTTTTGATTTATTATCCCTGATTTTGCCTGACCGTTCTTGGTTTGAGATTACAGTCAGCTGGATGCCCCAGTTTTTTTTTCTTCTTAAGTCTCCTTCATAGGTTTTGACTTAGCGGGCTTTTCTTTTTTGAGAGACAATGACTGCCTATGTGATAGGGAACCGTCACTGTCTTTTGATTCTAGAGGAATGTTTTTGACGTCATTTGTTGTATTACGAAGTGAAAGTTTGCGATTGAACGCACATTTGAATTAACTGAGAGACTACCCTGCCTCGGGTTTTGATTAAAGGTTTCAATTTGTGTGAAAAAGAAAACTTCTACTTCTTTGGCTTAAAGGGGTTGACTAGGGATTATCTTCCTTATAACTCCAGTGTTTAGGATTTGAAAGAACGCCTGTACATCGTCAGCAAGGTCTGTCCAAAATCATATTGTATGGGATTAAGGCATTGTTTTCGTCATCCTCCCTCTAAAGGCTTGTAACTTTTAGCAAGAGTTAAGAGTAAAAAGCATAGTTTAAATATAGTGAAAACAAATGGATGAATTCAAGACAAACATATGCAATGCATTAACGAAACAGAGTTTGACATTAATAGATAAGTGTTTGAACAAGCAAAACAAATTACAATTGAAAATTCAAATGAACAAAATCCTCTTTGTCTGAACTTGTCACTTCAGGTGGTGATTCTTTGAGGGATGGCATAAGAATTCAGTCTGACCATCTTGTGTGAACTCCAGCACTCCTTCGTCGATCAAGTCTTGAATCTTATTTTTCAATTCCCAACAACTATTTGTATCATGTCTCGGACTATTCAAATGAAATGCACATATTATATCAGGATGATAGTTAGGAGCACATGTATTGGGATTTCGAGGAGGATCCCTCAATGTAATCAACTCCAACTTCAACATGTGTTGCAATAATTGGGCCAATGACATGTTGATGTTAGTAAACTGTATCTTGGGCTTATTTTGCCTTTTCTAATTTTCCTGTTGACATTGATGAGGTTGTTGTTGGGCCTGTGACGCGGCGGCAATTCGGAATGGTCTGTTTTCCCTTGAACCACCTTCTTGTCTCATGGGCTGCTGATTAGTGACTTGATCCCCGATCTTAAACGTTTATTTCATACAGTTGCAACCGTCCTGATGAAGTTGGTTGACAAGGGCTCTCATCTCTTCTTGTCCTTGAGCCAGGTTTTGGATAAGAGCCATCTGGCCCACCAGTTGTCCCATCATTTGGTCCTTCATTATGGCTATCTCGGTTTGTAGCCGCTCCAACCGGTCATCTCTGTCGTCCCTAGAGTTTCCCATGATCATACCCCTGGTGAGGAGCGCCTTCACCTCTTCTTGTCCCTTAGATAGGTTTAAGAACATATTTTGAAGTCGAGCGTTTTGAATCCGAATGCTCTTGATAGTCTGTTCTAGGGCCATCCTTACTGAAATAAACAGTAAGAAGATAAGGAAACATGTACGAGAAAACCTGTTATGATGACATGCATGATATGTGGATGCAATGTTTTCAAGGATCTCACGGGCTAAACACAAGAAGGTGTTAGAATTTGAACGTTGATCAACGGCTTTGATTGGAAACTTTGTATTGGTGGATGTCTTTCCACGAGAATCAAGCTCACCATGTCAAGTGGGTCGTAGCCCTTGACTCAAGTTATCGTGCTTTGGTCTTGACAGCGTTTGGTTAGAGGAAAATAAATCCTGTTGCCCCTTGATAGACGTCTGGTTCAATGTGACCATGCACCATAGGCCCTCAAGACCCTTGAAATGGTTATTTAAAATGCTATAGTATGATGTCATGATGTTATGTACAAGTAAGTATATACAAACAAGGAAAACAAGTCCTTAGGTTTAGGCTTGCATGGAGTCTTATAGGTAAGTACCCTCTTGAAATTTAGTTGGCTCAAACCTGTCCTGGAAATAGTAATCGGGTTCTAAGGGATCTCAATATCACTGACCTGTCTTATCGGGCATTGTTTCAGCGCAAGCCTCTTTCACAGTGAGCGAAATATCCCGAGAAGTCAGATCTCAATGAGTGTAGTATCGAGTATCAACCAACTTCGGACTGCACGAAAGCCGGCTATCTCACTACTTCCTAAAGGCCAAGTTGGTCATGTAAAGGTTCTAAAGTCAGTTAGTGCTTCATGACACCACACAGCGGCCCCATATTCTCCTTGACTACTCAAGGGCTATCGGTACCCACAAATGTGTCACACTAACGTAGCTATTGCTTAGACCATGTCAGTATACCCCACACAGTTTCCACAACATATTTCTACTTACCTATAAGGTATCCCAAATCCAGGTAGAGGATTAAAACAAGCTCAAACAAGGAACCAAAATATAAAGCAAACAAGTCAAACGATGAAAGAAAATAAATGTGATCTAGCCCTAAGGTAACCCCACTTTTAACTAATTCCCCAGCAGAGTCTCCAGTTCTGTAATACGGTGGGAGAACTGACTTGAGATGTTTTGCGTTTTATCGCAATTATTGCGGTTAGCAAGATTCACCATCGACTTTTCTTTTATCCAAATAAAGGAAAGGGTGAAAAGAACAGGAAAGACCTTTGAGATATTTTCTTGAGTTGGGGGGTAGATTATGAAAAGGGAAGGTGTTAGCATCTTTTTCATCCATAGTTATCTATGCGCTCTTAGTTGCTTGCTAGATCACTTGCTTTGTTTGAAAGTGTGCTTTGTGGTGGTTTTTGAAAGTATTTTTGAAAAGGCGCCTTCGTTTAGGCAAACTTTGTAATGATTCTCGTTTTGTAAGAACGTATACAAAGTGTTGGACTTTTGAAAATATTTCAAGTTTTGAAAGTGTTTGGTGTTTGTTTTAAAAATGAGCAAGGATGTTTTTTTTGAAAGTGAGCAAGCAACTAAGAACGTCTCTACCTACTCAAAATTATTTTGTTCATTTCTTCCTTTCCTTTGATATTGCTATCTTACTATTGATTGGTAAGAAGCCTTATATTTGGATGTAAAGGGACGGGCGTGATTTATCGTATAATCATGATAGCAATGTTGTGAGATATCTTAGCATTTCTCTTTGAGGGACTAAGATCATTTTGAAAGGCAACGTTGATAGCGTCATCGAGGTACTATGATCTTGTATTTCTGATTTGCTTTTTCTAAGATATCCCACATGCATAACATGGCCATTTTTTAGGCAACAAAGTGGAATCACCCTAAGGGTGCAAGTGTGTTTGATTTACATGCATTGTTTATCTTGAATTAGGGTTTACTAATTGTTGATTTTAATCTTTCCATGCAAACCCTAATTACTAACATTTATATAAAAGCGATAAATTGCGGAAAGTAAAATTACTACGCTATTACACCATTATGGGATGAGGTATACAAATTTACAATTGGGGATTTTGCAAGAAAATTAAACCTAATTATCTATTACAATCATATTGAATATTATACAAGAATTGAATAAACGTACAAGAAAATAAATGGAAAGGAAGAGGTTTTTTGTTTGGTTTGTTGAGGAAAGGGTCTTGGTTTTAACCTAATTAACTAAAAGAAATAATTAATTAAATTAAAAAAATTAAACCTAAATTAATTAAGAAAATAAATTAAGTTAGAAAGCATTTTTTAAGGTTTTTTAGAAAAGATTTTAAGTTTAATAAAAATAGTATGGAAATTAATTAATTAAAAGAAAACCTAAATTCTAAGTTAATCTTAATTAAAAAGATAATAACTAAACCTAAATCTAATTATTAATTTAATAAGAAAAAGAAATTAAGTTTTTTATAAGAAAAATGTTTTTTGTCTTTTGTTTTTAAAGGAATAAAATATATAGAATGCAAATAATAAATAAAAATATTTTTTGAAATTTTTAATATGAAAATAATAATAATAAAAATATATAGAAAAATTAAAAAAAAAATTAAAAAAAAAAGATTAAAAATATATGTTTTATGAGCTCACACACGAGCTTATGTATTAGCTCATGCATGTTTCGTATTGACTCATGTGTCGGGTCATGTATTGGCTCATGTATGTTTCTTGCTCCTGGAAGTCAAAACAACTCAATATGAGTCGACGCATACTGGTTTTGTATCGACTCATAACCATTTCGTGTCGATGCATACATGTTTCGTGTCGACTCATAACCTGTTTTGAACATAATATGTGTCGACTCATAGCATTTCGTGTCGGCGCATAACTGTTGTTTTTTGCTTTTATCACTGTTTTGCTACATGTAAAAGTTAGTTCTCAACACAAGGTTAGTGAAAATGAAAAGCAAGCATATGGTTAACTTCAAGGCAATGATATCTACATTTTATCTTCACAAATGAACCATTAATGATGCTTGTATGAAGAGTTCAAAGTCAAGAAAATTTACCTTGAAACTGAAATTTGTACTTTGAGATTGAGCTGCTGTATGGGATTTTGTTGAGCTTGGGAAGTGATGATAGTGATGTTACAGAAGTTGTTTTTGTGTTTGAACAACTTCTATATGATGCATGTGGAGTGTTTGGATGGTTTGTTTGGAGAAAACTTGCAAGGTATGAGATTCAAAGATTTAGACTTCAAAGCTCAAAAATGGAGGTTTTGTGGGCAATTCTTGTTTTTGACAGCAAAAGTGATTTTGAGTGTTAGTTTCCCCTTCTTTTTTTCTGACCTCTTTCTCTTGCAATTGGCCTCTCTATTTATAGAGAAGGTTTGAGACTTCAAATAACTCAGATTTTGAATCATGTGTTATGGCTATCTTGCTTGTTTTTGAAGCAAGCATGAAGAACATGTTTCTAATGCTTGTACTGAGCTATCTAAAGTGGTTGATCACTTTAAACATGTTTGTTCTAACTTGTAGAAGTTGAGTGTGATTATAACAACAAGTTATAGGCTCAAGAAATTGACTTTATGATTAAAGTTAACTTTGCAAGAATGACAATAGTGCCTTTGTGCCAAAAATGGAAAGATGCAATGGACAATACTTGAACCACTTGAATAATGGTTCAATCAATTGTATAAACATCTGATTATGGATATATTTGCAAGTCAAGAGGCCTGCAAAGTGAAGATTATGCAGCATGGCTAAGATTTTGGTTCCATGTTCATCACAAATCTGCCTTGTAAATCAAGAATGAATGTCCAACTTCAGATCCTTGAATCTCCTAGCTCAAATATGATAAATTCGTGCTCTTGGATGTTTTTGAAAGCTTGAAACACCCTCTATAACTTTCATGTTGGACATTTTGACAAAATCATCTTGTAACTATGTGAAAAAATTCCAAGAAGTTTGAATAAAATCCTGACCAAAACTGCTGAAAATTTCTCAAAGTGTTTATTCGAAAATGCCATGAATTCATGAATTTATAACTCAAAATCCAAGTATTTCCAGAAAAAATCCTGCCCTACAAATTTTTAAATCTCATTGAGATCTACAACTTTCATATTGGAAGTTTTCCTTGAATCATCTTGCATCATGGTGAAAAGTTGGCATGAAGAAATGAAATTATCATGTATAAAAAACACTTAGAAAAATTTCTAGGTCTTGAAGAGTTTGAATTTTCACATTGACTTTTGACTTTCTTTATTTCTTGATGATCAAGTTTCATATTTTTGAATTTCTTGATGAATTTTGATCTTTGAGACTTAATGTTGACCAAAAAGTCAAAGTTTGACTTTTGGTGCTACAGTTGGCTTTTTCATCAGTACAATTGATTTTTGGTCTCTTGGTCAATTGACTGAGGAGACTTGAAAATTGACATGAGCATCTTGAAGATCCATAACGATCCAAGAACGTCACATGAAGTATTATAAGTCCAATTGTCCTTATGCAAATTCAAACCCTAATCTTGAGGTATCAGTGTTGAGGAGATGGCTTGACCTAGTCAATACTGATGCAAGCTTGAGCTTTCGCAGATTTTTGTGAGAAATGTCTTGAGAAATGAGAGGGAAAATTTGGGGTACAACGTGAAGGATCTTGTATAACCTTTTCTTTCTTTTCTCTTGGATTAATTAGTTCTTTTTCTAGAGCTTTATTTTTAGTTTCAAGAACAGAAATCCTATCATTTGATGTTGAAATGATTTTTCAAGTTTGGTTGTTTCTTTAGATAGTTATTTACATATGCTAAATAAATCATATGTAAGAGAATTGAGAGGTTACCTCATCAGATTAATGTTTTGCTGTGAGACAGAGGTTTTCTTCTTCTTTATCTGAAGATTCCATATCATAATTATCCCAGGATATGTATGCTCTCTTTCTGGATTTCTTGAACTTTCTTTGATTTTGGTTTCTTCTCAGGTTTTGAGGGCAGTTTGGTCTTATATTCCCTTTCTCTACGCATAGATGACATATAGGAATGAATGAGCTTTATTTACTTTGCTTCTAGAGTCTTGAAGTTTGTTTTTTATTCCATAGGAACTACTTGAATTTTTTAAACATAATCTTCACGCTTTTATTAATCTCACTTTGACAATCTTCATCTTCTGATTCAATATCTTCAATGTTGGTGGCTTTAAGAGAAATATTGTTTCTATTATTTTTGTTATTTTCTTCATCATTAGCAAGTCTCTTTAGCTCCATCTCATTTTCCTGCAATTTTCCAAATAGAGTATGTGTGTCTATAGTCGCCAAATCCTTTGATTCAGAAATCACAATGACTTTGGGTTGTCAATTGCAATTTAAGCATCTAAGATTTTTTATGACTAATTCTTCATTAGAGAATGTTTTTCCTAAAGTTATCATTTGACTCATGATATGAGTGAATTGTGTTTGCATTTGATTTATGTTCTCTTCAAGTTTCATTATAAAAAGTTCATACTCATGGGTTAATTCACCCAACCTTACCCTCTCCACCTCAGTAGTACCTTCATGAGTGATTTGGAGGATGTCCCACATTTCTTTAGCAGATTCGTAGTGAGACACTCGTAAGAATTCATCAAGACCAAGTGTGGAAGAGATGTTGTTATTAGCTTTCAAACTGTTTTGCACTTTCTCTTTATCCTCTTTGGATCGATCCTTTCCAGGTATGTGTACAACACCATCACTATGTGTGTAGGAACAAATAGTCCATTTCCATAATTTTCCAAATACCACGATCCATTCCATCTATGAAGAATTTATTTTTCTCTTTCAACAACCCATACCCTTATCCATTAAATGAGGGATTTTTGGTTATTGAATAACTTGAAGTCATCCTTCCTCTTGAGACGATTAGTCCTTAACAAGAGTTAGGCTCTAATTCCACTTGTTAAACAAATGACCTCAAGCACAAGAGGGGGGAGTTGTGGATTTCAAATGGTGTGGATAATTTTTCCCTTTCTTGATTAAGATCGCGTTAGTAATTTTTTTGAGTAATAAAGCATAGTGGAAGTAAAGTATATGAATTGCAGACTGTGATACGGTGGGAGAACTGACTTGAGTTTTTGCGTTTGTTTTCGCAAATGTTTCGGTTTAGCAAGAGTCGCCACCGACTTTTTATTTTATCCTAAGGAAAGGTTAAAAAGCACAGAAAAAACCTTTGAGATGTTTTCATGGGTTCGGGGAGTAGATTATAGAAAGGGAAGGTATTAGCACCCTTTCTATCCATGGTTATCCATGGGCTCTTAGTTACTTTCTTAGATCACTTGCCTTGCATTTTCAATTGTTTGAAATGGTGCTTTGTGTGTGTGTTTGAAAATGTTTTAAAAAAGATGCCTTGTCTAGGAAACCCTTGTAACAATTTTTTACTCGAATGTTTTACAAAAGGTGTTTGTCTTTTTGAAAAGATGTTTCAAGATTTTGAAAGTTGTGTTTGTGGAGTGTGTTTTGAAAAAATGGCAAGGATTTGTTTTTGCAAGTTGGCAAGTAACCAAGAGCTATCTACCCTAAATTTCTCAAAGATTTTTCCTATGTTTTAACCCTTTTAACATTATTGTTCCACCATTGTATTTGATGGACAATCTTGTGTTAGGATGTTAACGGGGCGGGCGCGGGTCATCGTTTAGACCATGAATGCAATAGTGCCAAGTGTCTTTGGCAATTTTTCCTTCAAGGGACTTGATCATTTTTTAGGCAACTTGAGAAAGCGTCATCGAGGGACTATGATCATTTTGATTTGTTTTGTTTTGCCAAAGACACTCAACATGCAACATGGCCCATTATTGAAGGCAACAAGTGGAGTAACCCTAAGGGTGCAAGTGTGATTAGTGTTGTCCATTTTCATGCATTTTTGTCTTTGCATTAGTCAAGCTATTGGTTGGTTGACTTTTGCATACAAACCCTAAGTCTATCATGGCATAATTAGAAAGCTTTAAAATGCGGAAATTTAAAGTCCTAAATTATTACAACATAATTATGGGGATGGGGGTACAAATGTTTGAATGGGGGATATTTAGCAAGAAATTTAAATCTAAACTATTACATCCATATTGAATAGACAAATAATAAATTGTACAATATTTAAACAAATATAAAATGCAAAATGTATTATGCACAAAAATGGTTTTTTATGTATGTAAAAGTGTTTTTCAATGTAAAATATAAACAAAAATGAAAAGGTTAATTTTTGATATTTTTATGGTTTTAGGGTAAAACCCTAATTTTTGAATAAATGGTATTTACTTATTAATTATGTATAATATGTATTAATTATATACAAAAAATAAAAAGTATATTATAAAAAAGTATTTTTTGATGTCAAATATTAATAAAAATAACAGAGTATTATTTTCATGTTTTTGTCCTAAATATTTAATAAAATATGTATAAGTATTTATATTATATATTAAATATACTAAATATATATATAAATGAAATATTAATTACCTACAAAAAAAAGTATATTTTTAGAAAATGTTTCCAAAATGTAAATAAAAAATGATAACTAAAAAAAAAATTTTTTTGTATTATTTTTTGTGTTTTAAATAAAAAGAGATATATTTGTTTATATATATATATATATATATATATATATATATATATATATATATATATATATATATATATATATATATATATATATATATATATATATATATATATATATATATATATATATATATATATATATATATATATATATATATATATATATATATATATATATATATATATATATATATATATATATATATATATATATATATATATATATATATATATATATATATATATATATATATATATATATGCTTAAATAAAACAAACAAATGCCAAATAAATATAAAAATGGGTGAAAAAATATTTTTAATGTTTTTTATGTTTTGACAAAAAATAATAAGTCAGAAGAAAAAATCAAAAATCAAAAATGATTAAAAAATCACACAATGGGCCAAGGGGGTGTAAGTGGAAAGATGAGGTGCAAAAAGTAAAAACAACTCAGGCCCAGCCCAAGTGGCTTGTCTTCAACCTCCAGTCATTTCTGTCTCAAAAACGCGCGCCCTTCATGCTTGATTCAAACTTCCTGATTCTTTGACTTTTAGCAAAAACTTATAACATCAATAATGTAGAGCATCATGTCACGATTTCAAATATATAAAAAAGTTGTTCTAACTCTCAGAAACGAGAGAGAATTTCTTCTCCCCCAATTTCTGACCTAGCTTTTTTCCCATGTTCAGGTCCAAAATTCTCACAGAACACACAATATAAATGAAAAGTAACTACATGGATGGTTTCAGGGCTATGAATATAACATGCTTTCTTCACAAACTTAAGCCTAACTATGCCTGGATAGAGAGATAGAAGTTCAAATTTTTACCTGTTCAGCTTGAGTCGTGTACAGCAATGGAGGTACTTTCAATGGAGTTTGAACTTTGGTACAGCTTGCCTAAAGTCCAATGATGCCTCCCCTATGCTTAACTTGCTTTGAATCTCTCTGAATCAAGCTATGGAAGTCAACCTGCAAAAGAGAAAAGTGAAAATGGCACACTTGGCTATGGATGTTACAGCTTGTATCTAAGGCTTGGAATAACTTCAATGGATGGCAGGGAATGTATTGGAACTTGTTTGGGAAAAAACGCACGAGTGAATGATGCTGGCCAAGTCAAACTGCAGGCATGCCCTGTTTCTTGCAGAAAAATGGTGTTTTGATGAATGAGGAGGTATTGAAGGTGGTTTGGTCGTGCTTTAGGTCAGTTAGGGAGTATGAAATGTGTTTACAAAGTTTGTTTTAGTTGGTCTTTGCAGGCATGAGAGTTATGGTTTTGTTTGCAAGTTTTCTTCTTATCTAAGCAAAGATTGTCAAGTTGGGTTATAGGCTAATACAGGCCCCTCAAGCATGCTGCCTTTTCTCTTCTTGATCAGTGGGATTTGCCCACAAACTTGTGCCTCAAAGATCTGCTTGTACTTCCAAGATATGGACTTTGACATAAAGCATTGCTTTTTCAAAATGGCAAACTTGCTTTTTCCATTTAAAGGTTAATTCTTTGTGTAATGACTATATGAACAAAATAATGCTAGAACACAATGGATTGGCATTTAATTATTGAGTGTGAGAAGGATTAGAGGCCTGTAATCTAGCTTGAACCATGCTGAGTTTGAAAATGCAAAGTGTATGAGCATGCCTTGGTCAAGAACAAAAGTGGATTTTGCCCAACTTTGCAAATTCGATTCTCCTTAACCACAAGGGTGTTTGAGAAGTTCTTGGACAATTTGGAAAGCTTGGAATGTGTACTACAATCCATCTTTGTAATGAAAGTTGAAATTCTAAGTGGAAGCATGTGAAAAGTGGCCATGAAGTTGGGCAAAAATCCTGCCTATAATAGGTCAAAAAATTTCTAAGTTAAGAATGTTTTGCACCCCTATTCCAAAAATCATAACTTGAGCTACAAGCTTCTTTTGAGAAAACTTTGTGAATCAAAGTTGTAGATTTTGCAGTGGAATACAACTTTCATGTTTTGAGTTTTGCTTGAATCCATTTACATCTTGATGAAAAAATGGGACAAAGTTAGGAAAAAGTTAGGAAATTTCATAACTTAGAAAATTTCTAAGTTATGAAATTTCTTCATTTTAAACCCTAAATTGCAATTTTTGGTTTCTTGATGAAAAAGTTTCATAATTTGACATGTCTTGATGAAAAATGAATCTTGGCACTTGATTTTGACCAAAAAGTCAAAGTTTGACTTTTCAGTATACAGTCAAATTTTGATCAGTTGACTGGAAAATTCATCTGTCAATCCTGTGCATTTGGGATTTTTTGAATTTGTTGAATGTTTCAAGACCATGCCATTGAGTCTTTGAGTCCATATATGAGCTTGGTTTGCCATTGGTTAGGTCAAACAGTAAAAAATTGCCTTTGTGCAGTCAAAACCCTAAAAATGACCATTTTGCCCTTTTGGTGATCTGATCAAATTTCTTATGGAATTGTGATCCAAACTAGATCAAATGGTCCATATGAGTTCATTATGTTGACGTGGGTCAAAAATCATGAGGTTTGACTGTCAATTGGTCACAGTTGACTTTTTCCCCAATACAGTTGATTTCTAGGTCAACTGTCCAATTGACTGGGCAAAGATTGGAATCAAGGCTTTGAAACTTGGTATGGATAAACTTGTGAGTCCAATATGAAGCATGAAAGTCACTTTGGGCATTTTAGGTCAAAACATCTTTGTGCAATCTCAAACCCTAATTTGGGTCAACAGTGCAAGGAGGAGTCTTGAGCAGAGAAAATGTTGATGAAATGGGAGGGCAAATTTTGGGGTACAACAGTTGCCCCTGTTCAATCTTCTTGCACTTGAAGAGTTAGATTGTCAGGTTTGCCTTTCGTGTCTCGAAGGTAAAAGGAGATTGGACACTAGAGTGCCCTTAAATTTGCACTCGTCAAGACATGGATGCGGGAATGGGCTTAGAGATGCCATTTGGAGATGGGCTTAAAGATGCCATATGGAGGGGTGACAGAATTTTGTCGGGGATGGGCTTAAAGATGCCATCTGGAATGAATATCAGAAAGGTGTCCATGCTTTGGAACATCTCTGAACTGGGGGTCTGAATAAGCAAAAGATTGACATCCGTATCTGGAAGCATCTGTAAACTGTTTTCAGGAGTTGAAGTTGAATAAGCAATATATCAGCATCCATGTTGGGAGGCGTCCATAAACTGTTTTCAAAAGTTGAGAAGAATTTGAACAAGCGATAGGTTAACATCCGTTACTGGAGAACCCGTGAACTGTTTTCAGGAGTCGAGTCTGAACAAGCGATAAATTAACATCCGTTACCGGAGAATCCGTAAACTGTTTTCAGAAGTTGAAGAATCCGAACAAGCGATAGGTTAACATCCGTTACTGGAGAACCCGTAAACTGTTTTTAGAAGTCGAGTCTGAATAAGCGATAGATTAACATCCGTTACTGGAGAATTCGTAAACTGTTTTCAGAAGTTGAGAAGAATCTGAACAAGCGATAGGTTAACATCTGTTACTGGAGAACCCGTAAACTGTTTTCAGAAGTCGAGTCTGAACAAGCGATAGATTAACATCCGTTACTGGAGAATCCGTAAACTGTTTTCAAAAGTTGAGAAGAATCTGAACAAGAGATAGGTTAACATCCGTTACTGGAGAACCCGTGAACTGTTTTCAGAAGTCGAGTCTGAACAAGCGATAGATTAACATCCGTTACTAGAGAATCCGTAAACTGTTTTCAGAAGTTGAGAAGAATTTGAACAAGCGATAGGTTAACATCCGTTACTGGAGAACCTGGGAACTGTTTTCAGAAGTTGAGTCTGAACAAGCGATAGATTAACATCCGCTACTGGAGAATCCATAAACTGTTTTCAGAAGTTGAGTCTGAACAAGCGATAGATTAACATCCGTTACTGGAGAATCCATAAACTGTTTTCAGAAGTTGAGAAGAATCTGAACAAGCGATAAGTTAACATCCGTTACTGGAGAACCCGTGAACTGTTTTCAGAAGTCGAGTCTGAACAAGCGATAGATTAACATCCGTTACTGGAGAATTCGTAAACTGTTTTCAGAAGTTGAGAAGAATCTGAACAAGCGATAGGTTAACATCTGTTACTGGAGAACCCGTGAACTGTTTTCAGAAGTCGAGTCTGAACAAGCGATAGATTAACATCCGTTACTGGAGAATCCGTAAACTGTTTTTAGAAGTTGAGAAGAATCTGAACAAGCGATAGGTTAACATCCGTTACTGGAGAACCCGGGAACTGTTTTCAGAAGTTGAGTCTGAACAAGCAATAGATTAACATCCGTTACTGGAGAATCCGTAAACTGTTTTCAGAAGTTGAGTCTGAACAAGCGATAGATTAACATCCGTTACTGGAGAATCCGTAAACTGTTTTCAGAAGTTGAAGAATCCAAACAAGCGATAGATTAGCATCCGTTACTGGAGAATCCGTAAACTGTTTTCAGAAGTCTTGTAGTTGAAGAAGGAACCGGTGTAGGGTCGCCTGATGATGAGTCTGTATAAAAACTGCATCTAGATTGTTAATGATAGCCTTTTATTCTTATCCTGAAAAGGACAAAATGTTAGCTGAACACAAAGTTATGCTGCATGGAATGTATGATGCAATATATGTTATATCAATGTTCATGAAATGAATGTAATGAATGCGCATGTAAGCTGATGAGCTGTCTTGCTGAGGATAGATGAATCTGGATAGCTGGAGATAATAGAAACTTGACTGCTGCCAGGGAAAGTGAGTCCTTGACTGCTGCAGGGGATTGCAAGAATTTTTTATTGCTGAGGGTGAGACATCCTTGTTGATTACTGACTGCTTGGGGAACAAGATCTTCCATTGTTGAGGGATCTTAGGACCACTGCTGGGGATTAGAACTCCTTGGTGACTTGTAGGGCGAGAGAATTCTGATGATCTCTACTGGAGAGTCCAGAATCTGGTAGACTTATGCTGGAGAAGTAAGACTGAGAATCCTCAGTCTAGTGGGAAGTATCGCTGTGGGGAGAAGGTTCATTAGTTTAGTTCCACTGGGGATTGATAGTTGGAATTTTGGCTCCGCTGGGGATAGGATTTTTAGATTTTTAAGGCTCCACTGGGGATACTGAAACTCGACTCTGAGGGGAATTGAGTTCTGGAAGGCTCTCTGGCTGGGGTAATCAGCTTTTATGGAAGCTTTTATTCTGCTGAGGGTCCTGAAGTTTAACTCTGTTTGGGGAATTAAGTTCTGGATTTTGACTTTGTTGAGGAATTTGGAGTTTAGTTCCGCTGGGGATTCCTTCTGAAAGGGCATCAAGGTATCTACCTATTCGTTCAACCTATCAGTAATCATCTTTTCCTGATTTGTAAGAAAATGATTATGTTCAAATGCATATGCCTATTTAACAAAACATTGGACGTTTCTCAAAATAAAACATAAATGTAGACAAGCAAAAGAAGACAAAGAAAATTTATGTATCTGGAAAAGTATTTGTATTAACTTTCTATGAGTATATTTGTACAAAGGAGACAGCCATCCTAATAAGAGGATGTCGTCGTAAAAATTGAAAATTTTATACAAAAGAAAGATGGCTATGTAAAACAATTCCATGGGACCCCCATTCTGCTATAGCCTTCACAACTCTGAATATCTGTCCATTCAATGCTTCGTCCGCCGATGACTGGATTGATCAGAAGCTTGGATCTGGTTGATGAAGATATTATCCTTAAAGTGATCCGACGAGACATAGTCATACGCTTTAATTCCCTAACTTTTTCCTGAATCGCCCTTTCGGGTTTTCGATCCACAGGGAAACCCATTTTTTCCCAAGCCGCCCTTTCGGGTTTTCAACTTTCCGGGTGTATAGATTTTTTTGTTTTATCCCTAATTTTTTCCTGAACCGCCCTTTCGGGTTTTCGGTTCACCGGGATGCCCATTTTTGCCCAAGCCGCCCTTTCAGGTTTTCGACTTGTCGGGTTATTTTATACGTAGTATCTTTTGACTATGTCTGCGTTCGCAGGGTGCGGCAAAACGTCGCCGTCCATGGTGGTCAGAATCATTGCACCACCAGAAAATATACTCTTGATCACAAATGGTCCTTCGTATGTAGGAGTCCATTTGCCCCTGGGATCACTTTGCGGCAAGATAATCCGCTTGATTACGAGATCTCCGACTTGATATACTTGACGTCTGACTTTTTTGTTGAAAGCCTTGATCATCCGTTTTTGATACGTATGACCATGGCAAACAGCGGCGAGTCTCTTCTCGTCGATCAAATTGAGTTGATCAAGTCGGGTCTGAATCCAATCGTCTTCATTCAAACCAGCGTCCTTCATAATCCTTAAAGAAGGAATCTGAACTTCCATGGGTAGGACAGCTTCCATGCCATATACCAAAGAAAATGGGGTTGCCCCGGTTGGAGTACGTGCCGTGGTACGGTATCCATGCAGAGCAAACGGTAACATCTCATGCCAGTCCTTGTAAGTGACTGTCATTTTCGGAATGATCTTCTTAATGTTTTTGTTCGCAGCTTCAACAGTACCATTCATCTTCGGCCGATAGGGAGATGAATTGTGATGATAAATCTTGAACTGTTTGCACAATGCGGTGATCATAGTATTGTTCAGATTTGTACCGTTGTCTGTGATGATCCTGTCAGGGACACCATACCGGCATATAAGGTTCTGCTTGATGAAGCGGGCAACCACATTTTTAGTAACAGAAGCGAAGGAAGCCGCTTTGACCCATTTGGTGAAATAGTCAATAGCAACCAGGATGAAGCAATGTCCATTGGATGCCGTGGGCCTGATCTCTCCAATCATGTCAATGCCCCACATTGCAAATGGCCAAGGAGTTGTCAGCACGTTGAGAGGAACCGGGGGAATATGAATCTTGTCAGCATAGACTTGACATTTGTGGCAAGTACGGGAATGTTAACGGCAGTCAGCTTCCATGGTAGACCAATAATAGCCTGCCCTTAAGATCTTCTTAGCCATTGTATGCCCGCTCAAATGGGTGCCAAACGTACCGCTGTGTATCTCAATCATGATTAACTCTGCTTCATCTTTGTCTACGCATCGGAGTAAAACACAATCATGGTTGCGCTTATAGAGGATGTCGTTGCTCAGGAAGAACTTGGCAGCAAATTTCCTTAGGAACTTTTTGTCATTTACGGATGCTCCTTCGGGGTATTCTCTAGTCTGGAGATACCTTTTGATTTCATGGAACCAGGGTTGTTCCACTACTTCTTCGATATTAATCTCATGACAATGCGCAGGTTCATCCATTCGCTCGATGGTGATTTGGGGAGCCTCGTTATCCCAGTTGAGTTTAAACATGGAAGACATTGTTGCCAGAGCATCTGCTAGCTGATTCTCTTCTCGCGGGAAATGCTCGAAGGTGATTTGCTCGAAATGAGGCAACAATGTCAGGACATGTTCTTTGTATGGGATAAGATTAGGATGCTTGGTATCCCACTCTCCTTTGATTTGACTGATAACCAAATCCGAGTCCCCAAATACGATCAAAGATTTGATCCCCAAGTCTATAGCAGCCTTGAGACCAAAGATGCAAGCTTCATATTCAGCCATGTTGTTGGTGCAGCTGAAGCAAAGTCGGGCCGTGAAAGGTGTGTGGCAACCTTCCGGGGAAATGAGTACCGCACCGATACCGTTTCCAAGTGCATTTGAAGCACCATCAAAGTACAGGGTCCATCAGGATCCTTTTTCAGATCCGTCATACGGTCTGTTACCTTCAATGTTGTCCAAATTCATGATGTCCTCGTCTGGGAAGTCAAATCTCATGGGTTGATAATCTTCGATAGCTTGATGAGCTAGATGATCAGCTAGTACACTCCCTTTTATAGCTTTTTGGGTAGTATACTGGATGTCATACTCAGTTAGGATCATTTGCCATCTAGATATTCTTCCAGATAAAGCAGGCTTCTCGAAGATATACTTGATAGGATCCATTTTGGAAATCAGCAAGGTGGTATGAGTCAGCATATACTGCCTTAGTCGGCGAGCAGCCCATACCAAAGCGCAACAAGTTTTCCCGAGCAGTGAGTATCGAGTCTCACAGTTGGTAAACTTTTTGCTAAGGTAATAAATGGCATGCTCTTTTCGACCAGACTCGTCATGCTGGCCCAACACGCACCCCATCGAGTTATCCAAAACGGTCAGATACATGATCAGCGGTCTTCCTTCGACGGGTGGCATCAGAATAGGAGGTTCTAGCAAATACTCCTTGATCTTATCAAAAGCATCTTGGCAATCGTCATTCCACTCGACTACCTGATCTTTCTTCAATAGTTTGAAAATTGGCTCACAGGTAGACGTTAGATGAGAGATGAATCTGGCAATATAGTTCAAGCGCCCCAAGAATCCTCTAACCTCCTTTTCAGTACGGGGATCAGGCATTTCTTGTATTGCTTTCACTTTTGCTGGATCGACCTCAATGCCTTTGTTGCTGACAATAAATCCTAGAAGTTTACCAGACCTAACTCCAAAAGTGCACTTACTTGGATTCAGCCTGAGTTTATATTCTTTCAACCTGGCAAACAGCTTCTGCAAATGCTCAAGGTGTTCCTCCTCTGTTTGTGATCGAGCTATCATATCGTCTACGTAAACTTCGATCTCATGATGTATCATATCATGAAACAAAGCTACCTGATAACGAGAAAACATATCGTATAATTAACATGCTTTTTACCGATTTTATATTTCATTAAGTCATCTAACCCCCGATTATTCCAAGATTATTTGTCTTTTTGCAGGTATAACACTTGTCGGCTCAAACCAATGAAAAAGGACAAAATGAAGAAGGCTAGACGAAAAACAAAGAGAAAAAGAATTAAAAAAATACAAACTTGGGACTTCTGGATAGGTGACGGTCGTCACGTCCCTGTGACGGGCGTAACACCCCACAACATAAGGAAACGCTCGTCACACACACCTGACGAGCGTAAGGCACCACTTCAGCGTGTGACGACCGTCACCCACCTGTGACGACCGTCACTCGCATGAAGGAGGACGTTACACATGGATTGAAGATGTGGGCGTGAAGGGCAGACTAGTTCTCCCTGTTTCTACTGAATCTCCTATTTTATTGCCACCACTATTACTGCTCCTACAATTTCTCCACGAAGACTTCATCAAGAATTCAAAATTAAACTGCTGATTTTTCCTGCTATATATATGAGTACCAAGGCACAGTCCAAGGGTCGAAGAATTTTACTCAGAGCAAATATTTATTTTACAGTTATTTCCAATTTGTTTGTTTTGCAATTCTGCTTTCATTTTCTTGTAATTTTCATTCAAAGCATTAGTTTCTATTTTTAAGTGTTAATTCTTCTTTCAAGAATTAACACGAATTTCTACTGCAAGTCAAGCTCGGAGATTGGATTACTGTATTACCTCAAGATTACTATAGAATCTTTAATTCCAGGTTTTTTATATTGCAATTATTATTTATTCAGTTTTTATAATATGCCAATTATTGCCATGATATATTTTAAACTTTATTGCTGTTAAGTTAATTATGTCTGGCTAAATTATTAATACCGGTATGTGACCGTAAGAACTGAAAGAATTCAATGATACCTTGGCCAAAAATATTTATAAAACAATTTCTGGTTTCCAATTTCCAATATTAATTTAACTATCCTTGTCACGAGAGTGAGAGATTAATTAACACGATTTTGCCACGAGAGTGGGAAATTAATTAAGGCAAGAACCTGCATGCGAGAGCTGGGGTTCAACCCAGATAGGGGTAACGAAGCATTGATTTTTAAATACACGAGAGTGTTTTAATAAATTAATTAAATTCAAATTGTTTTCAAAAAGTGTTATTAAATTTAAAGTGCATCCACTAGGTTTAGTAGCATGACTTATTTCATAAACACGAGAGTGTATGTCTCAGGTTTTTAAACAATTAGCTTTTACCGAAATACTTTATAGGCCAAGCGATTCATCGAATTCCCTAAGTCTGATTATCACATACCGGTATAATTAGTACTATTACTTTTAATTAAACTGTTTCCCCCAAAAATCGAATATTCATCGCTTAGTTAGACCAACTGTAGCATTAGATCGTATGCGATTGATCCTCAGTCTCTGTGGGTTCGATAATCTTTTAAAACTAGAACGAATGAACTGTATACTTGCAGTTAGTATCCCGACAGACTTATAAAGTCCCGATCACTACCATGGCGCGCTGATAAGTTGCCCCTGCGTTCTTCAGCCCGAACGGCATCACCTTGTAGCAGAAGGTACCCCATTGTGTAATAAAGGTTGTTTTCTCCATGTCCTCGGGGGCTATTTTAATCTGGTTGTAGCCCGAGAATCCATCCATGAAGGAGAACACCTTGTGCTGAGCTGTATTGTCAATCAAAATGTCGATGTGCGGTAGCGGAAAATCATCTTTAGGACTAGCCCTATTCAAATCCCGGTAGTCCACACACATCCTGACCTTGCCGTCTTTTTTAGGTACTGGCACAATGTTAGCAAAACATTGTGGATAGGATGTAACAGCCAGAAAGCCAACGTCGAATTGCTTCATTACTTCTGCTTTAATCTTCTCAGACATGTCGGGCCTCATTCGGCGGACTTTTTGCTTGACTGGTGGACAATCCTCTCTTGTAGGGAGACGGTGAACCACGATGTCTGTGTCTAAACCCGGAATGTCTTCATAAGACCAGGCGAAGATTTCAACGTATTCATTCAACAGTTGTATCAAGCGCTCCTAGACACTTGGCTCCAGATTGGCACCCACTTGTACTTCTTTCCGATCTTCCTTTGTTCCTAAGTTGACAATTTCCAACAACTCTTCGTGAGGCAAGATGGCCCTCTCTTCTTGTTGTAGAAGTCTGGCTAGCTCTTCTGGTACTTCATAACCTTCGTCATCTTCATACTCAACCTGATTGACCAGATCTTCAGAGTTATTGAAGGACATAGCATAATAGTCACCCATAGAATCCAGAGTGGATGGGTACCTGCATTTGTGAGTGTGGGTGTGTGTAAGGGATAACCATCCTTAAACAAACAAAAATGCAAAAGGAAAGAAAATGAACACAACAGTTTATCAATGAAAAACGTCCAATGAATCATTAAACATGGCATATGAATATGAAGATAATCAAAACCCTTACAAATGGACCTACATGCCCCGGGCAAGGCATGAGGTGAAAAAGTAGCGTGCAGATTTTTCAAAAGTAATTATTACAAACCAACAGGAAATGTTTGACAGATAATTACTGATTAATAAAAGTAATGGGGACGAAGTCTTTCGCCTCCCAGTTGCGTAGTCCCCCTTCGACGGTTGGGAAGATCCAATCTTCAATGTTGGCCTCTTCGTCTTCACCTTCCAAAGCATTTATTCCATAAGGAGAGATCTTGATGGGTGTTCTTTCAACTTTTGAGCGGCGCATAGCTTTCTGCCCTGCAGCGGTAAATCCTAATCCAAACTTGTCTGTTTTGTGAGGAATATCAGGCAACTGGCCCCATGTTGAGCTCTTCCCTTCCTTCATTGCAGCCTTTGCGTCTTTTAGAGATGCCATCCTGGCCACCTGCTTGGGTACCTCAGCTACCGCTTTTGCTACTGCCACCTCAGGAGAGACTTCCTCAAAGTGCTGGAATGGTGTTTCAATGAATTCACCCTCCACCTCTACATACCGAAAGGAGTTCAGGTGGCTGATCATATATTCCTCCTCACCGTGCACGGTTATGATTTTTCCTTTGACATGGTATTTCAGCATTTGATGTAGAGAGGAGGTGACTGTGCCAGCATTATGTATCCATGGCCTCCCTAGAAAGCAAGAGTATGATGGACGGATGTCCATCACATAGAAAGTTGAGGGGAACACTTCTGTGCCTACCTTAATGGGAATGTCAACCTCCCCATGTACCATTCTCTTTGACCCGTCAAATGCCCTTACAATGATATTACTTGGCCTTAGCTCCAAGCCTTCATAATCCAATCGGTCGAGAGCCTTCTTGGGCAGCACGTTCAGAGAAGAACCAGTGTCGACCAAAACATGGGCCATAGTAGTTCCTTGGCATTCTACTGACACATGTAAGGCGTCATTGTGCTTTCTTCCTTTCGGAGTCAGATCAGCATCAGAGAAACCTAGGTCGTTGTCTGCGGTAAGGCTGGCCACGCAATCTTGGAATTGATCGGCTGAGGTTTCCTGGGGCACAGGGGCTGTCTTCAGAAATTTTATCAATGCTTTGGCGTGCGCCTCTGAACAAATCAATAATGCTAACAAGGAGATCTTCGAGGGGGTTTGCCCCAGTTGCTCTACCACGTCATAATCACTCTTTTTAATTATCTTTAGAATCTCCTCCATCTCTTTCTTAGAGGTTTCGGGGATGACCAAAGGTTGAGCCCTCGTCCTGACGAGCTCATCTTGGATCCCTTTCCCCTTATCAGCAGGAGTAGGAGGGACAACCACAGGAGTAACAGCTTCTTCAATCAACGGAGTTTTTGCGGAAAGTTTTATCGGTGTAGGAGTAACTTTGGCAGCAGCTGAGGGTCCAAAGATTTCCTTTGGAGGGGAAATCTCTGGAGAAAATATTCTCCCACTTCAGGTAATCTTACTTGTACCGGCAATGTTTCCAATACCGGCATCTTCTTCATCAGAGCTTTCTTCGGTTAACTCAACTTGTTTAACACCATGGTAGTAGATTTCTCCACCGTAATTCCATGGTATTGATTTGTCAGAAATGTAGGGGACAGGCCTTGGCATGGTTATTTTCAAGGGAACAAACTTTGTAGAGGATGTAATCTTAACAGGCTTTTTGACGGCCTTGGAAAGATTGGTGGAAATGGTGATTATTGAAACATCTTCGATAGGGGTCGGAATGGCAAGAATCTTTTCGAAAAGAATTTGTTGACTATCCATCAGGCCTTGGATGCCTTTCTTCAGCAATGGACAGTCGATTGGTAGAGAGGAACAACAGTAGCAGCCTTCTTTACATCCTGGGAAAATCCCAGCCTTTAACAGATTCAACTTGATCGTCAACAGTGGAGTCATCAGGTCATCAACATCAGAAACATACAGATCTTCTTCAATAGCATGGACATTGCGACCATGCTTCAGCATTGAAGCGGATATTACGTTTGGCTTCTCTGGAGCATCGAACTCAACCTCTTTTGCATCTATTAAATCTTGAATTTTATGCTTAAGTGCCCAGCAATCGTTGGTGTCGTGCCCGACGCTGTCAGAATGATAGGCGCATTTATCATTGGGATGATAATGCGGGGAAGATGTGTTCACATTTTTTGGTGCCTCTTTGATAGTGGTGAGATTCAACTTCAACAAATAGGGAAGAACTTGTGTTGGCGTCATATTGATGCGAGTGAACTGCCGTTGTGGTCGTTCCACCCGTTGCTGATTTGGTCTGGACTGATTGTTACGAGGCTGATCATTTGATGGATTTTGGATCATCACGGCCCCCACAGTCGGCCGGCGCTCAGTTCTTCCCGATATTTTCTGAGAGTATATAACAGCTGCTTCTTTCTTGGCCGAAAATGACTTCTTAACAGTTGTAGATGCAGAGGCATCCTTTTGAATCTTCCCATTCTTAATACCGGCTTCCACCCGTTCGCCAGTCAGAATCAATTCAGTAAACCCTGCGGAAGAGCTCCCGATCAAATGGTTGAAGAACGGGCCAGATAGGGTCCCCAAGAACATATCAACTAGTTCCCTATCAAAAAGAGGTGGCTGCACTCTTCTGGCCAGGTCGCGCCATTTCTGGGTGTATTCTTTGAATCCCTCATTTGAGGCCATTCCCATACTCTGTAGCTGAGTACGGGTTGGCGCCAAGTCAGAGTTATATTGATATTGGCGATAAAAGACAACTGCCAAGTCTTCCCAACTGTGTACCTCTGACCTCTCAATCTTGTAAAACCAATCTAGCTGTGTACCGGACAAGCTGTCCTGAAAGAAGTGTACCCAAAGATTTCTGTCGGATGTGTGAGGTTGAATTCTTCTGACATACGACCTTAAGTGCATCTTTGGGCAAGACAACCCGTCATACTTTGCAAAAATTGGCACCTTAAACTTTGGAGGGATCACAATTCCAGCAATCAATCCCAAATCTTTGAAATCTAACCCGGGAACCCTTTGCAGCTCCATAGCTGCCAGTCTATCCTCCAGGTTTTTGTATTTGTCGTCCACCGGCGGGTATTGTTGCTCTGAGTAGTCTTCATCTTCCTCAGCCTCTTCCTCTTCAGCTTCGGACTCGGAAGGTAGTGCAGCTCCTTTTCCTTTACTGTTTCCCTCTTCAGATGCAGAGGGAAATTCAAGAACTCTTCTTGCTTCATTCTCAAACCTTCTTCCCAGTGTAGCTACCCCCACTCTTTTCTTCTTCTTTTTCACTTTTTCTTGCTCTTTTTTCCCCAACAGTGCTTTTAGATCCTCCTGACCCTTTGCCAAGGTCATTAGGAGCTGTTGAAACTGCGAGTTTTGTCCCTGCAGATCTTTGACCGTCTGTTCAAGATCCATCTTACTGAAATAAACAGCAGAAAGATAAGGAACCCTGGTGTGAAGACCTGTTGATGCACATGATGAATGATATGTTTATTCATGCAATGCATTCAAGGATTTAGAAATTCAAAATTGTTGCAGACAAAAAGAACACACGTCATATTAATAAGAAGAAATTTTGTCAGTACATAAATGCCCCATGGGCCAAATATTACAAAAACTTCTTAAGGTAAAAAGACGTTGCGCATCCTCTTTGGTGCGATGTAAGTGTTGAGGGTCTCCTCCTCGTGAAGTCGGCGGGTAAGCTCCAAAACCTTCTTCTCACTGGCGTAGAAGCTGGCTTCAAAAGTATTTCATTCCTCCTTGAGTTGGATCCAACTCTTTTGCATCTCCTCCCATGATGTTGGCATGTCAGGATATAGGATGGTGTAGGGAACCTCTCCTTCCTTAACGGTCTCTTTAATCAAAGGGAGAATATGAGGGTAAGGCATCATTAGACTCTGGGCTCGGGTTCGTACCCACTTGAGATAAGGCTCAAGAGGGATGGAGTTCTTGTGCCCCAGTGTCTTGCTATCTACCTTGTTAGGCATCCTCCAAGCTCTGATGAATCTTTGGCGAAGTCCTTGCGCATCATTGTCAAAGTCAAAAACTAGGTCGGGAATCAACATGTCATGAGGGCCATCCCTCCGTGCATATCCAAATTGTCTCAAAGCTAGACAAGGGTTGTAGGTAATGCCTCCCCTAATGCCTAGTAATGGAACATTAGGGAACTCTCCACAACGATCGATGATGATGACATTTTCTCTGGACCGAGAACACCAATGTACATCAGCATGTGTGAGGGTCATCAACCGTTGTGACCACCTTAAGCCTTGGTCATTCTTCAAAACAGATTGTGGAAGGTGCGAAATAAACCACCTTGCAAGGAGAGGAGTACAGCACATGAGAACACCCTTCTTTCTCATTGTTCGTGTGTAAAATGAGTGGAGGATGTCCCCAAGCAATGTTGGTATGGGATTCCTGGATAAGAAGATCTTGACGGCGTTGACATCTATAAGCTGGTCCGAATTTGGGAACAAGACCAACCCATAAATGAGGAGTGCCACAATTTCTTCAAAGGCTTGTAGATCCAATAAATTCCAACACTCTTGTGCCTTCTCAAACAAGAATATTGCCAAGAAGCCTTTGACACCGCTTCTAGTTTCCCAATGCCCCTTGATGCCAGATGGTTGCAAGTGCAGTGCTTGAGCAACATCTTCAGGCTTTGGTTCTTTTTCCGTATCGTTGTAGGGTAGTTGATTAAGAATAGGAATTCTCAGGAGTTGAGAAAATTCCTCCAAAGTGGGCACCAATTGGTAGTCGGGGAATGTGAAACAATGGTGAAGGGGGTCAAAGAAATGGAACAACACTTTCACCATGTCCTCTTCAATGCTGGTGTTGACTAGGCTGAGCAGTCTACCATGTCTTTCACTGAAGAGAGAGCTTTCTGGAATTCTGGATGTGAGCTCCTTGAGTTGAGGAGGGATTCTCACAAGGTTGACTTGGATAGTTTTCCTGCGAAGAATTTCCATGACCTACAAAACAAGAACAAAGATGAAGATCCAAACCCTTGAAATGGTTAGTGGATGCATATGATGCTTTATGATGTTCATGATGTATGCACAAACATATGTACAAGCAAGTCACACAAAACCCTAGTTTCAGGCTTGCATGGGGTTTCATAGGTAAGTACCCTCTTGAGTGAAGTTAGCTTAAAAACCTGTCCTATAAATAGTAACCGGGTTCTAAGGAGCTCAATATCATTAGATTGTTTTCCATGTTCATTGTTTTGGTTTAGCCACTTAACTAGCGACCAAAATATTCCAAGAAAACAACCCTCAATGAGTGTAGTATCGAGTATCTACCAACTTCGGACTGCACCAAAGCCGGTCATCTCACTACCCCTAATAAAAGGCCAAGATGGTCAAGTAAGGTTCTAGGTCATTAGTGCTTAGTGACATCACTCAGCGGCCCCGTACTCTCCTTGATTGAACTCAAGGGTTACCGGTACTCACAAATATGTCACACTAATATAGCTATTGCTTCAACCGTGTTGGTATACCCTGCACAGTTTCCACAACATATTGCTATCTATGAATGTTTCCCCAAATCCGGGTGTAGGATTTCAAGCCCAAACAAGAGAACCAAAAGGTAAAGCAATCAAAGCAAAGAATTAGTCATGCAAAAGGGTGATCTAAGCCCTAAGGTTACTCCACTTTTAAATTTATCCCCAGCAGAGTCGCCAGTTCTGTGATACGGTGGGAGAACTGACTTGAGGTTTTGCGTTTGTTTTCGCAAATGTTTCGGTTTAGCAAGAGTCGCCACCGACTTTTTATTTTATCCTAAGGAAAGGTTAAAAAGCACAGAAAAAACCTTTGAGATGTTTTCATGGGTTCGGGGAGTAGATTATAGAAAGGGAAGGTATTAGCACCCTTTCTATCCATGGTTATCCATGGGCTCTTAGTTACTTGCTTAGATCACTTGCCTTGCATTTTCAATTGTTTGAAATGGTGCTTTGTGTGTGTGTTTGAAAATGTTTTAAAAAAGATGCCTTGTCTAGGCAACCCTTGTAACAATTCTTTACTCGAATGTTTTACAAAAGGTGTTTGTCTTTTTGAAAAGATGTTTCAAGGTTTTGAAAGTTTGTTTTGAAAGTTGTGTTTGTGGAGTGTGTTTTGAAAAAATGGCAAGGATTTGTTTTTGCAAGTTGGCAAGTAACCAAGAGCTATCTACCCTAAATTTCTCAAAGATCTTTCCTATGTTTTAACCCTTTTAACATTATTGTTCCACCATTGTATTTGGTGGACAATCTTGTGTTAGGATGTTAACGGGACGGGCGCGGGTCATCGTTTAGACCATGAATGCAATAGTGCCAAGTGTCTTTGGCAATTTTTCCTTCAAGGGACTTGATCATTTTTTAGGCAACTTGAGAAAGCGTCATCGAGGGACTATGATCATTTTGATTTGTTTTGTTTTGCCAAAGACACTCAACATGCAACATGGCCCATTATTGAAGGCAACAAGTGGAGTAACCCTAAGGGTGCAAGTGTGATTAGTGTTGTCCATTTTCATGCATTTTTGTCTTTGCATTAGTCAAGCTATTGGTTGGTTGATTTTTGCATACAAACCCTAAGTCTATCATGGCATAATTAGAAAGCTTTAAAATGCGGAAATTTAAAGTCCTAAATTATTACAACATAATTATGGGGATGGGGGTACAAATGTTTGAATGGGGGATATTTAGCAAGAAATTTAAATCTAAACTACTACATCCATATTGAATAGACAAATAATAAATTGTACAATATTTAAACAAATATAAAATGCAAAATGTATTATGCACAAAAATGGTTTTTTATGTATGTAAAAGTGTTTTTCAATGTAAAATATAAACAAAAATGAAAAGGTTAATTTTTGATATTTTTATGGTTTTAGGGTAAAACCCTAATTTTTGAATAAATGGTATTTACTTATTAATTATGTATAATATGTATTAATTATATACAAAAAATAAAAAGTATATTATAAAAAAGTATTTTTTGATGTCAAATATTAATAAAAATAACAGAGTATTATTTTCATGTTTTTGTCCTAAATATTTAATAAAATATGTATAAGTATTTATATTATATATTAAATATACTAAATATATATATAAATGAAATATTAATTACCTACAAAAAAAGTATATTTTTAGAAAATGTTTCCAAAATGTAAATAAAAAATAATAACTAAAAAATATATATTTTTTGTATTATTTTTTGTGTTTTAAATAAAAAGAGATATATTTGTTTATATATATATGCTTAAATAAAACAAACAAATGCCAAATAAATATAAAAATGGGTGAAAAAATATTTTTAATGTTTTTTATGTTTTGACAAAAAATAATAAGTCAGAAGAAAAAATAAAAAATAAAAAATGATTAAAAAATCACACAATGGGCCAAGGGGGTGTAAGTGGAAAGATGAGGTGCAAAAAGTAAAAACAACTCAGGCCCAGCCCAAGTGGCTTGTCTTCAACCTCCAGCCATTTCTGTCTCAAAAACGCGCGCCCTCCATGCTTGATTCAAACTTCCTGATTCTTTGACTTTTAGCAAAAACTTATAACATCAATAATGTAGAGCATCATGTCACGATTTCAAATATATAAAAAGTTGTTCTAACTCTCAGAAACGAGAGAGAATTTCTTCTCCCCCAATTTCTGACCTAGCTTTTTTCCCATGTTCAGGTCCAAAATTCTCACAGCACACACAATATAAATGAAAAGTAACTACATGGATGGTTTCAGGGCTATGAATAGAACATGCTTTCTTCACAAACTTAAGCCTAACTATGCCTGGATAGAGAGATAGAAGTTCAAATTTTTACCTGTTCAGCCTTAGTCGTGTACAGCAATGGAGGTACTTTCAATGGAGTTTGAACTTTGGTACAGCTTGCCTGAAGTCCAAGGATGCCTCCCTTATGCTTAACTTGCTTTGAATCTCTCTGAATCAAGCTATGGAAGTCAACCTGCAAAAGAGAAAAGTGAAAATTGCACACTTGGCTATGGATGTTACAGCTTGTATCTAAGGCTTGGAATAGCTTCAATGGATGGTAGGGAATGTATTGGAACTTGTTTGGGCAAAAACGCACGAGTGAATGATGCTGGCCAAGTCAAACTGCAGGCATGCCCTGTTTCTTGCAGAAAAATGGTGTTTTTATGAATGAGGAGGTATTGAAGGTGGTTTGGTCGTGCTTTAGGTCAATTAGGGAGTATGAAATGTGTTTACAAAGTTTGTTTTAGTTGGTCTTTGCAGGCATGAGAGTTATGGTTTTGTTTGCAAGTTTTCTTCTTATCTAAGCAAAGATTGTCAAGTTGGGTTATAGGCTAATACAGGCCCCTCAAGCATGCTGCCTTTTCTCTTCTTGATCAGTGGGATTTGTCCACAAACTTGTGCCTCAAAGATCTGCTTGTACTTCCAAGATATGGACTTTGACATAAAGCATTGCTTTTTCAAAATGGCAAACTTGCTTTTTCCATTTAAAGGTTAATTCTTTGTGTAATGACTATATGAACAAAATAATGCTAGAACACAATGGATTGGCATTTAATTATTGAGTGTGAGAAGGATTAGAGGCTTGTAATCTAGCTTGAACCATGCTGAGTTTGAAAATGCAAAGTGTATGAACATGCCTTGGTCAAGAACAAAAGTGGATTTTGCCCAACTTTGCAAATTCGATTCTCCCTAACCACAAGGGTGTTTGAGAAGTTCTTGGACAATTTGGAAGGCTTGGAATGTGTACTACAATCCATCTTTGTAATGAAAATTGAAATTACAAGTGGAAGCATGTGAAAAGTGGCCATGAAGTTGGGCAAAAATCCTGACTAGAATAGGTCAAAAAAATTCTAAGTTAAGAATGTTTTGCACCCCTATTCCAAAAATCATAACTTGAGCTACAAGCTTCTTTTGAGAAAACTTTGTGAATCAAAGTTGTGGATTTTGCAATGTAATACAACTTTCATGTTTTGAGTTTTGCTTGAATCCATTTACATCTTGATGAAAAAATGGGACAAAGTTAGGAAAAATTAGGAAATTTCATAACTTAGAAAATTTCTAAGTTATGAAATTTCTTCATTTTAAACCCTAAATTGCAATTTTTGGTTTCTTGATGAACAAGTTTCATAATTTGACATGTCTTGATGAAAAATGAATCTTGGCAATTGATTTTGACCAAAAAGTCAAAGTTTGACTTTTCAGTATACAGTCAAATTTTGATCAGTTGACTGGAAAATTCATCTGTCAATCCTGTGCATTTGGGATTTTTTGAATTTGTTGAATGTGTCAAGACCATGCCATTGAGTCTTTGAGTCCATATATGAGCTTGGTTTGCCATTGGTTAGGTCAAACAGTCAAAAATTGCCTTTGTGCAGTCAAAACCCTAAAAATGACCATTTTGCCCTTTTGGTGATCTGATCAAATTTCTTGTGGAATTATGATCCAAACTAGATCAAATGGTCCATATGAGTTCATTATGTTGATGTGGGTCAAAAATCATGAGGTTTGACTGTCAATTGGTCACAGTTGACTTTTTCCCCAATACAGCTGATTTCTAGGTCAACTGTCCAATTGACTGGGCAAAGATTGGAATCAAGGCTTTGAAACTTGGTATGGATAAACTTGTGAGTCCAATATGAAGCATGAAAGTCACTTTGGTCATTTTAGGTCAAAACATCTTTGTGCAATCTCAAACCCTAATTTGGGTCAACAGTGCAAGGAGGAGTCTTGAGCAGAGAAAATGTTGATGAAATGGGAGGGCAAATTTTGGGGTACAACACAGACAATTAAAGAGAGTAAGGATAAAAAAGTTGCACTAGAGATTTATCCAAGTTAGGCTGAATGTTGGCCTAGTCATGTCCCAAAAAGGTCTTCTTGAGATTTTGCATTATATACTCAAGATCTATCTATTGTTTATACCCAAGAACGTTTATACAATATAATATTTAAATTTGAACAAGCTTATCCCAATCTATAGAAGGATTTTACCCCAACTTATTCTATTGAGAGTGTTTAGAGATTTATAGCTAATCTCTTTAACCAAAACGAAGTTTTTTTCCACCTAAGATTAATAAATCAATAACAAAGATCTATGGTTTATCTCAAGAACCAAAACTCAATCTCTTAAAGGTATCACACCCTTAAAACTATAAATGATCAGCACAACCACTTACAAAATAATATTCTCCTCACAAATAAGATTTCACTCAAAAGCACTAAGGCAACCAAAAGTGAAGAAAAAGTTTCTTGAGAGAGAAGAAGAGAACTTAGAGAGATAAATCACCAACAAATATGAAATTTTTGGAAAATAACGTGATTTAAAGTGAGAGAGACCTCCCTTTATATAGTAGTTTGAATCACCAATAAAGGAAACGATTCATGGGCTAAATTGATTATTTAATCGATTGGCCTAATCGTTTGGTTTAAATGAATGTGCCCGTTATGATTCTCAAAATGGAAGTTTGTGATATAGATACATTTACAATCGTTTATGAGTTTTAGAGATGTTTTGGGGGCGTAAGTTTGGTTTTTCTATTCGATTAGACTAAGGTTTTAATCGATTAAGTTAGACAAAAAATTTACCAGTGGTTATTTCTAGAGTTTCTGAGTTATTTGACACAACTTCTAAGTCTTTTTTAAGTGTTTTTATTTTTGGAAAAAGTTTTCAGTGTGTGTGAGTTTCCTTAGTACTCTTAGGTTACTACCTTACTTTTACAATACTCAGTTTACTCAGACAAACCGACAGACAAGACCTGGAGGGCTTTCACACCTTTACCTACAGAGGCTTCAAGACTTCTTGCTAGATAATATTTGTTTGTATAGGAACTTTGATCTTGATTCCTCTTCTGCAAGCACATATGAATCCTCATGCGTTATTATCATCAAAACTTCATATGCTAGTCTTTATTAAAGGTCAATTCCCTGTAAAATAAGGTTCCACACTTTTATGTCAACATCGAGCCAAAAGAAGGAATCAACAACATGAATCCTTATTATCTTTTAAAATGAAGAAACAAGAGAAAACACTTCAAAATGGGGAAAAGAGGATCCTTGAGGCATGAGAAAATAACATGCATCCTTCTTCTTTTTTTAGGCTTAATTGCATCTTTGGTCCCCCTATTTAATCTTTTTCTTGATTTTGATCACTCCATTTTAAAAACCACCATTTTAGTCTCTTTTTAAGTTTTCTTTTGAATTTCCTTTCCCTCATTTTAAACATCATGATTTTGGTCCCTTGTTTAAGTTTTAAGTTACAATTTTAGTCCACTTTTTAAGTTTTACTTTGAATTTTGGTCCCTTTTTCACCATCAACAAAATTAAAAAGAGGACTAAAATTGCAACTTAAAACTTTAAAAATGGACCAAAATCATGGTTTTTAAAATGAGGGGACGAAAATTCAAAAGAAAACTTAAAAAAGGGACTGAAATAGTTATTTTTAAAATAGGGGGATCAAAATCAAGAAAAAAGCTAAATAAGGGGATCAAAGTTGCAATTAAGCCTTTTTTTTAAAAGGAAGAAATAAGAGAAAACACTTCAAAATGAGGTGAACTGAATCCTTAAGAACATTCCTTAATACCTTAGCAGTATCCAAAAAGGAAACTACCTTCTGCCTTTTCATTTTGGGATCCATTCTATATGCAAAATAATAACCCCGACCAATTCATATTTAAGCTCGAAACATATCTTAAACAAATCAGAAATACTTACTAAAATATTTTCTTTAGTTTATGGAGGTTGAACTCACATTTCAAGATGTCATTAAAACTCATAAAGATCATGGACATTATGTGTTCAACATAACAATGACTCATATGGGAAACACTCCCCATCCACAAGTTTGATTCTCATTGGACTTAGCTTATAATAGAAAGGAAATTTTCTATCACTAGATTCATCATAAAATAGGAAAGGCGTAGAAATATAAAAAAAAAGCAGCAGAGTAAAGCACCTTGAAGTACATTCATACCAATTCAAGATACCTAATATAAGCCTAAATATTAAGGTGAAACTAGGAATGGTTGACATTAAGCCACCACATGACATCAAACTCGAATTTAGAAGAGGTGAAACTAAAACCAACTTTTGTAAACAAGAAATTATGAATGTAGAATATGTATAAGTGGTTCCCATAATTCCTAAAAAGACTCAATCATTTTCATTATGGGAAGAAACAAAAAAATCGTTGAACTTATACTAATCTCTAATCATGGATGCTTATAACATGAATGAAAACAAGTGTATACTTCAAGCATACTAACTATATATCCTTTACATTGTCCTTTACCTTGTCATACCTAGAAAGATTCATCTACCAAATATTTTTATTAGGTATGTAAAACAAAGCCCGTAGAACTAAACCTACATTAAATATCTCAAAAATGGAAGCAAATGTCACCTTCACCAAATCCTCGAAGAATAATGCCTTGATTAAAGGATCATAAACAAATATTATCCTCTCAAAATATATGGACTAATCTTTTAAAGGACTAACCATATCTACAATTGAGAAAAATAACATGGATACAAGGATCAAATACACCATGCATTACTACGAAAAATAGCTTTTACATCGGCAGTGAAAAAGGTTCTTACCTCGTTTTAGGGTCTGAGGTAATGAAGAATGTTATGGAAAGTGTGTTAATTTTCACCTCGAGCCACTGGCAGAGGCAACAAACTGGAAGGTGCACCACTTTTTCCCTCTGTTGGGAGGTTAACCGAGGGGAAATCCCTCACTTTTAACATCAGGTGGACTGTGAGCCGAAGAGAAATCACCTGAAAGTGCATCATTTCCCCCCTCAGTTGAGACTGTTAATCAAGGATAAATCTCATGTATATTATATCACTCTACTATGCTCTTGACATGTTGGACTGAATGAAATGGAAGTTGCTCAAAGAATCAATCAATCAATCAATCAATCAGGGCAATTTATTTTGAAGCATAAATATTTGTTTTTTTATTAATTTATCTATTTCATAAAAGCATAACCATTTTTCAACAAAGAAGAAATTGCGTGCATCATCAAAAGAAGATATCACAACCCAAAAGAAAATAGTGAATAATGATAAATGGAAAAGGAAGCAACATATTATAAAGAATTTTGAACTAGGTTGGCCACTTGAAAAAAAAACTAATCTTAACCCCAACTTTGAGGGTGTAGAAATATAAAAATAGCAACAAAGTAAAGCACCTTAAAGTGTATATATATATATATATATATATATATATATATACCTGATCTTACTGGGATCAGAGATCTTCAGTGGTCTGTAACACTTGGGCTTCTATGGTTGTTGGAGAGGGAAAAAAGGGGTGTACATGCAAGATACTACAATGCAAAAGGTAAGGTTTAGAATGGAAAGAGAGTAATTACAAAAGTGGTGAGTGAATGAAATACTTGACCCTCTAGTGAAAGAGGGTATTTATAGTACCCTTATCGCTGGGCCAAGGCCTCAATTGTGAGCTAAATGTTCAGGCCCATAATGGACAGCTGCCAGGATTCATGTGAGTGAAGATGAGCAGCACATGCATGAGATCTTGGGTCAAGAGCTTCGTGGAATTTGCAGATAGTGGGTTAACCACGTTTGTTTTAGAGGGCACAATCACCCCGAAGAGTGCAGGACACATTAATGACGTGTCCTTGAGTGAGGGGTACATGGTCAGCACATGCCTAGGTTAGATCCAAGGGATTGGGCCATTAATTGGGTCGTTGTTGATGCAAGGGGAATTGGGTCATTCCCGGTGTTAGGCCGTGCTAGGGCTCAGTCTAGAACATAAGCCCCCTAAAGCATTGCTTCTAGACGAAGGAGTAATGACTTAGAGTCAGCCCACGCGTCAAGAAAGATCAAGAGAACTTGCGTGATGTGGTCTTTTGTCTGTGTTTACATGCCCGCGCTGGCGGTGCTCGCCTTGGTGGTTCCCGTGAGTAGGTGCACACGAAGATGGTATTTTTCTCGTGTTTGTTAATGTCTCATCTGCATGGGCAAGATAACACATATGGGTCATGGTCGTCAATTTCATCTGCTCGTGCCATGTGTCACCAATTCCCTGAGGATGTGCCCAAGTGGATGAAAAGAGATGGTTCTTGATTTATGTCCTACATACGGGTAGACAAGAGAGTATGAGAATCTTGGGAAGACAAAGGATCTGTTTCTTGAGCCACGTGTCACATCATTTAATGTGTAATGGTGGCCTAGGCGTAGGGGTAATGATGTGTCATTTCGACAACATGCATTCTCGTGTGCTGTCATGTTTTCTGTGCAAGGGTTTGGGTATAAATGCTTGTGAATTGAAATCATTCGTAACTTTGCTTATTCCATCCAAAATTTATGCTCTCTCCAAGCCTTCCAGGTCTTTCAATTCCCAGAGCGTTCCTCTATCATTTCCGCCGTCGTAGCTTCATTTGTCTCCAATTTTTCCTCAACCTAGTAAGCTTTCTTCCTAACCCAGTTTTCTTTCATCGTCATTTTTAGGGTTTCGTAAGCCATTTGTTCCTAGGGTATGTTATATTTATGGTAAAATTTACATGTTAGGGGAGTTTTCCTCCATGAAATTTATAGGCTCCTAATGTTCATGCGACGGGGAGGAATTTCCCTATGAAATTAATGAGTTCATGAAGAAATTCATGTGACAGGGAGGCCTTTCCCAGTAAAACTCATGAGTTCATGAAGAAATTCTTGCAGTGGAGAGGTTTTTCCCTGCAAAACTCATGAGTTCATGATGAAGTCCATGTGTCAGGAAGATGTTTTCTCGTTAAACTCGTGAATTTGAGGGTCCTCCTTGTAGTTTCGGTGGCGAGCCTATCGAAACCTGGGTCGAGGAAAGTTTGACATAACTTCCCTCTGTGCTTTTGAGTAGGGGCTTTGGTCAGGGAATCAATCCTCATGCCTTCGTATGCCCTTTCACTTGATTTGTGGTGGAAGGGTGGATTTGATTTGATCGTCGAATTTACTATTTTCCTCTATTTTCAGGTATGATGCTTCATAGCTGTTGTACCCCAAAATTTTCCCTCCCATACTTCTCAAAACATTGCAAGAAAAATCTCCAAGTTGCCCAAGGTTGCTCAAGAGTTGGTCAGACAAGCTCTCTCCTAAGACAGTCTACCCCAAATTAGGGTTTTGTGTTGCATCAAGATACTTGATTCCAAGTGACCCCAAGTGCTTACCAATGTCCTAATATGTTCTCAAGATCATCCATGTCAAGTTCCAAGCCTTCCAGAGGAATTTTGCTCATTCAATTGCTCAAAAGGTCCAAAAATCGACTGTGCTAGGGCAAAAGTCAACTGTGACCCAAATACAATCAAACTTCAAAATTTTTTGTCAACATTCTCATTTTGAAGTGTATTTAATCATGTTATCAAATGTTTATCATGATTCATCAAGGATTTCTCAAGATTCATCAAGATTCAAAAGTTGCTAAATTAGGGTTTTGTAGGAAAAGTCAACTCAACTTTAACCAAGCATAACTTTCCCATACTTTATGAGAAATAACCCATCCAAAGCTCATTTTTAATAATATGCAATTCCCTACAATACATATTCATACTCCAAGATCAAAATATGCACTCATAAGAAGTTATGAATTTTGACATTATAGGTCATTTTTTAAAGTCAACAAAAACACATTTTTTGTCAAAGCTTCTACCTTGAGCATATAATATCAAAATGAGATGATACAAAAAGGGTTGATTAGAGGACATCTCAATATTTCTCAAAAGTCCAAGAAAATCTCCAAAAGTTCAAAATTGAAGAAGTTATGCATTGTTGAAATTGGACTTTTTTACAAAATTGCCAAAAGTCAACTATCCCCAAAACCTCAAATTTTGCCAAATGGGCCCATTCTTTTTCACTTGTTTTAAGCTTGCATTGTAGCCCACGTGCTCCAGCCTTGGCCATGTGTCCATATCATTTTTTTATTAATTATTTTGATTTTATTTGAATTAATTTGACTTAAATCAAAATAAATCAAATAAAAATACAAAGGCATTGATAACAAAGATTTTGTGTTGATTTCAGGTTCCATTATACAGCTTGCCATCATCAAATTCGTATCAAATCAATTGTGTGCAAAAAAGATTGAAATCAAGCCAATTTGGAAAGTTTGTAAAAGCAAATAAAATCCACATCAAGAGCATTTATAGAGCAAGATTTGGACAAAGTTTGTTACCCTAATACACTGAGCATTACATAAGGAGGCGAGGCAGACATTTACAAGGGTTAGAGAGCAATTCTAGAGGCAGAACAAAACTTGCAAAAACAAGAAAAAGTGTGGGATCGAAATCAGGGTTAGAGGCATTTTCAGGACTTGGCAAGCATCACAATCGCTTCCTGGCAACCTCCACAAGAAAAACCAATCACAACCAGGTGTTTTCAAGCTTCCATATGCACTGTAAGTCCTTCGTAACATGGCCCTGTTCTTGATTTCGTATCTCTGAAATTAGGCATAGTTAGCATGAATTAATTGCATATTTGTGATCACCACATCATTTACAAGCTTTTGGCATCATTTGATTTTGTTTATCTGACCTGTAGCAAGATCCACCATTATTAGGGTTTTTTCTTGTTTTTGGGGTTTCTTATTTCAGGGATAATTGGCCCCAAATATGGGCATGGTGGTGATTAGTGGGTTGAGACGAACTCAACCATGTTCTTAGAATGCGTTTATATGGTCTGGAGAAGATTTTAGGATGAAGCCACAGTTTTAGCTGCGGAAAAAATCCGTAGGTAAAAGTTGCAGATCCTCAAGGACAGGGACGAACTCGTGTCATCCATCCATTGGCCGGTTCAAAATAATCGCGCGTTTTTTTTTTTAATTTTTCTGGAAATTGAATTCGTTTTTATATAATATATTTTGTTTGTATTATTATAACAAAAACAACAAAGCGCTTCAGTGGTAGCCACATAAGCCTTAAAAGACCCAAAGGCTGAAGGTCAGGGGTTCGATCCCTGCCTCCAACAATTTTCCTTTTCTTGTTATTCTTCAGGAGATCTAGTGCATACACGAGTCCACAGCCCACCATGTGCCTCACTCCTCAGCATGCCAGATGGCCAGGTGGCCAGATCTGATGGTCAAACCTTGAGGGCATACCATGGATTCAGTCAATGCACGTGCAGGGAATCCCAAAAGTCAAACAGACCAGCTTAATGGGCCAAGCAAAATTGCTTTCAACACCTCCAAAAAAGGCCCAATTCCTTCTTTCTCTTATATTTTTTCATTTTAATTTAATTGTTTTATTTTTCTTAGTTAATTTTCTAACCAATAGATTAATTTAATTTTTTTATCAAAAATCACAAAAATACTTTTTTTATCCAATTAAATTTTAGAACTTTTATTTTTGTTAATAAATACTTATTAATTAATTAGGATATTAATTAGGAAACTTTAATTTATTTTGTAAATATTTAAAATTAATTAGAAATCATTAGGTTTTAATTCTAATTTAATTATTTTAATTTCTTTCTTAAATTAACAAAAACTCCAAAAATATGTCATTTATTATTTTTTATTTAATTAATTTATTTTATAATTAATTTAGTATTTAATTTAGGATTTAATTTCTTTTCTTAAAATAAAAACAACAAAAAAAGCATTTTCTTTTAAAAGGGGTCAAAACCTTAATTTCGCATCCAATTTAATATCGCGTCGCGCTTTATTTTTATTTAATTATTGATGTATCTGTTTCCGGTATGTAATAATAATTAGGACATTTAATTATTTTACCGCTTTATTTTATTTTCAAAGGGTTGTTTTTGGCGATGTAAATACCCGACGCCTAGTAATAATTAGTTTTAATTTCCGCATTTTAATTCCGCAAATTATACAACTGTTAGATGTTTGATAATAGGGTTTGTATGACAAGACTGAATGCCTAATCTTAAAATCAAATTAGACCACTCTTAACATGTGCAAAGATAAAAATAACTGAAAACGACACACTCGCACATGCGCACTCTTAGGGTACACCCCACTTGGTTGCCTTCGTACACTGTCATTGAGTATAGGTCGTTTTAGAGGTCGCCCTCTTGTCTAAAAGATCATAGTTGCCTCGAAATGGTTGCCTCATATATTGTTGCCTCAAATAAATGATCTAAGACATTTGGGTTACCGCTAAGACGTCCTAACATTGCTTTGGTGATAGTATGTCCCTCATTCGTATTGACCCTCAAAACTCCAACGACGGTACTACCTACTCACTAATAGTGGGATAGCATTGTATAAAGGGAATTAGCATAGAACGATGTTGTACCCCAAAATTTGCCCTCCCATATTTCTCAAAACATTTCAAGAAAATTCACAAGTCCAACCCGGCGCGTTATATTCAGGTGTTCTTTCGCCAAGATATCTCTGATAACATATTCTCAAATTCAGGTTTGGCTCAAGAGTCAATTCTTTAAAGAAGGTATCCGAATGTGTGAGTTTTCTTGAAGAAATATGGTGAAAAAGTGTGCTGAAAGTGCAGTTTTTACGCGCTAAAAAATTCATAACTTGAAGATCGTGGCTCGTTTTGAACCCGTTCCGGTGGCCAAAATTCCGTCTTGACATTGTCTACGTTTTCATCTCTCACGGCTGGAAGCCAATTTCGATCAGAAGGTCTTCAAAAATGTGGATTTATCAAGTATTTTCGTGCAGAAATTTGTGACAAGTTTATTTGCGTCATGTTCAAAAAATCATAACTTGGTCGATTTTCATCGTATCGAGCTGGTTCCGGTGCCAAAATTTCACAAATTGAGTTGGCTACATTTTCACAGAAGGTATTGAGTTCAAACGGTATTCAAAAGGCCTTCGTTTTTTGCTCAGAGTGTGTGACACGCTGAAAATCCTGAATGCTGAATATTATTTCATCTGGGCCGAAACTTCGGAAATTCATAACTCGGTCAATTTTTATCGGATTGGGCTCATATTTTTACACAAGGTCCCTGACTCGTAGATCTACAACTTTGCTTCAAAAGTCGAGACCAAATTATGCACCGATCAATACCAGTTTTTTATTGAAGAACGTGTCAGAGTCGACACTGAAGCCCAAAATAAGTTTGTCTGAGCTGAAACTTCAAAAATTCATAATTAATTCACCGTTTATCCGATTGAGTCGATTTTCGGACAGGAGTTAGTTCTCGATGTCGGCTACATTTTGTTTTCACATTTCAACTTCAAAAAATGCACTTAAGTCCCTGCGATTTAGCCTGGAAAGTGACGAATTCAAGTGAATATTGGAGGCCCAATTGCACATTCAAAGCCCATTTGCTTTACCCTAATTTCCATTATATAATCACCTTCTTTTCACACAAACCAGGGGGGAGAAAAAAAGAGAGGAGAAAAAGAGAGAAAAAACCTTGCCACAACACTGTCAGAATATCAAACTCTTTCAAGAACCCTAAAACCTTGAAATCCTTATTACAAATCCCTCTCTCACTACAAACAAGCCATCTCAGTTACAAACCAACATCTTATTACTTCTTCAGTAAGGGTGAGGCTGGCTTGATCTCCATGATCCAAAGGGCATAAAAGCATTCATGTCACTACTTTTCCAGTAAGGGTAAGGTTGATTTGATCTCCATGATCAAAAGGGTATAATCATTCATACATGCCATATTGTGCCTAAACATTAAATTTCTTCATATATTGGCTTTATTTGCATTTTATGATTTTATTTGATGTGTTTGTGAGATTCAACACTGCAGATTTAGACAGGATCCCAGGCAGGTTCATTAAGGAACGTTGAGGCCAAAAGCCAAATGGCCAAAAGCCAAAAGCCAAATGGCCAGACTAGAAAAACTTATGCATGACACCAATACATGGCGAGGCAGATATTAAGCCAGACATTAAAGGAACGTTGAAGCCAGAACACAAACGGCCAAAAGCCAAAAGCCAAAAGCCAAATGGCCAAAGTAGAACAACTTATGCATGAAGCTCAATCCAATGGCCAAAGAATGCAGACCACGATACTCAGGAGTCAATACTTCAAAAAACCTCCCCTTGGGCCAGACACCCCCTATGGTTTGCTCAATTTTTAATTTTTATTTGTTTTTCCTTTTTATTCTTTTAATTGTTTTTTTAATTGTTTTCTTTTAATTCCATAAAATAATTTTCATAATAAATATAAAATACAGAAAAATCAAAAAAATGTTTATTTTATTAATATTAATTTTACTATTATTATTTTTGTAAATAAACTTTAAACAATTAATTAGATTAATTTAGGTTTCAAAACTTTAATATTTTTCTTAATAAATTAAATATGTAGAAATTAGGGTTTTTAACTTTTTCATCATTTTTTTAATAAATAATTTTCTCATCATTATTATTATTATTAACTACTAATTTATTTTGTAAATAAACATGTACATAAATTCTTTAGTAAATTAAGTTAAACTTTAACATTTTTCTCAAATAATTAAAAATAACTTAGAATTAGGGTTTCTTTTAATTTTAATTTTAATTTTCTTATTTCATAAATACAAAAAAACCTACAAAAACACTTCTTTTATTTCAATAAATAATTAATTAATTTTTAATTTCAATTTAATTCCAAAAGGGTCCAACGCCCTCGCTTCCAATTTTAATTCCAATTCGCGCATTTTATTTCGTATAATATTAATGTAATTCTCCCAAAGCCGTGTAATTTTATATTTCTCGCGCTTTACTTCTTTATTTTCTGTCAAATCGGGTCCTGGATTAAATTTGGCGATGTGGACCCGCGCCTTTGTAATAGTTTAGAACTTTTAATTTCCGTATCTTTTTAACTGTTAATAAATGCATGCAAGAATGAATGATAAAATAAAAACAAACGCATAGATCACCTTGACATGAATAAGACAAAATAACTGAACATGACACACAAATCACACACCACCCCTAGGGTACGCCTCACTGTTGCCTTGCCTCGAAAGGTGATCGTCGAGTAGAGGATGTTTTAGTAAGTCCTCATGATCCGGGAACCTGGCATGAGGGTAGCTTCTAAGGTGTCTTCCCATTGCTCTGGTGATCACCATGTCCCGAACCTCGAATTGACCCGAACACCTCCAACGGTGGTGCTACCTACCTCTCAATGGTGGGATGGCACTACTTTAAAGGACATCTACACAGACGAATTCCTTAGGGTAGGTAGACGACTCTAGATACTTGCTCTAATTTCAAAACAAAAATTCAAAAATACTTTTCACACGGACACCTTTTCAAAAAGCTTTTGAAAGCAACTTTTCAAACACTCTTGAGGACCGATACAAGAGTCGAACTGAAATTTTCAAAGAAACTTTTTAAAACCCACAATTGAAAAGCAAACAAAACATTTTTGAAAACACAAGTGAGCAAGTATCTAAGAGCCCATGGATAATCATGGATAGAAAGGGTGCTAACACCTTCCCTTTCTATAACCTACCTCCCGAACCGAGAGCAATCTCTTTAAGGAATTTTTCTGTGCTTTTGTCCTTTCCATTTGGAGAAAATAAAAGACGGTGGCGACTCTTGCTTCCGCGACATTTCGCGAACCAGCGTTAAACAATCAGTTCCAGATCCACCGATCACAGAACTGGCGACTCTGCTGGGGAATTAACTTAAAGTGAGGTGTACCTTAGGGTTAGTTCATAACTGTGTTTTCAATTGCTTTCCTTGTTTGCTTTAAATTGTGGGACTGTCTTGGGAGTTCTATAGATCCTAACCCGGATCTGGGGATACCTTCTTAGAAAGTAGCAACAAGGCTGTGAGGGAACTGTGCGGGGTATACCGACATGGTTGAAACAGTCTGCTACGTTGATGTGGCACTTTGGTGTGTACCGGTAACCCTTGAGTTCAGTCAAGGAGAGTACGGGGCCTCCGCGTGGTGTCGTGAAGCATCAACAGACCTTAGGAACCTTAATTGAACTATCTTGGCCTCTTTAGGGTAGTGAGATAACTGACTTTGGTGCAGTCCGAGGTTGGTTGATACTCGATACTACACTCAATTGAGGGTTGCTTTCCTGGAATATTTCGGTCGCCAGTTCAGTGGCTAAATCGAAACGATGAACAATGAAAGCAATCCAGTGATATTGGGACCCTTAGAACCCGGTTACTTCTAATAGGACAGGTTGAGCCCACCAACTTCAAGAGGGTAATACCTAGACCTCATGCTGGCCTAAACCCTAAGGGTTTCTCTTGTGTGACTTGCGTGCCTTTGTACCTGCCTACTTGCATGCTTGTTAGCTGACACATGAACTATTTGCAGGTTTTGTTTATAGTCCTTAACTGGGACTCATAACAGGGTTTACTAGATCTCTTGCAGGTTTTGTTTATAGTCCTTAGTTGGGACTCATAACAAAGTATACTGAATTTCTTGCAGGGTTTGTTTATAGTCCTTAATTGGGACTCATAACATGGTTTACCTACATCACCCCATGCATAGCATGACATCATACCATTGCATACATCCTAACCCATTTCAAGGATCTCAAGGGCTTGTGATGCAGGTCATGATGAACAATTATCCCAGCAAGGGGCAAAGAGAATTTATTTTCCTCTAGCCAAGGTTGTCAGGGGCTATGACCCACTGGATATGGTGAGCCTTTGATCCTTGAAGAAGGGCTCTCTACAACAGGAAGTTCCTTCAATCAAGTTGCCAGTTTCCAATTCTAACAAGTTTCTCTGTTTACCCTGCGAGGTCCTTGAAAACATTGCATGCATATCATACATCTCATTGCATAACAGGTACCCTTTCTCTGCAGGTTGCTTACCCTCCTTCGCTGTTTATTTTAGCCGATCGTCATGAATCCTGAATCATCAGCTGAGCAGTCCATCAAGGCCCTCCAGGCTCAGAACGCCCAGTTCCAAGGGCTGATCATGAATTTGACCCAGGGGCAGCAAGATCTGAAGGCTCTGCTCTTGAAGAAGGAAAAGAAGAAGAAGAGGACTGTCTTGTTCAGCCCTAGACGCAGATCTGGGAACACCCTGCAGGACCAAGCTAAGAGGACAACTCCATCTGTGGGGAAAAGTAGTCATCAAGAAGAAAGGATTCCCAGCCCAGTGGTCTCCGACAATGAGACAGATTTCAACGATGAACAGTACCCTCCGGCTGAGGACAGGTACAAACAGTTGGAAGACCGGCTCAGTGCTATGGAGATACAAAAGGTGCCTGGCCTGGACTTCGAGGATCTAGGTCTGTCTTCTGGGGTAGTGATCCCGCGCAAATTCAAGGTACCTGCCTTTGCTAAATACGATGGGGCATCCTGTCCTAAGTTGCATCTCAGGGCTTATACAAGGAGGATCCAGCCCTATACAGCTGACAAAAACTTATGGATCCATTTCTTCCAAGAGAGTCTTTCGGGGACTCAGCTCGAGTGGTTCTATCAACTGAATGGAGCCAACATCCGTACCTGGGAAGACTTAGCCACTGCATTTTACAAGCATTACCAGTACAATGCCGACCTTGCTCCCACACGTACCCAACTCCAGGGTATGTCGTTGGGGTCAAGTGAAGGTTTCAAGGAGTACGCACAAAGATGGAGAGACCTTGCTGGAAGGGTGCAGCCACCTTTGACTGACCGCGAGCTCGTTGACATGTTCTTGGGGACTTTGTCTGGTCCATTCTACAACCATCTGATTGGGAATTCTTCTGCTGGGTTCACAGATCTTATCTTGACTGGGGAGAGAATTGAAGCTGGTATCAAGTCGGGGAAGATTCAAGAAACCGCACTCGCCGATACTCAGAAAAAGCCCCACAGTGGGAAGAAAGAATCCAATGCTATAAATGGTAAAAAGGGTCGTCATGATGTAGGGGCAATCCAGATTTCTGATCCCACGCCCGTTCAACCAAGAAAGAGCAATAGGCGTAGGATAAAGCATCAAGATAGGAAGTATACTGACATCAACATGTCTTTGTCTCAGGCATTACAGCAATTGCTGAGGGCAAAACTGATCACACTAAAGGATCCTCCTCAAAATCCTGACACTTCCTCTCCCAAGTACAACCCGGGTGTGAGATGTGCCTACCATTCTGACAGTCCTGGACATGACACCGACGACTGTTGGACCTTGAAGAACAAGATCCAGGATTTGATTGACGCCAAGGAGGTCGAGTTTGAACACTAATCCTACACCAAATCATCGAGAATGTCTTTTGTTCATTCAAATGTTCAAGTTGTATTTTTCTTTGATTGTTCAAACATTTTATTCATGTCAAACATTGTTATTTCATTAATGCATCGCTTATGTCTATTTTGAATCAATATATTCGTATTCACTAAACGCAAATTATTTTCATATTTTTTCTGATGATCAACTCTCAATCAATAATTCTAAGCCTCTTGAGGGAGGATGACGAAAACGATACCATAATATACAGTATGCTTTTGAACAGACCCCGCTGATGAGGTACAGGCATTGTTTCAATCCCTAAACACTGGAGTTATAAGGATGATAATCCCTCGTCAACCCATCTGAGCCAAAGAAGTAGGAGTTTTTATTTTCGAAAATTAAAACCCTTTATCATAACCCGGGGCAGGGTAGTCTTCTCAGTTGATCCAAGTGCATAACGAATGGCACCAAAGAGATCCTTACGAAATAAAGAAAGACAGTGATGGTTCCGAATATTCAATAAAGGACAGGCAATCATTATCAAAAAAAAATCATAAACAAAAAGCCCAAGAAGTCAAAACCTATAAAAAGGGACTTATGAAACTGGGGCATCCCGCTGACTGTAATTCCAAAAAGGAAACAGTTCAGGAAAAAAATAGGGATAACGAAATAAAAAAGAAAGAGGTCCTACAAAACCTCAACAAAAAAGGAGATGACTGCCTATTCGAAGTAAGTTATCAACATCCGAATCATCACCGGAAAACCAGAGCAAAGACTCAAACAAAGGTCTAACGTATGATCAACTGAGTTTAGGTTTGGAGAGCATTACGAAGAGCGGGTGGGTACAAACAAAATTTGAGCCTTTATCCTTTGTTTCTCAAACCGTGAACCAGGCCACGTTACAACCATCAAAAGTCCTAGCCGAAGCATGGGTTAGTTCGAAAGCATACTGTACGAAAGGTATCCTGACTCCTTAAGGCCTACGATAAATACGGAGTTGACATCATGTTTTACAAACATTCACTTGTTTATGAAAAAGAATGCATTTTCAAAATCATCAAGACAGACATAAGCTTTGCATTTTTGACATAACATTGTTTGCATATGACTATTTGTTTGAACAGCAGGAAAATTCGCACGATGAATACCTAGTGAACAAAAACACTCCCGATCAAGGGGCATGACGTGATTATTTTCCATCAGCTGGGGCAATCCAATCAAGATTCGGAGAATCTCTCAAAGGCCAAATAGCCTGGGGCAAATCTCCTCCTGAGTCACTGGGGGCATTTCAACAACGAATCTGGCCTGATCAAACACCTTCTGGTGGCACGACAAAACAATTCTAACAGGGGCAACTCCCTACATTTTGAGAACGGATATAGTCGGAAAAATACTACGCACAATCAAAGACCCGCTAGGTTGACATACCTAGGCAAAAATTAGGGCTTCCCGGCGAACCAAAAGGGTTCGGGCAAAATGAAGGGATGAAATGAAAAATTTGTACACCCGGCAAGTCGAAAACCTGAAAAGGCGGCTTGGGCAAAAATGGGTATCCCGGTGGACTGAAAACCCGAAAGGGCGGTCCAGGCAAAAGTTAGGGATCAAAGCGTACGACTATGTCCTGTCATCTTATCACCTGCCTACCAGAAGAAGGTTTGTCCATCAACCACTATCAGCACCCCACATATGCCTTCTCCCATATAAACAGGGGCAATAAAGATTTGTCGGAGCAGTCCAATTGTTCTATCCTCCAAGGTACCAAGGTAGGTTCAGCTAAAAGAACATGACCAGTACATCTTAAATTCCCCAGAGAGTCAGCAGTCAGTGCATTCTTCTCCAAGCTATTGTCAAATCTCAAGGAAATTGAGTATTCTCCCGTAGATCTCAATACTTCCCCAGCAGCATATATTCTTAACAAGCATCCCCGGCAGTCTCGGCCTAAAGATTGTTCCCCGGCGGTATACCAACATTCAAAGGAATCACTCCCCCGCAGTTCCAAAACCCCCCAGGAGAGTCCAATCCAGTTTCCCCAGGAAAGTTGGAGTCCATCTCCCCAAGCAGTAAGCTTATCCCCAGTAGATTCTGGAAGCTTATCCTCGCAAAGCACGAACGCGTCTCCCGGCTTTATTTAAAGAGTTATTTCCTTAACAGGATATAACTGGGTTATCCTCAGCCAAAAGCCACGGAAAGAGCGTCGTCGACAAAGTCTTCTTATCCCCAGCAAACTATTATCAACACTCAGCAAAGCATCTCTATCCCCACAGAGTATTGCTTCACAGCATGGTCGTTAGAGTACTTTTCTCCCCGCAGAATCTTCCATTTGCCAAGTTTATTCCGCAACGGAGTCATCTTCTCCTACCGGTATTCTTGCAGTTATCATCCCCAGCGGAAGCAAAATCTATTCTTCAACATCAGCCCAGGATACAACTTCCTGGCACCCGTCAAGGATTTACTTTCCTAGACGAAAAACACATTCATAAAACGTCACATACATCATTATAGCATGCATAGACGCATCATATCACCCCAATCTCATTTATTTTTGAGAACATCTTAAAATCAGGCAATTCATGCATTATGACATTGCATACAACTAATTCGTTACTTTTTCAGGAAAGAACGATCAACAGATAAAAGTCTTTACCCGTTGAGGTAGTAATCGTCCCAGATTCCTTCATCATCCTGCTGAGGTAGTAATCGTCCCAGATTCCTTCATCATCCTGCTGAGGTAGTAATCGTCCCAGATTCCTTCATCATCCTGCTGAGGTAGTAATCGTCCCAGATTCCTTCATCATCCTGCTGAGGTAGTAATCGTCCCAGATTCCTTCATCATTCTGCTGAGGTAGTAATCATCCCAGATTCCTTCATCATTCTGCTGAGGTAGTAATCGTCCCAGATTCCTTCATCATCCTGCTGAGGTAGTAATCGTCCCAGATTCCTTCATCATCCTGCTGAGGTAGTAATCGTCCCAGATTCCTTCATCATCCTGCTGAGGTAGTAATCGTCCCAGATTCCTTCATCATCCTGCTGAGGTAGTAATCGTCCCAGATTCCTTCATCATCCTGCTGAGGTAGTAATCGTCCCAGATTCCTTCATCATCCTGCTGAGGTAGTAATCGTCCCAGATTCCTTCATCATTCTGCTGAGGTAGTAATCATCCCAGATTCCTTCATCATTCTGCTGAGGTAGTAATCGTCCCAGATTCCTTCATCATCCTGCTGAGGTAGTAATCGTCCCAGATTCCTTCATCATCCTGCTGAGGTAGTAATCATCCCAGATTCCTTCATCATCCTGCTGAGGTAGTAATCGTCTCAGATTCCTTCATCATTCTGCTGAGGTAGTAATCGTCCCAGATTCCTTCATCATTCTGCTGAGGTAGTAATCGTCCCAGATTCCTTCATCATCCTGCTGAGGTAGTAATCATCCCAGATTCCTTCATCATTCTGCTGAGGTAGTAATCGTCCCAGATTCCTTCATCATTCTGCTGAGGTAGTAATCGTCCCAGATTCCTTCATCATAGATTTGGAGTAGCAATCGTCTCAGATTCCTTCATCACATCCTTATCAAAAAAAACCCTCCTCTGGTTCAGTCAGATCGACCCTAAGATCTCCCTGATTCTTATTCCAGTTGAAGACATTTCAAGACCTTGTCCAGTCCAGCTAAATCGACTCCCAACAGATTTTCCTGATGAAGACTCAGTAGAAGTTTTTCAGATGTCTCCCTCTCCGACGATGAGTGTGAGGTGATAGTCTCTTATGGTTCCCTCTCCGACGGTGTGTGAGGTGGTAAGTCCTTTTCAGATGTTTCCCTCTCCGACATTGAGTGAGGTGATCATTCCTTTCAGATTATAATTGCCTATGGTTATCTTCCCAATACTGCGAAGATAATAATCCCCGTAGAAGTCACCCAAGATTTTTTCTCAACGAGCGTTGTTGAAGTTAAAGTCACCCAAGATTTTTTCTCAACGAGCGTTGTTGAAGTTAAAGTCGCCTAAGGTTCTCTTGCTATTCATACTAAGATGGTAACCATCCCTGGTTCATTCATCGCCGTTTGAAGCTCCAGACTCAGCTCCTGTAACCAGTCAGGACACATCTGTACCAAGCATCTGAAAATTAGCTCCTGCAACGTGTCAGGTACTCATTTGTTCTTTTGCAGGTATGCAGGTTCTCGCTAAGGAATCTCCTACGCGATCAACATTCAGATGGCATCTATAAGCCCATCATCCTATTCATCAATCTCCAAATGGCATCTGTAAGCCCATTCCCCATCACACTGCTACTATGTGAGTGCAAATTTCTGGGCACTCTAGTGTTCAATCATCTTCCACCTTCAGATTACGAAAGGCACGCCAGCCAATCTACATCCTCAGGTCTAAGAAGATTGAACAGGGGCAACTGTTGTACCCCAAAATTTGCCCTCCCATATTTCTCAAAACATTTCAAGAAAATTCACAAGTCCAACCCGGCGCGTTATATTCAGGTGTTCTTTCGCCAAGATATCTCTGATAACATATTCTCAAATTCAGGTTTGGCTCAAGAGTCAATTCTTTAAAGAAGGTATCCGAATGTGTGAGTTTTCTTGAAGAAATATGGTGAAAAAGTGTGCTGAAAGTGCAGTTTTTACGCGCTAAAAAATTCATAACTTGAAGATCGTGGCTCGTTTTGAACCCGTTCCGGTGGCCAAAATTCCGTCTTGACATTGTCTACGTTTTCATCTCTCACGGCTGGAAGCCAATTTCGATCAGAAGGTCTTCAAAAATGTGGATTTATCAAGTATTTTCGTGCAGAAATTTGTGACAGAAGTTTATTTGCGTCATGTTCAAAAAATCATAACTTGGTCGATTTTCATCGTATCGAGCTGGTTCCAGTGCCAAAATTTCACAAATTGAGTTGGCTACATTTTCATAGAAGGTATTGAGTTCAAACGGTATTCAAAAGGCCTTCGTTTTTTGCTCAGAGTGTGTGACACGCTGAAAATCCTGAATGCTGAATATTATTTCATCTGGGCCGAAACTTCGAAAATTCATAACTCGGTCAATTTTTATCGGATTGGGCTCATATTTTTACACAAGGTCCCTGACTCGTAGATCTACAACTTTGCTTCAAAAGTCGAGACCAAATTATGCACCGATCAATACCAGTTTTTTATTGAAGAACGTGTCAGAGTCGACACTGAAGCCCAAAATAAGTTTGTCTGAGCTGAAACTTCAAAAATTCATAATTAATTCACCGTTTATCCGATTGAGTCGATTTTCGGACAGGAGTTAGTTCTCGATGTCGGCTACATTTTGTTTTCACATTTCAACTTCAAAAAATGCACTTAAGTCCCTGCGATTTAGCCTGGAAAGTGACGAATTCAAGTGAATATTGGAGGCCCAATTGCACATTCAAAGCCCATTTGCTTTACCCTAATTTCCATTATATAATCACCTTCTTTTCACACAAACCAGGGGGGAGAAAAAAAGAGAGGAGGAAAAGAGAGAAAAAACCTTGCCACAACACTGTCAGAATATCAAACTCTTTCAAGAACCCTAAAACCTTGAAATCCTTATTACAAATCCCTCTCTCACTACAAACAAGTCATCTCAGTTACAAACCAACATCTTATTACTTCTTCAGTAAGGGTGAGGCTGGCTTGATCTCCATGATCCAAAGGGCATAAAAGCATTCATGTCACTACTTTTCCAGTAAGGGTAAGGTTGATTTGATCTCCATGATCAAAAGGGTATAATCATTCATACATGCCATATTGTGCCTAAACATTAAATTTCTTCATATATTGACTTTATTTGCATTTTATGATTTTATTTGATGTGTTTGTGAGATTCAACACTGCAGATTTAGACAGGATCCCGGGCAGGTTCATTAAGGAACGTTGAGGCCAAAAGCCAAATGGCCAAAAGCCAAAAGCCAAATGGCCAGACTAGAAAAACTTATGCATGACACCAATACATGGCGAGGCAGACATTAAGCCAGACATTAAAGGAACGTTGAAGCCAGAACACAAATGGCCAAAAGCCAAAAGCCAAAAGCCAAATGGCCAAAGTAGAACAACTTATGCATGAAGCTCAATCCAATGGCCAAAGAATGCAGACCACGATACTCAGGAGTCAATACTTCAAAAAACCTCCCCTTGGGCCAGACACCCCCTATGGTTTGCTCAATTTTTAATTTTTATTTGTTTTTCCTTTTTATTCTTTTAATTGTTTTTTTAATTGTTTTCTTTTAATTCCATAAAATAATTTTCATAATAAATATAAAATACAGAAAAATCAAAAAAATGTTTATTTTATTAATATTAATTTTACTATTATTATTTTTGTAAATAAACTTTAAACAATTAATTAGATTAATTTATGTTTCAAAACTTTAATATTTTTCTTAATAAATTAAATATGTAGAAATTAGGGTTTTTAACTTTTTCATCATTTTTTTTAATAAATAATTTTCTCATCATTATTATTATTATTAACTACTAATTTATTTTGTAAATAAACATGTACATAAATTCTTTAGTAAATTAAGTTAAACTTTAACATTTTTCTCAAATAATTAAAAATAACTTAGAATTAGGGTTTCTTTTAATTTTAATTTTAATTTTCTTATTTCATAAATACAAAAAAACCTACAAAAACCCTCCTTTATTTCAATAAATAATTAATTAATTTTTAATTTCAATTTAATTCCAAAAGGGTCCAACGCCCTCGCTTCCAATTTTAATTCCAATTCGCGCATTTTATTTCGTATAATATTAATGTAATTCTCCCAAAGCCGTGTAATTTTATATTTCTCGCGCTTTACTTCTTTATTTTCTGTCAAATCGGGTCCTGGATTAAATTTGGCGATGTGGACCCGCGCCTTTGTAATAGTTTAGAACTTTTAATTTCCGCATCTTTTTAACTGTTAATAAATGCATGCAAGAATGAATGATAAAATAAAAACAAACGCATAGATCACCTTGACATGAATAAGACAAAATAACTGAACATGACACACAAATCACACACCACCCCTAGGGTACGCCTCACTGTTGCCTTGCCTCGAAAGGTGATCGTCGAGTAGAGGATGTTTTAGTAAGTCCTCATGATCCGGGAACCTGGCATGAGGGTAGCTTCTAAGGTGTCTTCCCATTGCTCTGGTGATCACCATGTCCCGAACCTCGAATTGACCCGAACACCTCCAACGGTGGTGCTACCTACCTCTCAATGGTGGGATGGCACTACTTTAAAGGACATCTACACAGACGAATTCCTTAGGGTAGGTAGACGACTCTAGATACTTGCTCTAATTTCAAAACAAAAATTCAAAAATACTTTTCACACGGACACCTTTTCAAAAAGCTTTCGAAAGCAACTTTTCAAACACTCTTGAGGACCGATACAAGAGTCGAACTGAAATTTTCAAAGAAACTTTTTAAAACCCACAATTGAAAAGCAAACAAAACATTTTTGAAAACACAAGTGAGCAAGTATCTAAGAGCCCATGGATAACCATGGATAGAAAGGGTGCTAACACCTTCCCTTTCTATAACCTACCTCCCGAACCGAGAGCAATCTCTTTAAGGAATTTTTCTGTGCTTTTGTCCTTTCCATTTGGAGAAAATAAAAGACGGTGGCGACTCTTGCTTCCGCGACATTTCGCGAACCAGCGTTAAACAGTCAGTTCCAGATCCACCGATCACAAACGATTCCTTTTTCGAGTAGGTAGATAGCTCTTAGATACTTGCTCATCCAAAAAAAAACTTTTCTCACACTTACACTTTTTCAAACAAAGTTTTCAAAAACACTTCATTGCACTCTTGAGGACATAAGCAAGAGTTAAATCGAAGTTAAAAAACAAAAACTTTTCCAAACCCACAAACACAAAGAAAACAATTTTGAAAATGATGAGCAAGTACCTAAGAGCCCGTAGATAACTACGGATAGAAAGGGTGCTAATACCTTCCCTTTCTATAATCTACCCCCCGTACTCAGAAATAATCTCGAAAAGGAATTTTTCTGTGCTTTTTTCCTTTCCTTGTTGGATAAAATAAAAGACGGTGGTGACTCTTGCTTACCACGACATTTTGCAAAAACAAACGCAAAACGCAAACCAACATTCCAAAAAACAGTCAGTTCTTCCCACCGTATACCATAACTGGCGACTCTGTTGGGGAGTAATATAAGTGGGGTGTACCTTAGGATTAGTTCATCATATTATCGGAGTTACTATAGATCCTAACCCGGATCTGGGAGATACCATTTAGGTAAGTAGAAATAGACTGTAAGGGAACTGTGCAGCGTAGACCGATACGGTTGAAGTAGTAGCTACGTTGATGTGGCACATTAGTTGGTACCGATATCCTTTGTGGAGAAACAAGGAGAGTATGGGGCTGCTAATGGGTCATTAAGCATCAACTGACCTTAGAACCTATAATTGACCCACTTGGCCATAGAAAAGTAGCAGCATGCTACACTCATTGAGACTATACTCTCGCGATGATTCCGGTTGCAAGAAAAGGTTGCTAAACTGGAATTATAACCGATCGAGGATGGTCAATGATATTGAGAATCTCTAGAACCCGATTACTATTACTAGGACAGGTTGAACCAACTAAACTGAAAGAGGGTAATACCTAAACTCCATGCCAGCCTGAAATTTAAGGGCTATTGTGTGACTTGTGTGCTTTTAACTTGAACTACTTGCACATGTTTGTTATCTAATAACTTGGATTTCTTTCCAGATTTACTTACTTACATCACCTCGCATTTGCTTAAATGCATAACATACACATCATAACATCATACCATAGCATTTCCTTAACCATTTCAAGAATCTCAAGGGTTTGTGATGCAGGTTATGGTAAATCAAACGTCTAGCAAGGGGCAAAGGGGATTTATTTTCCTCTAGCCAATGTCATATAGAGATCAAAACACGATAATTTGAGTCGGTGGGTATGACCCACTCGATATGGTGAGCTTGACTCTTGAAGAAGGACTCTTGATGACACGAAGTTTCTTCAACCAAAGCTGCAAAATTCAAATTCTAACAGTTTCTTGTTTACCCCGCGAGATCCTTGAAAACATTACATACATATATCATACATATCATTGCATAACAGGTCTCCCAGTACAGGTCTCTCATGTTCTCGCTGTTTATTTCAGCACTGGCTCTCCAACAAGACAACCAAGATATTCAAACTCAAGAAGCTCAGTTCAGGGACGTATTCCTAAACCTATCCAAGGGGCAGGAAGAGTTGAAAACACTCCTCGTCGGGAACTTGGTCAAGAAAAGTCCTAAAGACAATAAGGACGAACGGCTGGAACAACTGCAATCTGAGGTAGATGCAATAAGAACCCAGATGCTAGGACAGATGGCCTTTATCTAAGGCTTAGCCCGGGAACAAGAAGAGTTGAGAACCATTATCAACCAGCTTCATCAAGACAGATACAACAGTATGAAGCAAATAGTCGAGGTCAGGGACCAAGTCATTAATCAGCCTCCAAGAAGACAAAGATTTGGTTTGGTAAAGAATGGACCTCTTCGGGTTGTTACTACCTCACGGGTCTAACAACAACCTCGCCATAAACAACTGGTTAATCAGAGTAAGCCGGATAGGCCCAAGAAGCAGTTTACCAAGCTCAACATGTCGCTGTCCCGAGCTTTGCAACACCTATTGAGATTGAATCTGGTGACGTTGGTAGAACCTCATCCAAATCCTAAGACTTCTTCACCTAACTACAATCCTGATGCAAGGTGTGCATACCATTCCAACAGCCCGGGGCATGATACTGATGACTGTTGGAAGTTGAAAAACAAAATTCAAGACCTGATCAATAAAGGAGCATTGGAATTCACACAAGATGATCGGGCTGAGTTCTTCTACTATCCCTCCAAGGCACGTCCTCTGAAGTGACAAGACCAGACGAGAAGACTTTTTGTTCATTAGAATTTTCAATGTGTAATTTTCTTTTGATTGTTCAAACATTTATTCATGTCAAATTTTGTTACTTCATCAATGCATTGCATATGTCTATTTTGAATCAATCCATTCGCATTCACTATATTCAAATTGCTTTTATTTTTTGTGATGTTCAACTCTCGATTAAAAAATTCTAAGCCTTTAGAAGGAGGATGACGAAAATGATATCAAAATCTCTATTGTATGCTTTTGAACAGACCCCGTTGACGATGTACAAGCGTTGTTTCAAATCCTAAACAGTGGAGTTATAAGGAAGATAATCCCTAGTCAACCCCTTTGAGCCAAAGAAGTTGGAGTTTTTCTTTTCACACAAATTAAAACCCTTAATCCCAACCTGGGGCAGGGTAGTCTCTCAGTTAATTCAGGTGCACAATGAATGGCATCAAAGAGGTCCTTCCGAAATAAAAGATGGTGATGGTTCCTTATAATCGTCAGGACAGGAAGTTATTATCTCTCAGAAATAAAAGCCCATTAAGTCAAAACCTATGAAGGAGACTTAAGAAAAAACTGGGGTATCCCGTTGACTGTGATCACAAAAAGAAACAGTTCAGGCAAAAGACAGGGATAATAAAATAAAAAAAGAAAGAGGTCCTACAAACTCTCAACAAAAATGACTTCCTGTTCAAAATAAATTGTCAGTATCCGAACCATCACTGGAATATCAGAGCAAAGACTCAAACGGGATCTAATGCACGATTAGTTGAGTTTAGGATCGAAGAACATCACGAAGAACGGGTGGGTACAAATACATTTTGAGCCTTTATCCTTTGTTTCTTGAATCGTGAACCAGGCCACGTTATAACCCTTAAAAGTCCTAGCTGAAGCATGGGTTAGTTTGAAAGCATACTGTTACAAAAGGTATCCTGACTCCTGTAGGACTTGCTGTAAATCCTGAGTTGACATCACATTTTACAAAAACTTGTTTAACTAAAAAATGCATTTTCAAAAATTTCAAGACAAACATAAGCTTTGCATTCTTAAAATAACATTGTTTGCATATGACTATTTGTTCAACAGCAGAGAAATTCGCATGACGAATATCTAGTGAACAAAAACCTTCTCAATAAAAAGGATCACCTCAAGTGGAAAAACACTTCCAACTAAGGGGCACGGCGTGATCATTGTCCATCATCTGGGGCAGCCAAGTCAAGATTCGAGGAATCTCTCAAAGATGCTAAATAGCCAGGGGCAAGTTTCCATCTGAATCACTTGGGGCATTAGACATAAATTCCAGCAACTAATCTTGCATGATCAAACGAACGTCTTCTGGTAGTATGGCAACACAACACTACCGACAGTGATAACTCCCTACACTCTGAGAGCGTGGACATAGTTAGAAAATATTGCGCGTGAACAAAAACCCGCTAGGTCGACTGGCCTAGGTAAAAATAAGGGCATCCCGACGAACCAAAAGGGTTCAGGCAAAAATTAGGGAGAAAGAGAAAAATCTGTACACCCGACAAGTCGAAAACCTGAAAAGGCGGCTTGGGCAAAAAAGGGTATCCCGGTGGACTGAAAATCTGAACAGACAGTCCAGGAAAAAGTTAGGGATTAAAGCGTACGACTATGTCCCGTCATCTCGTCACTTGCCTACCAGAAGAAGATTTGTCATTTCAATCGGCAATTACCAAGCACCTCATAGGTTGGAATAATACTCGATCCACAAGGCCTCCGCAGGCACCTTCTCCCGCAGATACAGGGACAGAAAAGTCTCGATGCAAAGTCATTGTCATATCCTCAGCCCGCGTCCCAGTAACATCTACACTCCCTGTAGAGTAAGAGAGGACAGTAATGTTAACTCTCTCCGGCCGAGACTCGCAACTGTGAATGAATCGGTAATATTATCCCCAAGCAGAGTTTATCTACCATCGGCACTGAAAAGTCTTATCATTCCCGGCGGAGTATAAAATATCCCCAGTAGAGTTTGGAATGTTTCCCCAGTGCAGTCTGAAAAAGTTTCCCTAGTGAAGTTTGGAGAGTCATCCCCAGTAGACTCTGGAAGATTGTCCCCAGTTGAGCCTCAAAGGTTATCCCCAGTAAGGTCGCTATTGAAAAAAATCATCCCCAATGGAGTTCTTTCCTTTCACCAACAGGAATTCAACCCCCAACAGAATTCAATATCACCAGCAACGGTAATTTTATCCCCAACTGAATTTATCAGCGGAATCCTCTACAGAGCATCTCTTCCCCACAGAGTAATCACCTCATCAGTTTATTCCCCAGCGAAGTTAGTCTCTCCTGCAGGTTTATTCTCACAAGTACCTTCATTCGCTATCTCCAGCAGAAACGAAGAATTCATCTCTTTTCTCCAGCAGCTACCCGGGATTTTTTTCCCCAGCTAAAAACATCACACTTCCATACATCATGACGCATGCATATACGCATCATACGACACAATCTCATTTATTTTGAGAACATCATTTACTTGATACATATCATGCATTACATACAACTGACCTTTATCTTTCAGGAAGGATACGGTTAAATTCTCACAAAATTCAAAGCTATGAAGCTTGTTCCTCCGTTGAATTACAGACAGTTCCTAGATCTCACCAGAGAAGTTTTCTCAGTTGAATTACGGGCGAGTTCTTAAATCTTGACGAAGATGTTTCCCTAAGTCGAATTACTGACAAGTTCTTAAAACTCAGCAGAGATGTTCTCTCAGTTGAAGTACAGACAAGTTCCTAAATCTCGACAAAGTATTCCTCCGTTGAATTACAGACGGGTTCCTAAATCTCAGCAGAGAAGTTTTCTCAATTGAATTACGAGCAAGTTCTTAAATCTCGACGAAGATGTTTCCCCCTAGTTGAATTACGGGCAAGTTCCTAAATCTCGACACCTCAGTTTAATTACGAGCAAGTTTCCTAAATCTCGACACCTCAGTTGAATTATGGGCCAGTTCCTAAATCTCGACACCTCAGTTGAATTACGGACAAGTTCCTAAATCTCAACAAAGATGAGACTTTCCCAGCGGAATCTTCCTCAAACAACAATTATACAAGATCTTGCTAAGGAATCTCTTATGCGATCGACACTCCTTCAAATGGCATCTGTAAGCCCATTCCCGACATCACAAGACCATTACCACTTCATGCGAGTGCAAATTTCTGGGCACTCTAGTGTTCAATCATCTTCCACCTTCGGATCACGAAAGGCACCAAAAGCCAATCTACATCCTCAGGTTTAAGAAGATTGAACATGGGAAGCTGTTGTACCCCAAAATTTTCCCTCCCATACTTCTCAAAACATTGCAAGAAAAATCTCCAAGTTGCCCAAGGTTGCTCAAGAGTTGGTCAGACAAGCTCTCTCCTAAGACAATCTACCCCAAATTAGGGTTTTATGTTGCATCAAGATCCTTGAGTCTAAGTGAACCCAATTTCTCACCAATGTCCTAATATTTTCTCAAGATCACCCATGTCAAGTTCCAAGCCTTGCAGAGGAATTTTGCTCATTCAATTGCTCAAAAGGTCCAAAAATCGACTGTGTTAGGGCAAAAGTCAACTGTGACCCAAATACAATCAAACTTCAAGATTTTTTGTCAACATTCTAATTTTGAAGTGTATTTCATCATTTTATCAAAGGTTGATCATTATTCATCAAGGATTGCTCAAGATTCATCAAGATTCAAAAGTTGCTAAATTAGGGTTTTGTAGGAAAAGTCAACTCAACTTTGACCAAGCATAACTTTCTCATACTTTATGAGAAATGACCCATCCAAAGCTCATTTTTAATAAAATGCAATTCCCTACAATACATCTTCATACTCCAAGATTAAAATATGCACTCACAAGAAGTTATGATTTTGACATTATAGGTCATTTTTGAAAGTCAACAAAAACACATTTTTTTTCAAAGCTTCTAACTTGAGAATAGAATATCAAAATGAGATGAGACAAAAAGGGTTGATTAGAGGACATCTCAATATTTCTAAAAAGTCCAAGAAAACCTCCAAAAGTTCAAAATTTAAGAAGTTATGCATTTTTGAAATTGGACTTTTTTGCAAAATTGCCAAAAGTCAACTATCCCCAAAACTTCAAATTTTGCCAAATGGCCCCATTATTTTTCACTTGTTTTAAGTTTGCATTGTAGCCCACGTGCTCCAGCCTTGGCCATGTGTCCATATCATTTTTTTATTAATTATTTTGATTTTATTTGAATTAATTTGACTTAAATCAAAATAAATCAAATAAGAATCCAAAGGCATTGATAACAAAGATTTTGTGTTGATTTCAGGTTCCATTATACAGCTTGCCATCATCAAATTTGTATCAAATCAATTGTGTGCAAAAAAGATTGAAATCAAGCCAATTTGGAAAGTTTGTAAAAGCAAATAAAATCCACATCAAGAGCATTGATAGAGCAAGATTTGGACAAAGTTTGTTACCCTAATACACTGAGCATTACATAAGGAGGCGAGGCAGACATTTACAAGGGTTAGAGAGCAATTCTAGAGGCAGAACAAAACTTGCAAAAACAAGAAAAAGTGTGGGATTGAAATCAGGGTTAGAGGCGTTTTCAGGACTTGGCAAGCATCATAATCGCTTCCTGGCAACCTCCACAAGCAAAACCAATCACAACCAGGCATTTTCAAGCTTCCATACGCACTGTAAGTCCTTCGTAACATGGCCCTGTTCTTGATTTCGTATCTATGAAATTAGGCATAGTTAGCATGAATTAATTGCATATTTGTGATCACCACATCATTTACAAGCTTTTGGCATCATTTGATTTTGTTTATCTGATCTGTAGCAAGATCCACCATTATTAGGGTTTTGTTCTTGTTTTTGGGGTTTCTTATTCCAGGGATAATTGGCCCCAGATATGGGCATGGTGGTGATCAGTGGGTTGAGACAAACTCAACCATGTTCTTAGAATGCGTTTATATGGCATGGAGAAGATTTTAGGATGAAGCCACTGTTTTAGCTGCGGATAAAAATCCGCAGGTAAAAGTTGCAGATCCTCAAGGACAGGTATGAACTTGTGTCATCCATCCATAGGCCGGTTAAAAATAATCACGCGTTTTTTTCTTCTGGCAATTGAATTCGTTTTTATATAATATATTTTGTTTGTATTATTATAACAAAAACAACAAAGCGCTTCAGTGGTAGCCACATAAGCCTTAAAAGACCCAAAGGTTGGAGGTCAGGGGTTCGATCCCTGCCTCCAGCAATTTGCCTTTTCTTGTTATTCTTCAGGAGATCTAGTGCATACACGAGTCCACATCCCACCATGTGCCTCACTCCTCAGCATGCCAGATGGCCAGGTGGCCAGATCTGATGGTCAAACCTTGAGGGCATACCATGGATTCAGTCAATGCACATGCAGGGAATCCCAAAAGTCAAACGGACCAGCTTAATGGGTCAAGCAAAATTGCTTTCAACACCTCCAAAAAAAAGGCCAAATTCCTTCTTTCTCTTATATTTTTTCATTTTAATTTAATTGTTTTATTTTGCTTAGTTAATTTTCTAACCAATAGATTAATTTAATTTTTTATCAAAAATCACAAAAATACTTTTTTTATCCAATTAAATTTTAGAACTTTTATTTTTATTAATAAATACTTATTAATTAATTAGGATATTAATTAGGAAACTTTAATTTATTTTGTAAATATTTAAAATTAATTAGAAATCATTAGATTTTAATTCTAATTTAATTATTTTAATTTCTTTCTTAAATTAACAAAAACTCCAAAAATATGTCATTTATTATTTTTCATTTAATTAATTTATTTTATAATTAATTTAGTATTTAATTTAGGATTTAATTTCTTTTCTTAAAATAAAAACAACAAAAAAAGCATTTTCTTTTAAAAGGGGTCAAAACCCTAATTTCGCATCCAATTTAATTTTGTGTCGCGCTTTATTTTTATTTAATTATTGATGTATCTGTTTCCGGTATGTAATAATAATTAGGACATTTAATTATTTTACCGCTTTATTTTATTTTCAAAGGGTTGCTTTTGGCGATGTAAATACCCGACGCCTTGTAATAATTAGTTTTAATTTCCGCATTTTAATTCCGCAAATTATACAACTGTTAGATGTTTGATAATAGGGTTTGCATGACAAGACTGAATGCCTAATCTTAAAATCAAATTAGATGACCCTTAACATGTGCAAAGATAAAAATAACTGAAAACGACACACTCGCACATGCGCACTCTTAGGGTACACCCCACTTGGTTGCCTTCATACACGGTCATTGAGTATAGGTCGTTTTAGAGGTCGCCCTCTTATCTAAAAGATCATAGTTGCCTCGAAACGGTTGCCTCGGATATTGTTGCCTCAAATAAATGATCTAAGACATTAGGGTTACTGCTAAGGCGTCCTAACATTGCTTTGGTGACCGTATGTCCCTCATTTGAATTGACCCTCAAAACTCCAACAACGGTGCTACCTGCTCACTAATAGTGGGAAAGCATTGTCTAAAGGGAGTTAGCATAGAATGATTCCTTTTTCGAGTAGGTAGATAGCTCTTAGATACTTGCTCATCCAAAAAACAAAACATTTCTCACACTTACACTTTTTCAAACAAAGTTTTCAAAAACACTTCATTACACTCTTGAGGACAGAAGTAAGAGTTAAATTGAAGTTAAAAAACAAAAACTTTTTCAAACCCACAAACACAAAGAAAACAATTTTGAAAATGATGAGCAAGTACCTAAGATCCCGTAGATAACTACGGATAGAAATGGTGCTAATACCTTCCCTTTCTATAATCTACCCCCCGTACTCAGAAATAATCTCGAAAAAGGAATTTTTCTGTGCTTTTTTCCTTTCCTTGTTGGATAAAATAAAAGTCGGTGGTGACTCATGCTTACCGCGACATTTTGCGAAAACAAATGCAAAACGCAAACCAACATTCCAAAAAACAGTCAGTTCTTCCCACGGTATCACAGTAGTGTTAAGGGTGTCCAGTTGGTCGACACAGTTATTGATCCCTGAGTTGACTTGTGTTGGGCCAGAACCATGGGGTATCACTTCTCGCTATGCCGCTAACTCAGCTGATGCATTCAAGATTATCGAGCACGGTGTGTGTGAAGATGGATTTGAGCCAAACTTGAGGATTTACAAACCTCTCGAGGTCGGGAGGAACTGCTCGTACTGCAAGGGGAACCACTTTCCAATGTATGACTTTGTTATACCCCAATTTTTCCCCCTAAGATCCTCTGTCATCTCATATCATCACAATGCATCAAGATCACGTATTTGGGTTGGCTATCTCTATGTCTCTCTCTCTTATCTTTAAGTTTGCTCTCAAGGGATCTCCAAACACCTTAATTGTGTATCTTGCATATATGTGATTTACATTTTTACTAACCTCTAATCAAAATACCAAAATATGTGTGTTTTGTTTTTTTCTTGTATATTTGTGTTTTGTAGGTACCGAGCCAAAGCATCCAACGAGCAAAGTTTTTTGGCATTTTTCCTCTAAGGAAATCGATTTACCACTTGGGGAAATAGATTTCCCTAACTCCTTTTTGCGCTAGAATTTCATTTTTTTCTATGGAAATCGATTTACCATATAGGTAAATTGATTTCCTGACGCGATTTTTTTTTTAAAAAGAGGAAATTTTCAAGTTTTGTAATTTTGGCTCCAATTTCTCTTTTTTGAGAAGATTCTTGATTACAAAAAATAATTCCCCACTTTATCATAATTAAATTCCATCATACACCTTCATTTGATCACATGTTTACCACTTGATTCAATTTTGGCTCCAAGACCAATTACCGAGCTTAATTTCCATTCCCAAACCAAACTCCAAACCACCATTAATCCCAAGCCTAAATTCTATAAATAGAGCCCTCATTTTATTCATTTCAAAAGCTTTTGATAGCCAAAATCACCTTGTTAAAAATTATCTCTACTCTCTTCATCTACCAAATTCACTCAAAGCTATTTTTCATAAAAGTTAGTAATCTTTTTATTGAAGCTTACTAATCTTTGAGCTAAACCTCCATCCAAACACTTTCTCTTCATTAATTATCTACATCAAAGCTTGGGAGATTGATTCTTGAAGCTAATTGAAGAAAGTTCTTGAAGTTATTTTGATAATTTTCTAGATCTACCTTTGGTAAGCTTGATCTTCATCTTTCACAATATGATCTCTTGTAGATCTTTATGGTTTAATTCTTTGAGCTACTTTTTTTATTCCATTGGTCCTAATTTCTCATAATTTGATGGAATTTTCGTGCTCAATTAAATCCAAGATCACAAGGTGTTTGATAAAAAGTTTGAGCAAGAATTTTTCCTTTTAAAATGTTGATATTCTATTTTTTGCAGTGAGCAATCAATTGCTCTCGGTGTGCAATCGATTTGCACAGTGTTGTTTTGTGCAGATTTTTTTGAAAATTTTGATGTGTAAATCGATTTACATAGACATGCAAATCAATTTGCATTGGGACAAAATGTGTTTTTTGCCTTGTTTTGGGGATGTTTTGACTCCTTTTCTTATTTCTACTCCTTCCTTTTGATATTTTACTTTGGATTACAATTTTAAATGTCAAATTTCTCTTCAAATTTAATGGACTTAGGATGTAGATGAAGTTGGATAAACATTCATTAGTTTAAATCTATCTTAGAGTGAATTATTAATTTATTTTTGGTGGTTTGAATTAGTGATATGTTTAGTACTTTAATCCATCAATTATGAGTGATTACACTTGAAGATGAAAGAACTTTGAGGATGTGACCCAAAATTGATTTCTCATTCCCCCTTCCCTTTTCATCTTATCCTTTTCTTTTTATTTTTGTTTTTTCACTTGTGCTACATGTTTTAGAAGTATGGTTTCTATCATGTCTCTAACATGTATGGTACATACATTTCTATTGACCATCCTCAAAATAGGTATGGCTTCTACATAAGTCCACTAACAATTGCTTAACATAGCGCTAAATTTGTCCCGATTCGGAAAATGATCATTTATGGTCCAAACTTTATATTTGTAAACACAAGTATGGTTGATTGGTCATCTTTAATCCAATACCTATGAAACTTGTTATTATGAGGCTTTGATTTTATAAATCCTCTAATGAGTTTTCATTATTCTTGGTCTAAGATCATCATTAATCATCGTTGATCATACTTTGTGACTACTAACAATTAACTTCTAACTTCTAACTCATTAACAATTAACTTTACTTTATGCCTTTATTTTATGTCTTTATTTTTATGTACCATTTATTTTTAGCATTTACATCTCATGCTATTTGCCTTTTGCTCACTTGAGCATTTTTTTATGTTATTTTATCTTTGCTCGTTTGAGCTCTTATTTTCTTTTCAAGATACTTAATGACCAACTTAAACAAAATCCTTAAAATTCATCTTGGACTATCGGTTACTATCTTTAGCATGATGGAGTTATGGATCTCTTGGACTTAGGATTAGAAGCGTTTGTAAGAATAAGATTTGGTTCTGCAATATTGTCTTTGAGTTTTGATGATAACAAATGAGTATTTTTGTATGAACAAATTTGATACTCCATTGTTTGTTATTGTTGAGAACTTAACAAACAGGTTCTACTTCTGATGGATGGCGTGGCCAAGATATTAGAAGAAAATTAATTTTGCTTCTGTGCTACACAAGTTCTATTGAATAGTAGAAAGATACTCCAAAAGGCTTTGAAGTGTAGGCTTTGATGTTTGTCTAAAGAAACCAATCAGAAGATCTGAAGACATAAGTTTCTACTTATGTCCAGATGCCGAAGACTCATGCTTCTAAAGACAATGTGTTCTAAAGAAACCACTCAAAAGATCCGAAGATAGAAGTTGCTACATAAGTCCAGATGCTAAAGACTCAAGTTTCTAAAGATAATGTATTCCAAAGAAACAAAGTTAGAACATCTGAAGACAAAGTTTCTACTGAAGTCTAGATGCTAAAAACTTAGTTTCTAAAAAGATAACATTTTTCAAGAAGACAATGTTAAAAGATCTGAAGACAGAGTTTCTACTGAAGTCCAGATGCTGAAGACTTGTGTTTCTAATAACAAGGTTCTCTATAAAGGGTTCTCAAGACCAAGTGCTTAAGATTCTAAAGACGCAACTCTTAAGACTTTGAAGACTTAAAGCTCTTATTATCCAATGTTCTCTACAATGGATTCTCACGACCAAGTGCTGAAGACTCTGAAGACACAGTTCTGAAGACTTGATGTTCTGAAGACCTTATGTTATGTTCCCGCTTCTAAATTCATGCTCGCAGAAGCCTCTGAACTGCATAAGGAAAGAATATAACATTAACATGGTACAATAGTACACAATATGAAAAATCCTTATTCCACAACCTCTCCACTAGCTTGAATTGTGGAAGAGAAAAAGGACATAGTTGTACTATTTGTAATGACTCTTTTTCAAATAGCCAACGACTCTATTTTTCTTGGCTATATAAGAAAAGAATCGTATGTTTAAAAAAAACAGTAGTTGGTGTTCAATGTTAAAATGAAAATTGTCATTATTGGAACACAACCAAAAAGATATCAACCACTATAACAACAACAAGAACAACTGTTATAAAAATGATTCTTCAATCATGTTGATAATGATTATAATGAAGCTACTGATTCACAATGTGCTCAATTTCATATGATGCACAATGCTTGTTAAGCCGCAGAAGATAATGAAGATGATTGTGAAAGCTCTAGTTACAAATCCACAACATAAATGTTATGCTCTAAAGTGATCATAGAAGAAAATAGAACAAGGGATGTTGTCCAGAATGCTCTAAGGTGAATAAAGATGAAGAAGTTCTTCTCTTTGCTACATCCAGATCAACAAATCTTCCAGAAGCTTATGAAGAAGAAGACTTCAGTAATTCAAGTGCTTTGGGTTATTGTCCGTGAAAAAGCTACTTGAAGAAAAGAAGAACACACATCACGCTACAATATAATGTAAAATTTTAATGTGTATTAGGCTCTTTTAATGTACTTAATTCTGTTTACATACAGCTTGTGTAGAAGCATATTATTGTAAACAAATGTAAATCTAATAGTTATTTGATGGTTCATTAAGAGACTTAGTTGAGTCAGAATTCTCAAGAAGACTTTGGTTGCGGTCATCGTAGATGAAATCCTGGTAGTGGATTCTATTAGGTCAGTGGTAGTCATATCTCAAAGGGGACTAAGTGAAGGTTAGCTTTGTGAGATCACTGATGGGTATCATTGGAAGGAAATCCTGTCAGGAGATTCTGAGGGATCAGATTCTATTGGGTCAATTAACGTTATATCTAGTTTGGATCATTGAACGCGTCATTAGATGTTAGTCATTGGTGGTTTCCTGTGTGATTGTAATCATATTGGTTATAATGGATTAAGTCCTTGAATTCAAGGTGAAATCACCTTGGTAGGGTGGTCTAGACTAACTTGGGGGTTTCTCAAGTGAACCAGGATATATCACGCGTTCTTTACTTTTGCTTATGCTTTAGATTTTATGTTTTTCTTAACTTTATTAGAAGCATTACTTAAAAGTAACACTTAGAAGCATTATTCAACAAATAATGTTAGAAGCAAAAGATTATTCAAGAAATGAAAACCCAATTCAAACCCCCCATTTCATGCGTTTTCTTCACACCTTCAACCTTGCCCTGATACTTTGGAGAATTTGTTGCCATGTTGTTGTTCTATCTGAAGTCCTTAGAGTTTACTCCAAGGTATTGGGTTGATTTTCTTTGTGTGCAGGTTATTCTGATTTTATGCTTTATCTATGATTGGGAATTTCTCTGTATACAGCTGTTACTCTGCCCATTTTTTATGAAGACATAATTCATCTAAGGCGCAAGTTCACACGAGGCTTATTATCATCTCAGGCTTAGTTTTATCTTGGTATTATTTCTTGCTTAGTTTTTAATCCAAAGGATGAGAATTATACATTGACTTCTTTATGTCAAGTGTTGGCTTCTTGTTGGTTAGACCTTTCCTCACCTTAGATTTTACTTTGTGTACATAGGATAATCTCTTCATCTCCTCATATCTTCTTTAATTTCAAAATCTTGTCCCTCCTTTTCAAATTTCTTCTCGTTTTTTTAACTTGAACCACTTTCATAATAAACTTGGACTTAGATCCATGCATTTTCAAAACTCTTTTTCTTAATCAAACCTTTAATCAATTTAATCATACTTTGACATCTTTTTCAAAACTAAAAGTCATTAACCTCACCCAATCAATTTTTTTCCAGTTTGGCTTTTTACTTTAAAATTATTTCTAAATATTAGACTCTTGTTGATTCTTGTAGTGAGGCAAGCTACTATACTTCTATGATATGTAGTGAAGTGAGACATTTTCCACTTGGGTGTTGAGTGATGTCTTGTGGATTTTAAATCCATGACTATGTCCTCCACTTTGAGATGATGCAAATGCTCCTTTATCATAATTATGTAGTAAGTATGTTTTCCATTCAGATATGACGAGATGTCTCTTCTTCTTAAAATTAACCAACACACATGTGTTTTAAAATTTTTGAGGTGAACTACGAGTACCCTTATCCCCTATTGCATGAAAGGTGGCACGTAGGCACCAAAGGTTCACAACCGCGCGGGTGCAAAAATTGTAAAAAATACTTCTTTTCTCATCTCCACCATTTATTTTGTAAATATTTCTTGATAGCCAAAATACACAAATTTTCAAAGAGGTTTGTGATACGGTGGGAGAACTGACTAGCATTTTGCGTTTGTTTTCGCAAATGTTTCGGTTGAGCAAGAGTCGCCACCGACTTTTTATTTTATCCTAAGGAAAGGTTAAAAAGCACAGCAAAAACCTTTGAGATGTTTTCTTGGGTTCGGGGAGTAGATTATAGAAAGGGAAGGTATTAGCACCCTTTCTATCCATGGTTATCCATGGGCTCTTAGTTACTTGCGTAGATCAACTTGCCTTGATTTTCAATTGTTTGAAATGGTGCTTTGTGCGTGGTTTTGAAAATGTTTTGAAAAAGATGCCTTGTATAGGCAACCCTTGTAACAATTCTTTACTCGAATGTTTTACAAAAGGTATTTGTCTTTTTGAAAAGATGTTTCAAGGTTTTTTGAAAGTTGTTTTGAAAGTGTAGTGATATGTGGTTTGAAAAATAGGCAAGCGTTTTTATTTTGCAAGTTGACAAGTACTCAAGAGCTATCTACCCTAAAGTTCTCAAAGATCTTTGCTATGTTTTAACCCTTTTAATAATTTTGTTCCACCATTGCATTTGATGGACAATCTTGTGTTAGGATGTGAACGGGACGGGCGCGGGTCATCGTTTAGACCATAATTGCAATGGTGCCAAGTATCTTTGGGCAATTTTCTTTAAGGGACTTGATCATTTTTAGGCAACTTTCGAAAGCTTCATCGAGGGACTATGATCATTTGAATTGTTTTGCTTTGCCCAAAGATACCTAACATGCAATATGGCCCATTATTGAAGGCAACAAGTGGAATACCCTAGGGGTGCAAGTGTGATTAGTGTTGTCCATTTTCATGCTTGTTTATCTTGAATTTAGGTCAAACTATTTTTTGGTTAATTGATTTGCATACAAACCCTAATTCTAACATGGCATAATTAGAAAGCTTTAAAGTGCGAAAAATAAAGTTCCTAAGTTATTACAACACAATATATGGGAAGGGGGGTACAAATGTTCAAATGGGGGTATTTTGATAGGAATTAAAAACCCTAGACTATTACATCAAACTTGGAATTTTGCAAGGTATTTATTTACACAATATTCAAATAAAAATAAGATAAATATGCAAAATGCAAAAAAAGTTTTTCATATGTATGTAAAAAATATTTATCATGTATCAAATAAGTAAAAATTAAAATTAATGTATTTTTGGTATTTTTATGGATCTAGGGTAAAACCCTAATTTTATAAATAAAGGTATTTATTATATAATATATGTAATATTTATTAATTATTTACAAAAAATAAATAAAAGAAGGTATTTTATATGAAAAGTATTTTTGAGGTCAAAATATTAATAAAAACAAAATGTATTAATTCTTTGTATTTTTTTCTAAATAGATTAATAAACATATACATATTTATAATATTTACTAAATACTAAATATACACAAAAATATTAATATTTAATATTTAATAAACAATATATTTTTTATAAAAATGTTTTTTAAGGATAAAAATAAAACAAGAATCAGAAAATAAAAGTATTTGAATTATTTTTAATATTCTTAAATAAAAGGTATTTATGTGTTTATTTATATACAAATATCAAGTTAAAACAAATAAATGCTTAATAAATACAAAAAATGGTTTGAAAAATATTTTTAATATTTTAATGTTATGAGAAAAAATAAATAAGTCAGAAACAACAAGAAAAAGTCAAAAAATGATCAAAATAAGCACAATGGGCCAAGGGGGTTCAAAAGTAAAAACAAGGTGCAAATAGGAAGTCAAACTCAGGCCCAGCCCAAGAAGACTTTGTCTTCAACCTCAGAACCTGTTTGAATCAACAAAAACGCGTGTTTTCCTATCTCCAGATTCCCTGATTTTTAGCACAAACTCACAACACAAGAAATGAAGAGCATCAAACCATGATTCTGGACATATAAAGAACTCATCTTAACTCTCAGAAATGAGAGAGAATTTCTTCTCCCCCAATTCCTGACCTAGTTTTTATTCAATGTTCAGACTTAAAATTCTCTAAGCACACATAACATAAATGAAAACTAATGATATGGGCATGTTCAGGGCTATGAATGTGACATAATTTCTTCACAAATCTAAACCTAACTATTCCTGGATAGAGAGATAAGAGTTCATGAACTTACCTATTCAGTTGGAAACGTGTGCAACAATGGAGATGCTTACAAGGCAAGGTAATGATTTGTATAGCTTCCTTGATGTCCCAGGATGCTATTCCAACCTTTAGTTTGCTTCAAAACCAAGTGAATTGTGTTATGGCACTTCAACTGCAAAACAGAAAATATGAAAATGGTGATGTTAGCTAGGGGTGTTACAGGTCGTGTTTAGGGCTTGGAACAGTTTCAAGGGATGGTGTGGGATGTGTTTGAAGTGTTTTTGGTCAAGGTGCACGAGAGAAATGAGCTATGGAAGTCCAACTGCAGCTTATGCCCTGTTTTTGCAGTTTTATGGTGATTCTGTGTTTGAGAAGGTATTGGAAGTGGTTGGCTTATGTTTCAGCTTAGGTTTGATGTTTAGAAAGTGTTCACAATCTTTGCTTAAGCTCTTGTTGACAGGAATGAGAGTTGGGAGTTGTTATGTCCAATTTCTTCTTACTTAAGCAACAAAATGCCAAGTTGTGTTTTAGACTCATAGAGGCCCCCAATCTATGCTGCATACATTAGTCTTGGTCAGTGTGTTATGCTCCTTGACTTGTGCTTCAGAGATATGCTTTGGTACTTCTTGGATTTGCTTTTGACATAAAGCCATACCTTTTAAAAAATGGATAATTTGCTTTTTCTATTTTAAGACTAAACCTTCATGTAATGCTTAAACACATAATGAAAGGCTTGAACACAAAGGGTTTGCATTTAATTATTGAGTGCAAATGGGACATAGGACCTGTAATCAAGTTGTGCAAGCTGATTTGAAAAATTGCATAAGTTATGAACATGTACATGGCCATGAATCAAAGTGACTTTTTCCCAACTTGCCAAATTCGATTCTCTCTAACCATAAGGTTGTTTGATGAGTTCTTGGACATTTTGGAAAGCTTGGAATGTGTACTACAATCCATATTTGTAATGAAAATTGAAATTCCAAGTGGAAGCATGTGAAAAGTGGTCTTGAAGTTAGGCAAAAATCCTGCCTAAAATAGGTCAAAATTTCTCTAAGTTAAGAATGGTTTGGTACCCTTGTTCCAAAAATTGTAACTTGAGCTACAAGCTTCTTTTGAGGAAACTTTGTGAATCAAAGTTGTAGATTTTGCAATGGACTACAACTTTCATGTTTTGACTTTTGTTTGAATCCAAATGAATCTTGGTGAGAAAGTGGGACAAAGTTAGGAAAAAATTAGGGTTTTTTCATAACTTAGAAAAATTCTAAGTTATGAAAAATCTTCATTTCAAACCCTAATTTGTGATTTTTGATTTCTTGATGAACAAACTTCAGGATTTGGCATGTTTTGATGAAAAATGAATCTTGACACTTGATTTTGACCAAAAAGTCAAAGTTTGACTTTTCAGTATACAGTCAAAAATTGATCAATTGACTGGAAAATTCAACTGTCAATCTTGTGCATTTGGGATCTTTTGAACTTGTTGAGTATGTCAAGACAATTCCATGGGGTCCTTGAGTCCATATGTGAGCTTGGTTTGCCATTGGCTAGGTTAAACAGTCAAAAATTGCCTTTGTGCAATCAAAACCCTAAAATGACCATTTTGCCCTTTTGGTGATCTGATCAAATTTCTTGTGGAATTGTGATCCAAACTTGATCAAATGGTTCATATGAGTTCATAATGTTGATACAGGTCAATTTTCATGAGGTTTGACTGTCAATTGGCCATAGGTGACTTTTCCCCAATACAGCTGATTTCTAGGTCAACTGTCCAATTGACTGGGCAAAGTTTGGAATCAAGGCTTGAAACTTGGTATGGATAGACTTGGGAGTCCAATATGAAGCATGAAAGTCATCTTAGGCATTTTAGGTCAAAACATCTTTGTGCAAATACAAACCCTAATTTGGGTCAACAGTGCTAAGAGAAGTCTTGAGCAGAGGAAACCCTAACTGGATCTTGTGCTCCAAGGGCCTTGTGATGAGAAAATATTGAGAAAATGGGAGGGAAAATTTTGGGGTACAACAGTTGCCCCTGTTCAATCTTCTTGAATCCGAAGAGTTAGATTGGCAAGTTTGCCTTTTGCGACTCGAGGGTAAAAGGAGATTGGACACTAGAGTGCCCTTAAATTTGCACTCGTCACATCAATGGATGTGGGAATGGGCTTAGAGATGCCATTTGGAGATGGGCTTAAAGATGCCATCTAGAGGGGTGACAGAATCTTGTCGGGGATGGGCTTAAGGATGCCATCTGGAATGAGTATCAGAAAGGTGTCCATGTTTTGGACCATCTCTGAACTGGGGGTCTGAATAAGCAATAGGTTGACATCCGTATCTGGAGGCATCCGTAAACTGTTTTCAAAAGTTGCGTCTGAACAAGTGATAGATTAACATCTGTTGTTAGGAGGAATCCGTAAATTGTTTTCAGAGGTCTGAAGAGTCTGAACAAGCGATAGATTAACATCCGTTGTTGGGAGGAATCCGTAAACTGATTTCAGAAGTTGATAAGAGTCTGAACAAGCGATAGATTAACATCCGTTGTTGGGAGGAATCCGTAAACTGTTTTTCAGAAGTCTTGAAGTTGAATAAGCAATAGAGCAGCATCTGTTGTTGGGAAGCGTCCGTAAACTGTTTTCAGAGGTCTGAAGAGTCTGAACAAGCGATAGATTAACATCCGTTGTTGGGAGGAATCCGTAAACTGTTTTCAGAAGTTGATAAGAGTCTGAACAAGCGATAGATTAACATCCGTTGTTGGGAGGAATCCGTAAACTGTTTTCAAAAGTCTTGAAGTTGAATAAGCAATAGAGAAGCATCCGTTGTTGGGAAGCGTCCGTAAACTGTTTTAAAAAATTGCACCTGAACAAGTGATAGATTAACATCCGTTGTTGGGAAGAATCCATAAACTGTTTTCAAAAGTCTTGAGGAGAATCTGAACAAGCGATAGGTTAACATCCGTTACTGGAGAACCCGTGAACTGTTTTCAGAAGTCTTGAAGGTGGAGGAGGAACCGGTGTAGGATTTCCTGATGATGAGTTCGTGTAAAACTGCATCTGGATGCATCTAGAATAAGCATCAGAATGTTGCCATGTCTGGGTCACATCTGAACTATTTCTAGAAAGAATCTCGGAAAATAATGATTTTTGTCTGTCGACTGATCTTACCTGAAAAGGTAAAGAGTTAGTTATATGCAATGTCATGATGCATGATGCGATGTATGTTATATGATATGAATGTAAATGAATGTGCATGTAAGCTGGAGAGTTGTCTTGCGGAGGATAAATGAACCCTAGATGGCTGAAGATAAAAGCATCTTGACTACTGCCAGGAAGAATAATTCCTTGGTTGTTGCTGGGGAATACCAGATCTTCAATCATTGAGGGGCCTCAGGACCACCGCATGGAATTGGAATTTCCTTGGTGACTTGCAGGGTAAGAGAATTTCTGATGATTTCTACCGGGGAGTTCAGAAGTTGATAGGCTAGGGCTGGGCATCCTCAGCTTGGTGGGAAGTATCTCTGTGGGTAAAAGGTTCACTAGCTTGGTTCAGCTGGGGATACTGAAACTTGACTCTGAGGGGAATCGAGTTTTGAAAGGCTCTTTGACGGGAGAAATCAGTATCGGGAGAGCTTTTCCTGATGAGGATCCTGAAGTCTGACTCTGTTTAGGGAATTAAGTTCTGACTGAGGAATGCGGATTTCAAATCTGCTCGGGATTTCCTTTGAAAGGGTATCAAGATATCTAACCATACTTTCAACTTACTAGTAATCATCTTTCTTGATTCATAAGGAAATGATTATGTTCAAATGCATATGCCTATTTAACAAAACATTGGACGTTTCTCAAATAAAACATAAGTGCAAAAGAAAAGAGAAAAGGAACGACGCAAATTTCTGGAAAAGTATTTGTATTAACTTTCTATGAGTATATTTGTACAAAGGAGACAATCATCCTAGTAAGAGGATTTCGTCGTAAATATTGAAAAATTTATACAAAATAAAGATGGCTATGTGAAATAATTCCATGGGATTCCATTCCGCTATAGCCTTCACAACTCTGAATATCTGTCCATTCAATGCTTCGTCTGCCGATGGCTGGATTGATCAGAAGCTTGGGACTGGTTGATGAAGAGATTGTCCTTAAAGTGATCCGACGAGACATAGTCATACGCTTTAATTCCCTAACTTTTGCCTGAATCTCCCTTTCGGGTTTTCGATCCACCGGGAAACCCCTTTTTGCCCAAGCCGCCCTTTCGGGTTTTCAACTTGCCGGGTGTACAGATTTCTTTTTATTTTTATCCCTAATTTTTGCCTGAACCGCCCTTTCGGGTTTTCGGTTCACCGGGATGCCCATTTTTTCCCAAGCCGCCCTTTCGGGTTTTCGACTTGTCGGGTTATTTTATGTGTAGTATCTTTTGACTATGTCTGCGTTCGCAGGGTGCGGAAAATCGTCGCCGTCCATGGTGGTCAGAATCATTGCTCCACCAGAAAATATGATTTTGATCACAAATGGTCCTTCGTATATAGGAGTCCATTTGCCCCTGGGATCACTTTGCGGCAAGATAATCCACTTGATTACGAGATCTCCGACTTGATACACTTGACGTCTGACTTTCTTATTGAAGGCCTTGATCATCCGCTTTTGACACGTCTGACCATGGCATACAGCAGCGAGTTGCTTCTCGTCGATCAAATTGAGTTGATCAAGTCGGGTCTGAATCCAATCATCTTCATTCAAACCTGCGTCCTTCATAATCCTTAGAGAAGGAATCTGAACTTCCATAGGCAGGACAACTTCCATGCCATACACCAAAGAAAACGGGGTTGCCCCGGTTGAAGTACGTGTCGTCGTACAGTATCCATGTATAGCAAACGGTAACATCTCATGCCAGTCTTTGTAAGTGACTGTCATTTTCTGAATGATCTTCTTAATGTTTTTGTTCGCGGCTTCAATAGCACCGTTCATCTTCGGCCGATAGGGAGATGAATTGTGATGATAAATCTTGAACTGTTCGCACAATGCGGTGATCATCGTGTTATTCAGATTTGTACCGTTGTCCGTGATGATCCTGTCTGGAACACCATACCGGCATATGAGATTTTGCTTGATGAAGCGGGCAACCACATTTTTAGTAACAGAGGCGAAGGAAGCTGCTTCGACCCATTTGGTGAAATAGTCAATGGTAACCAGAATGAAACAATGTCCATTGGATGCCGTGGGCTTGATCTCTCCAATCATGTCAATGCCCCACATTGCAAATGGCCATGGAGCTGTCAAAATGTTGAGAGGAACCAGAGGGATGTGAACCTTGTCAGCGTAGACTTGACACTTGTGGCAAGTACGGGAATGTTGATGGCAGTCAGCTTCCATGGTGGACCAGTAATAGCCTGCCCTTAGGATCTTCTTAGCCATTGTATGTCCGCTCAAGTGAGTGCCAAATGTGCCGCTGTGTATCTCGGTCATGATCAACTCTGCCTCAGCTTTGTCTACGCATCGGAGTAAAACACAATCATGGCTTCGTTTGTAAAGGATGTTGTTGCTCAGGAAGAACTTGGCAGCAAATTTCCTTAGGAACTTTTTGTCATTTACGGAAGCTCCTTCGGGATAATCTCTGGTCTGGAGATACCTTTTGATTTCATGGAACCAGGGTTGTTCCACTACTTCTTCGGTATTAATCTCGTGACAATGTGCAGGTTCATCCATTCGCTCGATGGTGATTTGGGGAGCCTCGTTATCCCAGTTGAGTTTAAACATGGAGGACATTGTAGCTAGAGCATCTGCTAGCTGATTCTCTTCTCGCGGGAAATGCTCGAAGGTAATTTGCTTGAAATGAAGCAACAATGTCAAGACATGTTCTTTGTATGGGATAAGATTAGGATGCTTGGTATCCCACTCTCCTTTGATTTGACTGATAACCAAAGCCGAGTCCCCGAATACGATCAAAGATTTGATCCCCAAGTCTATAGCAGCCTTGAGACCAAAGATGTAAGCTTCATATTCAGCCATCTTGTTTGTGCAGCTGAAGCAAAGTCGGGCCGTGAAAGGTGTGTGACAACCTTCCGGGGAAATGAGTACCGCGCCGATACCGTTTCCAAGTGCATTTGAAGCACCATCAAAGTACAGGATCCATCGGGATCCCTTTTCGGGTCCGTCATACGGTCCGTTACCTTCAATGTTGTCCAAATTCATGATGTCCTCGTCTGGGAAGTCAAATCTCATGGGTTGATAATCTTCGATAGCTTGATGAGCCAGATGGTCAGCTAGTACACTCCCTTTTATAGATTTTTGAGTGGTGTACTGGATGTCATACTCAGTTAGGATCATTTTCCATCTGGCTATTCTTCCAGATAAAGCAGGCTTCTCGAAGATATACTTGATAGGATCCATTTTGGAAATCAACAAGGTAGTATGAGTCAACATATACTGCCTTAGTCGGCGAGCAGCCCATACCAAAGCGCAACAAGTTTTCTCGAGCAGTGAGTAGCGAGTCTCACAGTCGGTAAACTTTTTGCTAAGGTAATAAATAGCATGCTCTTTTCGACCAGACTCGTCATGCTGGCCCAAAACACACCCCATTGAGTTATCCAAGACGGTCAGATACATGATCAATGGTCTTCCTTCGACGGGTGGCATCAGAATATGAGGTTCTAGCAAATACTCCTTGATTTTGTCAAAAGCAGTTTGGAAATCGTCGTTCCATTCGACTACCTGATCTTTCTTTAATAGTTTGAAAATTGGCTCACAGGTAGAAGTCATATGAGAGATGAATCTGGCAATATAATTCAAGCGCCCCAAGAACCCTCTAACCTCCTTTTCAGTACGGGGAGCAGGCATCTCTTGTATTGCTTTCACTTTTGCTGGATCGACTTCAATGCCTTTGTTGCTTACAATGAATCCTAGGAGTTTACCAGACCTAACTCCAAAAGTACACTTACTTGGATTCAGCCTGAGTTTGTATTCTTTCAACCTGGCAAACAGCTTCTCTAGATGTTCAAGGTGCTCCTCCTCTGTTTGTGACCGAGCTATCATATCGTCTACGTAAACTTCAATCTCATGATGTATCATATCATGAAACAAAGCTACCATGGCGCGTTGATAAGTTGCCCCTGCGTTCTTCAGTCCGAACGGCATCACCTTGTACCAGAAAGTACCCCATTGTGTGACAAAAGTTGTTTTCTCCATATCTTCGGGGGCCATTTTGATTTGATTGTAACCCGAGAATCCATCCATGAAGGAAAACACTTTATGCTGAGTTGTATTGTCGATTAAGATGTCAATGTGTGGTAGCGGAAAATCATCTTTGGGGTTGGCCCTATTCAAATCCCGGTAGTCCACACACATCCTGACTTTGCCATCTTTTTTAGGTACTGGCACGATGTTAGCGACCCATTGAGGATAGGATGTAACAGCCAGAAAGCCAGCGTCGAATTGCTTCATCACTTCTGCTTTGATCTTTTCAGACATGTCAGGCCTCATTCGGCGGACTTTTTGTTTGATCGGTGGACAATCCTCTCTTGTGGGGAGACGGTGAACCACGATGTCTGTGTCTAAACCCGGCATGTCTTCATAAGACCAAGCAAAGATCTCAACGTACTCATTTAACAACTGTATCAGGCGTTCCTTGACACTTGGTTCCAGATTGGCACCCACTTTTACCTCCTTCCGGTCTTCCTCGGTTCCTAAGTTGATAGTTTCCAATGACTCTTCGTGAGGTAAGATGGCCCTTTCCTCTTGCTGTAGAAGTCTGGCTAGTTCCCCTGGTACTTCACAACCTTCGTCATCTTCATACTCGGCTTGATTGACCAGATCTTCAGAGTTATTGAAGGATACAGCAGAATAGTCACCCATGGAATCCAGAGTGGATGGGTACCTGCATTTGTGAGTGTGGGTGTGTGTAAGGGATAGCCATCCTTAAACAAAAAATGCAAAAGGAAAGAAAATGAACACATCAGTTTATCAAATGAAAAACGTCCAATGAATCATTAAACATGGCATATGGATATGAAGATAATCAAAACCCTTACAAACGGACCTACATGCCCCGGGCAAGGCATGAGGTAAAAAAGTAGTGTGCGGATTGTTCAAAAGTAATTATTACAGACCATAGGAAATGTTTGGCAGATAAATTACTGATTAATAAAAGTAATGGGGACAAAGTCTTTTGCCTTCCAGTTGCATAGTCCTCCTTTGATAGTTGGGTAGATCCACTCTTCCATGTTGTCCTCTTTGTCCTCAACCTCCAAAGCGTTGATCCCGTAAGGAGAAATCTTGATTGGCGCTCTTTCAATCTTTGAACGGCGCATAGCTTTCTGGCCCGCGGCAGTGAATCCTAATCCAAATTTGTTTGTTTTATGTGGAATATTAGGCAACTGCCCCCATGCTGAATTCTTCTCCTCCTTTATTGCGGCCTTCGCGTCTTCCAGAGATGCCATCCTGGCCATCTGCTTTGGTACTTCAGCTACCAATTTTGCTACTGTTATTTCAGGAGGGACTTCTTCGAAATGCTGGAATGGTGTCTCAATGAACTCACCCTCTACCTCCACATACCGAAAGGAGTTCAGGTGGCTGATCATATACTCCTCTTCACCATGGACAGTTATGATCTTTCCCTTGACAAGATACTTCAACATCTGATGTAAGGAAGAGGTGACTGCCCCGGCATTGTGTATCCAAGGCCTACCCAACAAGCAAGAGTATGACGGACGGATGTCCATCACATAGAAAGTAGATTTAAACACCCCAGTGCCTACCTTGATGGGAATATCAACCTCCCCATGGACCATCCTCTTCGAACCATCGAAAGCTCTGACAACAATATCACTCGGCTTCAGCTCTAAACCTTCACAATCTAGTCGGTCCAAAGCTTTCTTAGGCAGTACATTCAGTAAAGAACCTGTGTCGACCAAGACATGTGCGAGAGTAGTTCCTCGGCACTCGACTGAAATGTGCAAAGCATCATTATGGTTTCTACCTTTAGGAGTTAGGTCGGCATCAGAGAAACCTAATCCATTGTCCGCAGTAAGGCTGGCCACGCAATTTTGGAATTGATCTGCAGAGGTTTCCTGGGGCACATGGGCTGCCTTCAGGAATTTTATCAGAGCCTTGGCGTGCGCTTCTGAGCAAAGTAATAGTGCCAACATGGAGATCTTCGAGGGGGTTTGCCCCAGTTGTTCTACCATGTCGTAATCACTCCTTTTAATTATCTTCAAGATCTCTTCTATTTCTTTCTTGGAGGTTTCCGGGATGACCAAGGGTTGAGCCCTCGTCCTGACGAGCTCATCTTGGGTTCCCTTACCTTTATCAGCAGAGGTAGGAGGGACAATACTAGGAACAACAACATCCTCAATCAATGGAGTTCTAGCGGAGAGTTTTATAGGTGAGGGAATAACTTTGGCAGCAGATGAGGGTCCAAAGATTGCTCTTGGAGGGGCAATCTCTGGAGAAAATATTCTCCCGCTTCGGGTGATTTTGCTTGTGCCCGCAATGTTTCCAATGCTGGCTTCTTCTTCATCCGAGCTTCCTTCAGTTATTTCAATTTGTTTAATACCATGGTAGTAGACGTCACCGCCGTAGTTCCATGGTATTGACTTCTCAGAAATGTAGGGGACAGGCCCTGGCATTGTTATCTTCAAAGGAACAGACTTCGTAGCTGGTGTAATCTTAACAGGCTTTCTGACGGCCTTGGAAAGATTGGCGTGAATGGTTATAATTGAGACATCTTCAGTATGGGTTGGAATAACAGAAACTTTTTCAAACAAAATTTGTCGACTGTCCATTAGGCCTTGGATGCCTTTCTTCCGTAACGGACAGTCAAACGGCAGAGAGTAACAGCAGTAGCAATCTTCTTTACATCCCGGGAAAATCCCGGCCTTTAACAAATTCAACTTGATGGTTAACAACGGAGTCATCAGATCATTGACATCAGCAACATACAAATCTTCTTCAATAGCATTGACATTTCGACCGTGCTTCGGCATCGGAGCCGATATCACGTTCGGCTTCTCTGGAGCGTCGAACTCCACCTCTTTCGCCTCTATCAGGTCTTGGATTTTATGCTTGAGTGCCCAACAATCGTTGGTGTCGTGCCCGACACTGTCAGAATGGTAGGTGCATTTAGCATTAGGATGGTAATGCGGAGAGGATATATTCACATTTTTTGGTGCCTCTTTGATAGTGGCGAGATTTACCTTTAACAGATGGGGAAGCACTTGCGCTGGCGTCATATTAATGCGGGTGAACTGCCGTTGTGGCCGTTCCACCCGTTGTTGATTTGGTCTGGACTGGTTATAGCGAGGCTGCTCACTTGAGGGGTTTTGGATCATTACGGCCCCCACAGTCGGCTGGCACTCAGTCTTCCCTGCTCTTCTCTGAGAGTATACCACAGCCGTTTCTTTCTTGAAAGGTTTCTTCTCAACACTTGCAGCGGCACCCTTCTGTATCTTCCCTGACTTGATGCCGGCTTCTATCCTCTCCCCAGTTAAGATCAAATCCGTAAACCCTGCGGAAGAATTACCAATTAGATGGTTGAAGAATGGACCAGACAGGGTCCCCAGGAACATGTCAACCAGCTCGCGGTCAGTCAAAGGCGGCTGCACCCTTCCAGCCAAATCTCTCCATTTTTGTGCATACTCTTTGAATCCTTCGCCCATTCCTAGTGACATACCCTAAAGTTGGGTACGCGTAGGAGCAAGGTCAGAATTGTACTGATATTGTTTATAAAAAGCAGTGGCCAAGTCTTCCCAGTTTCGGATACTGGCTCCATCCAGTTGATAGAACCACTCAAGTTGAGCCCCAGAAAGGCTATCCTGAAAGAAATGAATCCAAAGGTTTTTGTCCGCGGTGTAAGGTTGGATCTTCCTTACATAGGACCTGAGGTGCATTTTTGGGCAGGATAGCCCGTCATACCTCACAAAAACGGGCACCTTGAACTTTGGGGGAATCACAATTCCGGCAACTAAACCCAAGTCTTCGAAATCCAAACCCGGCACTCTCTGCAGCTCCATGGCTGCCAACCTGTCTTCTAAACCTTTGTATTTGTCATCAGCCGGAGGGTATTGTTGATCAGAGTAGTCTTCGTCCTCTTCAGCCTCCTCTTCTTCCATATCGGACTCGGAAGGCACCGCAGCCGCACCCCCTTTACTGGTTCCCTCCTCAGAAGTAGGAGGAAATTCAAGCACTCTTCTGGCTTCTCCTTCAAATCTTCTCCCTAAAGTAGCCACCCCGGGTCTCTTTTTCTTCTTTTTCACTGGGTCTTTATTCCCCAGTAGGGCCTTTAGATCCTCCTGACCCTTAGCCAAGGTCATCAGGAGTTGCTGAAACTGTGCATTTTGAGCCTGCAAGTCCTTGACTGTTTGCTCGAGATCCATCTTACTGAAATAAACAGCAGACAGATAAGGAAACCTGGTGTGAGACCTACTTATGCACATGATGAATGGTATGCTTATGTATGCAATGCATTCAAGGATTTAGAATATTCAAAATTGTTGCAAACAAAAAAGAACGCACGTCATATTAATAAGAAGAAATTTGTCAGTACATAAATGCCCCATGGGCCAAATATTACAAAACTTCTCAAGGTAGAAATACGTTGCGCATCCTCTTTGGTGCGATGTAGGTGTTAAGGGTCTCTTCCTCGTGGAGTCGGCGGGTAAGCTCTAGAACCTTCTTCTCACTGGCGTAGAAGCTGGCTTCAAAAGTGTTCCGTTCCTCCTTGAGTTGGATCCAACTCTTCTGCATCTCCTCCCATGATGTAGGCATGTCAGGATATAGGATGGTGTAGGGAACCTCTCCTTCCGTAACGAGCTCTTGAATCACAGGGAGAATATGAGGATAAGGCATCATTAGACTCTGGGCTCGGGCTCGTACCCACTTGAGATAAGGCTCAAGAGGGATGGAGTTCTTGTGTCCCAGTGTCTTGCTATCAACCTTGTTGGGCATCCTCCAAGCTCTGATGAACCTTTGGCGAAGTCCTTGCGCATCGTTGTTGAAGTCAAAAACTAGGTCAGGAATCAACATGTCGTGAGGGCCATCCCTCCGTGCATATCCAAATTGCCTCAAAGCTAGACAAGGGTTGTAGGTAATGCCCCCTCTAATGCCAGGTAACGGAACATTAGGGAACTCTCCACAATGATCGATGATGATGACATTTTCTCTGGACCGAGAACACCAATGTACATCAGAGTGAGTAAGAGTCATCAACCGTTGGGACCACCTTGAGCCTTGGTCATTCTTCAAGACAGATTGTGGAAGGTGCGAAATAAACCACCTTGCAAGGAGAGGAGTACAGCACATGAGAACACCCCTCTTTCTCATTGTTCGTGTGTAAAATGAGTGAAGAATGTCCCCAAGCAATGTTGGTATTGGATTTCTGGATAAGAAGATTTTGACGGCGTTGACATCTACCAGCTGGTCAGGATTTGGGAACAAGACCAACCCATAGATAAGGAGTGCCACAATTTCTTCAAAGGCTTGTAGGTCCAATGAATTCCAACATTCTTGTGCCTTCTCAAACAAGAATTTTGCTAAGAATCCTTTGACGCCGCTTCTAGTTTCCCAATGCCCCTTGATGTCAGATGGCTGTAGATGTAGTGCTCGAGCAACATCTTCAGGCTTTGGTTCCTTTTCCGTACCGTTGTAGGGTAGTTGATTAAGGATAGGAATTCTCAGGAGTTGAGAAAACTCCTCCAAAGTGGGCACCAACTGATAGTCGGGGAAAGTGAAACAGTGATGAAGAGGGTCAAAGAACTGGAATAGCACTTTCATCATATCCTCTTCAATGTTGGTGTTGACTAGGCTGAGCAGTCTACCATGTCTTTCACTGAAGGATGAGCTTTCCGGAATCCTTGATGTGAGCTCCTTGAGTTGAGGAGGGATTCTCACAAGGTTGACTTGGATGGTTTTTCTTCGAAGAATTTCCATGACCTACAAAACAAGAACAAAGATGAAGATCTAAACCCTTGAAATGGTTAGTGAATGCATATGATGCTTTATGATGTTTATGATGTATGCACAAACATATGTACAAGCAAATCACACCAAACCCTAGTTTCAGGCTTGCATGAGGTTTCATAGGTAAGTACCCTCTTGAGTGTAGTTGGCTTAAAAACCTGTCCTATAAATAGTAACCGGGTTCTAAGGAGCTCAATATCACTGGATTGTTTTCATTGTTCATTGTTTTGGTTTAGCCACTTAACTAGCGACCAAAATATTCCAAGAAAACAACCCTCAATGAGTGTAGTATCGAGTATCTACCAACTTCGGACTGCACCAAAGCCGGTCATCTCACTACCCCTAATAAAAGGCCAAGATGGTCAAGTAAGGTTCTAGGTCATTAGTGCTTAGTGACATCACTCAGCGGCCCCGTACTCTCCTTGATTGAACTCAAGGGTTACCGGTACTCACAAATATGTCGCACTAATATAGCTATTGCTTCGACCGTGTCGGTATACCCCGCACAGTTTCCACAACGTATTGCTATCTATGAATGTTTCCCAAAATCCGGGTGTAGGATTGTAAACCCAAACAAGAGAGCCAAGGTATAAAGCAATCAAGACAAACAATTAATCATGCAAGAGGGTGATCTAAGCCCTAAGGTTACTCCACTTTTAGAATCCCCAGCAGAGTCACCAGTTCTGTGATACGGTGGGAGAACTGACTAGCATTTTGCGTTTGTTTTCGCAAATGTTTCGGTTGAGCAAGAGTCGCCACCGACTTTTTATTTTATCCTAAGGAAAGGTTAAAAAGCACAGCAAAAACCTTTGAGATGTTTTCTTTGGTTTGGGGAGTAGATTATAGAAAGGGAAGGTATTAGCACCCTTTCTATCCATGGTTATCCATGGGCTCTTAGTTACTTGCTTAGATCAACTTGCCTTGATTTTCAATTGTTTGAAATGGTGCTTTGTGCGTGGTTTTGAAAATGTTTTGAAAAAGATGCCTTGTCTAGGCAACCCTTGTAACAATTCTTTACTCGAATGTTTTACAAAAGGTGTTTGTCTTTTTGAAAAGATGTTTCAAGGTTTTTTGAAAGTTGTTTTGAAAGTGTAGTGATATGTGGTTTGAAAAATAGGCAAGCGTTTTTATTTTGCAAGTTGACAAGTACTCAAGAGCTATCTACCCTAAAGTTCTCAAAGATCTTTGCTATGTTTTAACCCTTTTAACAATTTTGTTCCACCATTGCATTTGGTGGATAATCTTGTGTTAGGATGTGAACGGGACGGGCGCGGGTCATCGTTTAGACCATAATTGCAATGGTGCCAAGTATCTTTGGGAAATTTTCTTTAAGGGACTTGATCATTTTTAGGCAACTTTCGAAAGCGTCATCGAGGGACTATGATCATTTGAATTGTTTTGCTTTGCCCAAAGATACCTAACATGCAATATGGCCCATTATTGAAGGCAACAAGTGGAATACCCTAGGGGTGCAAGTGTGATTAGTGTTGTCCATTTTCATGCTTGTTTATCTTGAATTTAGGTCAAACTATTTTTTGGGTAATTGATTTGCATACAAACCCTAATTCTAACATGGCATAATTAGAAAGCTTTAAAGTGCGAAAAATAAAGTTCCTAAGTTATTACAACACAATATATGGGAAGGGGGTACAAATGTTCAAATGAGGGTATTTTGACAGGAATTAAAAACCCTAGACTATTACATCAAACTTGGAATTTTGTAAGGTATTTATTTACACAATATTCAAATAAAAATAAGATAAATATGCAAAATGCAAAAAAAGTTTTTCATATGTATGTAAAAAATATTTATCATGTATCAAATAAGTAAAAATTAAAATTAATGTATTTTTGGTATTTTTATGGATCTAGGGTAAAACCCTAATTTTATAAATAAAGGTATTTATTATATAATATATGTAATATTTATTAATTATTTACAAAAAATAAATAAAAGAAGGTATTTTATATGAAAAGTATTTTTGAGGTCAAAATATTAATAAAAACAAAATGTATTAATTCTTTGTATTTTTTTCTAAATAGATTAATAAACATATACATATTTATAATATTTACTAAATACTAAATATACACAAAAATATTAATATTTAATATTTAATAAACAATATATTTTTTATAAAAATGTTTTTTAAGGATAAAAATAAAACAAGAATCAGAAAATAAAAGTATTTGAATTATTTTTAATATTCTTAAATAAAAGGTATTTATGTGTTTATTTATATACAAATATCAAGTTAAAATAAATAAATGCTTAATAAATACAAAAAATGGTTTGAAAAATATTTTTAATATTTTAATGTTATGAGAAAAAATAAATAAGTCAGAAACAACAAGAAAAAGTCAAAAAATGATCAAAATAAGCACAATGGGCCAAGGGGGTTCAAAAGTAAAAACAAGGTGCAAATAGGAAGTCAAACTCAGGCCCAGCCCAAGAAGACTTTGTCTTCAACCTCAGAACCTGTTTGAATCAACAAAAACGCGCGTTTTCCTATCTCCGGATTCCCTGATTTTTAGCACAAACTCACAACACAAGAAATGAAGAGCATCAAACCATGATTCTGGACATATAAAGAACTCATCTTAACTCTCAGAAATGAGAGAGAATTTCTTCTCCCCCAATTCCTGACCTAGTTTTTATTCAATGTTCAGACTTAAAATTCTCTAAGCACACATAATATAAATGAAAACTAATGATATGGGCATGTTCAGGGCTATGAATGTGACATAATTTCTTCACAAATCTAAACCTAACTATGCCTGGATAGAGAGATAAGAGTTCATGAACTTACCTGTTCAGTTGGAAACGTGTGCAACAATGGAGATGCTTACAAGGCAAGGTAATGATTTGTATAGCTTCCTTGATGTCCCAGGATGCTATTCCAACCTTTAGTTTGCTTCAAAACCAAGTGAATTGTGTTATGGCACTTCAACTGCAAAACAGAAAATATGAAAATGGTGATGTTAGCTAGGGGTGTTACAGGTCGTATTTAGGGCTTGGAACAGTTTCAAGGGATGGTGTGGGATGTGTTTGAAGTGTTTTTGGTCAAGGTGCACGAGAGAAATGAGCTATGGAAGTCCAACTGCAGCTTATGCCCTGTTTTTGAAGTTTTATGGTGATTCTGTGTTTGAGAAGGTATTGGAAGTGGTTGGCTTATGTTTCAGCTTAGGTTTGATGTTTAGAAAGTGTTCACAATCTTTGCTTAATCTCTTGTTGACAGGAATGAGAGTTGGGAGTTGTTATGTCCAATTTCTTCTTACTTAAGCAACAAAATGCCAAGTTGTGTTTTAGACTCATGGAGGCCCCCAATCTATGCTGCATACATTAGTCTTGGTCAGTGTGTTATGCTCCTTGACTTGTGCTTCAGAGATATGCTTTGGTACTTCTTGGATTTGCTTTTGACATAAAGCCATACCTTTTCAAAAATGGATAATTTGCTTTTTCTATTTTAAGACTAAACCTTCATGTAATGCTTAAACACATAATGCAAGGCTTGAACACAAAGGGTTTGCATTTAATTATTGAGTGCAAATGGGACATAGGACCTGTAATCAAGTTGTGCAAGCTGATTTGAAAAATTGCATAAGTTATGAACATGTACATGGCCATGAATCAAAGTGACTTTTTCCCAACTTGCCAAATTCGATTTTCTCTAACCATAAGGTTGTTTGATGAGTTCTTGGACATTTTGGAAAGCTTGGAATGTGTACTACAATCCATCTTTGTAATGAAAATTGAAATTCCAAGTGGAAGCATGTGAAAAGTGGTCTTGAAGTTAGGCAAAAAGCCTGCCTAAAATAGGTCAAAATTTCTCTAAGTTAAGAATGGTTTGGTACCCTTGTTCCAAAAATTGTAACTTGAGCTACAAGCTTCTTTTGAGGAAACTTTGTGAATCAAAGTTGTATATTTTGCAATGGACTACAACTTTCATGTTTTAACTTTTGTTTGAATCCAAATGAATCTTGGTGAGAAAGTGGGACAAAGTTAGGAAAAAATTAGGGTTTTTTCATAACTTAGAAAAATTCTAAGTTATGAAAAATCTTCATTTCAAACCCTAATTTGTGATTTTTGATTTCTTGATGAACAAACTTCAGGATTTGGCATGTTTTGATGAAAAATGAATCTTGACACTTGATTTTGACCAAAAAGTCAAAGTTTGACTTTTCAGTATACAGTCAAAAATTGATCAATTGACTGGAAAATTCAACTGTCAATCTTGTGCATTTGGGATCTTTTGAACTTTTTGAGTATGTCAAGACAATTCCATGGGGTCCTTGAGTCCATATGTGAGCTTGGTTTGCCATTGGCTAGGTTAAACAGTCAAAAATTGCCTTTGTGCAGTCAAAACCCTAAAAATGACCATTTTGCCCTTTTGGTGATCTGATCAAATTTCTTGTGGAATTGTGATCCAAACTTGATCAAATGGTTCATATGAGTTCATAATGTTGATACAGGTCAATTTTCATGAGGTTTGACTGTCAATTGGCCATAGGTGACTTTTTCCCCAATACAATTGATTTCTAGGTCAACTGTCCAATTGACTGGGCAAAGTTTGGAATCAAGGCTTGAAACTTGGTATGGATAGACTTGGGAGTCAAATATGAAGCATGAAAGTCATCTTAGGCATTTTAGGTCAAAACATCTTTGTGCAAATACAAACCCTAATTTGGGTCAACAGTGCTAGGAGAAGTCTTGAGCAGAGGAAACCCTAACTGGATCTTGTGCTCCAAGGGCCTTGTGATGAGAAAATATTGAGAAAATGGGAGGGAAAATTTTGGGGTACAACAAGGTTCATGTGAAGTACCGTAGATGTTTAGGGTGTTAATAGCTTCCATTTGCATAACAACCCCCCTTACCTTGATCTCTTTCATGCTTCGGGTTTTATTCGCTCTTTTCCCTTTCCATTGGATAAAATAAAAGTGTGATGGCGACTTCATTGGTTTTTACGAGTTAAGTCAATCCAATGGCTTAGTCTCAAATTTCTACTGCTACAGACTTCATTTTCAAGGAGTTAGGGCTTCAGTTGCCCTTTAGTGATTATCAGATTAGGGTCTTTGGCCACTTGGAGTTATCACCCTCCCAACTGCACCTGAATGTGATCACCTTTATTCGGGCATTCGAGATCGTATGTCGATATCTCGAGCTCGGTGCGACGATCCCCCTATTCTTTCGTTGCTTCGTCCTCCAACGAAAGGCTTTGAACAGTAAACACAATTGGGTCTCCCTGAAGCAGCCGAAGAGGCATTTTAAGATGTTTATGGACTTCATCTACGACTTCAAGTATCGGTATTACCTCATTAAACTAGTGTCGCATAAAGCTTTCGATTTTGTGTTCGAACAAGCGATCATGGTATACAAGGACGTAAACATGTGTTATGAAAATGACGCGAATGAGAAATAGGAATTAGTTTCAAAGTTTCCCCTTGATTGGTGCGAGAGCCATTTCCTGCAAGGGACAAAGCATTACCTCGCCAAATCGGGTGATTTAGATGCCCAAGACGGAGAGTACTACAATAAACTCACCAAGTTCATAGACAATTTCTTCCCAACCAAGTGGGAGACGAGGAGCAGGGAGGAGTTCCTCGATGAAGGGCCAGCCCGTGTAGAAGGCTCAATATATAAACACTAAGGAGCTCCTCGAGTGTAAAACTTATGAGGATATCATATGGATTTTAGGTAGCGATGCTTTTATTTTCTTTTAGTGTGCTTATGTGCTTTTCTCCTGGTCGTACTGACTTGTGTTTTTCATTTGCTTCAGATAAGATGTCGAGTCTGATGAATCGCGTACTCAAGATGGTGCAGAGCAGAGGGAGAGTCTGGAAGAAAACAACCACAAGTAATTTCGTCTCACCCCCAAACTAGCCTAAGGACGGTTTTGATACCTCTTCTTCATCTCCGGCCATCCATCAACCTCCTCCCGTGCAAGAAAACTCTCGCAAAAAGAGGGGTCGTTTGGTGGAGGGTGATATCCTAGATCTTACAGTCGATGCTCTTGAACCCAAATTCACGTTGCCTCCTTACTTCACCGAGAAGAGATCCTTTGATGGGTTTCCTCTAGAAGTTCCCCAGTCAGAGTCTCTGGATATCAAGGCCCTCGACTTGGAGGACAAAAGAAAACGAATGGACGAAGAGGCCACTGCCATGGTGAGGGATTTGGAGATGGAAGTAGTTCTCACTAGTAAGGAGAGCTCGACTGCAGTGCTGGAGAAACTAAAGACAACGAAATTGGCCGCCAAGGCGATGGAGGACAAGTTAGAGTCTGACCTTGGTGGTTATAAAGACAAGTTTCGGGTCCAGGCCGACAAGCTGGAGAAGAAGGAAGATGAGGTAAGCAACCTGTCTATGGAGAAGGGTGACTGGTTGCTCGAGAAGAAAAATCTCGAGGATGAAATTGCTAGTTTGAAGGTTGTTGCGACTCCTGCCGAGGACGAAACCAATAAGGTGAAGGCCTTGAAGACCCGAGCTAAACTGGTCTATCAAATTCAAGAACTCGAACAGGACTGCCTGGGTGTTGTTGACATGAGTTTTGACAATGCAGTGGCCTAACTCAAGATCGTGAATCCAAGGGTTGAGCTCGTCATCGGGGGCACTATCCCCTTTCACCAGGTTGTCGGTGGCCAGATAGTTCCTTTCTCTAGTTCTTCTCCTGAGGTTAAGGAAGATGGGGGCGTCATTCCAAGGTGTGATCGGTGGATCTGGAACTGACTGTTTAACGCTGGTTCGCAAAATGTCGCGGTAAGCAAGAGTCACCACCGTCTTTTATTTTCTCCAATATGGAAAGGACAAAAGCACAGAAATATTCCTTATTGAGATTAGTTCTCGGTTCGGGAGGTAGATTTATAGAAAGGGAAGGTATTAGCACCCTTTCTATCCATGGTTATCCATGGGCTCTTAGATACTTGCTCATTGTGTTTTCAAAAGTGTTTGCTTTTCAAGTGTGAGTGAGTTTGAAAAAGTTTCGTTTAAAGATTTCAGATCGACTCTTGTATCAGTCCTCAAGAGTGTTTGAAAAATTGTTTTGAAAGCTTTTTGAAAGTGTCGGTGTGAAAAGAGTTTTGATTTATTATTTTTTTTTAATATAGCAAGTATCTATGAGTCATCTACCTACCTTAAGGAATTAGGCTGTGTAAATGTCCTTAAGGTAGTGCCATCCCACCATTGAGAGGTAGGTAGCACCACCGTTGGAGGTGTTCGGGTCAATTCGATTGTTAGGGACAGTGTGGTCACCAGAGCAACAGTAGGACACCTTAGAAGCTACCCCTATGCCATAGATCATGGACATAAGGACTTACTAAAACGTTCTATACTCGACGACCACGTTTCGAGGGGCAAGGCAACAGTGAGGCGTACCCTAGGAGTGGTGTGTGAATTGTGTGTCATTTTCAGTTATTATTTGTCTTGTCATGCATTTAGTGAGCTACGCATTGTTTTTATTTGGGCATGCATTCTTTCATGTGATTAACAGTTTAAAGGTGCGGAAATTAAAATGCGAAAAATAAAGGTCCTACGCTATTACAAGGCGCGGGTCTATACATCGCCAAATTAACAAAGACCCGATTTTGAATAAAAGTGCGGAAAGTAAATGTCCTAATTATCTATTACAAGGCCTTGGGGCAATTACATAATATTTAAAATGAGAAATGTAAATAAACGCGCGAAAAGAAATTAGAAGCGAAAGTGCGAGGGCGTTGGACCCTTTAAGGAATTGAATTGAAATTATAAATTAATTAATGATTAAATAAAGAAAAGAAATTGTTTTTTTTTTATGTTTTTGTATTTAATGGAAATAAAGAAAATTAAACGAAAAAGAAACCCTAATTCTACATGTTTTTAATTATTTAAGGAAAAGAATTAAAGTTTAAACCTAATTTACTCAAATTATTTAATTACATAAGTATTTACAAAAATAATTAATAATTAATAATGATAAGAAAAAAAGAAAAAGAATAAAAATACTAAAACCCTAATTTCTATATTTTTTAGTTATTAAGAAAATATTAAAATTGAAAGCCTAAATTAAACTAATTGGATTATTAAAATTTATTTACAAAAATATTGATGAATTAAAAATTAAATAAAACATATTTTAATTTTTATGATTTTCTGTTTTTTTATATTGTAAAAATTATTTTGTGGAATTAATTAAAACAAAAGAAAAAAACAATTAAAATAAAAGGAAGAAAGAAAAAGGAAAAAGAAAATGCAAACCATGGGGGTGCTGGCCTTTTTGGGAGGTTAATTTGCAGTAATCTTGGCCCACTGAATCAGGGCCCCTTTGACTTTTCCAGCGCGTCTGCATATGGTTGACTGAGGGTGTATGGTGGAGTGCATGACCTGGCCATTGGATGGAGGCTTCTGGGCGCGTGGCAAGCTAGATGGTGAGGCTGCATGGTGGTCCCTTGATGAAACGCTGCATAGAAACATGTTACAAGAAAAATTATAGGGAAATATGGGGGACCTGGGAATCGAACCCAGGTCCCAATACCTGCATGTCAGCGTGCTAACCAAGTGAGCTAGTGCGTTTCTTTGGTATTATGATGGATAAGAATTATTATGAGAGAGAACAAGCATTAGTGGGATTTTAACAAAACGCGCGCCAGGATTTGAACTACCCAGTAACGTCATGACACATATGCATCGTCTTCATCTCTTTGCCTGTAAACAGAATCAAATAGCGGGGGTTTTAAACCCCCACTAACTGCAATATTCAAAAATAGCGCTTAGCATATGAGGGAATATAAAAAGGGTGCGAGGTGTTGATTGTGTTCGTATGGAGGTCACGAGTCCATTGGCATAGGTCTTATGACCTGATTTTTCCATATGCGTAAACCCCCAAATTTGGAGTTCTGAAACCCTAGAAAGCTCTCATGGTAACTTTGCATACAGGCCATATTAGTTCAATTGGATAACACCATTAGCTTCAGGGAGATCATATTAGTATAAACCAATCATTAAAATGCATGAAAAATGGCTAGAAATCAAAACACGATTAAGAATATTTTTGAAAGAAAAGTGAATCTGTTCTACCAATTCCTTGCGTGTGGAGGTCTGATTTTGATTGGAAAAAGCTTCCTGGTAGTGTCAGGAGTGTGATGGAATAGTTATTTGGCTTTGAAACGAGCTCTAGCTGTGAAAACAGTTTTCAATTTTTTTGGAAAAAAATGCAAAGTTTTTCTCTCAATTCCTGCGCAGCTTTCTTGTCCTTTGCATTAGGGTTGTGTTATGCTTATGTATGTGAATGATTTAGGTTAGAAAAACTGGCCTAAAATCCATGTATTCAATGCTTTTGAATTTGTGATTTTCCATGACCTTTTTCAATCTTTTTCATTCCTTTTTGATGCCAATCATTGCCAATCATATTGAATCTTTCCTTATTGAATAGTGCACGAAATATTGAGTGAATTCTATGCACAAAAAGATTTGAAAAGTATGATTTAGTATTTTTTCATATTTAATTTTAATTAAATGAATTAATAATAATAAAAATTCAAATAATTAATAAAAAATGATGAAATAACTCCCTTGGATGTCAATGGGTCGTGCAGGGCCTTTGGGTAATGTTTCATGGAAGAAATTGTGGCCCATTAGCAATTTTGAGGCATTTGAAGCAAAGTTGACTTTTCAAAATTCCCAAAAATTTCCCAACTTCCACAAGGCATATCTTGCTCAAGTTTTAAGATTTGATCATGTTCTTGGACATTTTGGAAAGGTCTTGAAGTCCTATAACCAATTCCTTTGGTCCCATGTCATTTTGATTTACCAATCTCAAGTTATGGTCTTTGACTTAAAGTGCCTTTTTGTTGACTTTTGAAAATGACCTATAATATTGAGATTGATAACTTTTTGTGAGAGCATTTCTTGGACTTGAAGTGTGAAGATGAGTTGTAGGAAATGTCATTCTCTTCAAAATGAGCTTTGGATGTAATTTTTCTGATAAACCATGTGGAAGTTATGCCTTGGTCAAGTTGCAGTTGACTTTTCCAACTGTTCAAAAATAGAAACTTTTGCATCTTGAGACTTTTTTAGCCATGCTTTGAGAATCATGATCAAGAATTGATCAAATGATGTTTGTGGCTTCAAGATAAGATGTTGACAAAAAATTTTGACTTTTGACTATCAAATGACCATTTTGCCCCTGTAGTTGACTGTTGAGCAATTAGGGTTTTTGACTGTGCAATTTTGTGCTGTGAGTCTTGAAACTTGGCATATGGATGCTTGACCATGTTTGTAGGCATGTGGGACTTGTTTGGACCCTTGGAAACTTCAATTTCTTTGACAGAACCAAAACCCTAATTTTTGACTGTTAGGAGGCAATTGGACTGTGCAACCTTTGGGAGATTTTGAAGCATGCTATTAGCAAATCTTGAAGAAAATGGGAGGGCAAATTTTGGGGTACAACAGTTGCCCCTGTTCAATCTTCTTAGACCTGAGGATGTAGATTGGCTGGCGTGCCTTTCATAATCCGAAGGTGGAAGATGATTGTACACTAGAGTGCCCAGAAATTTGCGCTCACATGTTAGCAGTGTGATGGTGGGAATGGGCTTACAGATGCCATTTGGAGATTGATGGACAGGAAGATGGGCTTACAGATGCCATGTTGAGAGGTGATGAATAGGTGGATGGGCTTATAGATGCCATCTGGGTGTCGATCGCGTAAGATATTTCTTAGCGAGAACTTGCGTACCTGAAAAAAGAAAGATGATTACCTGACATGTTACAAGAGTTGGTCTTCAAACTTCTTTATATAGACGCGCCCTGGCTGGATACAGGTATCGAATCTTTGAACTCTTCAGACGTGCCCTGGCGAGATACAGGAATCGAGTCGGGAGCTTCAAAAGGTTATGAATGAATCAGGGATGGTTACTACCTCAACGGGACGGTGAGAGAACCTCGGATGATTACTACCTCAACAGTAACGATGAGAGAACCTTGGTCGATTACTACCTCAACAGTAACTATGAGAGAACCTTGGGCGATTACCACCTCAACAGTAACGATGAGAGAATCTTGGATATCTTCTACTGAGTCTTCATTAGGAAAATCTTTAGGAATCGATTTAACTGGATCAGAGAAGGCCTTTGACTGGATCGACATCAGAAAAATATTTAGGAGTCGATTTAACTGAACCAGGCAAGGTCTTGGAATCTTCAACTGGAATAAGAATCAGGGAGATCTTAGGGTCGATCTGACTGAACCAGAGAAGGCCTTTGACTGGATCGGCATCAGAAAAATCTTTAGGAGTCGATTTAACTGAACCAGGCAAGGTCTTGGAATCTTCAACTGGAATAAGAATCAAGGAGATCTTAGGGTCGATCTGACTGAACCAGAGAAGGCCTTTGACTCGATCGGCATCAGAAAAATCTTTAGGAGTCGATTTAACTGAACCAGGTAAGGTCTTGGAATCTTCAACTGGAATAAGAATCAGGGAGATCTTAGGGTCGATCTGACTGAACCAGAGAAGGCCTTTGACTAACTTTGACTGGATAAGAATCAGAAAAATCTTAGAATTGATTTAACTGAACCAGACGAAAGTCTTGGAATATCTTTGACTAGATAAGAATCAGGAAAATATTAGAATCGATTTAACTGAACCAGACGAAAGTCTTGGAATAGCTGAGAACTTAACTGGATCTTTCCTGAAAGGTGAAGGTCAGTCATATGCAATGCATGATATGGATCAAGCAATGATGTTCTCAACATAAATGAGATTGTATGTTCATGATGCATATATGCGTGCTATAATGTATAGGAATGCGATGTTTATGAATGTATGTTTTTGTCTAGGAAAGTAAATCCTTGACGGGTGCCGGGAAGTCACATCCTAGGCTGATGTTTGGAGAATAGATCTTTGCTTTCGCTGGGGATGATGGTTGCAAGAATACCGGTAGGAGAATATAACTCCGTTGGGGGATGAACTTGGCGAATAGAACACTCTGCGGGGGAAATTTATTCTAGCGATCTTGCTGGGGAACAATACTCTGTTGGAAGAGAGGTATTCTGTTGAGATGTTGATGGTAACTTCGCTGGGGATACTGTTGTTATGTTAGAAGTTTTAATAGACTCCGCTGGGGATGAGAAGACTTTACCGAGGACGGTCTTTCCGTGGCTTTTGGCTGAGGATAACCCAGTTATATCCTGGTAGGGAAATAACCTTTGAATAAAAGCCGGGAGACGCGTTCGTGCTCTGCAGGGGGGAAACTTCCAGAATCTACTGGGGATAAGCTTCCTGCTGGGGGGATGGATTCAAACTTTCCTGGGGAAATCTTCAGGCTGGACTCTCCTGGGGAAATTGTTTTTGAGATATATTGGGGAAGAGATTCCACTGAATGTCGGGTATACCACCGGGGAACAATCTTAGATCAAGACTGCCAGGGATGCTTGTTAAGAATATCTGTATGATGTGCTGGGGAATGTTGAGATCTGCTGGAGGATACCCAACTTCCTTAAGGCTGACAGGATAACTCTGCTTGGGGAGAGTGTATTGACTTGCTGGCTCACTCTCTGGGGAGTTAAGATATACTGGTTATGTTCTTCAGCTGAACCTACCTTGTACCTTGGTGGACAGAGCGATTAAATCGCTTAGACAAACTCATTATTGCCCCAGTTTCTGTTGGAGAAGAAGGTACCTGTGAAGGTGTTTGATGACTGTCGACTGACAAATCTTCTTCTGGTAGGCAAGTGACGAGATGCCGGGACATAGTCGTACGCTTTGATCCCTAACTTTTGCCTGGACCGCCCTTTCGGGTTTTCAGCCCACCGGGATACCCATTTTTGCCCAAGCCGCCTTTTCAGGTTTTCGACTTGCCGGGTGTACAAATTTTTTCATTTTCATCCCTTATTTTGCCCGAACCCTTTTGGTTCGCCGGGAAGCCCTTATTTTTGCCTAGGTGCGTCAACCTAGCGGGTCTTTGGTTTTGCGTAGTATTTTTTCGACTATGTCCATGCTCTCAGGATGTAGGGAGGTGCCCCTATTAGAAGTGTTTTGCCATGCCACCAGAAGATGTTTGATCAGGCAAGATTCGTTGCTGGAATGCCCCCAAGTGACTCAGGCGGAGATTTGCCCCAAGCTATTTGGCCTTTGAGAGATTTTCTGAATCTTGATTGGACTGCCCCAGATAATAGACCATGGTCATGTCTGTCCCTTGATTGGAAGTGCTTCTTCCCTTTGAGCTTTTGTTGAGAAGATTTTGTTCACTGGATATTCGTCGTGCAAATTTCTCTGCTGTTCAAACAAAAGGTCATATGCAAACAAGGTTATGTTAAAAATGCAACGCTTATGTCTGTCTTGAATTTTTTTTTTGAAAATGAATTTTTAGTAAAACAAGCAAGTTTTTGTAAATTGTGATGTCAACTCGTTATTTTACCGCAAGCCTCAAGGAGTCAGGATACCTTTTGTAACAGTATGCTTTCGAACTAACCCATGCTTCAGCTAGGACTTTTAAGGGTTGTAACGTGGCATGGTTCACGGTTTAAGAAACAAAGGATAAAGGCTCAAATTATATTTGTACCCACCCGCTCTTCGTGATGTTCTTCAAACCTAAACTCAGTTGATCGTGCGTTAGACCTTGTTTGAGTCTTTGTCCTGGTATACCAATAATGGTTCGGATGTTGACAATTTATTTTGAATAGGCAGTCATTTTTTATTGAGGGTTTGTAGGACCTCTTTCTTTTTTGATTTTTTTATCCATGTTTTTTGCCTGAACTGTTTCTTTTGTGACTACAGTTAGCGGGATGCCCCAGTTTTTGTAAGTCTCCTTCCTAGGTTTTGACTTATTGGGTTTTTATTTTGAGAAATGATGACTGCATGTCTTTATGATTATTTGGAACCATCACTTTGTTTCTTTGTTTTGTAAGGACTTCTTTGGTGCCATTTGTTGTGCACTTGGATCAACTGAGTGAACTACCCTGCCCCAGGTTATGATTAAGGGTTTTAATTTTCGAAAAGAAAAACTCCTACTTCTTTGGCTCAAAGGGGGTTGACGAGGGATTATCTTCCTTATAACTCCAGTGTTTAGGGATTGAAACAATGCCTGTACCTCATCAGCGGGGTCTGTTCAAAAGCATACTGTAGATTGTGGTATCGTTTTCGTCATCCTCCCTCAAGAGGCTTAGAATTTTCAATCAAGAGTTGATCATCACAAAAATATGAAAACAGTTTGCATATAATGAATGCGAAATGATTACTTCAAAACAGACATGTGTAATGCATTAATGAAATAACCAAGTTTAACATGAATAAATGTTTGAACAATCAAAAGAAAATCACAGCTTGAAAAATTCTAATGAACAAAAATCCTCTAGTTTGAACCAGTCATCTTAAATGGAGAATTCTCAGCGGAAGATTTTCATTTCGCCATCTGGCATGAACTCCAGCACCCCTTCGTCAATCAAGTCCTGGATTTTGTTCTTCAAGGTCCAACAGTCGTCGGTAGCATGCCTCGGGCTGTCTGAATGATAAGCGCAGCGGGTGTTGGGGTTGTACCTTGAAGGTGTCATATTCGGATTTTTAGGAGGGTCCTTTAGAGTGATCAGATTGACCTCCAGCAAGCGCTTCAGTATAAAGGATGATGGTATCTCAGTCTCCGAGAAATGTCTTCCAGGCGTATATCGTTTACGCTGACTACCCCGTTGAGGCTGGGCTCGTGACCCTGAAGCAAGCTGAGGAGATTTTCCTTTGTCTTCTTGCCCCGTATGTGGTTGAATGATGACTAGAACTTCAACCTTGGCTGTTTGCCCCACTGGATTATTTTGAAGCAGCTTGGTGACGAGGGCCCGGAGCTCTTCTTGTTTTTGAGCTAAGTCCTGAATGAGAGTCATTTGGCCCATCAACTGCCCCATCATTTGGATCTTCATGGTTGCCAACTCAATTTGTAGCCCTTCCAGCTGATCGTTCCTGATACCCCCTGCATTCCCTAGGGTCAAGTTCCTTGTGAGGAGAGCCTTTATTTCTTCTTGCCCCTGGGATAGGTTCAAGAACATCTCTCGCAGTTGGGCGTTCTGAGTCCGGAGATCTTCGTTGTCCGGTTGGAAAGCCATTGCTGAAATAAACAGCGACAAGGGTAAGTGACATGTAACAAGGGTACCTGTAATGCAATGATATGTATGATATGCATGTAATGTTTTCAAGGACCTCGCGGGGTAAACAAGAAAATTGTTAGAGTTCGAATTCGGTAGCTTGATTGAAGGCACTTCATGTTGTTGAGAGTCCTTCTTCAAGTGTCAAAGGCTCACCATATCCAGTGGGTCATAGCCCCTGACTCAAATCATCATGTTTGTTTTGATTTCTAAACAACCTTGGCTAGGGGAACCTTGTTCAAGAGTCAAAGCTCACCATATCAAGTGGGTCATAGCCTCTGACTCAAGTCCTCAACCTGGCTAGGAGAAAATAAATCCCCTTTGCCCCTTGCTATACAATTTGATTCATCATGACCTGCATCACAGACCCTTGAGACCCTTGAAATGGATTAGTCCTTATGTAGGATGTATGCAATGGTATGATGTTATGATTTTATTCTATGCGTGGGGTAATGTAAGTAAACCCTATTATGAGTCCAGATTAAGGACTGTAAACAAAACCTGCAAGAAACTCAAGTGTCAGATAACAAGCATGCAAGTAGTCAAGTTGGAAGGCACACAAGTCACACAAGATAAGCCCTTAGAGTTCAGGCCAGCATGGGGTCTGGGTATTACCCTCTTGAAGTTGGTGGGCTCAAACCTGTCCTATCAAAGTAACCGGGTTCTAGAGGATCCCAATATCACTGACTACCCTCAATCGGTCATAACTCCAGCATCGCAATCTTTTCTTGCGGCCAGAACCATCACGAGAGTTTAGCCTCAATGGGCGTAGCGTACTGCTACTGTTCTATTGGCCAAGTTGGGTCATTTAAGGTTCTAAGTTCGGTTGGTGCTTAATGACTCCTCAGAAGACCCATATTCTCCTCGTTGCAACACAAGGGATATCGGTACAGACCAAGGTGCCACACCAACGTAGCCACTGCTTCACCCATGTCGGTCTACGCCGGACAGGTCCCTCACAGCTTATGCTACCTAAATAGGGTATCCCCAGATCCGGGTTAGGATCTATGTAACTCCGATGCAACCCATAATTTAAAGCAAACAAGTCAAAACAATTGAAAACACAGTTATGAACTATCCTAAGGTACACCTCACTTTATAAGATATCCCCAGCAGAGTCGCCAGTTCTGTGATCAGTGGATCTGGAACTGACTGTTTAACGCTGGTTCGCGAAATGTCACGGTAAGCAAGAGTCGCCACCGTCTTTTATTTTCTCCAATATGGAAAGGATAAAAGCACAGAAAAATTCCTTATTGAGATTAGTTCTCGGTTCGGGAGGTAGATTTATAGAAAAGGAAGGTATTAGAACCCTTTCTATCCATGGTTATCCATGGGCTCTTAGATACTTGCTCATTGTGTTTTCAAAAGTGTTTGCTTTTCAAGTGTGAGTGAGTTTGAAAAAGTTTCGTTTAAAGATTTCAGATCGACTCTTGTATCAGTCCTCAAGAGTGTTTGAAAAATTGTTTTGAAAGCTTTTTGAAAGTGTCGGTGTGAAAAGAGTTTTGATTTATTATTTTGTTTTAATAGAGCAAGTATCTATGAGTCATCTACCTACCCTAAGGAATTAGGCTGTGTAAATGTCCTTAAGGTAGTGCCATCCCACCATTGAGAGGTAGGTAGCACCACCGTTAGAGGTGTTCGGGTCAATTCGATTGTTAGGGACAGTGTAGTCACCAGAGCAATAGTAGGACACCTTAGAATCTACCCCTATGCCATAGATCATGGACATAAGGACTTACTAAAACGTCCTATACTCGACGACCACGTTTCGAGGGTGTGATCGGTGGATCTGGAACTGACTGTTTAAAGCTGGTTTCGCGAAATGTCGCGGAAGCAAGAGTCGCCACCGTCTTTTATTTTCTCCAACATGGAAAGGACAAAAGCACAGAAAAATTCCTTATTGAGATGTCTCTCGGTTCGGGAGGTAGATTTATAGAAAGGGAAGGTGTTAGCACCCTTTCTATCCATGGTTATCCATGGGCTCTTAGGTACTTGCTCTTATGTTTTCAAAATGTGTTTGCTTTTCAAGTGTATGTGGGTTTTGAAAAAGTTCGTTTGAAAAACTTCTAAGTAACTCTTGTATCAGTCCTCAAGAGTGTATGAAGTGTTTTGTTTGAAAACTTTTTGAAAGTGTGGGGTGCGAAAAGTTGTTTTTTTGTTTGAAAAGAGCAAGTACCCATGAGATCTACCTACCCTAAGGAATTAGGCTGTGTAAGAGTCCTTTAGATAGTGTCATCCCACCATTGAGAGGTAGGTAGCACCACCGTTGGGGGTGTTCGGGTCAATTCGAGTTTAGGGACAGTGTGTTCCTTGAGTAAACTTGAACCAATTGTGGATGATTCTAGTCAAAACTTTGAAGATTATGGGAGGGCAAATTTTGGGGTACAACAGTTGCCCCTGTTCAATCTTCTTAGACCTGAGGATGTAGATTGGCGTGTGTGCCTTTCGTGATCCGAAGGTGGAAGATGATTGAACACTAGAGTGCCCAGAAATTTGCACTCGCATAGCAGAGTATCAGCAGTGTGATAACGGGAATGGGCTTACAGATGCCATTCGGAGAGGTGGTGGATAGGAGGATGGGCTTATAGATGCCATCTCGAGGTGTCGATCGCGTAAGAGATTCCTTAGCGAGAACTTGCGTACCTGAGAAGGAAAGAAAATTACCTGGTCTGTTACCGGAGTTGACTTTCAAACTCTTTATGTAGACGTGCCCTGGCTGGATACAGGAAACAAATCTTTAAACTCTTCAGACGTGCCCTGTCAAGATACAGGAATCGAGTCTGGTAATATAGTCGTCAACAGATACTCCCTGGCAAGATACAGGAATCGGATCTTTGAACTCTTCAGACGTGCCCTGTCAAGATACAGGAATCGAGTCTGGTACTGTAGTCGTCAACAGATACTCCCTGGCAAGATACAGGAATCGGATCTTCGAACTCTTCAGACGTGCCCTGTCAAGATACAGGAATCGAGTCTGGTACTGTAGTCGTCAACAGATACTCCCTGGCAAGATTCAGGAATCGGATCTGGAATCACGACAGTTGATAGCAATTATCTTTGTATTAACTTTTGTCCTGAAAAGACAAAACGTTAGTTGTATGTGATGTCATGATGTATGACATGCGAGGTGTTCTCAGAATGAATGGGATTGTATGTTCATGATGCGTATATGCATGCTATAATGTATGAAGATGTGTTGTTTATGAATGTATGTTTTCGTCTTAGGAAAATAAATCCTTGACGGATGCCGGGAAGTTGAATCCTGGGCTGATGTGGAAGAAAAGAGCTTCTTGTTTCCGCTGGGGATAATGGTTGCAAGAATACCGGTAGGAGAAGATAACTCCGTTGGGGGATAAACTTGGCGAATGGATTACTCTGCGGGGAGAAAATCACTCTGACGATCTTGCTGGGGAACAATACTCTGTGGGGAGAGAGGTACTTTGCTCGGATATTGATGGTAACTTCGCTGGGGATACCATTGTTATGTTGGAAGTGTGATGAACTCCGCTGGGGATGGGGAGACTTCGCCGAGGACAATCTTTCCGTGGCTTTTGGCTGAGGATAACCCAGTTATATCCTGGTAGGGAAATAACCTTTGAAGAAAGCCGGGAGACGCGTTCGTGCTCTGCGGGGAAGAAGCTTCCAGAATCTACTGGGGAAATTTTTTAGATGTATTTTTTGTAAGTTGAAAGAGGGAACCTATGTAGGGTTACTTTGAGGTTGGGCTCGCGTGAAGCTGCATTTGGAGTTGAAGGAAACCTGTGTAGGGTTTCTTGATGACGAGTTCGTGTAAAACTTCATCTTTGGAAAGAGAGGACCTGTGTAGGGTTTCTTGATGGCGAGTTCGTGTAAAACTGCATCTTTGGAGGGAGGAAACCTGTGTAGGGTTTACTGACAATGAGTCCGTATAAGACTGTATCTAGAGCTGAGAAGGAAACCTGTGTAGGGTTTACTGATGACGAGTCCGTGTAAAACTGCATCCTTAAAAATAGAGAACCTGTGTAGGGTTTCTGGGTGACGAGTCCGTGTAAAACTACATCTGGAGTTTTGAGAAGGAAACCTGTGTAGGGTTTACTGATGACGAGTCCGTGTAAAACTACGTCTGGAAAGAGATAACCTGTGTAGGGTTACTTCAGGATAAGTCCGTGTAAGACTTCCGGATGAACCGGGGTAAGGTTATCTTTGAGGTAAGTCCGTGTAAGACTTCTGGAGGAAACCGGGGTAAGGTTACTTGTGGAGGGTGAGTCCGTGTAAGACTTCATGATGAACCGGGGTAAGGTTATCTTAAGATGAGTCCGTGTGAGACTTCGTCTGAAAATTGAGAAGGAACCGGTGTAGGGTTACTTTGATGATAAGTCCGTGTAAGACTTTTTTGAAAGAAAAGGAACTGGTGTAGGGTTACTTGTGGATGAGTCCGTGTAAGACTTTGTCTGAAAGTTGAGAAGGAACCGGTGTAGGGTTACTTTGATGATAAGTCCGTGTAAGACTTTTTCTGAAAGAAAAGGAACCGGTGTAGGGTTACTTGTGGATGAGTCCGTGTAAGACTTTGTCTGAAAGTTGAGAAGGAACCGGTGTAGGGTTGCCTGATGATGATCAAGTGGATGATTGTCCTGTTTGGTTTCGGATGTTAACCCTTGATCTGGAATTTGTAAAGGTAGATGGTAATCATCTTTGTATTAACCTTTCCTTAGTACTTTGGTTGACAGAGCAACTGGATCGCCTAGACGACTCATTATTGCCCCTGTTTCTGAGGTGAGGGGAAAAGATATCTTGTGGAGGTGCTGGATGACTGCCGATTGACAAACCTTCCTTTTGGTAGGCAAGTGACGAGATGCCGGGACATAGTCGTACGCTTTGATCCCTAACTTTTGCCTGGACCGCCCTTTCGGGTTTTCAGTCCACCGGGATACCCATTTTTGCCCAAGCCGCCTTTTCAGGTTTTCGACTTGCCGGGTGTACAAATTTTTCTTTTTCATCCCTTATTTTGTCCGAACCCTTTTGGTTCGCCGGGAAGCCCTTATTTTTGCCTAGGTGTGTCAACCTAGCGGGTCTTTGATTACGCGTAGTATTCTTTTTCGATTATGTCCACGCTCTCAGGGTGTAGGGGGGTGCCCCTGTTGATAGTGTTGTGTTGCCCTGCTACCAGAAGATGCCCGATCGTGCAAGATTCGTTGCTGGAATGCCACCAGTGACTCGGGCGGAGGTTTGCCCCAAGCTAGTTGGCCTTGAGAGATTCCTCGAATCTTGACTGGACTGCCCCAGATGATAGACACTGATCATGCCATGCCCCTTGATTGGAAGTGTTTCTTCCACTTGAGGTGATCTCTTTGTTGAGAGGACTTTTGTTCATTAGATGTTCGTCGTGCGAATTTCTCTGTTGTTCAAACAAATAGTCATATGCAAACAAGGTTATTTTAAGAATGCAAAGGCTTATGTCTGTCTTGAAGTTTTTTTTGAAAAATGCATTTTTTCAGTAAAAACAGCAAATTTTGTAAAATGTGATGTCAACTCGTTATTTTACCGCAAGCCTTAAGGAGTCAGGATACTTTTTGTAACAGTATGCTTTCGAACTAACCCATGCTTCAGCTAGGACTTTTAAGGGTTATAACGTGGCCTGGTTCATGGTTCAAGAAACAAAGGATAAAGGCTCAAATTATTTGTACCCACCCGCTCTTTGTGATGTTCTTCAATCCTAAACTCAGCCGATCGTGCGCTAGACTTTGTTTGAGTCTTTGCCTTGATGTTCCAATGATGATTCAGATATTGATGATTCATTCTGAATAGGCAGTCTTTTTTTTTGTTTTTGTTGAGGGTTTGTGCGACCTCTTTCTTTTTGATTTTGCTATCCCTAAATTTTTCCTGAACTGTTTCTTTTGTGATTACAGTCAGCGGGATGCCCCAGTTTTGTAAGTCTCCTTCATAGGTTTTGACTTATTGGTTTTTTATTTTTGAGATATAATGACTTCCTATCTTTATGGTTATTTAGAACCATCACTGGCTTTTGTTTCAGAAGGACTTCTTTTGATGCCATTCGTTGTGCACTTGGATCAGCTGAGAGAACTACCCTGCCCCAGGTTATGATTAAGGGTTTTAATTTTCGAAAAGAAAAACTCCTACTTCTTTGGCTCAAAGGGGTCGACGAGGGATTATCTTCCTTATTACTCCAGTGTTTAGGGATTGAAACAATGCTTGTACCTCATCAGCGGGGTCTGTTCAAAAGCATACTGTAAATATCGTGGTATCGTTTTCGTCATCCTCCCTCAAGAGGCTTAGAATTTTCAGTCAAGAGTTGATCATCACAAAAATATGAAAGCAGTTTTAAGTACAGTAAACATAATTAATTCAAGACAGACATGTGTAATGCGTTCATGAAATAAAAGAGTTTAACATGATAATTGTTTGTTTGAACAAGAAAAGAAAAATACAACTTGAATTCAAATGAACAAAAATCTCTCAATCCTAGCCATGTTTTGGCAAAGGAGCAGTGGTCACAACGGGAGTCTCAGCATGCTCGAACTCGATCTCCTTAGCGTCGATCATATTCTGGATCTTATACTTCAGCGCCCAACAGTCCTCAGTATCGTGCCCCGGGCTATCAGAATGATAAGCACACCTCACTTCTGGATTGTAGTTTGGAGAGGAGGTCTTGGGATTTGCAGGAGGGTTGATCACCGCAATCAGGTTCATTTTCAACATGTGCTGCAATGCTTGTGACCATGGCATGTTGATGTTGGTGAATTGTCTTTTAGGCTCGTTCGGCCTTCGCTGATTTCCCTTTTGTGGTTGGCGGCGTGGTGCAGAACCAGAGATCATGACTGCCCCTGCCTGTTGGTCACGACGACTCTTTTGACCGTATGCAGCATTAGACTCTTTCTTGCCCATGTAAGGCTTTTGGTGAGTATCCGAAGGTGTGGCCTCCTGAATCTTCCCACTCTTGATACCAGCTTCGATTCTTTCCCCAGTCAGAATGAGGTCGGTAAACCCTGCAGATGAATTACCAATGAGATAATTGAAGAACGTCCCAGATAGGGTCCATAAGAACATATCAACGAGTTCCCGGTCGGTCAAAGGTGGTTGTACCCTCCCAGCAAGGTCCCTCCATCTCTGCGCATATTCTTTGAAACCTTCTCCCGATCCTAACGACACACCCTGGAGTTGGGTACGTGTAGGAGCGAGGTCGGCATTATACTGATACTGCTTGTAAAAAGCAGTAGCCAACTCCTCCCAGTTACGAACCTTGGTCCCATCCTGCTGATAGAACCATTCGAGGTGAGTCCCTGAAAGACTCTCCTGGAAGAAGTGGATCCACAAGTTCTTGTCCATAGTGTATGGTTGAATCTTCCGCACATAAGATCTGAGATGCAGCCTGGGACAGGATGCCCCATCATACTTAGCAAAAGAAGGAACCTTGAATTTGTGTGGGATCACCACACCAGAAGATAGACCCAGGTCCCCGAAATCCAACCCAGGCACTTGTTGAATTTCCATGGCATTCAGACGATCCTCTAGTTGCTTGTACCGGTCCTCAGGAGGGGGGTACTATTCATCATTGAAGTCTGTCTCGGTGTCGGAGACCATAGGGCTAGGAACCTCTCTCCCTTGGTGACTGCCTTCCCCCACAGATGGAGTAGTCCTCTCAGCTTCATTCTGCAGTGTGTTCCCAGATCTGCGTCTAGGGTTGAACAAAACAGTCCTCTTCTTCTTCTGAATCAGAGTCTTCAATTCCTTTTGACCCTGGGCTAGGCTCATAATCAACTCCTGGAACTGGGCATTCTGGGCCTGGAGGGCCTTGATAGCTTGTCCATCGGATGATTCAGGATTCATGATGACGGCTGTAATAAACAGCGAAGAAGGTAAGTGACCTGCAACAAGTGTACCTGTAATGAAATGATATGTATGATATGCATGCGATGTTTTCAAGGATCTCGCGGGGTAGACAAGAAAAATTGTTAGAGTTGAATTTCGTAGCTTGGTTGAAGGAACTGCATGTTGTTGAGAGTCCTTCTTCAAGGGTCAAAGGCTCACCATATCCAGTGGGTCATAGCCTCTGACAACCTTGGCTTAGAGGAAAATAAATCCCCTTTGCCCCTGGCTAGGCAGTTTGGTCCATCGTGGCCTGCACCACAGACCCTTGAGATCCTTGAAATGGATTAGTCCTTATGTAGGATGCATGCAATGGCATGATGTCATGATGTTATGCTATGCGTGGGGTAATGTAGGTAAACCCTGTTATGAGTCCCATTTAAGGACTGTAAACAAAACTTGCAAGAAACTTAGTAAACCCTGTTATGAGTCCCAATTAAGGACTATAAACAAAACCTGTAAGAAACTCAAATGTCAGATAACAAGCATGCAAATAATCAAGTTGGAAGGCACACAAGTCACACAAGGGAAACCCTTAGAGTTCAGGCCAGCATGGGGTCTGGGTATTACCCTCTTGAAGTTGGTGGGCTCAACCTGTCCTATTAGAAGTAACCGGGTTCTAAGGATCTCAATATCATTGGATTGCTTTCATTGTTCATCGTTTCGATTTAGCCACTGACTGGCGATCAAAATATCCCAAGAAAACAACCCTCAATTGAGTGTAGTATCGAGTATCAACCGACTTCGGAGTACACCAAAGTAGTCATCTCACTACCCTAAAGAGGCCAAGATGGTTCAATTAAGGTTCCTAAGGTCTGTTGATGCTTCACGACACCATGCGGAGGCCCCGTACTCTCCTTGATTGACTCAAGGGTTAGCGGTACACACCAAAGTGCCACATCAATGTAGCAGACTGCTTCAACCATGTCGGTATACCCCGCACAGTTCCCTCACAGCCTTGTTGCTACTTTCTAAGAAGGTATCCCCAGATCCGGGTTAGGATCTATAGAACTCCCAAGACAGTCCCACAATTTAAAGCAAACAAATCAAAGCAATTGAAAACACAGTGATCTTAGTCCTAAGGTACACCTCACTTTAAAGATTTCCCCAGCAGAGTCGCCAGTTCTGTGATCGGTGGATCTGGAACTGACTGTTTAAAGCTGGTTTCGCGAAATGTCGCGGAAGCAAGAGTCGCCACCGTCTTTTATTTTCTCCAACATGGAAAGGACAAAAGCACAGAAAAATTCCTTATTGAGATGTCTCTCGGTTCGGGAGGTAGATTTATAGAAAGGGAAGGTGTTAGCACCCTTTCTATCCATGGTTATCCATGGGCTCTTAGGTACTTGCTCTTATGTTTTCAAAATGTGTTTGCTTTTCAAGTGTATGTGGGTTTTGAAAAAGTTCGTTTGGAAAACTTCTAAGTAACTCTTGTATCAGTCCTCAAGAGTGTATGAAGTGTTTTGTTTGAAAACTTTTTGAAAGTGTGGGGTGCGAAAAGTTGTTTTTTTGTTTGAAAAGAGCAAGTACCCATGAGATCTACCTACCCTAAGGAATTAGGCTGTGTAAAAGTCCTTTAGATAGTGCCATCCCACCATTGAGAGGTAGGTAGCACCACCGTTGGGGGTGTTCGGGTCAATTCGAGTTTAGGGACAGTGTGGTCCTTGAGTAAACTTGAACCAATTGTGGATGATTCTAGTCAAAACTTTGAAGATTATGGGAGGGCAAATTTTGGGGTACAACAGAGGGGCAAGGCAACAGTGAGGCGTACCCTAGGAGTGGTGTGTGAATTGTGTGTCATTTTCAGTTATTATTTGTCTTGTCATGCATTTAGTGAGCTACGCATTGTTTTTATTTGGGCATACATTCTTTCATGTGATTAACAGTTTAAAGGTGCGGAAATTAAAATGCGAAAAATAAAGGTCCTACGCTATTACAAGGCGCGGGTCTATACATCGCCAAATTAACAAAGACCCGATTTTGAATAAAAGTGCGGAAAGTAAATGTCCTAATTATCTATTACAAGGCCTTGGGGCAATTACATAATATTTAAAATGAGAAATGTAAATAAACGCGCGAAAAGAAATTAGAAGCGAAAGTGCGAGGGCGTTGGACCCTTTAAGGAATTGAATTGAAATTATAAATTAATTAATGATTAAATAAAGAAAAGAAATTGTTTTTTTTTATGTTTTTGTATTTAATGGAAATAAAGAAAATTAAACGAAAAAGAAACCCTAATTCTACATGTTTTTAATTATTTAAGGAAAAGAATTAAAGTTTAAACCTAATTTACTCAAATTATTTAATTACATAAGTATTTACAAAAATAATTAATAATTAATAATGATAAGAAAAAAAGAAAAAGAATAAAAATACTAAAACCCTAATTTCTATATTTTTTAGTTATTAAGAAAATATTAAAATTGAAAGCCTAAATTAAACTAATTGGATTATTAAAATTTATTTACAAAAATATTGATGAATTAAAAATTAAATAAAACATATTTTTATTTTTATGATTTTCTGTTTTCTTATATTGTAAAAATTATTTTGTGGAATTAATTAAAACAAAAGAAAAAAACAATTAAAATAAAAGGAAGAAAGAAAAAGGAAAAAGAAAATGCAAACCATGGGGGTGCTGGCCTTTTTGGGAGGTTAATTTGCAGTAATCTTGGCCCACTGAATCAGGGCCCCTTTGACTTTTCCAGCGCGTCTGCATATGGTTGACTGAGGGTGTATGGTGGAGTGCATGACCTGGCCATTGGATGGAGGCTTCTGGGCGCGTGGCAAGCTAGATGGTGAGGCTGCATGGTGGTCCCTTGATGAAACGCTGCATAGAAACATGTTACAAGAAAAATTATAGGGAAATATGGGGGACCTGGGAATCGAACCCAGGTCCCAATACCTGCATGCCAGCGTGCTAACCAAGTGAGCTAGTGCGTTTCTTTGGTATTATGATGGATAAGAATTATTATGAGAGAGAACAAGCATTAGTGAGATTTTAACAAAACGCGCGCCAGGATTTGAACTACCCAGTAACGTCATGACACATATGCATCGTCTTCATCTCTTTGCCTGTAAACAGAATCAAATAGCGGGGGTTTTAAACCCCCACTAACTGCAATATTCAAAAATAGCGCTTAGCATATGAGGGAATATAAAAAGGGTGCGAGGTGTTGATTGTGTTCGTATGGAGGTCACGAGTCCATTGGCATAGGTCTTATGACCTGATTTTTCCATATGCGTAAACCCCCAAATTTGGAGTTCTGAAACCCTAGAAAGCTCTCATGGTAACTTTGCATACAGGCCATATTAGTTCAATTGGATAACACCATTAGCTTCAGGGAGATCATATTAGTATAAACCAATCATTAAAATGCATGAAAAATGGCTAGAAATCAAAACACGATTAAGAATATTTTTGAAAGAAAAGTGAATCTGTTCTACCAATTCCTTGCGTGTGGAGGTCTGATTTTGATTGGAAAAAGCTTCCTGGTAGTGTCAGGAGTGTGATGGAATAGTTATTTGGCTTTGAAACGAGCTCTAGCTGTGAAAACAGTTTTCAATTTTTTTGGAAAAAAATGCAAAGTTTTTCTCTCAATTCCTGCGCAGCTTTCTTGTTGTTGTACCCCAAAATTTGCCCTCCCATAATTCTTCAAAGATTTGCAAAGTCAAGCTTCAAAGATCCCCAAGGGTTGCACAGTTCAAGGGCCTCCTATACAGTCAAGATTAGGGTTTTGAGTCTGATCAAGAAAATGAAGTTTCTAAAGGTCCAATCAAGTCTCACATGCCTATAAACATGGTCAAGCATCCTCACATCAAGTTTCAAGACATTCAGCTCAAAGTTGCACAGTCAAAACCCTAAATTGCACTACAGTCAACTGTAGGGGCAAAATGGTCATTTGACAGTCAAAAGTTCAAATTTTTGATCAACATATCATTTTGAAGCCACAAACATCATTTGATCAATGCTTGATCATGATTCTCAAAATTTGGCTCAGAAATCATCAAGATGCAAAAGTTTCCTTATTTGGACAGCTGGAAAAGTCAACTGAAATTGACCAGGGCATAACTTTCACATGGATTATCAGAAAAATTCCATCCAAATCTCATTTTGAAGAGAAAGAAATTTCCTACAACTCATCTTCATACTTCAAGTCCAAGAAATGCTCTCACAAAAAGTTATCAATTTCAACATTATAGGTCATTTTCAAAAGTCAACAAAAAGGGATTTTAAGTAAAAGGCCATAACTTGAGATTGGTAAATCAAAATGACATGGGACCAAAGACATTGGTTAGAGGACTCAAAGACCTTTCCAAAATGTCCAAGAACATGAGAAAAGCTTAAACATTGAGCAAGTTATGCCTTGTGGAAGTTGGGAAATTTTTGGATATTTTGAAAAGTCAACATGGATCCAAATGACCTAAAATTGCTAATGGGCCCATTTTTCTTCCACAAATCATCATCCATGGCATGTGCACGACCACTTGGCCCAAAGGGAAGTATTTTCTCATTTTTTATTTATTTATTTGAATTTTTATTTATAATAATTCACTTAAATCAATTAAATATGTGAAAAATATTTAACTTAACCTAACAAATCTTTTTATACATGTTTTAGCCTCAAGATTTCGTACATATGCAAATAAGGAAAGATTTGGAGAGATGGGAGATGATTTGAACCAAAAACACATGGAAAAAGATATGAAAAAATCTTAGAAAATCAAATTTCCAAAATCAATGAATGCAATGGATTTGATTGATTTTTCTTGACCTAATTCACTACTACATATGCCAGGATCACAACCCTAATCAGAATACACACAGAGCTGCGCAGAAAGGCATCAAAAGAACTTGAAATTTTCTCTAAAAAAGTCAAAACTGAAAGTACACTTCCAGGGCGATTCAAGACCTAATTCTTGTTCCATTAGCCTCCTTGAAGGTCACTGGACATATTCCAATCAGAAACAACCATCAAAACGCAAGGAATTGGTATACAACATTCAAGATATTTCATGGAAAATTCATAATCGTGCATCATGATTCACGCATCCTTTGCAATTTTTAATACTTGATTCATGTTCCTTATGAAATTTTAAAGCTAGCCAATATATTTAATTGCATTTTTATGCTGTGTACGCGATTATGCCATGTTTGTGTTCTAGGGTTTGCAGAGCTTCAGATTAGGGGTTTTGCAATGGGGAAAAATTAGCCCTCAAGACCACCACCATTAGAATCAGCGCATCTGGACGAATCTAAACCCACCCTTGCGCCCAATTTATGGGCGTTCCATGCCTAATCGCTATTTTCTTGTAGGACGTCTTAGGCAACGCGTGAAAACCGTTGCCAATGTTTTGTGTATTTCAGGAAAAAAGAAAACACGCGAAGAAGATGGTATCGTGGCCATCAATGATTGGACGGTTTGAAAGTTCGCGCGCTGAGTTCCACTAATCATCGTTTTCTTATTATATTATTCTTGGCTTATTTAATGTACAGAACGTATCAATTGGTTCAGTGGTGCATGTGTTGATTGGTAATATTAATGACCTGGGTTCGATCCCAGGTCTTCTTCCTTTCCATTTATTTTTCCTCAATTAATGTTCATGTGTAGCGCCCATGCTGAGGACTCTCATGCATCCTCAAAAATCAACGTCCACGCGTCCAACCTCATCCATCCAAGGGCCAGGAATTAGGGAGCATAGTAGGCTGCAGTCAACGTGCTACACGCTAGTAGAAAAGTCCACCAGGCCATGCTCAAATGGGCCAGAATTGCTTGGATTTAACCTCCATATTGGGGTCTGAACCCCCAAGTTTGCACTTGTTTTTTTATTTTATTTATGTTCTTACCTTTTTGTATTATTATTTTTACTTTTTTTATTGTTTAATTGATTAGTTTTATCATTTTCATAAATATAAAAACATCCTAAAAAAATCAGAAAAAAGAATTAAATAATAAATATTTTTGTTTTAATATTTTCATGAATAAATTTGCATGTAATTAAATTTAGTTTTAAATTAGTTTAATTTTAATTCTTTTGATAAAAACCTAAAAAATGTAGAACTAGGGTTTAATTAATAATTTTTCACCCTTTTTATTTTTCTTTCAAATAATTAAATATTTATTTTATTTATTTTTATAATCAAATTTGCATGTAAAAATTAGGTTTAATTTAGGTTAAAAACTTCAATATTTTTCTTAATAACTTAAAAGCCATTAGAATTAGGGTTAGCGTTTAATTGCGATTAATTCTTTCTATTAAATCTTAAAATACTAAAAAACACCAAAAAAACAAGTTCTTTCTCTTTTAATTAATTAACCCCGTTATTAATTTGGTTTTTTGCAAAAGGGTCCAACGCCCTCGTTCGTAATTTCTTATTTCTTTGCATATTTATTTTATGTCATTTAAATAATTATGTACCTCTCCCGAAGCCATGTAAATTACTTCTCGTACTTTTAATTTATTTATTTTTCTGTCAAATCGGGTCCTGGTTAATTTTGGCGATGTGGATCCGCGCCTTTTGTAATAGCTTAGAATTTACTTTTCCGCAAATATTTTAATTGTTAATCAAAAGCATGAAAAATGTATGTCAAAATAAAATCAAGCGTAGAATACCAATACACATGACAAGATAAATAAATGAAAACAACACACAAATTCACACACCACCCCTAGGGTACGCCTCACTGTTGCCTTGCCTCGAAAGGTGATCGTCGAGTAGAGGATGTCTTAGTAAGTCCTCATGATCCGGGAACCTGGCATGAGGGTAGCTTCTAAGGTGTCTTCCCATTGCTCTGGTGATCACCATGTCCCGAACCTCGAATTGACCCGAACACCTCCAACGGTGGTGCTACCTACCTCTCAATGGTGGGATGGCACTACTTTAAAGGACATCTACACAGACGAATTCCTTAGGGTAGGTAGACGACTCTAGATACTTGCTCTAAATTTCAAACAAAATTCAAAAATACTTTTCACACCAACACATTTTCAAAAAGCTTTCGAAAGCATTTTTTCAAACACTCTTGAGGACCGATACAAGAGTCGAACTGAAATTTTCAAAGAAACTTTTTAAAACCCACAGTTGAAAAGCAAACAGACCACTTTTGAAAACACAAATGAGCAAGTATCTAAGAGCCCATGGATAACCATGGATAGAAAGGGTGCTAACACCTTCCCTTTCTATAATCTACCTCCCGAACCGAGAGCAATCTCTTTAAGGAATTTTTTTGTGCTTTTGTCCTTTCCATTTGGAGAAAATAAAAGAAGGTGGCGACTCTTGCTTCCGCGACATTTCGCGAACCAGCGTTAAACAGTCAGTTCCAGATCCACCGATCACAGAACTGGCGACTCTGCTGGGGACTTAAACTTAAAGTGAGGTGTACCTTAGGGATAGTTCATAACTGTGTTTTCACTTGTATTGATTTGCTTGCTTTACTATTGTGGGTTGCATCGGAGTTACATAGATCCTAACCCGGATCTGGGGATACCCTATTTAGGTAGCATAAGCTGTGAGGGACATGTCCGGCGTAGACCGACACGGGTGAAACAGTGGCTACGTTGGTGTGGCACCTTGGTCTGTACCGATATCCCTTGTGTTGCAACGAGGAGAATATGGGTCTTCTAAGGAGTCATTAAGCACCAACAACCTTAGAACCTTAATTGACACAACTTGGCCTTTAGAATTGTAGCAGTATGCTACGCCCATTGAGGCTAAACTCTCGTGATGGTTCTGGCCGCAAGAAAAGATTGCGATGCTGGAGTTATGACCGATTGAGGGTAGTCAATGATATTGGGATCCTCTAAGAACCCGGTTACTTTTGATTAGGACAGGTGTGAACCAACAAACTGAAAGAGGGTAGTACCTAAACCTCATGCTGGCTTAAACTTTAGGGGCTTGCCTTGTGTGACTTGTGTGCCTTACCATGTTTGCCCTTGTATCTATTTGTGGTGTGCTTTATCATAACATCATAGCATCATGAGCATTGCATGCATCCTGCATAAGGACTGACCATTTCAAAGACAAGAGGGTTTCACCTTTGCTCTGTTTTGTAGGACATCATGATGCCGATGTGAAGGAATACTATCCGGTTCAACTTTGTTCGTTCACCTGAGTTGCTTGATGAGTTGGTTAGCAGAATTCCAAATACCACTTCCTTCATTCAGAGGCATGGTTCCCTTCTCAGTTTAGTCACTGCAAAGCGGGATCAACAGTTGATGAGTGTTCTGACCCAGTTCTATGACCCTCTGTACCAGTGCTTCACCTTTCAAGACTTCCAGCTGGTCCCTACCCTGGAAGAATTCTCTGATTTTCTTGGTATCCCTATCTTGGATCAGACTCCCTTTACCGGTTGGGAAAAGACCCTCAGGCTTGAGGATGTTGCTGCAGCTCTTCCTTTGACCCATCAAGAGGTAACAGACAACTGGGTGACTAGAAGCGGAGTTAAGGGTTTCTTGGCCAAGTTTCTGATTGGTAAAGCTAACAGTTTCTGGAATGACCTGGACTTTAGGGCATATGAAGACATCTTAGCTCTCCTAATCTATGGGTTAGTCCTGTTTCCTAATCCTGACAACTTCATCAATGTCACTGCCATAAGGATCTTTATGTCTCAGAATCCTGTGCCCACTCTCTTGGGCGACATCTTGCAACAACTTCATGCTCGTACTATCCGAAGACGAGGAACCCTATGGTGTTGTATCCCTTTATTGGTGAGGTGGTTTATTTCGCACCTCCCTAAGTTCGTACTAAAGAACCAAGAAGGAAGAGGTTGGGCTCATAGGTTAATGTCTCTCACCGATAAAGACATCATTTGGACTTGCAGAGGTTTGGATGAGATAGCTATTATTGATCGATGCGGGGAATACCCTAATGTTCCTCTGATTGGTACCCAAGGAGGGATCTCTTACAACCCATGTCTAGCACTCCGTCAGTTTGGAAGAGCAAGAAGAGCAGGTCCCCATGAGATGTTGGTGCCTCACATCAGTTTCGAGTTTCAGGTGGATAGTGACGAGCTGCGTCGTAGGTTCATCAAGGCTTGGGACAAGGTTCATAAAGCTGACCCACAAGAGTTAGGGCCAAAGACTTCTTTACCTATGGAAGCCTACTACAAATGGGTTCGCATCCGTGCTCAGAAGTTAGGTATGCCGTATGAAGCTGTCAGACCCGTCATTCTTGAGTGTCTTGACAAAGATGGTATTCCTCCAACTGTCCTTCCTCCTCAAATACCTACTGATTATGAGACGTTGAAGAGATCTTGGTCGCAACTGCGAGAAGAGCGGGATTCTTATCGGGAAAAGTTCAACGAGCAAGAATCAAAGATCCAGAAGCTGACAAAGCAGTTGGAGAATGAGAGAGCTCTGAATGCCTACATCCGTACTGAGAAGAGGAGACCATGGGATCAATAAAAAGCTCCATATGTGTTCTTACAGTTTTATTTCCTTTTCAGTATTTCCTTTCATGTAACGCCTAAAGGCAACCTGTTGAATAATTTCAGTTTCAAAGTTGAATTTAATGAAGTGTGTTCCTTTTTGTTTACAAAGTTGATTCCCGATTGTCTTTGAAAACATAAATCATACGCATTTCATACATCATGTGCATAGCAGGTTTTTCCTCTTTTCAGGCTGCTTACAGTTCTTCGCTGTTTATTTCAGCATCATGAATCCGGACTCTGCATCAACTGAGACATCAATCAAGGCTCTTCAGGTGCAGAATGCACAATTCCAGGAACTAATCAAGGGCTTGGCTCAAGGCCAAGAAGAACTGAAGGCTATGCTCCTGAAGAAGGAGAAGAAGAAGAAGAGAAGAACTGTTATGTTCAACTCGGGCCGAAGGTTTGGCAATACTCTGCAGCAGGAAGAGGCTGGTTCTTCTGTTGGCAAGAGTAGTCCTCAGGCAGAAGCAAGGGTTCCTAGTCCGGTAGTCTCCGACAACGAGACTGATTTTGATGAAGAGCAGTACCCTCCTGTAGAAGACAGATACAAGCAACTGGAGGATAGGTTGAAGGCTATGGAGATTCAACAGGTACCTGGGCTGGATTTTGGAGATCTGGGTTTGTCAACTGGTGTGATCATCCCTCACAAGTTCAAAGCACCATCATTCTCTAAGTATGACGGGGCGTCTTGTCCCAAGCTGCATCTAAGGTCCTATGTTCGGAAAATTCAGCCGTACTCTGCGGATAAGAATTTATGGATCCACTTCTTCCAGGAGAGTCTTTCAGGGACTTATCTCGAATGGTTCTATCAACTGGATGGGACCAAGGTTCGTAACTGGGAGGAGTTGGCTACTGCTTTCTATAAGCAGTATCAATATAATGCCGACCTTGCCCCCACACGTACCCAACTCCAGGGTATGTCGTTAGGTGCAAGCGAAGGTTTTAAAGAGTACGCTCAGAAGTGGAGAGATCTGGCTGGAAGGGTGCAGCCACCGTTGACTGATCGGGAGTTGGTGGACATGTTCTTGGGGACCCTATCTGGGCCATTTTTCAACCATCTCATTGGGAATTCTTCTGCTGGGTTCACTGATTTGATTCTGACTGGAGAGAGAATTGAAGCTGGGTTGAAGTCTGGAAAGATCGCAAAGGGTGCATCATCTAGTTCTGAGAAGAAACCCTTCAAGAAGGAGTCTAGTGTCGTGTATGGTTCCAAGAGATCAGAGAGACCTGAGCGCCGCCAATCTGTCAGTGCGGTAATGATTGCTAAGCCTGCTGCCGCTCCTCGGCCGACCAATCCTCAAAGGGATGAAAGACCTCGGAGGGAGTTTACCCGGTTAAGCATGACCCTATCGCAGATCCTGCCACAATTTCTATCCACCAATTTGGTGACTGTCAGGGAGGCTCCGAAGTTCCCCAATACTGCATCTCCTAAGTACAACCCGAATGCTCGTTGTGCTTACCATTCAGATAGCCCGGGGCACTCTACCGATGACTGTTGGACGTTAAAGAATAAGGTGCAAGACCTTATCGACGCAAAGGAGATACAGTTCGAAGCGCCTGAGAGGCCGAACGTAGTTACTGCCCCTATGCCTCAACATGGGGTAAATGCTGTTGACGAAGACGTTTATGCTGTTTATGTGGATGATCTAGCCACTCCTCTGAAGATTTTCAAGAAGAACCTACTGCGGGCCGGTTTATTTCCGGGTTGCAGTGAGGATTGCCTGTTCTGTGCTGTGTCCCCATCTGGTTGTCCCTTGCTGAGGTTAGGCATCCAAAGCCTAATGGATAGCAAGGAGATTCTGTTTAAGAAGTCTGCTGTTCGGGTGGTCCCAGTGGAAGAAGTTTCTGTGGTGACTATCTTCAATAATCCGATCCCGGCTCTCCCAAAGAAGCCCGTTCAAATCATGACCGTTGCACCTGTTATTATCACTGTTCCAGGGCCCCTGCCCTATGTATCTGATAAAGCTGTCCCCTGGCATTATGGGGCAGATGTATATGTAAACGGGATTAAACAAGAGTTCAACGCTGGTGCCAGCATTTGTGACATTACTGGCCCAGCCAAGGTTACCCGCAGTGGCAGGCTCTTCTCGCCTGACATTGCACCGCCTGCTGCCCGAAGACCACTTCTCATAACCCCTGCAAGTGTACCTGTTCCTGCTGCTGATCCAATTATTCCTCCTGTTGCTGAGTCATCCAATGCTCGGGGCAAAGGAATTGAAGTTGAGCCTGCCCAGATGGAGGCACCTGTACCGATAACTGCTGAGGCCTCCCAACAAGAAATGGAGGAGATTCTGAAGATTATAAAGAAGAGCGACTTTAATGTTGTGGAACAGCTTGGGCACACGCCCTCCAAGATCTCCATGCTCTCTTTATTGCTGTGCTCCGAGGCCCATGCCAAGGCCTTAATCTCATTCCTCAAGACGGCCCATGTGCCACATGAGACATCTGCAGTCCAGTTCACTGATTGCGTAGCAAATCTGACGGCAGACAATGGCTTGGGTTTCTCAGATGCTGACTTGACCGCAAAGGGAAGAGACCATAATGATGCTCTGCATGTCTCTATTGAATGCAGGGGCACTACCTTGGCACATGTGTTGGTGGATACTGGTTCATCTTTGAATGTGCTACCCAAGAAGGCTTTGGACCGTCTAGATTGTGAAGGCCTGGAATTAAAACCCAGCAATATCATCGTCAGGGCCTTTGATGGTTCAAAGAGGATGGTTCATGGAGAGGTTGACATTCCGATTCGTGTGGGCTCTCAGGTGTTCGACTCCACTTTTTATGTGATGGATATCCGTCCATCTTACTCTTGTCTATTGGGTCGACCTTGGATACATAAGGCTGGGGCAGTGACCTCTACCTTGCATCAGAAGCTGAAGTACCCCGTCAGAGGGAAGATCGTCACTGTGCAGGGAGAGGAGGAATATATGGTGAGCCACTTGAACTCCTTCAGATACATTGAGATGGATGGGGAGTTTATTGAAACCCCCTTTCAGCATTTCGAGGAGGTGCTTCCAATTACAGCAGCGTCAGAAACAGCAGAAGAAATTGTTCCTTTGAAGATGGCTTCCCTAAAGGATGCCCGGGCTGTGGTTCAGAAGAGTGAAAGTGCCAACTGGGGCAGACTTCCAGACTTTACTCAGAAGACTGATAAATTTGGGCTGGGTTTTACCACAGAAGGTCAGAAAGCTATGAGGAAAGCGAAGATCGGAAGACCTCCGGTATTCATTACAAGTTCAGGAGTGAATGCTGTTGGGGAAGACAATGGAGTGGATGAGGCTGAATTCAATAGCTGGATCTATCCAACGGCTGAAGGCGGGTTGAACAATTGGATTGCTAAGGACCATACTCCTGTTACCTTTGTGACGCAGTAATAAATTTCTTTGTTTCGTTATTTTGTAATAAACAATGATAAACTCTATGGCCCGGTGTCTTACCCGAGGCACCGTGGTTCTATTTGTGAGGGCATATAAATTGTCATTTCATATATCATGAATGAAAATCTTGGACGTATTTTCGCATTGCAAATTTTATGCTCCTTTTCTGTCTTTCTTTCCTTTACATATATTTCAAAACAGCTGTATTTACACACACACTCACTCATACAGGTTTCAATCCACTCTGGATCTCACTGATAACAACTCTGCTACTGCCAATTATGACTTCGAAAATCCGATCAACTTAGCCGAAGACGAAGGTGAAGATGATTGCGAAGTGCCTGGCGAGCTTGCAAGACTGTTGCTTCAGGAAGAGAGGGCAATTCAACCCCACGAAGAGCCAGTGGAAACCATAAACTTGGGTACCGAGGCAGACAGGAAAGAGGTAAAGATTGGTGCCAACCTAGAGCTCAGCGTGAAGCAACGGTTAACCAAGATGCTGCATGATTATATGGAGATCTTTGCCTGGTCCTACGAAGACATGCCCGGGTTGGATACCGATATTGTGGTCCATCACTTGCCAACTAGGGAAGACTGCCCTCCAGTTAAGCAAAAGGTCCGTCGGAGGCGTCCAGAGATGTCTGAGAAGATTAAAGCCGAGGTCATGAAACAGTTTGATGCTGGGTTCCTTGCAGTGACTTCTTACCCTCAGTGGGTTGCTAACGTGGTGCCGGTACCTAAGAAGGACGGTAAGGTCAGAATGTGTGTCGATTACAGGGATCTGAACAGGGCCATCCCCAAGGATGACTTCCCCTTACCTCACATTGATGTCCTTGTTGATAATACGGCTCAGCATAAAGTATTCTCTTTCATGGATGGCTTTTCAGGTTACAATCAGATTAAGATGGCACCTGAAGACATGGAAAAGACTACATTTGTTACACAGTGGGGCACCTTCTGTTACAAGGTTATGCCATTCGGGTGGAAGAACGCTGGGGAAACCTACCAACGTGCCATGGTTGCCTTATTCCATGATATGATCCATCATGAGATAGAAGTGTATGTTGACGACATGATCGCAAGGTCCCAGACTGAGGAAGAGCACTTAGATCATCTGCAAAAGTTGTTTGACCGATTGAAAAAGTACAAGCTGAGATTGAACCCGAACAAGTGCACCTTCGGGGTAAGATCGGGAAAGTTGCTAGGCTTCGTGGTCAGTGATAAGGGTATTCAAGTGGACCCTGCTAAGGTCAAAGCTATTCAAGAGATGCCAGTTCCTAAGACAGAGAAGGAAGTCAGAGGCTTTTTAGGACGCCTGAATTACATTGCTCGCTTCATCTCACATCTGACTGCTAGTTGTGAGCCAATCTTCAAGTTGCTAAAGAAAGATCAGGTAGTACGTTGGAATGATGAATGTCAGGCTGCTTTCGACAAAATCAAAGAGTATCTCCAAGAACCACCCATCCTTATGCCACCGGTTGAAGGGAGACCTCTGATATTATACCTGACGGTGCTTGACAACTCAATGGGGTGTGTGCTGGGGCAGCATGACGAGTCTGGCCGAAAAGAGCATGCCATTTATTACCTTAGCAAAAAGTTTACCGACTGTGAGACCCGATACTCACTGCTTGAGAAAACTTGCTGCGCTTTGGTATGGGCTGCTCGCCGGCTGAGACAGTACATGCTGACTCACACTACCTTGTTGATCTCAAAGATGGATCCTATAAAGTACATATTCAAAAAGCCTGCTCTGTCTGGGAGAATTGCAAGATGGCAAATGATCTTGACGGAATACGACATTCAGTACACAACCCAGAAAGCCATCAAGGGAAGTGTATTGGCAGACCACTTGGCGCATCAAGCTGTAGATGACTATCAATCAATGAACTTCGAATTTCCGGATGAAAGCATTATGATAGTGACTGATTGTGAAGTACCTGGACCGGATGAAGGACCTGAACCAGGATCCCGATGGTCTATGCACTTTGACGGAGCCTCCAATGCTTTAGGAAACGGTATCGGCGCCATAATCATATCTCCACAAGGTACTCATACTCCACTCACTGCCCGGCTATGTTTTAACTGTACCGACAACATGGCGGAGTATGAGGCGTGCATCATGGGTCTTCAAGCTGCGATCGACCTAAGGATTAAATTTCTAAGTGTCTTCGGAGATTCCGCTCTTGTGATCAATCAGATCAAAGGAGAGTGGGATACGAAACATCCAAACCTGATTCCTTACAGAGAATGTGTGTTGACCTTGATCCCCCACTTTACAGAGATAACCTTTGAACACTTTCCAAGAGAAGAGAATCAGTTGGCGGACGCGTTAGCTACAATGTCTTCTATGTTCAAGGTCAAATGGGATAATGAGGCTCCCCGGATCATCATCTGGAAACTGGACGAACCGGCATACTATTGTGATCTCGAGACTGAATTGGTGACTGAGAAGCCTTGGTACCACGAGGTGAAGAGATACCTGGAAACACAGGAATACCCTGAAGGTTCCTCTGTCAATGATAAGAAATTCCTGAGGAGGTTCGCAGCCAAGTTCTTCCTAAGCAACGGCATATTGTACAAGCGAAACCATGATTCAACCTTATTGCGTTGTGTGGATAAGACTGAAGCAGAAAGAATCATGGAAGAGCTACATGAAGGGACCTTTGGTACACATTCCAGTGGACACACCATGTCTAAGAAAATCCTACGGGAAGGATATTACTGGTCCACAATGGAAGCTGACTGCTACCAACATTCCAGGACATGCCATAAGTGCCAGATTTATGCAGACAAGGTGCATGTTCCTCCGGTTCCCCTAAATGTTCTGACTGCGCCTTGGCCGTTTGCAATGTGGGGCATAGACATGATTGGTGAGATTAAACCTACGGCATCCAATGGACATCGCTTCATCCTAGTGGCGATCGATTATTTTACGAAGTGGGTCGAAGCAGCTTCCTATGCTACGGTAACCAAGACTATTGTGGCACGGTTCATTCGGCACAACCTGATCTGTCGGTACGGCGTCCCCGAGCGGATTATTACAGACAACGGTACCAATCTGAACAACAAGATGATCGCTGAGCTCTGCGAACAGTTCAAGATACATCACCACAATTCTTCTCCTTACAGACCGAAGATGAATGGGGCTGTAGAAGCAGCAAATAAGAACATCAAGAAAATCGTGCAGAAGATGACAGTGACTTATAAAGATTGGCACGAGATGTTACCGTTCGCTCTACATGGGTACCGTACCTCAGCTAGGACGTCAACCGGGGCAACGCCTTTCTCTCTGGTTTATGGAATGGAGGCAGTCTTGCCGATCGAAGTGCAAATACCCTCTCTCCGGATAATGAAGGATGCAAATCTGAACGAAGATGATTGGATCCAGACACGACTTGATCAGCTCAACCTCATTGATGAAAAGAGACTTGCTGCTATCTGTCACGGTCAGACGTATCAGAAACGGATGATCAGGGCATTTAACAAAAAGGTCAGACCACAGGAATATCAAGTTGGGGATCTGGTAATCAAGAGAATCATCCTTCCTCAGAGTGATCCAAGGGGCAAATGGACCCCTACGTACGAAGGGCCATTTGTGGTTAAACATGTGTTCTCAGGAGGAGCCATGATTCTAACCAACATGGATGGTGACGACCTTCCTCACCCCGCCAATGCAGACATAGTAAAAAGATACTACGCATGAGAAAAAGACCCGCTAGGCTGACATGCCTAGGCAAAAATTAGGGCTTCCCGGCGAACCAAAAGGGTTCGGGCAAAATGAAGGGATGAAAATGAAAAAAATCTGTACACCCGGCAAGTCGAAAACCTGAAAAGGCAGCTTGGGCAAAAATGGGTATCCCGGTGGACTGAAAACCCGAAAGGGCGGTCCAGGCAAAAATTAGGGATAAAAGCGTAATACTATGTCTCATTGAATCACTTTGCATCCAGAGTCCGGTATCTACATCAAGTTCAGACGGCATCGATCAGTCAGCTTCACCTTCAACCAAGGTCATCAAGTGATGAGACGCTCGGAGTTATAAAGGCAATAGCAGAGTTGAAACCCAGTGGGATCATTCATTTCACACAGCTGTTTTATTTTCTTTTGTACAAAATTTGTATAAACTCTCTTGTTCGGCGGCGTTCCTCTTACTAGGACGTCAGCCTCTTGTACACAAAACGCCTATTCACAGGCCATTCAAAATCAATACAAATATATTTTCAGTTAAACGTGCCAAGTGTTTTTCTTTTTCTGTTTTGTTTTGCGAAGAACGTCCAAGGTTCAATTTGTGATATATGCATTGACAATAATTTGCTAACTCATAAATATCTGCATACGAAACAAAGGAATTAATTGCAGGTGACACTAGAAACAGGGGCAATAAAAGAGTTGTCTAAACAATCCAATTGTTCTATCCTCCAAGGTACCAAGGTAGGTTCAGCTAAAGAATATGACCAGTACATATTAATTCCCCAGAGAGTGATTCAGCAAAACAGTGCATTCTTCTCCAGGCAGAGTTATCAAGTCTCAAGGAAATTGGATATCCTCCGGCAGGTCTCAACATTCCCCAACAGCATATATACATGTATTCTTAAACAAGCATCCCCGACAATCTTGGTCTAAAGATTGTTCCCTGGTGGTACATCAACATTCAAAGGAATCACTTCCCCCGCAATTCAAAAACTTCCCCATGAGAGTCCAGTCCAGTTCCCCAGGAAAGTTGGGATCCATCTCCCAAAACAGCAAGCTTATCCCCAATAAATTCTGGAAGCTTATCCTCGCAGAGCACGAACGCGTCGTCCGGCTTTATTCAAAGAGTTATTTCCTTAACAGGATATAACTGGGTTATCCTCAGCCAAAATCTATGGAAAGAGCGTCCTCGACTAAGTTCTCTTATCCCCAGCGAAGTCTATCAACACTTCCAACAACAAGGGTATCCCCGGCAAATTATTATCAACACTCAGCAAGGCATCCCTCTTCCCACAGAGTATTGCTTCCCAGCATGGTCGCTAGAGTATCTTTTCTCCCCGCAGAATCTTCTATTTGCCAAGTTTATTCCGCAACGGAGTCATCTTCTCCTACCGGTATTCTTGCAGTTATCATCCCCAGCGGAAGCAAAATCTATTCTCCAACAGCAGCCCAGGAGTGACTTCCCGGCATCCGTCAAGGATTTACTTTCATAGACGAAAACATACATTCATAAAACATCACATATATCATTATGGCATGCATAGACGCATTATGTCATACAAATCTCATTTATGTTGAGAACATCATTGCTTGATCCATATCATGCATTGCATATGACTGACCTTTACCTTTCAGAAAAGATGCAGTTGAGATTCTCAATCATATTTCAAGACCTAGACCGGTTCAGTTAATCGACTTCGAAGATTTCTTATCCAGTCCCAGGCCTTCTCTAGTCCAACTAAATCGACTCCCAACAGGTTTTTATGATAAAGACTCAGTAGAAGTTATCCCAGGTTATTCCTTTCCTATGGTTCCCTCTCCGACGGTGAGTGAGGTAATAATTCCTGTTCAAATGGTTCCCTCTCCGACGGTGAGTGAGGTGATAATTCCTTTTCAGATGGTTCCCTCTCCGACGGTGAGTGAGGTGATAATCTCCTATGGTTCCCTCTCCGACGGTGAGTGAGGTGGTAATCCCTTTTCAGATGGTTCCCTCTCCGACGGTGAGTGAGGTGATAATCTCCTATGGTTCCCTCTCCGACGGTGAGTGAGGTGGTAATCCCTTTTGAGATTTTTCCCTCTCCGACAGTGAGTGAGGTGGTAATTCCTTTTCAGATGGTTCCCTCTCCGACGGTGAGTGAGGTGATAATCTCCTATGGTTCCCTCTCCGACGGTGAGTGAGGTGGTAATTCCTTTTCAGATGTTTCCCTCTCCGACGGTGAGTGAGGTGGTAATCCCTTTTCAGATGGTTCCCTCTCCGACGGTGAGTGAGGTGATAATCTCCTATGGTTCCCTCTCCGACGGTGAGTGAGGTGGTAATCCCTTTTCAGATGGTTCCCTCTCCGACGGTGAGTGAGGTGATAATCTCCTATGGTTCCCTCTCCGACGGTGAGTGAGGTGGTAATCCCTTTTCAGATGGTTCCCTCTCCGACGGTGAGTGAGGTGATAATCTCCTATGGTTCCCTCTCCGACGGTGAGTGAGGTGATAATTCCTTTTCAAGATGTTTCCCTCTCCGACGGTGAGTGAGGTGATAATCTCCTATGGTTCCCTCTCCGACGGTGAGTGAGGTGATAATTCCTTTCAGATTATAATTTCCTATGGTTCCCTCTCCGACGGTGAGTGAGGTGATTCCCTTTCAGATTATAATTTCCTATGGTTCCCTCTCCGACGGTGAGTGAGGTGATTCCCTTTCAGATTATAATGACCTATGGTTCTCTTCCCGATCCTGCGAAGATGGTATTTCCCACCAAGATTTTCTCAACGAGCGTTGTTGAAGTTAAAATCACCCAAGGTTCTCTTACCATTCATGCTAAGGTAGCAACCATCCCTGGTTCATTCATCATCTTTTGAAGCTCCAGACCCAGCTCCTGTAACCAGTCAGGACATATCTATGCCAAGCATCTGAAACCAGCTCCTGCAACATGTCAGGTACTCATTTTTTCTATTTTGCAGGTATATAGGTTCTCGATAAGGAATCTCTTACGCAATCAACATCCAGATGGCATCTATAAGCCCATCATCCTATCCAGCAACCTCTAAAGGGCATCTATAAGCCCATTCCACCATCACTGCTACTATGTGAGCGCAAATTTCTGGGCACTCTAGTGTTCAATCATCTTCCACCCTCGGATTACGAAAGGCACGTCAGCCAATCTGCATCCTCAGGTCTAAGAAGATTGAACAGGGGCAACTGTTGTACCCCAAAATTTGCCCTCCCATAATTCTTCAAAGATTTGCAAAGTCAAGCTTCAAAGATCCCCAAGGGTTGCACAGTTCAAGGGCCTCCTATACAGTCAAGATTAGGGTTTTGAGTCTGATCAAGAAAATGAAGTTTCTAAAGGTCCAATCAAGTCTCACATGCCTATAAACATGGTCAAGCATCCTCACATCAAGTTTCAAGACATTCAGCTCAAAGTTGCACAGTCAAAACCCTAAATTGCACTACAGTCAACTGTAGGGGCAAAATGGTCATTTGACAGTCAAAAGTTCAAATTTTTGATCAACATATCATTTTGAAGCCACAAACATCATTTGATCAATGCTTGATCATGATTCTCAAAATTTGGCTCAGAAATCATCAAGATGCAAAAGTTTCCTTATTTGGACAGCTGGAAAAGTCAACTGAAATTGACCAGGGCATAACTTTCACATGGATTATCAGAAAAATTCCATCCAAAGCTCATTTTGAAGAGAAAGAAATTTCCTACAACTCATCTTCATACTTAAAGTCCAAGAAATGCTCTCACAAAAAGTTATCAAATTCAACATTATAGGTCATTTTCAAAAGTCAACAAAAAGGGACTTTAAGTCAAAGGCCATAACTTGAGATTGGTAAATCAAAATGACATGGGACCAAAGACATTGGTTAGAGGACTCAAAGACATTTCCAAAATGTCCAAGAACATGAGAAAAGCTTAAAAATTGAGCAAGTTATGCCTTGTGGAAGTTGGGAAATTTTTGGATATTTTGAAAAGTCAACATGGATCCAAATGACCTAAAATTGCTAATGGGCCCATTTTTCTTCCACAAATCATCATCCATGGCATGTGCACGACCACTTGGCCCAAAGGGAAGTATTTTGTCATTTTTTATTTATTTATTTGAATTTTTATTTATAATAATTCACTTAAATCAATTAAATATGTGAAAAATATTTAACTTAACCTAACAAATCTTTTTATACATGTTTTAGCCTCAAGATTTCGTACATATGCAAATAAGGAAAGATTTGGAGAGATGGGAGATGATTTGAACCAAAAACACATGGAAAAAGATATGAAAAAATCTTAGAAAATCAAATTTCCAAAATCAATGAATGCAATGGATTTGATTGATTTTTCTTGACCTAATTCACTACTACATATGCCAGGATCACAACCCTAATCAGAATACACACAGAGCTGCGCAGAAAGGCATCAAAAGAACTTGAAATTTTCTCTAAAAAAGTCAAAACTGAAAGTACACTTCCAGGGCGATTCAAGACCTAATTCTTGTTCCATTAGCCTCCTTGAAGGTCACTGGACATATTCCAATTAGAAACAACCATCAAAACGCAAGGAATTGGTATACAGCATTCAAGATATTTCATGGAAAATTCATAATCGTGCATCATGATTCACGCATCCTTTGCAATTTTTAATACTTGATTCATGTTCCTTATGAAATTCTAAAGCTAACCAATATATTTAATTGCATTTTTATGCTGTGTACGCGATTATGCCATGTTTGTGTTCTAGGGTTTGCAGAGCTTCAGATTAGGGGTTTTGCAATGGGGAAAAATTAGCCCTCAAGACCACCACCATTAGAATCAGCGCATCTGGACGAATCTAAACCCACCCTTGCGCCCAATTTATGGGCGTTCCATGCCTAATCGCTATTTTCTTATAGGACGTCTTAGGCAACGCGTGAAAACCGTTGCCAATGTTTTGTGTATTTCAGGAAAAAAGAAAACACGCGAAGAAGATGGTATCGTGGCCATCAATGATTGGACGGTTTGAAAGTTCGCGCGCTGAGTTCCACTAATCATCGTTTTCTTATTATATTATTCTTGGCTTATTTAATGTACAGAACGTATCAATTGGTTCAGTGGTGCATGTGTTGATTGGTAATATTAATGACCTGGGTTCGATCCCAGGTCTTCTTCCTTTCCATTTATTTTTCCTCAATTAATGTTCATGTGTAGCGCCCATGCTGAGGACTCTCATGCATCCTCAAAAATCAACGTCCACGCGTCCAACCTCATCCATCCAAGGGCCAGGAATTAGGGAGCATAGTAGGCTGCAGTCAACGTGCTACACGCTAGTAGAAAAGTCCACCAGGCCATGCTCAAATGGGCCAGAATTGCTTGGATTTAACCTCCATATTGGGGTCTGAACCCCCAGGTTTGCACTTGTTTTTTTATTTTATTTATGTTCTTACCTTTTTGTATTATTATTTTTACTTTTTTTATTGTTTAATTGATTAGTTTTATCATTTTCATAAATACAAAAACATCCTAAAAAAATCAGAAAAAAGAATTAAATAATAAATATTTTTGTTTTAATATTTTCATGAATAAATTTGCATGTAATTAAATTTAGTTTTAAATTAGTTTAATTTTAATTCTTTTGATAAAAACCTAAAAAATGTAGAACTAGGGTTTAATTAATAATTTTTCACCCTTTTTATTTTTCTTTCAAATAATTAAATATTTATTTTATTTATTTTTATAATCAAATTTGCATGTAAAAATTAGGTTTAATTTAGGTTAAAAACTTCAATATTTTTCTTAATAACTTAAAAGCCATTAGAATTAGGGTTAGCGTTTAATTGCGATTAATTCTTTCTATTAAATCTTAAAATACTAAAAAACACCAAAAAAACAAGTTCTTTCTCTTTTAATTAATTAACCCCGTTATTAATTTGGTTTTTTGCAAAAGGGTCCAACGCCCTCGTTCGTAATTTCTTATTTCTTTGCATATTTATTTTATGTCATTTAAATAATTATGTACCTCTCCCGAAGCCATGTAAATTACTTCTCGTACTTTTAATTTATTTATTTTTCTGTCAAATCGGGTCCTGGTTAATTTTGGCGATGTGGATCCGCGCCTTTTGTAATAGCTTAGAATTTACTTTTCCGCAAATATTTTAATTGTTAATCAAAAGCATGAAAGAATGTATGTCAAAATAAAATCAAGCGTAGAATACCAATACACATGACAAGATAAATAAATGAAAACAACACACAAATTCACACACCACCCCTAGGGTACGCCTCACTGTTGCCTTGCCTCGAAAGGTGATCGTCGAGTAGAGGATGTCTTAGTAAGTCCTCATGATCCGGGAACCTGGCATGAGGGTAGCTTCTAAGGTGTCTTCCCATTGCTCTGGTGATCACCATGTCCCGAACCTCGAATTGACCCGAACACCTCCAACGGTGGTGCTACCTACCTCTCAATGGTGGGATGGCACTACTTTAAAGGACATCTACACAGACGAATTCCTTAGGGTAGGTAGACGACTCTAGATACTTGCTCTAAATTTCAAACAAAATTCAAAAATACTTTTCACACCAACACATTTTCAAAAAGCTTTCGAAAGCATTTTTTCAAACACTCTTGAGGACCGATACAAGAGTCGAACTGAAATTTTCAAAGAAACTTTTTAAAACCCACAGTTGAAAAGCAAACAGACCACTTTTGAAAATACAAATAAGCAAGTATCTAAGAGCCCATGGATAACCATGGATAGAAAGGGTGCTAACACCTTCCCTTTCTATAATCTACCTCCCGAACCGAGAGCAATCTCTTTAAGGAATTTTTCTGTGCTTTTGTCCTTTCCATTTGGAGAAAATAAAAGACGGTGGCGACTCTTGCTTCCGCGACATTTCGCGAACCAGCGTTAAACAGTCAGTTCCAGATCCACCGATCACACTTGTCCTTTGCATTAGGGTTGTGTTATGCTTATGTATGTGAATGATTTAGGTTAGAAAAACTGGCCTAAAATCCATGTATTCAATGCTTTTGAATTTGTGATTTTCCATGACCTTTTTCAATCTTTTTCATTCCTTTTTGATGCCAATCATTGCCAATCATATTGAATCCTTCCTTATTGAATAGTGCACGAAATATTGAGTGAATTCTATGCACAAAAAGATTTGAAAAGTATGATTTAGTATTTTTTCATATTTAATTTTAATTAAATGAATTAATAATAATAAAAATTCAAATAATTAATAAAAAATGATGAAATAACTCCCTTGGATGTCAATGGGTCGTGCAGGGCCTTTGGGTAATGTTTCATGGAAGAAATTGTGGCCCATTAGCAATTTTGAGGCATTTGAAGCAAAGTTGACTTTTCAAAATTCCCAAAAATTCCCCAACTTCCACAAGGTATATCTTGCTCAAGTTTTAAGCTTTGATCATGTTCTTGGACATTTTGGAAAGGTCTTGAAGTCCTCTAACCAATGCCTTTGGTCCCATGTCATTTTGATTTACCAATCTCAAGTTATGGTCTTTGACTTAAAGTGCCTTTTTGTTGACTTTTGAAAATGACCTATAATATTGAGATTGATAACTTTTTGTGAGAGCATTTCTTGGACTTGAAGTGTGAAGATGAGTTGTAGGAAATGTCATTCTCTTCAAAATGAGCTTTGGATGTAATTTTTCTGATAAACCATGTGGAAGTTATGCCTTGGTCAAGTTGCAGTTGACTTTTCCAGCTGTTCAAAAATAGAAACTTTTGCATCTTGAGACTTTTTTAACCATGCTTTGAGAATCATGATCAAGAATTGATCAAATGATGTTTGTGGCTTCAAGATAAGATGTTGACAAAAAAATTTGACTTTTGACTATCAAATGACCATTTTGCCCCTGTAGTTGACTGTTGAGCAATTAGGGTTTTTGACTGTGCAATTTTGTGCTGTGAGTCTTGAAACTTGGCATATGGATGCTTGACCATGTTTGTAGGCATGTGGGACTTGTTTGGACCCTTGGAAACTTCAATTTCTTTGACAGAACCAAAACCCTAATTTTTGACTGTTAGGAGGCAATTGGACTGTGCAACCTTTGGGAGATTTTGAAGCATGCTATTAGCAAATCTTGAAGAAAATGGGAGGGCAAATTTTGGGGTACAACACAAGGAAAATTTAAATGTCGGGGAAATTGTGCATGAGGAGTAGTTTACTTTTGTTTTGATTGTTTTGTTTGGGCCTGCGTGCCCGTATTTTTTGTACTATTCATATTATGGGTTATGTCTGGATTTTTGTAATATTTTAACAATGTTGGCCTTGGTGGTTGTCGCCTTTAATACAATCGGCTATATATGTTTTCTCGTCATTATTTATGTTTGCAGAATGTAATTTGTTTAAGTATGGGGGTTCTTGCTCGACAGAATTAACACTTGACAATTTAGGGAACATGTCGAGGAAGCGGAGTTGGGTTATGCTTGACAACATGACTAGGATTATAGTCGGGGTCCTGATCTCTCAATGTGAACTTTCCCATTGCGAGCTGGGTGTTATGCAAGCTAGTTGTTTTGCCTCATTGGTACTACGACGACGGAGCTAGGTCGAGGTATCCCTATTGGGCTAAGGTTCTGCTCGTCTAATGAGCGGGAGCCCGCCTTTTAATTTCAGGTTTGGGATGTTGTGTTTGTACCGTAACACGCTTACATGGTTGGGCGCACCCTGTTGCCCATCAAATGAGGCAGGTCGATTGTTAGGCCTAAACGTAGTGCTGTTAGGACTAACTATAGTATTGTTTTATCTTTTCTGCATTCATGGTCGAGCAAGTTGTTCCCTGTTCAAGTTTTTGAGGTAATAGGCCCCATTATCCATTTTTCTCATACACGGTAAGGGCCTTCCCAGTTCACAACGAGTTTTCCCTCGCACGAGTTTTTCTAGTTTCTTGGTAGGACTAAACTGCTGATTTGGAATGACTTTAGCGTCGTGACATATAGTTATCTTTTGTTTTAGTGTGGCCTCGTGGAGAGATATCCCCGACCAAATTTCTTTGACCAGGTCGAGCTACTCTCTTAAGGATTCATTGTTCATCTCTTTATCGAGGGGAGGTTCAGTTCACCTGGATGTCTCTCTGATTTCTACGGGGATTACCTCCTCAGTTCCGCAAGCTAATCTTAAGGGAGTTTCCCCCTTGGTCGAGTGTGGTGTCGTTCTGTAGGCCTAAAGTATGTTGCGTAGCTTCGTTACCCACCTATTTTTGGCCTCACCTAGTCCTTGTTTCAGTCCTTGCAGGATCACTCTATTTGTAGCCTCGACATGCCCGTTCATTTGAGGGCACTCGACGGATGTGAAATGTTGCTTGGTGCCTTGTTTGGTGACGAAGTCTTGGAAGTTTTTATCGGTAAACTGTGTTCTGTTGTCAGTGACGAGCGCCTTAGGTAAGCCGAATCAGGCAAGCACGTTTTTCTTGTAGAAACACAATATGTTTTGTGTCGTGATCTTAGCAAGGGCTTCAGCCTCTATCTACTTCGTGAAGTATTCGACGATGACAATCAAATATTTGTTCTGGTATGATCCCACGATGAATGGATTGAGGATTTTCATTTCCCACCAGGTGAAAGGCCACGGGGACGATAGAGTCTTAAGTTCATTGGGCAGTGCCAAGTGCATGTTTGTATGGCGTTGGCGTTTATCGCATTTTTGACACCCTCTTTCATATCGCGCTGCATGGTGAGCTAGTAGTATCTCGCTCGTAGGGCCTTTCGTGCTAGGGATCTTCCTCCCAAGTGTTGGGCGTAGATTCCTTTGTGAATTTCCTGTAAGACGTGGGGGACTTTGACCTCCTCGACACGCTTCAAGAGTGGGATAGAGAATCCTAGTATGTATATTTTATCTTCAATTAATATGTAGGAGCAGGATCTTACCTTCATCATGTTGACTTATTTCTGGTTAGAAGACAGCTCCCCTGTGGAGAGGTATTGGTACAATGGGGTCATCCAGTAGTCATTGTCCCCTATAGCATTTATGTCGAGCGTCATGGAGGATTTTTCTATGCTTGGGCGAGAGAGGGTCTCCTGGATGACAAACTTGTTTCCACCCTTTTTCCTTGTGCTCGTGAGTTTCGAGAGTATATATTCTCGGGTGTTATGCCCGTGAGGGACATGCTTAACTTCCATGAAGATCCTATTTCTGTAAAACATTCAGCATTCTTCAGAGCTACTGATGTTTCTCCAGAAGTGGATGCAATAGTCTTTCGGATGCATGCTTAGTATATTTCTGATGATTCTTCAGACAATCATCCTGAATCAATTAGAACTTATAATCTGCACACTCAAGAAACTATTAGAAACAAAATTGTTTGCATATGAAATATATATATTGTTATCATCAAAATCCAGAGATTAATTGTAGAATCCAAATCTTGTTCTAACAATCTCCCCATTTTTGATAATGACAAAACCATGTATTTTGATGTAACAATTTTACAAGGTAATATCATAATCGAATCAGGGTTAAGAAGAAAACCTTTCCTAGTTAGCGTGAGCTCCCCCTGAGTCTAAGACTTACAGTTTTTAGAAGGAAGAGATATCTGAGCATTATTTAGAAAACTCTCCCCGAGTTAAACAATCTCCCCCTAAATCTAAAACTTAAAACCTTATCAGAAAGTAGGGTTTTTTAGCGTGGTTATATTTTCCATAATTTTGATTGAAGCGAATGGAAGCGATTTATCAGAGTTTGCTTTATCATAATTTCTTTATCACAACTTGATTTGTTTGAACCTTCTAGACTTTAGAAGTTATTTGTTCATATATATTTCTTCTGAATGTACTTGAAATACATTCTAAACTCTTTGCATATATATATATATATATATATATATATATATATATATATATATATATATATATATATATATATATATATATATATATATATATATATATATATATATATATATATATATATATATATATATATATATATATATATATATATATATATATATATATATATATATATATATATATATATATATATATATATATATATATATATATATATATATATATATATATATATATATATATATATATATATATATATATATATATATATATATGTTGAAATGTAATCAATGAGATTTAGAGAGTTAGGTATGCATCAAAATCATCATTATGCTTTCTCCCCATTTTTGTCATAATAAAAAATATTTAAGATTATTCAAGGATGAGAAGGAATTATTAAGCACATCAGACTTACTATACTTATAGAAAATTCACAACTTTTGAAGTATCAGAGTCTTCTTTCATCATAACTTTCAGAAAATTCATAACTTCTGAACAACTTTTATCAGAACATCATTTTCACATCTGTTTGAAAGCTTGAGTAATCAGAGCATTATTACCATAATTTTCAGAGAGTTAACAAATTATGAACAACTTGAGATAATACAATTAATGTGATGTCTAATCAAACCAACATATTTTCAGAGAGTTCACAACTTCTGAACAATATGTGTTACCATCTTACATGTTATTTAGAACACGCGTTGTTTTGGTCTTATTTCATAAAGTCTGTGACTTCTAAAGTACTAGAATCTAGTTATCACAACTTTCAGAGATTTCACAACTTCTGAAAAGCTTGATGTCAAATGACAATAGTTTTGACGACCCATATGAGATTTAGAAATGTAAGCAATGAGATTTAGAGAGTTAGGCACACTAGATTTACTGTACTTCCAGACAATTCACAACTTTTGAAGTATCAGAGTCTTCTTTCATCACAACTTTCAGAAAATTCACAACTTCTGAACAACTTTTATCAGAACATAATTTTCACATCTTTTTGAAAGCTTGAGTAATCAGAGCATTATCACCATAATTTTGAGAGTTAACAACTTTTTAACAACTTGAGATAATACAATTAATGTGATGTCTAATCAAACCAACATATTTTCAGAGAGTTCAAAACTTCTAAACAATATGAGTTACCATTTCACATGTTACTTAAAACACATGTTATTTTGGTATTACTTCGGAAAGTCTGTGACTTCTAAAGTACCAGAATCTAGTTATCACAACTTTCAGAGAGTTCACAACTTCTGAAAAGCTTGATGTCAAATGAAACAATAGTTTTGACGACCCATACGTTGACAAAGCATATTTTGGCATTTCTTTAGAAAGTTCACAACTTTTGAAGCGTCAAAGACAAATCACCATATCTTCAAAAAGTTTACAACTTTTGAACAATATATGATATCAAAGCAAGAATTGTCACACTTATAGAAAGTTCACAATCTTTTGAACATTGGGAAATATAAAGCTTAATATAACAATATTTTTAGGAAGTGTACAACTTCTGAAACATATATGGTATCATAATCAACTTCATTAAGAGAGTTCACAACTTCTGAAGAAGGCTTTGAATCAGAAACTATATTCGTTTAATGAGAATTCAAAACTACTCACGAATCACAAAGTTCCTTATATAATTACTTATCAGAGAGTAATCTTCCTGATCTGAATGCCAATTTGTTATAAAGAGTCCACGACTTCTAACGAATGCATTGCTCGGAGGATTTAGCTCATCAGAGCTTTCCTCTTGCATCTTGCATCCTTCCCAATTTTCATGTTTATTTATATATCAATATGTATCAACATGATGATCTTTTGATAGCTCATATAACCTGTCTATGAATACCAATGAACTGGAAACTGGAGCAAAGGTTTCATTATAGTCAATACCTTCTTGTTGACTATAACCTTGTGCATACAGTCGTGCTTTGTTTCTAACTACGTCTCTTTTATCATTCAACTTGTTTCTATAAACCCACTTAGTTCCAATAACACTAGTTCCTTTAGGTTTAGGCACTAGATCCCCAATATCATTTCTAGAGAACTGGTTTAAATTTTCTTGCATTTCCATACTCCATTCATTATCCTGAAGTGCTTCTTCACAAGAGGTTTGTCTTATTAGAGACACCAATCCCAAAAGTGTTTCTTTAGATTGTTTAAAAGTGGATCTTGTTCTGACAGGTTCAACTTTATCTCCCATAATCAAATCTTCAGAAATAGTTTGTGTTTGCCTTTGCCTTTTTTGAACTGATGGACATTCATGTGCTTATGATGTATCTTCATTTCTGATTAGCTTACTATTAGAATCTTTTTCTCCAGAACCTGCAAGTGATATCTTTAAGATTTCTGATTTCTTCACTATTCTTGTTCATCAGATTATGAACCTTCACTTGAGTCCCATTATACTTTGATACCAAATTCCAATCATCATTTCTGAAGGAATTCTTCACCAAAAAATGGTTCTACCCAAGAGATCAATTTCAGAAGTGTTTCCATAAATATTTTTCTAACAGTTCTAACAATTCTTAAGCTCTTTTTTGATTCATTCTATACTTTATTTCTGAATCTTTCTGAAGCATAGTACACAATATTATTATATTCCAGATTTTAGAATATATGCTTTTTTCTTGTTGTGTGTCACAAGCATCCAGAGTCCAAGTGTCATGATTGGTGTTTTAACTTTGCTGCATAAGATATATGCAACATATACAATCTTTTCTTTTGGTACCCATAATCTTTTGGGTCCTCTAGAGTTAGTTTTCCTATAGTTTCTGATAAACTTGGGTTTTCTTGCAGCATTAAATTTTCGTGTCTGTGCAGAATTATAATGATACGAAAAAGGAGATATGGGTTGATTTTCTCTAAAAATATTCTAATTGTTGTTATCATATTCTTAACCCGTTTCTTCCCTTCCACTTTGACTAAGACCATATATCATAGAGGCCATCTTGTTTCTGTCTATGGCGTTGTTTAAGAATTTCTGAAAACCCTTGTCATACTTACATAGGGCAGTTTCAGAAGATGGAGAAGCTCTAGAAAGGGTTTCTTCAAGTTCTAAACAGTTTTATTTAGAAAGGTGTTTTCTTTTTCTAAAGACAAATTTTCACCATTTTGTTTAGAAACTTCTTTCTCTAGCTTACCATATTTTTCAACTTCAATTCATGAACCTTATGAAGATTCTTAAATTTTTGTTGAAGCTTCTGATGCTTATTTAGAGTTTCTTATAAACATAATTCTAATTCAACTCGAGAGAATTCAGAAAATACCTTTTCAGAGTCAGACTCTGTTTCTGACATGTCTTCTTCTAAACTGATACCCATGAGTGCTAAGTTTGTACGTTTTTCTTCTAATTCTAATCCTTCAGAGTCAGAATCATTCCATGTTGCCATGCGGTGTTTCTTCTTTCCTTTGAAAGTGCTTTTCTTGAAGCTTTCTTTTCTAGTGCTCTCCTTCTTGAGATTTGGACATTCATTACTGTAGTGTCCACGCTGATTGCACTCAAAACATATTACTCCATTACTAGCTATTCCTATATCAGATGCTTATGGACGGTGTGATACGGTAGGAGAACTGACTTGAGGTTTGCGTTTTGTTTTCGCAAATGTTTCGGTTTAGCAAGAGTCGCCACCGACTTTTTATTTTATCCTAAGGAAAGGTTAAAAAGCACAGGAAAAACCTTTGAGATGTTTTCTTGGGTTCGGGGAGTAGATTATAGAAAGGGAAGGTATTAGCACCCTTTCTATCCATGGTTATCCATGGGCTCTTAGTTACTTGCTTAGATCACTTGTCTTGCATTTTCAATTGTTTGAAATGGTGCTTTCAATTGTTTGAAATGGTGTTTTGTATGTGTGGTTTTGAAAATGTTTTGAAAAAGATGCCTTGTCTAGGCAACCCTTGTAACAATTCTTTACTCGAATGTTTTACAAAAGGTGTTTGTCTTTTTGAAAAGATGTTTCAATGTTTTGAAAGTTGTTTTGAAAGTGTGTTGTGGAGTGTGTTTTGAAAGTAGGCAAGTGTGTTTTGCAAGTTGGATCAAGTAACTAAGAGTTGTCTACCCCTAAATTTACTCAAAGATTTTTCCTATGTATTAACCCTTTTAACAGTATTGTTCCACCATTGTATTTGGTGGACAATCTTGTGTTAGGATGTTAACGGGACGGGCGCGGGTCATCGTTTAGACCATGAATGTAATAGTGCCAAGTGTCTTTGGCATTTTTCCTTTAAGGGACTTGATCATTTTTAGGCAACTTGATAGCGTCATGGAGGGACTATGATCATTTGATTTATTTTTGTTTTGCCAAAGATATTCAACATGCAACATGGCCCATTTTTGAAGGCAACAAGTGGAGGAACCCTAGGGGTGCAAGTGTGCTTGGTGTTGTTTATTTTAATGCATTTTTTGTCTTTGTATTAGGTCAAGCTATTTGTTATTTGATTTTGCATACAAACCCTAGGTCTATCATGGCATAATTTGAAAGCTTTTAAATGCGGAAATTTAAAGTCCTAAATTATTACAACATAATTATGGGGATGGGGGTACAAATGTTTGAATGGAGGAATATTTAGCAAGAATTTAAATCTAAAACTATTACATCCATATTGAATATACAAATATCAAATTGTACAATAATTAAATAAATACAATGTATTATGCACAAAAATGGTTTTTTATGTATGTAAAAGTATTTTTCAATGTAAAATATAAACAAAAATAAAAAGGTCAAATTTGGAGATTTTTATTGTCTTAGGGCAAAACCCTAGTTTTCTAAATAAATAATATTTATTTATTAATTATATACAATATTTGTTAATTATATACAAAAAAAATAAAAAAAGAAGTATATTGTAAAAGAAAAGTATTTTTTAGTGTCATATATTAATAAAAGTAAAAATGTATTATTTTCATATTTTTATCCTAAATATTCTAATAAATATACAAATATTTATATTATATATATTTAAATATACTAAATATGTACAAAAATAAAATATTAATTATTTACAAAAATGTATTTTTTTAGAAAATGTTTTCAAAATGTAAAATGAAAATAATAACTGAAAATAAATATATTTTTGTATTATTTTTTAGTGTTTTAAATAAAAGTATATATATTATTTTACATGTATAAGTTTAAATAAAACAAATAAATTCCAAATAAATGCAAAAATGTGGGGAAAAATAATTTTGATACTTTTTATGTTTTGACAAAAAATAATAAGTCAGAAGAAAAAATAAAAAGTAAAAAATAATGGATATTTCACACAATGGGCCAGGGGGGTGTAAATGAAAAAAAGGGGTGTGAACAGCAAGGATAGCTCAGGCCCAGCCCAAGCCATCATCTTCTTCCTCCAGCTTCTGTCAAACGCGCGCTTCTTTGTTTAAAATACAAACTCCTGATTCTTTGATTTTTAGCAAAAACTCATAACACAAACAATGTAGACCATCAAGAGACGAATTCATACATATAAAAAACTTGACCTAACTCTAAGAAACGAAGGAGAATTTCTTCATCCCCAATTTCTGACCTAAATTTTCTCCAATGTTCATGGCCAAAATTCTCACAGCATACTCAATATAAATGAAAAGTAAGTATATGGATGGTTTCAGGGCTATGAGGAGAACATGTTTCATTCACAAACCTAAGCCTAACTCTTCCTATATTGAGAGATAGAAGTTCATGTTTTTACCTGCTTCAGCTTGAATCGTGTACAGCAATGGAGGTATCTTCAATGGAGTTTGAGCTTTGGTACAGCTTGCCTGAAGTCCAAGGATGCTTCTTCTATGTTTGGCTTGCTCTGAATCACTATGAATCGTGCTATGGTAGTTCACTTGCAAATCTTAAAAATGAAAATGGAAACAGGGGTTAGGGATGTTACAGTTTGTATCTATGGCTTGGGATAGCTTCAATGGATGGTAGGGAGTGTGTTTGAACAAGCTTTGGCCAAAACGCACGAGCAAACTGAGTTGTGCAACTCAATCTGCAGGGATGCCCTGTTTCTTGCAGAAAAATGGTGTTTTGATGAATGGGGGGGTATTGAGGATGAAGGACTCGTGTTTTAGGTCAGTTATGGTGTATGCAAGATGAGAACAAAGTTTGCTTAGGCTTATGCTTGCAGGAATGAGAGTTGGTATGTGTTTTGCCAAGTTTCTTCTACTTGAAGCAAGAAAATGCCAATTTCAATACAGGCATGTGCAATGCCCTAAAGTATGATGCATCTCTTGTTCTTGATCAGAGGGATTTGTGTACAAATGCTAGCTTCAAAGATCTGGCCCATGCCTCTTGGATTTGTTATTTGACATAAAGCACTACTTTATCAAAATGGCAAATATGTTTTTTTCCAATTAAGGGTTAATCTTGCATGTAATGACCAAATGAACAAAATAACACCTTAGCACAATGGTTAGGCATTTAATTATGGTGTGTGAGACTGGTTTTGAGGCCTGCAAGCTAGCTTGTACAAGCTGATTTGAAAAATGCCAATGTATGAACATGTATTTGGTTATGAACAAAAGTGACTTTTGCCCAACTTTGCAAATTCGATTCTCCCTAACCACAAGGGTGTTTGAGAAGTTCTTGGACAATTTGGAAAGCTTGGAATATGTAATACAATCCATCTTTGTATGCAAATTGAAATTCCAAGTGGAAGCATGTGAAAAATGGCCATGAAGTTGGACAAAAATCCTGCCTAGAATAGGTCAAAATTTTTCTGAGTTAAAAATGTTTTGCACCCTTGTTCCAAAAATCATAACTTGAGCTACAAGCTTCTTTTGAGAAAACTTTGTGAATCAAAGTTGTAGATTTTGCAATGGACTACAACTTTCATGTTTTGAGTTTTGTTTGAATCCAATTGTATCTTGATGAAAAAATGGGACAAAGTTAGGAAAAAATAAGGAAGTTTCATAACTTAGAAAAATTCTAAGTTATGAAATTTTCTCATTCTAAACCCTAATTTGTAATTTTGGGTTTCTTGATGAACAAGTTTCATAATTTGACATGTCTTGATGAAAAATGAATCTTGACATTTGATTTTGACCAAAAAGTCAAAGTTTGACTTTTCAGTATACAGTCAAATTTTGATCAGTTGACTGGAAAATTCATCTGTCAATCTTGTGCATTTGAGGTCTTTTGAACTTTTTGAATGTGTTAAGACAATTCCATTGAGTCCTTGAGTCCATATGTGAGCTTGGTTTGCCATTGGTTAGGTCAAACAGTCAAAAATTGCCTTTGTGCAGTCAAAACCCTAAAAATGACCATTTTGCCCTTTTGGTGATCTGATCAAATTTCTTGTGGAGTTGTGATCCAAACTTGACCAAATGGTTCATATGAGTTCATTATGTTGATGTGGGTCAAATTTCATGAGGTTTGACTGTCAATTAACCACAATTGACTTTTTCCCCAATACAGCTGATTTCTAGGTCAACTGTCCAATTGACTGGGCAAAGATTGGAATCAAGGCTTGAAACTTGGTATGGATAAACTTGTGAGTCCAACATGAAGCATGAAAGTCACTTTGGGCATTTTAGGTTAAAACATCTTTGTGCAAACTCAAACCCTAATTTGGGTTAACAGTGCAAGGAGGAGTCTTGAGCAGAGCAAACCCTAACTTGATCTTGAGCTCCAAGGGTCTTGTGGTGAGAAAATGTTGATGAAATGAGAAGGAAAATTTTGGGGTACAACAGACGGTTTCCTCTGTTTCTGAATCTTCAAACATTGTTTTTTCTTTTATTCCAGAGTTGCTTACCTCTTCTAGATAAAAGTGACAATTCGTCTTCATCATCATATTCTTTGATTTCTTTAGCTTGGAAAGCCTTTCTCTTTTCTGATCTGGTTCTTTCTATTCTAGATATTAGAGCAATAAATTTTACCTTTCCCGGGGCTCATCTTCTTCTATCTCTATCTCATTAATTCTAAGTAAACTGACTAACTCTTCAAGAGTTATATTGTTCAGATCTTTAGAAAGCTTTAAAGCAGTAACCATAAGTCTCCATCTTTTGGAAAAACTTCTGATGATCTTCTTAACATGCTCAGTTGTGGAGTAACCTTTTGTTTACAGTGATTTCTGGTAAACAACCGCTAGTCCTCCAAACTATTGAATAATCTTACTGACTGTTATTCAATTTCTCTGGTAACTCGCAGGATCGACTAGATTGATCCTAGGACGTGTTGGTCATTAGGGTAACTCTCATGATCGAACTGGTATTCATGGTTGGTATTTAGAATGTTGTGTAGGTGTTTAACTTACTTCGAAAAATCTAAAGGTGTGATCAAGTAAATGTGCGCGAAACTAAATTGCATGAATAAAGTTAAATTGTAAAGACATGTAAAAACTGCATAAAAGACAAGTAAATGACTTTGAAGCATAAAAACAGCTAATGTAAAAGATTCTTTAGAATGTAAAAGATTCGAAATATGAAGAAAGTGTTTAAATGCAAGAAAATTGTAAAATGACTTTAAGTAAAAAAAGGTGTTCGAATGATAAAAACTTGAAGATAAAGGCATGAAATGTATAACAGTTTCTGAAATGTAAAGCATTTGAAATGGAAAGAAAGCATTTAAATGTAAGGCATCAGTAAAAAGATTTCGAATGAAAACATTTTAAATGCAGAAGCTTGTAAATGGTATTGACATGAAGATAAAGGAAAGTACTGGAAATGATAAAGAGTTTTCATTAAATCATAAACATGTGGTGTTATCATACGTACATTGCTCGTGCATTCGTTTCCCTAGCCATGTGGTAATTTGAATGTTTACTGAGTTTGGAGTACAATAGACATGACACACGAAATCCTAATGCTAATACTTATATTTATACTACTTCGACCATAACGGTCTTGCTATAAGATTCTGCCACGTTCAGAACATGCAGAGCAATGCCTCTCTCTTGCTTCCACGCGTCTTCGAATGCTCCAGCGCATATATTTCAAATTTCGAACATCCCGCTTGCATTTGAATTTCAAATTTTTTGGCACTTCTTCGCTTCGAATGCATTTCTTAGACACAGCTTTGTTATCATTTCGAGACTTCTTTGAATATATTCTCCTAACTGTCACTCGAAGCTCCAAGCTTTGATATGCCCATTCGAGGCACTGCTTCTACCATTTCGAAACATGACGTTTTGCTTCATTTCAATCGAAACGTCCAACTTACTTTGCTTCTAATAATATCATCAAAATCTTCAGCCAACAAAATTCCCCTTTAAAATATGTATTTCGATTCCTTTGAGAAATACTTATTTTAAACATATACACAAGATTTTGATGCGACCTTCGAATCATCGTAACATTTATTGCATATGACTCCAGTCACGTCAATCACAATGCTTTTCAGATTCCTTAACCGCCTTGAACCATTTCACAGCATGGTACAGTTACAAAACAATGATTATCTTTAATCACGCCTATTACCAATGTTAACTTTACGCCACCTCTTCATCAAACCAACCCACGACTACCACGTATCACAATCTTACTCAGTGGATGCTTAAACTTTCACATTATAAAAACCCATCAACTTAGTCGTTTCTTTTCTTCCCACATTCTGAATCTTTTCTTCATCTTTTCTCACTGAAACCCTAAACTTCCAACATTCTTCCAACAATGTCTTCTTCAACTTCATCTCAACTAAAAAAGGTTTCCAAAAAGAAAGGAAAGACCACAGGAACCACAATGGAAAGCAAGGTTGGCACCTACCAAGGTCAATCTGTTCTTGTTCCCCATATGATCTCAAAAGAGAAAGAAATGCTTTATGCATCCCAGGTACTAATGCCTACTAATGCTGCTGGCAAGAGGTTAGCTTTAATGGGCCCTCTTACAGTTTTTGAAATTTTAAAAGACACCAGAAAATTTTTCCCAGTTTGCTATAATTTCAAACCTCTGTTTAATAAAATGGATAGCCCCAAGACTATAGAGTCTTCTGATTCAACCACCGTAGAAAATCCAATAGTTCCTCCTAAGGACCCTTTCGTACTAGATTATGTAAAGAGTAACTTCAAACCGTTTCGATCTTGCCCCACCTCCGACACAGCCTATCACAACTGGTTTAATAAGGTAGAAGCTAAGAAATCCCAGCAATGGGAAGAATTAGGTATCTACAACTTGATTAAACTGTCGAAGCCAGGTTTTACTTATAGCCACCCATTGTTATTCGCGTCCCTATATTTCTGGGACAATACTTACAATACTTTCCATCTTCCTGGTGGAATGATTACCCCTACCTTTTTTGACATAGCGGCCATTACTGGGCTATCACCAATAGGAGAAACATATATCCCTGACAACGAAGAGCATTCGAGTATTATCGACTTCGAAGTCAAGCTAGCAAGCTTTTCAAAGTTTATCAGCCACTATCACACTGAAGGAGACAGTGTGTCGGATGTAGAACACATTGCTTTCCTTACCTTATGGCTGTCAAGGTATGTCTTTTGCAGCAGATCCCTACAAGTAGCCAGTAGGTTTATTCCTCTAGCTAGAGATTTGCATGAGAATCGGAGGGTGTGCTTAAGCGAACTGCTATTAGTTGATCTTTATGAAAGTCTAAGGTCAGCTGTTTCGAGTCTAAAATCTCACACCTCCAAGAATATCCTGCTAGCTGGCCCTTTCTGGCTACTTCAGTTATGGCTAAATGCCATGTTCGAACCTTCATTATCAACTGCCAACACTATTGCTGAACAAGACCCTGAAATAGCAGATAGAACCATCGAAGGCACTAGGCTGCGAAGACTAACCCCAAACGATGATAAGGATGACTTCAAAGTCCTATTCTCAAAATATATCATGATATTCTCCAAGAGGCATAAGTTCGAAGAGACCATGGCGCGTTTTGCTTCAAGGGCTCATGGACCTTCATGGTTCACCATGGCTCTCTCAGAAGCTATCAAAAGCAAAGAAATTCAAGATGTATGGAGAGCCTTTTTGCTACCCAGACTAATCTCTTCAAGAATAACTCCTGCTAAGAATCAAATTTTCCTTTTCGCTTATCAGCCCAATTTCGTTTCGAGACAGTTTGGCTTGTGCCAACTAATTCCTGAACCCCTATTTCAAACGGAAAATGCCATCACCTCTGGGCGAACCTTCAAGGCACGAGAGACCAAACTACAGCAGGAAAAATACCAAGGCTTCGCCCATTTTGAACTAATAACTTTCGAACCTACACACCTTACAGCAAAGGGGTTTCTGGAATGGTGGACAAAGTTCTATCAGACTTATATGTTCGATACTCTTACTATTCAGCAGAAACTAACGGATGCATTCGATGTGCAGGTACCATCCAAGAAAGGTATGTTTACTCATGCCAAAGAGATTAAGGCTTTTCAAACTTATTTCGAAACTACTTATGATCCCACACACTTGGAATCCACGGTGCATCAAGCGGATGAGACCTTGAAGGAAAAATTCAAAGAAAAAGTTTCTAAGTTAAAACTTCCTTCAGGGTTGTCACCTGAGGATAGGTATAGGTTGGCATTCAAAATGCATCCACCTAAATTTCCTAGATTACCTACCTCAGAACTGGCTCTGGCTTGGTTTCCTCCATACCCTTGGTGGTTCACTTGCAAAGAAATGTTCAAACATCTTCAAAAGCAACCAAATCCATCTGAGACTGTGACATGGGCTCGAAACTGGCTCCACGATTTCCCAGGACATCTTCTCTATGACCTTTCTGCCATGTTGATTAAATCTGATCAAGGCACAGGTGCGAATGCTTGGGAAAATCCCAATGTTTCTCATTTTCTATATCTTTAACTTTTGCCTTAATTGTTTCGATTTTCAGCCATCAGGATAACGATTGCTGCTTCAAAGTCAAAAGAAGGGAGCGCCTCTCAAGCCTCTATCGAAACAATTGACAATGTGACTCCATCCGAACCAACAACAATTGCTGCAACAACAACAACAACAACAACACCAGTAATAACCAGTGTTCCAACTCCACAAGTAATCACTTAGCCTTGATGTTTCGAATACACTAATGCTTCATGATTTGCATCTTAACTTTTTGTTTTAAATCTTTTCAGACCAACAAACTTCCGCCTACCACTCCAAAGAAGTGAAAATCAAACACTACTGGGGAAGACCCCAAGGCTGGAGGAAATTTACCAGCTGCTTCGAAGAAGAAGCAGAAGAAGGATATTTCAAAAAGTGTTGTACCCACTAGTGTCTCTGGACTCGATTCCAGGGATGCTGCTCCCTCTCCTAAATCCAAAATTCCATCTTCGACCTCCAACGTAATGTTGGAACGCATAGCTAGCAACCTCTCTTCCGAGAGTCCACAGGTAAATTGAAATTTAAATCTTTTGAAAAAATAATTTCTCATTACCTTGGTGCACGCCTTTAATATTCTTTTTCTTCTTGCAGGATATTTTAAATCCAGCTCTTACCACTTCGACCTCACCATCAAAAGCTGCTGCTCCGATCAACTCTTCTCCTCAAGGAGATTCCAGCAACCTTGTACAGAATAAAGGTTCCTCCAATATGGAGGTTCTGGATGGGGCTTCTGAGCAGCAAGATAATCAGAGTACTTCTCCTCCTCTAAAAGAAACAAATGAAGAAACACTTCATGAATCTGCAGAGGCTTTACAAAGAACTTCTCTTCAAAATTCCCCTCTTGAAACCCTTCAAGAGGACCCAAAGGACACTCACGCTGAAGGAGAGAAAGCTGATTCTGGTCAAAGAAACGAAGAATCTGCAGAAGAAGGGTCTGAGGAAGGAGATGCCAACGATGGTTCGACTGTTGGGACAGAGTCCAATGCAAATAGCAGCGAAAACGAAGACATCGAAGTGGTGGATTTGGATGACGATGAAGAAGATAATGAGCATGAAACGAATGAAGAGGATGGTGACACAACCAATAAACCCATGGAAGTCGAAATGGACGTGACTCCCCTGCGTGTGGAACTCCCTCAACCGTCTTTGTCCCGAATGACTGAAGAGGAGCTTGCACTCCTGAGACGAAATGACCCTATTGGGTACATGAAGGCGAAGCTGGCTCAAAGGGATATTCCACCTGCTAGGGCTGGCACAAGTTCGACTAGCCATCCTCTGCCCACAGATGAAAGAATTGTACTTCTTAACAGGATCAGGAGAACAATTCTTGATGTGGATATATTCGAAGTGCTCAAACAGGATAGCACTGCTTACTACACTATGAAGGAGTTGCTTACAAAAGTCAACCTTGCTACCTGCTCCTTGCCAGTTAGCACTATCTTGTTCGATCTTCAATCTTTGCTGGACAACGTGACTGGGTACCATCTCCAAGATGAATTTACTGCCAGAAAGGTTCAAGAAAAACGCACTGCAATGGATGTTGCTTATGAACATGCTTCGAAACTCTCTCAAGAAGCTGAGGATCAAGCCATGCATCTAAAGCAAGCAAAAACTGATTATGAGGCTCGAGATGATTCCATCCTTCTCTGGGAAAGGCAAATTCAGGAACTTCAACAGAAGGTTAAAGAGGCTAGAGAACAACAATTAGCCTACGAAACCAATACTGCTGGTAACCAATTCGAAGAGCTCCTCAACAAGGGGCTTGCAGAAATGGAAACTGCAGAACAACTCAAGGGAGAAGTGGCCACCTTAGAGGGGGCAAGACGTTTTGCTCAGCAAAGGCTTGAGTCTTTTCGAAGTACCTTCAACAGATTGAAGAATAATTCCTATTTCTAAATCTCAGTGTTCATTTGATTAAAATTTGGTTTTTTATATGTAATATTCGAACAACGCCATTTTGGCATCCCATATTGCCATTTTGGCATTTTTATGATATTTTGATTACGTTGTTACTATTCGATTCTCCTGCAGGCGTGGCTTATATTTCTTTAAATATTTCCCATTAACCTTTAGGATACGTTTATCATCCATCAGCTCTTCGATTTCATATGCATTATTTGAGAATACCTTTAGTATTCGAAAAGGCCTTTCCCAATGAGGTGACCATTTACCTAACGTTTTATTTTTCTTGTCCATGGGCAATATGACTTTCCAAACTAAGTCATTGATAATGAATGCCTTCCTTTTCACCCTTTTGTTATATGTCCTGGCCACTCTTTCTTTTTGTCTCATCAAGATTTCCAATGCATGTAATCTAACTTCGTCCAACTCAACTAATTCATTCATCATCATCTCCCAATATAATGTAGCTGGAATTTCGTTTTGTCTTTGAATTCGAACTGATTGTAGATGAATTTCTACTGGCAGAACTGCATCATGACCAAATGTGAGTTGGAAAGACGTGGTGTTAGTAGCTTCTTTAGGAGATGTTCTACAGGCCCATAGTATTTGGTCCAAAGTTTTATGCCAGTTCCTTGGCTTTTTGCCAATATGTTTCTTGATTAATCCTATTATCACTTTATTAGCTGCTTCGACTTGACCATTTGCTTGAGCATAATATGACGTTGATGTTAGTAATCTAAACCCCATTTCTTGGGCAAATTCTTGCATCTTTCTACCAGTAAACACAGAGCCTTGGTCTGTGGTTATGCTCTCTGGCAATCCGAACCTATAGATAATGTGTTTCTGTATAAATTCAATAATAGCCTCTTGATCAGCAACTATTAATGGTATAGCTTCGATCCACTTGGTAAAATAATATATTCCTACCAAGATATATTTCTGTCCTTTAGACGAAGCAAGATTTATTTCTCCTATTAAATCCAATGCCCATCCTCTAAATGGTCATGGTTTGATGATTGAATGCAAATCACTTGCAGGGGCATGTTGAATCCCTGCATGTTTCTGACATTCCTCACATCCTTTAGCAAAGTCTATATAATCTTTGAGCATGCTAGGCCAATACATGCCATATCGAAATAACAGCCATTTCATTTTATGACCTGCTTGATGTGCCCCACATGCCCCATTGTGGACTTCTGACAGTGCTAAGTATGCCTCACTTTCTCCTAGGCACTTCAATAATACGCCCTCTTGGGTCTTTTTGAACAATTCGTTCCCCATGAGGACATATGACAATGCTCTATATTTTATCTTTCTATCAACATTCAGAGTTGGGTTTGTCAAATAACTCACCAGTGGACTTCGCCAATCTGCATCTGATAAAGTGTATGGCTAATATTTCGAATCCCTGTTTCTCAGCATATCCCAATTTCATACTTTCTAGATCTGATGGTGTGAATCTAGTAGCCATAACTCTACCCCTTAATTCAACTAAATCCTCAAAGTTCCTGGCAGAAACTTTATAACCCGAAGCCAACTGTGCTAAGTCATTTGCTTCTTGGTTTTCTATTCTTGGTATATGTTGAATATCCATGTATTCAAATTTCCTAAGTAGCCTGTTGACTATGACGAAGTATATCATCAGGTTTTCCTTTATGCATTTATACTCCTTTGTTATTTGCTTGACCACTAATTCTGAGTCTCCTTTAATTTCGACTCTAGTTGCCCCCAATTCCAACAAAGCTTCAAGTCCAACAATGAGCGCTTCATACTCAGCTTCGTTGTTCGAGCAACGAGGACCATCTAATTTATACTTAAATTTTGTTGGAATTCCTTCAGGAGAAATTAGAAGGACTCCAACACCACTTCCATTCCTGTGGGTCGAACCATCAAAGTATAATTTCCATGGTTGCATTTCGACGTAACTCATGACAATCTGCTCAACCAATGAATGGTCCACAATGAAATCAGAAATCACTTGGCCTTTCACAGCTTTTAAAGGCATGAAAGTCAAAGAATATTCTGTTAAGGCTAAAGCCCATTTACCAACTCTGCTATGCATTATTGGTTTTGAAAGCATGTGTTTAATGACATCGAAATGAGATGAAACATAAACATCAACAGGCTTTATATAATACTTGAGTTTCATACAAGAGAAATACAAACAGAGACATAGCTTTTCTAAATTGCTATATCTGGTCTCTGCATCATTCAATACTCTACTTAAATAGTATATGGCTCTTTCGATACCATTGCTATCTTCTTGTGCTAACATACTACCTATACTAACTTCAGAGGCAGATATGTACAATCTCATGGGCTTCCCCCATGAAGGTGGAGACAAGATAGGAGGCTGAGAGAGGTATCTCTTTATCTTGTCAAATGCCTCCTGATGGGCTTCGTTCCATTCGAAGGCTTGGCCTTGCTTTAGACGAAGCAACGGAGAGAAAGCTTGGGTTCTTCCACTCAGATTCGAAATGAACCTTCTGAGGAAGTTAATCTTCCCTAGCAGAGATTGCAGCTCCCTTTTTGACATAGGTGCTTTCGTCTCCATTATGGCTTTGGTTTTGTTCTGGTTGATCTCAATCCCTTTCTTGTGAACCACAAAACCAAGGAAATCTCCAGCCTGCACAAAAAATGCACATTTAAGGGGATTCATCTTTAAGCCATGTTTTCTCATTCGTTCGAATGATTGGCTCAAATGATGCAAATGTGTTTCTGCAGATATAGATTTGATGATTATATCATCAATATACACCTGCATAAAGGTTTCAATGAAATCATGGAAAATCGAATTCATTGCCCTTTGATAAGTTTCCCCAGCGTTCTTTAAACCAAAAGGCATCACCACCCATTCGTAAGTGCCTAAGGCTCCTGGGCAACGAAATGTTGTCTTGGCAACATCTTCTTCAGCAATAAAAATCTGATTATACCCAGAGTATCCATCTAACATACTCAAGTATTCGAACCCTGCAGCAGAGTCTACTAGCATTTCTGCCACAGGCATGGAGTACTCATCCTTAGGGGTTGCAGTGTTTAAATCTCTAAAATCTATGCAGATTCTCAAAGAACCATTTTTCTTAATAACAGGTACTATATTTGCTAACCATTCGACATACCTCGTGGTTCTGATGAATCTGCAATGCAGCAACCTTTCGATCTCAGCTTTAATCTTTGTGAGAACCGCTGGTGCGAATATTCTAGGAGTTTGTTTGATGGGCTTCTTGCCATCTTTGATTGGAAGTCTGTGTTCGACTAACTCCCTCTTTAAACCAGGCATTTCGTCATAATCCCATGCGAAGCAATCTTTGTTTTTCTTGAGGACTTCGATCACTTCCTGCTTGAGGCCTGGGCTAAGTTTTTCACTTATATAGGTTATTCGTTTCGTGTTTTCATCCCCTAAGTTCACTTCTTCGAGTGGATCATGTGCCAACATTTTGGCACCTGAGTCTATGGGGTCCCTTTCGAAGCCTAAGGGTTCTTTATCATAGATGGCGTCCAACCTTTTATCTATCTCAATTTCTTTAAAGGGTGAGCCTTTCGAGCCATCCCCACTTATTTCGTTCATCTTCACAGCCAATTTATTTATTTCAGCCTCTAAGGCTGCCTTTGATTCGTTCTCAGCCATATAGGCCGAAATCCTTTCGAAAAAGGAGGACTCGGTCATGAGTAAGGTTGTCGAAGTCCCAGCCTGGTGGCCTTCTTTGTATAGTACTTTCGACTCCTTCATCATCACTGATTATTCTTCTATCCCAGTATAGGCCATCATGACGAAGGGTCATATAGTAGTGGGCGTTTCTGGTTTCGTTGATTTCATCATTTGGGACACAAGGAGCAATCTTTGCCAGATGCTTGTCATAATTCCTCTTGTCAACTAAATTGACTGTTGACATGAAGTAACTATGGTCTGCTTCAATGTTTTCCACGATCCCATCTTCTCTCCATAGAACTAATCGCCGGTGCATTGACGAAGGAACTTCCCCTACGCCATGGATCCACTCCCTTCCCAGCAACAAGTTGTAGTTGGCCTTGGCTTCGATCACCATGAACATGGTGGGCCTACAGCTTGAGCCTATTGTCAAGTCCAATTGAACCACCCCTAGTGTTTTGCCCACTTTCCCTTCATAATTGGACAGAACCATATTGTGGGGCTTGATGTCTCCTTCGCGTATTCCTAACCTTTTCAGCATGAAGTGGGGTATCAAATTGACTGCAGCACCCCCATCCACTAGAACCTTATTCACGCCATGGGCACCAACTTTTGCCCGAATAAATAGTGGCTTAAGATGGTTCTTCATAGCTGGTTCTGGATGTTCGAAGAATGCATTTTGCTCCTCGACAACCCCATTGTCCATCACATAGTAGCACACAGGCCTATGCTTCATCAAGTCTATGGTATCTTCTTCCTCATATTCATCAATTTCAGTTTCCTGTCCAAATTCACAGGGAATCACAGATACCACGTTGCAATTGAGGTTGAACGAAGACTCCCCCTCTGATTCGAAGTTATCCGTTATCATATCTTCGTCTTCTTCTGGGCCTGGAGTGTATTCCTTTGGTTCATCTAGTTGTACCTCAGAGAAAAGCCTCCTATTAACTGGGGGTTTGCCTTCAGTTTGATTTTTTGGTGTGGGTTTGTTGGTGCTAGATTCACCTTGGTTCTTTGTTGAAGTTGCCCCTTTATTTTCCATGGCTTCCCTCTCAGCCTTTCGAATCCTCTGTTGCCTTCGCCACTGGGATCTCGACATGGGGTTCCTTCCTTTGTAGTTCTCTAATCTCACCTCTTCCCTCTTCGCTATGTTGAATTGCCTTCTGTATGTCATAGCATGGCGTACATTTCGTTCGGTGTTTCTCCATCTGTCTTTGCCTTTGTCATTTCTGACTTGCAGCCATCTGTCTGTTGGCACTTCAGCAGGGAGTTCGAACGTCACTCTTCGAGCATCCTTGGGATGAGGACTATCAGGCCTTCGTTGTTTGTATCTACTATCGAAACGTGGGCCCGTCTGAACAGCTTCTTGATGGTTCCAGCAAGGGGTGAAGGGAATTGTTTCGAAGGCTCTGGCCATGCTTTGATCATACACAGCAGAACACCTTGGGCATATCAAGCACTTGGTTGCCCCTTTGTAGCAGCGAAACACAAATTCCAGCAAACTTTCTCCAGCCTTAGGATAACACCTAAATAGCTGGTTATCTTGGCGCCAGTTGTTTCCAGTTCGCGCCCTCTGTACCCTCTCGAAGTTCGCAGCGATTCTCTGATTGCAGAGGATGCTGCACCTAGGGCATAATATCATTCCTGTATCTCCCTTGTGGCACGTCATGAGGTAATCCTTGAGACTAGCATCTCCAGCATGATTATCCTCTATTTTATACTTCTCTTTTTCTAAGTATCTTTCTACCTCCTCCATCTCAGAGAGAGGTCTCTCCATATCCACCATGTTTACCTCAACATCCTCCCCCTTAGCTTCATCATCTCCCCATCCTGTGGGTTTTATATCTTCAATGTGGACATTTGAACTCTCTGGGGCAGAATATTTGACCAAATAGTCAAATTTTCCACTGGGTTCCCCTAAAGTGTCCCATATTCCTTTCTGAGGGGAGGCTGGCTTCGTGATTTGGACTTTCTCCAATTCCAACCTCAGTCCTTCAGTGACCTGTTTCAATTCTTGGTTTTGGTTTTCCTGGCCTTCAGTAGCCTGGATTTCTTTTGCAACAGCTAAAGGTGCTGCTTCAATCGAAGTCTCTGATTGTTTGTGGACGTCTTCAGTGGCCTCCTTATTGACTTCGACTATCACCCAGCTTTCGTTTTCAGTACCTTTCTCTCCTGTTGGGGCATCACTTTGGTCAGCTTCCACCATGTTAATCTCTCCAATGCATGCAGGCTCAGAGTAATTGGTGTCTGCGACGTCCAGAGGATCTTCGTCCACTTTCATTTTTGCTTTATCAGCAAACTTCAGTCTGCCATCTTTAATTGCATTCTGAATTAGGTCCCTGAAAAGAAAACACTGAGGTTTTGTGGCCTAGGAAACTATGATATTTGCAAAATCCTCTTTTCTTTCTTTGATCTAAAGGAGGTATTTTGACATTTGATGGCACAATGAGTTGGCCATCTTTGACAAGTAAATCAAAAATCTCGTCACATTTAGTGACATCGAAGGTATAAACCTTCTTTGGGAATTTGTCACTCTTCTCATTTTCAACAATCTCTTTCCCTTTTGTGGGAACTAATAATTTGCAGGAGTAAGGTGGTGCCTGTTTTAATTCAGCAAGGTCGATTTCGACCTCTTCGAATTCGAATTCAGGATAATCTTCTGCTTCCTCAGTTCCAACATAGGAGATCCTTTCCTTCTTGTTATTTTTAAAGACTCTGGCCTTTTCGGCCTTTAGCCTTTCGACCTGTCGAACCCTATCGGCTAACTGAGCCATATCCCTCAAATATTGAGTGTCTAGTTTCTTTCGAATAGAGTAATCCAAGCCACCAGCGGCCATTTCGAATAACTCATGTTCAGGCACTACTGTGTAACATCTGGATTTCAAAAGCCTGAATCTATTCAGATAATCATCTATGGGTTCAGTGAACTTTCTCTTGACACTGGCTAATTCCTTCAAGCTTATTTTTGACTGTCCCATGTAAAACTGTTCATGGAATAATCTCTCCAAAAGAGCCCAAGTATCAATGGACCCAGGAGGCAAAGTGGTGAACCATGTGAAGGCGTTTTTAGTCAGGGAACTTGGGAAATATTTGATCCTGAGGTCTTCATTATTGGCTATATCTCCCGCTTCGGTTAGATATCTGGCTATATGTTCGACTGTTGACTCATTGGTATCCCCAGCAAAATTTGTAAACTTAGGGACTTTATATCCCCTTGGTAAATCAGTATGCATTATGTAATCTAATATAGGAGAAGCATAATTTGGCCTTCTAATTCCTGTGTTGAGGCCATTCTGGGCCATGACTCTCTCTATCATGGTGGTTAAATTATTTTCTGCCAAGATGTTATCGTTTCGAATTCTATGAACGACTGCATCAGCATCTTGATTTCGACCCACCATGACAACCCCCCTAGGTTGTTCTTCTCGAAACTCTGGGACTTTCATCCTTTCGACCCTTGCCCCTGGTTCCATGATTTCCCTTTGTGGGCCTTGGATCATTGGGGCTTCTAGCCTTTGTGTCCTTGCCCCCAAGTTAACTTCTTCTCTGGGTGGTCTATAGGTTGGGTCGTTAGCAACTTGTTCCATAATAGGTATGTTTGCTCGAACTCCCGCCTGATTCTGCCTACGCCTCTCTGGGGGAGCAAAGAAATCTGCTATTCGACTCATGTTATCTGCGTTTTCTCTGTTTGTCACAGTCACATTTTGTACTATTGGGGCAAATATTTCCTGCATAGTTTGTGCTAATACCCCTATCATATTATGGTTACTGTCATCCATCAATTGCCTAAAAGCCAACTGGTTTTCTGTGGTTAAAATAGGCATTGCGCTATAACCCACTGACCCTTGGTTATTTGTCATAAACTGATTCGCCCCAGACCCAGACCCTAATTGTGGTGATGAATTCGATGTGGAATTGTGTAAACCTGCCATAAAAGATGTTGGCATTCCATAAGAGGAATTTCTGGTTCTATTACCATCGAAACCGGGTGGTCTAGTTAGTGGGGTGGCGAAATGGGTTTGTGTCCCTGATGGTGGAACGAATCCCCCAGGATAACCAATGGTTCCAGTATTTCCTAAGATCGAACTATTAGTTGATATGCCACTTATTCCATTAGTGGCTATATTACTGGTAGAAGATGCAACAGACTGTGCATTCGAAGGGATCACATTAGATGTTCCCATCGAAGCAGACATATTAGTGCCTGTTGTATGTGGGGCATTTTGTTCCCCTTGTTGATTGTCAGAATTAGACATCTTGTTCAAACGTTTTCTTCTGGATAAGAGTTGGTTGCTGTTGGTTATTTTACCACTTCTTAGGTTCATAAAACAACAAACTTATCACTCAGAGGGTATTTTTTTCAATGGTTACGTCTCAACAATCTTTATTTTTGTTCTAAATTCCATAATGGCCAACGATTGGTCCCACCAGGTGTGCCAATTTGTTTACAGTGATTTCTGGTAAACAACCGCTAGTCCTCCAAACTATCGAATAATCTTACTGATTGTTATTCAATTTCTCTGGTAACTCACAGGATCGACTAGATTGATCCTAGGACATGTTGGTCATTAGGGTAACTCTCATGATCGAACTGGTATTCATGGGTGGTATTTAGAATGTTGTGTAGGTGTTTAACTTACTTCGAAAAATCTAAAGGTGTGATCAAGTAAATGTGCGCGAAACTAAATTGCATGAATAAAGTTAAATTGTAAAGACATGTAAAAACTGCATAAAAGACAAGTAAATGACTTCGAAGCATAAAAATAGTTAATGTAAAAGATTCTCTGGAATGTAAAAGATTCGAAATATGAAGAAAGCGTTTAAATGCAAGAAAACTGTAAAATGACTTTAAGTAAAAAAAGGTGTTCGAATGATAAAAACTTGAAGATAAAGGCATGAAATGTATAACAGTTTCTGAAATGTAAAGCATTTGAAATGGAAAGAAAGCATTTAAATGTAAGGCATCAGTAAAAAGATTTCGAATGAAAACATTTTAAATGCAGAAGCTTGTAAATGGTATTGACATGAAGATAAAGGAAAGTACTGGAAATGATAAAGAGTTTTCATTAAATCATAAACATGTGGTGTTATCATACATACATTGCTCGTGCATTCGTTTCCCTAGCCATGTGGTAATTTGAATGTTTACTGAGTTTGGAGTACAATAGATATGACACACGAAATCCTAATGCTAAGACTTCTATTTATACTACTTCGACCATAAAGGTCTTGCTATAAGATTCTGCCACGTTCAGAACATGCAGAGCAATGCCTCTCTCTTGCTTCCACGCGTCTTCGAATGCTCCAGCGCATACATTTCAAATTTCGAACACCCCGCTTGCATTTGAATTTCAAATGTTTTGGCACTTCTTCGCTTCGAACGCATTTCTTAGACACAGCTTTGTTATCATTTCGAGACTTCTTTGAATATATTCTCCTAACTGTCACTCGAAGCTCCAAGCTTTGATATGCCCATTCGAGGCACTGCTTCTACCATTTCGAAACATGACATTTTGCTTCATTTCAATCGAAACGTCCAACTTACTTTGCTTCTAATAATATCATCAAAATCTTCAGCCAACACCTTTGTCCGAAAATTTAAGTCTTGCTGCTAAGGTTTGAAACCTTGAGAACATAGTTTAAACTATTTCTTCTTCTTCCATTCAGAAGGCTTCATATTTCTGAATTAAGGCCAAGACCTTAGTTTCTTTGACTTGTGCATTGCCTTCGTGTGTCATTTTGAGTGAATCAAAAATATACTTTGTTGTTTCTCTATTTGTAATTTTTTTCATATTCATTGTACGAGATTGTATTGAGAAGGATAGTTATGGCTTTGTGATGATTCTTGAAGCTGCGCTTCTGATCTTCATTCATTCTGTTCATGGGAATAAGAATACCTATTGCATTGACAGGTTCTTCATAACCATTTGTAACCATTTCCCAAAGGTCAATATCATAGCCTAGAAAAAAACTTTCTATTACATCTCTCCAATAGTCAAATTTCTCTCCATAAAAAATATGAGGTTTAACATTGTATCTATCTCTATCATTTGTGTTAGCAGCAACCATTTTTTTCTCCGTGAAACAATCAATAGCCTATTATTAAAGGTTACTTGCAGGATCGACTACAATAATTCCAGACTTAGTGTTTAAAGTGTTTTTGGGTTGAAAAAAGGAGTAAAAAGGCAAAAGGTAAAGGAAATTGCGATGTAAATAAATCAAAGACTGTAAATTACTAAGAATTTAAATGTGAAAGCATTCATACATTGTTAAGTTTGAGTATTCCCACGTTCTTGCTGGATTCATGGGGACTGTTTGAGTATTCCCACGTTCTTGCTGGATTTGTATCATTGATAATTATTCTCGCCAGTACACATGTTCTCTTTAGCTTCTTCAACCTTTGATCGTTTCCTATGATCTTCCTGCCCTCGTCGACTAGCTTATTTGGTCGACGTCTTCTCCCTGCTCGGTGCATCTTTAGCCAAATAAATCCCATAGCTTTAGGTTTATTCTTTTATTCAAAAATCGCTTGTTAACACCATTTAGATGGGTTTTCTCACACTGAATCTCTCTACACGGTTAAGTGTTTGATTAGAAAATCAATAACATAACCAGACTCTGATACCAATTGAAGGTTGAGAAAAACACAAGAAAGGAGGGGGTTGAATTGGGTTTTCAATTTTTTTCTTCCGTTTAGAAGTACTTTACACAAACAATCAAAATAAAATCAATGCTATAGAGAGAAATACTGACACATTTGGTTTATACAAGTTCACCTTAGAAAAGGCTACTCTTGTCCATCCGCCAAAGTGATTTCGCCTTAGAAAATGACTTAATCCACTAATCTTGAAAGATTACAAATGCATGGACTACCCGTTGGTGACTAACAATAAAACAACGATAATCTGTTAGTGATCCCTTAAGAATTCTGACCTATCCGATCTCCTAAGAGATATAATAATCACTCTTGAGAATTTCTTAACCTACCCTATAGGGTTGAAAAGAACCCTATGAAAATCCAAAAATCTCCATTGAGTTTCACAAATACAGTTCTGAGACGCATCTCAAACACATATAATTTTTTCATTTTTAAAATACACTCTATTTTACGACTCAATTTATTTCAGAAATACATTTTCAAATTGTCTCCAGAAATACATTTCTGGTTCCTAATAAACTAAACAATGTAACTTTTGACTTTTTAAATATCAGATAACTTGTAACTTTTGAATTCATAAATTAATAACTTTTGTAGAAAACTTTAGTTTTATTAATTTAATAAACTTAATATAAATTTACTGTTATCTTTTTATATATGTCATATTAAATTTTAATTATAATCTTTTTTAATTTACTTTTAATATATATTTTTAGAAATACTAGCTAATTTGTTACTTAATCTATCTGTCTTTTAATCCAATTCAAATTTAAAATGAAAATTAGAACTAAAATGAAAAAAGAAAAGAAACTTTAAAATTATTACATTAATATTATTATTTTTTCTTTCATACTCTAATTTTCAAGAAAAAGAGACCTTAATAATTTAAAATTTGTACAAAAACGTATGGATATTGTTCAAGTGTTATTCTCACCTAAAAATCAAATATGATATTTTTTGAATTATGTTTTTAACGGAAGCTCCTCTATCACCGACTAAATTATTATATTTATATTGTGATCTTACAAATTATACTTTAAAATCTTTAAAATGTTAACACTTTTAGAGTGTACTGAAAATTCATTCATTCCAGTAGAAATTGAAAATATATTTTTGAATGTTTCTGAAAATATACTTCTAAAATAAATCTAACCGTAAAATATAATGTATCTTAAAAATAAAAGAAATATATATATGGAGTGCGTCTCAAAAATATATTTTTAAAAATCGAAAGACATTTTCGAAAATTCTCGCAGCATTTATGGAATGTGTTAAGAAATTCCATTTTTTACTAGGTTTATAAACAAAGCCCATAGACTTATAGACTTAAGCCCGCATTAAAGATAACTCATACTTCCACCACTTTCAGAGTTACAAAAATCATAAACCAAATAAATATATTTTATTGAGGTACTACATGATTGTAAGATAACCCTTTAAGTGTAGTTGATTTCAACGAGAATTTAGTTGATAGTTAAAGGCATCAAATTATTTGTCTCTCTCTATCATGCACTTGGAATTGTCCACCCTTTCAATTCTCACAAGCTGACACGATAAAAGTGACAATATTCCAAAAATAGCTAGAGGAAAAACAAAGCTAGAGAGAAGTTATTTTGGTTCGAAAACTAGAGAATAATTTAGATGCGATAATTAAACAACAATGTTAGAAAGACCAAAATGATCATAGAACCACTAATTATAAGAATTTTTTAGTCAAATAATTATTCTAATTCATCCACAAGTGTTGGAAAGAATCATGTTTGGTTTCCTTTAACCACACATCATGCATTTAATTTATATATCAACAATAAGGACACCAAGTATTTGTTAGATTGAGTGGAAGGGGCTTCAATTTCTTGAGCATGTGATTCTAAATTCTGAAGGTGCACAATAGATACACATATCCTGGTTGAAATGGATCAAGTCCTTCATTTCTTAATTCATGCAAATTTTTCTTTTATTTTTGGAATAATTAGAGCAACATCAATAAAGCTTTTTCTTGCTTTAGAACAATTATTATAAAAAAGGAAATTGTTACTTTCGAATATTTAATTTAAGGGAAAATAAAAGAAAATACCATATAAACTTATATTCTTTCGATCTCAAGTTATAAGATGTGTTGTAAAAAAAGTTGTTTTAATTTATAAATTATTTTACAATTTTAAAATAATATTTATAAATTTTTCCTAATATACTTCAAGTATTTATTATTATTTATTCTTTTAACTCTTTTAATTTTTTTCTTGTATAATTATGAGAAATATTACTATAAAATAATATGTAATTTGTCTTTTTTATACAGTAATAATTAAATTTTTTAATTAATGTGAAATATCCAAAAAATCTTATAATTTAAAATAGAGAGAATAATTTTTATCAAATGTTATATTTAAATATGTATAAAAGTTCAAAAAGGAGATGGTAGTAGCCTTGAGTAAGTGATATTAATTATTTAATAATTTAAATTGTTTAAACTTAATTTTGATTTGAAAAATAAATACGTCAAAAATGGATGAGTGAAGGTAATTCAATTATGCTTATTAAATTAATTAAGTCTAAATAATATATTAATATAAATAATTTGTTAATATTTATAAAACAACTTTTTTGTTAAAATACGTCAAAAAGAATGAGTTACCTAAAACATACTTCCTATTTCGGGAAAAATATTATTTGTCTAATAAACTCAAAAATTGAATAAATGAAGTTATTTAACAATCATTAAGGGTAAAATAGAGATTTTATAATGTTAGTGGGGTAAAAAGGATAAGTAGGGGTGTATAAATGAAACAGTTTAATATGGTATAATGAATCATGATGGGCACCAACTCTAATGAAAGCCCACGAAGTATAAAGTTCATTTATTGAGAATTTTTTATGGCACCCTAAGATTTATATGGCACCCTCCCAAATTTATGTAATACCAATAATACTCCTTTTATTTTTTTTATTAACAATGTGCTGGGAAATTTTCTCTTACACAAAATTCAAAAAAATTGTTACCGGCATCTTTAGAGAATTAGGTGCGTGACAAATTTTTATCATTTTTTCAAAAAATTCAGAATACTAGATTTTTTTCAATCCTTTGAAAAATACGAAAGTGTTAATTTTAAATGGTTGAGATTTTATTGATATTTTGTATGATTATGATTGCATTGACTATGTGTGATCCATAATGATTTAAAACTTTTATAAATATACATCATATGTTATTAAGAATCAACTTAAGTTGCCACCTCTGTATCAACTATAATAAAAATCTCAATATCAACCTTAGGAGGAATCTTGATATGATTTGAGAATGCCTCAATATCAGTCTGAAGAGGAATTTTAATATCATCCCGAGGAGGAACATCTACATCATCAATAACAACAACAACAACATCATATTTAAAATGTTTTTTATTGACATTGTTGAAAAATGCGATAAACTACATACATTTTTATCAGTAATTTTCAAATATTCGATAAAAATGCATGTAGTTTACCGTATTTTTCAACAATGTCGATAAAAAACATTTTAAATATGAGATTTTCCCCAACATTTCAAATATTCGGTATGAATACTAAGTTGCCGATATAAATGTATAAATTTAACCAAAAAAATGCTTA